>CM019070.1:22487277-23824159 GCA_009667805.1 Leptobrachium leishanense
GCAATACATATTAACTTATTAAGTAAGGAAAAGCAACGCACACAAACAGGAAAATATAGAAAAAATAGAAAATTTATTTACAACATGGGGAAGGGAAGGGAACATGCCAAGGATGGCAAACTGCCCAACAGGGGCACAAACAACACAAACAAACATAGACTGGAAGATGGCCGCCATTGTAAGCCAGGCGACCATCTTGTTCAGAATATTGGTTCACTTTTAGAATTACTGGCATTTGAGGAGATGTTGGAGCTGGTCCGCATCTTTGATTACAAAGATTATGACTGCCGTAAGGGCCCTTACGGCAGGAAGAATAATTCTAGAAAGGATCGTATCGTTGACAAGCTACGCACCACCATCCTGGAGCTGTTTGGGAAAGACCGGACGAAGGACCAGATCTGAAAACGCTGGTCCGACCTCAAAGCACGCGAGCAGGAGCAGCTGAGGCACATCCGTGATATCACAATAAAGTTTGCCTTTCCTGAAGAGACTCGTGTTCAGACAATCCTTGCTCGTGTCCGGTCCGGCCTCGTCTTCAGTGAACCTGCAGATTTCGGGAGGAGGCTGACACTGGTCTGTCTCACTGCCGCTCCAGGATGTCCGCGGTATTGTTTATGTGCTCCCGCAATTCCTTCAGCAGTTCCTGGATGGTATCGATCGTTGCAACTGCCAGGCGTAGCTCGCCGATCGCCTCCCAATTGCTAGGTCTGGCTTCTCCTTCTATATATCCAATAAATGAAAGAAGGAAAATACAGTAAGTAAAGCAGGTTTCTATTTTTGACTGAAAGTCTTGAAAAAATATAACAGTAGTATATACCAGAGCTGGCGGCCTCCTGAGTCTCCGACTCCTCTGACTCCTCCTCCCCCACCACCACCGTCAGCATATCCGGTGCTATATCTAAGAAATTAAAGAAATAAAAAATACAGTAAACAACAAAACTGATTTATTTTTGAACAAAAGTCGATGCAAAATACAACAGTAAAAAAAAAAAACATGGACTGGCGGCCTCCTGCTGCTCCGGCTCCCTCTCTTCATCGCCCTCCTCCTGCTCCTCCTCTTCCTCCTCCTGCTCCTCTTGTGCTATACATAAAAAAATTAAATGAAAATACAGTACGTGTCACTGGTCTATAGATAAGCTCTGAGTATAATTTATCAGGACAATTTATGGCATTTACGTTGATAGTCCTACATGCTTATGTGTTTCTTTTGTATTTTCTTCCTTCACTGAGGTTGGGACTTCTTGCTTTTTGTTTTTTTGTTTATTATTCCCTTATTGACCTGTTACTACTTGCATCTTACATTATCTGACTGGCTGACCGTAGTTAGTTTGGCCAGCCTAGACGGCTGTCTTTTTCTACATTTGATTTTGTGAATTTCTTGTTATGTATAATTCTCAAAATAAAGAATTTAAAAAAAAATAAAAAATTAAAATACAGTAAACAAAAAATGTTTCTGTTTTTAACCAAAAGTCGTTGCAAAATAAAAAAGTATATACCAGCGCTGGTGGATGCCCGTGGCTCCTCCTCCTCCTCCACTGGGGCACTGGTGCCCGCCGGGGCAGATGCTGCTGCCTTCTTCCTGTCTTCTGCCAAATCCAAAAAATAACACGTAAATAATGCAGACTGGAAAAAATGGTATATCTATACACTATATTGCCGAAAGTATTGCGACACCCCCTCCACTACCCCACTACCAGAGGCCTGTTCAATACCTCAGCAGCTGCTGAATTGCTGCTGCGCAGCAATTCAGTTTGCTGCAGCAGTGTCGTTGAACCCTTTGAATGCGAATTTTGAATCCAAAATGGCCGATGATTTCTTAATGAAAAATTCAGATTGTTTTTCGGATCACTCGGACAAAAATAAATAAAGAGAAGCAGTCAGCACAATTCCGTTTTGTATGCACACACCACAAATGATAGTTTTTAATGAATAAACGTTATGTTTACTTCTGAAACAATATATAAATTGAACTGTAATATATGTCTATGTGCAGGGGGAAATAATAAATAAATATTTTGTGCTTTGGTGAACAGAAACCGCAAAATTAACATTGCTGTATGGAATTATTACCTACTTCGAGGCGGCGGCCATCTTGCTGTACGGCATTGTTACTGCTTCATGGCGGCGGCCATCTTTAAAACGTCACACTCAGCATCTCCTCGGGTCGCTGCAAGTGCTAGGTTAGCACTGCTGAGCGCTGAGCGGTTGAACGGCGTTCAATGGCAAGTTGCTAACTTAGCACTTGCAGCGGCTGAGGTATTGAACAGGCCTCAGCTTGACCCACCACTACTCCCATCTCATAGTTCTAAAGTCACAAAATATTTATTTATTTCCTCTGCACATAGACATATATTAACGTTCAATTATATATTTTTTTCAGAAGTAAACATTACGTTTATTCAATAAAAACTATTATTTGTGTTGTGTGCGTACAAAACGCATTGTGCGACTGCTTTTAGTTATTTTATAGATGCCTCAGCCTCAGTTTCACTTTCAGTTTCTGTGAATAAAACTGGATATGCAGAAACAACAGAAATCGGCCATTTTGTTTTGAAATTTGCATCTAAAGCGTTCAATAATGATACTGCTGCAGCAAACTGAATTGCTGCGCTGCAACAATTCAGCAGCTGCTGAGGATGTATTGAACGCGGCTCTGTTTGGATGCACTTTCAAAAGAACTACATGTCCCATCCTACCACTTAGCAAAGACGCAGAGATTTTTATTGATGCGCAGGTGGGAGCCAATATTGGGCAAGCTGCGGGTCATCTCGTATGCATCACTCAATCACAACAACCTCCCCCCCAGCACACTACAGACTACACACAGTGCCAAAAGAAATCCAGCATTGTAACTTCATCTACATACATCAAATGTCACAATTTTCACGAATACGTAAAATCACAAAAAGGAAGAGCTATGGCAAAACTGCATGTATGACGAGTTGTGAAACCGCAAAGCTATACACAATCACATTGCATGAAAAAAGGACTAGATAAATCAACGTATTTCTGGGCACATTAGCACATGCAAGCACATTATTATTATTATACAGGATTTATATAGCGCCAACAGTTTGCGCAGCGCTTTACAATATAACATGACACTTACGTTTCGCTATGACGCGACGGATGTGTCTCAGCTGCTCCTCCTCGCGTACCTTCAGATCAGACCAGCGTTTCCAGAGCTGGTCCTTCGTCCGGTCCTTCCCGAACAACTCCAAAATGGTGGTGCGTAGCTTATCGAGGATACGATTCTTTATAGCGTTCTTCTTCCAGCCGTAAGGGCCCTTACAGCAATCGTAATCCTTCAGATCAAAGATCCGGACCAGCTCGAGCATCTCCTCAAACGCCATATTGCTGGCTTGTTTCTTTCTGGGTGGTGGTGGTTCATTGAGAGACGATGAGGAGGTGTCAGAATGGCACTCGTCTCTTGCAGCCATGGTGAATAATAATAACAATATTTTGTCCAAAAAAAAGTTGTCAAAAAACTGGCTCAATAAAGTTACGACATCCGCGCGCGCGCGCATGCGCGACCCGCGGACGAATCGGATCCGACCCGATTACGAATTATCGTATCGATCGGATAAATGGAAACAAAAAAAACAAGTGATAAGCATTTACAAATACAAAATTTACAGAATCAGCGATATAACCGATAATAGTTAAATATACAATGTCCAGAATTACCGAAATGGAACCGAAATCAAGAATGGAACCGAAATCATGAATAGAGCAAAAATAAATTTCGATTTGACACATTTCAAGTCCATTCGAAATTTCCGAAAATATTTTGTTTCGGCTCGGAAAACTTTTCGGTTCGGACATTTTCGGATCTAAAAAATTTCGGAAAATCGGCCGCATCCGAAAACACGAATCGGGAAATTTCGTGAAAAATCCGAAATTCCGAAACCCGAAACGCACATCCCTAGTACACAGGAATTCTGTTTACATTCATACTCGTTGCCTTTACCGTTAGAGGTCTATTGCTGTGGATCCCGTGACAGGATAAATCCTGTGACAGGATAAATGTAGCGTAATTTATGCAGCATAAATGTAACGTCCAATAAAAAAGGTATCACTATGTACCGCTATACTCGTGACAGATATATATGTATTCAATTAGAACCTGCATGCACCAGAAAAGTTGCCCAGGTGCAATAGTCCGTGTGACCAATGTTGAAACCCAGAAGACTGGATGGATGCACTCTGGGTCTTCAAATACGAATAAAAAGCGATGCTTTATTAAACAGTAATATTAAAAGTATACTGAAGAAGCTAACGGGCATGTTTTTAATATGACGGTTTAATAAGGCATCGCATATTATTCATATTTGAAGACCTGAAGTGTGTCTATCCAGTCTTCTGGGGTTTCTACTAATAAATATATAAATGAACCCCTAAAATGACCTCTGCATAAACAGAATACATGGAGGAGCCCTTTAAAATGGAACCTGCACACCCTGAATATATGAAGGAGCCCCTAAAAAAAACACGCAATTAAACGCGAACCCACTCCTAATATTATTTCTTGGTGACCAGAGCTTAAAGGCAAAAGTTCACTAAAAGTTGCACAGTGGCCCATGAATAAATGAAGGCAAATGGCAGGGAGATGTATATAATGGCTTAACCCTTTGAGTGCAGGGGTGGCCACAAACATACTTTAGATATTCTGGGTTCTCTAGATATTTCTCAGCAAGTATTTTTCTTTGTGTGTGCATGTTTCTGAATCCAGATTAATAATTTGAGTGCCATAACCAGGAGACTTTACTTCCATTGCTGGCACTGAAAGGGTTAACCATTTCACAGTATGTAAAAAGAAAATAACTAAGATTTAATGAAATTCATACCCAAGTCACTTTTTCTTCCTGTCCATCAGCTAATAATCTATTGTTCATAAAATAAGCTTGATCAAACAAAAGGAGTCAGACTGAAGAAAACAAACAAAAAGAAGGGCAGAGCAATGTCTGCAGAGTGAGGTTTAGGATGGGGGTCCAGTTGGTGAGGACACTGGACAGCTCATTAACCAGCTCCTGACACGCTGGTCCTGCTCCATGATGAGCTCAGTGTGTCGGTCACCTCTCTGGTCCCTCAGGCAGGAAGTAATTTACTTATGGTAGAGGATGGGGGGGGGTGGCATTTGTGTACAGAAAAAGGGAAGGAGGGGGTGAGTGAGTCAGTCTAAACAGTACCTGTCTGTGGAATGCAGCATCTCAGGGAAATGGCAGGCTGTGCTAGCTCTTTGTGTGGCTGCCTGTCTTGCTGCCTCAGCTTTCCCCTACATAGAGGGGACAGACATCTACAGGCAGCCCATTCCCCCTCCGTCTCCGTCCTGGCTTCCTCTCGAGTCACACTGGAGCACGTGTACTCTGCAACGCTGTGAGGAAGTGATCATAAAACATCACTTCCTCCCAGTGCTCCATGATGCAGGTGGAGGAGAGAGAAGCCCAGGCCACTCTGCAGATATCATCAGAGGGGGCCGTCGACTGTCAGCGGCCATCTTGGTGTCTCTACTCGGCGGCTGGGCCTAGGTAGGCAGCAGTACCTCTTCCGAGGCCTGCAGCCTAAAGTAAATGTAGCCGCCGACGGCGGGCCCCCCAATCCCCGGGCCCCATACCACAGCATGGGCTGTAATGTCCTGATGGCGGCCCTGACTGGTGGCAAGCGGTGGGATATCAGGTTAGTATTTGGATCTGTGAAGCAACATAGATCCAGATACTAAAGAAATTGTTTTTCCAATTTCCAGAGCAGAACTCAGTGCATTTATTAGAATTTACACAATACACAGCAGTTCCCTCCCCCTTCTTTGTTTTTCTTTTCTATCTTTTATTTGGAGTGAGAATGTCGCAACAATCATCGAAAAAGACCTTGGAACAATTATGTTGAGACAAAAATATTTCGACGAAGGATAAAAAGAAAGATGAACTTTTGCAAGCCCTCGAGGATTATGAGGCGAGGCAAGCAGTCCAGGACGCAGCAGAGCAGGGTACCACACTTGACCCAGCCGAAGGAAGTGCAAGTCCAGTGGAAAGGACAGTGTCAAGTGCTTCGCCCAAGGGTGATACTGCCCTGGATGTTTACTTGCAGATTGTTTTAAAACATGTGGACTCTGCGGACTCGCAGACACCCGAGTCAGCTGGTTCCCCGGACCCCATGCTTGGGGAGGCCGCGGTGCCCATGGTGGAAGTGGGTACCCGCTGGCGGTCGGCGGGGAGTAGGGCACAAGGCCGTCTCTGCCGTGTGATGGTGTGGATCAGAACGCCTGGGAAGGGTGGCAGGATACTGTGGTGTGCCTGCCTAGACCAGACTCAGGTGTGTCTGTGACGCCATATGGTTGGGGGCAAGGGATGACTGCGGGTCTGCTTGCGCCTAAACCAATCAGGACTCTAGTGCCCCGTGAGAATGGTGTGGATCAGAATGCCTGGGAGGGGTGGCAGGATACTGTGGTGTGCCTGCCTGGACCAGACTCAGGTGTGTCTGTGACGCCACGCGGTTGAGAACAAAGGACCAAAGCAGGTTCCTTTAGGGCTGAACCAACTGGGTCAGTGGTGCTGGAGAGGAGGTATGGGCATCGGAAGGCCTGGGATGAGCAGGATTCTGTGGTGTGCCAGCCTGTGTCACGGGTGTCTGAGACTGTGCGCGGCGCAGAGGGCATACTGGGTGGTCGGGAGGAGAGGCCTAGGGTGGCAGAGGGTTATCCCGGGCCTGAACCATCCAGGTTGGCGGTGCCAGGTGAAAGAAGTGGAGGGCAGAACATCCTGGATAGGCAGGATACTGTGGTATGCCAGTCTGTGTCACATGTGTCTGAGGCTGCGGGTGGCACCGAGCGCATGCTGTGTGGTCAGGAGGAAGGGCCTGGGGTGGACGCGTTTTGCCCTCGGGGAAAGCCAACCAGATTCCCAGTACCACAGGAAACTGGTACTGAGCAACCTCCCTGTAGAGGAGGGTGGCATACGGCTGTATGCTCATTAGGGATGTGCGTTTCGGGTTTCTGAATTGCGGAATTTTCACGAAATTTCCCGATTCGTGTTTTCGGATGCGGCCGATTTTCCGAAAATTTTTAGATCCGAAAATGGCAGATCCGAAAAGTTTTCCGAGCCGAAACGAAATATTTTCGGAATTTTCGAATGGACTTGAAATGTGTCAAATCGAAATTTATTTTCACTCTATTCATGATTTTGGTTCCATTCGTGATTTCGGTTCCAGCTGTTTTATTCTGAAATTCGATGATGACTGTCCACTTCAAAGTTGTTGGGAAATTCAGGAGTGATCTTCAATACTCTATGTCCAAGACTTAAACCAAAAGGACATCTCTTGGTTGAGGTCAATTAAGAGGTTAACACCTGTCCTGACCAAACCTCTGCAGGAACCCAAGATCCTACCCTAACCATATAACAGAAACTGTAAAAAACAGTTCACATTTTTTTCCTCTAAATAATTGGGCAGATCCTGCTGACAGCCTCTGCTATATATATGTGAATTTACACGCGAGCAGCTCCTCCTCTTTGGTTCAGGGACTACCAAACTTTGAAACGAGGAGAACAGAGGTTCCGAAAAATACGAAAATTTCCAAAATCTCGAAAAGTCGATACAAAAAACGAGCTAAGTGACCCGAAAATACGAAAAATGGTCGATATTCCGAAAAAAAAATGTACACGAAAAACGAGTCGAACCGAACCGAATCAAAACAGAAATCGGTCGAAACGAGCCGAATCGAAAAGTTTAAACATCCGAAAGAGCCGAACCGAATCGAACCGAAAAAAAAATCGGTGCACAAGCCTAATGCTGATCGGTTACGAAGCAAGGCGTGCTTGATAAACTGTGTGATAAAGTGGGGAAACTGTGTGCAATGGGGGGCGAGGTGAGCGTGGAGAATCTTGTGCCCCATCTGTATGGTTCCCCAAATTCTGAATGTGCGGGGACAGTGAGAGACGGGGAGGCAGCGGGTCCTGGTGTGGCTCCTGTGACCTCCCAGCCATCTGCCCAGAACCAGGTACGATGCCTGACTCCATTGGCAGATGCAGGGGGGACGTTTACTGGGGAGCGGGGTGCTTCACCCTGTTTCTCCATACCCCCTGCTGTAAGAATGGCTCCAGAGCAGGCTACGGGTTACGAGGATTCTGCTGCCTGTAAGACTGAGGTGCGAGCTGAGAGTGAGCCACACGTGCACAGGGGCTTCCCCGAGTCTGTGCCATGTTGTGAGTGCCGTATGAGTGACCCCCTCCCCCCGGCTTGGGAGAGGTGGGGAAGAATGGTGGAGTCGCCAAAGGCCTGCATGGGGCAAGGTGTGATGCGGTTGCTAGAGGGAATGCACGCTTTGGTGGGCAAAGTGCACGGACACCTGTGCGTCCCCCACTCCGTAATAGCGCCGGCGACTGGTGCAGGTGCCAGATGCTTGTTGGCGAACCCGTGTTAAGACGCACGGGAGAGGCATGTTAGTTAGCCCCTCCCTTTCTGCATCTCCTTTGTATGGGAGATGTGGCAGACTAGATCTGTATTTCTATCTATATAAGGGTCTGCCTGTATATATGTGTCTATCTGCCTGAATATACATATCTCCTCCATATAGAGTATATTCATATTTGTGTCTGGCCATTTGGTAAGTGTATCCCTGTGTTCACAGCTGAAATGTAATTAACATGGTTAGCTTTCTCCCCTGGGGGGAGGATATAACACGTAGCTGTAAAAAAGGGAATTTCTTTTGTACACTAACATAGAAAATCACACCTTGGCAGCCAGCCCGGCACCAAGAGATTTGGACACAATGTTCAAAGACAGGAAGCACATCCTTGATCTCTAAGGGGGGTCTGGAGGGAAGAGGGACGCCTTTGGGCAATTAAAGATTAATTGACATGCGCTGTAGCAAAGGGCACTCTGGGAAATGTAGTCCAGGACACTGGGCCATTTGGGGGTGGGCTGGAAATTCAGGAAGTGTATAAATTCTGAACACTGGCCATGTGCTAGGGATGATCACTTGGGGTACCTTCTAAAAAGGACTGATCGGTCCATGTTCCTATCTCCAGGCTCCAGGAGGCACCGATGCTAGCTACCGATTAGTCCGTCGTAAGTAAGGCTCTGTGATTAACCCCTTTTCTTTTTATTTGCTGTGTAGTGTGTAATTGATTGATTTATTTTAGTTATAATTTTTTATGTGACAAAGCACTGTGATTTTTCTATCATAAATAAACAGAAAAGTATTTAAGTTTTGACTCTGGCTGATGAAATCCACGCTAACTAAGAGATTGGGAGAATTGCTATTTGCTTTAAGCTCGGTTATATATATAAGGAATTGCGAGTTGCGGTTGTCAGGAAACGGCAGGGAATTGAAGGATCTGTAGTCACTGTCCGAGTCTAGGATAGTGCGGCTGCTAAGCCCTGCGTCTCCTGTTGTGACGTGCGTAGTGTCCATGAGGACTGGTGGCAGCGTTACTAATAGAATAAGAAGGCGAGCTCCAGGATTGTGAGAGACGTAGTTAGTACGCGCTTCAGGAGAAGACTTGTACTGCGTTGCAATCCTGGGATCAGTATATCGCGCTCTACGTGCCTGTTGTGAGAGACAGTGTGGCCGGGACGGGTAGAGAAGCGCTCGTGATTATCTGGGTCTAGGATAGATAGATAGTGCGTGGCTTAACCCGGCGTCTTAGCGCAGCAGCGCGCGTAGTGGTCGTGACAACTGGTGGCAGGCCAGCCATCAGAAATTTTGGGGCCCCTTACTGACCCGCAGAAAGGGCCCCCCCCCACGATCCCCTCTTCCCATAGGAAATCAATATTTAGTGTGAATCATGGTCACATTACAGAGTGTTAGTCCCAATATCTTAAAATCACACATATTGCTCGCACAACAGCACATTTAACACAAAAAAAAATCTGGTTCAAATAATTTAAGACGGGGTCTTACTTTTGATGTGCCTTTTATTATGACATGACCGACTTTAACTCTGAACTATATGTACCCTTATATTTCCTTGAAGAGTGATGTGTTACCTTTATGTGTTTACCGTTTCTTGTACTGGCCCTGCGGGGTCTTACTTTTTATTTGCCATTTATTGTGACATGAAAAACTTTAAAGAATATAAAAAAAAAAAAGTGATTAAAAAATATGAATCAAGAACATATTAGGCTCCCAATACCTTAAATCACATAAAATGTGTATTGGTGCAAACAATGTAGCATAAACTACAATTAGATTATTCCACTGGTTAAGCATATCAGAGCTCCACAGCAATAGAACTCACACGGTAAAGGCAGTGAGTATGAACGTACACAGAATCCACAGCAATAGACCTCTAATGGTAAGGGCAGTGAGTATGAATGTACACAGAATCCACAGCAATAGACCTCCAATGGTAAAGGCAGTGAGTATAAATGTACACAGAATCCACAGCAAAAGACCTCTAATGGTAAAGGCAGGGAGTATGAACGTACACAGTAGGCTTGTGCACCGATTTTTTTTTCGGTTCGATTCGGTTCGATTTTTCAGATTTTTAAAATTTTCGATTCGGCTCGTTTCGACCTATTTATGTTTCGATTCGGTTCGACTCTTTTTCGGGTCCTTTTATTATTTCGGACGGGACGGGTAGAGAAGCGCGCGTGATTATCTGGGTCTAGGATAGATAGATAGTGCGCGGCTTAACCCGGCGTCTTTGCGTAGCAGTGCGCGTAGAGGTCGTGACAGGCTGCACCATTTATGTTTTATTTTTTGAATGACCAGGAAGCCTATATATTCTGGAGCACGCCATGTGGCTCTTGCTGATCACAGGGGGTTCATTCGACGTGATGATCGGTCCACGCTGTCCATGCTTCAAATCTCCAGTCCCCCAGGAGTCACAATGCTTAGCTTATTGGGGTGTAAGTAAGGCTCTGTGTTTTAATCTTTTTCTTTTATTTGCTGTGTAATGTGTAATTAATTGATTTATCATACCCATTTTTCTATAACCAAAATGCACCTTGATATATAATTTTTTATATCATAAATAAATAACCTTATTTAAGTTCTGCTTCTGGCTGATTCGATCCACGCTAACTGAAGAGACTGGATTATTGCTTGTTGATTTAAGCTCGAGTATCTACTAAACTGTGAGTTGCGGTCGCTGGGGCGGTTGGGTAAGCGAGTGGGGGATTGTTGTCCACGTAGTCATTATCTGGGTCTAGGATAGACAGATAGTGAGTTGCTTAACTCTGCATCTTTCGCTGCGGCACGCGTAGTTGTCATGACAGCACCAATATGCTTTCTTTTTATCATGAACCAATTAAAGACCAGCTGAACAGTATAAGTGAGGACTGTTAAAGCTGCGGCCCTCCAGATGTTGAGCCTACAATTCCCAGAATTCTTTCAGTGCAGTAGATGGCCAGGGAATCATGAGGGTTGAAGTCCAGAAACATCTGGGGGGGGCAGAGTTTGACAGCCTTGGTATAGGTAGTGACCTAAATAGGGGAAAAGCGTGGTCAAATCAAACCGAAGTTTCAGGGTGTGCCGGGTACACGTGGCACAGCTCTCACATGGCAATGAACGTATGGGATGATTTTGTATGAGTTGGAAGTTGGCAGGGAGGGACATTTGTAAAGCAATATAAGGTATCATCCACTTCAACATAGCCAATGCATAGCAGGGTTTGTTAACATACGTGACGTCTGCACAAGTCGGAGCTTCTGAAGGGATGAATAGTGGAGTGGGAAAAACTCATTATTCCCACTGGCTTTGTCTGACAAGGTCAAGACTAGATACAGACAATTTTTCGCCTCTTGTGGAACCTTCGCAAGAAAATAGATAATATTTCCATATATTTATTTATTTATTAGTGCTTTGCGATGGCTGTATGAGCAGCGATACATATATTTCCGGTAACAACATCTTACAGTCAACAGACACAAAACTATTTTATAAAATATTTACAATGTTTTATTAAACATTGTAATTGTTTTACTTCATAAATTAATCTTTACTCAAGAACCCATAACGACGAAGCAACAACAAAAAAGGCAACAAACTGATTTTTGACAACATTACAAATTTATTAAAAATAACAAGAAAAAAAGTGTCGTCTGCCTTTATCCCTATAACACTGTGTGAAGCAAAACACAATTAGAGGTTTTAGTTTACTTGAATGGCCATTGAAGTGTAAGCTCACCTGCCATGCCAAGGCATCTCTACTAAAGGTGAGTCCTGCCTAACGAAACCAAAGGCAGCTTTCTAGCAAACCACATATACTCATGCTGCTTCTCGGTCATAAGGAAGACTGGTGGGCTTTCATTTATACCCTCCCAGAAACAAATCCACAATGGAATCAAAAAACCAAAACCACGGAACGGAATAGCTGCAAAGACTGCAACTCTTTACTCACTATGAGGCGTTGGGCAGAGAATGGAGTCTAATGGTCAGAAGTCCAGAAAACTGACTCTTATGGATTGATTTGTGCGGGATGTATCAGATTTCAATCAGTTGCCATCTCTTGTTTCGGGTAGCATGGATAACACAATAGATCCCCTGCAGCCTTGTTAAACATTCCCTCTTTCACCCCATTGCCTCTTCACTACTGTTTCATCCCATTCCACAGCTGCAAAGTGAGGCTTGTGCTAATATTTTGGTAAATGTTGCATCATGGGAAAAATCCACAAAATGGAAACAGGAGATAAAAACCTAACTTTATTTTAACTTTTTGCATGCAATTACTTCAAACAAAATACAGCATCATGTGTTTTAGAATGTTTTTGTATGTAATGTATGTAAAATTAAAACCTATCTTTTTTCTTTTTATATGAAATTCATGCGAAGAAAAAACCAGCAGCTTGTGTTTTATAATGTGATTTATAATGTGTTTTATAATGTGTTTGTTTGTAATGCACAAGTAATCTAGTCACGGTTTGTGTTAGTGTCTCTTTAATGTTTGAAGGGTGAGAGAGATCTGGAAAAGATGAATAGTTAGAGGAAACCCTGTAGCTCCAGACTCATTATGCTCTTAATCCAGACCTTGGAGACTTCTCTCCCCACTCCATGCTGAATATCTGCATTTCGTTTCGTTCCGAATACTGATTTGTATTTCGGAAGCAGTTCATAAAGGAACGAAATGGAAATGGCATATAACGAATTGATTTAGTTGTTACAAATCGATTTGTTATATGGTTTCACTTAGACTCAGTACCACGTCCCTGTCCATTGGCCGTGGCGCTGAATCTGTTGTATTCAGCACCACAGGCAATGGACAGCGACATATGGTGCAGTTCGTTGTGGTTTGGCGGCAGTGAAATCCCCCATAGAGAAGCAATGGTTAATCTATTCTGAGACACCGAACAGCAGAGAAATGTCAGTGAAATGCCCTGATTTTCGGTGGTTTTGTTCAACAGATTTAATGAGGCGAATCCTATAGGTTTCAATGGAAAAAAAATCCACGTTTTTATTAAATATTTATTCAACCTTTTATTCTTTTCATTTGAAGCAAAAAACCTTTTTATTTATTGATTTTTTTAGAAAAAAAATTATGGATTTTTTGTATTTTTTAGGTGAAATTTTTGGATTCCTAATTATTTTAAAAAGACGAGGATTTTTTTCTGTACCGAACGCAGCGGTTTTTTATCTGTCCTTCAGTCTGGCTGCATTCGACGGGTGGGATTTTTTTCCTGCGGTGCTGCTGTCCTTGGTGCTAAAACCTATTTCAGCACTAAGGACAGGGGATTACCGTATTTTTTAACCCACATTTCTTAACCCTAATCTAACAGTTATTAATTCATCTGTTTCACCACTGTGAAATAACGAATCAAAACAAAATAACGAATCGATACAGAATACGAAACACAGTAGCATAACGAACGCAACGAATCAAATCAAAAAATGTAACGAATCGATCCGAAACAATTTTTTTCATTGTGCACATGTCTACTCCATGCTTCATGGGGATTAATGCTTTATTACTCTGAGATACTCTAATTCGGTGATGGTGATGACTCTGGGAAAAACACACGTGGGTCTCTAAAGATAAGTTAAGAAAAACAATGGCAAGACGACTTGATGGCCCTGAATGCACTCAACGCAATATACCCCAAAGAGTGCGGTGTAACCCCAAGCATATAGCTTCCTAACTAGTGTTTTACAATATATTTAATTTTGAGGTCGTGATCCGAAAGTCTTATGATGTGGATTTCAATCCTGTGCATCACATTTCTTGTGTTACAAAGTCTCTGTATTGATCTTAAAGCAGGAAGTCAATAATGTGTTAAACGCGCCGATCCCGCCGTTAGCGGTTTCCGCTAATGCCTGATTATCACCCATTACACTGGATATGATATAAACACTGATAAAATGATATTCTTAAGCGTCTCACACTTATTTTGGCCCCTGGCAGCTCCCAGGAGATTCTTGATTGGGCTTCGCTTCGCCAGGCATCCTTTTATCTTGCAGGTTTCTGAAGTATCAGCTCTCTCGGATAGTTCTATGGGTCTTTCTATGTTTGCACAGCTCAGGCAGACACTCAGCTGCTGCGCGCTGCTTTGAAAGAGGTTTATCTCTGTGATTATAAAATGATGTTATATCTGGAACCAGGGGTCAAGTACTAAAAAACTAAGGGCTCTATCACCTCCTTCAAGCTAACACTAGTGTCAGCGTGTGAATAAATCCCACACAGTACAATGCTGTGAGTCGGTGACTGACCCATTCACTCCATTCTATGACCAAAGCCACACAGTGAGGAGCAAGTGATGGAAAGATACTGTGGGGGGGGGGGCATTTTACAGCACAATATATCACACAATGAATGCACCCAGTGACACATATAGAGGAAAATATCACACAATGGATGCGCCCAGTGACACATATAGAGGAAAATATCACACAATGGATGCACCCAGTGACACATACAGAGGAAAATATCACACAATGGATGCACCCAGTGACACATAAAGAGGAAAATATCACACAATGGATGCGCCCAGTGACACATATAGAGGAAAATATCACACAATGGATGCACCCAGTGACACATACAGAGGAAAATATCACACAATGGATGCACCCAGTGACACATAAAGAGGAAAATACTTTCTTAACTAAACATACAAGAGAAAAACAAACACATGTAAGATATCAGCAACATCAAATAAACACAATAATTGGGGGGTTGTGGCCCTTTATGTGGACCTTCTGAAATAACAACAAATTCAGAATGACTCCCACTTCTGCCACCAATTCATTTTTTTTCTGGGAATAAATAACGATTATTCTCATAATCGTTTAGTTGGCCGATTATTATTTAGATTAATCGATTCATCGGATCCAAAAAAATAAAAAAAAATTAGTTTAATTAAAAGGAATTTTATTTAAAAAAATAAATAACCACAACCCCTCCCCCTTTTCCATAAGCAATTTGCGTAGTGTACGTAGCTTTCGTACATACGCAAATTGCGTAGCTTGCGTACTTTTCACACAAGGTATGCGAGTGCTTGGTCAGAGGGATGGATTGATGCTGCGAGTGCTTGATCAGAGGGATGGGTTGATGCTGCGAGTGCTTGATCAGAGGGATGGGTTGATGCTGCATGCTCAGCTTAAGCAGATGTTTGCTTTCTCAAATGAATGTGGCTACAATCATTTGGTCATAGATGATGATGTCACCATGAAATCGTGGTTAATAGGCTAAAGTGGTCAGGGTGCGTAGAGTGTCCCTTTTAAATAATTTCGTGAACAAACTGAGTGGGAGGAGGGAATGGAGGTGGAAGGGAGTGAATTTGCTCAAGTGACTTCACCTGAGTATGAGAGGGAGTGAGTTTGGACAAAAGACCGGATCTGAGTGTGGGAGAGAGTTTGGGAAAAGGGACCAGATCAAAAAGGGAGGGAATGCCAGTTCCTGACCATAGAGGGTGTGGCAGGGAAGTTGGGGTGGTGGCACAGGACTCCAGCTTCAAGTAAGGATAAAACACAGGCATACAGCTCCTTCACCCAGTGGCAGTATCCTATTGTTTGTGTTATAGTTCTGCTACTGTTGTAAACAGAATAAAAACAAACTGCTTGTGTCTGACGTAACCCTAGAACTAAATCATACCTAGTAAAGCAGCGGCGCGTCTTCTCCAATCAGCTCCGAAGCTGAGGTTATTTATGTTTAACTCGGTCTGACTCTAAACAATGTGTGCTGTACACAGGATGATTAATCGGTAATGGAAATAGTTGACAACTATTTTATTCATCGACTAGTTGTCGATTAATCGATTAGTTGTTTCAGCCCTAGAATAAATGCAAGGAACAGTCATTTTAAAGACATAGTGAGCTTCACAGAGAACCATACCATCTATTAGAGCAGATCCACCCCTGGATAGTGACCCTTTCAACGTGTTAGAATCAGAGAATGTTCTACGAGTCACCTTTCGTATCTCTGGATCCTGTCTTCACTGGGTTCCTAGGGAGATATATTGCTATTGGGTGACAGCTAGCGATGGAGACAGCATTTAAAAGAAGAGCAAATATTTGCTCTTATCTCTGTGACAATTTTCTGGAAAAACTGGTCACTCACTTAACGTGTTGCAGAATGCTTTGAATCTCCCTTTTCGTGGACCTGTCGGAGGACGGAGAATTTATTTCATACTACAGAAAGTTATAATATATATTTATGTGTTTTTAAGGTTTTTAATTCATTTTGGAAGTGTAATAAAAGCAGAAAATGTTTGTAAATGTACACTAGTGATGAAGGTAACTAGATAGAATAACATGAACAAGAAATGAAAGACATGGGCACAGCCCAAAACTTCAGTTAGTTTCGACAAATTTTGGAGTCTAATATTTTAGAATTTCGGAACTTTATAAAAAAATTTGGAAATGCTTGAAATTTTGCAGGTGCGTGTATTTGTAGCCCCTACACCCCCTCTATACCTCCTATAATCCTATTCCACCTCTAAACCCCCCTCTTAACCTCCTCCAAATCCCCCCTTCATACCACTACCCTCTGCACTCCCAAATTTTAGTTAGGGTTAGCATTAGGGTTAGGACTAGGGTTAGGGTTACTTCTAGAGTTGAGTTATTGTCAGAAGAGGGCTGGAAAATGTCAGCCTGGGAGTGGGGGGGGGCAATTACTAGCAAAGAGCTCTTTTGCAACCCAAACAAAAATTATTACCATTAAAGCACACCTCACGCCTTTGTATATAGTTTCCTGCTTTTCTCATAGAATTGTATACATTAGATGTGAATTATATATCCTTACTGCAGGTTATATTCTCATATTATTGTATCCTGCTCGCCACAAAGTTATATATAAAGGTATATATATATATGTAAAAATATATATATATATATATAATATATGTATATATACTGCAGTGAATTTTTTTTACTTAAAAATATTTAACTTTTAGTAACTGGTACAGTTGTGTTCAAAATTATTCAACCCCCAATGCTGTAAAGGGTTTTAGGGAATTTAGTGTACATTTGTAATTGTATTCAGAATGAAATCCTACAAGGACTTTTTAAAGAACCATATGCAACTAAAATGACATCAATTGGTTTTGTAATACAGTAGTAAATGTTTCTTTTGCGAATTCTTCATTGACACAATTATTCAACCCCTTAAAGACTACCACTCTGAAGAACAGAGGTTCATTCAAGTGTTTTCAATCAGGTATTGAAAACACCTGTGGATGTCACGGAGCAGCAATAAAGCATAATAAGCACCAATTAGGCAGCTTTAAAATGACTGTGATACTCAGCTCCTTCTAGACATTTACTGGTGTGGTTACAAACATGGTGAAGTCAAGAGAATGGTCCAGGAAGACAAGAGAAGAGGTGATTACTCTTCACAGGAAGGGCAATGGCTATAAGAAGATTGCAAAGATGTTAAACATACCAAGAGAGACCATAGGAAGCATCATTCGCAAATTCAAGGCAAAGGGCACTGTTGAAACGCTACCTGGTCATGGCAGAAAGAAGATGCTGACTTCGACTGCTGTGCGCTACCTGAAGCGTAGAGTGGAGAAAAGTCCCCGTGTGACTGCTGAGGAACTGAGAAAAGATTTGTCAGATGTGGGTACTGAAGTTTCAGCTCAGACAATACGGCGCACACTGCGTAATGAAGGCCTCCATGCCAGAACTCCCAGGCGCACCCCCTTGCTGTCTCCAAAGAATAAGAAGAGTCGACTGCAGTATGCCAAAAGTCATGTGGACAAACCACAGAAGTTTTGGGATAGTGTTCTGTGGACTGATGAAACAAAATTAGAACTGTTTGGGCCCATGGATCAACGCTATGTTTGGAGGAGGAAGAACAAGGCATATGAAGAAAAGAACACCTTGCCTACTGTGAAGCATAGCGGGGTGTCAATCATGCTTTGGGGCTGTTTTGCTTCTGCAGGTACAGGGAAGCTTCAGCGTGTGCAAGGTACCATGAATTCTCTTCAGTACCAGGAGATATTGGATGACAATGTGATGCAGTCCGTCACAAACCTGAGGCTTGGGAGACGTTGGACCTTTCAACAGGACAATGATCCCAAGCATACCTCCAAGTCCACTAGAGCATGGTTGCAGATTAAAGGCTGGAACATTTTGGAGTGGCCATCGCAGTCACCTGACTTAAATCCGATTGAGAACCTCTGGTGGGACTTAAAGAAAGCAGTTGCAGTGCGCAAGCCTAAGAATGTGACTGAACTGGAGGCTTTTGCCCATGATGAATGGGCGAAGATACCCGTAGATCGCTGCAAGACACTTGTGTCAAGCTATGCTTCACGTTTAAAAGCTGTTATACCTGTAAAAGGATGTTGTACTAAGTACTAAGATTGAATGTCACTTGGGGGTTGAATAAAACTGATAATGATGTGAGCACAGAAAAGACATTTGTGGTTATTTCATTATAAATGTTATGTTATATTTGTCTGACCTACACGTGCCTCTTTGATTTAATTGTAAGCAAGATGACTGAATGATCAAAATCAATGTCAAACTGGCCAAAACACTCAATTTCAGTGGGGGTTGAATAATTTTGAACACAACTGTAGGTAAACTAACCCTGTGGCAGCCTTTATCCTGTGTGTAAGACAGCCGCTCCTCATATTGCATTTAATTGGGAATAAGGCAATGAACTTGTGGCTCACAGGCCCTCTATACTAGTGGCCCAGGGGGCAATGGCCCATTGCCAGCCCTCCCCAGTTACTGTTAGGAATACTTGTTCACTTTTTGTTAGGGTTACTGTTACTGTTTATGTTAGTTTTAGGGTTAGGGTTACTGTTACTCTTACTGGTTTTCTTTGTGTTAGGGTTACTGTTACTGTTTATGTTAGTATTAGGGTTAGGGTTACTGTTACTCTTACTGTTTTTTTGTGTTAGGGTTACTATTACTGTTAATGTTAGTATTAGGGTTACTTCTAGGCTTGGGTTATTGTTATGCTTACTGTTTTTTTTTGTGTAAGGCTAAGGTCAGACGAAAGCATTTTTAACGTGCGTTTAACCGCACGAAATCACGGCCGTGCTAGCAGCAAATGACGTCCAATGCCGGGTAACATACGAAGAACGGCCGCACGAACGTTTTGTCCGCGCAACGCAAGTGGCAAATGAACGCATTTTTTCTAGAACGTCAAACGGCTACTACTGACGTACAGAGTGCGCTGCGTCCGCATAGCGGCGTGTTTGCGTGATTGGGAGACGTCAGACGCTGCACACGTCCGGCCAACATAACGTCCAGACGCAAAAAGGGGTTTTATTGATGATCCGTACAAAATCACGGACGAAAATGCGCATCGTATGACCGCTATCGCGTATTCCGTGAAAAAATACGTCGATTCGTTCGAACGCACTTTTTCACGGACAACGTGAAAAATGCGTTAGTCTGACCCTAGCCCTAGGGTTACTGTTACTGTTTATGTTAGTATTAGGGTTTTTGTTACTCTTACTGGTTTTCTTTGTGTTAGGGTTACTATTACTGTTTATGATAGTATTAGGGTTAGGGTTACTTCTAGGCTTGTGTTATTGTTATGCTTACTGGTTTTGTTTGTGTTAGGGTTACTGTTACTGTTTATGTTAGTATTAGGGTTACTTCTAGGGTTGGGTTACTCTTACTCTTACTGGCTTTGTTTATCTTAGGGTTACTGTTACTATTTATGTTAGTATTAGGGTTAGGGTTACTTCTAGGGTTGGGTTACTGTTACTGGTTTTGTTTTTTAGGGTTACTGTTAGGGTTACTGTTTATGTTAGGGTTGGGGTTAAGGTTACTTCTAGCAGGGTCGGCCCAACATTGTGCTGTCTGGGACCAAGGATGAGATTTCTTACTGTATAATCAATTAAAAAAGATTTTCCAAAAAACACCTGATTCCTGACAGTGTTTCTTTTGGAGAAAAATCACTCGGAAGTGAAAGGGTTAAATATACCAGACCGAAAAAAAATGGCCAAATTGCAGTAGAAAAAGCAGCAGATTTTGGAAATCGAGGCCCAAGTCTGATTTAACTGCGATTAATGCTTTTTCAGTAAATATTTTGAAAACTGAATTTAATTTCTTATCGTTCTCCGGCAGCTGAGAACTGCCGATATTTGTGTTTCTGAGTTACATTGTACGAGTAAACTTTTTTATTAATGGATTCGGAACTTCTAGGTGAGAGATATTAAAATAATTGTAACTCGGGGCAGCGGCCGCCGAGAACACGGCGAAAAACAGATACAGTTTATTAACACGACTTATAATGAAAGGATTCATGTCTGAAACGTGTCTTACACCGGGGTTTGGCGAATCGCAAATCCTTACTGGTGGGTTTTCGGTGCCCCTAAAGCAGGACTCTCCATCTCTGTCCCTCCCCAGATGTTTCTGAACTACAACTCCCATGATTCTCTGACTATCTATTGCTTTCAGGGACTTCTGGGACTTTGTAGGCATCAACATCTGAAGGGGGGGGTCAGAGTTTCAGATCCCTGCCCTATGGATGGTAGGTAAGTCTTTAAAATCCAGATTGGTGACTTAAATCGGTCTATAGTTATTGTTTTAGTTTACTACAGGGGTCAACAACCTTGGCCCTCCAGATATTTTGCAACTACATTTCCCATGATGCTTAGCCACTCTTTAGAATGGCCAAGCCTCATGGGAAATGTAGTTCTAAAATATCTAGGGGGCCAAAGTTGCTGACCCCTGGTTTACTGGTTCAGCCTGTACTGTATTTGCAGGTAGTGATCACTCAAATGTGATACCTTCAGGCTATACAGACACCCCCAGTTGGTGCATCAACTCACTGAGCTATCATATGGTTCAGGAATCAACATTCTTACAGGGTTATTCAAAGAGAATCGAAAAGTCATTGTACGTTCGGTGACTTTTTGTTCGGTTCAATTCGGCTTGATTCGGCGATCCCTTGTTCGGCGACCCTGCGGTGTATACAGCAAGCACCACAGGGCCGTCGTAGTGCAGGGAAAAGCCGCCGAACACTCACTGCAAAACCCAGGCGAATGCACACCGAAACCCGCAAAAAACATCTGGATTAACCCCCGCCGAACATGCCGGAGAAATCCGAGCAGCCCCCGATCACAGCGCAGAGCAGCTGCCGGAAAAAGCCGATACCGCAGACGAATGGAGTGAAAAAATAAACAACAGTTCGCTTGAGGCTAGGGTCAGACTGAGGCAGTGCGAACGCGCGTTCTGGCGCACATAATCACGGCCGCACTAGCAGCAGATGCCGGGCAATGACGGCCAATATACGAAGTACGGTCGCACAAAAGTCCGGCCGCGCAACGCAAGTGGAAAATGAACGCATTTTTTCGAGAACGTTAAACCGCTGGTACTGACGTACAGAGTGCGCTGCGGCCGCATAGCAGCGTGTGTGCGTGATTAGGAGACGTCAGACGCTGCTAGTGTGCGGCCAACATAACGTTCAAACAGCCGGATTTCCCTAGACTTCTTTTCACCCCATCGTCATGAAATACGTCCAGAATTGCGCATCGTCTGACCACTTAAGCGTATTCCGTGAAAAAATGCGTGCGCACGCATCGACGTACATTTTGACGGTGGCCGCAGAAAATGCGCTCATCTGTCCCTAGCCTGAAAGTTTGAAAAGTGAAAAGCTGTTTGCAAAGAAACTACAGAACGAAAATGTCTGAAATTTACATATAAGATCCAATGAATGATAATAAAAAAAGAAAAAGAAAAAACGATAAATTTTTTTTTTAAAAAATCGGCAAAATTTTTTGGCCAAAAAAAATCCCGAACAATCCTTAAAATATCCCAAAAAATCTATAAATAAAGAAACTTTTTACTGCAGAATATTATAATCAACGGTTTATCAGATATTGAATTAAAACGGGAATATTTTTAACATTGAAGCCTATGGGATTCTCCTGAATAAACCTGCCGAATGAAACCACTGAATGGCAGGACAATTCGGCAACTTTTCACTGCTGGTTTGTGTTCTCTGAATGGACGAAGCAGTGCTTCTCTATGGGGATTTCACTGCCCTCGAACAGGCACAGAACAGGCACCGAATGTGCAGGAAATTCGCCAACATTTGCTGAACTGCCTGCTCTCTAAATAGCCGAATGGCCAGGAAAGGTAACCGTACGCTGACTTTCAGCGTTCAGTTACCTTTCTCCAGCAAGTCGGATCTCTTTGAACAACCCTGATAGACACAAATATGTCAGACAACACCAGGCCCAACCCAATAAACTTAAAAGGACACTCTACTCATCTTGAGCGCTTTACAGTTTGAAAGTAGCCAGGGTGTGAAGAGTGCCCCTCCCCCCCAAAAAAAATGGGTGAAGCGGAGGAGTTTCCTCCACCCCACTCAGTGTCACCAGCAGCCAGGATTTTTCAATTTCCTGGCTGCCGGTCACCAGATCGGTCACTAGTGATGTCACACACAAAGAGTTGCCGATGTCACCCTCTCTTAAACCAATCACTGTAGCGAGCGTTCTCAGAGATGCAGCGATGGAAGGATTTGTGCATGCGCGTGGCGCAACGCTTATCCATCATTCTCCGCAGGAGCTGTGGAACTTGCATATGTAAAGTGCACAAGTCCCGCCTTGCTGCGCAGTTTGTATAGTCAGTAACTTGCGTAGAAGAGCATCAGGGACTTTTGGGTTCGGGAGACCTTGAGCCAAAGAGGAGGAGGGACGCACCGAGGGACAAAAAGTCAGGGAAATCACCGGAAAAGAAAAGTAGAAAAAAAAATTGGGTTGGGGCTGTCAGCAGCATCTGGCCAATTAATTAAGGACAAGAAAAGGGACAATCTGATATATGGTTCCTTTAACGCAGAGGTAAGATATCATCTTTGCGGAGCTGTTACAATGGATCAAGAGAGAAGAAGAGGGGTCAGGATCCTGCCTGAAGCTTCACCGGTCATGGTGTCTGGAATGTCCCTTGAACTCACCGGAACCTGACATTTTTATAGTTACAACAACATGGATGTTAATAATTATTCATGAGGACGTCTCTTTCCATCGGGACCTGTGAAAAGTGTAAAGTATTATATTAAAAACGTCAGGCAAAATAATGATGATTTATGTAAATGCATCAGAAACTGATCAGTTAAATAATACACTTACAGACAGACAGACAGAAAACATGACCTGATGTATAAACCAGCAGGTAATCAGATATACGGACAGACAGTTGAATAGACAGATAGACCAGCAGACACTCAAATACACTATATTGCTAAAAGTATTGGCTCACCTGCCTTGACTCACATATGAACTTAAGTGACATCCCATTCCTAATCCATAGGGTTCAATATGACGTCGGTCCACCCTTTGCAGCTATAACAGCTTCAACTCTTCTGGGAAGGCTGTCCACAAGGTTTAGGAGTGTGTTTATGGGAATTTGTGACCATTCTTCCAGAAGCGCATTTGTGAGGTCACACACTGATGTTGGACGAGAAGGCCTGGCTCTCAGTCTCCTCTCTAATTCATCCCAAAGGTGTTCTATCGGGTTGAGGTCAGGACTCTGTGCAGGCCAGTCAAGTTCATCCACACCAGACTCTGTCATCCATGTCTTTATGGACCTTGCTTTGTGCACTGGTGCACAGTCATGTTGGAAGAGGAAGGAGCCAGATCCAAACTGTTCCCACAAAGTTGGGAGCCTGGAATTGTCCAAAATGTCTTGGTATGCTGAAGCATTCAGAGTTCCTTTCACTGGAACTAAGGGGCCAAGCCCAGCTCCTGAAAAACAACCCCACACCATAATCCCCCTCCACCAAACTTTACACTTGGCACAATGCAGTCAGACAAGTACCGTTCTCCTGGCAACCGCCAAACCCAGACTCGTCCACCAGATTGCCAGATGGAGAAGCGCGATTCGTCACTCCAGAGAATGCGTCTCCACTGCTCTAGAGTCCAGTGGCGGCGTGCTTTACACCACTGCATCCGACGCTTTGCATTGCACTTGGTGATGTATGGCTTGGATGCAGCTGCTCGGCCATGGAAACCCATTCCATGAAGCTCTCTGCGCACTGTTCTTGAGCTAATCTGAAGGCCACATGAAGTTTGGAGGTCTGTAGTGATTGACTCTGCAGAAAGTTGGCGACCTCTTCGCACTCTGCGCCTCAGCATCCGCTAACCCTGCTCTGTCAGTTTACGTGGCCTACCACTTGGTGGCTGAGTTGCTGTCGTTCCCAAACACTTCCACGTTCTTATAATACAGCTGACAGTGACTGTGGAATATTTAGATGCGAGGAAATTTCACGACTGGATTTGTTGCACAGGTGGCATCCTATCACAGTTCCACGCTGGAATTCACTGAGCTCCTGAGAGCGACCCATTCTTTCACAAATGTTTGTAAAAACAGTCTGCATGCCTCGGTGCTTGATTTTATACACCTGTGGCCATGGAAGCGATTGGAACACCTGATTCTCATTATTTGGATGGGTGAGCGAATACTTTTGGCAATATAGTGTATGTAGACAGACTGACGATAGTTTGATGGATTCATGATACGGAGATAGCGGGATAGACATCTGTAGATAGAAGGATGGATAGATCATTAGATGTATAGCTGGCTAGATAGACAGACAGACGGGTAGGTAGATAGATAGACAAACAGACAGATGGGTAGATAAATAGATAGATAGATCGATGGAGGGGGTCAAGCTGAGCAGGACTCCACATTTTTTTTCGAGGGAATGGAGTTCCCTTTTGTCCCACACACTATAAAGCTTTAATTAGACTTCGATCATATGTTTCTTTAATAAGTCGCCAGAAAAGTATAATATTATTATTATCCAATTATCAAAGTGATTCCCTAAAACCCGTCTTATCATTATATTTAAACAGTAATATTAGAGTGTGGGGTTTGCGCGTTGTGAGACGGCGCAACGGTTACTGAGGAGCAGAAATCATGGAAAATTCACATACTTTATTTTTTTTAAGACTAGACCCTTGTATGGGCAGACGGACAGACAGACAGACACGCACTGTAACCATATGGGTGGGAAATGTAATGTCCCCTAAGCCGCACCACTGACACCCGGCATGTAGATAGGTGCGCTAAATAACATGTTGTAAATTACCCCCCCCCCCCGTGTGTGTATAGACTTTTCAATCAGCTGCGACGAGCGGAATAATTACTCTGACAAGTTGGTTCCTCATTGTCGCCTGTCTGGGGTTATTGATGATGACTTTAGTAGCGCGATGATGACCACCAGGGTCCTGCCTCTACTGAAGGTCCTATCTGCCCACTCGCTGTAACCCCTCGGCAAACATGGCATTGTGATTCACATCATGCAGCTCTATAAGTCGGCCCCCTGTGCCCTCCCCTGTGATTGTGCTGGGCTGTCTCTTATACACACACAGCAGACGCGAGCAGCACCAGCCGTCCACGCTACGAGCAAGAGAGCCAGGGTCTACACACGCGCCGGGGTCCCAGCCACCACGGTAACGTACCAGCTACATAGGCGTGCGCGAGCAGGGGGGCATTAACACACCCCGCGAGGGACGCATAGGTCCTTTACGGTTTCCGCTCTGGTCCTTACCTGCACTCTTTGGAGGCTTCTTATCTGGATGAAAAGCATGAAAATTGACCGTATCTCTAACACACTTGATTATTGACGCGCAAAAAGTTTGCTCTTTGTATATTTGCAAATCGGCATCTTTTTCTGTCACTCAAGGAGTTAACAGGAAAAAACGATATCAGTGTAACCAACCTTCCATCGGTGCTGTACGCCGTCACTAAGTAGGGTCCGCTCTCCTACTGTTCTGTGTGTGTAACGTGTATGTATATTTGTTATTATGTCTCTCCCATTGTACAGCGCTACGGAACTTGTTGGCGCTTTAGAAATACTTGTAACTGTAACTTTTTTTCAGATTCTGCCTTAAATAGCTGTTAATTGACGGCAAAACCTCGGCACCCCAGATGTTTGAGAACTACATGTCCCATGATGCTTAGTCTCACATGAGGCTGGCTGAGCATCATGGGACATGTAGTTCAGAAACATCTGGGGTGCCGGGGTTCGCCGTCACTGGGGTAGGGGGTAAGACAGCACCGTGGCTTGCAAAGGGTTAATTCTGTGACTTGATTCCATTTTCCACGACACAAACACACACACATGCACACAAACACACAGCTGTTTTGGATTATGTCATCACATATTCACATATGAAGGGGAGACGCTGAGCTGTGACTAGTAATTTATGACATGGCTAAGCACTTTGAGATGTGTTTAATGCTCAGGAGATCCACAGAAATGTAATGCCCTTAAACAGCTGTGTCTGTAACGTTACACGGGGTGATAGTACGTTATTTGGAGTGATAGAATGTTATTATGGGTTGATATGTTATTATAGGGTGATAATATATTATTATGGGGTTATACGATGTTATTTGGAGTGATAGAATGTTATGCGGTGATATGTTATTATAGGGTGATATTATATTATTATGGGGCTATACTATGTTATTTGGAGTGATAGAATGTTATTATGCGGTGATATGTTATTATAGGGTGATATTATATTATTATGGGGTTATACTACGTTATTTGGAGTGATAGAATGTTATTACGGGGTAATATTATGTTATTACGGGGTGATATGTTATTATAGGGTGATATTATATTATTATGGGGCTATACTATGTTATTTGGAGTGATAGAATGTTATAACGGGGTAATATTATGTTATTACGGGGTGATATGTTATTATAGGGTGATATTATATTATTATGGGGCTATACTATGTTAT
Organism: Leptobrachium leishanense; assembly: GCA_009667805.1. Taxonomy (NCBI): domain Eukaryota; kingdom Metazoa; phylum Chordata; class Amphibia; order Anura; family Megophryidae; genus Leptobrachium; species Leptobrachium leishanense. Next base: position 22,514,374 of record CM019070.1, read on the forward strand.
TTGGAGTGATAGAATGTTATTACGGGGTAATATTATGTTATTACGGGGTGATATGTTATTATAGGGTGATATTATATTATTATGGGGCTATACTATGTTATTTGGAGTGATAGAATGTTATAACGGGGTAATATTATGTTATTACGGGGTGATATGTTATTATAGGGTGATATTATATTATTATGGGGCTATACTATGTTATTTGGAGTGATAGAATGTTATTACGGGGTAATATTATGTTATTACGGGGTGATATGTTATTATAGGGTGATATTATATTATTATGGGGCTATACTATGTTATTTGGAGTGATAGAATGTTATTACGGGGTAATATTATGTTATTACGGGGTGATATGTTATTATAGGGTGATATTATGTTATCGTTGTGAAACAACACAATAAAACGATGGAATATAAAAAAAAAATCTTAAATTCTCTTAAAACTCCTTGTAAGTGGAACACACTGAGGTTCTGTCCAAAACTCCAGGATCAGAACCAACCCATTGTTTAGTACGTCCCTTCTTGTAATAATCCAGTTAACAGTTACAATACACAACTCCTCTCAGACACAAAGTAAACGCAAACACACACACAATGGTTAAAGGGACACTACCACTAACATAAGCTGTAACTAGGTTACTTCTGCATTATAAACAAACACATTATAAAATGTTAGCATCGAGCCTCCATCTATTTCACAGTTTGAGTGTTTTCCCAGAAAAACCTTTGCATTCGTCGAAACTAGATAGAAATTAACAGGTCTATTCAAAGAAAGGTGAAACTCAGGAGAATGACTGGAGAAGTGAGAATTCTAGGTAAAAATTCTCCCGTTTATCTCACTTTCCAAATAGGCTATTTGGTCTAGATTGTTCTCTTCTCCTGACAGTTCTCCTGATTTTCACCTTTCTCTGTATAGACCTGTAATTGTAACAAACAAAAAGTGTTTCTGAACAGTTCATGTATTTTATAAATATAACTTTTTGAATCATGGCTTTGAGTGACAGACTTTCCCCAGTAAATACAATGTATCCATTTATATTGATTTCCACTCATGTATCATCGTGGAATACTTTATTACAGTGACTTGGACGACAAGACTCTTCCCAATCTCCAGCTACTCACTGATAGGTTAATGTCCCTATATGGTGACACAGATTGCGTCGTCTCCGCTAGGCACCTGCTCCAGGAAAACGCTTCCCATGACTGATTTTATGGCTGAAAGGGGAAAAGCCACGAAAGCAAGCAGGGATGGGAAATCACAGTGCAAAGCTACATCCATTATACGCGCTTCACACAGTATAGAAAACACATTTTATACACATATTATATAAAATCTGCTGATTGACAGCATACAAGAATAGCAAATCATAATACTCGGAGCTTCCGTGCTGTGTGGCGTGATCACAAGAAAAACCGCGGAAGGACGTGTGAGAATTTAAATATTTTTTGCAATATAATTTAACTTTTAATCAGATTTTCATTGTAAATAAGGGTATACTACAACTCCCATCATGGAACAATTTGGTCTGAGAATGCATCATCCAAAATTAGTCTGTTTATTTATTTTTTCAGTTGTGTATATAAATATATATATATATACGTTTATTTTAACGCATAATCATAGTGATGTCACCCACATCCAGAAGGAGATGAAGAGTCTCCTCAGGGTAGGCTGATGAATGCTGATGCCTTGACATGACGTTGATAATATCTTGGCATTCGGCAGTGACTTCATATGGGTGAATAGAATTTACTGCTGCTTTAAGTTTTACTGTCTTGATGCTGCCACCTTGTGGTCACAGCTGGAAAGGAAGCATCAAAAAGTCACTGATTGAAAAAGTCCTCTGACGTTCGGAAAAGTGAGGTGAAAAAAATAGTATTTTACTTAAAAAAAAATGCCACACTTTCATCATTTTATCAGGGAACTGTACCATACGGAGCAAAATTGATGCTTGTATTAGTTTTAGGGTTAGAAGAATTACTCTGAAGGTTAGGGTTAACCCCAACCAACATATTCTTCTCCTACATCCTTTGATACGTCTTTATGAACAAGTAGCAGAATCTATTGCCTAAAAGAGAAGCTAAAATGGAGCAGAATCTGTTGTTAGGGTTAACCCTAACACTAAAAGTAACCCTAACCCTAAATCAAGCCCTGGAAGTGTTCCTAAATCTAATTACAATACTAACCCTAATAGTATCCTTAACCTGACACACCAATCTCACCCGTTGCATCCAATGATGGTCTCATGCAGCTCAGAGTCCCTGGAGAAGTCACATACTCAGGCAGACTTCCTCCGCTATAAATTGATGCTCAGATCCTACATCTCTGTCCTCGACCTTAATAACAAGCATACTTTTCCTCTGGTGTATCCAATCTGTACTCTGACCCCAAACAGTTATTCTACACGTTTTCTTCTCTGTCCTCCATCCCTACCTCCTGCTTCTTCTACGTTTACAGCTAAGGACCTTAACACATACATTAAAGATAAAATGAACCCCATCAGACAGGATACCGCCCCCCCAGCACCCTAAGTCTGCTTCTTACCCTCCTTTTCCATTTCCTTCTGCCGCACTGAGTAACTTTATACCTGCAACAAAGTATAAGGTGGCTGCTCTGCTGTCCTCCTCACATCTCACCAATTGTCCTCTTGCCCCTATTCCTTCTATCTCTTCCACTCTATAAACCTCTATAAACTCACGCATGAGCAGTTATCCATTAGTGACTCACCTAGCAACTGTATCATCAGAGTGAATCAGAATATTTGTGAGCTGCTGATAGACACCTTAAAAAGAACCCACCAAAAAGATCGCCAAAAATCCGTCTCATAACGATTGACTTGGGTGGGATGTATGCAAAGGACATCACCTCACCAGGTGCTAGTTTAACCCACTATCGCATATCATTCAGCTGCCTTCTCTTATCTCAGGCAGCCTAGACACCACAATAGATCCCCTGCTGCCTTGCCTAAACGTTCCCTCTCCCCACCTCATTGCCTCTTCAATACTGTTTTATCCTACCACAGCAGTAAAGGGAGACCTGCCGTAAGATTTTGATAAATGTTGCATCATGGGAAAAATCCACAAAATGGAAACAGGAGATAAAAACCTCAATTTGGCTAAAATAGCAACGTGTATCCAGGAGTTTATACTCACCACGATAAAGCAGGGAGGTGCGTAGAAAGTGATTATTCCTAAGGGCCTGAGTATATTATGAAGGCTTACACACACGGCCAGTTGCCATTCACATTATAATAACGCAACCCCCTACTCGTACACAAAAGAAAATGCGTTGGGTCTGAGAGAAACACTTATACTGTGAAAGGAGACATAAACTGGAAGTCAAGGTCGTAAACATGTTTTCATTCCAGTATGTCTGTCACTTCAATAGTCACAGGTTTTCTGTTTTTATGGGACTGTAACATTGAGATATAAATATATACATCAATGTGTATGTGCAAACAGGTCCCTTCAATCCCCTCCTGCAATTTATCCATACTATACAATGATGATAAAGGGCAGGCGCTATACATATATGTGCACTTCTATCTGCTCTGCTTATTAATACTATTATTATTAGATTCAGATACTCTAGAAGCATCATCCTATGCACAATACAATGTATCTGACAGCCAAAGAGAGCCTGTGATCACGCAGAATGTCATTGGAGGCAGGGTCAGACACAAGGCTATCCTCAGGGCTTTAGAAGAACTTCACACCCCATTGGGGTCATCAATGTAAAATAAAACTGTAATTTAGAACAATACATATATATATAATTTACACCAAGTGAATTCTAACAACAACATATTTTATAACTCAGAAACTCATTGGTGGGCGTTTTATTGCTTTTCAGCTCTCTTATACACTCAGACACCACATATAAATGGCGGAGCCCCTAAAAAGACACCCGCACACCCTGAATATATGGAGAAGCCCCTAAAAAGACACCTACACACCCTGAATAAATGGAGGAGCCCCTAAAAAGACACCCACACACCCTGAATATATGGAGGAGCCACTAAAAAGACACCCGCACACCCTGAATATATGGCGGAGCCCCTAAAAAGACACCCACACACCCTGAATATATGGAGGAGCCTCTAAAAAGACACCCACACACCCTGAATATATGGCGGAGCCCCTAAAAAGACACCCACACACCCTGAATATATGGAAGAGCCCCTAAAAAGACATCCACACACCCTGAATATATGGAAGAGCCCCTAAAAAGACACCCCCCCACACCCTGAATATATGGAGGAGACCCTAAAAAGACACCCGCACACCCTGAATATAGGGAGAAGCCCCTAAAAAGACACCCACACACCCTGAATAATTGGAGGAGACCCTAAAAAGACACCCGCACACCCTGAATATATGGAGGAACCCCTAAAAAGACACCCGTCACTTCCTTTAACTGAAAGCAGCTGGATTCTAGGTAGAAATAGTTCCTTGTGCCTCTCTGTGCTTCATCTATGTCTCCTGCACCATCACATAACCTACAGGGTTATTCAGAGAGCAGTGAAAAGCAGGAGAATGACTGGAGAATGAAAAATTCTAGGTCAAAATAGCCGATTTGGAAAGTGAGATGAAAGGGAGAATTTTTCTGGTTTGGCTATTTTGACCTAGAATTTTTCATTCTCCAGTCATTCTCCTGCTTTTCACCGCTCTCTGAATAACCCTGATAGTGTAGAGCTTGCAGCCGGGACACGCTGGGCTCCACAGAGTCCTATGGACTTCAGGAGCCGATACCAGCGGCGGAGTGCGGTGCCCCTCTGTTTCACTCCAAGGCCAGCTGCTAATAAAGTGGCTCGTGCGGAATAGAAGCGGTAACAGGGAAACGATAAAGAAAGTTGACTCGCGACAATTTTGTCACTTACGGCCTCCCTTTTACCGGCCATGCTGGAAAAGGGCCCAAAGTTTGGCAGTTAAGGGGCTAAAATGACAGTATATGAATAAAACACCATGGCTTTTCCTTTTTTATCTAAGGTCTCCTCTGCAGTTGAAGAGTTAAACTGCTCCAGTAATGACCTCACTTTCCTCCCGTCCCAGACTTTCATCATAAAAGTGATAATTATCTTTGTCCTGAGACACCTTTCCTTGGGGTCTTGCGAGAGTGACCTGATTCCTGATGCAATTATCTAGCCATCCCTTCCATACTTTGCCTCTGCGCAGGTTTACTGGTATGACTCCAGCTCCCCGGGGATAATCCCATGATTTAATCATCTCCTGAATCACCCCGCGTCACCTAACGTCTGAATAAAGAATCTGCATCACTGAGGGTTATATGGACCGCGGAAAAAAATGCTTTCGCAGCATCCCATGGTGAAATGACGGCACGGCACGGCACGGCACAGCACAGCGAGGGTTAAGCTCCCTAATTTCTCATCAGCATTTTGACATGAGCCTCTTGATAATAAAATCAGCTTCCCCTCCGCTCCGATACATGCGGATACTAGGGACTTTGTAATTAGCGCGGTGCAATGTAAGGTAATGAACGCGCCCGCATTCTGCTCATGTCTTATTATTTCGGGTAATAAGGTTTGAATAACAATAATAAACACATGCAGTTTATGTAATGTGCTCAACCGCCTCCAATTTATTTATGTTGGGGTTTAACCTTATTTGACGTTTGTGTAAAACAACTCCCGAATCTCTATCATGTACTTTAATGTTTGCACTGATCCCAAGCCAAAAACCCCTAAAAAATGGTCCGAACTAGAGCCCCGAGGATAAAAATGGAGATTTAACCTCAGTAGATACACCACAATGCAGAGCGTTTACTTGTATCAGCCACTACTAGGGTCGCTGTATCGGCTCATGCTTTCCTGGACCTGGACACATATAATTTATTCATGCTGATGGGCAGTGCGTGAAAAATGTCACCCCACAGCGTGTAGAATCCATACACTGCAGGTAAGAAATCAGAAAGGATTCCCAGGTACCCTGCCTCGATTTCCTTCCTGCAGCATATGAATTATCCTTGTTGCAGGGCAGCACTTTCCCTGTGCTCCCCTCTGTGCTAGGCTTGTGCACCGATTTTTTTTTCGATTCGATTCAGTTCGGTTCGTTCGGATTTTGTAAATTTTCATTTCGACTCGTTTCGGCCGATTTTCGGTTCGGTTCGTTTTCGGTTCGTTTTTCGTATTGACTTTTTTTGTGATTTCGGAAATTTTCGTGTTTTTCGGAACGTCTGACTCCTTGTTTCAAAGTGTCTATTCGTTTTGACGTAAACTAATGGTTTTTCGGATACGATAATTATACGATACGATAATTATACAATACGATAATTCTGCCATTGAGATTTCTCATGTTTTACAAGAAGGATACATTGAGATTTCTCATGTTTTACAAGAAGGATACATTGAGATTTCTCTGGTTTTACAAGAAGGATACATTGAGATTTCTCTGGTTTTCCAGGAAGGATACATTGAGATTTCTCTGGTTTTACAAGAAGGATACATTGAGATTTCTCATGTTTTACAAGAAGGATACATTGAGATTTCTCTGGTTTTCCAGGAAGGATACATTTAGATTTCTCTGGTTTTACAAGAAGGATACATTGAGATTTCTCTGGTTTTCCAGGAAGGATACATTGAGATTTCTCTGGTTTTACAAGAAGGATACATTGAGATTTCTCTGGTTTTACAAGAAGGATACATTGAGATGGGAATGATACAAAATTTAATTACAGAATCAGCAATATAAATACGATGTCCGAAATTACTGAAATGGAACCGAAATCAGGAATGGAGTCGAATTCACGAATGGAACGAAAATGAATTTCGACTTTACACATTTCTAGTCCATTCGAAAATTCCGAAAAGTTTTCGTTTCGGCTCTAAATTTTTTTCGGATCTGACAATTTTCAGAAAATCGGCTGAATTCAAATGTACGAATCTGGAAATTTCGTGAAAATTCCAAAATCCCGAAACCCGAAACGCACATCCCTACTCTGCGCAAAACAGAAATATGTGTCCAGGAAAACATTGGCCGACCTCGCAACAGTAGCCGCAATGTCACCTGTTAATCCGTTATACCTAATATTGACAAACACTTTGTGCCAGAAAAGTCAATGCAGAGCTAGTGGTGACCAGATGAATGATACAATGTGATAAATATTTGTGCATACAATTGTGTTTTTCTTGTGTATTTTCCCACAGTGTTCCTCTAGGATAGTGTGTGATTGGGTATGATCAGGAATGCTGGGTGGTATCGCAGTATGTCGATCAGCCTGGGGGTTTCAGTGGAATAACTGTCACTTTTAGACTCTTTTTTTATTAATTTTTTTTATAGAAAATGTTCAGGAATTCCCTTTGGATGAGTCTTGGGTTTAACCCCTTCACAACCGAGATCGAGATATCTCAGTCTTCAAAGGTACCGTCCGGTGCCCTGATATCGATATATCTCGATCTGGTGATCTGCAGCCCCAAAGCAAATGAAATTTGTTTGCAGCAAATGACTTTCATGGCTGCAGAAGGTGCCCTCAAAGTTTTAGCCCTGTGCAATGCCCAAAGAGCTAAAACTGTCTAAAATCATCTGATGATGCCCTTACATGGGGCTTTCTGCAGCCGATGCAGGGAAAAAATAAGAAAATACACCAGCTGCTTAAACCACTGTAACACAATTTGGCCGTAAATGGCGCCATCTACTGGCCAAAATAGGTTATTTACATTAAGAAATACAATGGGTATAAGCCCAAATATTTCTTACTGTATAATTAATATAAAATGATTTTTTTAAAAAAAACTCTGGTTTCTGACAATGTTTATTTTTAAAAATCACTTGGTAGTGAAGGGGTTAAAACGCTATTAGGGTTATTTTCAAATGAAAATGCTTTTAATTCCATCTCATTTCTGAGATTCCATTTCGGCGAAAATACGGCGCGTTCACTATTTATCGAATGTTCACCATATTGCGCTGGAAAATGACATGGTGTAAAGCAGTTATCGGACGTTGGTGAAAAAGTGCCGAAAAGCACCGAATTGCCCTTGGCAAATTCTACTGAACTGAAAAAATAAAATAGGAAGTCTCCTGTTCTCCTAATAGGAGGTTAAATCAATAAAATTGTAATAAAAATATTACATTTATTTAATTAAAACCTATTAGATTCACCTGTTTAAACCAGTCAAATTGAAATCACTGAAAAACAGGTCATTTCACTGCAATCTGGCACTCTGTGAATACACAAATCATTAGTTCTCTATGGGACGGTTTTGGTGCCGCCGTATCGCACCGAACTGTGGCAAAATGCACCGTGTTTTGTTGTCAGCTCGTTTGTATTTGGCGAAAATACAGATTAGTGAATAGACTTCGGATACCGCGAAATTCACCGTTCAGTGCAATTCGGTGGCAAATTCAGACATTGGGGAAAATCCTCCCATATGTTTTGCCTAGTGGCCCTTCAAACCTATGGAAAACTGGTGCAGGACTCAGAGGAGAGAGATGGCTATTCTGTAGCCGTTGTAAGTTGATTACAGCTTCTGATGCCAAAACTGTAATGGATTTAATGCCAAGCACATGAATATGGTGTTTGTTTTTCAGATGCGCGGTTGGATAGTAGACTTGTTTTGGATCGGGATTTTCACGATATTCCTGCGCTGGGGTGAGTAGCAGCCAATCAAAATGCTTTGTAAAGGTGGGATAATGACTCCTATCACAGCCATACACAGAACTTGAATCTCATTGCGCATGCGAAGCCTGGGATATTGTAATGACTACAAGAGCTTTAAAACTGTATCTGTGTTTTTATTTACTTGTGTTTGTTTACTTTTCTGTGGAATATTCTTAATATTTTACCATATAATGGATTAGAGAATGAGTATTATTCTGTCTGCGTCACTGCATGACGGACAGGAGATTGGCAGCCTGACAGCTATGTACTTGCTCTATTACACTTCTTTTATTAATCCTTCTCTTTGAAAATGACAAGTTGATCTTGCGAATCTGACTTTGTGAAAACAATCAACGTCTCGGGATGGGATTTCTGCACTTTGCGGTTGCAGAAAATCAGTTTGAAATTGTTCTTCTGTTCAGTAAGCAATAAAGTAATAAAGTAATGTATCGCATGAAACAAATACCTTACACACTTAATAGTGTATACACACTGCTTGGCCAATAATAAACTCATCACCTGGATGTAACTCTAAGCCAGTAGGTGCTCGCCTTCCATTGGATAATTACTGCAGTGATTAATATGTTTCAGCATAAAATGAGATCACGTGACTCCCTGAATATACTGAATGAGCAGGTTTTTCCATCAATGGGTTTTTCTCCCCTGATGGCACAGCGGGCATATTCCAAGATGGCAATGCCAGGATTCATCGGGCTCAAATTGTGCAAGAGTGGTTGAGGGAGCATGAGACATCATTTTCATACATGGATTGGCCACCGCACAGTCCAGACCTTAACCCCATTGAGGTTAATCTTTGGGATAATGTGCTGGAGAAGACTTTACGCAGCGCCGCGACTCTCCCATCATCAATACAAGATCTTGGCCACAAATTAATGCCACTCTGGACGCCAATAAATGCTGTGACATCGCATGAGCTTATCAATATGATGCCGCGGCGAATGCGTGACGCAATCACAGCAAAAGGTGACACAACCAGATATTACAGCGTGTGACTTTTTTTTGGCCAGGCGGTGTATATATTAGTGGGGAATAGAACTTAGTAAAAATACATTAGATGTAGATTTGTAAAAAGAAGTTAAACACTATTTATTTACAAGGTAAATTTAATTCCTCTAAAGCTGTGTTGTTACATTATACTGTACATTCCATGGCTTTGGGGGTTCGCCCGCCTCCATCCTTGGCAATGTTTTCACACATTCATTCCCATCTAATAATATGTTTTATTTGCTCAGCATACAGTTACTCGACCTTCGTTAACGCACTTTATCATTTGAGTGTGTGATTATTTAAGAACGCGTGTCGGGTCTTTTCACCGCGCGACCATAGATTGATTTCTCGGTCCGTTAATCTCCATCGCCCACATGTTGCCTGACACCGGTAATCAGCCGATCTATCAGCGTACAGACTGCGTCTCGAGGACCGAAACCTGAGGAAATAATACATTTTCCCCGGACAGCCAGAATTTGCCAGAGATCGTCTTAAATGAGCAAATCTATCTAATAGATTCCCGTCGCACCATTTTTCAAGCCCTTAGTTACAGGAGACATGTTTCCCATCGGCGGTCATTAGCGACCTCCAGGACAACACAACCACCTGACGGTCTGCAGAAGGTTTTAATTTCCTTGTACTTATCGTGTGGTTTAGCAGGAGAAGTTTTATTTGTTTGTTATAATTCTACAATGGTAGAAGCAGGGGTCGAGTCGAGCAGGAACGCCTGGGAATGACGTTCCCCTACTGTTTTTTCAGGATGAATGGAGTTCCTTTTCGCCCACACGATACAAAACTTTTATTAGTTTTCACTCATATGCTTCTTTATTAAACCACCAGATACATGTTTGTTACAATTATCATAATGTTTCCCTAATACCCAGATTATCATTATGTTTAAATATTGATAGTAACCTATTGTTTGCACCTATTTCAGCAGCAGTGAGAGGGGGGTTAATCCTACCCTGCAGGCTGGTGCTTTTTTGGGGGGTTTTTGCACTAGGAGCCGGCTGTGCTGGACGGGGGCTGCTCTTGATGCTCTTTCAGCATCAAAGACAGTTCCTGGAGTGGCCCGACACAGGCCCCGCAGCGGGGTTTTCACTTTTTTTTAATCCGGCAGCCTCTACAACAGCCGATCTGGGTCGTCCACAGACGCTTCCAAAGGACGACCCTGGTCGGTCGATGGCGTCCGTAATCGGGTGATCAAATCGGTTGCCTGTAATGTTGTTGTTGGTAAGCAGACAAGAGCAGACCTCCTGCCCCATCTCAACACCCTGTAACGTTACTTTGTCATTTCAGAATTCATTCAAGTGGTGGCATCGCAACCGGGGATCTACCGTCTCCCTCCATCGGGCACGTTGATGTCTTGCATGTTGTCAGACGCGTCCTCTAACAGCTGGCCACAGGGGAGAGTTTTACAGAACGCGACCCGCCTCGCTGAGCGCCACGATTTACTGAATCCCAGCTGGGACGCCCATTGTCAAGACTTCCCAGGAACACAAGAGAATCTGTATTGTTGTCTTTGGGATGAGATCCATTCAGATGTTTCCGGTTCCGACGAATTTGGAAAATCGAAAAGCGCTGCAGAGATGTTTCCTTCAGGTATATGGCTGCTGGGTGCATACACATCACTATACCCTTTGGAACAGCTGTCTCAAAGTCTGGCCTCCCAGATGTTTCTTGCCTACAATCCCCAGAATCCTTTGAATTGCTATAAATGGCCAGAGACTCATGGGAGATGCCGTTTAACTTATCATAAGTGCGACCTGCTCCTCCTTCAAAGTGTGGCGGATCGCACAATGCGATGCAAGCGGCGCAGCGGCTCATGGACACCAGTGTCCGTGAGCCGAGCAGACACCTTGGCGATCCTCCTGACCAGCTGCTGGGAACTTTTAGGGGAGCAAATTTCTTTTGAAATGATGCGCCCCTAAGAAAATTGCACCCGGGGCCACCACCCCCTTGCCCTCCCGCCACGCTACGCCACGCCACTGCCTGTAAATGTAGTTTTATGTAAGGGACACTCTGCTCATCCTGACCACTTTATCTTTTTTGTTTTGGTTGTGTAGAGCCCCTCCTCCCTGCAGACCCGATCAGAATACATGTTAGGTGAAGTGGAGGAGTTTCCTTCACCTCACCAGCAGCCGGGATTTCGAATTTCCCGGCTGTCGGTCACCATATTGATCACTAGTGACGCCTACACTCAGAGAGTGGCCAACGTCAACCTCTCTGAGACCACCCGCAATAGCGAGCCATCTCGTAGGCTCAGCAATGGGTCAGATCTGTGCAAACCCAGAATGGGTATGACGAGTAAAAGTACTGTGACATGGACACACAAACCCAATTTGATTGAACATACTTGGATTCTGTTTCAGATTTTACCTGGAAATTACAATGCTGGACACGAGGATCCATGGACCGGCTAAACTGTGAAATAACTTTATTATCAAACTCGAATCATGCGCTAAAGGATGGACGTCCAAACCAACACTACTCACTGTAAGTGTGTGCGGACTTTTCACTAGAGCTCTGCTATACATTCCTAATGTGTATCAAGCACCGGCCTCACGGGGATAATTGAAGCAACTGCCAAGTCATTTGAAAATAATCTTCTACGTTAGGGTTAGGGTTAGAGTTAGGGTTAGGTTCAGGAGTCTCTGTGTTATATGAATGGTGTTAACGCAGTTCGGTGCAATTTCGGACCAGTTTGTCTATTCACTAATAAGCTGTCAATTGGCCAAACACAGGCAAATTGACGGCGAAATACGGTGCAGTTTGGCGGCACAGAAATTGTCCCATAGAAGATTATCGTGTCATCTATTCACAGAACACCGAACTGCACCAAAATCGCAGCGAAATGCCCTGATTTTCGGTGTTTTAGTTTGACAGGTTTAAACAGACAAATTTATTTATTTATAAAGGATTTTACCAGGAAGGATACATTGAGATTTCTCTCGTTTGTCCTGGGTTCCATAGGATGATGTAAAAGCATAATATCTATTTAATTTTTTTTTATTGTTTTTTACTGTTTACTCTTTTCATCTTTTGGAAAAACCCTTTCTATTTTTTTATTTTTTAAAACACCTTTCTGTTTTTCTTATCTTTTTAAAAAGATTTTTTTTATTTTGTAACAGACTTTTTTGTTACACTTTTTTTTTTAAAGGACTTCCTTTATCATTTAGATACTTTTTTTTATTGATTTATACTATTAGGAGGACAGGAAACTTCTTTTATTTTTTTTTGCACTTCGGTGGAATTTTGCCGATGCCAATCCGACGAAATTCGACAGTTATTGGTCAAATTCGGCAGCTTTCGATGGCGTCTGATAACTGCTTGGGCGACTCTAATTTCGGAAAAATACAGGGACCATTCGCTAAATATTGAATTGAACGTATTTTCGTCTAAATGGAATTGCGGAGAAACACAACAGACGTTATTAGTGTGATTTTGTTTAACGCCCTATTCCATAAAAACACGTAGACCCTGGTGTGACTTCCCTGGGCAGGTGAAGCCTATGGAGCTGTTATGGCTCTGGTTAAGCTTACACCAGGGCTGAGATACACAGACAGGGGGTTAATGAGCGTTAGCTGCGCCAGCATCCACTTTCAGCAGCGCCAGCCGCTAATTTCACTGCTCCACACACTGCATAACATGTCGCTGAGCGATTTTAATGTCTCCAGCCGACTTAACGTCTTGGTTGGAATACTGACATTACTGACAGCCATGGAGCAGGGTCAAGGTTCGCCCTAGCTGAGTTAGACATAAGTTTGTGAATTTTTCCAAGTTTCAGGTCGGAATTTTACTTTATTTTCCCAATTTTTGTTGGTTTTGAGCATAAAATCATCTCGGAGAGAGACACAGATGATAATGGACTGAAATCAACAAAATCTGTACTCCCCCCCCCCCATTGACAAACATCTGCCATAAAAGCAATTGCTTCCATGTGTCCAATACGCCAATAAATCACAAAGGGGAAACCAGAGGGAACATTGCTGCTCCACGTTAGGATTGGGAGAGACTTGGAACAGAATGTGCGACGATCTGTTTTGTTTTTATTATTTTTTTTTAACGAAATCGACATTTTAATATGATCCTAAAGTAAATCAAAAGAGGTTTTCCAAGAAAAGTTCCTCCGCCGGGCCGAAATGTACTCCTCTAGGAACATATGCGGAACAGAAATCTGGCTGCAAAAAAAAAATAATAAAAAAAAAAAAGTAAAAAAAACAAAAAACAACGAATCTTTGTTTCTGCACATAAAGGGAGTCTATTGCCTAAACAGCGAGTTGGCGAGAACAGATCATTTAAATAGAAAAGTTAATCAAAATTTTAGGTTGTTTTAAGATTACCTTAAAGTGAGCAACTGGCTGTTTAGTGAATAATCCCCTGCATACCGCACGTCAGATCACTCGATGAGCCGACCGGTTATCCTGGTTTCAGAAAATCGCACGGAAATGGCGTCTGCTATTATGGAGCAATGTACAGCCATACATTGAAATGCAAATGACTTTTTTTCTCCCTGTCTTTTATCAGAATAAAGTGCCCCGGTGATGATACCTCGTATTAGCAGAGTGGGGTCGTTCAGGAGAGCGGGCTTTAAGTGATCTTAAAAGCTTGCACTCTAACTGCGCGCTTGCGGATAATAAATGAATTACCGGCACTTTGCGGCTTTCTCCCCGTCTAACCTATTGATAATGTAATAAAAGCGCGGCCTCTTGTCTACCTTAAAGAAAAGACCTTAAATGTACGGCATATAGTACCCGCATGTTCTCAGCGGCTTCTTCAATACATTATGCGCAAGTCTTTAAAAAATACATTATATATTATACAGGTTGAGAGCACCCCCCCCCCCAATCTGGGAGTCCAAGAATGGAAAGACTCAGAAATTGCCGTTTTGCGGCCTTTCGGTCACTGTGTCCTCTCGCTGGGTGGACTTACCCTAAGGCTAGGGTCAAACGAACTCATTATTCGCAGCGTTGAATGCATTGACGTATTTTTTCACGGAATGCGTGAAAAAGGTCATACGATGCTCATTTTCGTGCGTGATTTCATACGGATCCAAACCAGGAAACTTTGGGTGTCTGGACGTTATGTTGGCCAGACATGAGCAGCGTCTGACGTCTCCTAATCAAGCACACACACACCGCTATGCGGACGCAGCGCACTCTGTACATCAGTACTAGCCGTTCGGCGTTCGAGAAAATGCGTTTGTTTCCGCTTGCGTTGCGCGGCCGCACTTTCGTGCGGCCGTACTTCATATATTGGCCGTGATTGCCCGTCATTTGCTGCTACTGCGGCCGTGATTAAGTGCGCCTAAACGCACGTTAAAAATGCGTTAGTCTGACCCCAGCCTTATCAGTGTCCACATCCTGCAGAGCCCCTCACTCAACTCATGGCACATCCAAGGCATCCGTTGCCAGTTTCTCCCAGATCACTTCCATGTCCCCACAGTGCCAGCAGGGACGGATCTAAACACAATTTTTTTGGGGGTGGCACTCTACTAATTTTGGCTTAGAGGAACTACTTTCTCACAAGTTCCTGCTCGACTTGACCCCATATATATATATATTTATATATATATAATCAGACCTTGCAACTTTGAAATTTTTTTCTGTTAGACACCCGAAGTCCTCCTAATGTGTTTAGTGGCCCTTTCCAGTTGTGTATAAAATGTTACCATCTACGATAGCTGTGCATTCGTTTTGTAACGAATTGGAATTCGTAACAAATTCTGTTCATTTGTATTTCGGAAGTCATTCCGAAATAACGAATTGATTTGATCCGAATTCAAAACGAAATAAAACGGTATGTAACGAATTTAGTTCGTTATGTTTCATCGTAAAATAAGAATTTGATTAATTGGGGTTTTATTTAGTAATCTGAAATTCAAATCAATATATCAACTATCGAATCGATATCGAATTGATATATCAACTATTGAATTGATCTTAGGGATGTGCGTTTCGGGTTTCGGAATTTCGGAATTTTCACGAAATTTCCTGATTCGTGTTTTCGGATGCGGCCGATTTTCCGAAAATTGTTAGATCCGAAAACGGCAGATCCGAAAAGTTTTCCGAGCCGAAACGAAATATTTTCGGAGTTTTCGAATGGACTTGAAATGTGTCAAATCGAAATTTATTGCTTTGAAACGAGGAGAACAGACGTTCCGAAAAAAAGAAAATTTCCGAAATCACGAAAAGTCGATCCAAAAAACGAGCAAAGTGACACGAAAATACGAAAAATGGTCGATATTCCAAAACAAAAATGTACACGAAAAACGAGTCGAGCCGAACCGAATCGAAACAGAAATCGGTCGAAACGAGCCGAATCGAAAAGTTTGAAAATCCAAAAAAATCGAATCGAATCGAAAAAAAAAATCGGTGCACAAGCCTAATTTTGATCTTACAATACAAGTATACAGTCAGCAAACAACTACATGAAACAAATACATTTCGTTTCACTGTTTCACAAGCACCTGTCCCTGTCAATTTGCCTCAAATACTAACAGGGTTATTCAAAGAGATCCAAAAAGTCACCGCACGTTCGGTGACTTATCGTTCCCTGCACTTTGGGCGAGTCGGCGATTCCTAGTACGCCCTGCGGTGTATTCAGCAAGCACCGCAGGGCCCCCGTAGTGCAGGGAATAGTCGCCGTAAACCCGCAGAACACACACAGCAAACCCGCCGAACACTCAACAAACACTCACCGGAAACCCGCAGAAACCGCCGAAAAAACGAAGCCGAACATGCCAGAAATATCCACCGATATGCACCGAACATGCCACCTATCACAGCGCAGAGCAGCTGACGGAAAAAGCCGACACGCAGACGAACGAGGTGAAAAAAAACAAACAGTACGCTTGGATGTTTTAAAAGTGAAACAATGTTTGCGAAAAACTACTGAACAAAAATGGCTGGAATTTACACATAAGATCCTATGAATGATAATAAAAAGGGCTGTTACAGAAAAAAACAAAAAAAGCCCAACGATTTAACCGCTTCGCTGCGGAGGACGCGCTCAGCACGTCCACCCGCAGGTAGCGCTGGCTGCGGAGGACGCGCTGAGCGTGTGCTCCCTTTGCAGCCAGCGATCGGCCATATTCCGGTGATGTCCTTGATGTCAGCCCAGCATCCGGGACCGCTGCGGGCACCAATAGATGTCATTGCGGCGGCGCGATGACATTTATTGCAGGCGCCCCCCCTCCACGAGTGCGGAGGAGGTGCCTGAAAGGGAGGGGGGGGACCTCTCTCACCCCCCGAAAGCCGGGGCCAACAGTGAAAGTCAGGCACCGTTTGGAAGGGCACAGCCTGCCCTTCCAAACGGTGCCTGGCTTTAACCCCTTGGGTGCCGGATCATGATTGTAAATTATTGAAAATTTAAATTTTATTGCATTTTTTGTTATAATATACAGACAGGACATGATGTATACATATAATAATGATATATTATGAATCTGCCGGAAAGAACGATATATAATATGTCTGGATCATATATTAAAATAAGCCTTCAAAACGCATTTAAACATGATGAGCGAAACCGGTAAAAAAGACCTCAGCACACAGCGGTGAAATGGCTCAGCAGAGAAAGGGTTAAATAAAAAAAAAGGAAAAACATTTTGATAAAAAATCCCAAAAATTGCCTAAAAGATCCCAAAAAATCTATAAATAGACTTTTTGCTGCAGAATAAAATAATAAACGGTTTATTAGATATTGGTTTAAAACGGGAATATTTTAACATTGAAGCCTATGGGATTCGCCTGAATAAACCTGTCGAATGAAACCACCGAACAGCAGGGCAATTCGGCAACTTTTCTCTGCTGTTTGGTGTCTCTGAATAGATTAACCATTGCTTCTCTATGGGGGATTTTACTGCCCTCAAACAGGCACCGTACGTGCAGGCAATTCGCAGAGTTTGGCGAATTGCCTGCTCTCTGAATAGCCGAATGGCCCGGAAATGGCCATGTTCGCTGAATTTCAGGGTCTCCCTGAATAACCCCCTTAATCTGTGAGACAGCTTAATATTTAACCCTAGCTTGTCTTTTAGCGTCAAAGTTTGATTAATTGGAGGCTTTATTTATTGATCCGAAATTCAAATTGATTTATCAATTATCGATATCAAATTTCGAATCAATTCAAAACGAAATTCCGATAATGAAATTATTAAAAACTAAACAAATTTTTCAGCCGTGCGGGCGTGCGCGCCTCAACCATCTACCAGTGTATCCAATTAATGATTGTAACAGAGACAGTCAGCAGCGGTGTAATCTCTCACTCAGGAACTCGCTCACATCCCTCTTTTAATGAATCACTCGCCGCAGCTATTGCTCAGTATCTTATTTATTACATTTTTTTATCACATTCCAGGACGTCACAGAATGGCGGCGTGGAGTCTGCCGAGTGTAACTGCCTTGGTTATACCAAATGTGATTGTCTTCTACCGCTGGCGAAGTTTAACGAATCCTGTACCTTGTGGCTGAAAATTCTCAATGACACCAAAGAGATTTCGTCCCCAGGGATATCCATCAACCCGACCGATATGGGTGAGTTAAACCTAAGAAGAAAAAGCTTCATCTTATAATTTTCAGTCTATCATATTATTTTTGGCCATTAAACAGATTGAGACAGATTCTGTCAGTGAGGAAAGTCAAATTTATTTCAATGGCCTCCAGGAGACAATTATGTAAGGACAAAACAAGAGAACACTATTTTCTAGGGATGTGCGTTTCGGGTTTCGGAATTTTCACGAAATTTCCCGATTTGTGCATTCGGATTCAGACGATTTTCCGAAAATTTTCGTATCCGAAAACTGCAGATCCGAACAAATTTCCGAGCCGAAACTAAAACTTTTCAGAATTTTCAAATGGACTAGAAATGTATAAAATCAAAATTCATTTTCGTTCCATTCCTGATTTCGGTTCCATTTCAGTAATTTCGGACATCGAATTTTTCGGTTATATCGCTGATTCTGTTATTTTGTATCATTCCCATCTCAATGTATCCTTCCTGGAAAACCAGAGAAATCTCAATGTATCCTTCCTGTAAAACCAGAGAAATCTCAATGTATCCTTCCTGGGAAACCAAAGAAATCTCAATGTATCCTTCCTGGGAAACCAGAGAAATCTCAATGTATCCTTCTTGTAAAACATGAGAAATCTCAATGTATCCTTCCAGGTAAACCAGAGAAATCTCAATGTATCCTTCTTGTAAAACATGAGAAATCTCAATGTATCCTTCCCGGTAAACCAGAGAAATCTCAATGTATCCTTCTTGTAAAACATGAGAGATCTCAATGTATTCTTCCCAGGAAACCAGAGAAATCTCAATGTATCCTTCCTGGGAAAACAGAGAAATCTCAATGTATCCTTCCTGGGAAAACAGAGAAATCTCAATGTATCCTTCCTGGGAAAACAGAGAAATCTCAATGTATCCTTCTTGTATAACCAGAGAAATCTCAAAGTATCCTTCTTGTAAAACCAGAGAAATCTCAATGTATCCTTCCCGGGAAACCAGAGAAATCTCAATGTATCCTTCCCGGGAAACCAGAGAAATCTCAATGTATCCTTCCCGGGAAACTAGAGAAATCTCAATGTATCCTTCTTGTAAAACATGAGAAATCTCAATGTATCCTTCTTGTAAAACATGAGAAATCTCAATGTATCCTTCTTGTAAAACCAGAGAAATCTCAATGTATCCTTCTTGTAAAACCAGAGAAATCTCAATGTATCCTTCTTGTATAACCAGAGAAATCTCAATGTATCCTTCCCGGGAAACCAGAGAAATCTCAATGTATCCTTCCCGGGAAACCAGAGAAATCTCAATGTATCCTTCCCGGGAAACCTGAGAAATCTCAATGTATCCTTCCCAGGAAACTAGAGAAATCTCAATGTATCCTTCTTGTAAAACATGAGAAATCTCAATTTATCCTTCTTGTAAAACATGAGAAATCTCAATGTATCCTTCTTGTAAAACATGAGAAATCTCAATGGCAGAATTATCGTATCGAAGAAATATCGTATCGACAGAAATATCGGATCCGAAAAAACATTAGTTTACGTCAAAACGAATAGACACTTTGAAACGAGGAGAACAGACGTTCCGAAAAACACGAAAATTTCCGAAATCACGAAAAAAAGTCGATACGAAAAACAAAACGAAACGAACCGAACCGAAACGGAAATCGGCCGAAACGAGCCGAAATGAAAATTTACAAAATCCAAACCGAACCGAATCGAACCGAAAAAAAAATCTGTGCACAAGTCTACTATTTTCCAATAGAATGTCCTTATAAAATAAATTCTGCATAAACATTACAATGGTGGATCCTCATTAAAAACTACTCTGAGTGAGGGCTACACTAGGCAATTTTGGCAGAAACTCTAGTGGAAAGAACTGTGAAAAGTACAATGGCAGCTCCTTCAATGCTGAATTCACCCTCGTTTCTCTATTCAAGCCACTGTAGTTCATTGAAGTTTGCCGAAGTTATCCGCGTGAATGTTTCTGTGTTTCTGTGCTCTGCAATGCGACGCTTACAACGTCTCTATTTATTAATCGAGGTGGATCTGCCAGGAAATTAAGGACAACCATTAAAACATAATTTTTTACCCTCATGGTTAATTCATCCGTCTTTTTATCAATTCTCTACACAGTAACCTTGTATCTCTACAGACTGTAATGATCGATGCCTCTGGGTTTATCTCGCTCGCTCATCGCTTTTCTCAAAACCCACCGATCATTCTGTCCGTACACGAACTTCCTGCAGATTTACGAAATGTCAGTCAAGCTTTCACTAAAGAGTTACAGCCTCGTACATGGAATCGCTCCCCTCGGGAGCCTGTGCTCAGCTATACATTACATTTTCTCATCTGGGGCTTATTCATACATTGCCCGGACACAAATAGAAGTCACCACATGGATGTAACTCAACCAATAGGTGCTCGCCTTCCATTGGATAATTACTACAGTGATTAATATGTTTCAGCATAAAATGAGGTCATGTGACTCCCTGAATATACTGAATGAGTAGGGATGAGCTGTTTGGTTTGATGTGTTCGGAGTTCAATTTGAACATCGCCAGTTCGGATGTTCGCGAACTACGAACATTTCCGCGTGTTCGCCGCATGTTCACCCACAATGCACCACAATGAACCACAATGCACTTTTTCCACTGGCCTGAAGCTTGTAATTGGCTACAGCCTGCACCTGACCACAGTTTAGGTGCAAGATAGGTGCAACACTATGCCAATCACGGCTCAGAGTTGTGATTGGGCAAATTTTGCCCAATCATGGGCTCACAGAGCTAGGTCCCGCAGCACACTATATAAGGCTTGAACCCAGCCCAGCCAGCACGTGTTTTTCTGCAGGAGTGAAAGGAGATTGTTCTGTCAGTGTGTCTTCTCACTGCCAGTGACAGCTATTGGGGGGGTCTCACTTGTTGCAGATATCTGGGATTTGGTGGAAAGTGTGTCTTCTCAGTCAGTGACAGCAGCAATTTGGGGGGCTTTTTTCCTTGTTTCCTGTCCCCCAGGGCACTACCCGGACCCCCATACACCTTTTATGGCAAATATCTTGCATATATGCGCTCTTGGAGGGCACTCTAAAATTCGAACTTTCGAGTCCCATTGTCACGGTTAGGGATGGTACCGGGGTGGCACCAGGGGTGAGGAGAGTATGAGCCCAGCGTTCAGTGGTCTGCACAAATAAACAGAGGATAAGGGTAGAGGAGGGTGGATGAAATATGAGGACTGACCAGGTTGATTGCAGAGGATGATGGGGATGATGGTAGTAATTTGCAGGAACCAGAAATGGGGAATCAGGATCAGGTAGCAGAGATGTTCACTCTTCGTGAGCATTAGCCGTAATGAACCAGCAGTGAGCGTGTGCGGGGCTGAGCCCTTTATTTCGTGAGTCACGTGTATTTGTGTTTAACTTTTACACTGCTGGATGCTGGTTGCTGGCTGCAGGGCAGGAACAGGATGGAAGTGAACCACCAGGGGGGGGTTTCAGGATGGTGGCAGCCATGAGGCATGACACCCATTGACTTGCATTGAGTTCGGTTCGTCTTCACGTTCGAACTCGAACTTTTGAAATTGTTAGAGTTCGAATGCAAACCGAACATGGGGGAGTTCGGCTCGTCCCTATGAATGAGCAGGTTTTTCCATCAATGGGGTTTTTCTCCCCTGATGGCACAGCGGGCATATTCCAAGATGGCAATGCCTGGATTCATCGGGCTCAAATTGTGCAAGAGTGGTTCAGGGAGCAGGAGACATCATTTTCACACATGGATTGGCCACCGCACAGTCCAGATATTAACCCCATTGAGGTTAATCTTTGGGATAATGTGCTGGAGAAGACTTTACGCAGCGCTGCGACTCTCCCATCATCAATACAAGATCTTGCCACAAATTAATGCCACTCTGGATGCCAATAAATGCTGTGACATCGCATGAGCTTATCGATACGATGCCGTGAGGAATGTGTGCCGCGATCACTGAGAAAGACGTGCCAACTTTATATTGGAGAGTGTGATTATTTGGTCTTTTTATTTGGCCGGGCGCTGTATATAAGGGCTCAGAAATTCATGTTCTCTACTGTTAGCCGGGGCAGACCCTTACTCTCCACCACTGACCCCATATCTTGTACTCCAAGGTTACTCCCATCATCCCTGTCTCGCTGCCTCTAAACCTGTCCTTGTCATTTTCCCCTCTAATTTTTTAAAGTTCTGGACAGGACTAAGCCCCTGCATTTGGATTGCTGAATCAGCCCTCTGAGCTCCCCCACAGAGGGGGAGAGGGAGCAGGGAGCTCACAGTAATCTTACATGCTCACACTGTGCAGAGAGTCCCTTTAATCATTCAGTTCTCTATAGTTACTTAATTTGCTCTTTACTTACACGTGAAGCATTATATTAAGTTGAATTATGTGCCGCGATTCACATGTTCAGTTATTTTTTTACAACACACATTACCTGGTGTAATTCCAATATTAAAAAGTAATATAACAGATTAAAAAAAGTTGGTTGTTCTTTATATATTTATCTTATATACATTTTACGCTTTGCTATATCTTCTATAAATAGGAATTGGTCCTATACTGTATGCCTCAAAATAATGCGACGGCACAAACCGGACTTATACATTGTGTCTAGAAAATGAACTCACAGTGTCATATGTCTTTAATCGTGTGTGTGTGTGTGTGTGTGTGTGTGGGGGGGGATTGGGTCGAAATCCCTACAGCCAGGTTCCCTAATGCCAAAATCCCGACAGCCAACTTCCCTACACAGACAACTCCCTGACGGACAACATCCAGACATCCAAAATCCCAGCGGCTAACACTAACCCTAACCCCCCTAAACCTAGCCCTAACCCTAACCCCCCTAAACCTAGCCTAACCCTAACACCCTAAACCTAGCCCTAACCCCCTAAACCTAGCCCTAACCCCCCTAAATCTAGCCCTAACCCCCCTAAACCTAGCCCTAACCCAAGCCCCCTAAACCTAACCCCCCTAAACCTAGCCCTAACCCCTAAACCTAGCCCTAACCCCCCTAAACCTAGCCCTAACCCAAGCCCCCTAAACCTAACCCCCCTAAACCTAGCCCTAGCCCCCCTAAATCTAGCCCTAACCCCCTAAACCTAGCCCTAACCACCCTAAATCTAGCCCTAACCCTAACCCCCCTAAACCAACCCTAACCCCCATAAACCTAGCCCTAACCCAAGCCCCCTAAACCTAGCCCTAAACCCCCTAAACCTAGCCCTAACCCCCCTAAACCTAGCCCTAACCCCCCAAACCTAGGGTTAGGGTGTTAGTATTAGGGTGTTAGTATTAGGGTTAGTCCCTGGGATTATAGATGTCTGGATGTTTGCCGTGTAGGGAGCTTCGTATGTCCGGCACTTGTTCTGTCTGGAAGTTGGCCGTCGGGATGTTGGCATTAGGGAACCTGGCTGTAGGGATTTTGTCCGGCACCCGTGTGTGTGTTTGCCCCTGGTGGATACAAATATATTCTCAGCTCTTCCAACGCTGCAGAGGGAGGAAATGTTCTTAAATCCTGCCTAATTACAAACCCTAATACTAACCCTAACCCTAATACAAAAATTAATCCCCAGCTGCGATTAATACGCTTTATTCTGCCAAAGGGGACTAAATACGCCAAAAAAAGAAATTCCGTGAGTTTTTTAAATAATTTTTTTTAAATTTAGAAATAAAATATAAGTAATTGTAGCTATCGAACATAAAGAATAAAAACATTTTATCCGCTTCCGGTGGCACAGAGCTTGTAGTACCGGCAGGGCAGGACAGATCGTTTTTGGGATATTTAATGGAAAGCATATTCTCCTTGTAGAAAGCTTTTAAAGTTCCATGTGATATCCCAATGATCACGTATATTTCCCATCTTTCACCGCCAGTTAAATCTTATGCACCTGATGATGTAAAAATGGAAGTGACTGACGACGGAAGCTTGAAGCTTCTCTGGTCCGGACCAAAGTCGACGCCGTTTGACCTCCAGTATCAAGTGAAATACTCGCTGAATACGTCCGCAAACAGCAGCCAGGTAACGTGTGATTTAATGCTCTGATGAAGACGCGTTACCGCCTCTCTGGAAGCTTTAATTGAGAATTTTAATATATGATATGAACGGCGGGACTAATCAGCGGCCTTGTTTTGTGACGGCGTGCAACTGCATGATAAGAGGCGCCGTGTATGACGCATGGCAACACAATTACACCGCGACTCTGTGACATGCTCCCTTATACCCGCCATTAAATTGTGTTAATTAAAAATGAAGATTAAATTGCGACGCACGGGCTGTGACGGGCGATATGAAGCCTGAACAAAGTTTAAAAGAATAAAGATTATTTTCTGCTAATGATAGATATATATATATATATATGGTTTTTAGCAAAACCATATGATAAATCCTATATTTATTTTGACTTAACAGGGAAAGATATGATTGGACACTTTAATACAAGATTTTATAGTGTGTGGGACCATGGTCAGACTTACTTCCCAGGAGCCTGTAGGCACAAAAATCTGGAGCGCCGCCCCGAACACCACCAAAAAAGTGCAAAAAAATCGGAAGACATTTTATTTTACTAAATAATAATTTATTTATTTTTAAAAAATTACAAGTTTTCTTTTTACAATTTTTTATTTTAGTTTTTGTAGAAAAATGTTTTTCTCTATAAAACAAAACAAATAAAATAATGATGATACTTTATCATGATATTAGTAAAAATAATAATAATAATAATAATTTATAAAAATATGTACATTTTTACTTTGTTTTTTTAATAACATTTTTCACTCTTAAAAGAGAATGATGTTCAGGGGATACCTTGCTCTGTAATTTTTTTTATATATAAATAAATATTTTTTTAATATATAATAAAAATAAATGATTTATTTACCTTTCCACAGAAATGTGTCCACCACAGAGTGGCAACTTGCTGTGCAAAACTTTAAAATATATCTATATATTTCTTTAAATGCTTTAAAAAAATAAGTTTTACAGAAGAAGGCTCCCCCCTGTGGTGGGCACCTGTAGGCACATGCCTAATTTACCTAATCAAATAGACATGTGCACAGCACAAAATTTCGTTTTCAACTAATGGATTAGTCCTAAAATGCAATTTATTTAGTTGCTAAAGAAATTCGTTTTCAGTTCTTTAGTACAAAAACTAATTTCATTCATCCGAAAACCAGCAGATACAATTACTATTGTAGTGGCTCCTCAGAGGGCTGAGATCGCTGCTTGTTACAGTATCTCTCACTCTCAGCACAATGTGGGCCATATTACATAGTTGGTGCTAACATAACCAGAGCTGTTGTAAACTTCCCAGAGCCATTATAGCCTATGGAGGTTTTCAGTTTACAACAGCTCTGGTTAAGTTAGCACCAACTATGTAATATGGCCCACATTGTGCTGAGAGCCGGAGATCGGCTGCTTGTTATATTATCTCAGTACAATATATCAGGCCAAGCTGTTACAGTAACTGACTGCTGCTCATCACAGCGCTTAGAGTTTCAGTAAAACTAGTAAATAATATTTTTATATATAAGAGGTTAGAACATTATTTCCTTGTTTTACTGAAACTCTGAGCGCTGTTAGTCAGTTACTGTAACAGCTGAGCCTGATACATTGTACTGAGATAATATAACAAGCAGCCGATCTCCGTGCTCACAGCCACTGGATTTAAAGGGCTGAAAAAAAAGGATCCTCTCTGTATAATGTTTAGAACATCCTCCTGCATTAATTAATACCCCTCTGTATAATATATAGAACATCCTCCTGAATTAATGTCCCTCTCTGTATAGAACATCCTCCTCAATTTATACCTTTCTCTGAATAATGTATATAACAGCCTCCTGCATTAATGTCCCTCTCTGTATAATATATAGAACATCCTCCTGCATTAATTGATACCCCTCTGTATAATATATAGAACATCCTCCTGAATTAATGTCCCTCTCTGTATAGAACATCCTCCTCAATTTATACCTTTCTCTGAATAATGCATATAACAGCCTCCTGCATTAATGTCCCTCTCTGTATAATATATAGAACATCAACCTGCATTAATTAATGCCCCTCTCTGCATTGGCATGTGGAGGGTGCAGAACTTCGGATGTTGCGATGTTGCGCTCTTCATTGCTGGTCTCCTTCACTCACCAATGTAATATCACAAAAAGGACTGAAACTAAAATGTAGTGCATTTTATTTTAGTTTCTTTCGTTTTTTGTACTGAGCAGTTTCGTTTCTCTTGAGCCATACGAAAACGAAATTATCCCAAAATTCGGACTAAATCGTTTTAGTACTAAAACGAATGCACATGTCTATAATCAATCATAAATCTGGCCCTGTGCAGGACAGGACCCATAAGAACTCGGTTCTGTTTGCAAAAATAGTGGAGGAACTGTGTTCTCACATGTTCCCCCTCGACTTGACCCCTGGTTTTGCTGCATATTAAGCAGTGTAAGCTACGAATTGCCAACACTGACTCGTGAATTGCAAATTATAGACCAAAATAGCCAATATAGTAGATTTTCAAGTTCAGGTCTGCGTTTCCAGCTATTTTGGTGAAATATTTGTGCGTCTCTCTTATCTATTCTGTGTTTTTTTTAGCTTGACCGCCATAATGTGACACTGCATAGCAAATGTAACTTCAAACTCTCTTCGCTAGGTTTACCTTCTTGTCAACGAAACCTCCGTGATCATTGGTGATGCCCAACCGTGTACCATACTTGTCGTTGAGGTGCGCTGCAGAGGTCGACATGGATCTGGCGTCTGGAGTGACTGGAGCGTTCCAGTGAACTTCAACGCTCAAGGTTTGTGGTCTGCATTGGATTGTCTAGTTTTCCATTGGTTTTGCGACTAAAACGCTTGCTGGTTGAGGACAAACACAAACAGGGTTACTCAAAGAGAATAGAAAAGTCAGCGCACGTTCGGTTACTTTCTGTTCTCTTCAATTCGGTGAGATTTGGCGATCCCATTTCGGCCACCCTGCGGTGTATTCAGCAAGTACCACAGGGTCCCCGAATTGCAGGGAAAAGTCGCTGCATACTCGCCGAAAACCCATCGCAAAACGAGGGCGAACGCACACCGAAACCCGCAAAAACATCTGGATTAACCCGCCGACAACGCCGGAAAAACTCGAGCAGGAACCAATCACACGCAGCACAGCCGCCGGAAAAAGCCAACACCGCAGACGAATGCAGTGAATAAATTAGCAAAACAGTTTGCTTGAATGTTTGAAAAGTGAAACACTGTTTGCAAAGAAACTACTGAGCGAAAATGTCTGAAATTTACATATAAGATCCAATGAATGATAATAAAAAGGGCTGTTACAGAAAAAATAAGTAAACTTAAAAAAAATCTAGAAAAATGCTTAAACTATCCTAAAAAATCCAAGAATAAAAGAGTTTTTACTGCAGAATATTATGATAAACGGTTTATTAGATATTGGATTAAAACGGGAATATTTTTAACATTGAAGCCTATGGGATTCGCCTGAATAAACCTGCCGAATTAAACCACCGAATGGCAGGCCATTTTGGGAACCTTTCACTGCTGGTTTGTGTTCTCTGAATAGCCGAAGCATTGCTTTTTTATGGGGATTTCACTGCCCTCGAACAGGCAACGAATGTGCAGGCAATTCGCCAGGATTTGGCGAATTGCCTGCTCTCTGGATAGCCGAATGGCCAGGAAAGGTAACCGAACGCTGATTTTCAGCGTTCGGTTCCCTTTCGGGAGCCATTCGGATCTCTTTGTATAACCCTGACAGTGGCCCACACAGTAATCCTATAATTCATAGTAACAGATAAACATAGGCAATAACAGTATTTCATACATATCACAAACGACACAAACACCCTACACCTAGAATCCTAGGTACAGGGTGACTTCAACATAGGAGAGGGCAGGGAGACAAAATAGAACATCAAGCCTGCACCTCCCAAATGCATGTCTAGGTTCATGTACCCCAAGTTCAAAGTGACTCTTGTCACAATAAATAACAATGGTGCCCTTGTTCACCATAGTTCAACGCTGATCGCAGGAACCTAGTCTGACGGTCTTGGATTTTCCTCTGTGGTTAGCCGAAGTTTACCTTAACTACAGGCAACGGTGAACATGAGCGTTTAGTGAATTACCCCTTAATTAGTCCAACATTTGAACCCAACACCTCTCATTTGAAAGCCACATTGCAATCAGTTTGGACTCCGAAAACAATTCTAATTTCGTTTTTCTCTCATTTATTCTGAAGCCTCTGGAAGGATTGTGACAAAAACAAAGTGCTTGAACGGTTCATGTTCCAAACTTCATGTCAAATTAATTCAAAATTCACAATACACTGCCCGGCCAGTAAAAAGTCACACATTGTAGTATGTGGTTGTGTCGCCTTTTGCTGTGATTGCGGCACGCATTCGCCGCGGCATCGTTTTGATAAACTTGTCGGCTGGGTGGAGTGGAATAGAGGTACCATCACTGCTCTGCATGGAGAGAGCCTGTGGAGTCATGGGTTCGATCCCATCGAGCAACCTCTCCAGTAAGTGTCCTTGGGCAAGACACCTAACGTTACATACTCACCACCCAGGACATACTTGAAAACGAGAGAAATCTCAATGTATCCTTCCTGGTAAAAAATCCTTTCTCAAAAATGTCACAGCATTTATTGGCGTCCAGAGTGGCATTAATTTGTGGCAAGATCTTGTATTGATGATGGGAGAGTCGCGGCGCGGAGTAAAGTCTTCTCCAGCACATTATCCCAAAGATTAACCTCAATGGGGTTAAGGTCTGGACTGTGCGGTGGCCAATCCATGTGTGAAAATGATGTCTCATGCTCCCTCAACCACTCTTGCACAATTTGAGCCCGATGAATCCTGGCATTGCCATCTTGGAATATGCCCGCTGTGCCATCAGGGGAGAAAAAACCCGTTGATGGAAAAACCTGCTCATTCAGTATATTCAGGGAGTCACATGACCTCATTTTATGCTGAAACATATTAATCACTGCAGTAACTGACCAATGGAAGGCGAGCGCCTATTGGCTTAGCTATATCCAGGTGGAGACTTTTTGATTGGCCGGGTGGTGTATTTTCATAATATGGAACTAGTTGTGCTTTATCTATGATTAGCCGTCTATTTAACACATTCTTGTTTTCGTTTTCACCTGCAAACCATCTGTTTTAGTAATTGACATAAAGTTTACTTTCCGTGACACTTTGTAGCCTTGAATTTAGATTTTATGGAAATTCCTGGAGATCAGGTGGTTCCCATTCCCACCTCAACGTTCTTTATGTTCTAATTCTTCATTCTCGTTTTATTACAGGGGTTTACTATTTTCCCCAGAAGGTTTTGTCCAGCGCCGGGTCCAACGTAACCATCTACTGCACCTACTGTGACCGAAGCGGGAAGGTCCCTTCAAAGGAGATAAAGTGGTGGTTTAATTCAGCCGAGAAGGTACCTGAGCGCCAGTATTCAGTCGTCAGTGATTATGTTGGAAAAGTGACATTAGTGAACCTCAACGCTACAAAGCCAAAAGGAAAGTTTAATTACGACGTGTTGTATGGCTGTATCCAGAGTAACCGATGCCATCACCAGTACGCTGAAATACACATTCTAGGTACTATGACCTGTAGTCAACTATTTATATTGGAGTCTAGAACTCTTAACCCCTTCACTACCAAGGGATTTTCTAGAAAACCACAGTCAGGAACTAGTGTAAATATTTGGAATATTCCCATTGTAATCCTTACTGTAATAACCTATTTGGCAGGGGGATGTCACCATCTGCTGGCCAAATGGAGTTACTGCAGTTAGTACTCTAGCATGTGGCTCCGTGCATCAGCTGGGGAAAGCCAGAGATAACTGGACATTCCTTAACAGATTGTAAACAGTTTTAGCACCTTGTTCATAATGCCCACTTGGCTGAGACTCCGGGGGCACCTCCTGGAGCCCAAAATTAAACAAAATGAGTTTGCAACAAACAAATTTCTCTTGCAATGATACAGCATAGCCCCTGTATGTGTTAACGTGATCTCGTGCTGTTGTGTCTGCTACCGCTAAACATGTATTCACAGTCACGGTAGTGAAGGGGTTAAATTCAATCATACTCAGGATTGTTTTTTAAAAAGTCAGTTAGTTTGATCTTCATTATTCTGTGTCAATAAGTTAAGATACTTTTTTTACAGGGTGTTAATTTACAATACATTAACCCTTCCTATACTTTGTATGCGAAACGATAATGTGTCATTAGCCGGAGAATAACAAGCGATTCCAATGTCACTCGTTATTCTCGGCTGCAGCCGGTATTAAAAGAAAAAAAAAGAAAATACTAATAAAATTAATTGGATTAAAAAATTCCTTACGGCTGGTCCCATTGTGCACAGTATGACGCGTTTCACATTGTCGCAAGCAGATGTAAGCTAGAAACAAACACAGGGTTATTCAAAGAGATCCGAATGGCTCCCGAAAGGGAGCCGGACACTGAAAATCAGCGTTCGGTTACCTTTCCTGGCCATACGGCTATTCAGAGAGCAGGCAATTCGCCAGATACTTGCGAATTGCCTGAACATACGGTGCCTGTTCGGTCCCTGTTCGAGGGCAGTGAAATCCCCATAAAAAGCACTGCTTCGGCTATTCAGAGAACACAAACCAGCAGTGAAAGGTTCCCGAAATGCCCTGCCATTCGGTGGTTTAATTCGGCAAGTTTATTCAGGAGAATCCCATAGGCTTCAATGTTAAAAATATTCACGTTTTAATTCAATATCTAATAAACCGTTTATTATAATATTCTGCAGTAAAGAGTCTCTTTATTTATAGATTTTTTTAGGATTTTTAGGGATTTTTTTTAAAAACAAATTTAAGATTTTTTTTAACTTTACAGCCCTTTTTATTATCATTCATTGGATTATATGTAAATTTCATACATTTTCGCTCAGTAGTTTCTTTGCAAACAGCGTTTCAGTTTTCAAACATTCAAGCGAACTGTTTTTTTAATTTATTCACTTCCTTCGTCTGTGGTGTCGGCTTTTTCCGGCGGCTGCGCTGCGTGTGATCGGCTCCTGCTCGGGTTTTTCCTGGCGTTTTCGGCGGGTTAATCCAGGTGTTTTTGCGGGTTTTTTGGTGTGCCTTCGCCGGGTTTTGCGGTGAGTTGTCGTCGGGTTTTCGACGGCTTTTCCCTGCACTACGACGGCCCTGCGGTGCTTGCTGAATACACCGCAGGGTCGCCGAAATGGGATCGCCAAATCGCACCGAATTGAACAGGACGAAAAGTCACCGAACGTGCAGTGACTTTTCGAATCTCTTTGAATAACCCTGATAGTGACCTGCTGACCAAACGGAGTTACTGCAGTTCTGGGCTCTGTGCTGGATCAACTGGAGAAAAGTCCATTGGAGACATTCCCAGCTGGTTTTAAGAATGTGTTTGCACCTCGGGCATCGCGCCCACAGCTTTACGGGCATGGTCTGGCGTCCGAATGCAAATTAAGTGTGCTTACAGCAAACAAATCCCATTTGCTTTCGTCTTGCTCAGCTGCAGATCATGATAAGTCGATATTGGGCCCCTGATGGCGCCTTTGACGATCCGAGTTATCTTGATCTCGGAAGTGAAGGGGTTAAGTCACAGTTATAGATAAACACAATCAGGTTGAGTTAATAATGCATGAACCATTCTACTTTTTAAATGTTTACTGTCAACGCTGAGAAATCATTCACAGTATTAATCTGGCTGACAATACCTGATTTTAATGCGAATCTAACTTCATTTTACTAAGATACCAATATCAACATTTCATGTCAGACCGATGGAAGACAAACCACCATGACCTGCAGGTGGGACACCAAGCGGATCCCTTTACAAGAAGACATGTATTTGGAGCTTAAATACTACAGGTGAGTGTGTGAGTTCCTCATAAAACATGGTAAACTGGAAGGACCCTATATACACATAAATATATATATATATTTTATTACAGGGCCAGTAACATCCTAATAAATTACATATTATCCCAGAGACCAGCCAGCAGTGATTTAGTGATTTTACACCACTGCAGACGTGTTTAATAACCAACTGTTTTCATGTAAACCATGATTTATTGTGTTTTTTTTGCAAATCAGGTAATTTATTACAGGTCCACTGACAGTGCAAAACAATACTATATTATTATAACATTTATTTGAAACATGAGATGTGACGTTAACATTTAAATATAGGGTAAAATAGAAATTTTTGCACAAATATTGTTGTTCTGAGATACTTAAAAAAATTATTTAAATTTGCTCATTCTTAAATTTTCATGTATTCGTTTACCTTTCACGGAAATATTATTATTATTATTATTATTTATTTATAAAGCGCCAGCATATTCCGCAGCGCTGTACAATAAGCACAGTACAGACAGGGTTACAATACATTGAACAACATTTGACAAACAGTACAGGAGGAGATGAGGGCCCTATTCCCGTAGGAACTCACAATCTAGGAGGGTTGGGGTTGGAAACAGGAGGAGAGGACTGTAAGGTGAGAGTGATTGATGGTTGCGTCAGTGAGTTGGGTGGTAGGCTTCCCTAAATAGGAATGTTTTCAGGGAGCGTTTGAAGGAAGAGAAGTTAGGGGAAAGTCTGACAGTACGAGGGAGAGCGTTCCAGAGAGTGGGGGCTGCGCGTGAGAAATCCTGCAGTCTATCATGGGAAGAGGTGATGCGGGGAGAAGCTAGGCGCAGGTCACTGTTTGACCTTAGGGAGCGGGCTGGGGTGTATTTGGTGATTAGTGAGGACAGGTAGTGGGGAGCTGAGTTAGTGAGGGTTTTGTAGGTAAGGATAAGGATTTTGAACTTAATTCTGCAGTGGATGGGGAGCCAGTGAAGGGACTCGCAGAGGGGAGCGGCAGAGACAGAGCGGCGGGTGAGGTGAATTAGCCTGGCGGAGGCGTTCAGGATGGATTGTAGGGGGGAGAGGCGGGACAGAGGGAGGCCAGATAAGAGATTATTGCAATAGTCGAGTCGGGAGATTACCAGGGCGTGTATGAGTTGTTTTGTGGTGACAGCGGTAAGAAATGGCCGAATTCTGGAAATATTACGCAGTTGGTATCGGCAGGAGGAGGAAAGAGACTTGATGTGGGGGATGAAGGAAAGAGCAGAGTCCAGTGTAACTCCAAGACAGCGAACTTGGTTTGATGGGGAGATGGTGATACCCTCCACCGTGATAGAGAAGTCAGGAGGTGGGGAGGCATTAGAGGGAGGAATAAGTAGGAGCTCAGTCTTTGACATGTTGATCTTTAGGTGGTGGGAGGCCATCCAGGAGGAGATGCCAGATAAACAGTCACTGACTTTTGAAAGGACAGGGGGAGAGAGATCAGGGGTAGAGAGGTAGATCTGAGTGTCATCAGCGTAGAGGTGGTAATTAAAGCCAAAGCTGTTGATGATTTTGCCCAGGGAGGAGGTGTAGATGGAAAAGAGCAGAGGACCAAGGACAGAGCCTTGAGGTACACCAACAGATAGAGGCAATGAAGAGGAGGAGTTACCAGCAAAGGACACACAGAAGGACCTGTTGGATAAATAGGAGTCAACCCAAGCAAGTGCAGTGTCACCGAGACCCAGAGAGTTGAGGGTCTGTAGAAGGAGGGGGTGGTCAACAGTGTCAAAAGCAGCCGAGAGGTCAAGCAGGATGAGAATAGAATAGTGGCCGTGTTTTTAGCAGTTAGGAGGTCGTTGGTGACTTTGGTGAGGGCAGTTTCAGTTGAGTGTAGCGGACGGAAGCCAGATTG
Organism: Leptobrachium leishanense; assembly: GCA_009667805.1. NCBI lineage: Eukaryota > Metazoa > Chordata > Amphibia > Anura > Megophryidae > Leptobrachium > Leptobrachium leishanense. The sequence continues at coordinate 22,548,251 of CM019070.1, forward strand.
CAGGGGGTCAAGTAGGGAATTGGAGGACAGGAAGAGGGAGAGGCGGTTGAAGACTAGTTTTTCTAAGAGCTTTGATGTGAAGGGAAGCAGGGATACAGGGCGGTATTTGGATGGAGAGTTGGTGTCTAGGGATGGTTTCTTTAGTAAAGGGGTAACTAGCGCGTGTTTGAAGGCGGATGGAAAGGAGCCAGTGGAGAGAGATAGGTTGAAGATGTGTGTGAGAGCAGGGGTGAGGGAGGAGGAGAGGGGAGGAATTAGATGTGAGGGAATGGGGTCGAGTGGCACGTGGTGAGATGTGAGGAGGACAATAAGGAATTGACTTCCTCCTCAGTGGTTGGGAGGAAGCGGCAGAGGGTGGCAGAGGGGATCTGTGGGAGTGGAGGTGGCAGATAACTATCTTGTGTTGGGATGTTGCTTCTGATAGTTAGAGTTTTACTGAGGAAGTAGTCTGCCAGGTCTTGAGCGCTGAAGGCAGCTGAGGGGGGAGGTGCAGGTGGTAGAGGAGGGTGTTGAAGGTGGACCAGAGCCGTTTAGGGTTGGAGGACAGCGTAGATATAAGAGATGAGAAGAAGGATTGTTTGGCCAAGTGGAGGGCAGAGGTGTATGACCGGAGAATAAACTTGAAGTGAACAAAATCAGCTTCAGAGTGGGATTTCCTCCAGGCACGCTCTGCAGTGCGGGAGCATCTTTGCAGGTAGCGAGTTTGGAGGGTGTGCCAGGGCTGAAGCTGGCGGCGTGGGGCCTTACAGAGTCGAAGAGGAGCAAGAGTGTCTAGAGCAGAGATAAGCGTAGTGTTGTAGTGATTAGTGGCAGCATCAGGGCAGGTGAAGGATGAGGTATGAGGGAGGTGGTGAAGTAGGTTGGAGAATTGATGGGGGTCCACAGCATGTAGATTTCTGCGAGTGTGTGTGCGGGGTGGGGGAGCAGGGTGTTTAGGAAGTTCAGATAGGTTGAAAGAGAGAAGGTGGTGGTCAGAGATGGGGAAAGGGCGACATTTGAACTTAGAAATGGAGTAGAGGTTGGAAAAGACCAGGTCAATAACGTGACCATCGCGGTGGGTAGGGAGGAGGGAGGATTGTGTGAGTCCAAGGGAGGACGTGAGTGAAAGAAGTTTGGAGGCAGCAGGAGCGGAAGGATCGTCAATGGGAATGTTGAAGTCCCCGAGAATTAGGCATGGAAGATTAGAAGACAGGAAGTGAGAAAGCCAGGTAGCAAAGTGGTCAAAGAACTGGGAGGTTGGTCCCGGTGCGGTAGATGACTGCCACCCTGAGAGCCAGAGGAGAGAACAGGCGGATGCAGTGTGTCTCGAAGGAGGAGAAGGAGAGGGATGGGGGTGGAGGGAGATGCTGGTAGGTGCAGGTGGGAGAGAGCAGGAGCCCGACCCCGCCACCATTTCTCTCACCCGGTCTGGGGGTATGGCTCAAGTGTAGACCGCCATGTGAGAGAGCAGCAACGGAGTCCGTGTCAGAGGGAGTTAGCCAGGTTTCAGTTAAAGCTAGGAGGTTGAAGGAGTTTGAAATATTGCTGGGATGAAAGGTTCTGAACTCTAGATGGCGTCCCCTTATCTCACACAGTATCACAGGGTCTGCATTATCAGCGTACAGGCAGAAATGGCCTTTGTGTCAGATGCAGTAAATGTGCTGCAGACAGACAATAAAATGGTGAGATCTCCTGCATATGGGGATTTGTAGTGATCAAGTGATCAGAAAGAGATTATTAGCAATGCAATATCTGTATGTGCTGCATAATGCCTGTGTATGGCAATTACAGCAACACCTTGTATCTGTATGTGCTGCATAATGCCTGTGTATGGCAATTACAGCAACACCTTTTATCTGTATGTGCTGCATAATGCCTGTGTATGGCAATTACAGCAACACCTTGTATCTGTATGTGCTGCATAATGCCTGTGTATGGCAATTACAGCAACACCTTTTATCTGTATGTGCTGCATAATGCCTGTGTATGGCAATTACAGCCACACCTTGTATCTGTATGTGCTGCATAATGCCTGTGTATGGCAATTACAGCAACACCTTGTATCTGTATGTGCTGCATAATGTCTGTGTATGCCAATTACAGCAACACCTTGTATCTGTATGTGCTGCATAATGCCTGCGTATGTATGGCAATTACAGCAACACCTTGTATCTGTATGTGCTGCATAATGCCTGCGTATGGCAATTACAGCAACACCTTGTATCTGTAAGTGCTGCATAATGCCTGTGTGTGGCAATTACAGCAACACCTTGTAACTGTATGTGCTGCATAATGCCCGTGTATGGCAATTACAGTAACACCTTGTATCTGTATGCGCTGCATAATGCCTGTGTATGGCAATTACAGCAACACCTTGTATCTGTACTGTACAGGGATTTACACTCATTATATAACACATGGAATCTTATTTATGCACAGCAGTGACTGATAGGCTTGTGCACCGATTTTTTTTTCGGTTCGATTCGTTCAAATGTTTAAAATTTTCGATTCGGCTCGTTTCGACCGATTTCTGTTTCGGTTCGGTTCGGCTCGTTTTTCGTGTACATTTTTTTTTCGGAATATCGACCATTTTTCGTGTTTTCGGGTCACTCTGCTCGTTTTTTGGATCGACTTTTCGGAAATTTTCGTTTTTTCGGAACGTCTGTTCTCCTCGTTTCAAAGTGTCTACGATAATTCTGGCGATTCTATCGTTTTTTTTTATTAAATAAAGATCCTTTTTTTCTTATGAATATACATTTCACAACTTTATTTATTTATTTATTTATAAAGGATTTTACCAGGAAGGATACATTGAGATTTCTCTCGTTTTCAAGTATGTCCTCGTTTTCAAGTAATATATTTAATCATATTAAAATGGTATGAAAGTCAAGGAACAAAAAAAATGAACAAAACGATTTAAAAAACGCTAAACTGACCCGAATGCCACAAGAAACAAGTGATACGCATTTACAAATACAAAATTTACAGAATCAGCGATATAACCGATAATAGTTAAATATACGATTTCCAGAATTACCGAAATGGAACCGAAATCACGAATGGAACCGAAATCATGAATAGAGCAAAAATAAATTTCTTTTTGACACATTTCAAGTCCATTCAAAAAATCCGAAATTTTTTCGTTTCGGCTCGGAAAACTTTTCGGATCTATCGGTTTTCGGGTCCGACCCGATTCGGAAATTCGGCCGAATTCGAAGACATGAATCGGGAAATTTCGTGAAAATTCCGAAACCAGAAACGCACATCCCTAGTGACTGATCCCAAAGTTCTTCATGTATTCAGCCCTCTCCCAGGTTATTGTAATGCAGCAGCAAGGTTTCTGAGATTTTTGATACTATGGGTGAGAGCTGCTCCTTGTAACTTCTTTACAGTAAGACATGGTAAGAGAGAGCGAGATAAGAATGGATGTGAAGTATATCTGTTGCGCCACCTGGTGGTCTAGTGTTTATTCTGTAAGGTGTATATACACTTAAAATGCAAAATTGTGAATTTTGTAAATTCTTAATAAACGAATTTCAACAGTAATGTGCAAAATAATCAGTGTGCAAAACCTGCTTAAATAGTAGCATCAAAGTGATCTCTAATGATAGATCTTACTATTATTATTTATAAATACATAAAATACAGGAATTGATTTGATCATCTGTGAGATTTTGTGATAGGTCAGCAGTACATCAATTATGCTCTTAATAGATAAATGTATCAATATTTAAATAGGAGCTACAGTGACATAGAAAGAAAAAAAATGAAAAAAAATATGCTAATGAGCCTGCTGTGCAGCTGCTTGTATTCACAATAGGTGGTAAATCCCCAAAAAGTTCACCAATAAGAAAGATATGTAGGGTGTAGCTCGCACTGGTGATCAATTCATCCAATTTTCAGTATTTACAGTGGAAAATGAGGTCTTTACTCCGTGGGGTGTTCCTCGGTAAAAACAAATGTAGCGCTCACCCCCGGAGGAGCCGCTGAATAACCCAGGATTGGTCTCATCGCACTAACAATTCACTGTACACCAGCACACCTTGAAAATGTAGCAAGCAAATAAGTGCACACTGTTTGCAATGTCATAGGCCGGAGGCCTCTCACCCAACTGGCGAAACAGCTTGTCCCGGACCGATGAAACTCTGCAGAAAGGTCCCTCTCAAGAAGATCCGTCCTCTCAGCCGTCTGGAGCCCGATGCTGTCGAAATTGACACTCCCGATCCAGTTCTCCTCAGCCATAAGTCGAATGCCGCCAGCACTCCGCTCCACCTGTGGCCTCCTTATTCGATGTCCCTATCGAACGCACTTGGAACAGGAACAGTTCAGCGAGACGTACAGCGAGTCGATCTGCCCTCTCCCCGATCACTCCAGCAATGGATGCCGCCTGTTCTCCACTCTCCAACTGGCAAAGATCCCAGAGAATACCACACGTGTGACTGCCTTCTCTCACCGCTTTCTCAGCTCTGCCCACGCTGCACACACTCCTCTCACTTTCTGGTGCCAGTCAGCTTGCTTCCTTCCTCTCTCCCAAGGGTTTTTGGGGGACGTAGTCCATAAGTCCATTACAGTCTTTCCCCATACGTTGCACTCTGGCTCCCCCTAGAGGCATAGCAGCGGCAGTCTTTCCCCATACGTTGCACTCTGGCTCCCCCTAGAGGCATAGCAGCGGCAGTTCTCAGAGCCAAATTAAACAAAGGGCTACACAAATAAAATGCAAGGTGCAGCCCATTTAAATAGATTAAATGGTTATAGTAGAATATAAAATGTCTATTCACATTTAATGGTGCCTAAAAGGAAACAAAGTAGCAAAACAAGAGGACATAGTCTTAGATTAGAGGGGCAAAGGTTTAAAAGTAACATCAGGAAGCATTATTTTACTGAGAGGGTGGTGGATACATGGAACAGTCTTCCAGTTGAAGTGGTAGAGGCCAAAACAGTAATTGAATTTAAGCAGGCATGGGATAGGCATAAGGCTATCCTAAACAAAAGATAAATCCAGGTAAAGTATCCATGTAATTGGGCAGACTAGATGGGCCGAAAGGTTCTTATCTGCCGACATTTTCTATGTTTCTATGTTTCTATTATTCAAGAGGCACCAAATCTCAAGCAGCGGGTGATTCCAAGGGACACTGACTTTCATTTCTCTACAGGGGGCGCTCTAATCTTGCTTTAAAAAGATACGCAAGTGAGCTACTGATATGCTAATGAATACTTTTCAATGTATTACAATGCAGTTAACCTGGTTTGGGGAGTGAAAGGGGTAATATTTAATAATAATTTCTCTTTTCATGTTAAAGGAGTAAACTTTACTGCTCAGACACGGACAGAGTCTCCAATGCGTCCAGGTTAGCAGACTGCAGATTGCAGAGCAATGGCTTCTACCAATGTATTTTCCAGTCCATTTACATCCTGTCTGGTTACACCATGTGGATTGAGATAAAACACCCCCTGGGAATCCTTTATTCGCCTCCTCAGTGTGTAATGCCGGCAGATGTTGGTAAGTAGTCCAAATATTTACATCAACATATGATTAAACCTAAAAAAAAACACCAGTGTGGGGAGAAAGGGAACTCCGTTCCCTCTGCAAAAATGGAGCAGGAACTGCGTTCCAATGCGTTCCCCCTCAACTTGACTTCTGGCTATACTTATAATATTGTCGCACTGTGTAGTGGCCTAGCTTACTCTCTCACTTCTCTTAACCCTAAGGCTAGGGTCAGACGAAAGCATTTTTACACGCGAACGTAAAAAAGTGCGTCCGAACGCATTGATGTATTTTTTCACGGAATATGCGAAAACGGTCATACGATGCGCATTTTCGTGCGTGATGTTTTACGAATCCAAACCAGGAAACTTTTTGCGTCTGGACGTTATGTTGGCCGGACACGAGCAGGGTCTGACGTCTCCTAATCACACACACACACCGCTAGTGGACGCAGCGCACTCTGTACGTCCGTACTAGAGGTTCTGCGTTCTCGAAAAAATGCGTTCATTTTCCACTTGCGTTGCGCGGCCAGACTTTTGTGCGACCGTACTTCGTATATTGGCCGTCATTGCCCGTCATTTGCTGCTAGTGCGGCCGTGATTAAGTGCGCCAGAACGCACGTTAAAAATGCGCTGGTCTGACCCCAGCCTTAGCCTTACTGTGTTCAGCCCTGGCACCGTCTGCCCTTGTTTGTCCCTTGGTATCCTTGACCTGGCTTGTTCTCTCGATCACGTGTACCTCTATAATTCCCAACCTTTCGGCTAGCCTCTGGTACCTCTCATTTCTGCATAAAGCTCAGCCCCTACAAGGAACTAAATACACAAGTAGTTAAGGGGATTTTAGGTTCTGTGTGTAGAGGTTTCCACCTAGTGACGTAACAAAAGCCCAGCCACTACAAGTACTCTTATAGGTGCCTAGATAAAGGGTTTTAGGTTCTCTGTTTTGGGGTTCCTGCCTACTGGCGTGACAGAAAGGCATCATTTTAAATACAAATCAACATTCATATGCATAAGTGGTTAGTATAAAGATACAGTATTAGATTCATGACACATATTGTATTTTGCTGGATCATGTTGGATAATAATGGATCAAATTGGATCATACTGGCTCATATTGGATCATATTGCATTATACTGGATCATATTGTATCATATTGTATCATACTCCTCATATTGTATCATACTGGTCATACTGGATCATATTGGATCATATTGGATCATATTGCATTATACTGGATCATATTGTATCATACTCCTCATATTGTATCATACTGGATCATACTGGATCATATTGGATCATATTGGATCATACTGGCTCATATTGGATCATATTGCATTATACTGGATCATATTGTATCATACTGGATCATACTGGATCATATTGGATCATACTGGCTCATATTGGATCATATTGCATTGTACTGGATCATATTGTATCATACTGGCTTATATTGGATCATATTGTATCATACTGGATCATACTGGATCATATTGTATCATACTGGCTTATATTGTATCATATTGTATCATACTGGATCATATTGGATCATATTGCATCATACTGGATCATATTGGATCATACTGGCTCATATTGTAACATATTGTATCACACTGGATCGTATTGCATCATACTGGATCATATTAGATTATATTGTATCATACTGGATCATATTGGATCACATTACTTCATAGTGTGTCATACTGTATCATAGTGGATCATATTGCTACATATTGCTTTATTTTGTATCACATTTTGTCATATTGTACCATAATGAATCATTAAATCATATTGAATCATATTAAATGATATTTACATCATACTGTACCATGCTGAATCATATTAAATCATATTACATCATACTGTACCATGCTGAATCATATTAAATCATATTACATCATACTGTACCATGCTGAATCATATTAAATCATATTACATCATACTGTACCATGCTGAATCATATTAAATCATATTACATCATACTGTACCATGCTGAATCATATTAAATCATATTACATCATACTGTACCATGCTGAATCATATTAAATCATATTACATCATATTAAATCATATTACATCATACTGTACCATGCTGAATCATATTAAATCATATTACATCATATTAAATCATATTACATCATACTGTACCATGCTGAATCATATTAAACCATACTTCATCTTATTGTATCATTTTGTACGCATCATGATGGCATCAGTCAGTGATATTGTTTGATTAAGCACAGTTATTGGAGGGCTTTACTTCTCTGTTTTTCATTTCTTGATATTTAGTAAAGCCTCTCGCTCCATCACAAGTTCACGCTCACATAACAGAAGGCGCCGGAGACATGTATGTGAGTTGGCAGAGGCCGACACTTCCAGCCTACGAGCTTCAATACCAGGTTCGGTACAGAGTACATCAACAAGAAACCGCATGGAAGGTACATTGTGTCTCTTAATATCTCCATGGAGGATTAATAGGGTTTTAATTGAAATTTGCGGTTACTGTGCTGGTTTATGTCTGTCCCTCAGTGAGCCTGGTTTGCTCTTCATTCATTTTTATTCATTGCCGTGTTGGAGGATACTTATATTATACTTACTATCCTTACTTTACTTACTATATTATATATTATACTTACTATCCTTACTTTACTTACTATATTATATATTATACTTACTATCCTTACTTTACTTACTATATTATATATTATACTTACTATAATAATATATACACTGCCGGGCCAAAAAAACAAGTCCCCAGTCCTTCCATTGGATAATTACTGCAGTGATTAATATGTTTCAGCATAAAATGAGGTCATGTGACTCCCTGAATATACTGAATGAGCAGGTTTTTCCATCAATGGGTTTTTTCTTCTCTGATGGCACAGCGGGCATATTCCAAGATGGCAAGAAAAAAGATGTAATCTGTGCTCGTTTCTATATAATTCCATGTGCAACAAAACACAATTAGATATTTTAGTTTGCTTGAATGGCCATTGAAGCGTAAGCTCACTCGCCCCATCAAGGCACCTCTTGGTAGAGTGAGTCCTAACCAATGTAACCAAAAGCCTCTGCTCTGAGCAGCTACACGCTCTCCTGCTGCTTTTCAGCTAAGAGGCAAAAATGGTGGGTTTTATTGATACACGCACCAAGCATTTCCCATTTGGGGTTGAAAACAAAAACATGGAAAAAGGAACAGCAGCAAAAATGACAACTGGGTTGTTACTCCTGGTTGTTGCAGCCGCTCTGAGTACGGCATTTTTTCTGTATGTATATATATTCCAAGATGACAATGCCAGGATTCATCGGGATCAAATTGTGCAAGAGTGGTTGAGGGAGCATGAGACATCATTTTCACACATGGATTGGCCACCGCACAGTCCAGACCTTAACCCCATTGAGGTTAATCTTTGGGATAATGTGCTGGAGAAGACTTTACGCAGCGCTGCGACTCTCCCATCATCAATACAAGATCTTGGCCACAAATTAATGCCACTCTGGACGCCAATAAATGCTGTGACATCGCATGAGCTTATCCAAACGATGCCGCGGCGAATGCGTGACGCAATCACAGCAAAAGGTGCGACAACCACATATTACAGCGTTTGACTTTTTTTGGGGTGGGCAAAATATACATTAATAATAAAGGATAATCTGTGTGTATGTTGTGTTTTGTGTCACTCTTGATGTTTCGCTCCGATACTGTTTTATTTCAAAGCGTTGCGGGAAATGTTGCATCGATATAGTTGAAGATATTAGCTTTGATAGATTTTCTCCTAGCGAGACCATAATTTAAGCTCGTCTCGTTTCATTTTCCAGGTGATTGACGTCTTTAGAAACGAATCGGTGACTATACGCGTCCTGGAAACCTGCGCCCAGTTAGATGTCCAGGTTCGCTGCAGGCGCTCCGATGGCGCTGGATACTGGAGCGAATGGAGTCAGCACACGATTACGGCTTTAAAAGACATCCGAGGTGGGAAACGTCTTGAAACCTGCGTGACATATACTGTACATGCATGCATAGGATAATGTACAATTTTTCCCCAAGAATTTAAAATTTTAAACTTTTTCAGCTCCTTTAAAGGGACCCGACTTTTGGAGAATTATCCAGAACAATCCCATTCAAAGGGGAGACAACATCACTCTGATATGGCAGGTAAAACAGGTTCCTTTGGTATTTCTGATGATACATGGTGCATATTAACCTGCGGTGCAGCCAACCAATCAGTGCTCATGTCTGTCGCGTCTCACTGCTAGCCTTTGCGGACTCTCAAGCTGATTGGCTGGGTCCTGGCAAAGTATTTTCTGTCTGGGTTTTTAACCGTTTTGCCGGCCCTTTGAGTTATAAGGACAAGCTTCAACGACATAACGAAGAAATATCATTTATTTCTAAAATGACCTTCTAATTTGTTAATGATCCTATGGAAAAGCAGAAAGATGGTCACCCTGAGGTCATCCAACAGTAAAGTCACGCGCTTAGAACTGTGGAAATTACCAGCATTGATCTATTGATTTCAGTCACAAAAAGAGAAAAAAGACTATAGGGGTTATTCAAAGAGGGCTGAATTTGCCACCGTATAGCACCGAACGGTGACTTTTTAACAAGGCGGGCAGCAGAGTAAGCGTAGTCGGTATCACAGCAGGGGTTAACAAGGCGGGCAGCAGAGTAAGCGTAGTCGGTATCACAGCAGGGGTTAACAAGGCGGGCAGCAGAGTAATCGTAGTCGGTATCACAGCAGGGGTTAACAACATGGCAGCAGAGTAAGCGTAGTCGGTATCACAGCAGGGGTTAACAAGGCGGGCAGCAGAGTAAGCGTAGTCGGTATCACAGCAGGGGTTAACAAGGCGGGCAGCAGAGTAAACGTAGAAAAGGGTAAGGGTCCTAGTGGCGCAGTGGGTGCTTCCAAATATGGAGCAATCTAGATGAGTATTTCTAAATGCTGATATTATGGCTCAACTCTATTTATCAGGTGGTGATAGATAAAAGTACTCAAGTGAGTCAATGTTACACTAGTATTGTGCAAATAGCAATTCTGTGCAAATGAACAACAACAATGGCGATAAATCCTTAAGTCATGCGTAAAAATATGCTCCTATAGCACAAAGTGTATAATAATGCACATGTGCAAAATGCATATAAAGTACATATAAAGTGCATGTGCTCATATATCCTATTTCATTCGTAAAGTGCAGACACAAAATTTGTGTTGATGTGACATCAAAAAAGTCATAAGACAGTCCTTTTATTAGGTTATCTGATAGTCTCTGGATGGCCTATGACTGTATAAAGTGCACGTGAAAAAGTGCAAATCTCAAAATGAACAAGGTCCGTGACTCCTAGTCACCATACAGTATGTAGGTCACACTAAAGACAAAATGTTCCAACGTTATGCTTCCTCTCCTCAGTTGGTAGATTCCGTAGCATATATGAGGAAGACAAAAAGAGACAATAGTGCAGACTGTAGTAATTTGTGAAGTGAATATATATATATATGAAAATCACTCACAAATTATAGAGCCTAATATGTCCTGGCTCTAGGTTGGAATGCCTCACGTCATACAGGGTGACGTTCCCCCTTTTCCTGGGTCTTCCAGTTATCCGATGTTGGAGCCTCGGTTTTCTCAGGCTCAGCTTAAAGGCAAATGGTACTTCTTAATAAGGTGAGTACCTTACCCCTCTCTCCTGCAATGCCTTTCAGCTTCTGTCTCCAGCTCTGTATTACCATACAGATAGGGATGAAAAAGGGAGGGGGGAAGGGAGGGGGGAAGAGAAAAACTCCTCTGCTTTCACCTTTAAAATATTTTCCTCACTCTAAAGGGATAAAATAGTAAGGGGGTATCCCATAACAGAGTAAAACCAGAGATGAGAATCAAGTTAAAATATCAAAAGTGTATTCCAAAAAAGTGTGGGGGGTGTTAATGGACGCGTTTCGGCACTACACCTGTGCCTTCTTCAAGCAGTATAGCATATGGGGTAAGGGGAGATTATACCTTGTGTCCTTCTTATATACCAAAATAACAACTGGAAGACAGGAAAAGGGGGAACATCACCCTGTATGACGTGAGGCATTCCAACCTAGAGCCAGGACTTATTAGGCTCTATAATTTGTGAGTGATTTTCATATATATATATATTCACTTCACAAATTACAACAGTCTGCACTATTGTCTCTCTTTTTGTCTTCCTCATATATGCTACGGAATCTACCAACTGAGGAGAGGAAGCATAACGTTGGAACATTTTGTCTGAAGTGTGACCTACATACTGTATGGTGACTAGGAGTCACGGACCTTGTTCATTTTGAGATTTGCACTTTTTCACGTGCACTTTATACAGTCATAGGCCATCCAGAGACTATCAGATAACCTAATAAAAGGACTGTCTTATGACTTTTTTGATGTCACATCAACACAAATTTTGTGTCTGCACTTTACGAATGGAATAGGATATATGAGCACATGCACTTTATATGTACTTTATATGCATTTTGCACATGTGCATTATTATACACTTTGTGCTATAGGAGCATATTTTTACGCATGACTTAAGTATTTATCGCCATTGTTGTTGTTCATTTGCACAGAATTGCTATTTGCACAATACTAGTGTAACATTGACTCACTTGAGTACTTTTATCTATCACCACCTGATAAATAGAGTTGAGCCATAATATCAACATTTAGAAATACTCATCTAGATTGCTCCATATTTGGAAGCACCCACTGCGCCACTAGGACCCTTACCCTTTTCTACACATTTATTTTCACATTTAGGTTGAGATTTATGTGCAACCCCTTGTAGGCAGCACCCCCCCTTTTTTTAAGGAACCACAGTTACCTAGTAAGCGCCTCCACAGACACCCATTCTAGCAGAGTAAGCGTAGTCGGTATCACAGCAGGGGTTAACATGGCGGGCAGCAGAGTAAGCGTAGTCAGTATCACAGCAGGGGTTAACATGGCGGGCAGCAGAGTAAGTGTAGTCGGTATCACAGCAGGGGTTAACAAGGCAGGCAGCAGAGTAAGCGTAGTCAGTATCACAGCAGGGGTTAACATGGCGGGCAGCAGAGTAAGCGTAGTCGGTATCACAGCAGGGGTTAACAAGGCGGGCAGCAGAGTAAGCGTAGTCGGTATCACAGCAGGGGTTAACAAGGCGGGCAGCAGAGTAAGCGTAGTCAGTATCACAGCAGGGGTTAACAAGGCAGGCAGCAGAGTAAGCGTAGTCGGTATCACAGCAGGGGTTAACAAGACGGGCAGCAGAGTAAGCAGAAGGTCAGCAACAAGGGATCAATAATAAGGGTCTCAAGGGTATCTAGATAAGGAATAACAAGTGGCTCGGTATAGGATGGACAATAACTGAGCAATGACTCACCCGCTGATTCGTCCTTTTATGGGCCAGCGATCAGGGGCAACCAAGTTCAGGTGTTCCTTGCGGTTTCCTCTGGGATTCCGGCACTCGCCCCATGACGTACAAGAGCGCCGGTCTTCGCACATTTGCTGTTCATTCTGACTGCCGGCCAAGGACGAGGAGGAGAGTTTGTTTTCGGTCCGTAGCGTGGCGGAATGTCGCCAATACAGGAGGATATGACAAAGCACCAGCTCCCCTGTGGAGCCGAGGGAGTGAGTGCGAAGCCACCGGCGGCGACAGGGACCGGTGACAAAATAGCTGTAATGAAGGAACACTGACGCATTGGCAATAAAGTGCATAGTTTGTTCTAAAATGTGCAATTCTCCAACAAATCACCCCCCCCCGAGATAAATATCTATTACTCTGAGTAATGTCTGTTACTTCTCGGCCGTCTCTTGTGTTCGTGTGATTGTGTGTATGACGCTGGGTGTATCACACTCATTTCTTCCGTTCACGTTCATTTATTTAACTTCTTACTCATTTTAGCCTCTGGCGAAGGAATATTCACTTTGCAGCGTTCGAGGATACAAAGTGAACCACCAGGTTGCGAAGAACACAAGGTGGTCGGAGGATATCGGGAACGCGACGACGCACACCTTCACGACGCAGGATGACTCACACACGGTGACGGTTGTTGCCATCAACTCCCTTGGACCGTCTTCCGCGAACAGCAATTTAACGTTTTCGCATGAGATAAGTACAGGTAATGAGAGCGATGATGACCTACAAAGACATCAGTTCTTTATGTGCAGGAGGCAAATGACCGTAATAGCCGTGATTATTTTGTTTGTTCCACTTTGTCTCTGTTTTCTTGTAAACACAAAGAGATGGACACGGAGATCCTGAATCTATTTATCGTCCAAACCCAAACGGCTTTATAGAGATTTAACGTCATTAAAGGGACATTTGCCGAAGCTTTTAATTTGTTATTTAGATAATGTGTTTATAGGAAATAAAGAGATTAGTTAATGTAACACATTAATTATTAAACACATTAAAAACATAGAAACGTAAAAGTAAATGGCTTTAAAGCTCCTCAGAGTGCTGGCAGTCAATCCAGCATCTATAAGGGGGTCGTGTAGGCTGCTTGAAGTTTTGCTTCCAAGCTGGACCACTCCTATGGCAGCAATCAGCAGAGACCTGGGTGAGAGATCACTGGTGTATTTTGGCCTAAGCCGACTAGGCCCAGGCCTAGGGCGGCACTTTTCAGGGGGCGGCGGCGGCTCGCACTGGGTGGCCCCACCCCTAAAAAAAAATTTTTTTTTTTTTTTTTTTTTACTTTTGCAAAGTATTTTACCAGGAAGGATACATTGAGATTTCACTAATTTACACTTTCAATTTCACTTTCCAGGGGGCAGCAAAAAACCTCACCACTAAATGGGTTACTCACAGAGCACCGAAATGACGCCAACTTTTTGGTGTTCTGTAGTTTCCTGCACTTAGGAGAATAAAATTTCCCCACCCTGCAGTGAAATTACCATTCACCACAGGGTCCCCAAAGTGCATGGAGTCGGCCGCTGTATGCTGCCACCGCAAACCCGTGGCCTGCTGTTTTCAAAAGAACTACTGACCGAAAATGTCTGGAATTTACATATAAGATCCTATGATTGATAATAAAAAGTTCTGTTACAGAAAAAGAAAAACTGCTATTAAAAAAAAGGGGGGGAATTTTGCTCAAAAAAATCTGAAAAATTATTAAAAGGTACAAAAAAAAAATCAATAAGTAAAGACTTTTTACTGCAGATTAAAATAATAAATGATTTATTAGATATTGCATAAAAACGGAAATATTTTTAACATTGAAACCTATGGGGTTCGCCTGAATAAACCTGCTGATTGAAACCACCGAACATCAGGGCATTTCACTGCCATTTCTCTGAGTCTCAGTACCACATGACTGGCTGAACCACGTGAAACGCACGCGCGCAGCTGCATGCCCTTTCGTTAACACAGACTCTATTCTGGACTGAACACCCACCGGGAAGGGAATCAAAGCTACAGTGCACCCTCTGGCAGTGGCACCCCAATGCTGACAAGATGGCTCCACAGCATAATTGCTGTGTGCTCATATACACTCGGTTTACTGGGAGTTTTATTGCAATGGATTCTGATGCACTCATACACACCGCACATTGCATTGCTGGGAGTTTTATTGCTGTGGATTCTGTGATACACACTGCATATTACTGTGAGTTTTATTGCCCTGGAGCTCTGCGATACGCTCACACACACTGCATATTACTGTGAGTTTTATTGCTGTGCAGTTCTGTGATATGCTCATACACACTGCACATTTCTGTGGGTTTTATTGCTGTGCAGCTCTGATATGCTCATACACAGTGCCCATTTCTGTGGGTTTTATTGCTGTGCAGCTCTGTGATACGCTCATATGCAGTGCACGTTTCTGTGGATTTTATTGTTCAACCAATTAGAGCGGCTGTGATCCAGTATACTTGACATGCGTGGCTGTTCTTTGTAAAAATGCTTGAATTTAAACATTTCATAATTTTCTTTATCTCAATAGATACATTTGAAATGGTATACAAAATATACAAGTAGGCACTTGGTATCCACTTTTGATATAAAGAGAGGAAAAGGCGGAGCTCTAAAATGAAAAGGTGGAGCTTAAAGAGGAAGGGTGGGGATTAACCAGGAAGAGGTGTGTCCTTGACAGGAAGGGGTGTGTCAAAATTTAAATTAGGGGGTGCACGAGTTTAGTCAGGCCTAGGGCAGCACAAAACCTAAATACACCACTGTGAGAGATACAAGGGGTTATTCAGAGAGCACCAAAACTTCACCGCCTTCTGGTGCTCTCTCTTTTGGTGCACTTCGGTGACTTCAATTTGCCGACCCTGCAGTGAAAGCAGTATTCATCTCAGTTTCCTCGAAGTGCATCGAAGGGATCCCAACCAGTCCATCACTCTCACCTTGCAGTCCATCGCTCTCAACTTGCAGCCCATCGCTCTCACCTTGCAGTCCATCGCTCTCACCTTGCTGTCCATCACTCTCACCTCTCAATCCATCACTCTCGCCTTGCAGCGCATCACTCTCACCTTGCAGTCCATCACGCCCACCTTGCAGTCCATCACGCTCACCTTGCAGTCCATCGCTCCCACCTTGCAGTCCATCGCTCTCACCTTGCAGTCCATCGCTCTCACCTTGCAGTCCATCACTCTCACCTCTCAATCCATCACTCTCGCCTTTCAGTCCATCACTCTCACCTTGCAGTCCATCACTCTCGCCTTGCAGTCCATCACTCTCACCTTGCAGTCCATCGCTCCCACCTTGCAGTCCATCGCTCTCACCTTGCAGTCCATCGCTCTCACCTTGCAGTCCATCACTCTCACCTCTCAATCCATCACTCTCGCCTTTCAGTCCATCACTCTCACCTTGCAGTCCATCACTCTCGCCTTGCAGTCCTTCACTCTCACCTTGCAGTCCATCACGCCCACCTTGCAGTCCATCACGCCCACCTTGCAGTCCATCACTCTCACCTTGCAGTCCATCACTCTCACCTTGCAGTCCATCACACCCACCTTGCAGTCCATCACGCCCACCTTGCAGTCCATCACTCTCACCTTGCAGTCCATCGCTCTCACCTTGCAGTCCATCACTCTCACCTCTCAATCCATAACTCTCGCCTCGCAGCTCATCACTCTCACCCTGCAGCCCATCACTCTCGCCTTGCAGCCCATCACTCCCACCTTGCAGTTCATCACTCTCACCTTGCAGTCCATCACCCTCACCTTGCAGTCCATCACTCTCACCTTGCAGTCCTCTCCTCCTGTTTCCACCCCCAACCCTTCTAGATTGTAAGTTCCCAGAGGAATAGGCGTTTGTTTCCATCTGTCCCGGTTTATAAAATGTTGTTCAGTCTCAATGTATTGTAACCCTGTCTATAGAGAGTAATAATAATAATATATTCAGAACGTAATAGAGAGAGAAAGGTGATACAAAGAAACTGCAAAAGTAAGCACGTGTGCTGATTTCCTCCTCGTGCTACAAATGTTGCAGACAACAATGGCTTTTGGTTTGATAGTGGTTAGTACAGAGCAGGGATCGACCTCCTTGGCCCTCCAGATGTATTGGAACTACAGCTTCCATGATGCTCAGCCATTCCTCGGGTTGGCTATGTCTCATGGGAAATGTAGTCCCAAAACATCTGGCGAGCGCTGGTTGCCTCTGCCTGGATACAGGTGGGATAGAATGGTTTGTTTCTATGGAGAATCCCTGCATGCTTCTCACCCGGTTTCTTTTACTTTCTATGCAGTGAATGTTCTGCGTTCGTTCGCTGTGTATCTCATAAACTCCAGCTCTGTGGTTGCTGTTTGGACTTTGCTCCCATCTCTTTACACCACACTGGAATTCGTCATTGAGTGGAGGAACCTTAGAGAAGCAGCAGATACACAGTGGCGGTTTATCCCATCTAATGTTACCAGATACTACATTGAAGGTAAGGACATTTCTGGGCTCAAATGCCAATAAATAGAATTATGTTTTGCAAATTTTAATGTAGATCTGAGAAAAAAAAATCTGCAGGTGGATATTGGATTGACTGGTGCTGTCATCATGATATAAAGCCTCTGAGGTCGCAAGTGTTTGTGGGATTTCCATTTTAAAGGGACACTACCACTAACATAGGCTGTAACTAGATTACTTGTGCATTACAAGCAAAACCGCATCATAAAACACATTATAAAACACATGTTACTGCTCTTATTCATTGTTTGAATTAATTGAATGTAAAAAAATTAAAATAAAGTTAGGTTTTTATCTCCTGTTTCCATTTTGTGGATTTTTCCCATGATCCAACATTTACCAAAATCTTTGCATGTTTCACTTTACAGCTGGGTTACGGGTTAAAGCAATAGTGAAGAGGCAATGGGAATGCTTAGATAAGGCTGCAAGGGATCTATTGTGTTGAGAAAAGACATGACAGCTGAATGAGATCTGATAGAGGGTGTAACCCCCCCCCCCCCGGTGATGTCATCTTGCATAAATCCCACATAATGCAAGTCAGTAGGTTGGTTTTCTGGACTTGTGACCCAAAGAGTTCTTTATATGACCAAGGCCACGCAGTGGGGAGCAAGTGATGTAAAAATACTGTGGGGGCAGTTTACAACACAAATTATCACACAATGAATGCACCCAGTGACACATATAGAGGAAAATATCACACAATGGATGCACCCAGTGACACATATAGAGGAAAATATCACACAATGAATGCACCCAGTGACACATATAGAGGAAATATCACACAATGGAATGCACCCAGTGACACATATAGAGGAAAATATCACACAATGGATGCACCCAGTGACACATATAGAGGAAAATATCACACAATGGATGCGCCCAGTGACACATATAGAGGAAATATCACACAATGGATGCACCCAGTGACACATATAGAGGAAATATCACACAATGGATGCACCCAGTGACACATATAGAGGAAAATATCACACAATGGATGCACCCAGTGACACATATAGAGGAAAATATTTTCTTAACTAAACTGAACATTTCACTTGGTGGTACTGGCCCTTTAAGATGTTGCATTTTTTTCTGCTGTTTAATTTCATTTGTTTTTTAAATTTTACAGACAGTTTTTTCGGCATTGAGAAATACGAGTTTAGCCTGTATCCCATATTTGCAGAAGGGATTGGAAGCCCCACGGTTACCTATGAATTTACCACTGGTAAGTCTGTGCCTAGAGAACAACTGGATAGCAGCATGCGTGCAAATATCACACGCAAAGCCACGAGAGATACACTATCAGGGTTATTCAAAGAGAATCGAAAAGTCACCGCACATTCAGTGACTGTTCGTTCTCTTCAATTCAGTGCGATTTGGCAATCCCATTTCGGTGACCCTGCGGTGTCTTCAGCAAGCACCACAGGGCTGCCGAAGTGCAGGGAAAAGCCGCCGAAAACCCGGTGAATGCTCGCTGAAAACCCGTAAAAACATCTGGATTAACCCGTCGAAGACGCCGGAAAAACCCGAGCAGGAGCCGATCAAACGCAGCGAAGCCGCCGGAAAAAGCCGACACCGCAGACGAATGGAGTGAATAAATTAGGAAAACAGTTTGTATGAATGTGTGAAAAGTGAAACGCTGTTTGCAAAGAAACTACTGAGCGAAAATGTCTTAAATTTACATATAAGATCCAATGAATGATAATAAAAAGGTCTGTTACAAAAAAATAAGTAAAGTTAAAAAAAAAAATCGGACTTTTAAAAAAAAACTGAAAAATGCTTAAAATAACCTAAAAAATCTATAAATAAAGAGACTCTTTACTGCAGAGTATTATAATGAATGGTTTATTAGATATTGAATTAAAACAGGAATATTTTTAACATTGAAGCCTATGGGATTCTCCTGAATAAACCTGCCGAATGAAACCACCGAATGGCAGGGCATTTCGGGAACCTTTCACTGCTGGTTTGTGTTCTCTGAATAGCCGAAGCAGTGCTTTTTCATTGGGATTTCACTGCCCTCGAACAGGCACCGTATGTTCAGGCAATTCGCCAGGATTTGGCGAATTGCCTGCTCTCTGAATAGCCAAATGGCCAAGAAAGGTAACCGAACGCTGATTTTCAGCGTTCGGTTACCTTTCTCCAGCCATTTGGATCTCTTTGAATAACCCTGTATAAAGATATAAATAAAAGCAGGCCAGGCCTGGACCTGCCCTCGGCTACTGTGACGGCAAAAAATGTTGTTCCTTTTGTTTGTCCAATAAAAGGCCATAGGGGTTATTCAGAGACAGCCGAACTGGTGCCGAAATTGCACCGAACGGGGAATTTCCACATACGGTGTAATTTCATAATTTCGGCTATTCAGAAAGCAGGCAGTTTGCCAAATTTTGGCGAATTGGCTGCAAATACAGTGCTGTTCGGCAGCAGTGAAATCCCCCATAGAGAAGCAATGTCTATTCAGAGACACCGAACAGCAGAGAAATGTCAGTAAAATGCCCTGATGTTCGGTGGCTTCATTCGACAGGTTTAATCAGGCGAATCCCATTGGCTTCAATGTAAAAAATATTCCCGGTTTTATCCAATACCTAATAAACCCTTTATTCTTTAAATTTGCAGCAAAAAGTGTCTTTATTTACTTATTTAGGTATTTTTCGAAAAATCCCCACCCCCCGATATTTTTTTAATTTTAAAATAGCGTTTTTTTCTTCTTTTTCTGTTACAGACCTTTTTTTTATTATTCACAGGACCTTATATGTTAATTCCAGACATTTTCGTCCAGTAGTTTTTTTGCAAACAGCGTCTCAAATTGTTAAAGTTTCAATCGTGGTTTTTTTTGTCTGTGTTTTTTTTAACCCCGTTCATCGTCTTGTCGGCTTTTATCCGGCGGCTGGTCGTCGCTGTGTTCGGCGGATCGTCGTCTTTTATTTGTCGCGTTCGGTGGGTTTGCAGCGGGTCGTCAGATGCTTTCGGCTTTTTCTCTGAGGTTTTTCACGTCGCTCCACTTTTTTCCCGGCGGCTTTTCCGATCGATGCGGCTGCTTTTCCCTGCACTTAGGGAACCCTGCAGTGAATTCTGAATTTGCCGCAGGATCGGTGACATTTCAGTGCTATCTCAATAACCCCTCATGTTTTGGAATTTGGGTTCTGGGTCCTCTCTTTGGGTTTCCTGCCTGGGAGCCTGGATGTTAAGGATCGCTGAGCACCTTTTCCTGCCTCAGTGTATGTGTTTCAGTTCAGATTTTTGCTCAGGAGAGTTGCTGGCCACAAAGAAGCAGGTTTTCGGAATGGGGTTAGGGATGGGAGATGCGGTAAGGGCAACTAACGCAAAGGAAGCAAAGAACCTGTCTCGCTCGCACCAGGCTTGCACCGTGGTAAGGCCCTGGTTCAGATGAAAGCCCCTATATGCAGAAATACATAGACAAATATATATATATGTGTTTATAATTGCAGAAGCCACTTGCACATCACAGCAATTCAAAGAATTGCATCCCAGAGCTCCTGTGCCACATTCCCCATATGCAGCAAGGAACGCTGGGTAGGATATGCAAATGGTCTCTGTCTCACTTTTATGCATCCTGGGTCTGTTAATACACAGAACCCTAAAATAAATGCTATGCCACGCTGTGGCTTTGTAGCCGAGATAAGGTTTATGCAACTGGTCAAAACCACTCCTAGGACAACGCTGTTTCGGGTATGTTGAACCCTCATCAGCTAGGAGGTAGGCATGACCAGTTGCAGTGGATGCTTGGACCGTAGGGTAAATTAGTGTCTTATTATAGTGTGGAGGCTTTTTATCTCACTTTTAGTCCTTCACCACAACCATTGTAGACACTATATATATATTATTTGTATATGTGACGAGCAACACAGGGTTAATTGGAGACCTCTGCACGGCAATACCACAGAAGCCCTGATCTGATAGGCCAGTCATTAAAATAGCCGGATCTAATCTAGAGGAAAAAGTTACCTTGAAGCTGTGCAGAGTCTTATGACAAATACAGATCAAAGGGATCAATGTAAACGGTACAGACAAGGATCATGCATAAGCATAGTCACGAGAAAAGCCAGAAGTCAGAACCAGAACTTCATACAGATGCCGGGGTACAGAACCAGGAGGAAAGTCAGACAAGGCAATAATCGGTAACCAGGAAATCAGAATAACACATAAACAGAAAACCAAAACACAAGGGAACAACTATAAAACTGAAAGACACAGGAGAAACAGAAATAAACCAAGAACACTATAACAGAGGTAACAGACAGACAGGGAAAACAAGACCAAAGTACTATGCACAGAATATACAAACAGGGACTGGAACAATATAGCAGGCAGCTCTTAGATTACAGCAAACACTGGAAACCAGGAAGTGAAATGATAGAGCAATGCACTATGGGCGCATTGCTCTCTTATGGGGAGTGGATCAGGACAAGGACAAACAGGTGAGCTGGGAGAATAGAATCCATTAACCCCTGAGCTGCAACCCAGGAACAGCAACACAGATAAAGGACCTAAACTGGTATCAACATATACAGGGGACAGGGGGACAGGTGCAGACACACTCGTAAGAGCGAAGGATGTGTATGTGATAATGTTTCTGTGTCATCTCGACCATGATTTATAGAACCGTCTGTATCTTTGTGTGTGTTCGTGTAAATGCATGGATAATTGTGTGCTTAAACATATGGCTAACTGGTGGCTCTATCACCTCCTTAGCGCTAGCGCTCATATAAATGAATGTTAGCACTAGGTTAAATTAGGTGATAGCGTGCTGTACACATCACCTCCCAAACGCTAATGGGTTAAAAAAACGTTAATCGGTATTAGCGCTTTTTAGGCTTGGGTCAGACGAACGCATTTTTCGCATCGTCCGTGAAAAAGTGCGTTCGAATGAATGGACGTATTTTTTCACGGAATACGCGATAGTGGTCAGGCGATGCGCATTTTTTCGGCCGTGATTTGTACGGATCATCAATAAAACACTATTTGCATCTGGACGTTATGTTGGCCGGACATTAGCAGCGTCTGACGTCTCCTAATCACGCACACACGCCGCTAGTGGACGCAGCGCACTCTGTACGTCAGTACTAGCGGTATCACGTTCTCGAAAAAATGCGTTTGTTTGCCACTTGTGTTGCGCAGCCGCACTTTCATGCGGCCGTACTTCGTATATTGCCTGTCATTGGCCGTCATTTGCTGCTACTACGGCTGTGATAAAGTGCGGCTGCACGCGCGTTCGCACTGCGTTCGTCTGACCCTAGTCTTAGCTGGAGCTTACTATACTTTGTGCTCCCTATATTTAACATGGGGAGCACAGTCCAAGCAGAGAGTAATTAGCGTTAGTAATCAGCGTTAGGACTATGTGATCCTAACTGCTGCCGCTAACTAAAAACGTTTGCTACAGCTTAGAGCTTCTGCGGAATCAGCAGCAGCTGGAACCCCCCAAATAATCAAACACTCACCTCTCATCCCGCGGCGAGACCGGCGGCCCGATCCGTCGCTTCAGGCTGCCGGGGTCAGAGTGAGACTGGGGAGAAAAAGTCCCCAGTCTCCCTCCGCGATCACTCCGCCAACATGCAGGATCTCGCAATCTCATGTGATCCGGCAGCTGAAGCCTCCTTGGAATCCTAAGGACTCCATGGAGGGGATGGTTGGTACAGCGCTTTAGTGCTGCCCCGAGCATCCTGGAGCCTACCGGCTGCTACAAGGCCGGCTGCTGGACTCCGTGCCTGCCTCATAAGGGAAAACAGGGAACGCTAAGGGGAGATTTGCGAGTGTAAATATTTCCCCTTAGTGTCTGCGTTTTAGCTCAGGACAGCTGCTAGTGCCCTGGGTGTGGGAAAATATATATATCTATTGGGCAGAGGTCAGTGATGTTAGCCTGCAGATGTGCTGAAACTATATCTCCCATGATGCTCAGATACTCACTCAGCAGATTGACTGAGCTTCATGGGAATTGTAGTTGCAAAACCTTTGGAGGGCCAGGGTTGCTGATGCCAGCTCTAAATGTATGTGTGTTTGGAAATGTATAGCACAATTAGTGTGTGTCCCTATGGAAGTGTATGGTTAAGCGTGTGTGTAAATGTATGGCCCTGTGTGTCTGTGTATATGAGTAAATGAATGGCTATCTGTATGTGTGCAGAAATTACATATATATTAAAATAGACTTAAAGTGTGCATATGACTGCTTTAACACCAACCAAACCAAATCTCAAATCTCAGAGGCAAAATGAATCCCCGTGCGATGTGTTCTTCAACTCATTCATTGAGTTGTTAGTTTTTTGATCCGTGGCGCAGATTAATCAAGACATTGTGATTGATATGAAAATGAATGCACACAACTAAGCGATACTAGGCAGGCAGGTACTAGATGATTGACAGATGCTGGGGTCAAATTAATGTATTAAGTGTGAAATTACAACACTTAATAATGGGTATAAACAATGGGGAAATTGCAAACTTTTTTTAACACTTGGCTCCTGGATGGACAGCGAGAGAGAGAGAGAGAGAGGGACTAGATAGAGAGCTACATCATTCCATTGCTATCTATTCATCCATCTGTCGGTATATAAATAGATGGATAGGTCCATAGATGGAGGGATGGATATATTTATAGATAATAGATGGATAGATTGAAAGATCGATGGATAAGTGGCCAGATTGATATATAAATAGATGGGTAAATAGTTGGATAGCTCAATGGACAGATCAATAGAAAACAGATTAATTGTTCAATAGATAAATAGATGGATTGCTCGATAGATTGGTCAATGGACAGATAGGTATTGATCTGTCCATCTATCCATTGATCTAAGTAGATGAATAGATCGACAGATAATTAGATGGATAGTTTGAGAGATAATTAAATCAATAAATTGGTAATACATAGATGGTTAGATAAATAGACGGATTATCTATAGATCGACAGATAAATAGATGGATAGATTGAGAGAGGTTAAATAGATGGGTAGATACTTAGTTGGATAGCTCAATGGACAGGTCGATAGAAAACAGATGAATTGATCAATAGATAAATAGATTGATAGATTGATCAATGGATAGATAGATAAATACATGGAAAGCTTGATAGATCGATCAATGGATAGATGGACAGATCAATATCTAAATAGATGGATAGATCTATAGATGAATAGATCAACAGATAAATAGATGGATAGTTTGAGAGATAAATAGATTGTTAAATTGGTAATAGATAAATAGATGTTTAGATGGATAGATAGCGTTAGCTTAATGGATTAATTAATAGATAAATGGATAGATCAAACCATTGATCTCTCTATTGATTGATAAATAGATCCATAGATAAATAGATGGATAGATCGATAAATAGATGGATGGATAGATAGAACAACTGATCGATAAATGGATAGAGAGATAAATAGATGGATAGATAGATGGAACAATTGATCGATAAATGGATAGATGGATGGATAGAGAGATATATAGATAAAAGGATAGATATGATAGATGTATCAATGGATAGATGGATAGCTAGATGAATGAGTGGATAGTTAGAGGAATAGATAGGTAGATATATATGAGAGAGAGCAATAGGCAGGTAGAGAGATAGATACTAGTCATATTGATAGACAGATAAATAGATGGAGAGGAAATAGTTCTGTTTATCATAATAAAGCAGCACCTCATATTGTAGTGGTTGATGACTTTTATGCCAGTGATGTGCATTTACTGTGTGGGAAATAATGATGTTGCTGCTGAGTGACGCAGCCAGTAATAGGGGAGCAGTGAGGGATACATTACGATTACTTTGTTTTCATTGTTTCATACTTTCACATTATTTACTTGTTGATAAAGAAATAATGCTTTCAGCCAGGAGACGTGATATGGGGGTTTATTCATCCCAACACACAGAGGTAAATCTCCTGGAATTAAATCCATTAATGCTACATCTAGATACAAAGACACAAATCCCAGCATAAAACCAAATAATTTAATGTTACTTCAACCAAACACTATGTTCTTTTTTGTTATCGTGTGATATCATTCTCTTTTGCAGTGGATTTAACAGACGGGCAGAACGATCCGGGCCTATACGTCATTTTGCCAATAATAATTCTGTCGTCTCTCCTGCTGGCTGGGACATTAATGGTATCGCATCAAAGGTATCTAACACTTCTACGAATCCCTCATGTCCTGGTCTGTCTGTGAAAAAAAAAAAAAATTGGGGCGGGGACAAAAAATTTATTACACATTTAAAAAAAATGGAAAAACTTAAAAAAAGAAGGTGCAGAATTTGTTGCTTTAAAATGAAGCAAAAATGGAGCAGAATGTTAGGGATTGGGTGTTCTAACCCTAACCCGGAAACAAGCACAGATAGTAACCTAACCCTAACCCGGAAACAAGCACCAATAGTAACCTAACCCTAATCCGGAAACAAGCGCAAATAGTGACCTAACCCAGAAACAAGCACAAATAGTAACCTAACCTGGAAACAAGCACAAATAGTAACCTAACCCGGAAACAATCACAAATAGTAACCTAACCCTAACCCGGAAACAAGCACAAATAGTAACCTAACCTTAACCCGGAAACAATCACAAATAGTAACCTAACCCTAACCCAGAAACAAGCACAAATAGTAACCTAACCCTAACCCAGAAACAAGCACAAATAGTAACCTAACCCTAACCCAGAAACAAGTACAAATAGTAACCTAACCCTAACCCAGAAACAAGCACAAATAGTAACCTAACCCTAACCCAGAAACAAGCACAAATAGTAACCTAACCTGGAAACAAGCACAAATAGTAACCTAACCCTAACCCGGAAACAAGCACAAATAGTAACCTAGCCCTAACACGGAAACAAGCACAAATAATAACCTAACCCTAACCCAGAAACAATCACAAATAGTAACCTAACCCTAACCCGGAAATAAGCACAAATAGTGACCTAATCCTAACCCGGAAACGAGCACAAATAGTAACCTAACCTTAACCCAGAAACAAGCACAAATAGTAACCTAACCCTAACCCAGAAACAAGCACAAATAGTAACCTAACCCTAACCCAGAAACAAGTACAAATAGTAACCTAACCCTAACCCAGAAACAAGCACAAATAGTAACCTAACCCTAACCCAGAAACAAGCACAAATAGTAACCTAACCCTAACCCAGAAACAATCACAAATAGTAACCTAACCCTAACCCGGAAATAAGCACAAATAGTGACCTAATCCTAACCCGGAAACGAGCACAAATAGTAACCTAACCTTAACCAGAAACAAGCACAAATAGTAACCTAACCCTAACCCAGAAACAAGCACAAATAGTAACCTAACCCTAACCCAGAAACAAGTACAAATAGTAACCTAACCCTAACCCAGAAACAAGCACAAATAGTAACCTAACCCTAACCCAGAAACAAGCACAAATAGTAACCTAACCTGGAAACAAGCACAAATAGTAACCTAACCCTAACCCGGAAACAAGCACAAATAGTAACCTAGCCCTAACACGGAATCAAGCACAAATATAACCTAACCCTAACCCAGAAACAATCACAAATAGTAACCTAACCCTAACCCGGAAATAAGCACAAATAGTGACCTAATCCTAACCCGGAAACGAGCACAAATAGTAACCTAACCCTAACCCAGAAACAAGCACAAATAGTAACCTAACCCTAACCCAGAAACAAGCACAAATAGTAACCTAACCCAGAAACAAGCACAAATAGTAACCTAGCCCTAACACGGAATCAAGCACAAATAATAACCTAACCCTAACCCAGAAACAATCACAAATAGTAACCTAACCCTAACCCGGAAATAAGCACAAATAGTGACCTAATCCTAACCCGGAAACGAGCACAAATAGTAACCTAACCCTAACCCAGAAACAAGCACAAATAGTAACCTAACCCTAACCCAGAAACAAGCACAAATAGTAACCTAACCCAGAAACAAGCACAAATAGTAACCTAACCCTAACCCAGAAACAAGCACAAATGGTAACCTAACCCTAACTCAGAAACAAGCACAAATAGTAACCTAACCCTAACCCAGAAACAAGCACAAATGGTAACCTAACCCTAACTCAGAAACAAGCACAAATAGTAACCTAACCCTAACCCGGAAACCAGCACAAATAGTAACCAAACCCTAATTTCTAACCCTAACCTGGAAACAAGCACAAATAGTAACCTAACCCTAATCAATAACCCTAGTAGGGGAAAATGATGCTTCATTTCGGTCTGGAGCATCCAAAATTCTGGCCATTATATCGGGCCATGGCCGAGGGTCTTTTTCAGGACACAACTTTTTTACTACTTGATTTATGATGCTGCATTTTTGGCAACATTTTCATATCAAATATAAGATATTTTTTTACTTCTTTTCTTTTCTTTTTTACAAATATTGTAGTTTTATAGAGTACATTACCCACCACAGGAATACCTTTCTTTGCAAAAAAATAACGTGTGTGTTAAAAAAACACATTTAAATATTTAATTTTAAAATTATTTTTTTCAGTTTTTTTACTTGTAGATTTTTTTTTTACTTTTTAGAGACAAAGGTGTCCACCACAGGAAAGCACCTGTGTAAAAAAAAATAATAAAATAATAATATATATATATATACAGTACTGTCTATATATTTACAGAGCAAGGGTCCCCCTGTGGCAGGCGCTTGTAGGCACATGCCTACTGTGCCTATAAATCTTCTGGCCCTGGACGTAGGCTCCTCTTTGTGAGAGGATCAGGCTGTTTGACATCAGGCTGTTTGACATACCTGTCTTTCTTCTGCTCTGTCCTCTCAGAATGAAGCAGATGTTCTGGAAAGACATTCCGAATCCCAAATATTGCTCTTGGGCCCAAGGAGTCAATTTCCAAAAGGTTGGTTTCTTAAAAATAAAAATCGACTTGCTCTATTGCATTTTTGTGTATATTTATGTTGGCCAGAATTGCTCCCAGTTTTCTGACGAGAAGAGGTCTTCATGCCCCACCACGTCCAAATATCCGACCCTTCCCTGGCTTCTCAACCTCTCTGTACTTCCAGATTTGTGCGCCTCGTTTTGCTTGTTTGTGCATGGTTGCAGAAAGTATCTAGCCGACATTAATAAACTCACTAAGCATTGATTGTTGCTGTTTCGTCTAGCCAGATACTCTAGAAAACCTTTTCATAAAACACCACGAATGCCTGGCACCCAGCTCTGCCTTCCTCTTGGAGCTAGAGACCTCTTTCGAGAATTTGAGCATCGACCCAGGATTCAAGAAAGAACCCGCAGACGACATATTGATGGTCAACAGCCTGTTCACCCAAGTCGACGATCCCGACCACGACTCGGCCTGTGCCACGAGTAGCAGCTGCGGTTATGAAGACGGTGGAGAGGAGGTCGTCTACCCGAGCGTCATTTGCCAATCCAGCGTCAAGTACGCGTCAATAATCAACAATAACAATCAACAACAAAAGGAGAACTACATCAACGAGAGGAAACCAAGTGTCAGCTCTTTCGACGGCTGCATCCTGGAAAATAAAACCCTAGTCATCGGGAATCTGGAGGAGGAAAAGCAATCGTTTATCATGTTCATGGGATTACAATCGAAGCAACCGAGCAAACGGTCTTCCAACTCTACGGTGTCTTCTGAAGGCTTCTCGGAACCTTCGGATCACGAAGAAAGCTTTGGAGACTTTTGCGTCATGGAGAGGAGCCTCTATTACGTCGGACTCGACTCATCGCAGCAAAGCGAGGACGGGAGTTATTTTTCGGAAAATCCACCGGTGACTTACTCTTTCCGGGAAAACATTTCCTACAAGCAGATCGACTTCGAAGGCAACGCGACATCTGAACTTATAGACAACGCATACGGCAGCAGAGGGTCTGGTAAGAACGTTGTGTCCTACATGCCACAGTTCCAAACGCATAATACGAGTCTAGAGGAAATGAGCGAAGAAGATATTTACGATTTACACTCCTGAATGGGAATAAAGTCACTCTTTATCGACAGCATGAAATAAGGAATATGTTGCTTAATATGTGCGATGTGACCAATGGCTAGAGAGAAAAAAAATTGGCGGCCATTTTTTGGGGAAAAAACATATTTCCTAGTGTGTTACATGGCTCTATTCCATAACTTTAAATGTGAAATCATCTGCATGCTGTGGTCATAATGTTTTACAAGCACAAGCAGTCGGCGGACGCAGGACTCACTTTAAAGAGTGTCTCTGTATCACCATCATCTGTTCTGTGTGCGACGTGTTCCGCGAGACACGGTAAACGAGCGTAAAAGCCGAAACATACACAGTGTGACGTACGAGCTGGAAAGGGCCCTGTGTGCTACTTCTATCAGGAGGACCAGCGTGGCTTTATAATCCAGGATCAGTGCTGGCCTGGAAGCTGAAAATGGTGGTGTACGAACCCCAAAAACTCTGGGACATAGACTTCTTGCTGTAAGGAAGGCCTTAATACGACAGACTAGTAAGCCTAGTGTAGGCTGGCCATCCACTGGGTCTGTAGTCGGACGACCAACTTGGTGGACCAACTTGACCAAGTTGGCCGTCCGATTACGGACAACGTATTTGAACAATCTGGGTCATCCACTGCAAGCGACTATGGACGACCCAGATCGACCAACGGGCAGACCGCCGAATGTCACCTGAACTGGAAGAAAGAAAAAAAAAAGCCACAGACGAATTTTGCCGGAGACCTGAATGAGACTGGCTGCTGTCCCTGGTGCTGAAAGAGCTTTTTAAAGCCCTTTCAGAACTAGGGACAGCAGCCAGAGTCTCCTTCAGGTCTTCTGCGGCGAAGGAAAAATTGCTTTTTAAAAAAAAATAAAAAAAAAAAAAATCGGGAATCAAAAATTTAGTCAAAAAAAAAATCCAAAAAAATGTTCAGAAAAATAAATAAAAAGATGAACAAAAATAAATCTAAAATAGACAAAAAAAAAAAATGAAAACGAGAATATTATCTTGCATTGAAATTTATGGGATTCGCCCGAACTGAATCACGGTGGTTTAACTTTTCAATCCATCTTTTTCATGTCTTCTGTATCAGGTCGTACGACTTTATCCGACAAATCCCATTCAAATGGGAAAGGTCGCTAGTCTGCTGTAGTCACACAAAGTCGTCCGATGGAAGTTGGAGGCAGTGGAAGAGGGTTGATTCCCCTTTGTGTTGTAGGTTTAGTCTGATGACTACAGACGATCGCACAAATACGGTTCCAGTGGAAGGCCAGCCTTATTCCTTTGCTGCCCTTACCCTGCATGACGTATAACCCTGGGTGATTCAGTAATGTTCGGATGGTAAACTAAAGCATAAAACAATAAATCCTCCATCCCAGACACACACTGTGCTTATGTCTATGAAGATAACGGGAGTGGGAGAGAGATCTGTCCGGACCCCATCCCACCCATTTCCTACACCCATGCACTAAAGGGGTTAGTCAGAGAGGTCCAAAATGTCGCTGAAATTTAACTGGGCACTGAAATTCAGCATACGGTGACATTTCGGGGCCATTCGGCTATTCAGAGAGCAGGCAATTCACCAGATTTTGGCGAATTGCCTGCACATACGGTGCCTGTTGAGGGCAGTGAAATCCCCATAGAGAAGCAATGCTTCTATTCAGAGACACCGAACAGCAGAGAAAAGTTGCCGAAATGCCCTGCTGTTCGGTGGTTTCATTCGGCAGGTTTATTCAGGCGATTCCCATAGGCTTCAATGTTAAAAATATTCCCGTTTTATTTCAATATCTAGTAAACTGTTTATTTATAGATCTTTTTAGGATCTATTAAGCATTTTTTGGGATTTTTTATGGCAAATTTTTTTTTCCTTTTCTTTTTAAACGATTTTTTTTTTTAAACAGACCTTTTTATTATCATTCATAGGATCTTATATGTAAATTCCATACACTGCCTGGAGGAAAGTAAAGTCACACCCTCTAATATTTGATTGCGGCGCTTTTTGCTGTGATTGCGGCAAGCATTTCTCAGTTTCTAACAAATCCAAAAACATCCACCCAGGAGTGGATTTGTGTTGTTACATACCTTAACCCATGGATGTCAAACTCCCCCCCCCCCCCGCGATGCTGCGGCCTACAATTCCCAGAATTCTTCCATTGCGATAGACGGGCAGGGAATCGTGGGAGTTGTAGGTCTGGAACATATGGCGACACGCAGAGTTTAAGTGCCCTGCCTTGACCTATGTGTGAGACTATCTAGGGTGGCATATAGGGCGTCTGCAAAAACGTGAGAAATCGTGGACTTCATTCGCATGTCCTACCCAGAATTCCCTGCTACACAGGGTAAAAGCATCAAAGGAGCTCTGCTGGCAAAGCAAGTCTCTAATATGCTTGGAAATGGAAATGTTTTTCACAAAAACTTGATATATATAAATCTGTGGCGAAAGAGAGAATATATTGTATAGGAATAATAGAGATGATAGACTGCCCCCTGCTGGCCGATGTCACCTATAGCATATTTTAATTATTTGCTTCTCAAGGGAAGTGATTTTGTGATATGTAACGGACAGCTGTTTGTCCCTGGGAGATTCTGCAGCAGCTGCGATCATGGATCCAATTAAAATCCCTCTGATCCTCCTGTTCTCTCCTCGACGTTCACACCAGGGCAGAACATAATGTTGTGTTTTTAATTTTTTTATTAACTCCTTGGCCTTTTATTTATGTTTACACACATTAAAAACCATGAAATGTCAAACAGACGACAAAGCGAAAACCGACAACATCAATAAAATGTCAAAAATATAGAATAAAAAATCTAAAATATAAATACAGGCATTTCAGTTTCGGTTCCCGCTGTATATAATGGAATCAGACCCGCATGTGATATAAAGTGTTACATGACTGATATTATTCTTTATTTATATAACGCCAGCATATTCCGCAGCGCTGAACAATGGGCACAATATAGACAGGGTTACAATACATTGAGACTGAACAAACCAGTACAGGAGGAAACGAGGGCCCTATTCCCGTGGGAACTTACAATCTAGAAGGGTTGGGGGTGGAAACAGGAGGAGAGGACTGCAAGGTGAGAGTGATGGACTGCTAGGCGAGAGTGATGGACTGCTAGGCGAGAGTGATGGACTGCTAGGCGAGAGTGATGGACTGCTAGGCGAGAGTGATGGACTGCTAGGCGAGAGTGATGGACTGCTAGGCGAGAGTGATGGACTGCTAGGCGAGAGTGATGGACTGCTAGGCGAGAGTGATGGACTGCTAGGCGAGAGTGATGGACTGCTAGGCGAGAGTAATGGACTGCAAGGTGAGAGTCATGGGCTGCAAGGTGGGAGTGATGGGCTGCAAGGTGGGAGTGATGGGCTGCAAGTAGGGAGTGATGGGCTGCAAGGTAGGGAGTGACGGTGTAACGACTGGGGGGGACCTGCCTAGACATGGAACAGGAGGGTGTGAACTCTATTGCAGCAAAGAACAGAAAGTAAATAAACAACGAGGAACCAGAAAAAACAGACAGCAGGTTTTGGAACAAAATATACATGAAACCAGAAATCAGGGAACTGAGCAAACCTAAGCAGAAACCCAAATACTGAAAACAAAAGCAATGCAGGATGGAAGGGTTAAATTGAACTCAACAGGGAAAATACAAGACATGGAGGAGACCAGGAGACAGACAGGATAAAGCTAGGACACAATGAGGAAATGGCATAAACTGAGAGCGCAGATCAGACTGATAATAACACAGAATACAGAACAGAACAAACTAGACTAGACTAGACTAGACCATGAATCACTAGGCGGTTTGGATCAGAAAGAGTACCTAACACGATGAGCTCCAGATCAAAATGAGGCAGCGTCCTTCTTTGGGCGCTGCCTGCTTTTAAGCACATGAGTTCATTACCAATTCAGTCCAGGTGTGTGTGTCCAGGCTTGACGTCAGGAAGTGACTGAATGTCCAGAACTAAGATGCATAGTTCAAAGAAGCCAGAGGTGGCGACAGATACACTTAAAGTCCAGAACTTCACTGGCAATGTCAACCTCAGCCAGAGGGGGCGCAGGACGTAACAGACGGGCTGCAAGGTGAGAGTGACGGACTACAAGGTGAGAGTGACGGGCTGCAAGGTGCGAGTGACGGGCTGCAAGGTGGGATCGATGGACTGCAAGGTGCGAGCTATGGGCTGCAAGGTGAGAGCGATGGGCTGCAAAGTGAGAGCGATGGACTGCAAGGTGGGAGTGATGGACTGCAAGGTGGGAGTGATGGACTGCAAGGGGAGAGTGATGGGCTGGTTGCGTCAGTGAGGTGTATTAGTGAGTCAGGTGGTAGGCTTGTCTGAATAGGAATGTCTAAGGCCGGGTTCAAACGAGCGTTTTGCAGAGAGGAAGTTACGTCCATGAGAGTGGACGTTCCTTCCACTCTGATGGCCGTCTGGCCACCTCGCTGAACGCAGTTAGTGCGCTCAGCGCTGCAAGGCTCGATCCTCCTATGGAGGATTGCGCTTTGCAGCCCCGACCATGTGTCATAGCGCTTTGACGGGGAGGCTTTCAGGACGACTGCAGCACGTCCACTCTAGCGTGCAATTCGCTGCGAGGAGGCACGTCAGTATGGGCGCATGTATTGCGCTCGTCTGACCCCGGCCTTTAGTTCCTGGTGATGCTGTTGATATAATGGGCATACAGAAGTAATATTATTTTTGATGCATTATCTCCCGAATACATTATTGGATGAAGCTACAGTCCGCGTCTTACTCACTTATACTTGTTGTTACCACTTATCCCACACTGATTTACCCAGGCGCACCTATATGAGAGCGGAAATACAAGCGCGCCGCTTACACCGCGAACACATGGCGCTTTGATGCACGAATACATTATTTCTTCTCACAATTGGCCATATGCTGCAATCATACGGTGTTAATGCGGCATTATCAACACAGCGCGACGACACTGGCTGAAATCTCGTTAACGCCATTCACGCTCGCAGAAATAAGCTGCGAAGATAAAATATAATAATCAGCTTTTTTAACGACACTCTGATTGCTGATTTCCAATTATCTAAAGGAGGGGGGAGTTATTTACATTCTCTAAAGACGTTACTGTAGCACTTGAAGAACGTTCCGGAATGATTTTGCAGAGCGCAGGGGGTGTGGTTTTCTAGAAGAAGAATTGAGCTGCCCCTCAGCCAACTGAAGATTTTTACTATTGAAAATAAATAAATAATAATAATAATAATATTTATAAGAATCAGTTATCACGGGATCTCCTTCCTGTGAGGTCATCAGTTACCATGGCGACTGCCACACTTAACCACATTTTGCAATGTGTGGATTGTAAGTAAAGAACATCACCAGGGTGCATTATCCAGTTCTGAAAGCCCACTATCATTCAGCTGCTATCTCTTATCATGGGTAGACCAGACA
Source organism: Leptobrachium leishanense (assembly GCA_009667805.1). Lineage (NCBI taxonomy): Eukaryota > Metazoa > Chordata > Amphibia > Anura > Megophryidae > Leptobrachium > Leptobrachium leishanense. Next base: position 22,582,957 of record CM019070.1, read on the forward strand.
CCACAATAGATCCCCTGCAGCCTTGTCTAAACATTATCACCTCCCCCCCCATTGCCTCTTCATTACTGTTTTATCTTATACCACAGCTGTAAAGTAAGACTTGCCATAAGATTTTGGAAAATGTTGCATTTTGGGGACAAAATCCACAAAATGGAAACAGGAGATAAAAATCGAGCTTTATTTTTCCTTTTTACATGCAATTACTTCAAACAAAGAAAAAAACAGCAGCATTTGTTTTATAATGTGCTTTATAATGTGTTTTTTGTAACGCACAAGTCATTAAGTTACAGTTTATTTTAGTGCTAGTGTCCCTTTAAGTAAAGAAAATCTGTGACATTACTGGATTATGGAATCAAAGATACAGTAAATCTCGTTTTGCACATGGTGCACCGAGAATTCAGAAGGTGCTCGAGGATCGGTCTTTTCCCGGGTCATGTCGAGTAGGAAGCAGCTTTGCCAACTCTCTACCTCCAATATGGAAGATCTAATTCATTAATTAATTTGGCGCACTCAATATGCCGACCCTGCAGTGAATTCAACATTTAACGCAGGGTCCCTAAAGTGAGCTGATTCGACCCGCCGAACGCAGCCGCAAACCACCGAATGCCGTCGATAAACCCGCCGAACGCCGTAGCTAAACCACCGAATGAAACCGACGATCCACCAAACAGACAGGCGAACAGACCGCCAAACATCATCAAAAAAAGCCATCCAGCCGCCAAACGGGTAGAAAATAAACAAAAAACCCTGCGACTTTTAAAAGGTGTTTTAAACAAAAAATAATGCATGAAAATACCTGGAAATAATATATAAGGTCCTATGAATAACAATAAAAAGGTCTTTTACAGAATTAAAAAAATAACTAAAATTTAAAAAAAAAATCAGAGTCAAAAAGTTTGTGGAAAAAAATTCCTGAAAAAAAAATTAATAAAAAGACTTTTTGCAGCAAATGAAAAGAATAAACGGTTGAATAATTTTTTTATAAAAACGGTGAATTTATTTTACATTGTATCCTATGGGATTCGCCTGTTTAAACCTGTTGAATGAACCAACGATAATCAGGGCATTTCACTGACATTTCTCTGCTGTTCGGTGTCTGTGAATAGATTAACCATTGCTTCTCTATGGGGGATTTCACTGCCGCCGAATTGCACCATATTTCACTGGCAATTCGCCAATATTTGGTGAATCCTCAGCTTTTTGAATCGCCGAATAGACACGAAACTGCACCGTATGGGGAAATTCACCAATTGAATTTGGCTCTCTTTGAATAACCCCTCTAATAGAGTTTCCAAAACCGATGCGAGTGTCAAGTGACGTTGCCAAAGAATATCCCCCCCCCATATGACAAAAATGACTTTTACACTTTATATATTAATACATACATAGATTTGTGGATTTATAGTGATGGGTACACTGCTGTTGCCATTGCAGGGTCAAACCAAAAAAGTGATGGAAAGGAAAGAAAAGTATCAAAATAGTGAAAAAATATATAAAAAATGGATACAATAAACAGAAGGGAGGCAGAAACAGACAGTCTGACCTGCAGTCAGCAACGACTGAACGGATACACAAAGTGATGACATCACAATCTGCTCCATGAAATAAATATCTCGAGCTATTTTTGTAAATGTGCAAGTAATACAGTTTTATGATATTTACATATTCTATTTTTGTGAAATTGCTATAAAGTCTCTTGAATGAAACGTATGGAGGTATTGTATTTTATTCTTTTTTTTACGCCTCTGACTTGATGGTGTGAATCTCATCGATTTCTCATGATATGAATAAATCACACGGACGATTCACTATAAATCAGTTGAGGTAAAGCAGAGATTGCACGCAGTCCTGATAAATATGTGAACAGAGGAAGGCTGTCACAGCTGCGCTCTGTTATGTCAACCGTGCACTTTATTAAAATGGAATTCTGGAATATAAAAGCTTTAATCGCTTGTCCTGTCTTTTATTGTCGTTATGTTTCAAATTTAGATCTTTATTTAATTCCCCCCCAGTCACCATAATCAGTAGTGTTTTTTTTGGGCTGTATTTCGGGCCATTTTTCAATTCGGAAGATTTAAAGGGACACTCTACACGAACTGGCCAATTCAACATTTTAGGCTAGGGTCAGACGAAAGCAGTTTTAACGTGCGTTTAGCCGCACGAAATCACGGCCGTGCTAGCAGCAAATGACGTCCAATGCCGGGGAACACACGAAGTACGGCCGCACGAAAGTTCGTCCGCGCAACGCAAGTGGCAAATATACGCATTTTGTCGAGAACGTGAAACCACTAGTACGGTCGTACAGAGTGCGCTGTGTCCGCTAGCGGCGTGTGTGCGTGATTTGGAGATGTCAGACGCTGCTAATGTCCGGCCAACATAACGTCCAGATGCAAAAGTGTTTTATTGATGATCCGTACAAAAACACGAACGCAAATGCGCATCGTATGACCGCTATCGCGTACTCCGTGAAAAAATGCGTCCATTCGTTCGAACGCACTTTTTCACAGACAACGCGAAAATGCGTTCGTCTGACCCTAGCCTTAACCCCTTCACTGCGGATGATGTGTTGGCAATGTCCTGGAGATTCCCCGCTGTATACGGAGGACGTCCCCTACACGTCAAGAGGTCTCCTCAGCGAGGGAGGGGGGCCTCAGCTGTCTGGGTCGGAGTCCCAGGGCTGTCTGACTTCCTTGAAGTCAGACCATCTCTTTAGACCCGTCCTGGCGCACTGACATCATCGTGCCGGAGAGCGATGGTGTCACTTTCAGATGCCCCCGGCAGAACCGGAAAAGTGCCTGAAAGGGAGGGGTGGGTCCTTTGGACCCATCTCCCTCCAGATAGGAAAAAGTTCCAAAATTAAGAGAGGCATCACTAGAACGGTCACAGTCTGACCTTTCCAGCGATGCCTCGCTTTAACCCCTTAGGTGCCAGTTTGCGATCGGTGGCGGCAGAACGCTGACTTTTTCGCTGAGGTGGCTGACATCTTGGAGGTCAGCCTAGCCTCCAGGGCGTCTCCCACCCACTGACATCATTGCGAATGGGATCCCCGTACCTCCCGATGAGTGGCAGCAAGAGGGTTCTGTTTGGTGTCATTGGAAAGGCCAGAGCATTAAATATTAAATATTAAATATTATACAATAAAAAGGTCTTTTTTTTCTTTACAATGCAGAGCTATTGTTCACTTTTCAATTATAATGTGAACAATGATGCTGCACTAACTAAAAATTTAGTTTTTTCAGTTTTAACTAAAATCGTGTATTTTCTCTGAAAAATACAGTAACAGTTTCCCATTTATAATTTGTTTTAACAAGAGTACCCCATAGAATTTATAACCACAGGCTCGGATGATATTTGAATATCTCCACCTGTTGGTCATTGATGATGTCAGCATCCTGTCTCAATGTTTGCAGCAGCTAGGAGACAGGAGCCAATGGAATGACTGGGTGTGGATCCTGGCTCCCAGAATGCTCAGCGCTGCAAGCATTTGGATAGAGAAGAATAATGCACTGAATTCATAAAATATGTAGAAAGCTGTAGCACTAAATACATTACACAATAAGGGAGAACAAATCGGGAAGAATTCACAGGATCATGTGAGAGAGTGGAGGAAGGAGATCAGGCATCTGGAGGAGACGTCACATGAAGACCGAAAAACCCAACGAAGAAGCAGCATCGACAGCAGAATAAAATCTAACAACTCATCCAATGTGATGATGGATAAAACAGGGAATTTGTTAAATAAAAAAAGAAAAAGTGGATCATTTTATTCATTCATTGATTATTTAATTAACAATATATGTTTTTTTATTTTTCCATTCAACCTGCTAATAAATACATTGGGCTTTGAGGGGTAAAGTCACAGCCTAAAGCATGGGTTAGTAACCTCCGCCATACAGATGTCTTAGAACTACATTTCCCATGATGCTCAGTCAGTTACACTTACAGTATTTATTTGGCGTCGACAGATTCCGCGGCGCTTTATGACGGGGAAGCACAAACATGAGACATAATAACAATACATAAGGATCAGACGTACCTACCCACAGTAAACCTAATGTCTGGCTGAGCATTGTGGGAAATGTAGTTCCATAAAATCGGAGTGCCAAGGTTGCAGAAATACAAGTGAGCTCTTTCCCACTCAGGCCAAACACGTATATTTGTGGTTGAGTGTGTGTAATCATTACCCCGCTGCTAAACCTTTATTTTTATAATAAGCTCAGTGGGTCTGATTTGTCATTGTGATCATTACAGGTAAAGAGCTAAATTACCTCCTCGCTTGAATTATTAGTCATTTCGCTCATTCTGAACCAGACAGCTGCTGACAACATAATTGCCATTAACACTTTGCAGACTTCTTTTTAGTAAAGGATCCTGCAAACGAGAAAGCAATGCAATTATCAATCTCTGAGAAACCTGTAGAGCGATTTGCAGCTTCGGAATGTTCGGCACTTTGTATCCATTTAAATGAGGTTGCATTTTCTGCAGAGGGAAACGAAAATCCCTGTACAGTACAGATACAAGGTGTTACTGTAATTGCCATACACAGGCATTATGCAGCACATACAGATACAAGGTGTTGCTGTAATTGCATACACAGGCATTATGCAGCACATACAGATACAAGGTGTTGCTGTAATTGCCATACACTGGCATTATGCAGCACATACAGATACAAGGTGTTGCTGTAATTGCATAAACAGGCATTATGCAGCACGTACAGATAAAAGGTGTTGCTGTAATTGCCATACACAGGCATTATGCAGCACGTACAGATACAAGGTGTTGCTGTAATTGCCATACACAGGCATTATGCAGCACATACAGATACAAGGTGTTGCTGTAATTGCCACACACAGGCATTATGCAGCACATACAGATACAAGGTGTTGCTGTAATTGCCATACATAGGCATTATGCAGCACATACAGATATTGCATTGCTAATAATCTCATGCTGATCAATATAAATCCCCATAAACAGGAGATCTTAACATTTTTATTATTTTTTTATTTATCACAGTTACTGTATCTAACAAAAAGGTTTTTTCTGCCTTATGATAATAATGCAGACCCCGTTTGAAATTGTGTAAGATAAAGGACACCATCTAGGGCTCAGAATCTTACATTTCAGCAATATCTCTGTAAAAGATAAATGAAAAATTAGCAATTTTTTGGAGAAAGTATTTTAGCAGGAAGGATACATTGAGATTTCTCTTGTTTTCAGGTATTTCCTGGGTGGCGAGTGTGTACCGTTAGGTGTTTTGCCCAAGGACACTTACCGGAGAGGTGCTCTTGCTGGGATTTGAACCTGTGTCTCCACGGTTATAACACAGTGACGTTACCTCTACTCCACCCACATTATTTTAATTTTTGAACTATCTTAAAATACCAATTTCTGTGCAAAACGTCTATTTCACCCGATATTTAATCGTTAACTTCACATCCCACGTTTCAAATAAATGTTACAATGCAAAAAAATTTCAACAAAAATCGCTTGAGCAGTTAAGAACATTTCCCAGAGTTATTTTGAGGGACATCAAATTGACACTGTTATTCAAGCTGTACACTCACTACTTTACGTTGTAGCAAAGTGTAATTTCTTCAGTGTTGTCACACAAAAAGATTTACAGGTCTATTCAAAGAAAGGTGAAACTCAGCAGAATGACAGAAGTGAAAATTCTAGGTCAATATACCCAAACCAGAATAATTCTCCCATTTATCTCACTTTCCAAGTCAGCTACTTGGTTTAGATTGTTCTCTTCTCCTGCCTATTCTCCTGAGTTTCACCCTTTAGTGAATAGATAATAACATATTTACAAAAATGTGAATGTATACACAATATATTAAAGAAGTTCTGTCATTCACCATGTAGCAATGACAAGAGACAAACTCGGATGCTACTGCTTATATATATTTCGTTATTACCCATATATGAGAAAATAAGAGTATTGCTGTGTTAGATATTCCCTTTACAATACATTACAGTACACATTCTGTTCCTATAAACAGTATCTATATAATCCGACCTATTTTTTCCCACGTGGTGTCACCTGTCACCTGCGCTCTGCACTGACACTAAGATTGCAAATCTATTTTAGTAGCACTTTATTATGCAAAGCACTCCATAATCAATGCCTCTGGTACTTATTCCCGCGGACGTGTTCCCCGTACTCCCACGCCGCTACTTAGACGTACGAGTGAAGACGATCCATCGAGGCGCAGATACTCCGGGCTTTCTACGAGGCCACGGCTTTTAGAAGTAAAGGAATTCCACCGGCAAAAGGATTTAAAAACAGATTATTATCATACAGGAAGCTAGGGATGCCAGGTCGGCCATGATTTCCTGGACATGCATTACCGTTTCATGCAGACGGGAGCACAGGGAAAGGTGCTGCCCTGCAACATGTATAATTCATATGCTGCAGGGAGGAAATCACAAAACACACACACATACATACCTATATATATAAATGCACATACAGTCATGGCCGAAATTGTTGGCACCCCAGACATTTTTCCAGAAAATCAAGTATTTCACACAGAAAAGTAATGCAGTAACACATGTTTTGCTATACACATGTTTATTCCCTTTGTGTGTATTGGAACAAAACAAAAAAGGGAGGAAAAAAAGCAAATTGGACATAATGTCACACAAAACCCCAAAAATGGTCTGGACAAAATTATTGGCACCCTTTCAAAATTGTGGATAAATAAGATTGTTTCAAGCATGTGATGCTCCTGTAAACTCACCTGGGGCAAGTAACAGGTGTGGGCAATATAAAAATCACACCTGAAAGCAGATAAAAAGGAGAGAAGTTCACTTAGTCTTTGCATTGTGTGTCTGTGTGTGCCACACTAAGCATGGACAACAGAAAGAGGTGAAGAGAACTGTCTGAGGACTTGAGAACCAAAATTGTGGAAAAATATCAACAATCTCAAGGTTACAAATCCATCTCCAGAGATCTAGATTTTCCTTTGTCCACAGTGCGCAACATTATCAAGAAGTTTGCAACCCACGGCACTGTAGCTAATCTCTCTGTGGGTGGACGGAAGAGAAAAATTGATGAAAGGTTGCTACGCAGGATAGTCCGGATGGTGGATAAGCAGCCCCAAACAAGTTCCAAAGAAATTCAAGCTGTCCTGCAGGCTCAGGGAGCATCAGTGTCAGCGCAAACTATCCGTCGACATGTAAATGAAATGAAACGCTATGGCAGGAGACCCAGGAGGACCCCACTGCTGACACAGAGACCTAAAAAAGCAAGACGACAGTTTGCCAAAATGTACTTGAGTAAGCCAAAATCCTTCTGGGAAAACGTCTTGTGGACAGATGAGACCGAGATAGAGCTTTTTGGTAAAGCACATGATTCTACTGTTTACCGAAAATGGAATGAGGCCTACAAAGAAAAGAACACAGTACCTACAGTGAAATATGGTGGAGGTTCAATGATGTTATGGGGTTGTTTTGCTGCCTCTGGCACTGGGTGCCTTGAATGTGTGCAAGGCATCATGAAATCTGAGGATTACCAAAGGATTTTGGGTCACACTGTAGAGCCCAGTGTCAGAAATCTGGGTTTGCGTCCGAGATCTTGGGTCTTCCAGCAGGACAATGACCCCAAACATACGTCAAAAAGCACCCAGAAATGGATGACAACAAAGCGCTGGAGAGTTCTGAAGTGGCCAGCAATGAGTCCAGATCTAAATCCCATTGAACACCTGTGGAGAGATCTTAAAATTGCTATTGGGAAAAGGCGCCCTTCCAATAAGAGAGACCTGGAGCAGTTTGCAAAGGAAGAGTGGTCCAAAATTCCGGGTGAGAGGTGTAAGACGCTTATTGATGGTTATAGGAAGCCACTGATTTCAGTTATTTTTTCCAAAGGGTGTGCAACCAAATATTAAGTTAAGGGTGCCAAGAATTTTGTCCAGCCCATTTTTAGAGTTTTGTGTGACATTATGTCCAATTTGCTTTTTTTCATTCCATTTTTTGTTTTGTTCCAATACACACAAAGGGAATAAACATGTGTATAGCAAAATATGTCTTACTGCAATACTTTTCTGTGAGAAATACTTGATTTTCTGGAAAAATGTCTGAGGTGCCAACAATTTTGGCCATGACTGTATATACCCATATATCTACATGCATACACGTATATATTTAAGCACCCATCTATTTACACACACACACATACTCTCCCATACACTCAATTGTTCAGCACTGCAGAATATGTTGGCACTGTATAATAACAACGATATACACCCATATATCCACTCACATACACACCCATACACTCACTCTCATGTACACCCATATATCCACATGCATAAACACCCACATATTCGCACACACGCCCTTGTATACCCACATGCATACAAACATATACAGGGTTATTCAAAGAAAATCGAAAAGTCACCGCACTTTCAGTGACTTTTCGTTCTCTTCAATTTTGCCGCCGCAAACCCGCCGAACACTCACTGCAAAACCAAGGCGGATGCACACCGAAACCCGCAAAAACATCTGGATAAACCCCGCCGAATACGCCGGAGAAACCTGAGCAGCCACCGATCACAGCGCAGAGCAGCCACCGGAAAAACCCGACACCGCAGACGAATGGAGTGAAAAAAAAGGAAAACGGTACGCTTGATTGTTTGAAAAGTGAAACGCTGTTTGCAAAGAAACCACTGAATGAAAATGTCTGAAATTTACATATAAGATCCAATGAATGATAATAAAAAGGGCTGTTACAGAAAAAAAGAAAAAACAATAAAAAAATCGGGAAAAAATGTTTTGCAAAAAAATCCCAAAAAATGCCTAAAAGATCCTAAAAAATCTATAAATAAAGAGACTTTTTTACTGCAGAATTTTATAATAAACCGTTTATTAGATACTGAATTAAAACGGGAATATTTGTAACATTGAAGCCAATAGGATTCACCTGAATAAACCTGTCGAATGAAACCACTGAACAGCAGGGCAATTCGGCAACTTTTCACTGCTGGTTTTTGTTATCTGAAAAGACAAAGCATTGCTTCTCTATGGGGATTCACTGCCCTCGAACAGGCTCCGAACAGGCACCGTATGTGCAGGCAATTCGCCAACATTTGGCAAACTGCCTGCTCTCTGGATAGCCGAATGGCCAGGAAAGGTAACCGATTGCTGATTTTCAGCATTCGGTTACCTTTCACCAGCAATTCGGATCTCTTTGAATAACCCTGAATGTTACACACCCATATACCTACAGGGTTATTTAAAGAGAATCGAAAAGTCACTGCACGTTCGGTGATTTTTCGTTCTTTCAATTCGGGCCGATTCGGCATTCCCATTTCGGCGACCCTGCGGTGTATTCAGCAAGCACCACAGGGCCGTCGAAACGTAGGGAAAAGCTGACGCAAACCCAACGAAAAGTCACCTCAAAAACCTGGCGAATGTACGCCGAAACCCGCAAAAACATCTGGATTAACCTGCCGAAGATGCCGGAAAAACCCGAGCTGGAGCCGATCACATGCAGCGCAGACGACACCGCAGACGAATGCAGTGAATAAATTAGGAAAACAGTTTGCATGAATGTTTGAAAAGTGAAACGCTGTTTGCAAAGAAACTACTGAGCGAAAATGTCTGAAATTTACATAAGATCCAATGAATGATAATAAAAAGGGCTGTTACAGAAAAAATAACAAAAAAAAAAATCGGACTTTTTTGAAAAGAAAAAAAAATCCAGAAAAATGCTTAAAATATTCTAAAAAAATCTATAAATAAAGAGACTCTTTACTGCAGATTAAAATAATAAACGGTTTATTAGATATTGAATTAAAACGGGAATATTTTTAACATTGAAGCCTATGGGATTCGCCTGAATAAACCTGTCGAACGAAACCACCGATTGGCAGGGCATTTCGGGAACCGTTCACTGCTGGTTTGTGTTCTCTGAATAGCCGAAGCATTGCTTCTCTATGGGGATTTCACTGCCCTCGAACAGGCACCGAACAGGCACCGTATGTGCAGTAGGCTTGTGCACCGATTTTTTTTTCGGTTCGATTAGGTTCGATTTTTAGGATTTTTAAACTTTTTGATTCGGCTCGTTTCGACCGATTTCTGTTTCGATTCCGTTCGGCTCGACTCGTTTTTCGTGTACATATTTTTTTTCGGAATATCGACCATTTTTCGTATTTTCGTGTCACTTTGCTCGTTTTTTGTATCGACTTTTCGTAACTTTGGAAATTTTCGTTTTTTCGGAACGTCTGTTCTCCTCGTTTCAAATCAATAAATTTAGATTTGACACATTTCAAGTACATTCGAAAATCCTGAAAATATTTCGTTTCGGCTCGGAAAACTTTTCGGATCTGCCATTTTCGGAACTAAAAATTTTCGGAAATTAGGCCGCATCCGAAAACACGAATCGGGAAATTTCGTGAAAATTCCGAAATTCCGAAACCCGAAACGCACATCCCTAATGTGCACGCAATTCGCCCGGATTTGGCGTATTGCCTGCTCTCTGGATAGCCGAATGGCCAAGAAAGGTAACCGAACGCTGATTTTCAGTCATTCGGATCTCTTTGAATAACCCTGCTAATTTTTTAGTGTGGCGGAATAGGTTGGTGCTATATAAAGAATATAAATTATAATGCATACATGTAGCGTGGGTTGTCAGAGCTCGGGGCAAGACAAGAATTTTGCGCCCCCCCCCCCAAACGTGTGGACACATTATGATAGAAACATTTAAAAACGTAAAGGGAATCCACAAGGTAGAGGAAGGGAGTATATTTAAAAGGAAACAAAGTAGCAAAACAAGAGGACATAGTCTTAGATTAGAGGGGCAAAGGTTTAAAAGTAACATCAGGAAGCATTATTTTACTGAGAGGGTGGTGGATACATGGAACAGTCTTCCAGTAGAAGTGGTAGAGGCCAAAACAGTAATTGAATTTAAGCAGGCATGGGATAGGCATAAGGCTATCCTAAACAAAAGATAAATCCAGGGAAAGTATCCATGTAATTGGGCAGACTAGATGGGCCGAAAGGTTCTTATCTGCCGACATTTTTCTATGTTTCTATGTTTCTATGTTTCTATTAGCACCATTAGAGCATTGAACCCCTTACTGGACAAGCAGACTTGAGATTCTTGGTTCCAGCCAAACAACATGGTCCTCTAGGGTATAAATAGCCGCAGACTTTACATACATATAATGATATATTTTTTATCTGCCGAGTCTGCTGAAAATATGGATAAACAATTTGATTTTTGCTCAAGTCAAGGAATCAATGATTTTGTACACAGTGACAGAGCACCTCCCCTCTTAGCTTGTATAGGGAATAGTAGCAAAATTTTTAAATGGCTAAATAATTATCTGTAGTGGTGTGCACGCCATCTGTCAAACCTTTTATGGAATGTGGGATTTGTAGTTTGTAAAGTGCTAGTGTGTTTGCAAGGAATCTCTCCTTTTTTTTTCTCCTCTGATGTAGCATGTGATTCCTGCAGAGGGTTGTCTGTTTTTGTTATTTTATGTTGATGTCCACTGATGTATTATTTGCTATCCATTTGTTTCTTTCTGTTATTCTAGGAAGTGTTACAGGGTACAACCTCGCCACTTTTCTGATGTTTTATAAAAATTCAAGTTGACAGTAAGCAGGGATTGGCAATTAAACAAGCCATGTACATTTCTACATAGATCTGTGCAGAATAATCCAGACATTTGCCTGGATGGCATCTGAATTTTTAAAACATAGAAACATAGAAACATAGAAAATGTCGGCAGATAAGACCCTTTCGGCCCATCTAGTCTGCCCAATTACATGGATACTTTACCTGGATTTATCTTTTGTTTAGGATAGCCTTATGCCTATCCCATGCTTGCTTAAATTCAATTACTGTTTTGGCCTCTACCACTTCAACTGGAAGGCTGTTCCATGTATCCACCACCCTCTCAGTAAAATAATGCTTTCTGATGTTACTTTTAAACCTTTGCCCCTCTAATCTAAGACTATGTCCTCTTGTTTTGCTACTTTGTTTCCTTTTAAATATACTCCCTTCCTCTACCTTGTGGATTCCCTTTACGTATTTAAATGTTTCTATCATATCTCCTCTGTCTCGTCTTTTTTCCAAGCTGTACATGTTAAGATCATTAAGCCTTTCCTGGTAACTTTTCTCCTTCAAGCCGTACACCATTTTAGTAGCCCTTCTCTGAACTCTCTCTAAGATGTCTATATCCTTCTGGAGATACGGTCTCCAGTACTGCACACAGTACTCCAAGTGAGGACTCACCAGTGCTCTGTACAGTGGCATGAGCACTTCCCTTTTCCTACTGCTAATACCTCTCCCTACACAACCAAGCATTCTGCCAGCATTTCCAAGCATTCTGCCAGCATTTCCTGCTGCTCTATTACATTGACTACTTAAAACTCTAGTTTATATTGTGCTGTTTGGCATATGGTTGGAGTTTCATTCATAAGAAACATGAATGAAACTAGGCTTCCGAGAGGAGCTACTGAGTCCTGCTCGTCTTGTAATGAAAAGCTGGAGATGGCTATAGTAAGGACCCCGACCACCCCAAATTGAGATGTATATGCGTGTATAATATATTATATTTATTTCATAAAGAGAGGCAGCAGTCTAAGGATTTCCAATCCATCTATCTCAGTTTCTATCCGGTTTTATGTGTCCTATGCAATGCATCTGAGCTCTTCTCCAGGCTGGCCCTTGCTTGCTATATTTTAATATCCCAGATTGCCAGAAGGCCTGGGCACAGTAAGTTAGCCCTGCTTGAGTTATGGATCTAGCCCCTGGGGGACACACACTCAGAGAGAAAGCGGCTTTGCCAGGCAAGCTGCAGCATTAATGTTGCATTTCCTTTGTTGCTTGGTGGTTAATTGCAATGAATAACTATAGACATGGACCAGGGCCGGCCCAAGCCACTGTGCTGCCTGGAGCGATAAACAAATTGCTGTCGTCCCCCCCAAAAAAACATGCAACGTGTATGAGCTTATTACAAAGCTCCACAGCAATAAAACTCAGTAATGTGCGGTGTGTATGAGCGTAACAGAGCTCCACAGCAATAAAACTCACTGGCTGCGACGGGCTGTAAAATAACAACATGCACAGTGAGTGTTATATAGATCTATGACCTGTCAGTCTGGCAATTGATAGCTGTGTGTAATACAGGGGTCAGGTGTCTGTTTGGTAAATGACCCCTCCCCCAGACAGTATGAGTGTTATACACAGGTCTGACCTCCCTGCCTGGTACAGGTAAAGGACAGGGCGACAGGGCCTCTCTCCCTGGAACCCGTCATCACTCCCAGCTCGTCTCCATCGAAAAAACTCAGCCATGGAGCCCTGAGCCTGCAGCATCCCGGATCCTGGCCAGCACCGCATTCTGGGCCTGCAGTGACCAGACATCAAGTCCCTCCCCCAGAAACAGGTCCAGCTCTAAACCTGTCCCCCGGAAACAACCAACACATTAAACGGAGCCACTTGGATACAGACGGACAGGCACCAGTATTATCCAGGGGGTCAGACAGGTCTGGAGCACCCCCATATCTCTAATCCAAGATCCGGTGTATCACTCATTGGGCAGATGAAGCGGCCAGTCTTTCCCTAATAAGGGGTGGGCGAGGCCTGCTGAACGGGAATGGGCACAGCTTGCTAGAGGGGTGGGCGCTGCTGGCTTTCTCCACGAAACACAAGCCTGCTGGAGTGCCATGCCTTGTTTGGGCTGAGTGCTCTCCATGCCATGGCCTTTGCCAGGGTGGCAAAATGCTGACCCTGACAAAGGGCTGCCTGGAGCGGCTGCTCCACCCTGCTCCATGGACGGGCCGGCCCTGACACGGTCGGACACACAGCCACCCACGGTATATGACAGATACCTTGGCTGTTGGCTGAGCCTGGGCATTCAGCCGGGGTATGGACGGCAGCAGGCACGGGCGACGGACGGACCAGATATGTGCAGTGTCATTCACTCTCCTCACTGTGTGCGCACGCAGCCACAGACTGGTCCGGATGCCATGCAGAACCTCCTGCTCTTTCCCGCCCACGTGACATGCAGAGTGGCGCTGGCACACTGCGTCACCGTCGTCACGTGACTGCACTCTTCCGGACTCGGCGGCGGCAGATCGATCAGGGTTAGGGATGAGCCAAACACCCCCGTGTTCGGTTCGCATTCGAACAATTTCAAAAGTTCGAGTTTGAACGCGAACTCGAACCGAACTCAATGCAAGTCAATGGGAGTCAAAAGTTTGGTTTTTAGAGTGCCCTCCAAGAGGGCATATATGCAAGATATTTGCCATAAAAGGTGTATGGGGGTCCTGGTAGTGCCCTGGGTTACAGGAAACAAGGACAAAAAGTTTAAAAAAAGACATTTTTAACCCCTTAACGCCGCAGGACGTACATTTACGTCCTGCATTAGGTGGGCTTTGACGCCGCAGGACGTAAATGTATGTACGTCCTCGGCGTTTACAGCCCCCCTGCCTTGATACTTACCTCCTCCGGTCGCTCCCACGCTGCTCTGACTCCAGCGGAGTCAGATCAGTGTGATCCCTCCTCCGGCGCTGTGACGTCATCGCGCCGGTGGCGCGATGACGTCAGTTTCAGGCGTCCCCCCCCCCCGCCGGAGCAGGGGAAGCGCCTGGAGGGGAGGGGAGGGATCCTTCGGATCCCTCTATCTCCCGATCGCCTGGTCCCCGGCGGCTGTGGCCAGCATCGCTGGAAGGGTCACAGCCTGACCTTTCCAGCGATGTATGGGGGGTTAACCCCTTAGTTACCAGGTCGCGACCGGGCACTAATTTGTGCCCGATCGCGGCCTATTTCCGGTGGGGGCCGCCATCTTGGATGGCAGCCCCACCTCTGGGTCACCCCCCGGTCAACTGACTCATCGCGCCATGTGCGATGATGTCAGTTAACCGGGAACCCCCTAGCTGCAAAGGGATTTCCTATGGAAATCCCTTGCAGGAGATAGGGGGGTTCTTTGAACCCCTTTATCTCCTGATCGGTGCATGGCCTTTCCAATGATATCAAACATGACCATGGTAAAAGTAAAATAAAAGTGTAAAAAAAGTAAAAATAAAAATAAGAAAAAAATAATAAATTAAATAATAAAAAAATAATAAATGTAATAATAAAAAAAAATTTGTTTTTTTAATGCAGCACTATTGTTCACATTTCAATTATAATGTGAACAATGATGCTTCACTAATGATTTTTTTTTTTCTGGGGGGTTTAGCTAAAATCACGCAAAAAAATGGGTTCCCCGTTCTAATTTTTTTAACAGATCTACCCAATAGAATATGACCGCAGAGCCTCGGATAATAAAATTAAAAAAAAAAACACTTTACACACTGTGGAAGATTGAAATTTTATTGAAAATTCTCATTTTTTTACATTTTTTGTTATAGCATTTTGGCAGGGCATGACATATACATATAATAATGATATATTATTAATCTGCCGAGTCTGACGGAAAGAACGATATATAATTTGTCTGGGTGGTATAAGAATACGTGACTTAAAAATGGTCAAAATGAGCTCAGCAAACTTCTACTTCCGAAACAGCGCCGAAGTTGTAAAATTACTCCCGTCCTTAAGGGGTTAAAGGAACAGTGAATTTTCCATAAAATGAGGGTTAAAAATAAAAACGAAAAATTCCTTCAAATATCGTGCCTAGGAGGTCCCCATAACCTGCCCGTGAAGTGGAGGATTTGTAGGATGTATAGAAACATTGCCATCAGAGACCCACACAAGACACCTAGCCACCCTTAAGGGGTTAAAATGCACAGGGACTGGCTACTATCCTGTTAGATGAGGGAATGTATTATATGTATGTAGCGCTCACTCCCGGAGGAGCCGCTGAATAAACCTCGGGTTAGTCTCTCCGCACTAGGGAATAAATATACACCAGCACTGTTGTGGATTTTATAAATTATATACTTTACTGATCCCAATAAAGTGACACATATAATACAATTACGGTATAGGAACGACAGGATTTTCGTAATGCGGGAAACACGCGGCGGCAAAAAGGAAAGATTAAAGAGGAAAGTGTAAGTCCCATAAGAGTAGTGTCCCAAAAAGGTGTGTGTGTGTGTTCTCAGGTACCCGGGTACTATATTCAACTGGCCAGTGAATGGATTTAGCAAATCTTCGACTAGTCACGTTGGGGCCCTGTAGATTTAAACAATACTGCAGCGTGCTTGGTTTAAACTTTGACTGTGGCCTGGAAGGCCTCTCACCCATCCGCCAGACAATCTGTTCCAATGTCCGATCAAGGATCTCTCTCCGCTTGGTTATACTGGAACTCTGTGCCACCGGATCCGCTTCTCCTGCTTGTCTGATTTCGGTAGCGAGAATTACGGCCTACCGCCTGCACTCCCAGTGGATCATCGTGGTCTCCTAACTCGGGGTCCAAACTGGAACATTGTGCCTGCGCAAAAACCTCTCAGCGATGTGTGGATAGATCTCCGTCAGCACTGTCTCTGATTATCAGCACCCGCAAGGCAGCTCCTGCCCTTCGGCCTGGTCTTAATCTCTGGCAGTCTCAAGTGCGTCTTCCACCTTTTGTCGCTCGGCTCACACTAGCTCTCCTTTGAACGAGGCTGCGGATGTCCTTCGCTCTCTGTCCCACTCACTTCCTGTATCCACCGCAAAGCATGGTGGAAAAAGTAGTCCCATTGTGTCCAGTATACTTTACAATGCTCTGTCTCCCTCTGGTGGCCAATATAAGTAAATGCAGCAGAACACAGTCTTTTCAAAGCAGCGCTACATGTATAAAGCAAGGTATATATGACAATGGACAGTCAGAGACTCTAGGGACACAGCTTGTACGCTTTATGATAGACATTTCTAACACAATAATAATTGTATGCTCACATAGGCCCTTCGGGAGAGGTACATAGGGTTCCCACCTGTTCGTTTTTGACCCGGACTGTCCGGGTTTGGAGTCATGTGTCCGGGTTTGACACCCTCTGCCACCCGGACACATGAATCCAAGGTTATACTTACATTTCCTGCGTTCCCCCGGCGCCACAGTCTTTTCCTCCTTCCATTTTTTCCAGGCTGAAGAAGGATTGGCTGGTCTGCGTCACATGTCGTCCTCTGAGCCGCTGTCATGGTTGCGCAAGCGCAACGGGCTCACTCTCACGTGACGTCATTTCACGTGGTTGCTCTTGCGCCTGCGGGCTGCTCCCTTCCTAGGCCTCCCAGCCGGGCAGTGTGCAGAGCGAGCAGCTAAGGAGAGGACGTGCTCTGTGATGTCTTCATCCGGATTCCGTTCCTGGAACGCGGATGCGGTCGATCTTGCCAGACCAGCCAGCAGCTCTCCACTCCATCCACTCTGACGCCGCTGCCCGCCGGTCAACTCAAGGGAGGCTCGCAGACATTGAGTGTGCCAGCCTTTGTTTCCAGTCTGCTGCAGCATAATAAATAATACCAGTGTGTGCCATAAAGTGTGCCAGCCTTTCCAGTCTGCCAAATATAATACCAGTGTGTGCCATAAAGTGTGCCAGCCTTTCCAGTCTGCCATGTATAATACCAGTGTGTGCCATACAAGTTTGCCAGCCATACTAGTCTGCCATACTAGTCTGCCATAACAGTGTGCCAGCCTTTCCAGTCTGCCATGCAGCATAATACCAGTGTGTGCCATAAGTGTGCCAGCCTTTCCAGTCTGCCATGCAGCATAATACCAGTGTGTGCCATAACAGTGTGCCAGACTTTCCAGTCTGACAAGTATAATACCAGTGTGTGCCATAAAGTGTGCCAGCCTTTCCAGTCTGCCAAATATAATACCAGTGTGTGCCATACAAGTTTGCCAGCCATACTAGTCTGCCATACTAGTCTGCCATAACAGTGTGCCAGCCTTTCCAGTCTGCCATGCAGTATAATACCAGTGTGTGCCATAACAGTGTGCCAGCCTTTCCAGTCTGCCATGCAGCATAATACCAGTGTGTGCCATAACAGTGTGCCAGCCTTTCCAGTCTGCCAAGTATAATACCAGTGTGTGCCATAACAGTGTGCCAGCCTTTCCAGTCTGCCATGTATAATACCAGTGTGTGCCATACAAGTTTGCCAGCCATACTAGTCTGCCATACTAGTCTGCCATAACAGTGTGCCAGCCTTTCCAGTCTGCCATGCAGCATAATACCAGTGTGTGCCATAACAGTGTGCCAGCCTTTCCAGTCTGCCAAGTATAATACCAGTGTGTGCCATAAATGTGTGCCAGCCTTTCCAGTCTGCCATGTATAATACCAGTGTGTGCCATACCAGTTTGCCAGCCATACTAGTCTGCCATAACAGTGTGCCAGCCTTTCCAGTCTGCCATGCAGCATAATACCAGTGTGTGCCATAACATTGTGCCAGACTTTCCAGTCTGCCATGTATAATACCAGTGTGTGCCATAAGTGTGCCAGCCTTTTCAGTTTGCCATAACAGTGTGCCAGCCTTTCCAGTCTGCCATGCAGCATACCAGTTTGTGCCATAACAGTGTGCCAGCCTTTCCAGTCTGGCATGTATAATACCAGTGTGTGCCAGCCTTTTCAGTCTGCCATCCATACCAGTGTGCCATGCATAATACCAGTCTGCCATGCATAATACCAGTCTTCCATGCATAATACCAGTCTGCCATGCATACCATGTGCCATAATTTATACTCTACAAAAAAACAACACTAGAGTGTTCGGTTTTGGCTTGATGAATAGGTGGCAACCCTAGACGGTACATGACATACAAATACTGTAATATTACGTTTAAATCTAAGGAGCGTGATAAAGATTTTATTAAGCCCTTGATGACAAATAACGTAACATCTACATCATTAATGATTGGCTTTACAGAGCCCTGGTCCTTAAGGGGTTAAACAGCATATCAGAGAGGATCATATAGTAGAAATTAACACTTCTTAGAATTCAAAACAGTGTTTGTTCATACATGTGCAGGAGCCCCCACCCAGTGAGGAGCCCCAGCCAGTCTGCAAGCAATGTATCAAATTCTAATTGCTAATTAGAAGCACATGTTATTTCCAAACACTAATTAAATACCTGTTGTTTATGCCGTTTGAGAGCACAGGTCATTTAGAGGTGAGAATCTTTGCACCTAGACAATGACATTAGATAGTTTTTTAAATCAATATCTAATAAACCGTTGCTTATAATATTCTGCAGTAAAGAGTCTCTTTATTTCTAGATTTTTAAGTATTTTTTTAAGCATTTTTTATACTTTTTTCAATTTTTTTTTCAAACTTGAATCGAACACGCCAAAAAGTTCGAAGTTCGCGAACTTGCGAACGGCCAAAGTTCGAATTGAACTCCGAACTGATCGAACCGAACAGCTCATCCCTAATCAGGGTCTGCAAAACATTAGCGGTTGGAATATTAGGGGCGCACAATTTCAAAAGAAATTTGCGCCCATAAAAAAAATCGCACCCGGGGCTGCCGCCCTGTTGCCCCCCCCCACGCTACACCACTGACACCCATATACCCACATATATACACCCATACATAGATCTGCATATGACAGCATGAGCCATTTATCACTCATGGTTACCTTTTACTGGCTTTACCGTTTCCGGGATTAGCCGTGAAAATGGAATTTTGGGGGGGGGATGGTCGGTTGTATTTTTTTTCTGTATTTATAATAATTTTACTAAAACAAAATCTCTCGACACCATGTTTTATGAGCCGGTCATTTTTCTTAATGATCAGCTGCGGGCGAGGATAACGAGCGACGGCTGGGGTGGAATAGGTTCTACATAATTTGTGAACATGAAAAAGTTTGCTGAAAATAATTGATCTCAGCGAGTTTTTGATCCGTTTGTCTAAAATGTGGGCTGTAAGAGCTCAAAAAGAAGAACAAAAATACTTCAAAATCCAGCTTTAACGAAGACAGATGCTTTATATTCACAGTGGGTAATTTCGGTTGGAAGTTTGCAGCTTGGTTTGAAGTTCACGACACGAGTCAGTGAACATATCTTTATTATTCAATTTTTATCTATACATTTCTTTATTTCTATACCTCGGGAAAGAATGGGTCAGAAGTCCAGTAAACGACCTATTTACCTGCATTGCGTGGATTGAATGTAAAGGACATCACCAGGGTGTGTCATTCAGTTTAGTTAACCCACCATTAGTTCTTATTCAACTGCCATTTCTTATCTTGGGTAGCCTAGACAACACAATAGACCCCCTGCAGTCTTGTCTAACCATTCCTTCCTCCACCCCATTGCTTTTTCACTACTGTTTTATCCTATACCACAGCCGTAAATTGAGATTTGCCATTAGAGTTTGGTAAATGTTGCACCATGGGAAAAATCCACAAAATGGGAACAGGAGATAAAAACCTAACTTTATTTTTGCTTTTTACATGAAATTACTTCAAAGAAAAAAACAGCAGCAGCATGTGTTTTATATTGTGTTTTACAGTATAATGTGGTTTTATTCGTAATGCACAAGTAATCTAGTTAACTCTTATGTAAGTTGTCATGTCCCTTTAAGAAAATCTTTGGATCGACGTGGACAGACAGGGATCACCTCTCACAAGGTAAAGGAGGAAATATCCAACCCGTCAGATCTGTCATGGGACTCTCAAGGGGTTCTTTGGTGAGAATTGTGAAGGAATGGCTAATGTTTTGGCAAAGTGGCTAAATTTTGGGGGGAAAAACTACTACAAACACTAAATTTTTGTCTATTTAAATTATTTTGTCCTAAAATGTTTAATTCTCTTGCAGCCGTCAAACGATGTGACTTGGTGGGTCTGTAACATCTACAGCAGCGATCTCAAACTCTGGGCCCCCAGTTGTTTCTGAACAACAACTCCCATGATTCCCTGGCCATCTATTGCAAAGAATTCTGGGAATTGTAGACCGTCAACATCAAGGGGACTACAGTTTGATCCCTGATCTAGAGGACACCTGTGTCAACTGTCAAAATGGATTTGTTTAATTTATTACTGTTTGGAGACTCATTGCTGGGAATTTACTTACTTTGCAGCTCTGTTATAAACAAGCACTCCCTTAATATATATGTAGGAGCCCCTAAAAAGACACCCACACACCCTGAATATATGGAGAAGCCCCTAAAAAGACACCCACACACCCTGAATATATGGAGAAGCCCCTAAAAAGACACCCGCACACCCTGAATATATGGAGAAGCCCCTAAAAAGACACCCACACACCCTGAATATATGGAGGAGCCCCTAAAAAGACACCCGCACACCCTGAATATATGGAGGAGCCCCTAAAAAGACACCCACACACCCTGAATATATGGAGGAGCCCCTAAAAAGACACCCGTACACCCTGAATATATGGAGGAGCCCCTAAAAAGACACCCACACACCCTGAATATATGGAGGAGCCCCTAAAAAGACACCCACACACCCTGAATATATATATAGAGGAGCCCCTAAAAAGACACCCGCACACCCTGAATATATGGAGGAGCCCCTAAAAAGACACCCACACACCCTGAATATATGGAGGAGCCCCTAAAAAGACACCCACACACCCTGAATATATGGAGGAGCCCCTAAAACGACACCCACACACCCTGAATATATGGAGGAGCCCCTAAAAAGACACCCACACACCCTGAATATATATATAGAGGAGCCCCTAAAAAGACACCCGCACTCCCTGAATATATGGAGGAGCCCCTAAAAAGACACCCGCACACCCTGAATATCTGGAGGAGCCCTTAAAAAGACACCCGCACACCCTGAATATATGGAGGAGCCCCTTAAAAGACACCCACACACCCTGAATATATGGAGGAGCCCCTAAAAAGACACCCGCACACCCTGAATATATATATAGAGGAGCCCCTAAAAAGACACCCGCACTCCCTGAATATATGGAGGAGCCCCTAAAAAGACACCCGCACACCCTGAATATCTGGAGGAGCCCCTAAAAAGACACCCGCACACCCTGAATATATGGAGGAGCCCCTTAAAAGACACCCACACATCCTGAATATATGTGGAGCCCCAAAAAAAGAGGGCTGTTAAGGCTGGGGTCAGACGAGCGTAGTGTTCACGTCCGTGATTGCGCCTAAAAGTACGTCCGTGATAGCATGACAGAAAGTCCATTGGAGCCTGACACATGAAGTACGTCCGCACTGAACTGCGGATGCATGACGGCCGCGGCAAACGGACGCAGGTTAGGCAAGAACGTAATACTGCTAGAACGGACGTGCGGAGTGCGCCACGTCTACAACGTCTGCATAGCTTTGTGTGTGAGTGATGGAGCGAGGTCAGACGGACTGCATTTATACGTCCAGCATTTTTGACGGACAGAATGTTTTTTCATTGTAATTTATTTTCCCTCCTACATCCGTCAAAAATAACTTCAGTGAAAAAACGGACTGTGTGGCCACTACTGCGTCATCCGTACTGACGATGTCCGTACTGCACGGACGTACAGCCCGTAGAAATCACGCTCGTCTGACCCTAGCCTTAAAGTACGTCCGTGATAGCATGACAGGAAGCCCATTGGAGCCTGTTACACGAAGTACGTCCGCACTGAACTGCGGACGCACAACGGCCGCGGCCCACGGACGCAAGGCAGGCAAGAACGTACAACCCCTAGAACGGCCGCACAAAGTGCGCTGCGTCTGCAACGTCCGCATAGCTTTGTGTGTGAGTGATGGAACGTGGTCAGACGGACTGCATTTATACGTCCAGCATTTTTCACGGACAAAATGGTTTTGCTTTTTAATTTGTTTTCCCTCCTACATCCGTCAAAATATACGTCAGTGAAAAAAACGGACTGTGTGGCCACTACTGCGTCTTCCGTACTGACGTACATCCGTGTGCACGGACGTACAGTCCGTAGAAATCACGCTCGTCTGACCCTAGCCTTAGAGGAAGGGATTTAGAACCGAAACAGAGACTTTCCCTCTAAGGCTGGGGTCAGACGAGCGCAGTGTTAACGTCCGTGTTGCTGCACATAAGTACGTCCGTGATAGCATACAATTGTGTTAAATGAAGCCCCACACACGAAGTACGTCCGCACAGAAGTGCGGGGACTGACGGACGCTGCAAACGGACGCAGGTTAGGCAAGAACGTAATACTGCTAGAACGGACGTGCAGAGTGCGCCACGTCCACAACGTCCGCATAGCTTTGTGTGTGAGTGATGGAACGTGGTCAGACGGACTGCATTTATACGTCCAGCATTTTTGACGGACAGAATGTGTTTTCATTTTAATTTATTTTCCCTGCTACATCAGTCAAAAAATACGTCAGTGAAAAAAACGGACTGTGTGGCCACTACCTTGTTGTCAGTCAGAAAGTACGTCCGTACTGCACGGACGCACAGTCCGTACAAAATGCGCTCATCTGACCCTAGCCTTAGTCGGGACACTTGGGAGATGAGAAGATACACTTACAGCAACGTTGCAATATCCAGCAGCATTGCTGTGCTCTGATTCAGAAGGAGACTGTTTTCTTGTTGCCTGTTTTTCATTTAGTATAAACTCAATTGATCGTGAAGTTTCTGATGCCGACACCGACTCCGACCGTCTCGCGACAAAGCGATAAGAACAACAGTCACTACGATAAAGTCCATTAATAGCTTAAAAGTCTCCAAATCAAATTGTGATAATGTAATAACACCAGATGTAACAAATCGCACTGGAACATCTCAACATCACAGTGAAAACAGCAACAAATTGTCCTCTGCGCTCTCCATCCCGTATATCTGTAGCAGACACGGTGTAGGGCTGCAAGAAGGGATCTGGGGACAAACAGCAGGACAGACAGGTTATGGTGGAAATCAGGAGGTTTCTTTACACAGGCAGCGGTCACAAAACAACACAGGAACAACTTCATACTCACATAGAAGGTAGGTTATACAGCAACAGCAGGGCACACGACGGAGAACAGAGGGACACGGTTAGGGGACCATGGTTGTGGCACGGGCGGGAGCTCCTCCTCAGAGACGAGGATGCACCATGCACGAGCAGGGCCGTCTTTAATATTGACTGGGCCCTGGGCGAATATTTTCTTGGGGCCCCCCCCCTTGAAATTTTGCTCTCCACTCCAACATCCAAAAAAAAAGCCACACACATAGACTTGTCTCCTAAAACTAAAATCAACTAAATCATTATATTTTACAATTTTCTTTTACAATTACACATCCTACGCATACTGTAAAAACACAATATCTCTGTGTGTATTTATTAAGGATGAAATGCTGCCCCTCCCCACAAAAAAACACGCAGCGTGTATGAGCGTATCACAGTGCGCCACAGCAATAAAATTCAAACACTCATACACACCGTAAACACTCATACACAACGTACATTAGAATTTTATTGCTGTGGAGCTCTGTGATACAGTAATGTGAGGTGTGTATAAGTGTATAACTGAGCTAGTAAATCAGACAACCGGGCACCAGTGAACAACAGCGCTGCATAGTGTTAGATTTTAACTTTTATACTCATAGTTGTACTGCTAATAGGAAGTTAAACTCACAGAATCTGACATACCCAGCAGAGCCCAGAATCTGACATACCCAGCAGAGCCCAGTATCTGACATTCCCAGCAGAGCCCAGAATCTGACATACCAGCAGAGCCCAGAATCTGACATACCCAGCAGAGGCCGGAATCTGACATACCCAGCAGAGCCCGGAATCTGACATACCCAGCAGAGGCCAGAATCTGACATACCCAGCAGAGCCCAGAGTCTGACATTCCCAGCAGAGTCCAGAATCTGACATACACAGCAGAGGCCAGAATCTGACATACCCAGCAGAGCCCAGAGTCTGACATACCCAGCAGAGCCCAGAGTCTGACATACCCAGCAGAGCCCAGAATCTGACATACCCAGCAGAGCCCAGAATCTGACATACCCAGCAGAGCCCAGAGTCTGACATACCCAGCAGAGCCCAGAGTCTGACATTGCCAGCAGAGCCCAGAGTCTGACATTGCCAGCAGAGCCCAGAGTCTGACATTGCCAGCAGAGCCCAGAGTCTGACATTGCCAGCAGAGCCCAGAGTCTGACATTGCCAGCAGGGCCCAGAGTCTGACATTGCCTGCAGAGCCCAGAGTCTGACATTGCCAGCAGAGCCCAGAGTCTGACATTGCCAGCAGAGCCCAGAGTCTGACATTGCCAGCAGAGTTTCACATGCCCATCACATCATGCCCAGCAGAGTTTCACATGCCCATCACATCATGCCCAGCAGAGTTTCACATGCCCATCACATCATGCCCAGCAGAGTTTCACATGCCCAGCAGTGCATCACATACCCAGCTGGGACCCGGCGAAAGAAGGGGAACTGAAGAGGAGGGGAGGAGCCAACCGCATTTCTCGCGAGGCCTTACCTTCTCTCTGCAGTCACATGACATGTCCTTACACAGCACGCGATGCCATGATTTTTGCAGGCTGGGAGCAGCTGCCTTGGGCCCCATAGCAATGACTTGGCCCGGGGCAGCTGCCCCTTTTTCCCAGCGCTAAAGACGGCCCTGTGCACGAGTAAGGAAAGACATTGTTACTTAGGAGCAACACTCTAAACCTCTTCACTACCAAGTATTTTTTTTTTAAAAAAACAAACTATTTTTTGGAAAATAATTTCTAGTTAATTATACAGTAAAAAATATTTGGGAATATTCGCCATCTGCTGACCAAAAGGAGTTACTGCAGATAGAACTGCTGCCCGTGTCTCCGTGTCGGCTGGGGAAAGCCAGATATATGCAGACATTCCTTAGTCGATTTTAAACAGTTTTAGCACCTTGGGCATTGTGCCTGCAGGATAAAACTTTGGCAGCACCTTCTGGAGTCCATAAGCAAAACAAATTCGCTTGCAACAAACAAATTTAATTTGCAATAATACAGCACAGCCTCAGATCGTGTTAACACGATTCCGAGCTGCTTTGTCTGATCATGTATAAATGATCACGGTAGTGAAAGGGTTAAATAGTAGGTCTATTTGCAGTCCAGGGAGCAGCTGTGATCAACTATAGGTGGAGCAATAGAAAACATGAGCTGGACTGTACATTGGTCCCACATACAGCACCAAGGCTCTAGTGTTTCCCTAACTGGCGCGGGCATGGGACGTTTTGTACCCCTTTCACACCCCTGGGCCATGTGCACTACTATGTCCACTCTGAACTAGAGAAGTGCATTCATTTTGGAAGAATTCGGAATTTGGAACGAAATATGATAATTCGTAGTTCGGAAGTACTTCCGAATAACGAATCGATACGATACGAATTCAAAATTAAATTGTATATAACGAATTTATTTCGTTTTACACTGTGTCATCATCATAAAAGAAAAATTTGAATAATTGATATCAACTATCGAATCTGAAATGAACTATCAAATTGATCGTAGCTTACAATACAAGTAATAGTCAGCAAAGGACTTTATGAAACAAATTAATTTTGTTTCAATGTTTAATTTGACTCAAATACTAAATCTGTGACACAGCTTAAAATTTAACACTAGCTTTTCTTTTAACAGCAAAATTTGATTAATTGGGGTTTTATTTAGTGATCCAAAATTCAAATTGATATCAACTATCGAATTGAGATATGAAATTCGAATCGATTCCAAATTTCGAACTGATACGAAACGAAATTAGTTATAAAATTCCGAAAACTAAATTATTTAAAAACGAAACGAACCTAAACGAAATTAATTTTTCAGCCATGCACATCCCTACTCTGAACAAACAAACAGAGGGCTTTAGTTTAGTTAAATGGCCATTAAAGTGTAAGCCCACCTGCCAACGTCAAGGCAAACCTTTTCAGGTGGGAATGCAAGCAAAACTGACACACACACGTCCCAGACAAACGATACACGATCCACATTTTGAGGCTCGTCGTCACAATCACAAAACTAAATGCCTGTAAAAACGTACGAAGAAGCTTAACATAATGATAACATAAAATAATGGTTTCCTGTCCGTGAGATCCTGCAGAGTCACAGGTGTGTGCAACACGCGTGTCGTTAGGAAGGGCACCGTGGAATGATAATTAACAATGGAATGACAAATTTATGCCCAGATAATTAATCAAACATTTTTCTTTCTAGTAATAGCCAATCTTTATGCCTATGCATTGATATGGTCAATTTCCATGTTGTTTATCATAATCCAGACAGATAACATCCAACATACCACTGTAGGGATCAAAGAGGGCCACCTTCATTCAACATTACGGCTCTAAAGGTACACCCCCTATGCATGCAGTCACCCCTACTCTCATTGTTGGCACCAGGCAATTATTATTATCCTTTATTTATAAAGCGCCACATGTTCTGCAGCGCTTTACAAGATCAGTGTACAAGGGGTTAATACATTGTAATACCACACATGGATGATACGGCCTGATTCAGGGGACCCTGTTCCCAAAAGAATTTACAATCCATGAGATGTATTTTGTGAGGTCGGCCCATCCATATCGTTAGGTATCTTGCCCAAGGACACTCGCTGGTGGTATCTTCTGAGTGGGATCGAGTCGTCTTTCCATGATTGTAGAGCAGCGACCCGGTGGTTAGGTTGAACCCGCTTCTCATAAAGTCGAGACTTGCTTCTCCACAGTTATTTATTTATTTACTTATAAAGTATTTTACCAGGAAGGACACATTGAGATTTCTCTCGTTTTCAAATATGTCCTGGGTTCAAGAACATTGAATTGTTACAGAAATACAAAGTAATAAAATGCAAGATATTAAAAACAAAACACAAATATACAGATTAACAGAGAAAATAAATATGTTGGGAATAGTTACTATGTTACATGTTTACAGGTGCATTCTGTATATAGTCACTGTGTTACATGTTTACAGGCGCATTCTGTATATAGTCACTGTTACATGTTTACAGGTGCATATAGTCACTGTGTTACATGTTTACAGGTGCATTCTGTATATAGTCACTGTGTTACATGTTTACAGGCGCATTCTGTATATAGTCACTGTGTTACATCTTTACAGGTGCATTCTGTATATAGTCACTATGTTACATGTTTACAGGCGCATTCTGTATATAGTCACTGTGTTACATGTTTACAGGCGCATTCTGTATATAGTCACTGTGTTACATGTTTACAGGTGCATTCTGTATATAGTCACTGTGTTACAGGTGCATTCTGTATATAGTCACTGTGCTGCATGTTTACAGGTGCATTATGTATATAGTCACTGTGTTACATGTTTACAGGTGCATTCTGTATATATAATCGATATGTTACATGTTTATAGGTGCATATATTCACTATGTTACATGTTTACAGGTGCATTCTGTATATAGTCAATATGTTACATGTTTACAGGTGCATATAGTCAATATGTTACATGTTTACAAGTGCATTCTGTATATAGTCACTATGTTACATGTTTACAGGCGCATTCTGTATATAGTCACTATGTTACATGTTTGCAGGTGCATTCTGTATATACTCACTATGTTACATGTTTACAGGTGCATTCTGTATATAGTCACTGTGTTACATGTTTACAGGTGCATTATGTATATAGTCACTATGTTACATGTTTACAGGCGCATTCTGTATATAGTCACTGTGTTACATGTTTACAGGTGCATTCTGTATATAGACAATATGTTACATGTTTACATGCGCATTCTGTATATAGTCAATATGTTACATGTTTACAGGTGCATATAGTCACTATGTTACATGTTTACAGGTGTATTCTGTATATAGTCACTGTGTTACATGTTTACAGGTGCATTCTGTATATAGTCACTGTGTTACAGGTGCATTCTGTATATAGTCAGTGTTGCATGTTTACAGGTGCATTCTGTATATATAATCGATATGTTACATGTTTAAAGGTGCATATATTCTCTATGTTACATGTTTACAGGTGCTTTCTTTATATAGTCAATATGTTACATGTTTACAGGTGCATATAGTCACTATGTTACATGTTTACAGGTGCATTCTGTATATAGTCACTATGTTACATGTTTACAGGCGCAATCTGTATATAGTCACTAAGTTACATGTTTACAGGTGCATTCTGTATATAGTCACTTTGTTACATGTTTGCAGGTGCATTCTGTATATACTCACTATGTTACATGTTTACAGATGCATTCTGTATATAGTCACTGTGTTACATGTTTACAGGTGCATTCTGTATACAGTCAATATGTTACATGTTTACAGGCGCATTCTGTATATAGTCAATATGTTACTTGTTTACATGCGCATTCTGTATATAGTCAATATGTTACATGTTTACAGGTGCATTCTGTATATAGTCACTGTGTTACAGGTGCATTCTGTATATAGTCAGTGTTGCATGTTTACAGGTGCATTCTGTATATATAATCGATATGTTACATGTTTATAGGTGCATATATTCTCTATGTTACATGTTTACAGGTGCTTTCTTTATATAGTCAATATGTTAAATGTTTACAGGTGCATATAGTCACTATGTTACATGTTTACAGGTGCATTCTGTATATAGTCACTATGTTACATGTTTACAGGCGCAATCTGTATATAGTCACTAAGTTACATGTTTACAGGTGCATTCTGTATATAGTCACTTTGTTACATGTTTGCAGGTGCATTCTGTATATACTCACTATGTTACATGTTTACAGATGCATTCTGTATATAGTCACTGTGTTACATGTTTACAGGTGCATTCTGTATACAGTCAATATGTTACATGTTTACAGGCGCATTCTGTATATAGTCAATATGTTACTTGTTTACAAAGGAAGGAAGGTATGTAGAAGAGGATAAAAGTCTCGCTGACTGCCTCAATGAATATTTTTGTTCAGTCTTCGCAGAAGAAAAGGAAGGAAAGGGACCTCAGTTAGGAGAGAACACTAAAGAGACATTTACATATCAGTTTACAGAGGAGGAGGTTCTACAGCAGCTGTCTAAAGTAAAGACAAATAAGTCAATGGGGCCTGATGGGATCCACCCTAAATTATTAAAAGAGCTCAGTGATGTAATAGCAAAACCGTTAACAGATTTATTTAACCAATCCTTGTTAACGGGAGTCGTCCCAGAAGACTGGAAATTAGCAAATGTTGTGCCCATTTACAAGAAGGGTAGTAGGGAGGAATCGGGGAACTATAGGCCAGTTAGTCTTACGTCAGTAGTGGGGAAATTAATGGAAACCATGTTAAAGGAAAGGATTGTTGAACATCTAAAAACACATAGATTACAGGATCAGAAACAACATGGGTTTACCTCAGGGAGATCATGCCAAACTAATCTTATTGATTTTTTTGATTGGGTAACAAAAATAATAGACACAGGTGGTGCAGTAGACATTGCTTATTTAGATTTCAGTAAGGCTTTTGATACTGTTCCGCATAGAAGGCTTATCAATAAATTGCAATCTTTGAGCTTGGATTCCAATATTGTTGAATGGATTAGGCAGTGGCTGAGTGACAGACAACAGAGGGTTGTGGTAAATGGAGTTTATTCGGCGCAAGGTCTTGTTACCAGTGGGGTACCTCAGGGGTCAGTACTTGGACCCATTCTCTTTAATATTTTTATTAGTGATATTGCAGAAGGTATTAATGGAAAAGTATGTCTTTTTGCTGATGACACAAAGATTTGCAACAGGGTTGACGTTCCTGGAGGGATCAGCCAAATGACAAATGATTTAGGTAAACTAAAAAAATGGTCGGAGTTGTGGCAATTGAGTTTTAATGTGGATAAGTGCAAGATAATGCACCTGGGACGTAAAACCCAAGGGCTGAATATAGAATATTTGATACAGTCCTAACCTCAACATCTGAGGAAAGGGATTTAGGGGTCATTATTTCAGAGGATCTAAAGGTAAGTAGTCAATGTAATAGAGCAGCAGGAAATGCTGGCAGAATGCTTGGTCGTGTAGGGAGAGGTATTAGCAGTAGGAAAAGGGAAGTGCTCATGCCACTGTACAGAGCACTGGTGAGACCTCACTTGGAGTACTGTGTGCAGTACTGGAGACCGTATCTCCAGAAGGATATAGACCTCTTAGAGAGAGTTCAGAGAAGGGCTACTAAAATGGTGTACGGCTTGAAGGAGAAAAGTTACCAGGAAAGGCTTAATGATCTTAACATGTACAGCTTGGAAAAAAGACGAGACAGAGGAGATATGATAGAAACATTTAAATACGTAAAGGGAATCCACAAGGTAGAGGAAGGGAGTATATTTAAAAGGAAAGAAAATAGCAAAACAAGAGGACATAGTCTTAGATTAGAGGGGCAAAGGTTTAAAAGTAACATCAGGAAGCATTATTTTACTGAGAGGGTGGTGGATACATGGAACAGTCTTCCAGTAGAAGTGGTAGAGGCCAAAACAGTAATTGAATTTAAGCAAGCATGGGATAGGCATAAGGCTATCCTAAACAAAAGATAAATCCAGGTAAAGTATCCATGTAATTGGGCAGACTAGATGGGCCGAAAGGTTCTTATCTGCCGACATTTTTCTATGTTTCTATGTTTCTATGCGCATTCTGTATATAGTCAATATGTTACATGTTTACAGGTGCATATAGTCACTATGTTACATGTTTACAGGTGCATTCTGTATATAGTCACTGTGTTACATGTTTACAGGCGCATTCTGTATATAGTCACTGTGTTACATGTTTACAGGTGCATTCTGTATATAGTCACTATGTTACATGTTTAAAGGTGCATTCTGTATATAGTCACCGTTACATGTTTACAGGTGCATTCTGTATATAGTCACTGTGTTACATGTTTACAGGTGCATATAGTCACTATGTTACATGTTTACAGGCGCATTCTGTATATAGTCACTGTGTTACATGTTTACAGGCGCATTCTGCATATAGTCACTGTGTTACATGTTTACAGGTACATTCTGTATATAGTCACCGTTACATGTTTACAGGCGCATTCTGCATATAGTCACTGTGTTACATGTTTACAGGTGCATATAGTCACTATGTTACATGTTTACAGGCGCATTCTGTATATAGTCACTGTGTTACATGTTTACAGGCGCATTCTGCATATAGTCACTGTGTTACATGTTTACAGGTACATTCTGTATATAGTCACTTTGTTGCATGTTTACAGGTGCATTCTGTATATTTATTTATTTATTTATTTATAAAGGATTTTACCAGGAAGGATACATTGAGATTTCTCTCGTTTTCAAGTATGTCCTGGGTTCAAGAACATTGAAGTGTTACAGTTACAGAAATACAAAGTAATACAATGCAAGATATTAAAAAAACAACACAAATATACAGATTAACAGAAAATAAATATGTAGAAAAATAGTCATTATGTTACATGTATACAGGTGCATTCTGTATTGAGGTATGTTAGTAAGGAGCTCTTGAGTGACTTAAGACTGGTGGAAGATTTGATGGTGTCTGGGAGGTTATTCCATAATTGCGGTGCTCTGTAGGAAAATGAGGATCGAGCCACTGTCTTTTTGTATTGTGGTATTGCAAGTAAGGTGCTGGTCCTGGATCGGAGGTTATAGGATGAGGGAGCTGCTGGGGGAAGCAGCCTATTCAGGTAGGGTGGCAGCTTCCCAGAAAAGCTCTTAAACACCAGGCTGGAAAGGTGAAGGGTGCGTCTAGATTCCAGCAATGTCCAGTTTAGCTCTTTTAACATGTCACAATGGTGGGTCATGTAGTTACATTGTAATGCAAGGCGGCAGAATGAGTTATATAATGTAGTAAGTTTCTGAAGATGTGTTTGTGGGGCGGCTGCGTACACTACATCTCCGTAATCAATAGCCGGCATAAGCATTTGTTGTACAATCTGCTTTCTTACCACGGGACTCAGGCAGGATTTGTTTCTGTACAGGGCGCATAGTTTGGGGTAAATTTTAGATGAGAGTTTTTCGATGTGGGGGCCAAAGGATAGATTAGGGTCCAACCACATTCCTAGGTATTTGAGAGAAGTGACTGTGGTCAGCGTGCCATTTGATTTTGTCCCCACACATAGATGGGGATTTTGCAATTTGTGTAGTTTAGGTTTTGTTCCAAAGAGCATCGTTACAGTTTTGTCATTATTTAAAAAAAGTTTGTTGTGTTTGATCCACTTTTCTACCTCTGTGAATTGTTCTTGCAGCACGGCTTCCAGCTGCCGGAGAGTTGGTTTGCTGGTATAGATTACGGTGTCGTCTGCGTACATGTGTACAGTTGAGGCTTTGCAGACGTTGGGCAGATCATTTATGAATATTGTGAATAGTAGGGGGCCGAGTATTGAGCCTTGGGGTACACCGCAAGTGACAGGGAGGGGGAGGGAGGAGCTGCTAGAAATTGACACATATTGTGATCGGTCAGATAAATATGATTGAAACCAGGTTAACGTGCGATCACCCATGCCAGAGTTTTTTCGTTTTTCTAACAAGATGCCATGGTTTACTGTGTCAAAGGCCTTGGCAAAATCAAGGAAGATGGCTCCAGTTAGGGTTCCTTGTTCCATCCCAGCCTGGATATCATTACAGACTTTTAAAAGGGCGGTTGTAGTTGAGTGATTTGGACGAAAGCCTGATTGATCCGGGGTTAAGTAGTTCCAATATTGATAATAATCATGTAATTGTGTGTAGATGCATTTTTCCAAAATTTTTGACATTACAGGGAGCAACGATATCGGACGGTAGTTGAATACCAAAGTACTGTCACCACTTTTATGGATAGGTACCACTCTTGCAGTCTTCCAGAGTTTGGGTATGTATCCAGTCGCCAGTGATTCATTTATTAGGGTTGCGACAGGATTTGCAATTGCTGGCGCACTGATTTTCAGCAGCATTGCTGGTATTTGATCAGGTCCAGACTGGTATTTCATTTTTTGCTTATGGAGAAGTTTAGTAACAACACTGACAGGCACTGGTCTAAAACTGAATTCCTGTCTGATACAGGGACTTTGCACAGTTGGAGGGGCCTGATCTGTGAGGCCTTTCTGATTGCATGTCATTTCCTAGCTTGGCAATCAAAGTGGTGGCGCATCCAACAAAATAACCATTAAAGGCATTTGCTACATCTAGGGGGTGTTCCAGGGTTTTGTTGTTTACTTTGACAGCAGCTGGCTGGGAGTGGACTGGGGGTGCTTGTATGTTACTTATGGTTCTCCAAAAGTTTCTAGGGTTTGATATGTTATGGTTTAGATTTTTCATTGAAGTAATGGGCTTTAGCCATTTTTGTTTGTTTTGTGCATTCATTCCGGCATTTTCGGTATTCGCAGTGATCGTTCATGGAACCAGTACTCTTGAAATTTGACCACAGTGAATCTCTAAGGCTAGGGACAGATGAGCGCATTTTCTGCGGCCACCGTCAAAATGTACGTCGATGCGTGCGCACGCATTTTTTCACGGAATACGCTTAGGTGGTCAGACGACCACAGTCGCACAGTCGCAGGTACTCACCAACGCAATTCTAGGGAAATCCGGCTGTTTGAACGTTATGTAGGCCGCACACTAGCAGCGTCTGACGTCTCCTAATCACGCACACACGCTGCCATGCGGCCGCAGCGCACTCTGTACGTCTGTAGCAGCGGTTTCACGTTCTGAGAAAAATGCGTTCATTTGCCGGTTGCGTGGTGTCGGCGCACTTTTGTACGCACGTACTGCGTATATTGGCCGTCATTGGCCGTTATGTGCTGCTACTGCCGCCGTGATTTAGTGCGCCTGCACGCGCGTTCCGACTGCCCCACTCTGACCCTAGCCTGAGACGGTACATTAGTGTAAGATCAGCTGTAACCCAGGGGAGATGGGTCCCTTTTACTCGCACTTTACGCAGCGGGGCATGGGAATTCCAGACTTTCAGGAGCTCAGACTGAAAGTATTCAATTGTACAGTCTAGGGATTAGGTTTAGTCTGTACCAGGGGAGCTGTTTGAGATCACTTAGGAAGGATTCAAGAATAAATTTCTTGAAAGACCTGGTGGTTATTACGTTTGGGGGAGATTTCATTGCCTTAATTTTGCGCACGCAGTACACTAGACAATGGTCACTAAAGCTATTAGCGAGAACACCTGCCTCCTGTATTCGATCAGGAGATGAGGAGAGAATCCAGTCCAGCAAGGTATGGTTAGGGCTTTTCATATTAATGCGAGTGGGGGAGGAGATTAACTGAGTTAGCTGTAAAGTTTTAAACAGTGAGCAGTGTTTATTGTTTTTAGGATTTAGCCAATCTGTATTAAAATCGCCGAGGACCAGCATTTCACTTTTTTGGTTTTGGGCAAGTAGGTTATTAAGGATTTGAGATATGTCAGAGAGGGAGTGCACTGGAGAGCTCGGTGGGCGATAGAATCCAGCAACAATGATGGATTTATATAGTCACTGTGTTACCTGTTTATAGGCGCATTCTGTATATAGTCGATATGTTACATGTTTACAGGTGCATATAGTCACTATGTTACATGTTTACAGGTGCATATAGTCACTATGTTACATGTTTACAGGTGCATTCTGTATATAGTCACTGTGTTACATGTTTACAGGTGCATTCTGTATATAGTCACTGTTACATGTTTACAGGCGCATTCTGTATATAGTCACTGTGTTGCATGTTTACAGGTGCATTCTGTATATAGTCACATGTTTACAGGCACATTCTGTATATAGTCAATATGTTACATGTTTACAGGTGCATATAGTCACTATATTACATGTTTACAGGTGCATTCTGTATATAGTCACTGTGTTACATGTTTACAGGTGCATTCTGTATTGAGGTATGTTAATAGGGAGCTCTTTATTGACTTTAGACTAGGCGAAGATTTGATGGCATCTGGGAGGTCATTGCATATTTGCGGCGCTCTGTAGGAAAATGAGGACAGAGACACTTTCTTTTTGTATTGTGGTATTGTAAGTAAGGTGCAGGTCCTGGATCGGAGGTTATAGGATGAGGGAACTGCTGGGGGAAGCAGTCTATTCAGGTAGGGTGGCAGCTTCCCAGAAAACCTCTTAAACACCAGGTTGGAAAGGTGAAGGGTGCGTCTAGATTCCAACGACGCCCAGTTTAGCTCTTTTAACATGTCACAATGGTGGGATCATGTAGATACATTGTAGCACAAAGCGGCAGAATGAGTTATACAATGTAGTAAGTTTCTTGAATTGGAGGGATGTGCTTAACGGGATTTTGATTTGATTCTCCACAGTTGAAGGGTAAAGACGTTACAACTGGACTCCACAGCTGATTTTGTGTGGTGGCGTAGGCAAGTATGTACCGTTAGGTGTCTCGCCCAACGACACTTACTGGAGAGGTGCTCTGGCCGGGATTCCAACCTGGGTCTCCACGAGTGATGTTGCCTCTACTCTATCCAGCCAGTACAATGCTTAGCGCGGCCAACGTGGCCGGCTTTTGTCCTGGAAGTTAAGCCCATGTGATGCTTTGTGCCTTCTGAGATTTTCCTTGGTAGGTGAATCCCCTCATGCCTCCAGGGTTGCCATGAGAAATTTTGAGGCCCCACTACTGAACTGCTGGTCAGGGGACCCTTTCCCTCAGTTGCCCATGTCAGTAAATGAATTTAAAATGAAACATTTTGTCTCCTATTCTGCTAACCCTGAGTAAGCTAAAACCCTGCTGGAGCAGCAAGGGGATATAAAGTGTTCTTTGGTGGAGGAGCATTCAATCTACAACTTCACCTGGTCCCAAGTTCTCCCAACCGGCCTCACATGCCGCGGCCCACTGGGAAATTTGTGTGTATCTTGGTGAACCAGTCCTGGCACCAGTCCTACCATTTGTGGCACAATATTTGACAACAACCAGGACCCGCTGGAGCCAATGGGCCCCGTAACATATCATGGGCTGTCACCCCCTAAAGACTGCCCTGCGTGCCCCTAAAGTCATATATAGGGCAGTATTACATAGTTGGTGCTAACTTAACCAGAGCTGTTGTTAACTTAAAACCTCCATAGGCTATAATGGCTCTGGGAAGTTTACAACAGCTCTGGTTAAGTTAGTACCAAGTATGTACTATAAAATAATGGGTAGAGTCCTCGCGCTTACGCCAAGTGTCCAGTGAGTAATACTTCAAGATAATCTAGAAAACATAATAGGAGACATACATTGCGCAGTACATCCTTATGACACCTGGTTTCCAGAGAGAAAGTATTCAACTCACTTTTTTCTGAGCCCCAAAATAAAATAAAGTAAAATTTATTGCAGCACTAAATAAATTATTTTATCCTGCCGACTTTTCGTCTGTGACATATCCCGGGGATCCAATATTTCATCTATGGACCAGGTTATCACCACGGATGGTTGCTGGTAGGACGGGCTGGTGAGATCATATCCACAGATATATGCCTATATAGTCCAGAGCCGACTTTATGGGGCTCAGAAAAAAGTGAGTTGAATACTTTCTCTCTGGAAACCAGGTGTCATGAGGATGTACCGCGCAATGTATGTCTCCTATTATGTTTTCTAGATTATCTTGAAGTATTACTCACTGGACACTTGGCGTAAGCGCGAGGACTCTACCCATTATTTTATCCATTGACTATTCGCACTTGGGAGTGTGCGTTTGTGCCCTTGCTGCTACCCAAGACCGACCATCTACACATTATCTGCGCCATTTTTTCCACCTTATTGTTTTTTCATCAAGTATGTACTATAGCCCATAGAGTCACAGCACTTGTTTTGAAACAAAATTAACAAAATACTCCAAGCATCAATACCCAACCAAGCGTATCCTCTACCCCATATGTTTTCTCTGCCACGCACCAAGTAATGATGCAAAGACGCACGCCGCAAGAAACAGCTGGGGAAGCCAATAGACTAATTAAGTTCTGTAATACAAAGGGTCTGAATTTAAAAAGGTCTGTGATTCGTATAAAGCGCAAATTAAAGCTGACAGTCTGCACTTTACACTCAGGCATTGTTTAGTTTCAAATCTAATTTGCCTTTTTATAAAATCAGAACAAAACGAGTGTCGCTGCTCGGACCGGGCTGTGCATTCACAATATCCACAGCCAATTAGTGTCCTCTATCCCTCCGTCTTAGAATTAAAGGGCCACTACCGCCATTTAATGAAACGTCCTTATTGTGTTCATTTGTTGTTGCTGATATTTTACATGTGTTTTGTTTATCTCTTCTATGTTTAGTTAAGAAAATATTTTCCTCTATATGTGTCACTGGGTGCATCCATTGTGTGATATTGTCCTCTATATGTATCATTGGGTGCATCCATTGTGTGATATTTTCTTCTATATGTGTCACTGGGCGCATCCATTGTGTGATATTTTCCTCTATATGTGTCACTGGGCGCATCCATTGTGTGATATTTTCCTCTATATGTGTCACTGGGTGCATCCATTGTGTGATATTTTCCTCTATATGTGTCACTGAGTGCATCCATTGTGTGATATTTTCCTCTATATGTGTCACTGAGTGCATCCATTGTGTGATATTTTCCTCTATATGTGTCACTGGTGCATCCATTGTGTGATATTTTCCTCTATATGTGTCACTGGGTGCATCCATTGTGTGATATTTTCCTCTATCAGGGTAATTCAAAGAGATCCGAATTGCTTGAGAAAGGTAACCGAACACTGAAAATCAGCGTTCAGTTACCTTTCTTGGCCATTCGGCTATCCAGAGAGCAGGCAATTCTCCAAATCCTGGCGAATTGCCTGCACATACGGTGCCTGTTCGGTGCCTGTTCGAGGGCAGTGAAATCCCCATAGAGAAGCAATGCTTCGGCTATTCAGAGAACACAAACCAGCAGTGAAAGGTTCCCGAAATGCCCTGTCATTCGGTGGTTTAATTCGGCAAGTCTATTCAGGAGAATCCCATAGGCTTCAATGTTAAAAATATTCCCGTTTTAATTCAATATCTAATAAACCGTTCATTATAAAATTCTGCAGTAAAGAGTCTCTTTATTTATAGATTTTTTAGGATATTTTAAGCATTTTTCTTAATTTTTTTTTTTTAAAAGTCCGATTTTTTTTAAGTTTACTTATTTTTTCTGTAACAGCCCTTTTTATTATCATTCATTGGATCATATGTAAATTTCAGACATTTTCGCTCAGTAGTTTCTTTGCAAACAGTGTTTCATTTTCACACATTCATACAAACTGTTTTCCTAATTTATTCACTTCACTCTGTCTGGGGTCTCGGCTTTTCTTTTTCCGGCAGCTTCGCTGCGTGTGATCAGCTCCTGCTCGGGTTTTTCCGTGGTTTTCGGCAGGTTAATCCAGATGTTTTTGAGGGTTTTCGACGTGCATTCGCCGGGTTTTGCGGTTCGTTTTTGTCGGGTTTGCGGTAGCTTTTCCCTGCAATTCGGGGGCCCTGTGGTGTTTGCTGAATACACCGCAGGGTCACCGAAATGGGATCGGCAAAAGGAACCGAATTGAAGAGAACGAAAAAAGTCACCGAACGTGCGGTGACTTTTCGAATCTCTTTGGATAACCCTGTATATGTGTCAGTGGGTTCATTCATTGTGTGATATTTTGTGTTGTATCTTTCCATCACTTGCTCTTCACCAGTGGCGTAGCATGGGGTGGGCTGGGGGGGCGGTGGCGACGGGCGCAGTTTTTTTGGGGGCGCCAGGGGCACCATAGTGGGCCCCCGCCGCCGGTTTCCCTGCCCTGTGCGGTCAGTGCACACAGGCAGCCAGCGGCGCACTCTGGAAACGCCGCGGTGGCGCCTGCACCGCCCCCTCATGTGACATGTCACGTGAGGGGCGGCGCCAGTGCAACATGCTTAGACTGGGCTGCAGGCGCCACCGCGGCATTTACAGAGTGCGCCGCTGGCTGCCCAAGAGCACGATGACCATCAAAGGCTGGGAAACCAGCGGGGGCCCGCTATGATGCCCCAAACCGCCCCCCTCTACAGAACCCGCGGGCCCTCAGAGCCGGTGAGTGGGGGGGAGAGGGGGCAAATATATCCATGTTTGAGCTACTGGAGGCAAATATATCCATGTTTGAGCTACTGGGGGCAAATATATTTATGTGTGAGCTACTGGGGGCAAATATATTCATGTGTGAGCTACTGGGGGCAAATATATCCATATGTGAGCTACTGGGGGCAAATATATTCATGTGTGAGCTACTGGGGGCAAATATATTCATGTGTGAGCTACTGGGGGCAAATATATCCATGTGTGAGCTACTGGGGGCAAATATATTCATGTGTGAGCTACTGGGGGCAATATATCCATGTTTGAGCTACTGGAGGCAAATATATCCATGTTTGAGCTACTGGGGGCAAATATATTTATGTGTGAGCTACTGGGGCAAATATATTCATGTGTGAGCTACTGGGGGCAAATATATCCATATGTGAGCTACTGGGGGCAAATATATTCATGTGTGAGCTACTGGGGGCAAATATATTCATGTGTGAGCTACTGGGGGCAAATATATCCATGTGTGAGCTACTGGGGGCAATATATTCATGTGTGAGCTACTGGGGGCAAATATATCCATGTGTGAGCTACTGGGGGCAATATATTCATGTGTGAGCTACTGGGGCAAATATATTCATGTGTGAGCTACTGGGGAAAATATATCCATGTGTGAGCTACTGGGGGCAAATATATTCATGTGTGAGCTACTGGGGCAAATATATTCATGTGTGAGCTACTGGGGGCAAATATAATCATGTGTGAGCTACTGGGGAAAATATATTCGTGTTTGAGGCACTGGGGCAAATCTATTCATGTTTGAGCTACTGGGGCATTGGGGCAAATATATTCATGTTTGAGCTGCTGGGGGCAATATATATATCCATGTGTGAGCTGCACATTACTGTGGGCTTTATTGCTGTGGAGCACTGTGATACGCTCATACACACTGCACATTACATTGTATCACAGTTAAGGGGTTCAATGCCCTAATGGTGGAAGGGAATCGGGGCATGATAACGTGACCACAGGTTGGGGGGGCGCACAATTCTTGGCTGGCCCCGGGCGCTGACAACCCACGCTACGCCATTGCTCCTCACTGTGTGGCTTTGGCCATAGAATGGAGTGAATGGGTCATATCTACAAAAATCCCACTCATAAGGATTGCATTGTCTGGGATGTATGCAAAGGACATCATGTGGGGGTAATTTTAAGTGTTTAAGCCCACTATCAGATCTCATTCAGCTTCCATTTCTTATCTTGGTAGCACAGACAACACAATAGACCCACTAGATCCCTGTCTAAACATTTCCTCCTACATAGCTTTTATTGAGTAGCCTGGAGAATAATAGCCCCTTGCAGCCTTATATACAGCGTTATTCAGAGAGCGGTGAAAAGCAGGAGAATGACTGGAGAAGTGAAAATTCGAGGTCAAAATAGCCAAACCAGAAAAATTCTGTGTATGGCAATTACAGCAACACCTTGTATCTGTATGTGCTGCATAATGCCTGTGTATGGCAATTACAGCAATGCCTTGTATCTGTATGTGCTGCATAATGCCTGTGTATGGCAATTACAGCAACACCTTGTATCTGTATGTGCTGCATAATGCCTGTGTATGGAAATTACAGTAACACCTTGTATCTGTACTGTACAGGGATTTACACTCATTACAACTCCCTGAATCTTATCTCTGTAGAGCAGTGAGTGACCCCCACAGCTCTCCCTGTATTCTGCCAAATCCCTGGCTGCTGTAATGCAGCAGTGAAGTTTGTTGAGCTTTTTGTTACAGTGAGTGTGAGAGCTGGTCCTTGTAGCTTGTGTACAGTAAGATAGGATGAAAAGGAGAGAGATAAGAGAGTGGATTTAATTTCATCACAGGGGGCACACTAATCTTGCTTTAAAAAGAAGTGAATATGGGTGTTTGATGTGCTAACGATTGCTTTTCAATGTGTTACAAAGCAAAAGCAATTATTATTGTTATTATTATTATCATCATCATTTATGTAGCACCAAAAGTTTCCACAGTGCTTTACAATATCCAAAGGGAACAAAACACATATAAATAAACAGAGGAATGGAGACAAGAGGTGTCGAGATTTTGGGAGTGAAGGGGTTAAATCTACAGCCAACATGCCATCATTTAGTTCAGAATGGAGGAAAAACAATGTAACAACATTGCAAATTGTACACTTATTTCCCTTCAAAAACAAGGGAGTGCAGCAGGGGATACAGTTTTTTTAAAATTTAATCACTTAAAAACTTTTTTCTCCCCATACAGTTTTTTTTTTTACTGTATAACTTTCCAAATGAATTGGAAAAAATAAGGATAAGCTTTATAAACTCTAGAGTTTCACGCTGCAGGGTCTGCTTTCCTGTACAAGCAGAATTAGATTTCTCTAATGGACGTATCACACAGAGCGAGGAGCACTTCTGGAAATCCTGCAGAGATCACACTCCGTGACAACCTGGAAGGCCGAATCTGACACGTTTCCCATCCGCTGATGAGATGTTACAAACCACAAACACCTAATACTTTATGTATATTTATGTATAACACATACGTGCAATAAATTACCCTGAGAGATGGTATGTTAATTTATCTCAAGGATGAAAGGAGTGTAGCGTGAGCTTCATGCGACTTGAATATAGAAGGGAGGGGGGGGCGGTATTTGCACATTAAATAAGAGCACGTATTCACCCATCGAGAAATAAAAAAAGTGAAAATGCAAATGAATGATGATACAGACAAACAAATACGATTTTTTTTG
This sequence comes from Leptobrachium leishanense, assembly GCA_009667805.1. Classification (NCBI taxonomy): domain Eukaryota; kingdom Metazoa; phylum Chordata; class Amphibia; order Anura; family Megophryidae; genus Leptobrachium; species Leptobrachium leishanense. Next base: position 22,625,461 of record CM019070.1, read on the forward strand.
TCTTAAAGGGATATTAATTAAGTACTTAGTTTTCCCCAAAATTTATTCCTTCTGCTCCTAAACTATTAAATTCGTGAAAAGCTTTGTCAAATTATGAGATTTATTAGCTTTTAACCTGAAATATAGAGAAGTATTTTAATCTTTTGTGTTTCTCCGCTGTTTCCTATCTTCCCATCTCTGTGCTGTAACTGGATATCTCTCCCCTTTCCTATGCCCAGAACAGAAGAAATTCCCAACACCTACTGAGAAGGAGGAAGAAGGTTGCGTCTGCAGTATTTAAGGCTGCTGAATAAATGGGATTAACCTCTTTTAAACCATTCACTACCCATATCGAGATATCTTGGGCTTCAAAAGGCACCATCTGGTGCCCGATCGAGATATCTCGATCTGCTGATCCGCAGCCCGAAAGCAAATTAAATTTGTTTTCCTCAACAAATGTGAAAGAAGAGATAGCATGTGCACACAATGTAAAAGAAAAGATAGAATGAGCACACAATGTAAAAGAAGAGATAGAATGCCCACGCAATGTAAAAGAAGAGATAGAATGAGCACGCAATGTAAAAGAAGAGATAGAATGTGCACACAATGTAAAAGAAGAGATAGAATGAGCACACAATGTAAAAGGAGAGATAGAATGAGCACACAATGTAAAAGAAATGATAGAATGCGCACACAATGTAAAAGAAGAGATAGAATGTGCACACAATGTAAAAGAAGAGATAGAATGAGCACACAATGTAAAAGGAGAGATAGAATGAGCACACAATGTAAAAGAAGAGATAGAAAGTGCACACAATGTAAAAGAGATAGAATGAGCACACAATGTAGAAGAAAAGATAGAACAAGCACACAATGTAAAAGAAGAGATAGAATGAGCACACAATGTAAAAGAAGAGATAGAATGAGCACACAATGTAAAAGAAGAGATAGAATGACCACACAATGTAAAAGAAGAGATAGAAAGTGCACACAATGTAAAAGAAGAGATAGAATGTGCACACAATGTAAAAGAAGAGATAGAATGTGCACACAATGTAAAAGAAAAGATAGAATGTGCACACAATGTAAAAGAAGAGATAGAATGAGCACACAATGTAAAAGAAAAGATAGAATGTGCACGCAATGTAAAAGAAGAGATAGAATGCGCACACAATGTAAAAGAAGAGATAGAATGCGCACACAATGTAAAAGAAGAGATAGAATGAGCACACAATGTAAAAGAAGAGATAGAATGAGCACACAATGTAAAAGAAGAGATAGAATGAGCACACAATGTAAAAGAAGAGATAGAATGTGCACGCAATGTAAAAGAAAAGATAGAATGTGCACACAATGTAAAAGAAGAGATAGAATGTGCACACAATGTAAAAGGAGAGATAGAATGAGCACACAATGTAAAAGAAGAGATAGAAAGTGCACACAATGTAAAAGAGATAGAATGAGCACACAATGTAGAAGTAAAGATAGAACAAGCACACAATGTAAAAGAAGAGATAGACTGTGCACACAATGTAAAAGAAGAGATAGAATGAGCACACAATGTAAAAGAAGAGATAGAATGAGCACACAATGTAAAAGAAGAGATAGAATGAGCACACAATGTAAAAGAAGAGATAGAATGTGCACACAATGTAAAAGAGAGATAGAATGTGCACACAATGTAAAAGAAGAGATAGAATGTGCACACAATGTAAAAGAAGAGATAGAATGAGCACACAATGTAAAAGAAGAGATAGAATGAGCACACAATGTAAAAGAAGAGATAGAATGAGCACGCAATGTAAAAGAAGAGATAGAATGTGCACACAATGTAAAAGAAGAGATAGAATGAGCACACAATGTAAAAGAAGAGATAGAATGTGCACACAATGTAAAAGAAGAGATAGAATGAGCACACAATGTAAAAGAAGAGATAGAATGAGCACACAATGTAAAAGAAGAGATAGAATGTGCACACAATGTAAAAGAAGAGAGATAGAATGAGCACACAATGTAAAAGAAGAGATAGAATGAGCACACAATGTAAAAGAAGAGATAGAATGAGCACGCAATGTAAAAGAAGAGATAGAATGTGCACACAATGTAAAAGAAGAGATAGAATGTGCACACAATGTAAAAGAAGAGATAGAATGAGCACACAATGTAAAAGAAGAGATAGAATGTGCACACAATGTAAAAGAAGAGATAGAATGTGCACACAATGTAAAAGAAGAGATAGAATGTGCACACAATGTAAAAGAAGAGATAGAATGAGCACACAATGTAAAAGAAGAGATAGAATGAGCACACAATGTGAAAGAAGAGATAGAATGTGCACACAATGTAAAAGAAGAGATAGAATGTGCACACAATGTAAAAGAAGAGATAGAATGTGCACACAATGTAAAAGAAGAGATAGAATGTGCACACAATGTAAAAGAAGAGATAGAATGAGCACACAATGTAAAAGAAGAGATAGAATGAGCACACAATGTAAAAGAAGAGATAGAATGAGCACGCAATGTAAAAGAAGAGATAGAATGTGCACACAATGTAAAAGAAGAGATAGAATGTGCACACAATGTAAAAGAAGAGATAGAATGAGCACACAATGTAAAAGAAGAGATAGAATGAGCACACAATGTAAAAGAAGAGATAGAATGTGCACACAATGTAAAAGAAGAGATAGAAAGTGCACACAATGTAAAAGAAGAGATAGAATGAGCACACAATGTAAAAGAAAAGATAGAGGGCCCTATTACAATCTTCACGCAAATGTTTACGCGCGCACAAAAACACATTAACGTGAAGGGCAAAACCTTTTGCGCTGAACGTTGTATTACAAGGTCAGCGCAACAAACGCACATAATCGTCTACCACGGGTGAACCTGCGCAAACGCTGCACGCGTCCTATACTTAACATTGTGAGCGCAAATGCGTTTGTGTGCTGGTACGTGGATGGTATTACAATCTATGCGCAGTTTGTAACGCACAGCCTTTGCGCGCATAATTTTAGCAACTCCTAAAAGCTGGTGTTAATGGCAAATTCTATCAACCTGGCCGCAACTAAATATACACCAGCCCAAAAAAATATACGCAGCAAAGTATAGTTACATATTCTACACATACCAAAGCAATAAATTTGAGAAGTTGTTTGTGCATTTTTTTTCGATACAGCATACATGCGCAGATTGACTTTGACAGGCGCAAAAAATTAACGTGAGCCAATTGTGGTTCTTAATTCTGATTGGCTGAATCGCGTGAAAAAAACAGTCCGCGCACTGATTTCTGTGCGCAACGTTGCTGCGCGTGTTTTTTCGCGTCCGTTTTACGCGTGTCATTTTTGGACGGATTATTATTATTATTATTTATTAAGCGCCAACACATTCCGCAGCGCTGTACAAGGTGTAATGGGTAAAGACAGGACAATTCTACAATACATACAGGAGACAGGTCAGTATTCCTGCCAGCAGATACATGAGGATATGAGGACCCTATTCCCGTGGGAATTTACAATCTAGATGGTGAGCGGATTAGAAACAGGAGGGGGACGGATGAAAAAATGCGCGAGGATGTAATACCAGTGTTGATTTAGGCGCGTTAACGTTTAACGCTTCGCGCAAAAATTCACGCGTTGCATGCGCATGTGCGTTTTTGCGTGAAGAATGTAATAGGGTCCAGAATGTGCACACAATGTAAAAGAAGCGATAGAATGAGCACACAGTAACTGCGGAAATAGAACGGTCACACAGTTTAATAGCCAAAACAGCGTAAGGACACAAAGTGATAATAAGTAGAAAAGGTTGCACACACAGTGATATTAGAGATGTGCGTTTCGGAATTTCGGAATTTTCATGAAATTTCCCGATTCGTGCATTCAGATTCGGCCGAATTTCCTAAAATTTTCGGATTCGAAAATGGCAGATCTGAACAAATTTTCGAGCCGAAACGAAAACTTTTCGGAATTTTCGAAATTCATTTTCGTTCCATTCGTGATTTCGTCTCCATTATTGATTTCGGTTCCATTTCAGTAATTTCGGACATCGTATTTATATCGCTGATTCTATAATTAAATTTTGTATCATTCCCTTCTCAGTGTATCCTTCTTGTAAAACATGAGAAATCTCAATGTATCCTTCCTGGAAATCCAGAGAAATCTCAATGTATCCTTCTTGTAAAACATGAGAAATCTCAATGTATCCTTCTTGTAAAACATGAGAAATCTCAATGTATCCTTCCTGGAAAACCAGAGAATCTCAATGTATCCTTCTTGTAAAACATGAGAAATCTCAATGTATCCTTGTAAAACATGAGAAATCTCAATGTATCCTTCTTGTAAAACATGAGAGATCTCAATGGCAGAATTATCGTATCGGCAGAATTATCGTATCATATAATTATCGTATCCGAAAAAACAGTAGTTTACGTCAAAACGAATAGACACTTTGAAACGAGGAGAACAGACGTTCCGAAACCACGAAAAAAAAGTCGATACGAACAATGAACCGAAACGAACCGAACCAAAATGGAAATCGGCCGAAACGAGTCGAAACGAAAATTTACAAAATTCAAACGAACCGAATTGAACCGAAAAAAAAAATCAGTGCACAAACCTAAGGCTAAGGTCAGACGAAAGCAGTTTTAATGTGCGTTTAGCCGCACGAAATCACGGCCGTGCTAGCAGCAAATGACGTCCAATGCCGGGGAACATACGGCGAACGGCCGCACGAAAGTTCGTCCGTGCAATGCAAGTGGCAAACGAACGCATTTTTTCGAGATCGTCAAACCGGTACTACTGACGTACAGAGTGCGCTGCGTCCGCATAGCGGCGTGTTGCGTGATTAGGAGACGTCAGACGCTGCACACGTCCGGCCAACATAACGTCCAGACACAAAAAGTGTTTTATTGATGATCCGTACAAAATCACGGACGAAAATGCGCATTGTATGACCGCTATCGCGTATTCCGTGAAAAAAATACGTCCATTCGTTCGAACGCACTTTTTCACGGACAACGTGAAAAATGCGTTCGTCTGACCCTAGCCTTAGTGATATACCAGAAGCAAAGTGTGAGTGCAGAGTGACAGAGTGACAGTAGAAACAGGGCGGCACACGTTACAACTGAAGAAACAGAAAACACACTCACGGACATGGTGACATAAACTGAACCCAGAGCCTCCAGTTGTGGCGACATATTTTTGTTATTCAGCTGACGGTTGGCACTTCGACTTCACAAAACTGACAGCAGCATATTAAATGTATAACGAAACACAGAGCACACAGTGTGACAGCAGAGTCAAATTGTGACGACGGGGGCCACATACAGCTTCAATCTCAGACACACAAAGCGTATTTACAGGTGATCAACCAAGAAGAAGCACAATATAAACTCTGGGTGACTGCATCGATACAATGTGTATAATATTATGTAAACATAAATACTATATAAATAGACACTGTGGCGGCAAACAATAAACACTGTAACCTTGGTAATTATTTTCGCTTTCAACCACACCAGAAAACTCTCTCCCTCGGCATCTTGAATATATAAACACAGAGGACAGAGAGATATTTTATTATTCACGCTGGTGTGTCATTCCAGACTGGATTAAAGGGCATTTTGGTTCACGTTTCTAGAAGTCATTAATTGCCCTGACAACTCCCAGCATCCGTCTCCCCACATCCACAGCCACACGGATCAAAGCGAAGCCCCCACCAGTCCACCAGCTGATGCCACTTTCCTGGGGGAATCGTGTTGAATATGACCCTTTCCTTGAGTAATAGGAGGGGGGGGTGCATGGATACATTTACATTAGTGATATTTCAGACAATAAAGCAAAATGATCAGGGGCGTATTTATGTTCGGTGATACCACAGCCCCCCAAATTCTGTTAGCCTCCCCTCCGGCCCCACCATATCAAATAAATATTAACATGAACCTAAACATAAAATTAAGACAAAAATTTACAATCTACTTATGTTAACAATGTAATTTAACCCTTTCGCTGCTGAGCCTTTTCCCACCTCTGTGCTGAGCTCATTTTTACCGGTTTCGCTCATCATGTTTAAATGCGATTTGAAGTCACATTTTATTATACAACCCAGACATATTATATATCGTTCTTTCCGGGAGACTCGGCAGATTCATAATATATCATTATTATATGTATACGTTATATCCTGTCTGTATATTATAACATAAAATGCAATAAAATATGAATTTTCAATAATTTCCAATGTGTAAAGTGTTTTTTTCACATTTTAACATGCGAGTGTTTGCGGTTATATTTTCTATGGGGTGCGCTTGTTAAAAAACATTAGAAATGGGGAATCGTTACTTTTTTTGGGGAAAATTACGTGTTTTTTAGCAAACGCCCCCTAGAAAAAATCGCTAGTGCAGCTTCAGCCCTGGCACACCCTCCAGACTCGCTACCTGCAAAGATGCTCCCGCACCGCAGAGCGTGCCTGGAGGAAATCCCGCTCTGAAGCTGATTTTGTTCACTTCAAGTTTATTCTCCGCTCATACACCTCTGCCCTCCACTTGGCCAAACAATCCTTCTTCTCATCTCTTATATCTACGCTGTCCTCCAACCCTAAACGGCTCTGGTCCACCTTCAACACCCTCCTCTACCCACCTGCACCTCCCCCCTCAGCTGCCTTCAGCGCTCAAGACCTGGCAGACTACTTCCTCAGTAAAACTCTAATATCAGAAGCAACATCCCAACACAAGATAGTTATCTGCCACCTCCACTCCCACAGGTCCCCTCTGCCACCCTCTGCCGCTTCTCCCAGCCACTGAGGAGGAAGTCAATTCCTTATTGTCCTCCTCACATCTCACCACGTGCCCGCTCGACCCCATTCCCTCACATCTAATTCCTCCCCTCTCCTCCTCCCTCACCCCTGCTCTCACACACATCTTCAACCTATCTCTCTCCACTGGCTCCTTTCCATCCGCCTTCAAACACGCGCTAGTTACCCCTTTACTAAAGAAACCATCCCTCGATCCCAACTCTCCATCCAACTACCACCCTGTATCCCTGCTTCCCTTCACATCAAAGCTCTTAGAAAAACTAGTCTTCAACCGCCTCTCCCTCTTCCTGTCCTCCAATTCCCTACTTGACCCCCTGCAATCTGGCTTCCGTCCCCTACACTCAACTGAAACTGACCTCACCAAAGTCACCAACGACCTCCTAACTGCTAAAAAACACAGCCACTATTCTATTCTCATCCTGCTTGACCTCTCGGCTGCTTTTGACACTGTTGACCACCCCCTCCTTCTACAGACCCTCAACTCTCTGGGTCTCGGTGACACTGCACTTGCTTGGGTTGACTCCTATTTATCCAACAGGTCCTTCTGTGTGTCCTTTGCTGGTAACTCCTCCTCTTCATTGCCTCTATCTGTTGGTGTACCTCAAGGCTCTGTCCTTGGTCCTCTGCTCTTTTCCATCTACACCTCCTCCCTGGGCAAAATCATCAACAGCTTTGGCTTTAATTACCACCTCTACGCTGATGACACTCAGATCTACCTCTCTACCCCTGATCTCTCTCCCCCTGTCCTTTCAAAAGTCAGTGACTGTTTATCTGGCATCTCCTCCTGGATGGCCTCCCACCACCTAAAGATCAACATGTCAAAGACTGAGCTCCTACTTATTCCTCCCTCCAATGCCTCCCCACCTCCTGACTTCTCTATCACGGTGGAGGGTATCACCATCTCCCCATCAAACCAAGTTCGCTGTCTTGGAGTTACACTTGACTCTGCTCTTTCCTTCATCCCCACATCCAGTCTCTTTCCTCCTCCTGCCGATACCAACTGCGTAATATTTCCAGAATTCGGCCATTTCTTACCGCTGTCACCACAAAACAACTCATACACGCCCTGGTAATCTCCCGACTCGACTATTGCAATAATCTCTTATCTGGCCTCCCTCTGTCCCGCCTCTCCCCCCTACAATCCACCCTGAACGCCTCCGCCAGGCTAATTCACGTCACCCGCCGCTCTGTCTCTGCCGCTCCCCTCTGCGAGTCCCTTCACTGGCTCCCCATCCACTGCAGAATTAAGTTCAAAATCCTTATCCTTACCTACAAAACCCTCACTAACTCAGCGCCCCACTACCTGTCCTCACTAATCACCAAATACACCCCAGCCCGCTCCCTAAGGTCAAACAGTGACCTGCGCCTAGCTTCTCCCCGCATCACCTCTTCCCATGATAGACTGCAGGATTTCTCACGTGCAGCCCCCACTCTCTGGAACGCTCTCCCTCGTACTGTCAGACTTTCCCCTAACTTCTCTTCCTTCAAACGCTCCCTTAAAACGTTCCTATTTAGGGAAGCCTACCACCCAACTCACTGACGCAACCATCAATCACTCTCACCTTACAGTCCTCTCCTCCTGTTTTCAACCCCAACCCTCCCAGATTGTGAGTTCCTATGGGAATAGGGCCCTCATCTCCTCCTGTACTGTTTGTCAAATGTTGTTCAATGTATTGTAACCCTGTCTATACTGTGCTTATTGTACAGCGCTGCGGAATATGCTGGCGCTTTATAAATAAAGAATAATAATAATAATTGTTCACATTATAAGTGAAATGGGAACAATATTGCTGCACTAATAAAACAAAAATTGTTTTTTTTAATTTTTTCAATTTATTTTATTTTTTTACATTATACATGGTCATGTTTTATATCATTGGAAAGGCCACGCTCTGGCCATTCCAATGATATCAAACATTAACCCCTAGCTGTCACGGATCGTGAGATAGGGGGTTCAATGGAACCCCCTATCTCCACTATAGGTGGCAGCAAGGGGTTAATATCTAAACTGGCACCATTGTACTATGCGCGATGACGCCAGTCGTTAGGGGGATATCCCGGAAGCTTGGCCGACATCCAAGATGTCGGCCAGGTCCGGGAGGGGACCGCGATACAGCGCATGTTAGCGCCAAGTCGCGGTCCAGCCCCCTAGGGGTTAAAGACAGCCGCCGCTTGGAAGGGCAGGCTGTGCCCTTCCAAGCGGTACCTGTCTTTACCCGATGGCCCGCACAGACGGGGAGGGGGAGAGGTCCGAAGGACCTCCCCTTCAGGCACCTTCCCTGCAATGGCCGGGGGGGGGGTGCCTGAAATAGATGTCATCGCGCAGGCGCGATGTTGTCTATCGTGCCCGCCGGGGTCCTGGAGGCTGGGCTGGCACCGAGGATGTCAGCCCGCACCGGGGGGCCGCCGCAATCGGCCGGAATCCCGGCCGATCGCCGCTGCAAAGGGAGGACGGCTCAGCGTGTCCTCCGCAGCGAAGTGGCCATGCGGCAGGAGGTGCTGAGCGCGTCCTCCACATGGAAAGGGTTAAAACAAAGCAAAGTAACTAATTTACCAGTTGCGATTTCAACCGACGGTTATTAGAAGTTACAGACTCGTTGCTAGGAGTTTTATTGATATGCACCACCACACCCTGAATATATGGAGGAGCCCCTAAAAAGACACCCACACACCCTGGATATATGGAGGAGCCCCTAAAAAGACACCCGCACACCCTGAATATATGGAGGAGCCCCTAAAAACACCCTCACACCCTGAATATATGGAGGAGCCCCTAAAAAGCCACACACACACCCTGAAAATATGGAGGAGCCGCTAAAAAGACACCCACACACCCTGAATATATGGAGGAGCCCCTAAAAAGACACCCACACACCCTGAATATATGGAGGAGCCCCTAAAAAGACACCCACACACCCTGAATATTTGGAGGATCTCCTAAAAACACCCACACACCCTGAATATATGGAGGAGCCACTAAAAAGACACCCACACACCCTGAATATATGGAGGAGCCCCTAAAAAGACACCTACACACCCTGAATATATGGAGGAACCCCTAAAAAGACACCCACACATCCTGAATATATGGAGGAACCCCTAAAAAGACACCTGCACACCCTGAATATATAGAGGAGCCCCTAACAAGACACCCGCACACCCTGAATGCAAGGAGGCGCCACCAACAGACACCCCGCACACCCTGAATATACAGAACCACTAAAAAAAGGACATTAGTTAAAAAAAATCCCCCTCCCACTCCAATCTGCTACCCTAGACCCAGACCTAATTGGCCAATGACAGAGTACAACTCCCGGGAACGATACCATGTAAAAGCGAACATGTGACCTTAGACGAGGCTCGGAGCTATTAAATATGGAACACAAGCTGCATACTGTTACATTAAAGAGGCTTGTATCACATTAAAAATGTATTCACATTATACACGATCCCATCCATGGGGAAATCAATGCGATGCAAATGTAAGCAACATAATCTTCTCTGGGAGCAATGAACTGCACATCCTATTACGCAGAGCACTGATTGGAAGAGACTGCCCCAAACTTACCCTGAACAAGAAGGGGGTCTGAACGTGCCCAGTGACAGCAAAACTGGGGAAGAAGGTGACGGATGTTAAGTATTTGGTGATTGATGTAGTTATATGGAGTTTAACTTCGGAAAGTTAAATTCACCGACCATGCAGTGAGTAAATTCAGCATTCATCGCAGGGTCCCGAAGTGCGGCGAATCGACCCGCCGAATGCATCCGCCGCAAAACTGCCGAATCGAAAAATACTGCAAAACCACTGAACAAATCGAAAAAGACACAGAAAAAAAATTGCTTAATGCATCTGACGATCCGCCAAACAGATCCGAAAAAAGCTGACGACCAGCTGCCGTGCCGAACAGGGGTAAAAAGAAAACAGAGAGAACGCAACTGGAAAATGCCTGGAAATAATATGTAAGGTCCTATGAATAAGAATAAAAAAGTCTGTTACAGAATAAAAAACAGCCATGTAAAAAAAAGAATATAAAAATGCCTAAAAAGTAAATACAGACTTTTTGCTGCAAATAAAAAGAATAAACGATTGAATAAATATTTGAGAAAAAAGGGGATTTTTTTTAACATTGAAACCTATGGGATTCACCTGATTAAACCTGTCGATTGAACAGAATCACTGTTCGGTGACTGACTGTGATGTGAATAGATTAACCATTGCTTCTCTATGGGGATTTCACTGCCGTCGAACAGGCACCGTATTGTGCTGGCAATTCCCCAATATTTGGCAAATTGTCTGCTTTTTGAATAATCGAATGGCCCCAAAATTGCACCGTACGGAGATAATCAGGTTCAGTGCAATTCAGCTGTAGGTATTTGGTGATGGATGTAGTTATATGATGATGGATGCAGTTATAAGGTGATGGATGTAGTTATATGGTGATGGATGTAGTTATATGGTGATGGGTGTAGTTATAAGGTGATGGATGTAAATATAAGGTGATGCATGTAGTTATATGGTGATGGATGTAGTTATAAGGTGATGGATGTAGTTATATGTGATAGGTGTAGTTATATGGTGATGGACATAGTTATATAGTGATGGATGTAGGTATATGGTGATGGATGTTGGTATTTGGTGACAGGTGTAGTTATATGGCGATGGATGTAGTTATAAGGTGATGGATGCAGTTATAAGGTGATGGATAGTTATATGGTGATGGATGTAGTTATATAGTGATGGATGTAGGTATATGGTGATAGGTGTAGTTATATGGTGATGGATGTAGTTATATGGTGATGGGTGTAGTTATAAGATGATGGTTGTAATTATAAGGTGATGGATGTAATTATAAGGTGATGCATGTAGTTATATGGTGAAGGATGTAGTTATAAGGTGATGGATGTAGTTATATGTGATAGGTGTAGTTATATGGTGATGGACATAGTTATATAGTGATGGATGTAGGTATATGGTGATGGATGTTGGTATTTGGTGATAGGTGTAGTTATATGGCGATGGATGTAGTTATAAGGTGATGGATAGTTATATGGTGATGGATGTAGTTATATAGTGATGGATGTAGGTATATGGTGATAGGTGTAGTTATTTGGTGATGGATGTAGTTATATGGTGATGGATGTAGGTATATGGTGATGGATGTAGGTATATGGTGATAGGTGTAGTTATTCGGTGACGATGTGGGTATATGTGGATGTGGGTATATGGTGATGGATGTAGTTATAAGGTCATGGATGTAGTTATTGGGTGATGGACGTAGTTATATGGTGATGGTTGTAGGTATTTGGTGACGGATGTGGGCATATGTGATGGATGTGGGTATATGGTGATTGATGTAGTTATAAGGTCATGGATGTAGTTATTGGGTGATGGACGTAGTTATATGGTGATGGATGTAGGTATTTGGTGACGGATGTGGGTATATGTGATGGATGTGGGTATATGGTGATGGATGTAGTTATATGGTGATGGATGTAGTTATAAGGTGATGGGTGTAGTTGTAAGGTGATGGATGTAGTTGTAAGGTGATGGATGTAGTTATATGGTGATGATGTAGTTATAAGGTGATGGATGTAGGTATTTGGTGATGGATGTAGTTGTAAGGTGATGGATGTGGGTATAAGGTGATGGATGTAGTTATAAGGTGATGGATGTAGTTATATGGTGATGGATGTAGGTATTTTGTGATGGATGTAGTTATAAGCTGATGGATGTAGTTGTAAGGTGATGGATGTAGTTATATGGTGATGGATGTAATTGTAAGGTGATGGATGCAGTTATATGGTGATGGATGTAGTTGTAAGGTGATGGATTTGGGTATAAGGTGATGGATGTAAGGTGATGGATGTAGTTATATGGTGATGATGTAGGTATTTGGTGATGGATGTAGTTATAAGGTGATGGATGTAGTTGTAAGGTGATGGATGTAGTTATATGGTGATGGATGTAATTATAAGGGGATGGATGTAGTTATATGGTGATGGATGTAGTTATAAGGTGATGTATGTAGTTGTAAGGTGATGGATGCAGTTATAAGTTGATGATGTAGTTATATGATGATGGATGTAGTTGTAAGGTGATGGATGTGGGTATAAGGTGATGGATGTAGTTATAAGGTGATGGATATAGGTATTTGGTGATGGATGTAGTTATAAGGTGATGGATGTGGGTATAAGGTGATGTATGTAGTTATAAGGTGATGGATGTAGTTAGTTATATGGTGATGGATGTGGGTATATAGTGATGGATGTAGTTGTAAGGTGATGGATGTATTTATAAGGTGATGTATGTAGTTGTAAGGTGATGGATGTATTTATAAGGTGCTGGATGTAGTTGTAAGGTGATGGATGTAGTTATATGGCGATGGATGTGGGTATATGGTAATGGATGTGGGTATATGGTGATGGATGTAGTTGTAAGGTGATGGATGTAGTTATAAGGTGATGGATGTAGTTGTAAGGTGATGAATGTAGTTATATGGTGATGGATGTGGGTATATGGTGATGGATGTAGTTGTAAGGTGATGGATGTGGGTATATGGTGATGGATGTAGTTGTAAGGTGATGGATGTGGGTATATGGTGATGGATGTAGTTGTAAGGTGATGAATGTAGTTATATGGTGGTGGATGTGGGTATATGGTGATGGATGTAGTTGTAAGGTGATGGATGTGGGTATATGGTGATGGATGTAGTTGTAAGGTGATGGATGTGGGTATATGGTGATGGATGTAGTTGTAAGGTGATGAATGTAGTTATATGGTGATGAATGTAGTTATATGGTGATGGATGTAGTTGTAAGGTGATGGATGTGGGTATATGGTGATGGATGTAGTTGTAAGGTGATGGATGTGGGTATATGGTGATGGATGTAGTTATAAGGTTATGGATGTAGTTGTAAGGTGATGGATGTAGTTATATGGTGATGGATGTGGGTATAAGGTGATGGAAGTAGCTATAAGGTGATGGATGTAGTTGTAAGGTGATGGATGTAGGTATTTGGTGATGGATGTACAGTTGTGTTCAAAATTATTCATCCCCCACTGAAATTGAGTGTTTTGGCCAGTTTGACATTGATTTTGATCATTCAGTCATCTTGCTTACAATTAAATCAAAGAGGCACGTGTAGGTCAGACAAATATAACATAACATTTATAATGAAATAACCACAAATGTCTTTTCTGTGCTCACATCATTATCAGTTTTATTCAACCCCCAACTGACATTCAATCTTAGTACTTAGTACAACATCCTTTTACAGTTATAACAGCTTTTAAACGTGAAGTATAGCTTGACACAAGTGTCTTGCAGCGATCTACGGGTATCTTCGCCCATTCGTCATGGGCAAAAGCCTCCAGTTCAGTCACATTCTTAGGCTTGCGCACTGCACCTGCTTTCTTTAAGTCCCACCAGAGGTTCTCAATCGGATTTAAGTCAGGTGACTACGATGGCCAATCCAAAATGTTCCAGCCTTTAATCTGCAGCCATGCTCTAGTGGACTTGGAGGTATGCTTGGGATCATTGTCCTGTTGAAAGGTCCAACGTCTCCCAAGCCTCAGGTTTGTGACGGACTGCATCACATTGTCATCCAATATCTCCTTGTACTGAAGAGAATTCATGGTACCTTGCACACGCTGAAGCTTCCCTGTACCTGCAGAAGCAAAACAGCCCCAAAGCATGATTGACCCCCCGCCATGCTTCACAGTAGGTAAGGTGTTCTTTTCTTCATAGGCCTTGTTCTTCCTCCTCCAAACATAGCGTTGATCCATGGGCCCAAACAGTTCTAATTTTGTTTCATCAGTCCACAAAACACTATCACAAAACTTCTGTGGTTTGTCCACATGACTTTTGGCATACTGCAGTCGACTCTTCTTATTCTTTGGAGACAGCAAGGGGGTGCGCCTGGGAGTTCTGGCATGGAGGCCTTCATTACGCAGTGTGCGCCGTATTGTCTGAGCTGAAACTTCAGTACCCACATCTGACAAATCTTTTCTCAGTTCCTCAGCAGTCACACGGGGACTTTTCTCCACTCTACGCTTCAGGTAGCGCACAGCAGTCGAAGTCAGCATCTTCTTTCTGCCACGACCAGGTCGCGTTTCAACAGTGCCCTTTGCCTTGAATTTGCGAATGATGCTTCCTATGGTCTCTCTTGGTATGTTTAACATCTTTGCAATCTTCTTATAGCCATTGCCCTTCCTGTGAAGAGTAATCACCTCTTCTCTTGTCTTCCTGGACCATTCTCTTGACTTCACCATGTTTGTAACCACACCAGTAAATGTCTAGAAGGAGCTGAGTATCACAGTCATTTTAAAGCTGCCTAATTGGTGCTTATTCTGCTTTATTGCTGCTCCGTGACATCCACAGGTGTTTTCAATACCTGATTGAAAACACATGAATGAACCTCTGTTCTTCAGAGTGGTAGTCTTTAAGGGGTTGAATAATTGTGTCAATGAAGAATTCACAAAAGAAACATTTACTACTGTATTACAAAAACATTTTTTAGATACATAAACGAGAAAAGAAAAGTAAAACAAGGATTAGTTAGATTAAAAACAAAGGAAGGAAGGTATGTAGAAGAGGATAAAAGTCTCGCTGACTGCCTCAATGAATATTTTTGTTCAGTCTTTGCAGAAGAAAAGGAAGGAAAGGGACCTCAGTTAGGAGGAAACACTAACGAGACAATTACATATCAGTTTACAGAGGAGGAGGTTCTACAGCAGCTGTCTAAAGTAAAGACAAATAAATCAATGGGGCCTGATGGGATCCACCCTAAATTATTAAAAGAGCTCAGTGATGTAATAGCAAAACCGTTAACAGATTTATTTAACCAATCCTTGCTAACGGGAGTCGTCCCAGAAGACTGGAAATTAGCAAATGTTGTGCCCATTCACAAGAAGGGTAGTAGGGAGGAATCTGGGAACTATAGGCCAGTTAGTCTTACGTCAGTAGTGGGGAAATTAATGGAAACCATGTTAAAGGAAAGGATTGTTGAACATCTAAAAACACATAGATTACAGGATCAGAAACAACATGGGTTTACCTCAGGGAGATCATGCCAAACTAATCTTATTGATTTTTTTGATTGGGTAACAAAAATAATAGACACAGGTGGTGCAGTAGACATTGCTTATTTAGATTTCAGTAAGGCTTTTGATACTGTTCCGCATAGAAGGCTTATCAATAAATTGCAATCTTTGAGCTTGGATTCCAATATTGTTGAATGGATTAGGCAGAGGGTTGTGGTAAATGGAGTTTATTCGGCGCAAGGTCTTGTTACCAGTGGGGTACCTCAGGGGTCAGTACTTGGACCCATTCTATTTAATATTTTTGTTAGTGATATTGCAGAAGGTATTAATGGAAAAGTATGTCTTTTTGCTGATGACACAAAGATTTGCAACAGGGTTGATGTTCCTGGAGGGATCAGACAAATGACAAATGATTTAGGTAAACTAAAAAAATGGTCGGCGCTGTGGCAATTGAGTTTTAATGTGGATAAGTGCAAGATAATGCACCTGGGACGTAAAAACCCAAGGACTGAATATAGAATATTTGATACAGTCCTAACCTCAACATCTGAGGAAAAGGATTTAGGGGTTATTATTTCAGAGGATCTAAGGGTAAGTAGTCAATGTAACAGAGCAGCAGGGAATGCTGGCAGAATGCTTGGTTGTGTAGGGAGAGGTATTAGCAGTAGGAAAAGGGAAGTGCTCATGCCACTGTACACAGCACTGGTGAGACCTCACTTGGAGTACTGTGTGCAGTACTGGAGACCGTATCTCCAGAAGGATATAGACATCGTAGAGAGAGTTCAGAGAAGGGCTACTAAAATGGTGTACGGCTTGAAGGAGAAAAGTTACCAGGAAAGGCTTAATGATCTTAACATGTACAGCTTGGAAAAAAGACGAGACAGAGGAGATATGATAGAAACATTTAAATACGTAAAGGGAATCCACAAGGTAGAGGAAGGGAGTATATTTAAAAGGAAACAAAGTAGCAAAACAAGAGGACATAGTCTTAGATTAGAGGGGCAAAGGTTTAAAAGTAACATCAGGAAGCATTATTTTACTGAGAGGGTGGTGGATACATGGAACAGTCTTCCAGTAGAAGTGGTAGAGGCCAAAACAGTAATTGAATTTAAGCAGGCATGGGATAGCCATAAGGCTATCCTAAACAAAAGATAAATCCAGGTAAAGTATCCATGTAATTGGGCAGACTAGATGGGCCGAAAGGTTCTTATCTGCCGACATTTTTCTATGTTTCTATGTCATTCTAGTTGCATATGGTTCTTTAAAAAGTCCTTGTAGGATTTCATTCTGAATACAATTACAAATGTACACTAAATTCCCTAAAACCCTTTACAGCTTTGGGGGTTGAATAATTTTGAACACAACTGTAGTTGTAAGGTGATGGATGTAGGTATTTGGTGATGGACGTAGTTCTAAGGTGATGGATGTAGTTATATGGTGATGGATGTGGGTTTATGGTGATGGATGTATTTATATGGTGATGGATGTGGGTTTATGGTGATGGATGTAGTTATATGGTGATGGATGTGGGTATATGGTGATGGATGTAGTTGTAAGGTGATGGATGTAGTTATAAGGTGATGGATGTGGGTATATGGTGATGGATGTGGGTATTTGGTGTTGGATGTAGTTATATGGTGATGGATGTAGGTATAAGGTGATGGATGTAGGTATAAGGTGATGGATGTAGTTGTAAGGTGATGGATGTAGTTATAAGGTGATGGATGTAGTTATATGGTGATGGATGTAGTTGTAAGGTGATGGATGTGGGTATATGGTGATGGATCTGGTTATAAGGTGATGGATGTAGTTGTAAGGTGATGGATGTAGTTATAAGTTGATGATGTAGTTATATGATGATGGATGTAGTTGTAAGGTGATGGATGTGGGTATATGGTGATGGATGTGGTTATAAGGTGATGGATGTAGCTGTAAGGTGATGGATGTAGCTATAAGGTGATGGATGTGGGTATATGGTGATGGATGTAGTTATAAGTTGATGATGTAGTTATATGATGATGGATGTAGTTGTAAGGTGATGGATGTGGGTATATGGTGATGGATGTGGTTATAAGGTGATGGATGTAGTTGTAAGGTGATGGATGTAGCTATAAGGTGATGGATGTAGTTATATGGTGATGGATGTAGTTGTAAGGTGATGGATGTGGGTATATGGTGATGGAAGTGGTTATAAGGTGATGGATGTAGTTGTAAGGTGATGGATGTAGTTATAAGGTGATGGATGTAGTTATATGGTGATGGATGTAGGTATTTTATGATGGATGTAGTTATAAGGTGATGGATGTAGTTATATGGTGATGGATGTAGTTGTAAGGTGATGGATGTGGGTATAAGGTGATGGATGTAATTATAAGGTGATGGATGTAGTTATATGGTAATGGATGTAGGTATAAGGTGATGGATGTGGGTATTTGGTGATGGATGTAGTTGTAAGGTGATGGATGTAGTTATAAGGTGATGGATGTAGTTATTTGGTGATGATGTAGTTATATGGTGATGGATGTGGGTATATGGTGATGGATGTAGTTGTAAGGTGATGGATGTGGTTATAAGGTGATGGATGTAGTTGTAAGGTGATGGATGTAGTTATATGGTGATAGATGTAGTTGTAAGGTGATGGATGTGGGTATAAGGTGATGGATGTAGTTATAAGGTGATGGATGTAGTTATATGGTGATAGATGTAGTTGTAAGGTGATGGATGTGGGTATAAGGTGATGGATGTAGTTGTAAGGTGATGGATGTAGTTATATGGTGATAGATGTAGTTGTAAGGTGATGGATGTGGGTATAAGGTGATGGATGTAGTTATATGGTGATAGATGTAGTTGTAAGGTGATGGATGTGGGTATAAGGTGATGGATGTAGTTATATGGTGATGGATGTAGTTGTAAGGTGATGGATGTAGTTATATGGTGATGGATGTAGTTATATGGTGATGGATGTGGTTATAAGGTGATGGATGTAGTTATATGGTGATGGATGTGGGTATATGGTGATGGATGTGGTTATAAGGTGATGGATGTAGTTATATGGTGATGGATGTGGGTATATGGTGATGGATGTAGTTATATGGTGATGGATGTAGTTATATGGTGATGGATGTGGGTATATGGTGATGGATGTAGTTATATGGTGATGGATTTAGTTATATGGTGATGGATGTAGTTATATGGTGATGGATTTAGTTATAAGGTGATGGATGCAGCTCTGCACACGATGTGTTCATGAATCATTGACAGGATGGGGGGGGTGTGGGGGGGGGGGGATAATAATCAATAATGTCCCCGCTAGGAAAGTGGAATGATATCTATAAACCCCAGCATGCTCTGCTGCTGCTGCAGGTACCGGTGCCTGGGTTCGGGTTCGTGTCGCTCCTTTGTTCCCGGGCTCGGCGGAGGAGCCAGGCACATGATGGGGAGGGAGGGAGGGAGCGTCACTTTGGGGTGGGATTCCGTGCGGCTGGATGAATGGGGCGCAAAGCGCGCGCAGCCCGTGCGTCAGCCCGGAGTGCCAGGAGGAGCTGCTGGGATAGGAGCAGAAGCTGGCACTGCCCCCGGGCACCGCGGGACATGGAGGAGGAGGGCGCCCAGGGCAGGGCATTCCGCGGAGTCTCTGACTGACCGACGCTCATTGCAGGAAGGAGGATCCTCCCGGCTGTATGGACAGTGAGTACAGGCTGTGCTTGGCCCACGAGCTGACACTCTACTGGCACACAGCCGCCTCTCCCCGAGCTCGGGGCAGCCGTGACAGCGAGACACCCATTCATTCATACGGGATATTGCACAAGTCTTCATCCAGGGCACATCACACTGCAGGGAGGGGACTGGGCCCAAGAGCTTACACTCTAATCAGCACTAACTCTCTCCACGTGTTTCTTCAAGGCCACAACATTATAAACCAGGAAGAAATAGAAGCTTTACCCACAAGCTTGCAATCTAAATGGTGTCTATACCTTTTCTATTTAATATACAGTATATATATATATACAGACCAGCTACATGTATACACACACTATAAATATATGTATACACACACTAGATATATGTATGCACACACTAGATATATGTATGCACACACTAGATATATGTATACACACACTAGATATATGTATACACACACGCTACATCTATATACACACACTGGATATATGCATACACACATGCTATATATATGTATACACACATTATACACACACCATATAAATATGCACACACTAGATATATATATATATATATATATATGACATACACTAGATATATATTGTAGATAAGCCGCACACACTAGATATATGTATACACACAATATATATATACACACCAGATACAAGTACACACGGTATATATATATGCACACACTAGGCATATGTAATATATGTATACACACTATCAGGGTTACTCAGAGAGAGGTGAAAACCGGGAGAATGACTGGAGAAGTGAAAATTCTAGGTCAAAATAGCCAAACCAGAAAAATTCTCCCATTTATCTCACTTTCCAAATCAGCTATTTGGTCTATTTTGGCCTCTTCTCCGGCCAGTTCTGTTTTTCACCTTTCTCTGAATAACCCTGTATGTATTTTTGCACACTATAGATATGTACAGTATGTATACACACCTACAGGTCTATTCATAGAAAGGTGAAACTCAGGAGAATTGACAGGAGAAGAGACAATCTAGATCTAATAGCCGATTTGGAAAGTGAGATAAATGGGAGAATTTTTCTGGTTTGGCTATTTTCACCTCGAATTTTCGCTTCTCCAGTCATTCTCCTGAGTTTCACCTTTAGTGAATAGACCTGTGTGTATATGCGCACTGTAGATATATGTACTGTCACAGGTATATATGTATACACGGATTACACGCAATATATATATGCACACACTAGCTATATGTGTATACACACACACTGTATATAGATACACTATATATACATAGATATGTACACACTATATATTATACACACTCTTTCTATATATATATATAACAGACCCAGGATGCATAAAAGTGAGACAGAAGTCATTTGCATATCCTACCCAGAATTCCTTGCTGCATATGGGGAATGTGGCACAGGAGCTCTGGGATGCAATTCCTTGAATTGCTGTGATGTGCAGGCGGCTTCTGCAATAATAATAAACACACTTATTAAAGTGTGGAGGCCTTTTATCTCACTTTTTGTCCTCCACCACAACTCTTGTATATATATATATATATATATATATACATGTACACATTATATCTGTATTACAAACACACACTATGTAAATATATACATACACACTATTTTATATATATATATGTATTATATACACACATACACTATCAGGTCTATTCATTAAAGGTGAAAATCAGGAGAACTGGCAGAAGAAGAGAACAATCTAGATCAGTCAATTTGGAAAGTGAGATAAGTGGGAGATTTTTTTCTGGTTCAGCTATTTTGACCTAGACTTTTCACTTCTCCAGTCATTCTCCTGAGTTTCACCTTTCTTTGAATAGACCTGTATGTAAATATATAAATACACACTCACTATAACCAATATATATGTATTTATGTACAGAGAGTGACACTCACTAACAGGTCTATTCAGAGAAAGGTGAAACTCAGGAGAATTGGCAGGAGAAGTGAAAATTCTAGGTCAAAATAGCCAAACCAGAAAAATTCTCCCATTTATCTCACTTTCCAAATTGGCTATTTGGTCTAGATTGTTCATTCTCCTGGTTTTCACCGCTCTCTGAATAACCCTGTATATCAAATCAAATCAAAATAAGCTTTATTGGCAGGACCAAATACATTTTAGCATTGCCAAAGCATATAGGGAGGAGGGGGGTAGTGGGACATATATATGGGGGGGAATGGGCAAGTCCATGGACATTATCAGGGGTAAGGGATAATGTGAAGGGGGATGGGGGCGAGTCCATGTTGGGGATTTATAAGTCCAGGATCTCTCAGGTTCCTCTCAGTCTGTGACATTCTGCGACGTATTGGGCAGATATTTTCACCGCTGGCTCCTCTTCTCCCAGTATGATGTGGAGTTTCCTGGTCTCTTCTCCCAGTATGATGTGGAGTTTCCTGGTCTCTTCTCCCAGTATGATGTGGAGTTTCCTGGTCTCTTCTCCCAGTATGATGTGGAGTTTCATTGTCTCTTCTCCCAGTATGATGTGGAGTTTCCTGGTCTCTTCTCCCAGTATGATGTGCAGTTTCATTGTCTCTTCTCCCAGTATGATGTGGAGTTTCCTTGTCTCTTCTCCCAGTATGATGTGGAGTTTCCTTGTCTCTTCTCCCAGTATGATGTGGAGTTTCCTTGTCTCTTCTCCCAGTATGATGTGGAGTTTCCTGGTCTCTTCTCCCAGTATGATGTGGAGTTTCCTCGTCTCTTCTCCCAGTATGATGTGGAGTTTCCTGGTCTCTTCTCCCAGTATGATGTGGAGTTTCCTCGTCTCTTCTCCCAGTATGATGTGGAGTTTCCTCGTCTCTTCTCCAGTATGATGTGGAGTTTCCTCGTCTCTTCTCCCAGTATGATGTGGAGTTTCCTCGTCTCTTCTCCCAGTATGATGTGGAGTTTCCTCGTCTCTTCTCCAGTATGATGTGGAGTTTCCTGGTCTCTTCTCCCAGTATGATGTGGAGTTTCCTGGTCTCTTCTCCCAGTATGATGTGGAGTTTCCTGGTCTCTTCTCCCAGTATGATGTGGAGTTTCATTGTCTCTTCTCCCAGTATGATGTGGAGTTTCCTGGTCTCTTCTCCCAGTATGATGTGCAGTTTCATTGTCTCTTCTCCCAGTATGATGTGGAGTTTCCTTGTCTCTTCTCCCAGTATGATGTGGAGTTTCCTTGTCTCTTCTCCCAGTATGATGTGGAGTTTCCTTGTCTCTTCTCCCAGTATGATGTGGAGTTTCCTCGTCTCTTCTCCCAGTATGATGTGGAGTTTCCTCGTCTCTTCTCCCAGTATGATGTGGAGTTTCCTTGTCTCTTCTCCAGTATGATGTGGAGTTTCCTCGTCTCTTCTCCCAGTATGATGTGGAGTTTCCTTGTCTCTTCTCCCAGTATGATGTGGAGTTTCCTCGTCTCTTCTCCCAGTATGATGTGGAGTTTCCTTGTCTCTTCTCCCAGTATGATGTGGAGTTTCCTCGTCTCTTCTCCCAGTATGATG
The DNA here is from genome assembly GCA_009667805.1 of Leptobrachium leishanense. NCBI lineage: Eukaryota > Metazoa > Chordata > Amphibia > Anura > Megophryidae > Leptobrachium > Leptobrachium leishanense. The sequence continues at coordinate 22,648,453 of CM019070.1, forward strand.
TGGAGTTTCCTTGTCTCTTCTCCCAGTATGATGTGGAGTTTCCTCGTCTCTTCTATAGAGGTGAAGTCCGGGATGAGAGCGGAGAGTCTCTGGAAGTGAGTTTCCCTCAGTGCTGAGTACTTGGGGCACTGTAGGAGGAAGTGGACCTCATCTTCCAGGGCCCCCTGGTCACAATGCTGGCACAGTCTATTCTCCCTGGGCTTGTAGGTCTGTCTATGCCGCCCTGATTGGATTTCCAGGCTGTGGGCGCTCAGTCTGTACCGGCTCAGGATCTGTCTGTCCTTGGGGTCTTGTAGTACCTCCAGGTATGGGGCCGGTTTGTATTCCCTCTGTAAGGATTGGTAAATGGTGAGTTTCTGGGAGTTTGCTATATCATGTCTCCATTCTCTGATCTAGTTTTCCCTGGAATCGTTAATTAGGGCCTTTATTTGATATTTTGTCAGGTTGCCTTCATGGGGGCTTTGGAGGATCAGGGTGGATATGAGTTGTTGCAGCCCACATGGTTTTGGATGGTCCTTGTTGGCCAGTAGGGCTTTATGGTGGTATGAGTTGAGGCTGCTGATGTTTAGATGGTCCCAGTATGATAGCGCCCTCTTCTGTACTGCAAGAAGTAAGGGGAGTCTGCCCAGCTCGGCCCGGCAAGCTTTGTTAGAGGTGCTCCGATGGACTTGGAGGAGGTGCTTGCAGAATTCCAGATGGAATATTTCTGTTGGGCTGGTGTCCCATTTGGGTCGGTCAGGGTAGGTGATGGGGCCCCATACTTCACTGCCATAAAGGAGGATTGGAGTGATGACGCTATCAAAGATTTTAAGCCAGACTCTTACAGGCGGTTTTAGTTTGTATCTATCAGTCAGTTCATTCCCAGACGTCTTTCTGTGGCTGCATATACAGCTCAGTCTCCATTGTACACATACTGTGCTACCGATCCTGATGTTTGGGATGTGGCGTATGGGATTTGGGAGGGGATTGCAGAATATCCCTCCCTGATGCTGCTCTGTGCTATGGGTTGTTATAAAGTAGCAGGGATGAGCAGCACTGTATACCTTGTTTAATGCAAAACGTTAATAACAGAAGGTATTATTTGTTGTGTTTTCATGCTAAAAAGTGCATGTATGCTCTGCATCCTTCTCGGCACTTTAAAGGGTTAAGGATATGTAAGCGTGTGTATTTATAAACATACATACATGTGTGTCCTGCGAGACCTTCCTATCCTTAGCTCATGTGTAAATATACAGGTAGCAGTTAAGGACGTTCTATATGTCACCGTCAGCCCCTGCTGTTCCAGGTCTCATTGATCTCCTTTAGATCCCATTGTTTGGGGTTTGCGTTTGATACATTTGTATCGCTGCTGGATCCGATAGGTCACCTATATGTGGCTGGAATGAGCTGACAGCATGGGAATTACTCTCCGTGCGGCGTTACTGTGTGTAACCTTTGAAGCCAATTAAATGAGAATTCTTTATCCTGGTCGTGTCAATTCACAAACCTTCATCCCTGGAGTTGAGTAAAATAAATCCTGACGGAGACTAATGACGTCCTTTGGATGTGGCCCATCCGGCCCCTGACGTTCTGTCTGCCAGATATCACCGGACCTCCAGAGGTTAAAGCCGTTCAGTTCCCATGGATTATCCGGCACCAGTCACTGAGGGTCCGTCGGATCTGTTGCCGGGGAATAGATGGAGTTTGCAAAGGGTTCACAGAAAAAAGTCTTCTAGTAACGTAAACGTAAAAATGTCGCCTAGCTGTACAGTGGTGCTTTAATATCACTGTCATAAAAATCCCAACACATCATTATGACTGGTGATGTCACAGAGGAGGATGCAGTGTGGTACCCAATGATGTAATGAAGTGTGGAAGGATTGTGGACCACGTGTTGCGGGTTTAGTGATTTATCTATTTACGTATTTATAAAGAATTTTACCAGGAAGGATACATTGAGATTGCTCTCATTTTCAAGTATGTCCTGGGTACTGTTGATGCTTTCAGGTACTGGGCTTAGGGGTTAGCAGGATCGTTTGGTTAACCCCTTCGCTACTCTAAAACACGCCACTAAAGTTTAGCAGCGTGGGCATGATGCCCGAGATCCTAACACTTTTTAAAGCCAGCTGGGAATGTGTCCGAATGACTTCTACCCAGCTGATCCTGCGCAGAGACCTGAACTGCAGTAACTCCTCTTGGCCAGCAGATGGCGACACCCCCCCCTGCCAAATATGTATTCCATACTGTAATAACCTAATTCCAAATATTTCTTACTGTATAAATAATAAATAATGACTACCGTACTTAAAAACCACGACTTTCCGACACTGGTTTTATGTATAATCCTATAGTGAAGGGATTAACCCTTCACTACCATGAGTTAACTTGGTCATCAAAAGCACGAACAGGTCCCCGAGATTGAATGAGTTAATTTTATCTAGACGTATTCTGGAGATAAGCAAACAAAGTCAGCCAAAAACTCCCAATGAAAAGTCTCTCGAAAACTTATCCTGCAGTTTCAGTGCTATCCTGAGACTGACCAGCAGAGGCAGCTTCTCTTCCTGTCAACTCGAGTGCATACAGCCTCTAAATACACTGTAATGATGATTGTCGTTCAATCACACTGTGTTTTGTAGGTGTGTGTATGTGGTGGCTATAGGGTTAAGGGCTAATTTAAACGGCGTTTCCTTAATACCATTGGTTCCTGCCAGTGGTTTTATGGAACACCACTTGACAGTGAAGGGGTTAATTACATTTATCAATTACAAATGTGCGCTCAGAAAATCGAGAACAAATTTCACATTCTTTAGGATTAATTTACCTGTATGCAAAGATAGGAGAAACATCTAAAATATTGAAGAAGGGCATCAAAGCATCCTTTACCCTGCATTGAGGTGTGCCTGGTAAAACCTGCCCAGTGCCCCCTATGGGCAGCAGGCTTCATGTGCTCTCCAGCATGTGTATGCCATATGTGAGAGTATTAGACATATGAACAGCAGAAAAATGGGTCGCGATTTGGTTTGGATTATTTTGGAATACAAAAATATCAGGTTCCGGGAAAAATCAGAACCAAACGATTTGGAATACCGGAAGCTTCCGATATCGGCCGGATTCAGAATATCGGGGACATACGATATAATTGTCCATTTCTGATTTTCTGAAACGTTATGTATAATACATAAAGGCTAGGGTCAGACTAACGCATTTTTCGCGTTGTCCGTGAAAAAGTGCGTTCGAACGAATGGACTTATTTTTTCACGGAATACGCGATAGCGGTCATACGATGCGCCTTTTCGTCTGTGATTTTGTACGGATCATCAATAAAACACTTTTTGTGTCTGGACGTTATGTTGGCCGGACATTAGCAGCGTCTGACGTCTCCCAATCACACACACACGCCTCTAGCGGACGCAGCGCACTCTGTACGTCAGTACTAGTGGTTTCACGTTTCACGTTTGTTTGCCGCTTGCGTTGCGCGGCCGCACTTTTGTGCAGCCGTACTTCGTATATTGGCCGTCATTGCCCGTCATTTGCTGCTAGCACGGCCGTGATTAAGTGCGGCCGCACGCGCGTTCGCACTGCCTCAGTCTGACCCTAGCCAAAAGAATGGTTGAGGGTGCTAGGGCTAGGGTTAGGTTTTAGATTAGGGTTGCAGTTTCTGTGTGTCATATTGGACTTAAGGCTAGGGTTAGGTTTAGGGGTAGGTTAGGGCTATGGTTATAGTTTCTGTGTGTCATATGGTTAGAGTTACGGCTAGGGTTATATGATTCGGGCTAGGGTTAGGGTTACAGTTTCTGTGTGTCATATTATTAGAATTAGGGTTCGGTTTGGATCAGGTTTATGGTTGCAGTTCCTGTGTGTCATATGATCAGAATTAGGGTTAGGTTTGGATTAGGTTTAGGGTTGCAGTTTCTGTTTGCCATATGATTAGAGTTAGGGCTCGGTTTGGAGTTAGGTTAGAGCTACGGTTACAGTTCCTGTGTGTCATATGATTAGCGTTAGAGCTAGGTTTAGAGTTAGAGTTACAGTTCTTTTGTGTGTCATGATTAGTGATAGAGCTCAGTTTGGGGTTAGGTTACAGTTAGGGTTACAGTTCCTGTGTGTCCTATGATTAGAGTTAGAGCTAGGTTTAGAGTTAGAGTTACAGTTCTTTTGTGTGTCATGATTAGCGTTAGAGCTCAGTTTGGGGTTAGGTTAGGGTTACAGTTCCTGTGTGTCATATGATTAGAGTTAGAGCTAGGTTTAGAGTTAGAGTTACAGTTCTTTTGTGTGTCATGATTAGTGTTAGAGCTCAGTTTGGGGTTAGGTTAGAGTTAGGGCTACAGTTCCTGTGTGTCATATGATTAGAGTTAGAGCTAGGTTTAGAGTTAGAGTTACAGTTCCTGTGTGTCATATGATTAGAGTTAGGGCTCGGTTTGGGGTTAGGTTAGAGTTAGGGTTACAGTTCCTGTGTGTCATATGATTAGTGATAGAGCTCAGTTTGGGATTCGGTTAGAGTTAGGGTTACAGTTCTTGTGTGTCATATGATTAGAGTTAGAGCTAGGTTTAGAGTTAGAGTTACAGTTCTTTTGTGTGTCATATGATTAGTTAGGGCTCGGTTTGGGGTTAGGTTAGAGCTAGGGTTACAGTTCCTGTGTGTCATCTGATTAGAGTTAGAGCTAAGTTTAGAGTTAGGGTTGCAGTTCCTGTGTGTCATATGATTAGTTAGGGCTCGGTTTGGGGTTAGGCTAGAGTTACAGTTCCTGTGTGTCATATGATTAGAGTTAGAGCTAGGTTTAGAGTTAGGGTTGCAGTTTCTGTGTGAATTAGGATTAGGGTTAGAGCTAGGTTTAGGTTTAGGTTAAAGCTAGGTTTATCATTTTCCTTCCTTTTGTTTACTGTTCTGATTAAATCAGAATTTTTCAGATTATATTTGGGCATGGAGAAATTGTAATCGGAATTTTTTCAATCAGAAACCGATCCGGTTCAGACTGGCGATTCGTATCGATCTTTGAATCGACATGAACCGTATCGCACATGTCTTGTGAGTATTATGAAAATTCACATTACGTCTTCGCAAGAAAATACAGAGGAAATGGGAAAATCTTCCAACTCAGCGGTTTTGCTTGCCCTCATTTTCTGCTATTTATCTGTTGGTGCTTTATAGTTCCTTGTTTCCACTGAGCTAATCTGTGCCGGTAACGCTTTTATCACATATTTGTTTATACTGTTTAGGGACGAGTTCTGGATTTTCTTTACACCTGAAGCCAAGGAACAAACTCCCTTACAGTGAGACATTGCACATTGCATCCCTTTGTCATTGAAGGGGTTAAAAAAGAGCTAGGAGAATAATAAATCTTATACGTGCTCTCCTAAAGCTTCCAAACGAGGTGAACCTCTGCCCGCACGCATTGTGTTTGGATTCATGGAGTCATACAGACGCCCGTATGGCGGCGTTAATAAGTGCGTATTATTGTGCGCGGTGCTCTAACTGGGTCAGAGTTCTCTGGCAGAGTAATGCGAAGATAGCACCTCACTATCAAGATTTTTTTTTTGACACACGGGGTTGGATCGGCCGCTTTTTGTTCATGTTATTGTGTGGACACAATGTATCGAAAGATCACAATGATATTATGCGTCTCGGAGTGGGTGAAACATGAACATTCTGTGCTTTTGTGGCATCTGAAATGTTGGAATAATAAACGGCAATCGGATTACACTACACAGGTAGGTCAGATTCTACGACACCCGGTGCTGTTGCTTCAGTGTAAAAAAAAATATATATCGAAATTAGGATTTTTTTTTTTCTTTTTCTCTGTTTTACGTTTTAACAAAATCCATTTTTGGCTCCGTGGATAAGAAGCCTCTGATAAGCCTCCTACACCAGATTGCAATATTGGCAGGATTAGCGGATCATGCTCTGGGACTCTTGTACAGAAACATATATATATATATATATTTATATATATATATATATTTATATATATACACACCGTGCGTGTTGTACATTATAAAAGATGCACCAGTACTAGGTACTAGTATCAGTGCTGATACCGGGCATACTGAGCGGTATGTAAGGGCTGGCATCATGGCATCATGCTCTAACAGCACATTGCTGTGAGTTTTATTGTTGTGGAGGTCTGTGATGCCCTCATACACCGCACACAATACTAAGTGTTTTATTGCTGTGGATTCTATGATGTGCTCATACACGTCGCACACTACCATGAGTTTTACTACTGTGGAGCTCTGTGATGCATTCATACACACCGCCCATTACTATAAGTTTTATTGCTGTGGAGCTCTGATATGCTCATACACACCACACGTTACTGTGAGTATTATTGGTGTGGAGCTCTGTGATGCATGCATACACACTGCACATTGTGAGTTTTATTGCTGTCATTGTCAAGCTCTTTGATGCACTCATACACACCACACATTACTGTGAGTTTTACTGCTGTGAAGCTCTGTGACGCGCTCATACACACCGCACATTACTGTGGGTTTTACTTCTGTGGATTCTATGACACTCTAATACATTCCGCACATTACTGTGGGGTTTATTGCTGTGGAGCTTTGTGATACACTCATACACACCGTACATTACTTTGAGTTTTACAGCTGTGAAGCTCTGTGATACGCTCATACACTCCACACATTACTGTGGCTTTTATTGCTGTGGAGCTCTCTGATACGCTCATACACACTACCAGTGGTGTAACTAGAAACCTGAGGGCCCCGGTGCAAGAATCCATTAAGGGCCTCCCCCCTCCAAAAAAATCTATATTTTTACTTTTTTTTCCAGCAATTTTTTTTTTTTTTTTGAAAGGATTTCATAAAAAAAGATAGTATTGCCCCCAGCTCACACATGGGTATATTATTTCCCCAGCTCACACATGGGTATATATTTGCCCCCAGCTCACACATGGGTATATATTTGCCCCTAGCTCACACATGGGTATATATTTGTCCCTAGCTCACACATGGGTGTATTTGCCTCCTGCTCACACATGGGTATATTTTCCCCCAGCTCACACATGGGTATATATTTGCCCCTAGCTCACATATGGGTATATATTTGCCCCTAGCTCACACATGGGTATATATTTGCCCCTAGCTCACACATGGGTATATATTTGCCCCTAGCTCACACATGGGTATATATTGCCCCTAGCTCACACATGGGTATATAATTTGCCCCTAGCTCACACATGGGTATATATTTGCCCCTAGCTCACACATGGGTATATAATTTGCCCCTAGCTCACACATGGGTATATTATTGCCCCCAGCTCACACAAGGGTATATTTACCTCAGCTCACACATGGGTATATATTTTGCCCCCAGCACACACAAGGGTATATTTGCCCCCAGCTCACACAAGGGTATATTTGCCCCCAGCTCACACATGGTATATTATTGCCCCAGCTCACACATGGGTATATATTTTGCCCCCAGCTCACACATGGGTATATATTTGCCCCTAGCTCACACATGGGTATATAATTTGCCCCTAGCTCACACATGGGTATATATTTGCCCCTAGCTCACACATGGGTATATAATTTGCCCCTAGCTCACACATGGGTATATTATTTGCCCCCAGCTCACACAAGGGTATATTTACCCCAGCTCACACATGGGTATATATTTGCCCCCAGCACACACAAGGGTATATTTGCCCCCAGCTCACACAAGGGTATATTTGCCCCCAGCTCACACATGGGTATATTATTGCGCCAGCTCACACATGGGTATATATTTGCCCCCAGCTCACACATGGGTATATATTTGCCCCTAGCTCACACATGGGTATATATTTGTCCCTAGCTCACACATGGGTGTATTTGCCTCCTGCTCACACAGGGGTATATTTTCCCCCAGCTCACACATGGGTATATATTTGCCCCTAGCTCACATATGGGTATATATTTGCCCCTAGCTCACACATGGGTATATATTTGCCCCTAGCTCACACATGGGTATATATTTGCCCCTAGCTCACACATGGGTATATAATTTGCCCCTAGCTCACACATGGGTATATATTTGCCCCTAGCTCACACATGGGTATATAATTTGCCCCTAGCTCACACATGGGTATATTATTTGCCCCCAGCTCACACAAGGGTATATTTACCCCAGCTCACACATGGGTATATATTTGCCCCCAGCACACACAAGGGTATATTTGCCCCCAGCTCACACAAGGGTATATTTGCCCCCAGCTCACACATGGGTATATATTTGCCCCTAGCTCACACATGGGTATATATTTGCCCCTAGCTCACACAAGGGTATATTTACCCAAGCTCACACATGGGTATATATTTGTCCCTAGCTCACACATGGGTGTATTTGCCCCCTGCTCACACATGGGTATATTTTCCCCCAGCTCACACATGGGTATATATTTGCCCCTAGCTCACATATGGGTATATATTTGCCCCTAGCTCACACATGGGTATATATTTGCCCCTAGCTCACACATGGGTATATAATTTGCCCCTAGCTCACACATGGGTATATATTTGCCCCTAGCTCACACATGGGTATATAATTTGCCCCTAGCTCACACATGGGTATATTATTTGCCCCTAGCTCACACATGGGTATATATTTGCCCTAGCTCACACGTGGGTATATATTTGCCCCCAGCTCACACAAGGGTATATTTGCCCCCAGCTCACACAAGGGTATATTTGCCCCCAGCTCACACAAGGGTATATTTGCCCCTAGCTCACACATGGGTATATATTTGCCCCCAGCTCACACAAGGGTATATTTACCCCAGCTCACACATGGGTATATATTTGCCCCCAGCACACACAAGGGTATATTTGCCCCCAGCTCACACAAGGGTATATTTGCCCCTAGCTCACACATGGGTATATATTTGCCCCTAGCTCACACATGGGTATATATTTGCCCCCAGCTCACACAAGGGTATATTTACCCAAGCTCACACATGGGTATATATTTGCCCCCAGCTCACACAAGGGTATATTTGCCTCCAGCATTTGAGGAACTGAACGCGCCTCTGGTGTGGCTCACACAGCCCCCCAGGTAACGCAGGCCGCCATGTTGAAGGCCTCCGGTTGTTTGTAAAAATGCAGGGCTGGTCAGTGGCGCTGCGCTGTCAATACACATACCTGCTGGCTGCCTGGTCCTGGTGCGGTGGTGCCAGCGGGCGACGAGGGGAATTCGGGTGCATCAGCCCAGCCCCACATGCGCATTAATCCAGGCCCGCTCTTCACTTCCTGACCGTGCCCACACACATGCGGTCACACGTGCCGGGACAGGAGCGTGCAGCTAAAAAAAATAGTGCAGCGGCGCTGGCCAAAATGCACCACCGGCTTCCAAATTTAATGCAAAAGCCTTCCTGAGCCGCAGGGCCCCCCCCTGAAGTGGCGGAATGCCAGGGCCCAGTCGCAAGTGCGACTGCTGCGACCCTGGTAGTTCCGCCACTGCACACCACACATTACTGTGAGTTTTACTGCTGTGAAGCTCTGTGATTCGTTCATGCACACCACACATTACTGTGAGTTTTACTGCTGTGAAGCTCTGTGATACGCTCATACACACCACACATTACTGTGAGTTTTACTGCTGTCAAGCTCTGTGATTCGCTCATACACACCACCCACTACAGTGAGTTTTATTGCTGTGGAGCTTTCAGTAGAATCTTAATAATTCATTGGAAAACGATCACATGACCGGTGGATAAAAGTATTGGTTATCGGTATAGGCAAATGTATGGAAAAAACTATTGGTACTTGTACTCGGTCTTAAAAAAACAGTATGGGTGCATCCCCAATACAATAAAGCACAAAACCTGACAACAGAAGAAATTATGGAGACATTCCCAGGAAATAGTTTGAAAGACTATTCTATGAGGATTGGATTATGAAATCTTGCACAAAAATTATGGACATCCAATGGAGAATCCCAAAAATATCATCTCTTACATCATTACACTGCCAAGTCCCTGCACCTACTGCTTAATCTGCTGTGCACTGCTATGTCCCTCCCAGGGACTTCACTGGTAATTAGGCATGTAGGTAAGGAGGGAGAAGTCCGCTGACGCAAGTTGACTCAAAAAGTGTTGGTGGTCGTTGCGTAGAGTTGCTTTACCAATTTCATTATGGTTTCTCTCCGAAACAGTGCTATGAAGACCTCAGAAGCCATCTTGGTGATAAAGCCCCAAGTCTCCAGGTCCGCAATTGGTTTAGTAGATTCAAGTCTGGACATTTTGACGTTTGTGATGAACCAACCTTTGCATGTCCATGGATGAGACCATGGTGGCCGAGGCGAAAGAATTGCTGGATCAGAGAGCTTGTGGAAGAGTTTGACATTCCAAAAACAAGCATGTTGAGGATTCTTTAGACTAGTTGGACTTTACCTAGAAGTGCGCCCGCTGGGTTCCGCATTTGTTGAACACAGAACGAAAAACTACTTGAGTCGAGTTTGTCAAAAAGTTTCGACATGTTGGAAGATGGGAAGTTTGCCAACTTCAAGATGATTGTCACGGGAGATGACGCTATGTTGACAGGAGATGATTTTCAGGGGTGTTTTGAGAAGTGGCAGCACCGCTTGGGATAATGCGTGGAGATTGGCGTCGATTATGTTGAGAAATGCTAAATAAACAAACTATCTTTGGGGGAATCTTTGAGATAACATCATTATTTCACAGATTTTTTTTAACCTTACTTTTGGACCTCCCTTTGTAAAATACGAAAATGCTTTTTTTTAACACGCTGAATGGATTTAAAGAAAGTTCAAAAACCGATAGAATATTATTTTTCTGAAAGCAAGGTTAAGTAGCGCCTTAATTACAAAACGCAGTAGTGAGTGAGTCATGTGTTTGCGCAAATCTACATGAGTCAAGGATGTGTCCAAATAAATTACCTTAAAGAAAAGGGTTCAAAGTGACCTTTGTACAAAACAAACGCAGGTTCCTCCTCTGCAACGTTTACGTTTATATGGTAAATGTTTCAATTTTTAAAAGTAAATGTTGTTATAGGAATATGTCACCTTTTATATCATTAGATAATATGGAAAATTACGCTGCACACTGTATACTGAAAAAAAATCCAAGGTTGCTATCACCAAACACAGATTAGCCCTATCAATCCCCAACTATATATATTATAGAAATAGAAATTAGGGATGCACACCCATGTATATAAGATATATAATTTGTATTCCAAATCCATAAAAATAAATATATTCACAGAATACCCTCAGCCGCAAATGTGCTGGAATTCAATTAGACAAGAAACAATATATATACTCAAAAAAGAGCAATAATCAATCAATATTGAGGCATAAGGGGTTATTCAGAGAGAGATGAACTGGCCCCGAAATGGCACCGAACAGTGACTTTCCCTGTACGGTACAATTTTTGTGGCCATTCTGCTATTCAAATAGCAGGCAGTTCGCCAAATTTTGGCGAAATGCGGTGACTGTTCGACGGCAGTGAAATGCCCCATAGAGAAGTAATGGTTAAACTATACAGAGGCACCGAACAGCAGAGAATTGTCAGTGAAATGCCATGATGGTCGGTGATTTCATTCGGCAGGTTTAAAGTGGCAAGAAAAAGTATGTGAACCCTTTGGGATTACGTGGAGTTTTGCATGAATTGGTCATAAAATGTGCTCTGATCTTCATCTAAGTCACAACAATTTGAAAAACACAGTCTGCTTAAAATAATACAACACAAACATTATATGTTTTCATGTTTTTATTGAACAGAACATGTAAACATTCACAGTGCAGGGTGGAAAAAGGTGAACCTTTGGACTTAATAACTGGTTGACCCGCCTTTGGCAGCAATAAGCTCAACCAAACGTTTCCTGTAGTTGCAGATCAGACCTGCACAACGATCTGGAGTCATTTTGGACCCCTCCTCTTCACAAACTGTTTCAGTGTAGCAATATTCTTGGGATGTCTGGTGTGAATCGCTCTCTTAAGGTCATGCCACAGCATTTCAATCGGGTTGAGGTCAGGATTCTGACTGGGCCACTCCATAAATGGTATTGTTGAAGCCATTCTTTTGTTGAATTACTTGTATGCTTTGGGTCAATGACCTGTTGCATCACCCATCCTCTGCGGAGCTTCAGTTGGCGGACAGATGGTCTTTCGTTTTCCTGCAAAATGTCTTGATAAACTCTGGAATTCATTTTTCCATCAATGACAACAATCCGTCCAGGTCCTGAGGCAGCAAAGCAGCCCCAAACCATGATGCTCCCTCCGCCATGTTTTACAGTGGGGATGAGGTTGTGATGTTGGTGTGCTGTGCCTTATTTTCTCCACACACAGTGTTGTGTGTTTTTTACAAACAACTCAATTTTGGTTTCATCTGTCCACAGAATATTTTGCCAGTAGTGCTGCGGAACATCCAGGTGCTCTTTTGCAAACTTCAAACGTGCTGCAATATTCTTTTTGGACAGCAATGGCTTCCTCCGTGGTGTCCTCGCATGTACTCCATTCTTGTTTAACGTTTTCCTTATTGTAGATGTGTCAACAAAAATGTTAGCATGTGCCAGAGATTTCTGTAAGTCTTTAGCTGACACTCTAGGATTCTTCTTTACCTCATTAAACATTCTGTGCTGTGCTCTTGCAGTCATCTTTACAGGACGACCACGCCTAGGGAGAGTAGCAACAGTGCTGTTCTCTATTTGTAGACAGTCTGTCTTACCGTGGACACATGAACATCAAGGCTTTTGGAGATACTTTTGTAACCCTTTCCAGCTTCATGCAAGTCAACAATTCTTGATCGTAGGTCTTCTGAGAGCTCTTTTCTGCGAGGCATGGTTCACATCAGGCAGTGCTTCTTGAAACCAGTAAATCCAAAACTGGTGTGTGTTTTTAAAGGGCAGGACAGCTTTCAGCAACACATCCAATAATATCACACTGATTGGACTCAAGGTTGGCTCACTTCTGGCTCCAATTAGCTCTTGGAGAAGTCATTAGGCTAGGGGTTCACATACTTTTTCTACCCTGCACTGTGAATGTTTACATGTTATGTTCAATAAACACATGAAAACATATAATGTTTGTGTTTTATTTTAAGCAGACTGTGTTTTTCAAATTGTTGTGATTTACTGTAGATGAAGATCAGAGCACATTTTATGACCAATTCATGCAAAACTCCACGTAATCCCAAAGGGTTTACATACTTTTTCTTGCCACTGTAATCAGGCGAATCCCTTAGGTTTCAATGTTAAAAATATTCCTGTTTTTACTCAATATCTTTTAAACCATTTATTCTTTTGCTTTGCAGCAAAAAGTCTCTATTCTTTTAACCACTTCGATGTGGAGGACGCGCTCAGCGCGTCCTCCGCATGGCTGCTGGTGTGCTGAGGACGCGCTGAGCGCGTCCTCACTTTGGGGTCAGCGTTCGGCCGAGTTCCGGCCGATCGCTGGCCCCCCCGATGCGGGCTGACATCCTCGATGTCAGCCCGGCATCCGGAACCGCCGCCGGTGAAATTAGGTGTCATCGCGGCAGCGCGATGACACCTAATTCAGGCGCCCCCCCACGCATGTGCGGAGGAGGCGCCTGAAAGGGAGGGGGGGAGGTCCTTCGGACCTCTCTCCCTCCCGATCGGCAGCGTTGCGGGGGTTAACCCAGGCACCATTTGGAAGGGCACAGCCTGCCCTTCCAAATGGTGCCTGGCATTAACCCCTGGGGAGCTGGATCGCGAATCGGCGCTGAAAAGCGCCGGTTCGTGATCCTTTCCCGGAGCTGGCCGACATCTTGGATGTCGGCCAAGCCTCCGGGAACTCCCCCTGAGGACTGGCGTCCTAGAGTTAACCCCTAACTGCCACCAACGGTGGAGATAGGGAGTTCCAATGAACTCCCTTTCTCCCGATCTGTGGCAGCTAGGGGTTAAAGTTTGGTATGGTTGGATCGGCCAGAGCATGGCCGTTCCAACGATACCAAACACGAAAGTGAAAAAAGTTTTTAAAAAATAAATAAATAAAAATATATTTAAAAAAAAATAATAAAAAAAAAAATAAACATTTTTGTAGCGCTGTGTTTAAAAAGACTGTTCTGCTGCATTTATTTGAAATGGCCACCAGAGGGAGACAGAGACCATGGTAAGCATGCTGGACCAACACAGAAGATATTGGGACTACGTTTCCTGGCATGCTTTGCAAACGGACACAGGAAGTGGGTGGGACACAGACGCGGTACATCCTGAGCCTCGTGGAGATAGCTGTCAGAGCGCGCCAGGGAGTGCATGAGAGAGGATGCAGTGTTGCAGAGTGGAACAGTGACTAGGCCGGAGCGCAGGTGCGGCCTACCAGGATTCCAAGAGGGGTTACCCAGCCTTGTAAGAAAGAGACCCAGTGATCCACAGGCATTCCCCAAGCTGCTGTCAAGGAAGCGGAGGACCCCTGAGTTAGGAGTACCGCAGGTCCATTGGATGGGAGAGCAGGCGGTAGCTGGACAAGCCACGGTCGGAGCAAAGAGAACCCGACAACAGATCCAGTAGCCAGTATCCTAGCAAGGCATCGAGCGGAGGGACGTCCTGGGTCAGCGGAACCTTGGTGATCCAGCGGATGGGTGAGAGGCCTCCAAGGCCGGTTTTACAAAGTCAAGAAAGTGCGCTGTTGTTTATTTCTGAAACCCACAGGCCCCAACTTGACTAGTCGAAGACATCGTTTAAAAGATTCACTGGCCAGTTGAATAGTACCCGGGTACCACAACACACACATACACTCACAGTTCGGGACTTAACCTGTTCGGGACTCACTCCCTAGTATCTAAAGAAGGGGAAAAGATTTGCATCTTATTTTGTTTTCCGCTGCGTGTTTCCCGAATTACGAAGCATTGTATTTTTCTGCTCGGTCGCGCATTTTTCAGAAATACGAAGTCTCGCATTTCTTTTTCCGCTGCGCGTTTACCGCGATACGAAATACTGTAAATATATCTACGAACACCGTGTCTCATTATATGCCTTTTACTTTAGTAAACAATATAATTTATAAAATCCACAACGGTGCTGGAGTATATTTATTCCCTAGTGCGGGGAGACTGACCCGTGGTTCATTTTCAGCGGCTCCTCCGGGAGTGAGCGCTACATTTTTTTTTTTCTTTTTTTTGGTTCGTTAATGCAGCAATATTGTTCCCATTTCAATTATAATGTGAACAATGATGCTGCACTAACGATTTTTGTATGCGGTGCGTTTGTTAAAAATCGTGTAATTTTCCCCAAAAAAAAATGTAACGAGACCCCATCTCTAATTTTTTTAACAAGCGCACCCCATACAAAATATAACCGCAATTGCTCGCATGTTAAAATGTGAAAAAAAACACTTTACACGTTGTAAATTATTGAAAATACATATTTTATTGCATTTTTTGTTATAATATACAGACATGACATAACGTATACATATAATAATGACATATTATGAATCTACCGAGTCTGACGGAAAGAACGATATATAATATGTCTGGGTCATATACTAAAATAAGCCTTCAAAACACGTTTAAACATGATGAGCAAAACCGGTAAAAATGAGCTCAGCACAGAGGTGTGAAAAGCCTCAGCAGCGAAAGGGTTAATGATTTTTTAGGTATTTTCAGCCCAAAAAAATTTAGATTTTTTTTCTCTTTCTGTCTTAGTACTGGGTGTCACCCTAGGGGCCGTGTCACCCAGCTGCGGGCCGTACCCCCCCTTGTGCTGCCACTGGGTGTCTTTAGGTCCAGCAGCTCACCAGGTTCTTTGGGTGTCTGTATGGCCAGGCTTTTCGTTGTCTCTGTGACCCAGGATGTCAACATGCTGGTGGGCATCTGTATGAGCCAGCATGTCCTCAGGCTCTTTGAGTATTTGACCCGGCATTTCACCAGGCACTTCAGGATGTCACCATGCCCTTTGGGGGCCCTGTATAGTCCAGTATATCGCCAGGCTGTTTGGACACCTATATGTCTCAGCTGAGCAGAAGGCTGTCCAGGTGTCTCTACGGCCCGGCAGGCCACCATGTTCTTTAGGACTCTCAATGGGCCAGGATATCATCAAGACCTTTGGGTGTCTGCAATCCTCAGCCAGTCACAATGCCTGGAGTGTCCCTTTATGCTTCACCACTCTCAAAGCAAGTAGATGTTTTTCGCAATAATGATTTATAAAAAAAACTAAAAACTGTGTTTTGAAAATACATCTGTACAAAAAAATGCAATTTCAATAGATATTTACATAATGTGTCAGTTAACGATGAGTTTCATGTATGCAGATGACAGGTCCATTGTCGATCAACTGAGGGTGAAAAGTAGTCATCAAATTCCCTTCAGAAATATCATATGTTTGACAAAGCTTTGCTTATTTCTTTACATTTCTATAAGGTTTTGAGCTGAAATAGTGATTACTAATATAAATATATACACACTACATGAATAAATCCAACACCACATGGATATTCAAGTTCAGACAAAAACCTGCTACGGGTTGAAACGTTGTCTGTTCAGCAGAGGAATAAACCTCAGTGTGATTTTCCATCCGGTGTTGGATTGATTTATTTTGTTCTACAATATCAAGGCCCCGGAGTGGTGACCTCTCCTAACCGCTGGCTAATTGGTGAGCCTCCGCTCTATGGCGGGTTATGTTTGTATTTGCTATGTGACATCAGGGCCGCCATCAGAATTTGTGGTACCCCCTTCCAGCTACCCATTCAAATAAACTCTTCCTCTCCATCAAGAGGATAGAAAGTGTTCCCTTGTGGGAGAGCTTTGTAGATGTCAGGATTAGGCGACGATAGGAACCGATGTGCAAGGTATACCAACTCGGCTCATCTACTATGTGGAGGGCTGGATGGAAATATGCAACCTTATCCACAATAGTGAATGGGTGAGAGGTAGAATCAGGTGCGTAGAACTGTCCAGAGCCGAGTTCCAGGGTTAAGGTGAGCAGCGAGGTCGATAATAGTAGCCGGGGTCAAAAGGGTTAAATCAGGCAGCATAAACGTTTTCCAGGCAGAAGGTCGAGGGTTAAAGACAGTCAGCAGAATCGGTAATACAAGCAGGGTTCGATACACGGCAGAAGCAAGGCAGGCTCAGTAGGTCAGACACAATGTATCATGTGAGAGAATAGACAAACTAGCAATGCACTCACCAAACAGCCGGCTTCTTATAGAGGGATCCCAGGTTCTAGCTGATTGGCCGGTGGGATGACGTCAGACGCATGGAGCGCCGCGGTGCGTTGCGTGTGCGCATGCGCGGATCATTTTCGTTCCGGGATGCGAGCGAGGAGGGAGCTTGGGCGCCGTCTGTGTCTGGAAGCCTGCCGGCGGCCATCTTGGATCCGCGCGGTAGCGATACAGGCGAGTGAACCTCACAGTAGAGATGGGCAATCGTTTCGGAAAAATTCGGAATTTGGAACAAAATTTGATAATTCGTATTCGGAAGTACTTCCGAATAACAAATCAATACGATACGAATACGAAACTGTCACGTTCCCACGTTCCAACCCTGTCTCCCTGCCCTCTGTATTCCTTATGTCTGTGTTTCCCTGTGCTGCTTTCCCTGACATGCAGCTCAGGGGCTAAGTTCATTGCTCGTTGAGCTTCTGCTGGTGATATGGGCTGATTACTCCCCTATATAAAGCCATGGGCCCATATCACCATGCTCTTGCATCCTGGTTCACTTCAGCTACAGATTTGTTCCTGAGAGCTCCCTGTCATTCTATCCTAGTTCTTTCTCAGTGTTTCCCCCTTGTCTGAGTTCTAGGTTTCTGATTGACTTCCTGGTATTGACCCTCTGGCCTGGCTGACAGATTTTCTCTGGTGCTATATCCCCGCTTTGGCTCAAGGTATACGTTTTGGTTTTGACTCCTGGCTTATTTATTGACCACTCTTCTGGATATCCCTAGCTGTTCTGTGCATATTGAATTATATGTTGTGTATCCCTGTTGACCACGGCTTTTGTATATTGAAGTCCTTCCCTGCAAGTTGTTGAGTATAACTCCTTCAGGTGTCTGTGTTTTCCCCAGGACTCTGCACGGCTACAAGGTAACCTTTTTCTATTAGTGCAGATTCGGCCACTCTAAGGACCGATCTATCAGTATAGGGCTCCTTCGGTAATAGCCGTGCAGAGGTCCCCAGTGTCTCCTGTGGTTTATTTACGTATCCTAGATCATTGTGTCACGCATCTCTGCATATAGCGGCTTTTACTCATACCTGGGCCCTACTTGGCGCATGCCGGGTACCGCCATAGTGGCTGAGTGTGACATAATGCAAGAGCCAACCATAAAGCCCGCAGAGCTGCGTAAGTTGTTTGAATCCATGCTGCACCTGTTTGATGATTTCATGTCTAAGTGGAAGGGGTTAATGGACACAGCTTTTCTCCCTTCTAATGATCAAGCTGTTCTAGAAAGCAGGGTACGTGGTCCGCTTTCCCCTGAGGAAATGAATAGAAGGCGAACTGACAAGCTCTGTTTCTATTGTGCCAGTTCATTGCATTTTATATCATGGTGCCCACTCAAACCAGTGCGCGCTGAGGCTGGCAAGATGCCAGTGCGTGCTGAGGCTGGCAAGATGCCAGTGCGCGCTGAGGCTGGCAAGATGCCAGTGCGCGCTGAGGCTGGCAAGATGCCAGTGCGCGCTGAGGCTGGCAAGATGCCCGCTGCGCCACGACCCACAGTCGGCTCACCAAAGCCAGGTCCCATTATAAATCCAAAGTAATCAGACCCCTTGTACCGTCCAGGTTTAGGAGAGCCCTTCCTAGGGCAACCAGACCTGTGGAGGGGGCCACTGATGTTAATAACCTTGCTGAATATTTCGACGATGGGTCAGATGGTGCCAGGCCCCGTACTGGGTCAGATGGTATCAGTCCCTGCCATGTATCCGAGGTCAGACCCCCTTTACCGTCCAGGCCTAAGAGAGCCCTTCCAGGGGTAACCAGGTCTGTGGAGGGGGTAACTGACATCTCAGACCCAGTCGAGTATTCCCCTTCTTCTGATCCCGAGGCACAAATGGACTTTGACTCCCTGGCCGAGAAGGAGTCAAAGGATGAAGCCATGGAGGTTATTCCCATTAATGCCTCTCGTATGTGGCCTCGCCAAATGGCCAGACACCCTAAGGGTGGTCCAGGGCGTAAGATTGTTACAGGCTGTATTACCTGCGGTGCTGTACGCTTATCTGCAATACCCGCCGCACTCATAGTGCCAGGTGGCAAGGCCGCTATTATGGGGTCTGGCGATGGGATCACAACCAAGGAGTTTGGTGGGGAAACCGCAATCATGTTGCCTTTTTCTGGCAGTGAAGTTGTCACGCCTGTGGCTGGCAAGCTTCCAGTTAAATAAGTCTCAAGCTGTGTGTTAGCGGTGCCAGTCCCAAGCTGTGTGTCAGCGGTGCCAGTCCCAAGCTGTGTGCCAGTCCCAAGCTATGTGCCAGCGGTGCCAGTCCCGAGCTGTGTGCCAGTACCAAGCTGTGTGTCAGCAGTGCCAGAAACCCAGTCAAGCTGTGTGTCAGCGGTGCCAGAAACCCAGTCAAGCTGTGTGTCAGCGGTGCCAGAAACCCAGTCAAGCTGTGTGTCAGCGGTGCCAGAAACCCAGTCAAGCTGTGTGTCAGCGGTGCCAGAAACCCAGTCAAGCTGTGTGTCAGCGGTTCCAGAAACCCAGTCAAGCTGTGTGTCAGCAGTGCCAGAGCTACATTGCAACACCACTGTACCCATGCCCCACAGAAAGTCCGAGGTTTCCAAACCTCACGGTAAGGCACAGGTAGGCGAGCCTACTCCCACTGTTGCCGTGTCGTGTGGGGTGGTCACCAGTTCTAGATCTCGTTCAAGGAGAAGACGGGAAAAGGTGTCTAACCCTAGTCCCACTGATTCTATGTCCAGTCTAACTGATGCCAAGATCCCCCTACCCCGTCATGTCCCTGAGGGCTATGTGCAGTCGCCCTTTGGACTGGTGTTCAGGAAGGACCACTGGGTTGCCATTCAAAGGAACCCTCGTAGACGGGGGCGTCTTGTGGAGGAGGATGATGACTCTGAGTGGGACCTCAAAGGACTTTGGTGACTGGTGTTCGTGATCTGGTTTCCTGATTCTGTCTGTCATGTTTGTTGTTTTAGGTGCCCTGAGGTCACCTTTTTTGGAGGGGGCTACTGTCACGTTTCCACGTTCCAACCCTGTCTCCCTGCCCTCTGTATTCCTTATGTCTGTGTTTCCCTGTGCTGCTTTCCCTGACATGCAGCTCAGGGGTTAAGTTCATTGCTCATTGAGCTTCTGCTGGTGATATGGGCTGATTACTCCCCTATATAAAGCCATGGGCCCATATCACCATGCTCTTGCATCCTGGTTCACTTCAGCTACAGATTTGTTCCTGAGAGCTCCCTGTCATTCTATCCTAGTTCTTTCTCAGTGTTTCCCCCTTGTCTGAGTTCTAGGTTTCTGATTGACTTCCTGGTATTGACCCTCTGGCCTGGCTGACGGATTTTCTCTGGTGCTATATCCCCGCTTTGGCTCAAGGTATACGTTTTGGTTTTGACTCCTGGCTTATTTATTGACCACTCTTCTGGATATCCCTAGCTGTTCTGTGCATATTGAATTATATGTTGTGTATCCCTGTTGACCACGGCTTTTGTATATTGAAGTCCTTCCCTGCAAGTTGTTGAGTATAACTCCTTCAGGTGTCTGTGTTTTCCCCAGGACTCTGCACGGCTACAAGGTAACCTTTTTCTATTAGTGCAGATTCGGCCACTCTAAGGACCGATCTATCAGTATAGGGCTCCTTCGGTAATAGCCGTGCAGAGGTCCCCAGTGTCTCCTGTGGTTTATTTACGTATCCTAGATCATTGTGTCACGCATCTCTGCATATAGCGGCTTTTACTCATACCTGGGCCCTACTTGGCGCATGCCGGGTACCGCCATAGTGGCTGAACGTGACAGAAACGATATGATACGAAACTAAACAAAATGGTATATAACAAATTTATTTCGTTTTACACTGTGTCATCATCATAAAATAAAAATTTGAATAATTGATATCAACTATCGAATTTGAAATGAACCATCAAATGGATATCAACTATCGAATTCGATTCGATACGAATCCGATACGATAGAAATTGAAATGAACTATCAAATGAATATCATTATCAACTATTGACTTCGATACGATACTAATCCGATACGATACAATTGAAATGAACTATCAAATGAATATCAACTGTTGGATATCAACTATCACATGGATATCAACTATTGAATTCGATACGTTACGAATCCGTTACGATACGATACAAATCAATCTGAAATTAAATGAAATACGAAACGAAACACGAAATGAAATTATTTAAAAACGTAACAAAACGAAACTAAACGAAATGAGCTTTGGTCTGCGCCTCTTCCCGGCAGATCGAGCCAGCGATTTTTCAGGGGTCTTTCAGATCGATTCGGCAGTTTTGCGATGAGTTTGGTGGCTTTCTGGCAGTTTGCAGCTGCGTTCGGCTGGTTTATCGGCGGCGTTCGGTGCATCGAATCGGCACACTCTGGGGACCCTGCGTTGACTGCTGAATTCACAGCACGGTCGGCGAACTAACGGTGCCGAAGTGCGCCGAAGGAGAGAGCACTGAAATTTCGGAGCTCTCTGAATAACCCCTTTAGTAAGCCTTCATGCCGCAGATTTATGAAACCTATGTGGTTTTCTAGGGTTAATGAGAACTTGGCTAATGGTTACACGATGCATAACGATCCAATAAATGGTAACGGGAGAAAATTTGGCAAGAAGTTTAAATATTTAAATTAGCGCTGTATTAAAGCGGAGCCGGGCGGGAGGGAAACACGAGGACTTTCACAGCTGTTAAATTGGATCGTCTTATGAAAAAAAACGCAAGATGAAGCGATTTGACTCCATGTACAATAAGACACTTGTTTACTGTATAACACTGGAACGTGCGAGATAAATGCGGCACGAAGAAATCTCTTCCCACGTACTGAACCCAGACCGCTTCACTCGGGGAATCAAAGCATTTGTGATGCAAATTTCAACCAGTGCTTTGTAACGATATTCATTTACCTGCCCGGCAATGAAACGGTTAATAAAAAAAAGAGCTTGGAATCATCCACATTCTGCAGTTTCTTTTTATTATCGTTTATAAAGTGTTATACGGGAAGCTGAACAATTGAAGAGATGTTGTTAAACGTGCGTTTGGGAACGGGGGGGTGATCAGGTCATTGACAACTATGATTGGAACAAAAGCTGCGTTATGCAATGTGCAGGAGGGGGTTGTTTTTTAACAATTAATTTGATACGTGGATTTGTTTTGTAAAAGAGAAATAATGGATTGTTATGTTACGATGCAGTTCCTGTAAATTAAAAATTTATATCGGGTTATTCAAAGAGAATCGAAAAGCCACCGCACGTTCGGTGACTTTTCGTTCTCTTCAATTCGGTGCGATTTGGCGATCCCATTTCGGCGACCCTGCGATGTATTCAGCAAGTACCACAGGGCCGCCGTAGTGCAGGGAAAAGTCGCCGCAAACCCGCTGAAAACTCAACGTCAAACGAGGGCGAATGCACACCGAAACCCGCAAAAACATCTGGATTAACCCCGCCGAACACGCCGGAGAAACCCGAGCAGGAGCCGATCACAGCGCAGAGCAGCTGCCAGAAAAACTCGACACCGCAGACGTATGGAGTGAAAAACCCCCCAAAAAAACAGTACGCTTGAATGTTTGAAAAGTGAAACGCTGTTTGCAAAGAAACTACTGAGCGAAAATGTCTGAAATTTACATATAACATCCAATGAATGATAATAAAAAGGGCTGTTACAGAAAAAAGAAAAAACTATTTAACTCTTTCACTGCTGAGGACGTGTGGGGAACGTCTTTACTGACTCCTAAGGAAAGATAGGGGTTTGTTTGAACCCCGATATCTCCTGACTGTTTTCAGTTAGCAGGGTCATGTCTGGTATCATTAGAAAGGCCAGAGCATGGCCTTTCCAATGATACCAAACATGACCATGTTTAAAGTAAAGAAAAAAATAATAAGAAAAAGAAAAAAGTGTTTAAAACGTGAAATGGTTCAGCAGTGAAGGGGTTAAAAAAACTACAAAAATGTTTTTTCGCAAAAGAAAAATGCCTAAAAGATCCTAAAAAATCTATAAATAAAGAGACTTTTTACTGCAGAATATTATAATAAACGGTTTATTAGATATTGGATTAAAACGGGAATATTTTTAACATTGAAGCCTATGGGATTCGCCTGAATAAACCTGTCGAATGAAACCACCGAATGGCAGGGCATTTTGGCAACTTTTCACTGCCGGTTTTTGTTCTCTGAATAGACAAAGCTATGGGGATTTCACTGCCCTCGAACAGGCACCAAACAGGCACCGTATGTGCAGGCAATTCGCCAACATTTGGCGAATTGCCTGCTCTCTGGATAGCCGAATGGCCAGGAAAGGTAACCGAACGCTTATTTTCAGCGTTCAGTTGCCTTATGGGAGCCATTCCGATCTCTTTGAATTACCCTGATAGATTTAAAAAAAATAAAAAATGGCACCAAAGCTTTGCTTGTAATTCCACCCGGAAGCCCTGTCGATCAGAGAGCTAGTAATTACGCTTCCTGCCTCTCAATTTAACTCATTGGACGGTATAAAATGAGTACATGGAAGGAGAGTGTCCTTGGGGGGATTAAAAATCAATGAAGTGGCTGCTCAATCACAGGGGATTGCCACAAAGAAAAGGAAAGTCAGGCAGCTCAAGGGGCTCCTCCGGGGTATTTATTGAGAACAGAGTTCACTTCTCAAAGTGCCGTCCAGTGTGTCATTAATTTGTGGCCAAGATCTTGTGTTGATGATGGGAGAGTCGCGGCGTTGCATAAAGTTTTCTCCAGCAAATTATCCCAAAGATTCTCCTCAATGGGGTTAAGGTCTGGACTGTGCGGTGGCCAATCCATGCGTGAAAATGATGTCTCATGCTCCCTCAACCACTCTTGCACAATTTGAGCCCAATCAATCCTGGCATTGCCATCTTGGAATATGCCCGCTGTGTCATCAGGGGAGAAAAAACTCATTGATGGAAAAACCTGCTCATTCAGTATATTCAAAGAGTCACATGACCTCATTTTTTGGCCATTCATTGCTTGTTGCGAACTAATATCATTTGCTTTTGGGCTCCAGAAGGTGCCCCCAAAGTTTTAGTCCAATGGGCATAATGCCCCTGACATATCGGGCTTTCACGGGCTGCAGTTTTACCTGCAGTAACTACATTTGGACAGTAGATGGCAACAAATAGGTTGTTACAGTATGGAATACATTGGGAATATTCCCAAATATTTCTTACGGTATAATATATTAAAAATGATTTTCCAAAAATTCACTGGCTCCTGGCATTGGATTTTTGGAAAATTACTTGGTAGTGAAGGGGTTAAGTATTCAAAGCACAATGAATAAGAGCTGTTGATGTCATAAAGAGCCCTGAACCTCCCACATTGTGCTTGTATAACCAGATTAGGTACAAAGACCACTGCTTTCAGAGTGTTGGGCTCTTCGCTTGCCTTTCCGTTGCACCAAGCTAATATCCGAGTTTTTAACAAAAGGATTGTAATTGTGTCAGCTTTTCGAAAAGGGAAAAAAAAATACACATTATTCTTCATCTGCAAAACTGGCCTTAAAAAAAAAAAATCCTTTTTATCTGATTAATAGGAAATATCCAGAGCTGTCGCGTTCTCTTTATGTGTCAGAGAGTAGCAGGATGTATCCTTTCATACATCTCAGAAAGCACTGCTGTTTCCCAAATTTTATCTCATTGTTCTTAGAATTATTATATATTTTTTGCACTTATGGAAACTAGGACGGTGACACAACGCTTTTTACTGACGCCACCGTGGTGCTACGAGCAGACGGAACATAAAAGGGACACGTCATCCTGCGAATATCTCCAACGCTGAAAAAGTCTTTTCACCAAGAAAGGGAAGCAGGAGAAAAAAAATATAAACAAGTATTCAATAGGGCTGCAACGAACGATTATTCTCATAATCGATTAGTTGGCCGATTATTAGTTCGATTAATCGTATAAAAAAATAAAAAAAAATTGTTTTCTTAACCCTTTCGCTGCTGAGCCATTTCACGCCTGTGTGCTGAGCTAATTTTTACCTCTTTCGCTCATCATGTTTAACCGTGATTTGAAGCCACATTTTATTACATGACCCAGACATATTATATATCGTTCTTTCCGGCAGACACCCCAGATTCAAAATATATCATTCTTATATGTATACGTCATGTCCTGCCTGAATATTATAACAAAAAATGCAATAAAATTTAAATTTTTAATCATCTGCAGCGTGTAAAGTTGTTTTTTTTCACATTTTATCACATGAGCGTTTGCGGTTGTATTTTCTATGGGGTGCGCTTGTACAAAAATTTGAAATGGGGACTCGTTACATTTTTTGGGGGGGAATAACGTGATTTTTAGCAAACGCACCCCATAGAAAAAAATCATTAGTGCAGCATCATTGTTCACTTTATAATTGAAATGTGAACAATATTGCTGCATTAATAAAAACAACACACAAAAAAAATATGTTTTTTTACATTTTTTTAAAATTATTTTTAATTTTACTTTACTTTGAACATGGTCATGTTTGGTATCATTGGAAAGGCCATGCTCAGACCTTTCGAATGGCACCATGCATGACCCCGTATCGCCACCAAGGGGTTTCCTTGGGAAATCCCCGGGCAGCTAGGGGTTCCCCGGCTATCTGACGTCATCGTGCTATGACACGTCAGGAGCCGAGGGGGAACCCGGAGGTGGAGCCGCCATCCAAGATGGCGACCCCAACCGGAGCTAGATTGCGATCGGCTGCCGAGCGGCGTCGATCACGATCTGGCAATTATAGGGTTAAAAACCAGGCACCGCTTTAAAGGGCAGTCACTGCCCTTCAAAGCGGTGCCTGTTTTTTTGCTGAAAACCCTCCGGATCGGGAGGGAGAGGGATCCAAAAGGATCACCCCCCTCCCTTTCAGGCGATCTCCCGGCATTGTCGGAGTGGTCGCCTGGAAATGACGTCATCGCGCAGGCGGGATGACGTCATTTACGTCAGGGGCTGGCCTATAGTCAGTGTCTGGCTTCCCTGAAGCCAGAACGCCGCGGGACCCCGGACAGAGAGGTGACTATCTCCGCCGGGGCTCCCGCTTGCGGATGACGTGTGGGGCACGTCCTCCGCATATAGCGGGAGTCAATGAGGACGTGCCCCACACGTCATCCGCAGTGAAGGGGTTAAATAACCACAACCCCTCCCCCTTTTTCATAAGCAATTTGCTTAGTGTACGTAACTTTTGCTGGGGTTTATTCATAAAATATGGGGCCAAGAGATCACCTGTGCTGCATTCCTTTCAATTACCTGTTAATTGCCTGTTAATTTTGGCCGAGGACCCGTTTTTGGAGTAAGCACCAGGGATGAGCAGTAGGTAAAATTTGGCGATTAGCGTCGTTCCAGAAATTAGCACAAGCACCAAGTGATCTGTTGGTTACAATAGCGCAAGTGATCTCTAGCGCTCCCATATTAAGTACAGGAGGCGGTAAGTGCAGTATGCTCGCACTACCAATCATTAAGGAAGTGATTTTTCCTCGTTATGAGCGAGAGGCAAGCGATCTGTTGGTCAGGCGCTAGACTCATTTTATCTGGCGCCAACGCGAAAACATGCTGACGCTAGGGTTAGCTCACACCAGGTCTCAGGGCCCTCAGAATCCAAAGAATGGCAATTTATTGGACACGCACAAAAGAAATGCTGCTGTGACAGAAAAATACTTTTTTTGTGCAATAATTTGGGTAGATACGTTAAGGTTTTCGGTTATTTCTAAGGATTTTTCGTTTTTCTTTGTAACCCGGCTGGCGCTAGACTAGACTTTAATATTCCTTTCAGACTCCCCGGCCCTCAACACCATGTTTGGGATCGGATCTAACCATTTGCAGGATTGTTTTGTGACATTTTAGGCAAATTGGTTTGCTCTAGATATTATCTGGGACAGGCTTTATCTTGCCATCAGATTCCAGGCTTGTTTTTTTTTTTGGGGGGGGGTATTCTTAACGCGCGTTAGGGTTCTGACAGGGAGATTGATGATGAAAAGCTTTTGCTGGTTTCATACATTACTAAAGGTATATTCTTTTTCCTCGCTCCACACACTAAGAGCCTTGTAGGTCTACATTTTTTTTTATTTCAGCAGAGAAGTATATATATACAGTTGCAAGACAAAGTATGTGAACCCTTTGGGATTACGTGGAGTTTTGCATGAATTGGTCATAAAATGTGCTCTGATCTTCATCTAAGTCACAACAATTTGAAAAACACAGTCTGCTTAAAATAATAAAACACAAACATTATATGTTTTCATGTTTTTATTGAACAGAACATGTAAACATTCACAGTGCAGGGTGGAAAAGGTATGTGAACCTTTGGACTTAAAGGAACACTCCAACAAAAAAATCACCCCCCGTTTTTTTTTCCTAACCTATCCCTATTCCCTTAATAAAACCTTCCTTTTTTTTTCTTTTCTTGTAACTGCAATACTTACCTTTAAAATCCTCTCGTTTCCAGCGGCGTTTTTTTTTTTTTATACTCACCTCCCTCCTCTTCCGCTCCCGTCCTTCTTCTTGCTGCGTCTTGGCTTCTGGTTTACGTGAGAAGCGCGCATGCGCGCCTCTCACATAAGCCAGCCAATCGGCAGGCTTCCTCCCGGCTCCCTCTGAGGATTAGTGTTGCGCGCAAGAGGATGCGCGCAACACTAACCCGAAGAGGGAGCCGCCAGCTTCTGCGGGGAGTAGGAGACGTCATCGCGCTGAAAGCGCGATGACGTCTCCTACTCGGCAAAAGTCGGCAGAAGCGGGAAATATGATTCCCGCTCTGCTGACTGACAGCTGGGAGGGCGGAGTAAAGTCCTCCGCCTCTCTCAGCTGTTTTCAGCCTTTTCTGCAGATCGGCTGAGCGGAGGGAGGGGGGACAAAGGGCAGGATACTCCGGGCATCATGACCACCTAAAATAGCTTAGGTGGTCATGTTGCTTAGAGTATCCCTTTAATAACTGGTTGACCCTCCTTTGGCAGCAATAACCTCAACCAAACGTTTCCTGTAGTTGCAGATCAGACCTGCACAACGATCTGGAGTAATTTTGGACCACTCCTCTTCACAAAACTGTTTCAGTGTAGCAATATTCTTGGGATGTCTGGTGTGAATCGCTCTCTTAAGGTCATGCCACAGCATTTCAATCGGGTTGAGGTCAGGACTCTGACTGGGCCACTCCAGAAGGCGTATTTTGTTTTGTTGAAGCCGTTTTTTTGTTGAATTACTTGTATGCTTTGGGTCATTGTCCTGTTGCATCACCCATCATCTGCGGAGCTTCAGTTTGTGGACAGATGGTCTTACGTTTTCCTGCAAAATGTCTTGATAAACTCTGGAATTCATTTTTCCATCATTGACAACAATCCGTCCAGGCCCTGAGGCAGCAAAGCAGCCCCGAGCCATGATGCTCCCTCCGCCATGTTTTACAGTGGGGATGAGGTTTTGATGTTGGTGTGCTGTGCCTTTTTTTCTCCACACATAGTGTTGTGTGTTTTTTCCAAACAACTCAATTCTGGTTTCATCTGTCCACAGAATATTTTGCCAGTAGTGCTGTGGAACATCCAGGTGCTCTTTTGCAAACTTCAAAGGTGCTGCAATATTCTTTTTGGACAGCAATGGCTTCCTCCGTGGTGTCCTCCCATGTACTCCATTCTTGTTTAATGTTTTCCTTATTGTAGATGTGTCAACAAAAATGTTAGCATGTGCCAGAGATTTCTGTAAGTCTTTAGCTGACACTCTAGGATTCTTCTTTACCTCATTAAGCATTATGCGCTGTGCTCTTGCAGTCATCTTTACAGGACGACCACGCCTAGGGAGAGTAGCAACAGTGCTGAACTTTCTCCATTTGTAGACAGTCTGTCTTACTGTGGACACATGAACATCAAGGCTTTTGGAGATACTTTTGTAACCCTTTCCAGCTTCATGCAAGTCAACAAATCTTGATCGTAGGTCTTCTGAGAGCTCTTTTCTGTGAGGCATGGTTCACATCAGGCAGTGCTTCTTGAAACCAATAAACCCAGAACTGGTGTGTGTTTTTAAAGGGCAGGACAGCTTTCAGCAACACATCCAATAATATCACACTGATTGGACTCAAGGTTGGCTCACTCCTGGCTCCAATTAGCTCTTGGAGAAGTTATTAGGCTAGGGGTTCACATACTTTTTCCACCCTGCACTGTGAATATTTACATGTTATGTTCAATAAACACATGAATAACACAAATAAAGAAATTAGTTGTCATGCACACTAAAAAAGCAAGGGTGCACTCTCCTAAACACATGAAAACATATAATGTTTGTGTTGTATTATTTTAAGCAGACTGTGTTTTTCAAATTGTTGTGACTTAGATGAAGATCAGAGCACATTTTATGACCAATTCACGCAAAACTCCACGTAATCCCAAAGGGTTCACATACTTTTTCTTGCAACTGTGTATATATATATATACACACTATTAAAGTGTAAATTATTATTAAATATATATTATTTAATAGTGTATACCTTTTGACTCTTACTAAATAAATTTATTATAGCCATCCATCTGTGTGTCTCTTCACTTGCTATACAACGTTCCAGGTTATAGGCTGATATACCTTTTAAAATTACAAATGGCGTAGTTATGTGTATGTAGCGCTCACCCCCGGAGGAGCCGCTGAATAAACCCAGGATAGTCTCACCGCACTAAGAATTACTATATACCAGCACACTGTTGTGGATTTTCTAGATTTTGGACTTTACTGAAGCAATAATGTGGCATTGAATACACATATACTTTGAAGCGTAAATCGATTAAGTGGGGATAAATGATGTAATGCGCAACGCGGGAAAAACACGTGGCGGAAAAGAAACGGTTAATGCCCCTCAGTTCGTGAGTTTAAGTCCCGCTCAAAAATCTCATAAATTGGAGTCTTAGGGTACCCAGGTACTAGATTCAACTGGCCAGTGAATGAACAAAAATATCTTCGACTAGTCAACGTTGGGGCCCTGTGAATTGAAGCAATCAACCAAGTGTGCGCTTTCTTGGAACTGTGGGCCTTGAGGCCTCTCACCCATCTGGCGAACACTGTGTACAGAACCGATGACACGTCCAAAGGATCTCTCTCCGCCGACTGGAACCCGGTGCCAACGAATCTGCTCCTCCGATACCGATTCTCTGCAACAGGAACCGATCTGCCGCCTGCACTCCCGCGGCCTCTTTACTCGAGGTTCTTCTGGAACCTGGTTGTCCTCCGAGCTGCTCAGCGGAATGTGGTATGCGATGATGCACACTCCGTCCCCGATCTCCAGCACTGGACATGCCTCGATCCACGCTCCGGCCTGGATGTGATCCCAGACAGGGCCGGCGCTAATGTAAGGCGACACAGGCGGCCGCCTTACTGTGCTGGCCTGGTGCCAAACTGGGGGGCGCCAGAATCCTGTTCCCTGGTCACTGCTGGTCGGGGATTTGGTTCTAGCGCCGCCCATTGTGTAAATTATCTCCCCCCTCTTGTGGCTGGAGCAGTTGCTTGCCTGTTTCACTTCCGGGCTGGGCTGATGAGGGGGAGGGCGCACCGGAAAGATGCAGCAAAGCCTGGGCCATGTGCTGCCTCCTGCTGCTCCTTACAGGGGATAGAGAGAGGAGGTATGACCGACCAGCCTGGCTCAGCAGCAATGATCCCACCAGGCCAGGAGGTGAGTGATCACACTGCCTGCCGAGATAGTGACACCCCCTCCTACACTCACACACTCTCCTGCTGTGAAGGAGGAGCGTTTGATTTTTAACTACTGCTGGATCAGCTATTTGAGCACCACACTGCAATTTGCTTTAGTTGTGTTTTAATGCCATCCTCCCTGCTGCTCTGTATGATCTGTCAATGTGCTGCAAAGTATAAAGGACCTTTATAGCAGCAGGAAGAATGGCATTAAAACACAGCTGAAGCACATTGTAATGTGGTGCTCAGATACCTGGTCCAGCAAGAGTTAAACACAGAAGCTTCTACTTCACAGCAGCGCTTACTACAGAGATCTTTCACATTTATTTATCCCTGTTGCTGCACCCACTGGCAGGCTATTCCATGTATCTACTACCCTTTCTATATCAATGTTACATGGAATAGCCTCTCAGTGGGGACAGTAACAGTGATATAGAAAAGGGTAGTAGATGCATGGAATAGCCTCCCAGTGGGGGCAGTATCTACTAACCTTTTCTATATCACTGTTACTGCCCCCTCTGGGAGGCTATTCCATGTATCTACTACCCTTTCTATATCACTGTTACATGGAATAGCCTGCCAGTGGGGACAGTAACAGTGATATAGAAAAGGGTAGTAGATGCATGGAATAGCCTCCCAGTGGTGGCAGTATCTACTAACCTTTTCTATATCACTGTTACTGCCCCCTCTGGGAGGCTATTCCATGTATCTACTACCCTTTCTATATCACTGTTACATGGAATAGCCTCTCAGTGGGGACAGTAACAGTGATATAGAAAAGGGTAGTAGATGCATGGAATAGCCTCCCAGTGGGGGCAGTATCTACTAACCTTTTCTATATCACTGTTACTGCCCCCACTGGGAGGCTATTCCATGTATCTACTACCCTTTCTATATCACTGTTACTGTCCCCACTGAGAGGCTATTCCATGTAACAGTGATATAGAAAGGGTAGTAGATACTGCCCCCACTGGGAGGCTATTCCAAGTGGGGGCAGTATCTATTATCCTTTCTATATCACTGTTACTGATCCCACTGGGAGGCTATTCCATGTACCAGTGATATAGAAAGGTAGTAGATACATGGAATAGGCTCCCAGTGGGAGCAGTAACAGTGATATAGAAAGGGTAGTAGATACATGGAATAGCCTCCCAGTGGGGGCAGTAACAGCGATATAGAAAGGGTAGTAGATACATGGAATAGCCTCCCAGTGGGAGCAGTAACAACGATTTAGAAAGGGTAGTAGATACTGCCCCCACTGTGAGGCTATTCCATGTAACAGTGATATAGAAAGGGTAGTAGATACTGCTCCCACTGGGAGGCTATTCCATGTATCTACTACCCTTTCTATATCACTGTTACTGCCCCCACTGTGAGGCTATTCCATGTAACAGTGATATAGAAAGGGTAGTAGATACTGCTCCCACTGGGAGGCTATTCCATGTATCTACTACCCTTTCTATATCACTGTTACTGCCCCCACTGTGAGGCTATTCCATGTAACAGTGATATAGAAAGGGTAGTAGATACATGGAATAGTCTCCCAGTGGGAGCAGTATCTACTACCCTTTCTATATCGTTGTTACTGCTCCCACTGGGAGGCTATTCCATGTATCTACTACCTTTCTACATCACTGTTGGAATAGCCTCCCAGTGGGGGCAGTATCTACAGACTGTCTCCACCAAGATGGTGGCGAACCGGGCGGCCCTGCCAATGATGTCAGCAAGGCGCAATCTCCACCACCCTGTACCCTGACTCCCTAGCAGTAATTGTGGCAGGCGTCGACTGTACCCTGACGTCCTGAGAAGAGGATCCTGCTGTACAGTTGACTGGATGCGGGTGGCCCAAAATGAGAAAGACAGCCACAGGCCCTCCATAACAAAAGAGTGAGAGAGTGGTAAGGTAGGGAAGCTGTGGCATTGGTAATATATTGTTGATATTGGCACTGTGGCACAGAAGGGGCACCACCAGGCACAGCATAGATTGGCACTGTGGCACAGGAGTGTCACCCAATTAATCAGTGACTCAGACCACTGCTAGAGGTTGTCCGTGCAAGAGCAACGTTCAGCGTCCTTTATGGTCTGTGAGATGACACCAAATACTCCCGATAGGCATGACACGGATGTGGGGGGGGGGGCACCAAAACACATCTTCGCCTGAGTAGACAAAAATGCTTGCACCGGCCCTGATCCCAGACAATGTGCTGCATGCATCTTACTCGTCTAGCTGCTCTGCTCGCTCTGCCCATGCCCTGCACGTGGCTCCTGATGTCTTTCCTGGCGCCAGCACGCCCACTTCCTGTCCTCTTCACAAAGGTTTCTGGGAGATAGAGTCTTTTAGTCCAGCATAGTCTTTGACATGTCTAAGCTCTGTCTCCCTCTAGTGGCAGCAACAACTCAGTCCATATAGCTAGACTAACACAGCGCTACATGTATTTATCAGTTACTATAATAACCAAATATCATTGCTGCAGAGGCTTATTAACTAACCAGTGTTGTATAGTCTCTGAATGATCAGATATAACTCTGCCAGAATACAAGAAATTGCTTTGTGTTTGATGCTATTAAGTGCATTTTGGTTTCTAGTAATTTTTCTTGTGTTACCTTGCCTTGCCTTGCAATTAAAGTACTCACTGTAGCTGCATGGACGGCTGCCATCTAGATACTCACTGTGGCCACATGGTCGACGGCCATATTGGTGCTCACTGGGCACATGATAGTAACACGGCAGTAATTGTACAACCTTTTGCACAAATAATTCATCCATAGCGACGCAAACCAAAATAAAAGGCATATCGCCCGGGATTATCGCCTGAAAGCGATATCTCACCTCAAACAGCTCTTGACCGGTAGAATCAGCAAGTCAGTACAGCTTTAGGCCGAATTGCTGCAGCAACCAGCTTCGCTTTGGAGCAGCAATTCAGCAGCTGTGGTCTTGATGCTAGCTGAGCATCGTGGGACTTGTAGTTTTGATAGAGCCAAGTTTGAGAGAATCACCGGTCTATGCTGTGGGGAAAACGTTTTTTTTTTTTAAAAAAAAAATGTTTGTTTTGTAATGGAAGCCATATGCCGCGTCACATTCTGCGATTGACGGACGGGATGAGAGCAGACTGGCCACCAGGTTTTATTTGCCTTGTTTTTGTTTATGTGCCAGAATGATAAATAAAAAGGTCACTTTTTGAGCTAAAACTTACCATTTCCAAAGCTGTGTTAAAAATCTAACAATCCAGCAGCGATTCCCAACGACTGCGTTACGATTAAATCCTTTATAGTCTTTTCATCTCTCGTGTTATAGATTTTCATATATTGACGCCGATGTAAATAAAGGATGTTTTTCCCCCTTCTCCCTCACGTGGCCGACTCTAGTTTTTATCTCCTCTCTCTCCTTTGAAAATTGACATCAAACGAACATATTTCAGCGTGCTGGGAAAGTGCAAAGGGGGGGGGGGGATAGATAATTTTTTTCTCTCTCTCTCGATTGACGGGCAGCGAGATGATAGAACGAGTCGTGTTATAAAAGGAAGGGAACGCGTCGGGTTTTATACCATTCTGACAGCGAGCGGCGCGGCCTTGTTGTTTTAAGCCGGGGAGAGCTGCACAAGGTCTGCTAATTTCACAGTATATAACGAGGCGTCTTGACAGCAATCACCGCGAAATGTAATTTAAGATTATGACATCGCACTGTGTAAATTGGACCCGTGGTGTTAACTCACCTATGTGATCGCTGAGAGCTGCTCCCCGTGGGTACGAATTGTATCTATGGGGAGCTTGTTGTACCACTCCGGCACTCGAAGAGTTAACTGGGATTCATTTAAAACCCATCATCGCTGAATGATGTACCTGTAGATACTCGAGTATACCGCTAGAGTTTGGTGACAAAAATTTACCTTAAAATTGGAAGGGTCGCGTTATATTCGAGACATCTGCATCGCGTGTAAAAAAAAACTTCCCTTGCCCTGGATCCCAAGTCTCCTGGAAGTTCCGTTAGTCTCGCTGAAGTGAATGTGAGCTCCCTGATGCTTGCAAACACTCCAGGAACTCCCAGATTCGGGAGAGGTGGGATCCATCATGGCCAGAGGGCAAGCTCGGTTTAAGCCAATCACCTCGCTCGCCTCCACCGGCCATCTAAATCGCTAGTAAAGAAGACGGGTGGCCAGCGGCTTCATACTTAGTAACAACTGCAATCATTCTAGAGCAGAGCACCCTGGCCTGAGGGATAGCCTAACCGTGGTGAGAGAACCTGGAAGGATTTTAATTGTTTACCGGTACAGCATACTTTTATAATTTTGCTCCTAGCGTTATATTCGAGTCTTTAGTATTTCCACATTTCCATAATAAATCTCTATTCATCGCGTTATATTCGGGTCGCGCTATACTCGAGTATCTACGGTAGTATTGAAACGCTAAGGACCTCTTTTTTTCTTATTTTTTATATTGAATTTTTTTTATGTTGCAAGTAAGTCAGCGATACAATCAACCACTCTATGAAAAGACGCATAGAGTGAGAATAACAATACACAGCAGATAATAAGGGGGAGGGTAGACGTCATCAAAAATAGAACTTGACAGGGTGTTCAGGGGGACACCAGGTGAGATGGGGGAAGAGAGGAGAGATGGGAAAAGAAAAGGGGGATGTGTGAGGGGAATCGCCCTAAAATTTGATATTCTAGGCTCACCCCAGGAACTGCAAAGCGTACCAGGGTCCATGGAAGAGGTCACAGGGGCCGGGGGACCTGGGGCCAGGAGAGACGGCTAGAGCCATGGTGGCCGCTCAAGTGGCTCGCCCAGAACCACCCAGTGTCCCACAACCACACACACACACACACACACACACAAAAAAAAAGGGGTGGGGTGGGAGAGGTATAATACCTGATGTCCCAATAGTCTCAAGAGGTCCCGTGTGCCGGGGTAAGCAGGAAGTCTGCAAATCGTGACCAACCTCCCAGTTCTTTGACCACTTTGCTACCTGGCTTTCTCACTTCCTGTCTTCTAGTCTTCCATGCCTAATTCTCGGGGACTTCAACATTCCCATTGATGATCCTTCTGCCCCTGCTGCCTCCAAACTTCTTTCACTCATGTCCTCCCTTGGACTCACACAACCCTCCCTCCTCCCTACCCACCGCGATGGTCACGCTATTGACCTTGTCTTTTCCAACCTCTGCTCCATTTCTGAGTTCAACTGTCGCCCTTTCCCCATCTCTGACCACCACCTTCTCTCTTTCAACCTATCTGGACTTCCTAAACACCCTGCTCCCCCACCCCGCACACACACTCGCAGAAATCTTCATGCTGTGGATCCCCATCAATTCTTCAATCTACTTCACCACCTCCCTCACACCTCATCCTTCACCTGCCCTGATTCTGCCGCTAATCACTACAACACTACTCTTATCTCTGCTCTAGACACTCTTGCTCCTCTTTGACTCTGTAAGGCCCCACGCCGCCAACTTCAGCCCTGGCACACCCTCCAGACACGCTACCTGCAAAGATGCTCCCACACTGCAGAGTGTGCCTGGAGGAAATCCCGCTCTGAAGCTGATTTTGTTCACTTCAAGTTTATTCTCTGGTCCTACACCTCTGCCCTCCACTTGGCCAAACAATCCTCCTTCTCATCTCTTATATCTACGCTGTCCTCCAACCCTAAACGGCTCTGGTCCACCTTCAACACCCTCCTCTACCCACCTGCACCTCCCCCCACAGCTGCCTTCAGCGCTCAAGACCTGGCAGACTACTTCCTCAGTAAAACTCTAACTATCAGAAGCAACATCCCAACACAAGATAGTTATCTGCCACCTCCACTCCCAGAGGTCCCCTCTGCTACCCTCTGCCGCTTCCTCCCAGCCACTGAGGAGGAAGTCAATTCCTTATTGTCCTCCTCACATCTCACCACGTGCCTGCTCGACCCCATTCCCTCACACCTAATTCCTCCCCTCTCCTCCTCCCTCACCCCTGCTCTCACACACATCTTCAACCTATCTCTCTCCACTGGCTCCTTTCCATCCGCCTTCAAACACGCGCTAGTTACCCCTTTACTAAAGAAACCATCCCTCGATCCCAACTCTCCATCCAACTACCGCCCTGTATCCCTGCTTCCCTTTACCTCTAAGCTCTTAGAAAAACTAGTCTTCAACTGCCTCTCCCTCTTCCTGTCCTCCAATTCCCTACTTGACCCCCTGCAATCTGGCTTCCGTCCCCTACACTCAACTGAAACTGTCCTCACCAAAGTCACCAACGACCTCCTAACTGCTAAAAAACACGGCCACTATTCTATTCTCATCATGCTTGACCTCTCGGCTGCTTTTGACACTGTTGACCACCCCCTCCTTCTACAGACCCTCAACTCTCTGGGTCTCGGTGACACTGCACTCACTTGGGTTGACTCCTATTTATCCAACAGGTCCTTCTGTGTGTCCTTTGCTGGTAACTCCTCCTCTTCATTGCCTCTATCTGTTGGTGTACCTCAAGGCTCTGTCCTTGGTCCTCTGCTCTTTTCCATCTACACCTCCTCCCTGGGCAAAATCATCAACAGCTTTGGCTTTAATTACCACCTCTACGCTGATGACACTCAGATCTACCTCTCTACCCCTGATCTCTCTCCCCCTGTCCTTTCAAAAGTCAGTGACTGTTTATCTGGCATCTCCTCCTGGATGGCCTCCCACCACCTAAAGATCAACATGTCAAAGACTGAGCTCCTACTTATTCCTCCCTCCAATGCCTCCCCACCTCCTGACTTCTCTATCACGGTGGAGGGTATCACCATCTCCCCATCAAACCAAGTTCGCTGTCTTGGAGTTACACTTGACTCTGCTCTTTCCTTCATCCCCCCACATCCAGTCTCTTTCCTCCTCCTGCCGATACCAACTGCATAATATTTCCAGAATTCGGCCACTTCTTACCGCTGTCACCACAAAACAACTCATACACGCCCTGGTAATCTCCCGACTCGACTATTGCAATAATCTCTTATCTGGCCTCCCTCTGTCCCGCCTCTCCCCCTACAATCCATCTTGAACGCCTCCGCCAGGCTAATTCACCTCACCCGCCGCTCTGTCTCTGCCGCTCCCCTCTGCGAGTCCCTTCACTGGCTCCCCATCCACTGCAGAATTAAGTTCAAAATCCTTATCCTTACCTACAAAAGCCTCACTAACTCAGCTCCCCACTACCTGTCCTCACTAATCACCAAATACACCCCAGCCCGCTCCCTAAGGTCAAACAGCGACCTGCGCTTAGCGTCTCCCTGCATCACCTCTTCCCATGATAGACTGCAGGATTTCTCACGCGCAGCCCCCACTCTCTGGAACGCTCTCCCTCGTACTGTCAGACTTTCCCCTAACTTCTCTTCCTTCAAACGCTCCCTGAAAACATTCCTATTTAGGGAAGCCTACCACCCAACTCACTGACGCAACCATCAATCACTCTCACCTTACAGTCCTCTCCTCCTGTTTCCAACCCCAACCCTCCCAGATTGTGAGTTCCTACGGGAATAGGGCCCTCATCTCCTCCTGTACTGTTTGTCAAATGTTGTTCAATGTATTGTATTGTAACCCTGTCTATACTGTGCCTATTGTACAGCGCTGCGGAATATGCTGGCGCTTTATAAATAAAGAATAATAATAATGATGACAACTCAGAATAACAAAATCAAACGAAATAAGGGGGGGGGTGTCAGCAGGTCGTAGTATTAGAAGAAATGTTAGCAAAACAACAATAATGTCCGCAGAAGTGTATCTCAAAAAGCAGGGAAAGTCCTCAGAATAAGAAAAGCTCAGCGCATTCTGACTGGGATCATATAGAGGGGGAAAATAACAGAGCAGAAGAACGTAAGGGGGGAAGCACATCAAAAAGATCTCTCGGGGTGGGGGGAGTTGATTATAGCCAAAATAGAGGAGAGTCCTGCTTATCAGTGTGGGGTCAGTTGCTTCAGCCCGTATCCAGTAGTAGGATTGGGACCACCGCAGGCATCTCCACAGAATGCGATCCATGTCTCCCGGTCACCGCAGGCATGGAGGCATGGTGTATTGGAGGGCTCTTTCGCGTAATTTTGACAACTGGCTGTAGGGGACCATCCGTCCCAAAACTGCCTGGCCCGCAGTCAGCTTGCGTCCTATCGCCACCTCCGCAGACACAAGGGGACACTCAGCACGCAACTCGGAAGCCGATGTGGTGGCTCCAATCTTCTCCGGCGCCTCCGCTGTCACTCCCACAGGGACTGCAACCTCCAGGGAATCACAGATCTCCAGCCTGCTTCCTCCGCATAGGATCAGGGCCGCTCCCGAGGGCCCAGACACCCGTGTCAGAGCCCCAGGCAGATCGCCGCTCCCAGCGCAGCTTCCCAAGGATGCCCCAGCGAGCGAGCAGGCCGCAGGACCGCTCGATCCCTCGACGGCCTCCAGCTCTTCTGACCTCGGGGTCTTCACTCCGTTGCAGCTCCTCAGAGCAGCCAGTATCCGGCGCCAGACTCTCCTGGTGACCGGACCATCGTCGTCCTCCCTCGCCAGCAATCTCAAGCAGGCGTCCAGGCCTGCGACCAGGGCTCCCTCACCTCCAGGGGTGGGGGAGGATCCGTCCATCCATCTCCCCGCAGGTCCGTCCGCCACTCCCATGATATCGTCGTCTAGGTTGAGAGGGAGAAGTGGGCCCACCATCTCCATCCTCTGCAGCAGGAACTCAATCTGGGGCAGGGCATCCCGACCAGAGTTGCCACTAGACCGCTAGAACCTGGTTGCAGGCCGCAAAATGGCCACCGGCGCTGCACTGTAG
Organism: Leptobrachium leishanense; assembly: GCA_009667805.1. Taxonomy (NCBI): domain Eukaryota; kingdom Metazoa; phylum Chordata; class Amphibia; order Anura; family Megophryidae; genus Leptobrachium; species Leptobrachium leishanense. The sequence goes on from CM019070.1 coordinate 22,687,927, forward strand.
CCACAAGGCGGCAGCTGCCAGCAATGTCTCTAGTCTGGAGGGGGTGCCAAACGGGCTCCGGACGGCTCAGTACCGAGGACCAGCCGCTCAGGGACCTTTTAAGAGAGAAAAGTTGCAGAAAAAGTCATCGAGTGGTCCCTGTAAGGAGAAGGCGTACGGAGCTCCAGTGAGTTACGTCTGCTCCCTCCAGCAGCTGGCCACGCCCCCTCCGCTAAGGACCTCTTATTAGACGCCAGGTACAGATACAGGAATCGTGGCCCGGATGTGACATAACAATGTACCTGAAATTTATTTATTTTTTTTAAATAAAAAATTATATATATATAATTAATATCTGTTGATTCAGACAATGTATACCAAAGGCAGAATATTTCACAAAATTATTTCTCTACTGGACCCTTTCCTCTGCTGTAGGTGAAATCTCCTTTTTTCATGTCTTAATAGATGACCTCTGTAATGTGGGGTACCGTACCAAAGTGCAGAATGCTCCCCGCGCCGTCAGTATCCCGAAGAAGTACTGATTCTGGCCCAAAACCCAGTCATTAACCAGAGCGCCTTGCAGCGTGAAAACCAAACCAGGAATGAATTTATTTACAGGGTTTACAGTTACAAACACAGACAGGGGGAATGTACAGAAAAACAATGTAAAACACGCCTCATTGTTTCAGTGCTGCAGAGTCTCCCAATAGCCTACCCCTCCCACATACACACCCGGGCGAAACAAAGGCTAAAGCAAGGGGGGCAGGGAGAACTAGTTTTAGCAAGATCCTGGAGGTGGGAAGGGGCTGTAGTGACACACACTGTAAGGATATAAACAATAATAACTGTAACACATAACAATTAACAGTAAAGATATTAACAATATTAACACAGGCACCAGGTAATAGGGCACAGGAAACACAAACACCCTGCACCTTGTCAGGGCTGCTGGCCCGCCGGCGTCGCGTTCAGCCGCCTCCCCGCTCACCCAGCGTTCCGGCAGGAGGTGCAGAGAGGCGGCCGACCCGGCTACCCGGCGGTACCAGAGGGGCGTTGCAGGCCGGCTCACCTCCTCGTTGTGGCTTAGGTCCCTCGGGAGGATTGGTGCCGGATCCACGGCCGCTAGCCGGGGGTCTGCGGCGGAGCGCCAGGCTTTGTCTGGTCCTCTGAACAGGGATGCGCGCGGTGACGGTCTCCACCAATATGGCGGCCAGGCTGCATCGCGCACCAATGCCGTCACAGGCCTTCTATTGGATCAGATGGGAGGTACTGGGTATAAAAGAACAGAGGGCCCACTTAGCCATCGCTCCAGTATTGAAGCAGTTCCCCTGGTTCCTGGCTCCTGTCCTGAGCACCTGATTAGTTTGTCCCATGTATGCAGTCTGTTTTCTGCTACTTCTGGCTTCCCAGCTGTGTCCCTTGAGCTCTCTCCCTCTTACAACCTCATTCGGTGGGGAAAACCCTGACACCTAGAACTGCAGGCACGGGGTGACTCCAACATAGGAGATGGCTGGGAAACAATATAAAAATATCAGGGCTGCACCTCCCAAACGCATCTCTAGGTCCATGTACCCCAAGCCTAAAGTGACTACTGTCACAACCTCTCGTCCCTTATAAAGTCCGGTTAATCAGGCAGGTATCTAAGCTACTAAATAAGTGAACCTTCAGCCAGTCACTGAGCACGACGGACCCTGGGAGGTGGAAATTTGACGTGCACCTGTCATGCCAACATAAAGCTTGGGCTTTTCTCATAGGGAATCACTCCCTCTAAATGTTTCTGTTTTTCTAGCACACATACTGTATGTAGAATGTCTTCGTTATTCTCTGTAGTCCAGGTTTCACTGTCACTCAGATCCATTGGCATGTCGCGGGGGTGAGGGACAGCTGGGAGTGGAAGACCCGTGTTAAAGGAAAGCCCTCTCCATGTACCTGATTGCTGGCCAGCACACGGACGGACAAGTCACTGTGTCAGCGTCACTGCTGATGGTGGTCAATCATGTAGTGCTGTGTGATGACCCTCTTACAGCTCTGCACACGGGAAAAAGGGCATGTTGACACCCAGCGATTAAGTACAGTTTACGATATGTCAGCAAGGGATGAGATATCACGTTGATCTTTAAGACCGATGCAATACCAACCCTTATGGTATATCTCAGCCAAAGTCCACCTGGCCGGTACAGGTTCACTTTAATCCTCCCATGAGGTACGCTAAACAATGGCACCCGGACGCCCCTCTTAAGTCGGTTATTTATATACTGTACAACAATGCCGTTACTATTCCTGTCTACGACTAATGCCCAAAGGATTGGAAACCCAGTGAGCTGACATACATGTTCTCAAATCAGGATCATCTTTGTAGCACAGCCTAGTTCTGTTTGTATAAGGTTTCTTCTGTGTGTATATATACGCCGATCAGCCACTACATTAAAACCACCTGCCTAATCTCATGTAGGTCCTCTCGTGTTGATGCGTCGAGGCATGGACTCCACAAGACCTCTGAACGAGTCCTGTGGGATCTGGCACCAAGACATTAGCAGCAGATCCTGCACGTTGCGACGGAGGTCCTCCATGGATGGAATCTGTTGTTCCAGCACATCCCACAGATGCTCAATCGGATTGAGATCTGGGGAATTTAGAGACCAAAGAAACACTTTGAAAGCTTTGTCATGTCCCTCAAACCATTCCTAAACAGTTTTTGCCATGTGTCAGGGAGCATTATCCGGCTGGAAGAGGCCATTGCCATCACGGAACACCATGACCATGAAGGGGTGTGCGTGGGCTGCAGCAATCCCTAGGTATGTGGTACGTATCCAATTCTGGATTTATAATTAGGCAAAGTAGGCAGGTCCTACCACAGGGTGAACCTTGCTCTATAAAAAGAAAAGTATAATCCTTTGGACCCCTATATCTCCAGAACCCTACAAGCTAGAGGGTCACATGAGATATCGTTGGAAAGGCCAGAGTGTGGCCTTTCCAGTCATACCAAGCCTGACTAGGTTTTACATAAAACATAAATAGAAATATTTCTATTTTATCTAACACAGCATGGTTATTGGGCGGAGGGGGAGAGATTGGGGTCGCTCCATAATCCAGCTCTGTGTAACGTGTCACGTATGTCCTGGCACCTTGATTGATTAAACAGCAGCTTGGTTGACGTTCACTTGGACGGGTGTCACCCCTCTGCATGGTGAGACCCAGTGTGGTGCGCACCCCCTGTACCGTAGAATTCTTAGACTGCAATAAATGGCCAGAGAATCATGGGAGGTGTAGTTCAGAAACATTGTGGGGGGCAAAATTTGACATCCATTCTATACGGCTTGGGTTTAACCCCGTATCATTTTTGATGAATTTTCAGAGTAAACGTTTGCCCCATGACGGCTATAAATACTCGGTGACAGGACTGATCGTGCTTGTCTCCCGTTAAAAAGCCTCACGTCCTGACTAATACGGTGGGAATGATTCACAGCATCTCGGCGTAGGATGTGATTAGTATTCTTTGAAAAATGGCATATCTTAAAGCTCTGCACTAAGTGACTTTCTTTTCCCATTCAGAACACGGGTTTAAAGAATTCTGCATTGTTTACGTTGCAGAGAATGTTGTTTTATGATTACGGAATCTTGCTGTTTGATTTCTTTTTCCCGTAAACCCATTGACAAAGATTTGAATATTTCAGGGAATTAAAACACAAACTTCTCGGGTTCAAATCAAATAAACTCTAAAGCTTTTATTGTTTTGGTTTTTTTTTTATTCTTGTTTTTCCTTTTTTTTTCTGTTCTTTGAAAACATCTCTTTGCATTATCCTTGCGTCTGCTGGGAGCAAAATGGGGGGGGGGGATAAACTGAAAGCTTAGAAATACAATGTGAAGTGTAAGATCACCGATATATGTAAACCGCTAGAAAATCCATTGTAGAGAAACGGCATTTATCTTGTGCGTGCCGGGGTGTGCTCGTACCCTCTAATGTCAAGAAACTAAATGAAAGGATTGTGCTTTTCTTTGCCAAAACTATTTAAATACGAACATGCGGAGAATGTGAGCGGAGCTGCCTTCCTGCCTGGGAGTTTTTCATTTTTATTATTTTTATGCCTTGGAAGTGGAACGCCATTTTTTTTTCGAGTTCAAGTCAAATAATCTCTTTATGTAGAGCAGCGGTGATAGATTATGGCACATTAATCATTTGCTATTTTTGCTATTAACGAGTCAAGGGATAACGGAGTCACGGCTCGGCTCGCCCCTGAAGATAACTGTCCCTTTGTGTTTTCTGTGTCTTATGTACAGAAGCGGCCCGGTAATTAGGCAGTATAGGCAGCCACTTAGGGCCTTCCTCACTGCCAGTGGTGACTCTAGGAACAATATGTGGGGGGCACATAGGATACCACAGTTAGAACTGGGGGGGGGCACTAATAATTTTCGCCACTAAATCTTAGTTACATAGGCTGAAAAAAAGATGTGCGTCCATCGGGTTCAGCCTTTCACACATCACCTACTGCTGTTGATCCGAAAGAAGGCAAAAAATCCAGTCTGAAGCGTTCACCAATATGCAACACACTGGGAACAAAATCCTTCTTTCTCTCAGATGGCGTCAGATTTCTCCTTGGATCGAGCAGCTTTTACCCATATATTAATTATTATAACGCTTAATAAAAATTCTGTTTTTGCAGGAAGTCATCCAGTCGTTTTTTAAAAGTCTGTGCAGTCTCTGACCCAACCACCTCAACAGGCAGAGAATTCCACAGCTTTATTGTCCTCACCGTAAAATAACCCGTCCTATGCTTTAGGCTGGATTTCCTTTCGTCCAGTCTAAATGGGTGACCTCGTGTTTCCAGACAATGGTTTATAATGGCCCCGTATATATCTATATAAAGTTATCAGATCCCCTCTAAGGCGCAGTATATATTTATATAAAGTTATCAGATCCCTCTAAGGCGCCGTATATATTTATTTAAAGTTATCAGATGCCCTCTAAGGCCCTGTATATATTTATATAAAGTTATCAGATCCCTCTAAGGCGCCGTATATATTTATATAAAGTTATCAGATCCCCTCTAAGGCCCCGTATATATTTATATAAAGTTATCAGATCCCTCTAAGGCCACGTATATATTTATATAAAGTTATCAGATCCCTCTAAGGCGCCGTATATATTTATATAAAGTTATCAGATCCCTCTAAGGCGCCGTATATATTTATATAAAGTTATCAGATCCCCTCTAAGGCCCTGTATATATTTATATAAAGTTATCAGATCCCCTCTAAGGCCCTGTATATATTTATATAAAGTTATCAGATCCCTCTAAGGCCACGTATATATTTATATAAAGTTATCAGATCCCTCTAAGGCGCCGTATATATTTATATAAAGTTATCAGATCCCCTCTAAGGCCCTGTATATATTTATATAAAGTTATCAGATCCCCTCTAAGGCCCTGTATATATTTATATAAAGTTATCAGATCCCCTCTAAGGCCCTGTATATATTTATATAAAGTTATCAGATCCCCTCTAAGGCCCTGTATATATTTATATAAAGTTATCAGATCCCCTCTAAGGCCCTGTATATATTTATATAAAGTTATCAGATCCCCTCTAAGGCCCTGTATATATTTATATAAAGTTATCAGATCCCTCTAAGGGCACGTATATATTTATATAAAGTTATCAGATCCCCTCTAAGGAGCCGTATATATTTATATAAAGTTATCAGATCCCTCTAAGGCCCTGTATATATTTATATAAAGTTATCAGAGCCCTCTAAGGCGCCGTATATATTTATATAAAGTTATCAGAGCCCTCTAAGGCCACGTATATATTTATATAAAGTTATCAGATCCCTCTAAGGCTTAACTTAACAGGTTTAAGCTCGTTAGCCTTTCCTCATAAACCTTCCATTCCCCATATTAATTTAGTCGCCCGTTTCTGCACTTTTTCTAGCGCTATAACATCCTTTCTTAAGACAGGTGCCCAAAATCATACGGCGTATTTAAGGTGCGTCTTGCCATCGCTTTATAAGAGGCGAAATTATGTTTTCATCCCGCGAGTGAATTCCCCTTTTAATGCCGATACCTTGCTGGCCTTTGCGTCTGCTGTTTGACATTGGACATTGTTACTGAGTTTGGAGTCTATCAGGGTTATTCAAAGAGAATCGAAAATGTCGCTGCACATTCGGTGACTTTTCATTTTCTTCAATTTGGTGCGATTTGGCGATCCCATTTCAGCGACCCTGCGGTGTATTCAGTAAACACCACAGGGCCATCGTAATGCAGGGAAAAGCCGCTGCAAACCCGACGAACACTCACCGCAAAACCCGGCGAACGTACACCGAAACCTGCAAAAACATCTGGATTAACCCCTCCGAACACGCCGGAGAAACCCAAGCAGCCGCCGATCACAGCGCAGAGCAGCCGCCGGAAAAAGCCAACACCGCAGACGAATGGAGTGAAAAAAAAAACATTACGCTTGAATGTTTGAAAAGTGAAACGCTGTTTGCAAAGAATCTACTGAGCGAAAATGTCTGAAATTTACATATGATCCAATGAATGATAATAAAAAGGGCTGTTACAGAAAAAAAGAAAAAACTATTTAAAAAAACTCCAAAAAAGTTTTTTCGCAAAAAAGAAACCAAAAATGCCTAAAAGATCCTTAAAAATCTATAAATAAAGAGACTCTTTACTGCAGAATATTATTATAAACGGTTTATCAGATATTGAATTAAAACAGGAATATTTTTAACATTGAAGACTATGGGATTCGCCTGAATAAACCTGTAGAATTAAACCACCGAATGGCAGGGCAATTCGGCAACTTTTCACTGCTGGTTTGTATCCTCTGAATAGACGAAGCATTGCTTCTCTATGGGGCTGTCACTGCCCTCGAACAGGCACCGCATGTGCAGGCAATTCGCCAACATTTGGCAAACTGCCTGCTCTCTGAATAGCCGAATGGCCAAGAAAGGTAAGCGTACGCTGAATTTCACTGTTCGGTTACCTTTCGCCAGCAATTCGGATCTCTGTGAATAACCCTGTAAGATTATTCCCAAATCCGTCGCTTGCTTTGATTTCCCTAACTCAGTACCATATACAGGGTTATTCAAAGAGAGCCGAAAGGGCTCCAAATTTTGCCAGCGAAATATAGTGCTGTTCAGCGGCAGTGAAATTCCCCATAGAGGAGTAATGGTCAATCTATTCAGATTACACCGAAAAGCAGAGAAAAGTTGTCAAAATTCCCTGATTTTCGGTGCTTTCAGTCGACAGGTTTAAACAGGCGAATCCCATTGGTTTCGATGTAAAAACAAATCTCCGCTTTTATTAATTTTTTATTCAACTATCTATTCTTTTCATTGGCAGCAAAAAGTCTTTTTATTAATTAACTTTTTTAGGCATTTTTCCGGGAGAAATTTTTTATCCCGTTTTTTTTTTTAGTGGCTTTTTTTTTTATTCTGTAACAGGGATTTTTATTATTATTCATAGGACCTTATTTATTATTTCCATGCATTTTTCTTGTTTTAACTGCCTTTTAAAAATTGTGGAGGGGGGGGTTTGTTTTCGGCAGCTGGCTAGCTTTTTTTTCAGTGACGTTCGGCAGTCTGTTCGGCTGGTCGTCGGCTGCGATTGGTGGTCTGTTCAGCAGCTCAATCGGCGTATCCATTCGACGCACCTCTGGGACCCTGTGGTGAATGTTGAATTCACCACAGGGACGGCGAACTTGAATCGCCAAATCGCAGCAAAGTGCGCCAAACAGAAGCATAGGAAGGGTTATTTTACAATGAGAACAATAAAGCTGTGGAATTCTCTGCCTGTTGAGGTGGTTGGGTCAGAGACTGTACAGACTTTTAAACAACGACTGGGTGATCTTTGAATAACTCCTTTAGATTTATTTATTCATAAAGTATTTTACCAGGAAGGATACATTGAGATTTCTCTCGTTTTCAAGTATGTCCTGGGTTCAAGAACATTGAGTGGTTACAGTTACAGAAATACAAAGTAATACAATGCAAGATATTAACACAAGACCAAATATACAGATTAACAGAAAAATAAATATGTAGGAAATAAAGTCATTATGTTACATGTTTACAGGTGCATTCCGTATTGAGGTATGTTAATAGGGTAGTCTTAAGGGACTTTAGACTGGGGGAAGATTTGATGGCGTCTGGGAGGTTATTCCATATTTGTGGTGCTCTGTAGGAAAATAAGGATCGAGCCACTTGCTTTTTGTATTGTGGTATTGCAAGTAAGGTGCTGGTCCTGGATCTGAGGTTATAGGATGAGGGAACTGCCAGGGGAAGCAGCATATTCAGGTAGGGTGGTAGCTTCCCAGAAAAGCTCTTAAACACCAGGTTGGAAAGGTGAAGGGTGTGTCTAGATTCCAGCGACAGCCAGTTTAGTTCTTTTAACATGTCTCAATGGTGGGTCATGTAGTTACATTGTAGCACAAAGCGACAGAATGAGTTATACAATGTAGTAAGTTTCTGGAGGTGCATTTGCGGGTCGGCTGCATACACTACATCTCCGTATTCAATGGCTAGCATAAGCATTTGTTGTACAATCTGCTTTCTTACCGCAGGGCTCAGGCAGGATTTGTTTCTGTACAGGGCACCTAGTTTAGGGTAAAGTTTAGATAAGAGTTTTTCGATGTGGGGGCCAAAGGATAGATTTGGGTCTAACCACATACCTAGATATTTGAGAGAAGTGACTGTGGTCAGCGAGCAATTTGATTTTTTCCTGACACATAGATGGGGATTTTGCAATTTGTGTAGTTTAGGTGCGGTTCCAAAGAGCATTGTTACAGTTTTGTCAGTATTTAGAAAAAGTTTGTTATCTGCGATCCACTTTTCTACCCCTGTTAATTGTTCTTGCAGCACGGCCTCCAGCTGTGGGAGATTTGGTTTGTTGGTATAGATTACAGTGTCGTCTGCGTACATGCGTAGATAATAATGTTAATGAAGTGAAAACGTGTATGTTATTAAATGGTAAATTACATCATTTCTTAAACCCTTACAAACATGTCAAAGTCAGAGACAGGTTGGAACATTTTTTATTTTTGTATAATAATGAACTGACACCATGGTGGATGAAATCCGTCGTCCCACAGGTCACCAGACAGGATGTGACTTTTATTTATCAGGAGCGAACTGTGTTTTCGAGAGGCTGGAAACGAGGCAGTTGCCTCATTAAATGAATTCCCTCTTGGCCAATTGGTGGCATTTCTCATCTAGAATTAGATCCTCTCCTGCTTTTTTTAAGTGTTCCATTAATCCCTTTGAGATCTCTGGTGGAAATGTTTTACTAATTACTCAACAACCCGGGAAAATGTGTGGAGACGAGCTAAATTACACACATCGTGCAGAGGTGTCGATCCTTTCATAAAAACCTCATCCTCTGTGAAGGGGCACGAATTAGCCCCCGAATATGTCTCTGCATTTAAAGTGAACGGGAAGAAGAAAAATACAAAAATAGTGTGAGCGCAAAAAATATTACAAATAGCTACAAAACCAACCAATTTTATTCTACATATCTTGATCTCAGTCAGGGCTGGATTTACAATTAGGCAATTACTTCCACACTGATCCTCCTGCAACCAACATCCCTGCAATCACAGCCTAGAAACACACAGACCAAACTTCACTTCCACACTTGGCAGTCCCACCCTCCCTCCCCATCCACCCTCCCACCCAGGACCGGCCTCTAATTTCAGGTATCCTTTCCAGCTGTCTCCACTTCTCTCTCTAATTATCCTTACTAATCCCAGGCTTCTGGTCTCTCCTATGCAAGCTCTGCAGTGTTTTTCTGGACACCAGCTCCCCCTCCCCTCTGGAATTAGGGAAGTGCAAGGTCCACATACTGCTGCACGATGCACTCACTGTCTCTTTTACTCTTTTACTCTGCATTCATCCTAAAATGGAGCTCCTGCCTCGGTACCACCAACCCCTCCACTATCTACATCTCTCCCTCTCGTGTGTAAGACATTCCTGTACAGAGAAGTCTGACTGCCACCCAACTCACTAATACACATCACTGCCCCAACCAGTCCATCACTCTCACATTGCAGTCCTCTCCTCTTGTTTCCACCCCCAACCCTTCTAGATTGTGAGTTCCCACGGGAATAAGGCCCTCGTTTCTTCATGTACCGGTTTATCAAATGTTGTTCATTCTTAATGTATTCTAACCCTGTCTATATCATGCCCATTATTTAGCACTGCGGAATATGTTGGCGCTATATAAATAAAGTATAATAATAAAAACTAGGCATGTTCCTATAGGCGCCCACCACAGTGGGAGCCTTGCTCTGTCCGACAAAATATATAATTTTTCCTGTATAACCTAATAAATAAATTAGAATATTGTTGGGTTTTTATAATTTTTGTGTTTTTTACAATTTTTGGGGGAATTTTTATAATTTTTACAGAGAAAGGAAAGGCACCACTCTGCGGTGGAAACGTTTTTTTTTTCTGTAAGGTGTGAACAAAAAAAACAGCATCTACCACGTGGGGGGGGGGTGCTTTCCTTTCCCTGTAAAAATGAAACGAAAACTCCAAAGAAAATTGTTAAAACAAAATGTAAAAAAATTATTTTGGTGCAATTCTGGGAATAGACGAATCGATAGCTCTTAATGGGACAGTCTCAGTGCCGTCAAGTTACGGCAAAATGCATCATATTTCATTGTCAATTTGCCTGTATTTGGTGAATTTACAACTTAGTGAATAGACGAATTGCGCCAAAATTGCTCCTACAGTGAAATTCACCATTCGGGGCAATTCGGTGGCAAATTTGAGCGTTGGTGAATAACCCCTTAAGCGTATATGTTGCACTTACCAACAGTGCGCCGCCATCTCGGTGATGGCCTTGGCTCAACAATCTAAGGTCCAATCAGATCTGCTGATGTTTACCTGTACGGTGAGATCAAAAGAGCCAGCCTATAGGAAACGGGCAATGGCAGCGCCCAGTAGTGAGCTTAATGGTGTAATTTAATAATTAATTTTTATATTTTGAGAATTCCCAATTTATATCACATCTCACTTTTTATTTAAAATGTCTTATGTGATGTTTTAACGATACAGGGTGCGGTCAGGCCCATTTTAAGTCATTCTACGCCCTTGAGGTTATAGGTGGCAGTGAGAATCACCAATCGTCCTTTTATCATGGTGGTCCATTTTGAGGCGGGGGGGCGTATTCTATAACAAGGCTTTCTTGTTTAACAGCTACAGATTGAGTATCCCTCATGGGAATTGTTTGGGACCCAGCGGCGTAGCGTGGGTTGTCAGTGCCCAGGGCAAGGCAAGAACTTGCGCCCCCCCAAACTGTGGACATGGTAACACACCCTGATTCCCTTCCACCAGTAGAGTATAGACCCCTGTTACCCCACAAGCACATGTATTGTATATTAACAAAATACTGATATAATAAAAAAATGAAACACACTGCAACCCCACGCTACGCCACTGCTACCAGTCACCCTGTCCCAGTATACCCTAGCATAGTACCCCCGTCACTCTCTCAGTACCCCCCACTCTGTCCCAGTACCTCAACTTTCTCCCAGTACCCCAGTCACGCTCTCCCAGTAACCCATGTCACTCTCTCCCTCTCTGCCAGTTACTCTCTCTCTCCCAGTACCCCTAGTCACTCTCTCCCAGTACCCCAAGTCACACTCTCTCATTACCCCCACTTTCTCTCAGTACCCCCAGTCACTCTCTCAAAGTACCCCCAGTCACTCTCTCCCAGTACCCCAGTCACTTTTTCTCTCTCCAAGTACCCTTACTTTCTCCCAGTACCCCCAGTCACTCTCTCTCTATTCAAGTACACCCAGCCACTCTCTCCCAGTATCCCAAGTCATTCTCTCTGAACCTCCTGTCACCCTCTCCCGGTGTCCCCTCACTGTGTGTTGGTCACACTGCTGTGGTGTCACATAGTGTCGCCTACCTGCGTGGAGTTACTGGTGGCGGGGGTGGGAACTGTCCAGGGGGCTTAGTGGAGACTGGATTTTAAATGTGCTGCAGGGCAGGCACATCCCTCCCTCCTTCCCGTTCAGCGGCTGCAGGGCTGCCAGCAGCAGGGGGCTGGCACAGGCTTCGAGGGGGCTGGCAAGCATGGTACAGGGTGTTCTGTCGGATAATGCTGCGCTGCTTCACGTGACTCATGTCAGCGTTAAGGAGGAGTCAGGACAGAATTTTCTGTCCTGGTCCTCCCTTCCGGGCGCTGAGCTAAATCACTGCCGGCACTGTAAAACTGGCGGCTGGCCGTGCATGGGCCTCTCACAGACACAAGTATCCGTGAGCAGACACCCTGCTGGAAAATATTAGTGGTTCAAATTTCTTTTGAAATTTTGCACCCCTTAGAAAATTGCACCCGGGGCGACCGCCCCAGAGCCCCCCCCCCCACGCTACGCCACTGTTGGGACCAGAGGTATTTTTGGTTATAGGATTTTTGGGGTATTTTGGAATATTTCCATATCATAATGAGATATCTCGGGGAAGAGACCCAAGTCTGAACACGGAATTCATTTATGTTTCATACACACCTTATACACAGCCTGAAAGGCATTTTATCCAGGATTTTTAATCATTGTCACGTGAGGTCAGGGGGTGGAATTTATCACTTCTGCCATCAATTTGACTTTAGTTTCCAGATTTTGAAGCATTTTGGATTTTCAGGTTTTGCATAACAAGTGGTTCTCAACCATGGCCCTCAGGTAGGGTTGCCACCTGTCCAGTTTTAACCCAGACAGTTCGGGTTTGGAATTATGTGTTCGGGTTTCAGACCCCCCTCCCCATCCGGACACCTGATTTAAGACCAGACCACACCAGGCTAGGACTGAATACCAGTAACTGCCTGTGTGACTGTATACCATTGAGATCCTGTGTTACTGTCTACTTGTGAGCACCATCAGAGGGAGACCTCAGTCCTCCTTCATAGGTAAAGTGTTTATACTCTACATAAAAAATATGCTGTGCGATAATTGAGTGTTCGGGTTTGGCTTGAAGAGTTGGCAACCCTATCCTCAGGTCCCCTTAACACAGGGAAGTCCAAACTCCAGCCCCCCAGATGTTCCTGAACTACAACTCCCTGAAATCTCTGACTGCATTAGATAGATGGAGAAGCATGGGGGTTGTAGTTCAGGAACATCTGGGGGGCTGGAGTTTGGACATCCCTGCCTTAACAGGTCAGGTTTGCAGGATATCTGAAGCACAGCACAGGTGATAGGATTTGCTGCTCGTTGATTGCAGAATTGAGTCTGCATTTCCCCAAGGTGATCCATAAAACCTGGCCTGTTAGGGGGACCTGAAGACCGGGGGTTGGGAACCACTGGTATAATGGATACTCAACCTGTGAGCACATAGTACTGTAGAGCTGCATTATGTAAGCAGATACACTAGGGGGCAGTATACGCATACAGCTAACGGGGACTCTCTCCCCTGATCCATCAACACACTGAAAGACTCATGGGTATTGTAGTCAAAGTAACTACCAGTGCTAGTGTTTCCTTTCCCTGACTTAGTGCTGTATTTTCAGGGTCTGGTGGGAATGTTTTTGTTTGAGGAATCCCCCATACAGTCACCTGGGTGTTGCGCTATACGTCACATTCCTGTTTTATTCATTTGATTCCTTTTGAAATTCCTTTGAACATCGTCAAGGCTGCCGTATCGCGGCAATCACGGAGATTAGTTTCCGTATCCTCGGGTGTTTTGCCTTCGCATGATTAACATGGCTTTGATGAGCGAAATCTAAAAATCTCCTGCGCTCAGAAGGAAAGTAGGATTTTCCCAGGCAGCGCGAAGGCTCGATTTAAGTCCCCCGGTCACCAGGGGATGAAATCAGAGGAACTGGCAAAGAGCGTTTCCTCGGGCGTTCTACACCATGTTGATAGACAAAATTATGAAATTCCACGTTGGAGCTAGAGGAGGCGACTTGCTCCTTACTCCATCTTTTCACTTTGACTGGGTTTTGATATCAGTGAACTTCAGCAACTCAGAGATGGAAAATCTAGCACTGGCAGGAGAAGTTGCTGCAAACAACAACGAACAACGCTGTACACTGGTATCGATGAGATACTTCCATAACATGTTTAAACTGCGGCTATTCTCCATGTTCTTCCACCACCATTTTTTACAACCATGACTTTTGCCATCACCAAGCCATTGACCACCAATAGTAACAATGGTAAAAACAACACTAGACAACTTTGTCTGAAGCTTTGGTGGATGCTATAATGAAGTCTATGCTGAATAGCTTGGAACGGTGAAGAATATAGAGAACTAAGTTGGAGGTTCTCTCTCTATAGTTTCACTGAACTTGATCCACCCTAGTTCTGAAGTTTCCCTGAGGTAAATCCACCATCTTTTTAATAAAAGAACTGTGATTAGTGTATTACCACTTACTGTCGTGCCTTACCGTCCTGCGCCGGGTGGTCTCCCGGGCTCCACGCAGCATCTGGGTGTCCCTCTTCTGCAGCGTCTGGACCTAAGGTTCTCTGGCTCCAGTGACTCTGGTCACTCCTCCCATTGTTACGATGTGGTTGGTTTGGTATGATGAATTGCACTCGGTCGAGAGTGCCGTGACCCCACTTGATGCTGGCTGGGGGAGGAGATCCAATATGGTGCCCAGGGCTATCAAGGCTCTGGGGAGTGTTGTGGTAGGGCTGGAGGCATCTGGTGACTTGGGAGTTGCTTCAGGTACTTGCACCAATGGGAAGTAAGGGGCGGCGGCCTTGCTAGAGGTGTGTCCACCTCCTTCCCTATATAATGCATCGGTTCCTCGCAATCCTTGCTTCAGCATTGTGCTTCTTCCTGTTGTCTATGGTAGAAGAACTCTTAAGCTTCATCGGGTAGCAGTCTTGTTGCTCTGTCTTTGTTTCACGAACCTCGCCGCCCGCCTCGACCTCTTGTGTATCTACTACAACTACCGGATTGCCCTTTTAGTACCCTGCCTTGGGATAAGCATGTGTCATGCCCCGCTCTCGGCCCCAGCCGCCATGTTGGGACACCTGCGGTACTCACGTGAAGTCCCTCATGGCGCGTCGCTCCACGCTCTCTGCCCGCAAGCAGGAGAGAGCTCGAGGTCCGCCTCATGCCACCGCCAGGATCCGAATGCTGGGATCTGGCGGGAAACGCCAGGATCTGGCGACCTCTGCTGGTAGCTTACAGGTACTGCATGACACCTGCACTGGAGATCCTCGATTGCCACCAATTAACCTATCAAAGTACTCAGGTATCCCAGCTCCACCTACGAGTCGCAGGTGAACATTGTTCTTATGATCCTCTGAACCCTATTTAAACCTGCCGCCTTTCTCAGTTCATTAACCAGGTTATACTGTGGTTTCACTGCTTCAGTTATCCAGTGTTCCCTCTTCGTTCCTGTTCCAAGTGAATCCTGAGCTCCAGATCCTGCATCCAGTCTTGCTTCCACGGTACCTATACCCAGGCCTGCTCCTGCTTCCATGGTACCAGCTCCAGACCCTGTATCCAGGCTTGCTCCATGACCACAGTACCAGCTCCAAATCCTGCCTCCAGGCTTACTCCACGACCACGGTACTTTCAGATCCACAACCCAGGCTTGTCTCAAAGGCCACAGCCCATGCTACCTTTTTATACAATCCTCCGTTCTGGACTTTGTTCTAACCAAGAATACCTTCTGACTAGTAGTCTTTTGTTCTGGATTTATATTCCTTTTTATCTCAGTAAATATTCCGTTGCTTATATATACCTCCTGGTCTCCTTCTTCGACGGCTTGCCATTGGGTTCCATACACACAACACTATACAGGGGTCACAGCCCCTGCCCTTACAGCATGCGACTTCTACAATGTGCAGTTCTTGCCCCAAACACCATGAATGTGACCCCACTTTAAGATTAAAATTGTAATTTATAGGAAAAATGTCCAAATCGGATTACGAAGCACAAATTGTTATTCACCGACATTTCAGTGCTCTCTTGTTCGCCGCACTTCAGCGAGTTAAATTTGCCGAAACTGCAGTGAATTCAGCAGTCACCGCAGGGTTCCCGAAGTGCGCTGAATCAAGCCGCCCCATCGATTCGAAAAACCACCGAATCGAGACGAAAAAACGCCGAACACAGCCGAAAAATAACGACGGCCGTGAGGAAAAGCCAGTTTTATTTTTGGAACATCTTTATGTATTTTTTGGACAAAATTTATAGTTTTTTTAAAAAAAAATTCTAACTAATAAAAAAAGATCTTTTTAAAAAATAATAAAAAACTTCAGTAATCGGCGAATTGACACCTTTCTGAATAGACGAATTACCACGAATTTGCACCGTACTGTGAAAGTCAGCATTCGGTGGCAGGTTCGGTGCTCTTTGAATAACCCTTTCTGTATCTGTGGATGAATAGATAGATGGATGTACAATAGAGATGGATAGATAGCTAAAGGGAAGGTTTGATAAATATAGAGGTCACTAAAGATCAGGGTTCAGCATCTCTGGCCCTCCAGATGTTTGTTTTCTGAACTGCATCACCCATGATGCTCAGCCACTCGTTATCTTGGAACTCATGGGAGATGTACCTCCAAAACATCTGGAGGGCCAGGGTTGCTGACACCTGATGAATTAATAGGGGATTGGATAGACGGATACATGTAAATATGCAGATAGGATAATCAGCGGATACATCGTTTTAATAATATAATCATTTAAATGTATCTGTTTCTCTTCTAGGTTTCATTTGAAATTTGGTTTCCATGAACACTTAAGGTTTTCTGGACCTTTTAAAATGAAGAAAAGCAGGAGTGTGATGACTGTCACAGCAGAAGACGTAAGTGGATCTACTATAAAAAAGATAATAATTAAAACCAAATTGATTTGTCACTATAGCACGTTTGGTATTATGTATGTATTAACCCTTTTGCTGCTGAGCCATTTCACCCTCGTGTGCTGAGCTAATTTTTACCGTTTTTGCTCATCATGTTTAAACGCGATTTGAAGTCACATTTTATTATACAACCCAGACAAATTATATATCCTTTTTTTTCGGCAGACTCGACAGATTCATAATATACAGTATCATTAGTATATGTAGATGTCATGTCCTGCCAGAATGCTATAACAAACACTGTAAAATAAATTTGAATTTCCAATCATCTACATGCGTGTAAAATAATTTTTTTCACATTTTATCATCCGAGCCTTTGTGGTTATTTATTCTATGGGGTACACTGGTGAAAAAAAAATTAGAACTGGGAAGAGAAATTATGTGATTTTAGCTAAACCTCCCCAAAAAAAATCATTAGTGCAGCATCATTGTTCACATTATAATTGAAATGTGAACAATAATGCTGCATTAATAATAAAAACAAACAAACAGGATTTTTTAAAAAAAAAATTAATTTGTTTTTTTATTATTATTTTTTGTTTACTTATAACATGGACATGTTTGGTATCATTGGAAAAGCCATGCTCTGGCCATTCCAATAATACTAAACATTAACCCCTAGCTGCCACTGATTGGGAGATTGGGAGATATGGGAGTCATTTGACCCCCCTATCAGTGGCAGCTAGGGGTTAACTCCCGAGCTGGCGTCATCGCGTCTATGCTCAGCACGTCCATAGCAGTGAAGTGGTTAAATGATATATGTACTCAATATAGGGTTGCCAGGTCAGCCATGGTTTCCAGGATACATATATTTTATTCATGCTGAGGGGCAGCACATGAAAACTGTCGCCTCGCAGCATGTATAATCCATACGCTGCAGGTAAGAAATCAAAGAGGAATCCCTGGTGACCTGCCTTTGTTTCCTCTGTGCAGCATAGGAATTATACATGTTGCAGGGCAGCACTTTTCCCTGTGCTCCCCTTCTGCATGAAATAGTAATGTGTCCAGTAAAATTCCATCTTGTCAACCCTCTCCATCTCATTTTTAACCCTTCACCTGCCAGCTGTTGCAGGCATGCCTAGATATCAAACTCCATCCCCCACCCCAGATGTTGACTGACTACAATTCCCAGAATTCTTTAAATGGGATAGATGGTCAGAGCATCATAGGAGTTGTAGTTCAGACACATCTAGGTAGGGATCTGAGTTTGACAGCAGCACAATATGAATCGCAGCAACCAAAACTTGTCCCCATGTGATTCCATTCCTTCATGCAGGTGTTGATTCATTTTTAGGATGAACCACTGAATTCTTATGAAAACGAATATATATGCCCCGCAGTGATGTAATAGATAAAGACACGTGTCCCGGAAAATGTGATGATCCAGCAATCCTACCTGCCTAATGTTGTAGAGACATGGCTGTATATGTCGCTGGAGCCGGTGACATTCAGGGTTATTCAGAGAGAGGTGAAAACCAGGAGAATGACTGGAGAAGTGAAACTTCTAGGTCAAAATAGCCGATTTGGAAAGTGAGATAAATGGGAGAATTTTTCTGGTTTGGCTATTTTGACCTAGAATTTTCACTTCTCCAGTCTTTCTCCTAGGTTTCACCTCTCTCTGAATAATCCTGATCGTCTTCTGTACAATCCCTAGAGGACAGGTCATGTCTCGCCACCAAAAAAAATCCTCCTATGATTTTCAGCCTTTAAGTGAGTGAAGATTTTGGAGAGAGGTATCAATCTAACCCTGTGATGACACCCCAGATGTTTCTGAACTACATGTCTCATGATTCTCAGCCAGCCTTACGTGTGACTGGGCATTATGGGACATGTAGTTTCTAAAAATCTGGGGTGCCGAGGTTCGCCGTCACTGATTTTAGCCATTACTTGCTCCAGTCATGTGTTTTATTCTCAAACTAACATGAATTTATAGAATTCCTAAAAAAACAACCTTTTTTTCTGTTGGCAGAACGCAAAAGGCTTTTCTGAGAGCTGTTTGAGTAAATCGCATAGCTCCTACGGGTACAATTTGGGCATCGACCTTTGGAAAGGAAGGAGATTCTGCACCGGGACACTACAGTTACCCCCTTTACACCAGCGACAATCCAGAAGAGCAAAAACCCCTGACTACATGCGCAGGCCGACAACCTTACCCCTGCTCCTTCCCCCCAGGATTGCAGTGACACCTGTAGAAAGAGATGGGTGAGTCAGACGCACCGATTTATCCCTAAGGCTAGGGTCAGACGAACGCATTTTTCACGTTGTCCGCGAAAAAGTGCGTTCGAACGAATGGACGTATTTTGTCACGGAATACGCGATAGTGGTCATACGATGCGCATTTTCGTCCGTGATTTTGTACGGATCATCAATAAAACCCTTTTGCGTCTGGACGTTATGTTGGCCGGACAATAGCAGCGTCTGACGTCTCCTAATCACACGCACACACGCCGCTAGCGGACGCAGCGCACTCTGTACGTCAGTAGTAGCGGTTTGACGTTCTCGAAAAAATGCGTTCGTTTGCCACTTGCGTTGCCCGGACGAACTTTCGTGCGACCGTTCGTCGTATGTTCCCCGGCATTGGACGTCATTTGCTGCTAGCACGGCCGTGATTTCGTGCGGCTAAACGCACGTTAAAACTGCTTTCGTCTGACCTTAGCCTTATACAGCGCGCCAAATTCTCACAATACAGGGAACCGGTCCCTTATATCAAATGCTCGGGAACAGAAGTGTTCTAGATTGGGAATGTTGGAATATATGCAAATCACAATGAGATAAGTCTAAACACGAATGTCATTTATGTGTCATACATATCTTATTCATACAGCCTGAAGGGCAGAATCCTGCAATCGCTGAGCAGCAAGTCATGTCGCCTGTGCTGGGCTTCAGATATCCTGCAAACCTGGCCTGTTAGGGGGTCCTGAGGACCAGGTTTGGGACCCGCTGGTGTAAAAAATATACAAAGTAGCTACTGTCATAGAACTCACATAGCGCACCCCGCTTCGAACCAGAAGGGCTCTATTACATTCTCCGCACAAATTCACACGCGCAGCGCAATTTTTTTGTGCGCAGCGTTAAACGTTAACGCGCGTAAATTAACGCTGATATTACGATCCGAGCGCATTTTTTCATCTGTCAAAAAATAAGGCACGTAAAAAAGATGCCCAAAACCTAGCGGGCATTAAAGTTGCGCGCAGAAGTCGGTGGGCAGACTGGTTTTCCCACGCGATTCAGCCAATCAGAATTAAGAACCACAATTGTCTCCTGTTCAGTTTTTGCGCCTGTCAAAATCAATCTGAGTATATATGCTGCAGCAATAATAAAAACACACACAACTTCTCTATTTTATTGTTTGGGTGTGTGTAGAATGTGTAACTATACTTTGCTGTATTGTTTTTTTCGTGTTGGTGTTTTTCGTTTCGGTCAGAACGTTCAGATTTGCAGTTACCACCAGCTTTTAAAAGACGTTAAAATTATGCGCGCAAACGTCGTTCGTAAAAATTTGCGCATCGATTGTAATACCATCCGCGTACCAGCGCACAAACGCATTTGCGCTCACAATGTTAAGTATGGGATGAACGCACGAACTTTCGCTCGTGCAAGGTTCGCGCAGGGTCACTCGCGTTAGACATTAACTCGCATCGTTTGCATCGTAATACTACATTCAGCGCGAAGGGTTTTGCCCCTCGCCTTAATGCGTTTTAGCGCACACGCACATTTTCGCGCGACGAGTGTAATAGAGCCCCAAGACTTTTATTTTCCTGCAAAAACCCCAAAGAAAAATATTTGCCTTGGGAAAGACTTTAAGTTCATTTATATTGCGTGGTGTGGTTTTAAATGTATCGTAAATTGCTCGGTTTTAGTTTAAATGTACTTTTATTACTTTATGTGAATGTGAACTAAGATGTGTTTTGAAGGTGCAGACCGTTCTTTCGTATAGAATGTAAAATAGGTTTGAGTACTGTGTGATTATGCAAAAGGATTTTTCTCTTTATCTGGTCGCATGTTTGAGCAGTCAAGAGTCTGGGACAGTGTTTGACTTTAATCTGATCTATTGGAACAATAGATTATGTAAATGATGTGTGATAGGAAGGCTAACGTATGCTTATTGTAAATATCTAACTGACATAATGTAATTAGAGCTTTAGTAGGTCAATGTTCGTAGGTTGGTATGCAAATTATAACTGTTGAACCTTGGCATGAATAGTGGCGTTTTCAATAAAAGTCAGAGAATCCTGTTTGAACATACAGCTTGTCTGGTGTCTCACTCAGGGTACCCACTCTCACCCTCAGAAGGCACAGAGCGGCCTTCTGGAAATTCAAAGAGGCTCCAAGGCAGAGGATCAGACCAAGCAGGTCTGGATCTACAGATCAGGCTGCTCGAGGCACTGAGTTCCGAGCAACTCAGCGACCGGGCTGATCAGTAAGGGGGTGTCTGGAGAGCCAGGACAGCTGGAAGGAGTGGGGTTCCCGTCACAGCTACATTTTATTTTGGTGTTACAGTCATTCAATGATACTATTCTTAACCCCTTAACGGGCGGTGCGCGGCAGGAGGGGGTTAATGCCCCCTCAACTGGCCTAACATCACTACTGCACATGCACAAATCGGCGGCGGCGGCATTATCTGACGATCTGCACTATTCGAAAGAACACCGGCACTGCCTTTCTCCGGCCGCCATCCTGATATCACCTGATAGGTAAAAATCATCAGCTCTGGCTGGATGTGTGCCAATACTATTACCAAGACGGCGGCACTCTGTAAGTATCGCAAGGACGCTTTAACAGTGTGTGTGTGTAGGGTCGCCAGATCGGCCATGTTTTCCTAGACACCTAATACTATTTCATGCAGAGGGGAGCACAGGGAAAAGTGCTGCCCTGCAACATGTATAATTCATATGTTGCCAGAAGGAAATCAAGGCAGGTCACGAGGGATTCCTTATCTGCAGTGTATGGATTATACATGCGGCAGGGTTGTACTTTTAATGGACTGTCCCTCAGCATGAATAAATTATGTATGTGCCGGAAAACATGGCCGTTCTAGAGTTGCCAGATTGGCCATGTTTCCCTGGACACATAATTTATTCATGCTGATAGACAATACGTGAAAGATGCCACCCGGCAGCATGTATAATCCATACACTGCAGGTGAGAAATAAAAAGGAATCCCAGGTGACCTGCTTTGATTTCCTTCATGCGTCATATGAATTATACATGTTTCAGGGCAGCACTTTTCTTTGTGCTCCCTCTGCATGAAATAGTAATATGTGTCCAGGAAAACATGGCCGACCTGGCGACCCTAGGCCATTCCGGAACCCTTTGTGTATCATATAGCAGAATCCTGCTGCATATTAAGCGAGGCTTGTGGAAACATCATTGTTGTGGTTATTGTAGTGTGTGGCCAGAAAACTAACACGACAACACACAGCCGACTTACCCCAGGTTACATCGGAGTCGCCTTCATACTTTTCCACGGACTCCTTTATCATCCAGTGATATTTCACGACTGATCGTGTGCGCCTGGGACAGCAGTGTCTTTAAGGCTGGGGTCAGACCAGCGCACTTTTAACGTGCGTTCTGGCGCACATAATTACGGCCGCACTAGCAGCAGATGACGGGCAATGACGGCCAATATACGATGTACGGCCGCACAAAAGTCCGGCCGTGCAACGCAAGTGGAATTTGAACGCATTTTTCTGAGAACGCTGAACCGCTAGTACTGACGTACTGAGTGCGCAGCTGCGGCATAGCGGCGTGTTTGCGTGATTAGGAGATGTCAGACGCTGCTAATGTCCGGCCAACATAACGTCCAGACGCAAAAAGAGTTTTATTGATGATCCGTACAAAATCACGCCCGAAAATGCGCGTCGTCTGACCGTTTTTGCGCATTCCGTGAAAAAATACGTCAATGCGTTCGGACGCACTTTTTCACGTTCGCGGGGAAAAATGCTTTCGTCTGACCCTAGCCTTAAAGGTATTGCCGTGCTGGCGTAAAGTCCATACAGAGCTTGTGTGTTGGGGCGTGTGAGAGTGTGGTGTTAAGCTTGACATGTTTTTATGTATTTTACACACAGTTTTGTTCACTGGCTATTGTAAAACACTGCTGTCCCCTAGTGGCCACACGTGGTCTTTACAAGGAAAATGCACAAATGGAGCGGCTGTTACATGACCTGATTTGTTCCTGTTTAGGCTGGGGTCAGACTAGCGTCTTTAAGTGAGTGGACGTTCCTTCCACTCTGACGCCCGTCTGGCCACCTCGCTGAGCGCAGTTTCTATGGAGGATCGCACTTTGCAGCACCGTTGAATGCGCGGTGTAGCGCTTCGACGGGGAGGCTTTCAGAACGTCCGCAGCATGCCCGCTGTAGCACTCAGGCTTTGATCACAAGTTAGGCCTGGGTCAGACAGCGCACTATGTTTGCCCATACCGACGTGCCTCCCTGCGTCCGACGCAGCGTTGTGATGCTTCGACGGGGCCGGCCACACGCTGTAGCGCGCTAACGAATTGGGCGTGCTGCGGACATTCTGAAAGCCTCCCCATCGAAGCGCTACGGCGGGCGTTCGGGGCTGCAAAGCGCGATCCTCCATAGGACGATCAAGTCTTGTAGCGCTGAGCGCACTAACTGCATTCAGCGAAGGTGGCCAGACGGGCGTCAGAATGTAAGGGACGTCCACTCTCACAGATGCTCCTCTCGCTCTGAAAAATGCTCGCGTGACCCCGGCCTTAAATTACGCGGTGCTCAGTGGCTCATGACCGAGACGGATGTATGTGTAAACGTATATAATAACCATGTACTGTATATAGTTACTCAGAGAGCACCGAAATGTCACCGACCGAGTTAAATTCACCGACCCTGCGGTGAATTCAGCATTCACCACGCGGTCCCCGAAGTGTGGCAAATTGACCCGCCAAACGCAATCCTCAAACCACCGAATCGAATGCATAAACCGCCGCAAAATCACTGAATCGATTTGAAAAACCGCCACAAACCCAGTCGGAAAATACCAATGACCGGCTGAACAGACTGCCGACCAGCCGCCTAACAGGGATAAAAAAAATATTAAAATGGCTTTAAATAATGTACAAGGTCCTGTGAATAACAATAAAAAGGTCTGTTACAGAATAAAAAAAAGCACCATGTAAAAAAATTCGAATTAAAAAGTTCGCCCAAAAATCCTAACAAATAAGTTAATAAAGAGACTTTTTGCTGCAAATGAAAAGAATAAACGGTTGAATAAATATTTAAGAAAAACGGTAATATTTTTAGCATTTAAACCTATGGGATTCGCCTGATTAAACCTGCCAAATGAAACCACCGAACAGCAGGGCATTTCTCTGACATTTCTCTGCTGTTCGGTGTCTCTGAATAGATTAACCATTGCTTCTCTATGGGGATTCACTGCCGTCGAAGGTTACTGTACTTCGCTGGCAATTCGCCAATATTTGGTGAATTGCCAGCTTTTGAATAGCCGAATGGCCACGAAATTGCACCGTACGGGGAAATTCACCTTTTGGTGCCCTTGTCGGCTCCATCACCCGGCCAGCGTCCTTGCTGCAGTCCGGACTTCCCCCTCTGATCGGCGGCTTCAGACACGGAGAGACCAGGCCGCCCACGTGTTCCAAGATGGCGGCCGCAAGCAAGCAGGACGCCGGAGCCCAGCCAATCCACTACCAGGGGGTGTGACTCCCAGGGCAACCCACAGCATCACTCCCTGATTGATGGATCTCCCACAAGGCACCCTATTTAAAACCCAGAAGGCCTTCAGCACATTGCTCAGTTGTCCTGCGCCTATCCAGTCGCTTTCCCTAAGCTTCCTGAACTCTATCTTGGATTTCTCATGCCTCGATCTTCTGCCTGTACCACGACTCGGCATACTTGCCACCAGCCCTCGACCTTCTGCCTATAAGTCATGTTCCTAGCCGCCTAAAGAAGAAACCTAAAAGCAAGCTGGCTTGCTATAATGAGACTGGTGATCCTCTTACTAAACCAAGCTGATCCAGCAACCAGGTGCTGGATAATGCATCCTGATTTCTCCACTATAAAAAAGAACCACTCCCAAGGCACAATGCTTCGGCATTGTTCTAGTGAACCCCTCACTAGTAAGAAGCTACCTTTTAATTCCTATCCTCCTGTATAACCTATTATATCTTGGTTCCTCCATACTGTCTACAGTTCCTGCTGCAAGACCCTTCTGCTGCAGGACCCTTCTGCTGCAGGATCCCTCTGCTACAGGACCCCTCTGCTACAGGACCCTTCTGCTGCAGGACCCCTCTGCTACAGGAGGACCCCTCTGTGCAACAGGACCCTTCTGCTACAGGACCTCTCTGCCTCTCTGCTACAGGACCTCTCTGCTACAGAACCCCTCTGCTACAAGACCCCTCTGCTACAGGAGGACCCCTCTGTGCTACAGGACCCCTCTGCTACAAGACCCCTCTGCTACAGGAGGACCCCTCTGTGCTACAGGACCCCTCTGCTACAGGACCCCTCTGCTACAGGAGGACCCCTCTGTGCTACAGGACCCCTCTGCTACAGGACCCCTCTGCTACAGGACCCCTCTGCTACAGGAGGACCCCTCTGTGCTACAGGACCCTTCTGCTACAGGACCTCTCTGCTACAGGACCCCTTTGCTTTCAAGACTTCCTGCTACAGTACCCTCTACCTTCCAAAGATCTCCTGCTTCCAGAACCCTCTGCTTCCAAGAACCATCTACTCCTCAAGGACCCTCTGTCTTCCAAAGAGTTTCTGCTTCCTCCTGAATAGGGATGGGCGTTCGGTTCGATTCGAACATGAGTTAGATTCGAACATCGCCCGTTCGGCGAACTTCGAACATTTCAGGCTGTTCGCAAAAAGTTCGAAAAAAATAAAATAATTTTTTTTTTTTTTTTTTTTTTAACCCTTTCGCTGCTGAGGCTTTTCCCGCCCCTATGCTGAGGTCATTTTTACCTGTTTTGCTCATCCTGTTTAAACGTGTTTTGAAGGCTTATTTTAGTATATGACCCAGACATATTATATATCGTACTTTCCGTCAGACTCGGTAGATTCATAATATGTCATTATTATATGTATACGTTATGTCATGTCTGTATATTATAACAAAAAATGCAATAAAATATGTATTTTCAATAATTTACAATGTGTAAAGTGTTTTTTTCCACATTTTAACATGCGAGCAATTGCGGTTATATTTTGTATGGGGTGCGCTTGTTAAAAAAATTAGAGATGGGGTCTCGTTACATTTTTTTTGGGGGAAAATTACACTATTTTTAACAAACGCACCGCATACAAAAATCGTTAGTGCAGCATCATTGTTCACATTATAATTGAAATGGGAACAATATTGCTGCATTAACAAACCCAAAAAAATAAAAAAAAAGTGTTCAATTTTTTTTATTTTTATTTTTCATTTTTTTTACAAAATTTTTCACTTTCATGTTTGGTATCGTTGGAACGGCCATGCTCTGGCCGATCCAACCATACCAAAATTTAACCCCTAGCTGCCACGGATCGGGAGATAGGGAGTTCATTGGAACTCCCTATCTCCACAGTTGGTGGCAGTTAGGGGTTAACTCTAGGACTGGCGTCATCGTGCTACGCACGATGACGCCAGTCCTCTGGGGGAGTTCCCGGAGGCTTGGCCGACATCCAAGATGTCGGCCAGCTCCGGGAAAGGATCGCGAACCGGCGCTTTTCAGCGCCGATTCGCGATCCAGCTCCCCAGGGGTTAATGCCAGGCATCATTTGGAAGGGCAGGCTGTGCCCTTCCAAATGATGCCTGGGTTAACCCCCGCAGAGCCGCCGATCGGGAGGGAGAGAGGTCCGAAGGACCTCCCCCCCCTCCCTTTCAGGCGCCTCCTCCGCACATGCGGGGGGGGCGCCTGAATTAGGTGTCATCGCGCCCCCGCGATGACACCTAATTCTGGCGGCTGCTGGTCCGGATGCCGGGCTGACATCCAGGATGTCAGCCCGCACCGGAGGGGCCAGCGATCGGCCGGAACCCGGCCGAACGCTGACCCCAATGGGAGGACGCGCTCAGCACGTCCTCAGCACACCAGCGGGACTGCTGAGGACGCGCTGAGCGCGTCCTCAGCAGCGAAGTGGTTAAAAATGCTTAAAAAATCTAACAGACTCTTTACTGCAGAATGTTATAAGCAACGGTTTATTAGATATTGAGTTAAAACGGGAATATTTTTAACATTGAAGCCTATGGGATAAAACAATCTTGTTGCTAAAACATCAGGCAGACGAGGCCCTCTAATCAGGCACTGTAGAGGGCAGCCCGCCGGGGCCTCCCAAGGATCCCTTGAGGAGCATGCGCCGCCGGATGACAGAGCTGCGACTGTGCAGGCAGGCCGGCCGGCCGGGTGCATGTGGCAGAGAGGTGGCGCAGGGAGGGAGCCACTGCACTTGCGGCCACGGCAGACCCCCCCCCCCCACTACCAGGATCCAAGGAGCCTCCACTGACTGACCACCAGGCTAAGGTAAGGCGACACATTTAAAAAAAAAAAAAAAATCCGAGGACATTTTTAAATGTCCCAAGGAACATAAAATAAAACATTTTTTTTCTTTTCTTTCTATTACTCACCTGATTCCTGGATCCACCAACAAGCGCAGCCTCCCGTCTCCCACGCTATTAGAAGCTGCATACACCGGCACGCTGTGTGAAGCTTCTGAGAAGATACGCTATTAGTGTAGAGGGAGCGATGCAAAATGCGCAGCCGGCTTCCCCACTACACTAATAGTGCATCTTCTCAGACATATACTTGTTACTTACCCTGCTTGTTCTGAGGACCCGATCTGTTGCCGGCTTTGCCTGCCATTTGACTATTCTCTCTGTGTACTCCCTGCCTGTTTTGTTTGCCTCCTGTTGCTACTGGTGTGCGCCGATTCTCACCATACACAGTAGCGCAGTACAAGTACCTAAACGTTGCTGACCTGGTTTTGTTATAACAACTGCTCTCGCTCTGTGCCCCTGTCTGGTATATTCCGCTGCTTGTTACTGCTGGTGTGCTTCCATCCTGCCATATACTATACTATATTTTTTTCTTCTTAAATGTTTCTATACATCCTAGAAATCCGCCACTTCACGGGCAGGTTATGGGGACCTCCTAGGCACGATATTTGAAGGAATTTTTTGTTTTTATTCTTAACCTTTTATGTCATGGAAAAATCACTGTTCCTTTAAAAACGTTTTTTTTTTTTTTTACTTTTTGTCCTCGTTTCCTGTCCCCCAGGGCACTACCAGGACCCCCATACACCTTTTATGGCAAATATCTTGCATATATGCCCTCTTGGAGGGCACTCTAAAAATCGAACGTTCGAGTACCATTGACTTGCATTGAGTTCGAACTCGAACCTTTGAAATTGTTCGAATGCGAACCAAACACGGGGGCGTTTGGCCCATCACTATTCCTGAACCCTCTGCCTTCCCAGGACCCTCTGCATTCCAGGACCCTCTGCATTCTCAGGACCCTCTGCCTTCTCAGGACCCTCTGCCTTCTCAGGACCCTCTGCCTTCCCAGGACCCTCTGCATTCTCAGGACCCTCTGCATTCCCAGGACCCTCTGCATTCCCAGGACACTCTGCCTTCCAGGACCCTCTGCCTTCCCAGGACCCTCTGCATTCTCAGGACCCTCTGCCTGCAAAAGACTCTTCTATTTACTGTTAATTTTCTAAAGATCTCCTTCACCTTCCATTCTCCTATTTTTCTCTCATCTGGTTTAATCCTGCTCTAATTCCTATTTCTATCTACTCTCCTTTTTCTTTATATATATTTATATATATGTATGTAGTATAGTTTAGTATAGTTTAGTATTGCTCCTTTTTGTCTACCTTTCTCTCCGCTTTCCTTTTAGTTAATCTTATTGCGGGTTATTATTTATACAGGGTTTTCCCTTCCTATCAGTATTTCCCAGCTACATCATATTTGTTTATTGCCTTTTATGCTTTACTCCTAATAACCCCCTTTTTGTTTATATACATCTTTCTACGTCCTATCATTGCACATTGAGCTCAAACCTGCCACCCCGGAACCAGCTCCTTTACACTATAACATGACTCATAGTGAGAGAAAAGGGGGGGGGGTTTGTGAGGATCCTGAGGACGAGCAACAGCACTAGTGGCCGGCTCTACGGTGCGGCCCGCTCAGGTCTCACAAGGTTCTTGTGCCATTACAGGGATGAATGCTCCATATGCAAATCAGTCTGCTCTCACCCAATGAGGGTGGCCAGTACTGACTGCCAAGGACGTCATCCCTGCACGGGAGGTGCAGCAACCCCCGACGATCGTTTAGGCCTCGTCAGGAGGGTATAGTTGACACCCCTCTAGGCACATCAAGCAAGGGGTCCACGTCTGGATGACCCTGTAAACTTATAGTGAGAGAAAAGGGGGGTGTGAGGATCCTGAGGACGAGCAACAGCACTAGTGGCCTGCTCTATGGTGAGTGCCCGCTCAGGTCTCACAAGGGTTTAGCTTGCTTGTGCCATTACAGGGACACAACTCCACATACTTGCCGCCAGCCCTCGACCTTCTACCTATAACACGACTCCACATACTTGCCGCCAGCCCTCGACCTTCTGCCTATAACACGACTCCGCCTACTTGCCGCCAGCCCTCGACCTTCTGCCTATAACACGACTCCGCCTACTTGCCGCCAGCCCTCGACCTTCTGCCTATAACACGACTCTGCATACTTGCCGCCAGCCCTCGACCTTCTGCCTATAACACGACTCTGCATACTTGCCGCCAGCCCTCGACCTTCTGCCTATAACACGACTCCGCCTACTTGCCGCCAGCCCTCGACCTTCTGCCTATAACACGACTCCGCATACTTGCCGCCAGCCCTCGACCTTCTGCCTATAACACGACTCCGCATACTTGCCGCCAGCCCTCGACCTTCTGCCTATAACACGACTCCGCCTACTTGCCGCCAGCCCTCGACCTTCTGCCTATAACACGACTCTGCATACTTGCCGCCAGCCCTCGACCTTCTGCCTATAACACGACTCCGCCTACTTGCCGCCAGCCCTCGACCTTCTGCCTATAACACGACTCCGCATACTTGCCGCCAGCCCTCGACCTTCTGCCTATAACACGACTCCGCATACTTGCCGCCAGCCCTCGACCTTCTGCCTATAACACGACTCCGCATACTTGCCGCCAGCCCTCGACCTTCTGCCTATAACACGACTCCGCATACTTGCCGCCAGCCCTCGACCTTCTGCCTATAACACGACTCCGCATACTTGCCGCCAGCCCTCGACCTTCTGCCTATAACACGACTCCGCATACTTGCCGCCAGCCCTCGACCTTCTGCCTATAACACGACTCCGCCTACTTGCCGCCAGCCCTCGACCTTCTGCCTATAACACGACTCCGCCTACTTGCCGCCAGCCCTCGACCTTCTGCCTATAACACGACTCCGCCTACTTGCCGCCAGCCCTCGACCTTCTGCCTATAACACGACTCCGCCTACTTGCCGCCAGCCCTCGACCTTCTGCCTATAACACGACTCTGCATACTTGCCGCCAGCCCTCGACCTTCAACCTATAACACGACTCTGCATACTTACCGCCAGCCCTCGACCTTCTACCTTTAACACGACTCTGCATACTTGCTGCCAGCCCTCGACCTTCTACCTATAACACGACTCCGCATACTTGCTGCCAGCCCTCGACCTTCTACCTATAACACGACTCCGCATACTTACCGCCAGCCCTCGACCTTCTACCTTTAACACGACTCTGCATACTTGCTGCCAGCCCTCGACCTTCTACCTATAACACGACTCCGCATACTTGCTGCCAGCCCTCGACCTTCTACCTATAACACGACTCCGCATACTTGCCTCCAGCCAAGTATCCGCAACATATAACAAACACAATAAGGACATTTCATTTTTTGGTGGTAGTGGCCCTTTAAAAAGGAAGAATTCAAGACTGGCTCTGCGCTTCTAATTACTGGAGACCCAGATTTAAATAGCTGGTGTAGTAATTAATACAAAATATCCTAACTATTCTACTATATCTGCCCAGTTTTGATGCACCCTGAGGTCACCGGAATAATGGTGGTCATTAAAGGTATACCAAAGCACCGGCTGTCCGCAGGTTCGCACATGTGTTGCCAGCTGGCACCCACATCTCAATTTTGATGAGAAAGCACTGCAGGAAATGTCATCGGTACACGTGAAGGTGCAGGTAATTTAACCATCGATTCATGCCAGACGATTTTCGCGAGGGGAAATGCTCAAAACATTCTTGAGGAACGAAAGTTGGTGATTTGTAAAAGAACTCTGTGTTGGGCATAAAGACCAACACAACGTTTGCTACTGTTTTTATAATTGTTGCTACTTCTGCGTTATTCTTTGCGTGCAGCGTATGATAAATGGATCCAGCGAGCTGCATTAGAGAATATAAAATAATCATAGGGGATTAGGCTGCCAGCCAGCGTCTGAATGAAGAGCAGCCGTGACATACAATCATGATTTGATCTATGCGGCTTTATCAAGGATTGTCGCGTAAAGACAATAAATGTAAACAAAGGCCAGGAAATGCTTCTTATTACACTTCTAGGACTGATGCGAAACTATCACTCCAATTAAATGTCAATGTTACATTTAGAAAGTCGATCAAATGTTGGGAGTAAACTTATTTTCTAACACTAGGGGGCGATACACAGCCAGCCATTCCAACCAGCTGTTAGCTCTAGATAATCACTTTCCAAACGGGTATATTTATCAGTGCCGTGTTTCGCCGTTACATCATCATCAAACGTGTCAGCAGAAAAAAAAAATTCTCAAGGGTAACAAAAGGGCAAAGTATGATCTTTGGGAGAGAAATTGAGTAGATCTCAAATGGGTCGTGAGAAGGAAAATCTAAAAATATTATTAAAAAAAGCTTTACGCGGGACGGTGTTTGCTTTCCATGAGATCCAGTCTTCTCCTCGACATTGTTTAGTTGCAAATGTTATTCTTGATCAACGCTGAGCTCTTACTGAGCTGCCAAAGTAGGTTCCTCTAGTTCAGTGTTTCTCAAGTAGTGGGTCGCGACCAAGGGCGGACTGGGTCGCAGGGCAAGTGCCCCCAGGCCTCTCTCTAATGCCTGGGACCCGCTGATGCATCTTACCTGCAGCAGTGGGTCCCAGGCAGCATGGCGTGGCATGGTTTTTCCCTTGCTGTTTGTCTGTACTTTTGTTAATCTGTCCTTTTACCTATTTATGCATCCTTCTTTCTGAATCTGTTATTCTGTCTGTCCATCTATACCTGTGTGTCCTTATGTGAATTTTATCTTCTGTCCTTGTATCTATGTCTTCCTCTCCATTTCTCCTCATCTCTCCTTTCTCCCTCCTATCGCTCTCTCCCTTTTACTCTATAAATCTCTCACTCCTCTTCCTTTCCTGCCTTCCTGCTGATGTGATAATCCCTGCAGAAAACTAGAATGTGCACTGAGAATTCTCAGCAGAATCACACACGGCTTCCTGATCCTGGCCTCCCTGCATACCAGGGTGCTGTGAGGTCAGTGGCTGGTGAGGCACTGGCTAGTATCAGAGCCAGATATACACAGGTTATGTAGGTTCAGGTCCAGTGCTCTCCAGGATCTGGCTGCTCTCAGTGCTCCCCAGGATCTGGCTGCTCTCAGTGCTCCCCAGGATCTGGCTGCTCTCAGTGCTCCCCAGGATCGGGCTGCTCTCCGTGCTCCCCAGGAACTAGCTGCTCTCAGTGCTCCACAGGATCTGGCTGCTCTCAGTGCTCCCCAGGATCTGTGTCGTCCACTCCAGGCAGCCGAGTGTCAACCGCACACTGTCCCCTCCTCCTGCAGGGAGGAGGTGCTGCCACAGTGAACAGTCACACTGAGGCCGCAGCCCCATGCCCACTAACTGTGCGAGACGAGGACAGTCACATGACTGTCTTGCATCAATCAATGAATGGGAGGCCAGCCTCCCATGGAGGCATTTTTTGAATGGCTTGGACCAATGGTGCTTCCCCATTGGTCCAAGCTATTCCATTACACTCAGTGCCTATCTGAGGCACTGAAGAGCGTAGGTTCGGGAAGTAGGCAGTTCCAGACTTGCGCTGCAGTCTTCTGAATCTCTTGGCCAGCTTGAGGTTACGTGATTTAGCGTAGCGTTCAGCTACACAAATTGCGTAGGCTCAGAGAGGGCAGGCTGCCGCTGCTGTGAACAAATAATGCACGCAGCGGCAGAGACGGACGGTGGGGGAGCACAGAGCAGGTCAGTTTAAGTTTTTTATAATATTTTATTATTCATTCAGTAGTGATTTAAATTAGAGTTGCTTTGTCTACCATCACCCCAAACTTTGACACTTATTAAGAGCAAGAAGCATCCCCAGTTTCCCCATAAGTTGTAATTAATTACATATATTTCAATTTCAGTTTATTTTATTGGGTTTTTGCCTTAGCAGCACTTTCGTTTTCACTAGTGCTGTGATTACTGCACTATCCATTTCGGAAAGAATCCCTGTTTCTTTACAAAATTATTTAAAAAGTGAATACATTGTAGAATACAGCACATGTTGTTTGTGGAATAAATTATAATGTTTCAGAAATTCAATTATTTTTGGGTCGCGACTTAATGACCAAGGACAATTGTGGGTCCAGAGGGTCCACAGGTTGAGAACCACTGCTCTAGTTGACATGTGATTTTCGTTCTTTTGTCACCGTGGGTGCGTAGACTGGATCATTATCCAGAGATGCCGTTTGGGGTTTGGGGGATTCTAATTTACGCTCGACCAATACTAATCAATTTCTCTGGGATGCTACAGACCTTATCATTGACCAACGTCTTGGCTTGAAATTAGTGTCGAATGCCTTAAAATCATAATTTTCTGGTACTGAATAATAAATGGTGGGACCTTTTGTAATGTCTTTCTTGGTGCTATATGATGTACTATTGGACCCTTATAGATGCGTGTTTCCTTTCTTGCTTCTTTTGTGGCATTACAGGATTACAGCCGACCTGGCTGACCTTGCTCTTGTCACTGTTGGGCAGTGGACGTACGTTTATTTATAAAGTATTTTATAAGGAAGGATACATTGAAATTGTTTTCATGTATGTCCTGGTTTACCGCCAATTGTCTTACACTCATCATTTTTGAACTGAACATGTGACCAGTGATGGTCTCATTCTTGTCAGAGTTGGACAGTGAACTGGAGACTTGATCAGTGATTTTCTCATTCTTGGCTTTGTTGGGGTGTCTCTTGTCCTTGCCTGAGACCCTCATCCATTATTAAGACCTTCACCTTTTGCCGTGATCCCCTTTGTACCATATTACTTGCCTTGATGCCTGATCTCCTGGACTCCCACTCTCACCACCCCTGGATTATTACCTGCTCTACATCTGCATGCCTGGACTTCCACCCTCAGTGTTCTCTGGTCCTCAGCCCCCTCCTTTGTTCTGTCTTAATGCTAGTAAGTGTCCCGGTGTTCTCCAGTTGCGGTGTCTCTTGATTTTTGTTTAGCCAGCTGAACACGTGACCAGTTGGTGATGGTGATGACCTCATTTTTGTCACTGTTGGTCAGTGGATGTCACGGCCCTCGCCGACAGTGCCGTTGAAAGGCCAAATAAGGTGCCGTTCCAGCTCCATGGATGCTCAAAACTGTGTTTTCCCTTCTTCCATGTCCAGGTACCTATAGGAATCTACGCCAGGTTTCACCTATGATTCTCAACCACAGGTATGGGCTGGGCCTGGGGCACCTTTATAGCTGCACTTCCCCCTAGAGGAAGTGCTTCTGCATTCTCTGAAGTCCATCAGATTTGTTTGACCTGCGCATACCAGTTACCTGTCCTGAACCTCTACCATTCCCCACTATTGGATTCCCTTTGTGTATGAACTTTGCTACGGACTTTGACTAAGCTCTTGCCAGCTGCCTGTCCCGACCCATGCTATGAACTGTGACCTTGATATCTAGATTGCCCCTTTTGAAGACCTCGCCTGAGACCCTCATCCATTATTAAGACCTTCACCTTTTCCCGTGATCCCCTTTGTACCATATTACTTGCCTTGATGCCTGATCTCCTGGAATCCCACTCTCACCACCCCTGGATTATTACCTGCTCTACATCTGCATGCCTGGACTTCAACCCTCAGTGTTCTCTGGTCCTCAGCCCCCTCCTTTGTTCTGTCTTAATGCTAGTAAGTGTCCCTGTGTTCTCCAGTTGCGGTGTCTCTTGATTTCTGTTTAGCCAGCCCTCTTCCTGTCCCTGTGTGTGTGTTTCAGTATATACATTATCCATTGTTCCCTCTTGGTTTACCATTTGCTGTTTTACCCTAAAAATCTGCCTCAGTTCACATTTGTCACTGCACCTGGGTTCGACCCTACAACCCCGGCATAACCCAGCCATGACCGTGGATTGAAGACTTGACCAACAATAGTCTGCTTGCACTGCTGGATAGCAGTTTGACACATGACCAGTGATGGTCCCATTATAGACACTGATGGACAGTAGACTGAACACCATCATTCTTGTCATTGATGGGCAGTGGACTGAAGACTTGACCAGTGATGATCTCATTCGCAGCACTATTGGGCAGGAGACTGAACATGTGACCAGTTTGTGATGGCCTCATGGCAGTGGATTTACTACTTAGCCAACTAATATCTTGTTTTTGTCACCATCGCACAGTGGATTAAAGATTTGACCAGCAAAGGTCTCTTTGCACCGCTGTATATTAGACTGACTCATGGCCAGTGATGGTCCCATTGTCGGCACTGCTGGACAGTAGACTGCACAACTGACCATTGATGGTCTCATTCTTGTCAATGTTGGGCAGTGGATTGAATACTTGACCAGGAATGGTCTCATACTTGTCCTTGTTGGGCGATTGACAAGACCAGCGACTTTCTCATTCTCGCTACTGTTGGACAATAGACTGAATAGGTGACCAGTCAGTGATGGTCTCATTCTTGCCATTATTGGCCAGTGGATTGACGACTTGACCAACAATGATCTGTTTGCCTTGCTGGATAGTAGACTGATACGTGACCAGTAATGACCCTCTTTATCAGCACTGTTTGGCAGTAGACTGAGCACTACTTTACCATTGATGGTCTCATTTTCGGCACTGTTGGGCAATAGTCTGAAGAATTGACCAATCGCGTTCTCATTCTTGGAACTATTTAGGCAACGGATCAAACACTTGAATAGTGCAATTTCAATTTCTGGAATTACATAACCTTGGTCAGCATTTTCCACATTTTAGGGCTGCAGACCGGATGCTTTGAAAGGTATTTTAATATGATAGGTAGTTTTTTTAATTCTTGCATTAGTGTGAAACCTCCCCCCCTTTCTTCTTGTTCCAGTACGGTGTCTGTTCAGTTTTGTTTCCTCTCGAGGCTAGTCAGCGGGGTGATTGAAATAGATATCCTGTGTTAACTTAGAAATGCCCGCAAAATCTTTGTTACATGATGTAGAAATGTATCTGCTCTGATTGGCTGTTATATCACATTCCTATGTTGAGAGTGAACAGGAAGCTCTTTTCTATAACGAACATTTCTATTGGATGTTGAAATAATAAACAGATCTGACAGACCACGAGCTGATCAGATGATGATCTGCCATATCTCGGTGTGGTTGTTTATATTGTCTCCTCTGATCAGTCGCGCAGCGCCTTACTTCAGTTTTGATATATGAGAAGAAACTTGAAAAAGGTTTATGGTAATTATATTAGAATTATAAAATTTAACACGCTTGATCACCATTAGTCACTTTTATGATGTTGCAAACCAGTTATGGACTCATCTCTTCCACCTGTGAGCTGAAGATCTGAAACACTGGCATAGTTCTGTGTTACAGTCAGGTCCAGAAATATTGGGACATCGACCCAATTCTAACATCTTTGGCTCTATACACCACCACAATGGAGTTGGAATGAAACAAACACAATGTGCTTTAACTGCAGACTGTCAGTTTTAATTTGAGGGTATGTACAACCAACTCAGGTGAATGGTGTAGGACGTACAGCAGTTTGCAGATGTGCCTCCCACTTGTTAAGGGACCAAAAGTAATGGGACAGAATAATAATCATAAATCAAACTTTCCCTTCTTAATACTTGGTTGCAAATCCTTTGCAGTCAATCACAGCCTGAAGTCTGGAACGCATAGACATCACCAGACGCTGGGTTTCATCCCTGGTGATGCTCTGCCAGGCCTCTACTGCAACTGTCTTCAATTCCTGCTTCTTCTTGGGGCATTTTCCCTTCAGTTTTGTCTTCAGCAAGTGAAATGCATGCTCAATGGGATTCAGGTCAGGTGATTGACTTGGCCATTGCATAACATTCCACTTCTGTCCCTTCAAAAACTCTTTGGTTGCTTTTGCAGTATGCTTTGGGTCATTGTCCATCTGCACTGTGAAGCGCCGTCCAATGAGTTCTACAGCATTTGGCTGAATGTCAGCAGATAATATTGCCCGAAACACTTCAGAATTCATCCTGCTGCTTTTGTCAGCAGTCACATCATCAATAAATACAAGAGAACCAGTTCCATTGGCCGCCATACATGCCCACGCCATGACACTACCACCACCATGCTTCACTGATGAGGTGGTATGCTTAGGATCATGAGCAGTTCCTTTCCTTCTCCATACTCTTCTCTTCCCATCACTCTGGTACAAGTTGATCTTGGTCTCATCTGTCCATAGGATCTTGTTCCAGAACTGTGAAGGCTTTGTTAGGTGTTGTTTGGCAAACTCTAATCTGGCCTTCCTGTTTGTGAGGCTCACCAATGGTTTACATCTTGTGGTGAACCCTCTGTATTCACTCTGGTGAAGTCTTTTCTTGATTGTTGACTTTGACACACATACACCTACCTCCTGGAGAGTGTTCTTGATCTGGCCAACTGTTGTGAAGGGTGTTTTCTTCACCAGGGAAAGAATTCTTCAGTCATCCACCACAGTTGTTTTCCATGGTCTCCCGGGTCTTTTGGTGTTGCTGAGCTCACCGGTGCGTTCCTTCTTTTTGAGAATGTTCCAAACAGTTGTTTTGGCCATGCTTAATGTTCTTGCTATCTCTCTGATGGGTTTGTTTTGTTTCTTCAGCTTAATGATGGCTTGCTTCACTGATAGTGACAGGTCTTTGGATCTCATCTTGAAATCTTGAGAGTTGACAGCAACAGATTTCAAATGCAAATAGCACACTTGAAATGAACTCTGGACCTTTTATCTGCACAT
Organism: Leptobrachium leishanense; assembly: GCA_009667805.1. Taxonomy (NCBI): domain Eukaryota; kingdom Metazoa; phylum Chordata; class Amphibia; order Anura; family Megophryidae; genus Leptobrachium; species Leptobrachium leishanense. The sequence goes on from CM019070.1 coordinate 22,725,895, forward strand.
TGTAATTGGGGTAATGAGGGAATATCACACACCTGGCCATGGAACAGCTGAGAAGCCAATTGTCCCATTACTTTTGGTCCCTTAACAAGTGGGAGGCACATCTGCAAACTGCTGTAAGTCCTACACCGTTCACCGGAGTTGGATGTACATACCCTCAAATTAAAGCTGACAGTCTGCAGTTAAAGCACATTGTGTTTGTTTCATTCTAACTCCATTGTGGTGGTGTATAGAGCCAAAGATGTTAGCATTGTGTCGATGTCCCAATATTTCTGGACCTGACTGTATGTTTATAATGGTTTTATTTGCACTGTGAAAATTTCGCTACTTTATAGATAAGTGAAAATAAAGCGGTAAAGGGGCCTCTTTAACAGATATTTTGGCCAAACATTTACGACTCGCTTGCTTTTGAAATCTTATAATAAGAATAGAAAATTGGATTAGTAGATTAGTATGGTGACTCGAAATATCAGTGCTAACCCTTTTACCGCATCATTCAATTACCGTACATAAATATGTTAGTTTTCAATTCAATTTAGGCTCCGAACTCATTGCTAGAAAGAGTCTTTGCGCGCACCACGCGTTGTAGGGAAGAATGTAATGCATTATTCTCTCTAATGAATCCGCCGAGCTGGTACGACAGGCTAACATCCACCTGCCTTCTACAAAACGATGGGTTCCATTACAGTCAGATCTTTACCAATGAAGGCGAACACTATAAAGCGGAGGTTTGTGTACCTACAATGGCACGGATCCAATTTTCTTCCTATTAATGCAGCGTTCGCGCATGCATACACAAACGCTTTCTACAAACCTAGAGAGACGGCGTTCATATCAATGAATCCAAAGAACCTTGAACCTCTCTTACACGGAGCGTCTAGTAGTGTTTCAAGTGGAATGTCTTATTAAACGGGATCAATGAATTTCCATTTTTTTTATTACGCCGAATATTTATATTTAGAGACTCCTTTTGTTAATATGATTCTCTATCGGGGCTTTTGATTAAGCAGAGAATTGTGGAGCTTAAGCCATGTTAGTCGAGCTGAGGGTAACTGAAAAAAATCTCAAATCAACACTTTTTGACTAAGGTTTGCCATTATTTCACAATTCTGTCCATTTATTGCTTGATGTATCACTGCTATGTGGATGTGACTAGGGATGTCACGATCACCATTTCCCAGGGCGTGCGGTTTTCGAGATTGGTCAATTACAGCGTTCCGATTTGATGCCGGGCCGGCGGTTTGGTCTCTACACCGAATCCCAGGGCCTCCGGGATCCACTTGTTGTGTCTTCCATGCCGGCGGGTAACAGACTACGCTCACTTGCAGCTTGTTCCCTGCATAGAGTTCCTTGAGCTCCAGCAGGGAGACTCGCAGCAACTTCCCTGTCTCCTCCATGACTCACTAGCAGGCAGGGAAGATGCCGCGAGTCACTTCCGAGACTGCGGGACTCCAGCTGGGGCGGCTGAGACCTTCCCGCTGCCTGGCAGGTCAAAGACTTCATGATCAGATCAGCTTGAAAAAGCTCATAATCAAAAATACCTGCGATTAGTTCCAGATCCTGAGGATCGTATCGGGACATCCCTAGCAATGATAACTTAAAGGGCCAGTACCACCAAAAAAATGACATTTCCTTATTGTGTTTATTTGATGTTGCTGAGATCTTACATGTGTTAGTTTTTCTCTCGTATGTTTAGTTAAGAAAATATTTGCCTCTATATGTGTCACTGGGTGCATCCATTGTGTGATATTTTTCCTCTGTCACTGGGCGCATCCATTGCGTGATATTCCCCCCCCCCCGTATCTTTCCATCACTTGCTCCTAGCTTTGGCCATAGAATGGAGTGAATGGGTCAGTCACCGACTCACATCATTGTATTGTGTTGGATGTATTCAAAGGTCATCACCAGGGGGTAGATTAGAAGTCTTGTAAACTCCCTGATTTATCTCATTCAGATGCCATCACTTATCTAGCATAGCCTGGAGAACAATAGACCTCCTGCCACTTTATCTAAACATTCTCTCCTCCCCTTTATTAACTGTTTAATTACTGTAGATTAGATAATCCACAGAAGTAAAGTAAAATTTTTACAGAGATTTGGTAAATGTTGCATCATGGGAAAATCCTCAAAATGGAAACAAACAGCAGCATGTGGTTAATAATGTGTTTTATAATGTATTTTTATTTGTAATGCACAAGTTAGCTAGTTACAGTTTATGAAAGCGGCAGCGTCCCTTTAAACAATATTCTTCTAGTGTTTAATTAGACCCTAAATACAGACTGCTTCGCGATCTTCCTAAAATCTTGGGAAATCACTGCTGAATAATGCCTCGGAGTAACAGCACAAAGGGGAGATGAACTTCTACACCAGAACTTTAAATAGAAGCTTAAGATCTTATTACGAAGATCTTAAAAATGATTCTTAATGATAACAGATTATCATTTCCAACCCCAACCCTCCCAGATTGTGAGTTCCTACGGGAATAGGGCCTCATCTCCTCCTGTACTGCTTGTCAAATGTTGTTCAATGTATTGTAACCCCGTCTATACTGTGCTTATTGTACAGCGCTGCGGAATATGCTGGCGCTTTATAAATAAAGAAGAATAATAATATCCTCAAATAATAATTCTGCTGGCGTGCTCTGACACTTTTTTGCTTCCTGCCCGTGTGCCGCGAGACGAAAAGGTGGTAAATCGCTGATCTAGAAGGTGAGCCTTCACGTCTTTTGTGGAATATTAGCCAAATTAAAATGACCAAAGTCATTCCAGCACATTAAGGCAGATGTTTCCATGGTAACAACAGTTGCCATGGAAATAGTAAACAGGTGACGTAACTATAGAAACCGACAGGACTGTGTGTGCGTTTTGAAGCAGACCCAATCTCTCACGACAACATGTGTATATTTCATTTCTTGGCATCCCTTCAGCAGCAAAACATCTTTTAGGCTAGGGTCAAACGAAAGCATTTTTACACGCGAACGTAAAAAAGTGCGTCCGAACGCATTGATGTATTTTTTCTCGGAATATGCGAAAACGGTCATACGATGCGCATGTTCGTGCGTGATGTTTTACGAGTCCAAACCAGGAAACTTTTTGCGTCTGGACGTTATGTTGGCCGAACACGAGCAGGGTCTGACGTCTCCAAATCACACACACACGCCGCTAGCGGGCGCAGCGCACTCTGTACGTCCGTACTAGAGGTTCTGCGTTCTCGAAAAAATGCGTTCATTTTCCACTTGCGTTGCGCGGCCGGACTTTCGTGCGACCGTACTTCGTATATTGGCTGTCATTGCCCATCATTTGCTGCTAGTGCGGCCGTGATTAAGTGCGCCAGAACGCACGTTAAAAGTGCGCTGGTCTGACCCCAGCCTTAATTGTTTTACTTATCAATAAATGTGTCGATGACGATGATAAGCAGAATATTTTCAGTTTATGTAATATATATATATATATATATATATATATAATTATATTTTATCATGATTTATTTATTTTTGCTCGGGTTCAGCATTTTCAGGGTTTACATCTAAATATTCAACTTTTAGAGCTGAATGGAGCAGTAGGATTACTGACTTGCATGTGGAGCTGTAATGCTCTTCCTCCTCGTATTGTAATCGTTTAATCATGTCAATATTTTCCCCATTTTTTTTCCCCTTTAATTCCTGCAGTCACGTGACCCAAGGGAAGGACAGTGATGGGCTGAGTCCCTGTGTTGCCGTAGCAACATTGAAAGCTCCTTAAAGGGCTGCCTGTTTCATGCGATTAAAACTACAGAGAAAAAGTACGGTCGCGGCTCCGCTTCATGTTCATTTCTTGATATTCTGGCGCAGCCGCCCGGATAAAAATGTTACCTCGGCTAAACAGCTCCTTTAATTCCTCAGAGATGCTTCATTAAAAGAAATGAATAGAAATCGAAGGGGTTATTCACTAAGCCCCGATTTGGCCACTAATTGCACCGAACAGTGAATTTAATTTCGTGGCAGTTCGTCTTTTCACAAAGCTGTCAATTCTCCACATACTGGCGAATTGACAGTGAAATATGGTGCAGTTCGCCGCAATTCGGCGGCAGTGAAATTGTCCCATCTAGAAGTAACAGTTAATCTATTCCCTGAACGCCGAACTGCACCAAAAATGTCAATGAAATGCCCTGATTTTCAGTGATTCAGTTCAACAGGTTTAAACAGGCGAATCCAATAGGATTCAATGTAAAAAAAATATATATATTTATATATATATTTTTTAAAGACCGTTTATTTTCATTTTCAGAAACACTCTTTTTATTTTTTTAGAACGCCTTTTTGTATTTTTTTAGATGAAACTTGATGAAATTCGTCCTGAAGAAAGTTCCCTAGAGGGACTGAAATGTCGACTTGTGGCTATGTTTTAATGAATTAAATAAAAGTTTTTTTTGCTGATCTGTCCAGGAGTGCCGGCACCTTTTTAAGGCTAGGGTCAGACAAACGCAGTGCGAACGCGCGTGCAGCCGCACTTTATTACGGCCGTAGTAGCTGCAAATGACGGGCAATATACGAAGTACGGCCGCACGAAAGTCCGGCAGCGCAACGCAAGCGGCAAACGAACAAATTTTTTGGAGAATGTAGAACCGCTAGTACTGACGTACAGAGTGCGCTGCGTCGGCATAGCGGCGTGTGTGCGTGATTAGGAGACGTCAGACGCTGCACACGTCCGGCCAACATAACGTCCATTTGTTTTTAATAGCTCCGTCAAAAATCACGCACGAAAAATGCGCATGGTATGACCGCTTTCGCGTCTTCCGTGAAAAAATACGTCAATGCGTTCGGACGCACTTTTTTACGGACAATGCGAAAAATGCGTTCGTCTGACCCTAGCCTAATACGTTTATAAGTTTCAGGCACCGGGCAATTAAGATAACAGAAGTGTGTGTGTGTGTGTGTATCTGTGCTAAAAGAGAGAAAAAACTTTGAACAGAAGCAGAAAGTACAATTCGTCTCATTCTTACAAATTACTGTTTTTTTTTTCTTAAGAATATTTTGTGCTTCACAGCTGAACTTTCAAACATCCTGTCTCTTCACTCTGTAGCCTGATATCAGTCCTCTTCCTCATGCTTAAAACAGCAGAAACTCAAACCCTCTGGTGCGAATAAAGATGATAAGGAGCAGGGCAGTCAAACTATGACCCCGCAGATGGACTACAATTCCCAGAATTCTTTGAATGTGATAGATGGGCAGGGAATCATGGGAGTTGAAGTTCCGAAACATCTGGTGGGGCCAGAGTTTGACAGCCATGTGCTAGGGTGCCCTTTGAACACACTGTTTGCTTATTTAAGCATGTGTGTTCCAAAAAAGTTTGTCCTTCCTTTTCATTCGCATCAATTCCAGTTTTTTAATCTGAAAACCCTTTTTAAGCATTTTCGGCGTTTTCAGAATTTCGTTTAGTCGGCAGGTTTTTCCAGACGTTGAACGGAATACGGAGCAGATGGTCAAGTTGCCTGAATAAATACCTTCGAGTACATAATTTCCAGTGATTAAGGGTCTTTATTCAAGAGCGCGCATTGCTGCCGTGATTCCTGGGACAGTCCTCGGCTCCGTACTTGTTCAATAGGATGGTAATTGCGAATGCTTTCCATATGCTCTTTTGATTTCACGCTCCTCGGAAACTTTTATCCAGAAAAAAAATTGTTTAAGTGGTTGTTTTATATAATTAAAAACAAGTCAACAGTTGTGCGAGGAGGTTATTATTTATTATTATCAGTAGTTTTGTATAATCTAGTCTGAAAAAAATATATATATTTTTTAATTTATTTATACAAAATTACTAAGAATAATAAATAAAAAAATTATATATTTTTTTCAGAATAGATTATTTATTATTATCATTAGTTTTGTAAATCTGTTCTGGAATAAAATATATATTTTTATTTATTTATACAAAACTAATGATAATAATGAATAAAATAATTTTTCAGAATAGTTTATACAAAACTACTGATAATAATAAATAAACTATTCTGGAAAAAGATATATATTTTTTTCTTTATTTATGCAAAACTAATGATAATAATGAATAAAATAATTATATAATTTTTCAAAATAGATTATTATTATCAGTAGTTTTGTATAATCTATTCTGGAAAAAATATATAATTTTTTTATTTATTTATCCAAAACTACTGATAAGAATATATCTATTATTATCAGACTAGATTATTTATTTTTATCAGTAGTTTTGTATAAACTATTCTGGGGAAAAAAAATTATATATATATAATTATTTACTTTTTTTTTACAATATGTTTCGGTTACTGAAGTGCAGTGAGCATGCTCACAGTCCAAAAATATGTAGGGTGCACATTGATACAAGCCAATAAATGCATCACCCAATAAATCTACAGGGTCTGGTTATACATACAGGGTTATTCAAAGAGATCTGAATTGTGGCCGAAAGGTAACCGAACAGTAGACATGTGCATTAGTTTTAGTACTAAAACGATTTAGTCAGAATTTTGTGATAATTTCGTTTTTGTATGACTCAAGAGATACGAAACTGCTCAGTACAAAAAACGAAAGAAACTAAAATAAATTGCACTACATTTTAGTTTCAGTCCTTTTTGTGATATTACATTGAGTGAAGGAGAATAGCAATGAAGAGCGCAACATCGCAAAGCTACAGAAAAGTTTGTATGCGTAATCCTTCCCGACCCCTACCCGAAAATCTGACAGTGATAGAGCTCCAGAATACTCACTCGCAGCACAGACAGCCAGCACAGGAGAGGAAACCTTTACTTAACCCTTGCATATCTATGAGGTAGACAAGATGATAAAAGCAGCTGGAGAAGGAAAACATTCAAATAAATCACACTGAAAGCTAATGACAGAGGAGAGCTGGATAGTAAAAACCCCTTTATAACAAGCAGCGCTGGGAGAAGAGCGGGACTTTATAAAACGTGTGTTATCTCCCCTCCCGCTCTGCATAATAGAGGCTTAGGTCTGATACATTTTATATTATCCAGGAGCACTATCCCCCTTTCCTCATCTATAATACACATTTTATATAAAGTCCCTCTCCTCTCCCAGTGCTGCTTGTTATAAAGGGTTTTTTACGCCCGATACATTTAGTATCCAGCTCTCACAGTTACTCTGTCAATATGAGCCTTCAGTGTGATTTATTTGAATGTTTTCCCTGCATTTAAAGTGCTTTATTTTATTATTTTAAATAAGTTTGCACCAGTCATCTCTTCTCTGAGCTTTCAGACTGATTTATGTTAATATTTTCCCTCTCCCCTGCTTTTATATTCCTGTCTGTCTCCCCCACAGAGATACAAAGTAAAAGTTCCCTCTCCTGTGCTGGATAAGCATTGCATTCCGAAGTTCTGCACCCTCCACATGCCAATGCAGTAGATGTTCTATACAGAGAGGGGCATTAATTAATGCAGGTGGATGTTATATACATTATACAGAGAGGGGCATTAATTAATGCAGGAGGATGTTATATACATTATACAGAGAAAGGTATAAATTGAGGAGGATGTTCTATTCAGAGAGAGACATTAATTCAGGAGGCTGTTCTATACATTATACAGAGAGGGGTATTAATTAATGCAGGTGGATGTTGTATACATTATACAGAGAGGGGTATTAATTAATGCAGGAGGATGTTGTATACCTTATACAGAGAGGGGTATTAATTACTGCAGGAGGTTGTTCTGTACATTATACAGAGATTAGCCTTTTTTTTAGCCCTTTAAATCCAGTGGCTGTGAGCGCTGAGATCGGCTGCTTGTTATATTATCTCTCAGTACAATGTATCAGGCTCAGCTGTTACAGTAACTGACTGTAACAGCGCTCAGAGTTTCAGTAAAACAAGGAAATAATATTGTTATAACCTCTTATATATAAAAATATTATTTACTAGATTTACTGAAACTGAGCGCTGTGAGCAGCAGTCAGCTGCTGACACTTTGTGCTGAGAGTGAGAGATACTATAACAAGCAGCGATCTCGGCCCTCTGAGGAGCCACTACAATAGTAATTGTATCCACTGGTTTTCGGATGATCGACATTAGTTTTCATACTAAAGAACTGAAAACGAATTTCTTTAGCAACTAAATTAATTGCATTTTAAGACTAATCCATTAGTTCAAAACGAAATTTTGTGCTGTGCACATGTCTACCGAACAGTGAAATTCAGCGTTCGGTTACCTTTCCTGGCCACTCGGCTATTCAGACAGCAGGCAGTTCGCTAAATGTTGGCGAATTGCCTGCACATACGGTGCCTGTTCGGTGCCTGTTCGAGGGCAGTGAAATTCCCATAGAGAAGCAATGCTTCTGCTATTCAGAGAACACAAACTAGCTGAGAAAAGTTGCCGAATTGCCCTGCCATTCGGTGGTTTCATTCGACAGGTTTATTCAGGAGAATCCCATAGGCTTCAATGTTAAAAATATTCCCGTTTTAGTTCAATATCTAATAAACCGTTGATTATAATATTCTGCAGTAAAAAGTCTCTTTATTTTTAGATTTTTTTTTTTAATCTTTTAAGCATTTTTCGGGATTTTTTTGCGAAAATTATGTTTTCCTTTTTTTTTTTAAATGGTGTTTTTTCTTTTTCTGTAACGGCCCTTTTTATTATCATTCATTAGATCTTATATGTAAATTTCAGAAATTTTTCGTTCTGTAGTTTCTTTGCAAACAGCGTTTCACATTTCGAACATTCAAGCGTACTGTTTTGTTTTGTTTTTCACTCCATTTGTCTGCGGTGTCAAGTTTTTCCGGCGGCTGCTGTGCGCTGTGATCGGCGGCTGCTCGGGTTTCTCTGGCGTGTTCAGTGGGGTTAATCCAGATGGTTTTGGAGTGCGCTCGCCGGGTTTTGCGTTGAATTTGCGGCGGCTTTTCCCTGCATTACGATGGCCCTGTGGTGTTTGCTGAATACACCGCAGGGTCGCCAAAATCGGATTGACAAATCGCACCGAATTGAAGAGAACGAAAAGTCACCGAACGTGCAGTGACTTTTTGATTCGTTTTTGAATAACCCTGATAATCTATACCATGATTAACTTATCTCTCCTGCGCGGTGCACTTGAATGGCAGAACTGGCTATTCTTGAGTTACCACTGAAGTTTTTTTTTGGCCCTTACAAGGATACTCCAGGGCAGTGATGGCCAACTTTGACGCCCCAGATGACCCATAATGCATACTCATAAGTCTGGCTGAACATCACGGGTCATGTAGTGCAGAAACATCTGGGGTGGCAAGGTTCGGCATCGCTGCTCAAGGGTTAAAATGAGATGGAGATCAGCGGAGGGATTAACCATTCACCGCTCGTATTTAACCTTTTAGTTATTTTTAAAACACCCCTTGCATCCGGCATAGCGCTGGTCTCCAATGCTCCGGATGTGACTTGCTCCCGGCTTGCAGGAATCCGAAGCATGGCATGTGGCCATGGGGGAACTGGATGCTCCATTGAATGTCCAGTCAATCCAATCGCTAGGAGATAGGTAGGAATCAAATTGGTTACCTCTTTCTGGTCCTTCTTCCTCATAGGCTTCACTAGGGAGGGCACTTCCCCCCCCCCTTACATCTTGGCTTTTTCCCCCTGCCAAGCAGGGCCGATGAACATAGGGGGCTAATCGAGATGATGCTCCAAGCCCACAGCCTGAAATTGGCCCATGATAGCTAAGGGTGCATCGAAATGGAAATTTCCGGCCAATACCGAAAATCCTGGATTGGTTTGGCTGAAAACCGATACTGAAAATCAGACATGAGAATCTGGGCCTGGAGGCCGAGCCAGGGACTCGCCTGATCCCGAAGGCCGGCCGAGCAAGCTGTCCAGCCGGCTACCAGGCTCAGACGAGCCCCCAGCTTGGCTGGGCCTTCAAGGCCCAGCCGAGCCGGGGGCTTGCCTGAGCCTGGTCGAGCAGCTTGCTCGGCTTGGCTCCAGGCCCAGGTTCGCATGGCTGATTGGTTGCACCTACATACTCACCTACATCCTCCTACTTCGGCCTTGAGCTCTAGCGGTGACAGTCCTCCGGCTGTCGCAGGTTGCTCGGCCGTCCTCCAGGCTCAGGCGAGCCCCCGGCTCGGCCAGGCCTCCAGGCCCTATTTTGAAAGGGAAATTTTCGGCCGATTTATTATTTTTATTTATTTATTTTTCCGGCTGAATTTCCATTTCGGCCAAAACCGAAAACACAATTTTTGGCTGATTTTCGGTGGCCGAAATTTCGGTGCATCCCTACCAGCCTGTGAATAGCCCTACCATCCAAATATGCGTTGCCAGAATGTTATGTGCTCATTGGTTTCTTGGGGGCCCTCACAGGAGTGAGCCTGACCTCGGATCAGCCTTCACTCAGCTAAGCTTTTAAGGAGGAGCTAAGACTCTGCACTTCAAGGGCTGAATCAGCCCTCCATGAACCACCCCAGAGGGGGAGAAGAGTGAAGACACCCAGAGCACTGTGACCACTCAATTTACACTGTCCACAGTGCATAGTGTCCCTTTTTATGTACTTTATACTCCGTTTAGGACATGCAAAAGTCTTATCAGCAAAAACGTACCGAGCATGACGCGTTTTACTCACCGGCTGGCAAAACTTTTTTCAGTGTTTCTATAAGGGAAAGGGAATTTGCCAGGGAAGGACCTTGTTTTATTTAGGGGGGTTCTGCTGGGGAACAGAGGTAGGCTTGGCGATGAGTGGGGTAGGGAGCAAATGTAAGGCTTATTATATCATTATTCACAACTTCACATAAGGCAATCCCATCAACCGACAGGGCAGGAAATGCAAAGAAAAAACCCAAGGGAATCAAGCATCGGCATTATACGATACATTAAGTGCACTTTCATGGAGCTTTACTGGCTAGGATTTACCTTTTTACCGTGGTTGTCGGAGGATAATAATTTAATGGGCCGTTATTGGCAGACGTGGCGGGGCGTTTATGTTTTTAAGTCCTGTTTTCGTTCTATTTATATATTTTCGTTGTTTGGTGTTTTTGAAATTCTGCAGGTCACGATCGCTCACGAAAAATCCAATGCGCTCTGCGGGGAAAGTGTTCCTAAATGATAATGCTGTGTTTCTGGACAGAATAAATGATAGTTTGGGTGTGAAAAAAGCGAATTATAGTGATTATTGGGAGTTTCCTTGACAACGAGCCGGGCCCAGAGATAGCTCCAGAGACAGCGAAAGCTTAAGGATTGCAGATTGTTCCAGATGTTATCCCTTCTTTTTTTTTATCTTTTGTAAACACTTTGGTGCAAACGGTTACAGATTAATATGTAACACCCCCTTGTTACAGCGTAAGGGGGTTCTTGGGTATGAATTGGTAGGAATTTTGGTGTTATGCCACGTAAATGAAGGGCTACTTGGAGAATAAGGTTACATTATTTTCCCAGCTGTAATTGTGACGTTGTATTGATCATGGTGTATCTGGCCATGATGTCATCATGATGTCACTCTTGATGTTCTTGTTTTATAAGTGACTTTAGGGTTAGTGCTTCAGTCAGATAGGGAAGAGGTAAAATAACTCCAAGAAGACAAATGATGGATAATAATGGACCACCTTAGTGTTTCCCTACCTCGAATACAATTCCATGTGAACTAGTAGCAAGGTATATTATCTGCGTTGAGGGAGGGAGAGGTGAAAAAGGGGGCGATAGTGGCTCTAATTTTCTGAATTAAAGTCTGGCTATTGTTTTAATTTTACTACTTTAATCAGACACGCAGAACTCTTGTTTAACTCTTTTACTTTCAAAATCGAGTTAACTCGATTTTGCAACGTAATACATTAAAAAGCACTCATTAGCATATCAAACCCAGTTTGCATACATTTTTAAAGCAAAATTAAAGTGCCCCCTGTAGGAAAACTAAATTCTTTGTTTTATCGCTCTCCAATCATCCTGTGTTTCTGAAAAAAGCTGCAAATAGCAGCCCCAAACCTTATACTAACAAAGTTCAAAAACTTTGCTGCTGCATTAGAACAGTCAGGGAGAGAGCACAACACAGTGAGAGCTGCGGGGTCAGTCACTGCTGTACAGGGATAAGATTAAGGGGGGGGCATAAGGAGTGTAAATCCCTGTACAGTACAGATACAAGGTGTTGCTGTAATTGCCATACACAGGCATTATGCAGCACATACAGATACAAGGTGTTGCTGTAATTGCCATACACAGGCATTATGCAGCACATACAGATACAAGGTGTTGCTGTAATTGCCATACACAGGCATTATGCAGCACATACAGATACAAGGTGTTGCTGTAATTGCCATACACAGGCATTATGCAGCACATACAGATACAAGGTGTTGCTGTAATTGCCATACACAGGCATTATGCAGCACATACAGATACAAGGTGTTGCTAGGGATGTGCGTTTCGGAATTTCAGAATCTTCATGAAATTTCCCGATTCGCGCATTCGGATTTGACCGATTTTCTGAAAATTTTTGGATCCCAAAACGGCAGATCCGAACAAATTTCCGAACCGAAACGAAAACTTTTCGGAATTTTCGAATGGACTAGAAATGTGTAAAATCGAAAATCATTTTGTTCCATTCGTGATTTTGGCTCCATTCTTGATTTCGGTTCCATTTCAGTAATTTCGGACAACGTATTTTTCAGTTATATCGCTGATTCTGTAATTTTGTATCATTCCCATCTCAATGTATCTTTCCTGGAAAACCAGAGAAATCTCAATGTATCCTTCCTGGGAAATTCAGAGAAATCTCAATGTATCCTTCTTGTAAAACCAGAGAAATCTCAATGTATCCTTCTTGTAAAACCAGAGAAATCTCAATGTATCCTTCCTGGAAAACCAGAGAAATCTCAATGTATCCTTCCAGGAAAACCAGAGAAATCTCAATGTATCCTTCCAGGGAAACCAGAGAAATCTCAATGTATCCTTCTTGTAAAACCAGAGAAATCTCAATGTATCCTTCCCGGGAAACCAAAGAAATCTCATTGTATCCTTCCCGCGAAACCAGATAAATCTCAATGTATCCTCCTTGTAAAACCTGAGAAATCTCAATGTATCCTTCTTGTAAAACCAGAGAAATCTCAATGTATCCTTCCAGGGAAACCAGAGAAATCTCATGTATCCTTCCCGGGAAACCAAAGAAATCTCATTGTATCCTTCCCGGGAAACAAGAGAAATCTCAATGTATCCTTCTTGTAAAACATGAGAAATCTCAATGGCAGATTTATCGTATCGACAGAATTATCGTATCGACAGAAATATCGGATCCGAAAAACCATTAGTTTACGTCAAAACGAATAGACACTTTGAAACGAGAACAGACGTTCCGAAAAACACGAAAATTTCCGAAATCACAAAAAAAAAAGTCGATACGAAAAACGAACCGAACCGAAACGGAAATCGTCCGAAACGAGCCGAAACAAAAATTTACAAAATCCGAACGAACCGAACCGAATCAATCCGAAAAAAAATCGGTGCACAAGTCTAGGTGTTGCTGTAATTGCCATACACAGGCATTATGCAGCACATACAGATACAAGGTGTTGCTGTGATTGCCATACACAGGCATTATGCAGCACATACAGATACAAGGTGTTACTGTAATTGCCATACACAGGCATTATGCAGCACATACAGATACAAGGTGTTGCTGTAATTGCCATACACAGGCATTATGCAGCACATACAGATACAAGGTGTTACTGTAATTGCCATACACAGGCATTATGCAGCACATACAGATACAAGGTGTTGCTGTAATTGCCATACACAGGCATTATGCAGCACATACAGATACAAGGTGTTACTGTAATTGCCATACACAGGCATTATGCAGCACATACAGATACAAGGTGTTGCTGTAATTGCCATACACAGGCATTATGCAGCACATACAGATACAAGGTGTTGCTGTAATTGCCATACACAGGCATTATGCAGCACATACAGATACAAGGTGTTGCTGTAATTGCCATACACAGGCATTATGCAGCACATACAGATACAAGGTGTTGCTGTAATTTCCATACACAGGCATTATGCAGCACATACAGATACAAGGTGTTGCTGTAATCGCCATACACAGGCATTATGCAGCACATACAGATATTGCATTGCTAATAATCTCATTATGATCACTACAAACCCCATAAGCAGGAGATCTCACCATTTTATTATCTGTCTGCAGCACATTTACTGCATCTGACACAAAGGCCATTTCTGCCTGTATGCTGATAATGCAGACCTTGTGTGTCATTGTGCCAGATAAGGGACGCCATCTAGAGTTTAGAAACTTTCATCCCAGCAATATTTCTGTAAAGAATAAATGAATGCATGAAAAACTAAAAATAAGCAATTTTGCATTATTTTAATGTAAACCTCCCAAAACAACAATTTCTCTGCAGAATGTCTATTTTTCCTTTAACTGTTCACTTTGCATCCCATGTTTCAAATAGTTGGTATCATTGACACATTTTCAACACAAAGCGGTTGGCCGTGAAACGGTTAATATTTCGGCACATCTTTTCTTCAGGCCAACATCTCTAACTCAGACCTCTTCATGTAGGTGTAACATATAGTGCTTTGATTCCATTGCACAGTATGCGGTATTATTATTAATAATGACAACGTGCGCACATACTGCAGATATACGGATAATCCGTAAACGACAATGGCCTGTTGCCGGATGGTGCAACTGAAGACACTTTTTCCTTATAAGAAAAAAATAACAAGTTTTGCTCGACCTACTTTAGTAATTGCAAGTATGATGTCATCTTAACATATTATTTTTTCCAAGGTAAACCATCTGTAATTGTAATGATTCATAGGGTCTTGTTACATTTCTGTTCTGAAACATGCAATCTTTTATTTGTGTGTTTTATTACTTCTCGCTCCCCCTCATTTTTTATTATAAACGATCTTCGTGGCATTCTGTGCAATTAACTGAGCGGATACTTTGTAATTGTCTAAAACAGGGCTGTACGTATCTAGATGCAATCTAGACTCGTCAATTACAAGGACACTCTGTTCATCCTGACCACATATATTGTTTTAAAGTGCTCAGGATGTGGGTCGTTGAGCCGTGCCCCCCTTCCCTGTTGCCCTGATCTGGTTAAAACACAGGGTGAAGTGGAGAGGTTTTCTCCACTCCACCCAAAGTCATCTGCAGCCGAGACTTTGCATTTCCCAGCTGCCGGTCACCAGTGACGTCAGGACACAAAGAGCATGACGACGTCACCCTCTCTGAGACCACTCGCTATAGCTCAGTTATTTAATTATTCAACAAAAAGGAGCTCTGTTTTCAATAGAGAATCCCTGTAATTACATTCACCGGCCACTTTATTAGGTACCCCTTTTCAATTGCTTGTTAACACAAATTGCTAATCAGCCAATCATGTGGCAGCAACTGAATGCATTTAGGCATCGAGACGCGGCGAAGGCGACTAGCTGAAGTTCAAACCGAGCATCAGAATCGAGAAGAAAGGGGATTTAAGTGACTTTGAACGTGGCAAGGTTGTTGGTGCCATGCGGGCTGGTCTGAGAATTTCAAAGACTGCTGATCTACTGGGATTTTCATGCATAACCATCTCTAGGGTTTACAGAGAATGGTCCGAAAAAGAGAAAATATCCGGCGAGCGTCAGTTGTGTAGCCGTAAAAGCCTTGTTGAGGTCAAAATGGGCAGACTGGATCGAGATGATAGAAAGGCAACAGTAACTCAAATAACCAGTTGTTACAACCAAGGTGTGCAGAATACTATCTTTGAATGCACAACACGTCCAACCTTGAAGCAGATGGGCTACAGCAGCAGCAGATTACACCAAGTGCCACTCCTGTCAGCCAAGAACAGGAAACTGAGGCTACAATTCGCACAAACTCAAAGGAACTGGACAAGAAAAGATTGGAAAAAAGTTGCCCGGTCTGAGTCTCGATTTCAGCTGCGACATTCAGATGGTGGGGGTCAGAATTTGGCGTAAGCAACATGAAAGCATGGATCCATTCTGCCTTGTATCAACAGTTCAGGCTGGTGGTGGAGGTGTAATGGTGTGGGGGTGTTTCCAACACCTTGTTGGATCTATGCCACAAAGAATTAAGGCAGTTCTGAAGGCAAAAGGGGGTCCAACTTGGTACTAGCACGGTGTACCTAAAAAAAGTGGACGGTGAGTTTATATGGCGTCTTCACAGGACAAGCATCTGCCGTAGCAAGGTGAGACATCATTGGAGGCGATTAAATAAACTGTATAGGTCTAGTTTCTTTTTTTTTATTATACGTAGTTACATCTGATCGATTTGTAGCGCTCATCAAACACGGACGGCGTTCTGACGTTTTATTGATGTTCTTTGATTCGCCGCTCAGGCGGCAATTATCTCTTCATCTCGTGATTAAAATATTATCTGTGTTGCATTAATTAATTATGCGATTTTCTGCTTGCGTCTGGCCGCATCCACAGATTTATTAAATAAAAACAATCCCGCTATTTCCTGATTTGTGTAAATAGAAAGAACGGAGAGGCGGGTGGAAATATCGAATTCATTACGTGGTTTGTTCAAATAATACTGACGCTAGGAATGTGCCTTTTAAAATTGTGCTAATGTTTCTGATTTCTAATTAGAAGCTGGTGATTAAAAAAAAACAAACCATAAAGATCCACGCAAAAAAAAGAATATTTTTTGATCCACAAAATCAGTTCGTAACCGTATAGAATGTGTTTCTGAAGAACAAAAGAATTAGGGAACTATTTCTCTGTCGGCAAAAAGGAGCCGGTAAATGGGGAAAAATAATCGCTGCGAGGCTACTTTCCTTACATCTCCCTTTTACCAAACCTATCCCGGACCATCCGCTTTATTAGCAACTGGCCATGGAATGCAGGAACATATTGGTACCAGAAGTGGCACCACCGCTGGTACCAGCTCCTGGAGTCCATAGGACTCCATGGAACTCAGCTGCGAGCTCTTGCTCACGGGACTGTGCAGGAACTGCAAATGAAGCGTGGAAGAACACGAGGAACTATTTGCTCCCAGTCTCCAGCTGCTGGCAGTGAGAGGAGATGGTGGATCACATTGCCCTCTCCATGGCAGAAAGAGAGGTACATAAGGGTTTTATTAAATAGTTTACTAGAGTTTGTTAAGGGATAACTAAAATTGTACCATAGTACAGGCCAGGTTTTAAGGATTATCATGGGGAAATGCAGATTGAATCCTGCAGTCACTGAGCAGCAAATCATATCACCTGTGCTGTGCTTCACATATCCTGCAAACCTGGCCTGTTAGTGGGCCCTGAGGACCAGGTTTGGGGACCACTGCCATAGAGATCCATTGAATGAATTCCATGTACAAGTGCGGGAAAAAAAACATCAGGGTCTCAGGGTGAATGTTCAGAGACCCTGAGATTCTGAACATTCACCCAGAGACCCTGAACATTCACCCAGAGACCCTGAACATTCACCCAGAGACCCTGAGATTCTGAACATTCACCCAGAGACCCCGAGATTCTCAACATTCACCCAGAGACCCTGAGATTCTGAACATTCACCCAGAGACCCTGAGATTCTGAACATTCACCCTGAGATTCTGAACATTCACCCAGAGACCCTGAGATTCTGAACATTCACCCTGAGATTCTGAACATTCACCCAGAGACCTGAACATTCACCCAGAGACCCTGAACATTCACCCAGAGACCCTGAACATTCACCCTGAGATTCTGAACATTCACCGAGACCCTGAACATTCACCCAGAGACCCTGAACATTCACCCTGAGATTCTGAACATTCACCCAGAGACCCTGAGATTCTGAACATTCACCGAGACCCTGAACATTCACCGAGACCCTGAACATTCACCCAGAGACCCTGAACATTCACCCAGAGACCCTGAACATTCACCCAGAGACCCTGAGACCCTGAACATACACCCAGAGACCCCGAGATTCTGAACATTCACCCAGAGACCCTGAACATTCACCCAGAGACCCTGAGATTCTGAACATTCACCCAGAGACCCTGAACATTCACCCAGAGACCCTGAGATTCTGAACATTCACCCAGAGACCCTGAGATTCTGAACATTCACCCAGAGACCCTGATATTCTGAACATTCACCCAGAGACCCTGAGATTCTGGACATTCACCCAGAGACCCTGAGATTCTGAACATTCACCCAGAGACCCCGAGATTCTGAACATTCACCCAGAGACCCTGATATTCTGAACATTCACCCAGAGACCCTGAACATTCACCCAGAGACCCTGATATTCTGAACATTCACCCAGAGACCCTGAGATTCTGAACATTCACCCAGAGACCCTGAGATTCTGAACATTCACCCAGAGACCCCGAGATTCTGAACATTCACCCAGAGACCCTGATATTCTGAACATTAACCCAGAGACCCTGAACATTCACCCAGAGACCCTGAGATTCTGAACATTAACCCAGAGACCCTGATATTCTGAACATTAACCCAGAGACCCTGAACATTCACCCAGAGACCCTGAGATTCTGAACATTAACCCAGAGACCCTGAAACTCTGAACATTCACCCAGAGACCCTGAGATTCTGAACATTCACCCAGAGACCCTGATATTCTGAACATTCACCCAGAGACCCTGAGATTCTGAACATTCACCCAGAGACCCTGAGATTCTGAACATTCACCCAGAGACCCTGAACATTCACCCAGAGACCCTGAACATTCACCCAGAGACCCTGAGATTCTGAACATTCACCCAGAGACCCTGATATTCTGAACATTCACCCAGAGACCCTGAACATTCACCCAGAGACCCTGATATTCTGAACATTCACCCAGAGACCCTGAACATTCACCCAGAGACCCTGAGATTCTGAACATTCACCCAGAGACCCTGAGATTCTGAACATTCACCCAGAGACCCTGAGACCCTGAACATTCACCGAGACCTGAACATTCACCCAGAGACCCTGAGATTCTGAACATTCACCCAGAGACCTGAGATTCTGAACATTCACCCAGAGACCCTGAACATTCACCCTGAGATTCTGAACATTCACCGAGACCCTGAACATTCACCCAGAGACCCTGAACATTCACCCAGAGACCCTGAACATTCACCCAGAGACCCTGAACATTCACCCTGAGATTCTGAACATTCACCAGAGACCCTGAACATTCACCCAGAGACCCTGAGATTCTGAACATTCACCCAGAGACCTGAACATTCACCGAGACCCTGAACATTCACCGAGACCCTGAACATTCACCCAGAGACCCTGAACATTCACCCAGAGACCCTGAGACCCTGAACATTCACCCAGAGACCCCGAGATTCTGAACATTCACCCAGAGACCCTGAACATTCACCCAGAGACCCTGAGATTCTGAACATTCACCCAGAGACCCTGAGATTCTGAACATTCACCCAGAGACCCTGATATTCTGAACATTCACCCAGAGACCCTGAAACTCTGAACATTCACCCAGAGACCCTGAACATTCACCCAGAGACCCCGAGATTCTGAACATTCACCCAGAGACCCTGATATTCTGAACATTAACCCAGAGACCCTGAACTCTGAACATTCACCCAGAGACCCTGAGATTCTGAACATTCACCCAGAGACCCTGAGATTCTGAACATTCACCAGAGACCCTGAGATTCTGAACATTCACCCAGAGACCCTGAGATTCTGGACATTCACCCAGAGACCCTGAGATTCTGAACATTCACCCAGAGACCCTGAGATTCTGAACATTCACCCAGAGACCCTGAGATTCTGAACATTCACCCAGAGACCCTGAGATTCTGAACATTCACCCAGAGACCCTGAGATTCTGAACATTCACCCAGAGACCCTGAGATTCTGAACATTCACCCAGAGACCCTGAGATTCTGAACATTCACCCAGAGACCCTGATATTCTGAACATTCACCCAGAGACCTGAACATTCACCCAGAGACCCTGAGATTCTGAACATTCACCCAGAGACCCTGAACATTCACCCAGAGACCCTGAGATTCTGAACATTCACCCAGAGACCCTGAGATTCTGAACATTCACCCAGAGACCCTGATATTCTGAACATTCACCCAGAGACCCTGAAACTCTGAACATTCACCCAGAGACCCTGAACATTCACCCAGAGACCCCGAGATTCTGAACATTCACCCAGAGACCCTGATATTCTGAACATTAACCCAGAGACCCTGAAACTCTGAACATTCACCCAGAGACCCTGAGATTCTGAACATTCACCCAGAGACCCTGAGATTCTGAACATTCACCCAGAGACCCTGAGATTCTGAACATTCACCCAGAGACCCTGAGATTCTGGACATTCACTCAGAGACCCTGAGATTCTGAACATTCACCCAGAGACCCTGAGATTCTGAACATTCACCCAGAGACCCTGAGATTCTGAACATTCACCCAGAGACCCTGAGATTCTGAACATTCACCCAGAGACCCTGAGATTCTGAACATTCACCCAGAGACCCTGAGATTCTGAACATTCACCCAGAGACCCTGATATTCTGAACATTCACCAGAGACCTGAAACTCTGAACATTCACCCAGAGACCCTGAACATTCACCCAGAGACCCCGAGATTCTGAACATTCACCCAGAGACCCTGATATTCTGAACATTAACCAGAGACCCTGAGATTCTGAACATTCACCCAGAGACCCTGAAACTTCTGAACATTCACCCAGAGACCCTGAACATTCACCCAGAGACCCCGAGATTCTGAATTCACCCAGAGACCCTGATATTCTGAACATTAACCCAGAGACCCTGAGATTCTGAACATTCACCCAGAGACCCTGAAACTCTGAACATTCACCCAGAGACCCTGAGATTCTGAACATTCACCCAGAGACCCTGAGATTCTGAACATTCACCCAGAGACCCTGAGATTCTGAACATTCACCCAGAGACCCTGAGATTCTGAACATTCACCCAGAGACCCTGAACATTCACCCAGAGACCCTGAACATTCACCCAGAGACCCTGAGATTCTGAACATTCACCCAGAGACCCTGAACATTCACCCAGAGACCCCGAGATTCTGAACATTCACCCAGAGACCCTGAACATTCACCCAGAGACCCTGATATTCTGAACATTCACCCAGAGACCCTGAACATTCACCCAGAGACCCTGAGATTCTGAACATTCACCCAGAGACCCTGATATTCTGAAATTAACCCAGAGACCCTGAGGTCTGAACATTCACCCAGAGACCCTGAAACTCTGAACATTCACCCAGAGACCCTGAGATTCTGAACATTCACCCAGAGACCCTGAGATTCTGAACATTCACCCAGAGACCCTGAGATTCTGAACATTCACCCAGAGACCCTGAGATTCTGAACATTAACCCAGAGACCCTGAGATTCTGAACATTCACCCAGAGACCCTGAGATTCTGAACATTCACCCAGAGACCCTGAACATTCACCCAGAGACCCTGAACATTCACCCAGAGACCCTGATATTCTGAACATTCACCCAGAGACCCTGAGGTCTGAACATTCACCCAGAGACCCTGATATTCTGAACATTCACCCATTCATCACTGCTCTATATCCGTGGAGACTCAGGTTGGAATCCCGGTCAGAGCACCTCTACATTAAGTGTCCTTGGGTGAGACACCTAATGGTACATACTCGCTACCACACAATATCGGCTGTGGAGTCCAGTGGTAACGTCTCTGCTCTTCAACCGTGGAGAAGCAAGTCAAATCCCGTTCAGCCCATTCCTCCAATACAACTGGAAAAGCAAGTCTCGACTTTAGGAGTAGCGGGTTCAACCTAACCACCAGGTCACTGCTCTACAATAATGGAAAGATGACCCGATGCCAACAGCGAGTGTCCTTGGGGAAGACACCAAACGATATGGATGCGCCTACCTCACATAATACTGGTACATCTCATGGATTGTAAATTCACTTGGGAACAGGGACCCCCTGAATCAGGCCGTATCATTCATGTGTAGTATTACAATGTTTCAACTCCTTGTACACTGATCTTGTAAAGCACTGCGGAATATGTGGCGCTATATAAATAAACAATAATAATAATCTGGTGTGTGTCACTCAAATCTCATCCATTCTTATATGTGAATCTGTGCAGAAACCCCAAAATACATAGAATATATGAAAGCGTCAACAAGCGGCAGTGAGAGGCATGAAATGCCGAACCAGAGAGACCTAATGCTTCTTTCAAACTACATTACAGTGTAACAATGTAACTACTTGTCATCTTATGGGTACGTACACACTAGCATCAAGCCAGATATCTCCATTTGAGATTTCTTGAGCGTCGGCATCGTAAGGATGTCTGCCTTGGCCGCACTTCTCATCTCATGTGTTTTAAAAGTTTTACTACTTTCCAAAAGGTCGATTTGGAATAATCCCTGCACTTGACCTCTGTGCGCAAGTATCGACTCTAATTGTTTGATGTGCAGCAGGCAACGTAGCAGCCGTTTCCAGGATCCAAAGCTCTGTGATGTAAATGCATTTATTGAGCATTTCGATTGACAAGCTGCTGATAATGATAATACTGCCTCTCACTATCCATCCACTTCAATCAAAAGAAAGCCGAGGGGAGGTTTTTTTGGGCGCTTTCCAAGCGCAGTACGTGTGGGATTTCTCTCAAATGCATTGATTTTTTTAAAAAAAATTTTTTGGGAGAAGAGAAAATGCTATAGTACTTAAAAAGGTGGTAAACATTTTGACAAGGTGAACTACAAAAATACAGAATAGAGCACTCATTAAGAAAATCCCTCGTCAGCCCAATTTTCCCAGCGCCGCTGCTTCTTTTTTTTTTTTTGTTGCTGCGATTCATTTCTCATGGAGCTTAAGCGCTTTAGATGTGAGCCGTCACTGTCAAAGACCGGATCATTTCAACTTCAAAAACTGTTGAAATATCTGTGTTTTTAAGGTAACAAAGTTATGGAAAGAACGGGCATCAAAAACAGAAGCTACAAAATAGATAATTAAAAGAAACCCAGGGTGGGTCCTTGTCTGGACAGAGGAGACAACTACAGGAGGTGACCTGTTGCCAAAACGCCTTTTATTACTTTTGCACTTTAACGTTGGTCTATGTGGTTTTTCTCCCCTGACGAAGTCACACTGGCAAAAAGTGGCAAAACGCGTCGGATATATTGAGACTGTGCATTGCTCTTATTTTGCTTTTATTGTAGTTTTTTTTTTTTTAGTTGCTTGATATCTGCCTCAATAAATGATTCTTTTACCTCCCGTATATCTGCGTGGAGATCCTGTTCATTAGAGGGAAGCCCCAATGTCTGATGAGGTCAGAGGTATCTGAGTAGTATTAATCTAGTAATTTACACAAAAAATGGGTAGCGCTCCTTCATGTATAGAGTAAACCAAAAAAACAAAAAAAGAGGAGAGAGGGAGAAAAAAGGGAATTTTCTTACACAGCAACAAAGTGGTAATCTTTTCTTCAGAGTATTCCCAAACTTCTTTCAACAAGGAGATACATATGTATGTCTTGCATATACCTCAAAGGAAGGGGAGAGGTTACATAGCGTAATAAGCTAAATAAGTGACTTAGGAGGATTTGAAGCCGCCAAATCAACACTCACAGTTTGCGAGAGCTTCCAGCTCTCATATGATCGCCTTTTCAGGTGTTAAGTAGGCCACCTTAATTGCCCGTGTCCCCAGGTAGACGATTTCCCTGGTACTGGTCGTCTCCCGATATATTGGGTACTTTGGGGAAACCCAAAAAAGTAAACAAGAACTTTTTTTTCTTTTTAAATCAAAGAAGATTTTTATTGCTCAGTAAAATATTGTATGAACATAATAAAATAGGTGGCTATACGCGTTTCGCACCTCCCGGCGCTTCCTCAGTAGCAAAAAAGATATCTTTATTATGTTCATACAATATTTTACTGAGCAATAAAAATCTTCTTTGATTTAAAAAGAAAAAAAAGTTCTTGTTTACTTTTTTGGGTTTCCCCAAAGTACCCAATATATCGGGAGACGACCAGTACCAGGGAAATCGTCTACCTGGGGACACGGGCAATTAAGGTGGCCTACTTAACACCTGAAAAGGCGATCATATGAGAGCTGGAAGCTCTCGCAAACTGTGAGTGTTGATTTGGCGGCTTCAAATCCTCCTAAGTCACTTATTTAGCTTATTACGCTATGTAACCTCTCCCCTTCCTTTGAGGTATATGCAAGACATACATATGTATCTCCTTGTTGAAAGAAGTTTGGGAATACTCTGAAGAAAAGATTACCACTTTGTTGCTGTGTAAGAAAATTCCCTTTTTTCTCCCTCTCTCCTCTTTTTTGTTTTTTTGGTTTACTCTATACATGAAGGAGCGCTACCCATTTTTTGTGTAAATTATTGTGATTTTGAGGTATTGGGGAGAATACCCCAACCCTTGGGTTGTATACAGCGATTCTTCTTTCTTGGGGTGTAAGCGCACCACTAAATCCTATTGTCTCATTCAGTATTAATCTAGTACTTTAAGGTGATCTTTTGTTTTGTTTCTTGTTACTGGTCTCTATTCCCTAGTTAGCGCCTCAATATGTAAGCGTTAGAACCAGGATAAGTGTATTTAATGCATTCCTGATGCTACCCCAGTTCTTAATCTGTCAACGCATCAGTTTTTGTACGACGTTCCGCAAACTTATAAATTCGATTCATATTTACCAAGACATGCAACTTAGAAGATTTCTGTATTCTCTTTTGTCCATGTAAGGCGTGGCTCAGCGCTAGCTAGCTAACGAAGATAAATGAAGACAACAGACACAGCGTTCGTTCTTCAAATTATCTGGTATTCTTTTGTTAGGTCAGTTCTTTAATACAAGATAGGACATACAAAAATTCTCAGATTTACAAGCCAATAGGATATTCTCAACGTTACAGATAATTAGCATAGTTAACACTGTTACCATATATAATGCAACCACATTATTATCAAAAGAAAACTCTGTCCAAATTCCTATTTATTCTGCTACTTTCCCTGGCAAACGATGTGGAAACTAACCCTGGTCCTATAGCTGACACAACCTTTAGTCTCCCCACTAATAAAGGCCTCTCATTTATGCACTGTAACATCCGAAGTTTACTCCCTAAATTGGATGAGCTTCAGGCTTGGTGTTGCTATTACAAACCCAAAATCATTGTGCTCACAGAGTCATGGTTAACCCCAAAAGTACCAGACTCTGCCATATCAATACAGGGATATTCATGTTATAGAAAAGACAGAGCAAAGAGAGGAGGGGGAATTGTTATTATGTTGAGGAGTCCATAAAGTTCACCCCCTTACAGACTTCTACCTCTCCTGTCACCTTTGATTTCCTCTCTGGTATAATTGAGATCACATTCAGTAAATCAATCATTGTTGCTGGTTTCTATCGTCCACCGAGCTCTCCAGTGCACTCCCTCTCTGACATATCTCAAATCCTTAATAACCTACTTGCCCAAAAGCAAAAAAATGAACTGCTGGTACTCGGCGATTTTAATACAGATTGGCTAAATCCTAAAAACAATAAACACTGCTCGCTGTTTAAAACTTTGCAGCTAACTCAATTAATCTCCTCCCCCACTCGCATTAATATGAAAAGCCCTAACCATACCTTGTTGGACTGGATTCTCTCCTCATCTCCTGATAGAATACAGGAGGCAGGTGTTCTTGCTAATAGCTTTAGTGACCATTGTCTAGTGTACTGCGTGCGCAAAATAAGGCCTTGAAATCTCCCCCAAAGGTAATAACCACCAGGTCTTTCAAGAAATTTATTCTTGAATCCTTCCTAAGTGATCTCAAACAGCTCCCCTGGTACAGGCTAAACCTAATCCCAGACCTAGACTGTGCAGTTGAATACTTTCAGTCTGAGCTCCTGCAAGTCTGGAATTCCCATGCCCCGCTGCGTAAAGTGCGAGTAAAAGGGACTCATCTCCCCTGGGTTACAGCTGATCTTACACTAATGTACCAGTTTAGAGATTCACGGTGGTCAAATTTCAAGAGTACTGGTTCCATGAACGATCACTACGAATACCGAAAATGCCGGAATGAATGCACAAAACAAACAAAAATGGCCAAAGCCCATTACTTCAATGAAAATCTAAACAATAACATATCAAACCCTAGAAACTTTTGGAGAACCATAAGTAACATACAAGCACCCCCAGTCCACTCCCAGCCAGCTGCTGTCAAAGTAAACAACCAAACCCTGCAACACCCCCTAGATGTAGCAAATGCCTTTAATGATTATTTTGTTGGATGTGCCACCACTTTGATTGCCAAGCTAGGAAATGACATGCAATCAGAGAGGCCTCATGCAGGTCAGGCCCCCCCAACTGTGCAAAGTCCCTGTATCAGACAGGAATTCAGTTTTAGACCAGTGCCTGTCAGTGTCATTACTAAACTTCTCCGTAAGCAAAAAATGAAATACCAGTCTGGACCTGATCAAATACCAACAATGCTGCTGAAAATCAGTGCACCTGCAATTGCAAATCCTGTTGCAACCCTAATAAATGAGTCACTGGCGACTGGATACATACCCAAGCTCTGGAAGACTGCGAGAGTGGTACCTATCCATAAAAGTGGTGACATTACTTTGGTATCCAACTACCGTCCGATATCGTTGCTCCCTGTAATGTCAAAAGTCTTGGAAAAATGTGTCTACACACAATTACGTGATTATTATCAATATTGGAACTACTTAACCCCGGATCAATCAGGCTTTCGTCCAAATCACTCAACTACAACCGCCCTTCTAAAAGTCTGCAATGATATCCAGGCTGGGATGGAACAAGGAAACCTAACTGGAGCCATCTTCCTTGATTTTGCCAAGGCCTTTGACACGGTAGACCATGGCATCTTGTTAGAAAAACTTAAACTCTGGCATTGGTGATCGCACGCTAACCTGGTTTCAATCATATGTATCCGACCGATCACAATATGTGTCAATTTCTGGCAGCTCCTCCCTCCCACTCCAGTCACTTGCGGTGTACCCAAGGCTCAATACTAGGCCCCCTGCTGTTCACAATATTCATAAATGATCTGCCCAACGTCTGCAAAGCCTCAACTGTACATATGTACGCAGACGACACTGTGATCTATACCAGCAAACCAAATCTCCCGCAGCTGGAGGCCGTGCTGCAAGAACCAATTCACAGAGGTAGAAAAGTGGATCAAAAACAACAAACTTTTTTAAATACTGACAAAACTGTAACGATGCTCTTTGGAACAGCACCTAAACTACACAAATTGCAAAATCCCCATCTATATGTTGGGACAAAATCAAATGGCACGCTGACCACAGTCACATCTCTCAAATATCTAGGTATGTGGTTGGACCCTAATCTATCCTTTGGCCCCCACATCGAAAAACTCTCAACTAAACTTTACCCCAAACTAGGTGCCCTGTACAGAAACAAATCCTGCCTGAGTCCCGCGGTAAGAAAGCAGATTGTACAGCAAATGCTTATGCCGGCTATTGATTACGGAGATGTAGTGTATGCAGCCGCCCCACAAACACACCTTCATAAACTTACTACATTGTATAACTCATTCTGCCGCTTTGCGCTACAATGTAACTACATGACCCACCATTGTGACATGTTAAAAAGCTAAACTGGCCGTCGCTGGAATCCAGACGCACCCTTCACCTTTCCAGCCTGGTGTTTAAGAGCATCTCTGGGAAGCTGCCACCTACCTGAATAGACTGCTTCCCCCAGCAGCTCCCTCATCCTATAACCTCCGATCCAGGACCAGCACCTTACTTGCTATACCACAATACAAAAAGACAGTGGCTCGGTCCTCATTTTCCTACAGAGCACCACAATTATGGAATAACCTCCCAGACATCATCAAATCTTCCCCCAGTCTTAAGTCACTCAAAGCTCCTTACTAACATACCTCAATACAGAATGCACATGTAAACATGTAACCTAGTGACTATATTTCCTACATATTTTTTTCTGTTAATCTGTATATTTGTGTTTTTTTTAATATCTTGCATTGTATTACTTTGTATTTCTGTAACTGTAACACTTCAATGTTCTTGAACCCAGGACATGCTTGAAAACGAGAGAAATCTCAATGTATCCTTCCTGGTAAAATCCTTTATAAATAAATAAATAAATAATAAATAAATATATGGTTTAGACAAAGACATCCTTATGCCCAGAGTCACGTGTTATGTTCATAGAAAGGGGAGGGGGAAGGGGGACATTCTAAGTAATAGAATCCCAGTTCTTGAGACTTTCTACAAATTTAATAAAAGGGCTTATTAACTAAATGGTATATTTCGATAACCTTTTCTTTGTATAGAACAGGGAAATTAGTATTTATCAAGTGTACTTTTCACATCCTATACTTAATATGGGGAGCGCAACTCCACATTAGCGCTTCGATAAGTGTGGTATTACATAGCGCAAATTACCACTACAGAAGCCAGTGCTAACTGATTCCGCTTCAGCAGAATCTGTTAACACCAGCTAAAAAAACCAATAAATCCCATTCTCGCCTGTCTTCTTGCGGCTCGAATGGTGTCTTGTTCTACCACTTCTGGCCACTGGGAGCAGAGTGAGACTGGGGAGAATTAGTCCCCCAGTCTCCCTCCACTAATCAATCCGCGTCCCTGCTCAGTCTTTCAAGAGCGAGATCTCACAGGTCTCGTGGCCGGGCAGTGCAACCCTCCATGCAGTGGCGTCACTAGGGTTGGTGTCACCCGGTGCGGTAACTCATGGTGTCACCCCCACCCCCGAGTTTTGCGGTTTCTTTTTTTAACTACTCTTACTCATAAATCAGTACTCCCAAATAACACTGAATGCTCATACACACAGTGCACATTACTGTGAGGTTTATTGCTGTGGAGCTCTCTCATATGCTCACACACAAATTTTGGCCAACTGCCAGCAAGTACGGTGCCTGTTCGAAGGCAGTGAAAGTGAAGCCACACATGGATATATATTGCCCCCAGCAGCTCTGGATATATTGCCCCAGCTCACAATTATATATTGCCCCCCTGCAGCTCACCCATGGATATATATTGCCCCAGCTCACATATGGATATATTGCCCCCAGCTCACATATGGATCTCGCGGCTGGCTGGTGTATAGATATTCATGCTGGCGGCCGCACATAAGAGAAAAAGCACGTGGCCGCCGGCAGGATGTTCTCAGGGGGAGCGCTTGGGTGCCCCCCAACTGGATGCTTGGGGCCACCGCCCCCCCGCTGCACGCCGCGCTTTGGTGTCACCCTTAGGGTGGGTGACACCTGGTGCGGGCCGCACCCCCCACCCCCACGTAGCGACGCCACTGCCTCCATGGAGTCCCATGGACGAAGCGCTATCGCGAGTGTCATCTAGGGTAGGGCTGCGTTCTGGGGCAAGTTGCTGAATTAGCGCCTGCCCTGGAATTGTGCAGTAAAATGCAGGTGCAGGTTTTCCCCGTTAGCATCCTCATTTTAGCGCACGTGAATGAATAGGGCCCTATGTTAGTGGTAATATTACTTTGATAGTATCTATGAACAATGACATTCTAGCCGTGTGACAAAGTAATCAATATATTTTGGGCTGGTAGCCACTCCAGTTGACAGATGTGTGGTATAATTTCCGATACATACAGGGTTATTCAGAGAGCACCGAAATCTCACTGACATTTTGGTGCTTTGCCGTTCCCCCGCACTTCGAGTTCGATTCGCCGGCCCTGCAGTGAATTCAGCAAGTGCAGCGAACAGGCCGCTGAACGCATCCGCAGAACCGCTGAATCAATCGGAAATTCGCCATATCGATCAGAAAACCATTGAAAAAACGGCAATTTCTCCGAAAACCCACCGAATGCATGGGGCGATCTGCCGCAAAACCACCGACTCAATCAGAAAAGAGCTGCCGAGCTGCCGTAGAGAACGCTGACCAGCCGCCGGAAAAAGCTGCCGAGCTGCCGTAGAGAACGCCGACCAGCCACCGGAAAAAGCTGACGTGCAGCCGAGCAGGGGTTAAAATCCCCCCTAAAACACTGCAACTTTTAAAACGCGTTTGCAGAAAAGCTACTGCATGAAAATGACTTCAAATTATATATAAAGTCCTATGAATAATAATAAAATGTCTGTTACAGAAATAAAACCCCGCCATTTTTAAAAAAAATTGGAAACAGAAAATTTGCCGACAAAATGGCTAAAAAAATAAAGAGCCTTTTTGCTGCAAATGTAAAGAATGAACGTTTGATTTTAATAAAATCTAAAAAATGTATGCTTTGAAACCTATGGGATTCTACTGATTAAACTTGTCGAATGAAACCACCGATCATCAAGGCATTTCACTGACATTTCTCTGCTGTTCGGTGTCTTTGAATAGATTAACCGTTGCTTCTCTATGGAGATTTCACTGCCGCCGCACAGGCATCATATTTCACTGGCAATTCCCCAATATTTGGCGAACTGCCAGCTTTTTGAATGGCCGGGAAATTGCACCATATGGGAAAAGTCACTGTTCGGTGCAATTTCGGGGCCAATTCGGCTTTCTCTGAATAAGCCTGATAGAAACCAAATGAGAGACTGTGTGTGTGTGAAGGGTTAAGGGATGCTGCCTTTCAGTGACGGCAGTGAGATGTGATAATTCCCTGGTCGGAACTAGTGAAGCGTCTTCTATAAACCACTTTTAGACTAATAATGACTCTGAATCCCATTAGCTAATTTCTCCTGACCTTGAGAGGGGCCGTACTTACTGTCACGCCGGGGATTTGCTTCTCCAGTTTGAATATAGAAAGTAAGTTCTATAGAAAACCAAGTATCACACTGTGCATCAACACACAGTATCATTATATCATCCTCTGTAAAGTATCTTTCTACCTTTCACTTCTGAGCCTTTCGTACGGTTTAAACTTTAAAGGAATACACAAGCCAACATGGCCACTGCCACCTAAAAATGAAATGTCCTTATTGTGTTTATGGGATGTTGCTGATATCTTACATGTGATTTGTTTTTCTCTTGTATGTTTAGTTAAGAAAATATTTTCCTCTATGTCACTGGGTGCATCCATTGTGTGATATTTTCCTCTATATGTGTCACTGGGTGCATCCATTGTGTGATATTTTCCTCTATATGTGTCACTGGGTGCATCCATTGTGTGATATTTTCCTCTATATGTGTCACTGGGTGCATCCATTGTGTGATATTTCCCTCTGTGTCACTGGATGCATCCATTGTGTGATATTTCCCTCTGTGTCACTGGGTGCATCCATTGTGTGATATTTTCCTCTA
Source organism: Leptobrachium leishanense (assembly GCA_009667805.1). Taxonomy (NCBI): domain Eukaryota; kingdom Metazoa; phylum Chordata; class Amphibia; order Anura; family Megophryidae; genus Leptobrachium; species Leptobrachium leishanense. The sequence continues at coordinate 22,757,054 of CM019070.1, forward strand.
TATGTGTCACTGGGTGCATCCATTGTGTGATATTTTCCTCTATATGTGTCACTGGGTGCATCCATTGTGTGATATTTCCCTCTGTGTCACTGGATGCATCCATTGTGTGATATTTTCCTCTGTGTCACTGGGCGCATCCATTGTGTGATATTTTCCTCTATATGTGTCACTGGGTGCATCCATTGAGTGATATTTTGTGTTGTAAACTGCCCCCAGTATCTTTCCATCACTTGCTCCTCACTATGTGGCTTTGGTCATTAGAATGGAGTGAATGGGTCAGTCACTGACTCCCATCATTCTATTGTGTGGGATGTATTCAAAGGACAGCACCAGGAGGTAGATAGGATTAGAAGTCTTTTAAACTACCTGGTTTATCTCAATCAGCTGCCACCTCTTATCTTGAGTAGATTGGAGAACACAATACACCCCCTGCTGTCTTTTCCAAACATCCACCTCATTAACTGTTAAATACGTTAGATTAGATAAAGTACAGCCAAAAAGGAAAACTTTTGTACAGATTTGGTAAATATTGCATCGTGAGAAAAAGCCACAAAATGGAAACAGGAGAAAAAAAAACCCTACATTTAGATTTCCTTTTTACATACAATTACTTCAAACAAAGTAAAATAAACAGCAGCATGTGTGTTATACTGTGTTTTAGAAGTTTTTGTTTTTTTGTAATGCACAAGTAATCTAGTTACAGCTGATGTAAGTGGTAGTGTCCCCTCCCCAACACCTTCCAGGTTCACGATCCGCAATGAAAACCTAGGGCCATATCACATATATCACGCAAAAACGTCACACTCAGTTTTTCAGTGTATTTGCTTTGCAGATAGTAACAGTATCTGCCTTTGTCTGGCTGAGAGATGACAGGCAAGGTCTTCCTTTCTTTATTGCACGCGTTGGACGTGCTATGGAGCAGCAATGACTGAGTCCATTTCCATGGTTCCTTTTCACTGTTTGAGGCTGATTATGAAGGTTTGGATACTACAGCTTCACAATAACAGTGTGGTGGGACATTGTGTAGCCGTACAAACTGTATCACATCAGTCTCTGTTATTCTGGAGGCACAGCTGCACAATAATATATATTGTTCCTCTTGCTACCCCCCTGCAGACCCATCTCCCCTCTTGTTATATCCACTATAATTTAGGGGGTTTATGATAAGACTCCTTTTATAATTGTGACTTTTATATTTTATTTTCAGTGTTGGAATTTATTTCTATATAAGCAGTTCATATATATAATATATATATATATATATATATATATTATATATATATGTAGCGCTCACTCCCGGAGGAGCCGCTGAATAAACCTCGGGTTAGTCTCACCGCACTAGGAAATAACTATACAATAGCACTGTAGTGGGTTTTTATATATTATATTCTTTACTGATCCCAATAAAGCAGCATATATTACGCATATACGGTATTTGAATGACAAGAATTCGTAACGGGGGAAAAACACGCGGCGGTAAAAGAAATGGTTAACCCCCTCAGTTCTGGAGTGTAACTGTCCAGCTCTCGATGCCTCGACCACAAGATCTTCTCCGCTGTGTACTCTGGGACTCCGTGCCACTGAATCTGCTCTCAGCTTGCCCAATCTACGCAACTGGAACACCGATCCGCTGCCTGCACTCCCAATCGATCAGCGCAGCCTCCTAACACGGGGGCCTGCCGGAACTAGCTTTTTCCTCCAGACCTCTCAGCGCTGCTTTTGCCAAGGTAGGTCTCAACGCGATTACTGTCCCGATCTCCAGCACCCGTAAGACAGCGTCTGTACTCCGGCCTGGTTGCGATCCCTAACGTGCGTCCTCCACCTTTCACTGCTCAGCTTACTCTGCTTCTGCCTTGCACGAGGCTGCTGATCTCTTTCCTCTTCCTGTACCACCTCCTTCCTGTCCTCACGCAAAGGATGATGGTACATGTAGTTCGGTTTTGTCCAGCATAGTCTAACAATGTCTGTCTCCCTCTGGTGGCAGCAATAGTTCAATGCACCAGAATACAGTGTTTTTAAACCAGCGCTACATATATATAAAACCTTTTTTTTAACATAGGGGCTGTTGGAGCTGCAGCTCCGGGCCCTTTTTTTCAATATAAAAGAAAGGTTCTCTAATCTAGAGAGGGATAAAACAAAACATTGATTAATGGTGAGAGTGATCGGACAAAGGAACAATAAGAGGTGAGAGGAATGGATCTGAAGCATAATGGAAGGGGAGAGGGGTCGGTCCGAGGCATAATGGGAGGTGAGAGGGATCAATCTGAGGCATAACGGGAGGCGAGGGATGGATATTGCACCAAATGCAGCTTCTGGCCCTAGAATTTCCTAAAAATGTTTAACTCTTGGCCAAGCACAAGTACGTTCTACCCCCCAGATTACAACGTGTTGCTGCAGCGAGTGTAGTTAATCCAAAAATCAGAATAACTGTTTGCACAATCTGTTTTCCAGATGGCAGATGTTCAGAAGGTCAAACATTGAAAGTAACACTGTTTAACATAAACCTCAAAATCCCTGAAAATGATTAAAGAACATGTGAGGAACATTTATTTTCTATCCTGTCTCTCCGGGATTTTTTTTCCCCTTCTTTTTCTCTTACTCCCTACAAATCTGCCCCAACGTGCGACAATGAGACGTTTCCAGGCGTTACATGTGTTTCGGCTGTCACCCGCATTGATGGTTGCTATAATTTGCCCTTGTCCACCGACATGGACTTAGCATGCGCGGAGATGGATAAATTACTCGTGCCAAGTTCCCTTTCTGGGATGTGACAATCATGCCATGGAAAAATGTCAGCTGAAAGATGAGCAAATCTTCCAGGGAAGACACAAAGATTGTAGAACAGATGCTCCGAGTGGAAGGAAAGGTCACCGTGTGACCGCTTTCTACTGTGAATCGTGAGCCGCGGGCTCGAGGATGAGCCATTCGACGTGTGGTTAATGCCAGAGGAACGGCTTCTTCTTCTTCATGTTCTAGATTTTTTTTATTTAATGACAAGTGTTGATGTATGCACAGAATCCCAATGTGTCTTGCGTTCGCCTGCGCGTTACTGGAACCAAAAGGTGTTAAAATACGCTTTCTGTAACCAGTGACTGCAGCTTATATCTTCAAGAACATAACTAATTATAAGTGTATTTCCACCTCCACATAAACACAATGTATCAATCATCATTTCATGACCCGGGCATTTAAAGACACCTTTGTTAAAAGTAATTTTAGATGGAAAAGCATAGTTCTGCCAGATTCCTTGACAGAAAGCCATGACCTCATCAGTTCCCATGATTATATCAAAAGCGAATATGGCAAATATTGGTCAAGTATCCCTTATCTGTAAAGCTTGTGGCCAAAAATGTTTTGGGATTTTTTTATTTTAATATTATGTATGCAGCCGCCCCGCAAACGCACCTTCACAAACTTACCACATTTTATAACTCATTCTGCCGCTTTGTGATGGAATGTAACTACATGACCCACCATTGTGACATGTTAAAAGAGCTAAACTGGCCGTCGCTGGAATCTAGATGCACTCTTCACCTTTCCAACATGGTGTTTAAGAGCTTTTCTGGGAAGCTACCACCCTACCTGAATAGGCTGCTTCCCCCAGCAGTTGCCTCATCTTATAATCTCCGATCCAGGACAGCACCTTACTTACAATACCACAATACAAAAAGAAAGTGGCTCGATCCTCATTTTCCTACAGAGCACCGCAATTATGGAATAACCTCCCAGACGCCATCAAATCTTCCCCCAGTCTAAAGTCACTCAACAGCTCCCTATTGACATACCTCAATACAGAATGCACCTGTAAACATGTGTAGCGCTGGTTTAAAACGCTGTTGCTGTAGTACTTACTTTTGGCCACCAGAGGGAGACAAGCGCAATGTAAGAGACACTGGACAATGGGACTACGTTTTCCAGCATGCTTTGCGTGGGGAACAGGAAGTGGGTGGGGAGAAAAAGACTGACATCCGCAGCCTCGTGCAGAGGAAACCCAGAGCGCGCCGAGGAGTGAGGAGAGCAAGACGCACGTGAGACAGACAACAATCGCGACCCGGCCAGAGCGCAGGTGCGGCCTTGCGGAGCTGGAGATCGGTTCACATTACTTGCCAGAGACCTAGTAATCCACCGCTGGGAAATTAACAAAGATACAGAGTTGCTGAAGGACCCCGAGTTAGGAGACCGCGATGATCTAGTGGGAGTGCAGGCGGTGAGCAGAGCATCTTGTGACAGAAACGGACAAGCAAGACAAGCGGATCCGGTGGCACAGAGTCCCAGTCAAGTCGAGCGGAGAGACGTCCTGGGTCGAGCACAGAGTATCTGGCGGATGGGTGAGAGGCCTTCCCAGCCATAGTAAAATAATAAAGCACGCTGCAAGTTTGTCTAAACCTACAGGGCCCCAACGTGACTAGTCGAAGACACATTGAAATCATTCACTGGCCAGTTGAATCTTGTACCCGGGTACCAACACACGCATACACGTACACCTTCTTGGGACACAACCTGTACGGGACTCACATTCCAACAACGAAGGGGTTAATAATCATTTTTCTTTTCCGCTGCTGTCATGACCCGCTCCGCGGCCCAGACCGCCATGCTGGGAGAGGTGCTCTACTCACCCGAGATCCCTCGTGGCGCGTCGCTCCAAGTTCCTGGTCTGCAGGATGGAGAGGGAGAGCCAGGAGACGCCCCACGCCGCCGACTGAATTCGAGTCCTGAAGAGGAAAGTGCGCACGCGCGCGAACAAACTCTCCTATGTAGTAGAAAACCAGGTACTCTGGCGCCCTCAGCTGGCCGATTTAGGGGTACTGCATGACACCTGCTCTGGAGATCCTCGAATGCCTCCCATTGACCTACCAAAATTCCAGGTACCTCCACTCCACCTACAATACCCAGGTGAAAGGTATTTCCATAATCCCATGAACCCTATTTAATTCCGCCTTCCTTCCCAGCACATTAACCAGATTCTACTGTGCCTCCCGCCTCAGTTTCCTAGTGCTCCTCGTATCCTTTGACCACGTTATCTTCAACCCTTCGACCCGGATTGTGCCACCGACTACGCCACCTTCTTCAACCCTTCGACCCGGATTGTGCCACCGACTATGCCTGCCTTCTTCAACCCTTCGACCCGGATTGTGCCACCGACTATGCCTGCCTTCTTCGACCCGGATTGTGCCACCGACTACGCCACCTTCTTCAACCCTTCGACCCGGATTGTGCCACCGACTACGCCTGCCTTCTTCAACCCTTCGACCCGGATTGTGCCACCGACTACGCCTGCCTTCTTAAACCCCTCGACCCGGATTGTGCCACCGACTACGCCACCTTCTTCAACCCTTCGACCCGGATTGTGCCACCGACTACGCCACCTTCTTCAACCCTTCGACCCGGATTGTGCCACCGACTACGCCTGCCTTCTTCAACCCTTCGACCCGGATTGTGCCACCGACTACGCCTGCCTTCTTAAACCCCTCGACCCGGATTGTGCCACCGACTATGCCACCTTCTTCAACCCTTCGACCCGGATTGTGCCACCGACTACGCCACCTTCTTCAACCCTACGACCCGGATTGTGCCACCGACTACGCCCGCCTTCTTCGTTATTTCCTGTTGTTCTTTCTGGGACTTGCCTACGAATTTCATTCCAACCTTTTGACCGTATTGTTTTCTGGACTTTAGTGAATCATGAATAGAAACTGAAGATTGCTTACACTCCATCGTCTCCTGATTTCTTTACCCACAGCTTGCCATTGGGTTCCATACTCACACTTCACAGGGGACTCAAACCCTGCATTACAGCTGCGCGTTTCTCGCATTACGAACTTCTGTAAATATATATGTATACCGTGCTGCTCTATATATGCCAGTTTATTTGAGATCAGTAAATTCTATAACTTATACACCAGCACTGTTGTGGATTTTATATTTATTCCCTAGTGCGGGGAGACTGACCCGAGGTTTAAATTCAGCGGCTCCTCCGGGAGTGAGCGCTACACGTGGGGGCTCGTTTCCGGGATCCAGTCTCTGGAAAAAACGCATTTAAAGGGTTAAATATGGATCCAGACACTGCTGCCAAATGGTGTGAGGAGCACAGTAGTCAGATAGAATTGTGTATAGTCATGGATATTCCTGCAGACACTTGGGCCGAAGATCAGATTCGCCAGGCCGTGGCCGCGCTGACACCAGATCATCGGGGGTTAATCCTGGACATTAAAGAGAACCCAGATACTTCTCACACGTATGTTCTTTTTGAGTGGAGAGAGGGTGTTCCAGTGTGTTTTCAGGGCGCGAGCGTGAAGCTGACCGATGAGGTAGAAATTCAACTGATTCAGCCAAGTGCGCCACGTGGCGAGCCCGTGAGTGTTCCCACGCCCAGTCCTCTGGCCATGATCAGCCCTGAATTTATAGTGGCTATTGGAGATTTGCTGGCTAAATGTCAAAGAACAAGCCCTCCGCACACTAACTTTGGTTATCGACGGTTGAGAAATTTTACAGGAAACGTACCAACTCCGGCGGGAGAAGAAACCTTCGAAGAATGGGTAGAACAGGCGATGCAGGCTCTGGATGAGTGGGACGTCCCTGAAGCGCAGAAGAAACAAAGGATTACTGAGAGCTTAAAGGGACCTGCGTCAGAGGCTGTAAGAAACCTAAAATTGAGTAAGCAAGACTGCACTGCTTTAGATTATCTAAATATTTTACAGGAAGTCTTTGGGCGAACGGAAAAGGCTGCGGAGCTCGTGTACCAGTATGAACACACCTACCAGCGAAAAGGTGAGAAAATGACTGAATATATGAAGCGCCTAGATAAGATTCTGCACCAGATACTTCTCAAGAAAGGGGCCGAACCGGCCAAAATAGATAAAATCCGAATGCAGCAGATCCTGAGGGGCGCTCAACCTCTAGATCCGGTGATGCTACAGCTGAGAAGCAGGGAAGGTAACCGATCCGAGCTGTCAGAGGGGAAGAGGCTTTACTTGAAGAAAAATCCTTTAGGAGAGGAGAAAGAGCTTACGCACAACCCGCGAGGCATAACGAATGTCTGCAACCTGAAGATGATTCGTTAGACACCTATGGATCCGAAGTGGACAAACAAGAGCGTTTGGTTGTTCCTAAATCCACAGAGAATGCTGCAAAAGAACTAACCCTTTCTGCACATAGTGAGTTGCACAAAACAATTAGGAAGGTACAAGAAACTCAAGCGGAATTGCAACAGGTGCATGCGGACCTGTGCCGAGCACTTTTGAAGGTGGCAGAGACCCAGACTGATATGCAGAAGTTCCTTACTGATAAGCGGACAACTGAAGTTGCTGTGGTGTCTGGCCAGGGTCCTTCAGCCGAATCACAGCAAGTGACTGCGTCTCCGTCTTCAAAGAAGAGATGTTTCAGTTGTGGGGAAATGGGTCATTTCCGCGCACAATGCAAAAGCCAAAAGCCTGAGAGAAATATGGTAGAAGAGCTCCTAAAAGCCTTGGAGGGGCTACTATCTACCTCACCAGCGGGAAACGCCAGAGGGCACAAGTGAAGGAGCAAACTAGGTGCCCAATGGTCAAAACCCGCTCCAAAAATCAAGCCAGGATTGAGAGGCCGAGAGGGCCCAGAGTCTGGCCAACTACTGAGCCTGCCAGGACTGAAAGAGTCACTCCCTTAGCATCCGGTCCTACGTCATAGGGAAGCAATGCACACCCAAAACCTACACGGGCCAAGAAGAAGGCCAGGGTACAACAAACTGGGTCTAAACTTCCTGTTACTACAACAAAGTTTCCTGACCAGCTGATAGGTCCTTCTCCCATTGTGCCAATCCAAGTAGAGGGAGTCTACACTAAAGCTCTGTTGGACTCAGGGGCTCAAGTGACATTGATCTACCGAGATTTCTATGAGAAGCACTTGAAGCACATACCTCCTACAGAAATTGAAGGACCTGGAAATCTGGGGTATCGGAACTGAGAAACTTCCCTATGACGGATATCTACAGGTGAAGTTAGAGATCGGATCCGAAGTCATCGGACAGTCTGGAGGTTGTGATTAGGGATGAGCTGTTCGGGTTTGGACGATTCGGAGTTCGACCCGAACTTTGGCAGTTCGAAAGTTTTGTGAATTTCGAACTTTTTGGGTCTGTTCGGTTCGAGTTCGAAAAAAAAAAAAAAGAAATTTTGAAAAAAGTATAGTAAATGCTTAAAAAAATACAAAAAAATCTAGAAATAAAGAGACTCTTTACTGCAGAATATTATAAGCAACGGTTTATTAGATATTGAATTAAAAACTAATATGTACGTGGAAAGATTATCAACTCTAAATGACCTCTGTTCACAAACGGGCATAACACCAGGTGTTTTTAGTCTGGTAATCAATTTGATACATTGTACACCATACCGAGGGTGGAGTGGTGTCTGCTTCTGATTGAGATTTGAGAATTAATTTCCCTAAAACATCCTAATATGCTGCATTTAACCCTTTCGCTGCTGAGGCTTTTCACACCTCTGTGCTGAGGTCATTTTTACCGCTTTCGCTCATCATGATTAACCGCGTTTTGTAGCCATATTTTGATATATGACCCAGACATATTATATATCGTTCTTTCCGGCAGACTTGGCAGATTCATAATATATCATGTCTGTATATTATAACAAAAATACAATAAAATTTGAATTTTCAATAATTATGTGTAAAGTGTTTTTTTTCACATTTTAACATGCGATCGTTTGCGGTTATATTTTGTATGGGGTGCGCTTGTTAAAAAAATTAGAAATGGGGTCTTCGCTTTTTTTAACAGACGCACCGCATACAAAAATCGTTAGTGCAGCATTATTGTTCACATTATAATTGAAATGTGAACAATATTGCTGAATTAACAAAACAAAAACAAACAAAAAAACTTGTTTATTATTTTTTTTCGAATTCTTTTTTTTTTTTTTTAAACATTTTTCATGCTCATGTTTGGTATCCTTGGAAAGGCCATGCTCTGGTCGGGAGATAGGGGGTTCATTGGAACCCCCTATCTCCACCATTGGTGGCAGCTAGGGGTTAACTCCAGGACTGGCGTCATCGTGCTATGCACGATGACGCCAGTCCTCAGGGGGAGTTCCTGGAGGCTTGGCCGACATCCAAGATGTCGGCCAGCTCCAGGAGAGGATCATGATCCGGCGCTTTTCAGCGCCGATTCGTGATCCGGCTCCCCAGGGGTTAATCACAGCCACCGTTTGGAAGGGCAGGCTGTGCCCTTCCAAACGGTGCCTGGATTAACCTTCTGCCCCCCGGCGATCGGGAGGGAGAGCGGTCCGAAGGACCTCCCCCCTCCCTTTCAGGCGCTTCCTCCGCACATGTGGGGGGGGGGCGCCTGAATTAGATGTCATCGCGCCGCCGCGATGACATCTAATTGCTCCACCGGGGTCCCGGAGTGCTGGGCTGACATCCAAGATTTCAGCCCGCACCGGGGGGCGCAGCAATCCGCCGGAATCCGGCAGATGGCTGCCTCCTGTGCATGGACGCGCTCAGCGCGTCCATAGCACAGGAGAACCACTTGGCCATAGCAGCCAAGTGGCTAACTTGTGTTTGAGAAAAATTCAAAATAACATCTAAGGCTAGGGTCAGATGAGCGCATTTTGTACGGACTGTGCGTCCGTGCAGTACGGACGCACTTACTGACTGACAACAAGGTAGCGGCCAAACAGTCCGTTTTTTTCACTGACGTATTTTTTGACTGATGTAGCAGGGAAAATAAATTACAATGAAAAAACATTCTGTCCGTCAAACATGCTGGACGTATAAATGCAGTCCGTCTGACCTCGTTTCATTACTCACATACAAAGCTACACGGACGTTGCGGACGTGGCGCACTCCGCACGTCCGTTCTAGCAGTATTACGTTCTTGCCTAACCTGCGTCCGTTTTCTGCGTCCGCCATGCATCCGCACTTCTGTGCGGACGTACTTCGTGTGTGGGGCTCCATTGGCCTGAATGCTGGACGTGTATGGACGCGATAACTGCGAATATGGACCTCGTCTGACCCCAGCCTTAAGCAATGTTATTTTTCACCTCGGGATTAAACATTCACAGGGTTATTCAGAGAGTGGTGAAAAGCAGGAGAATAACTGGAGAAGTGAAAATTCTAGGTCAAAATAGCCAAACCAGAAAAATTCTCCCCTTTAACTCACTTTCCAAATTGGCTATTTGGTCTAGATTGTTCTCTTCTCCTGCCAGTTCTCCTGGCTTTCACCTCTCTCTCAGGGTTGTTCAGAGAAAGGTGAAAACCAGGAGAATGGCAGGAAAAGAGAACAATCTGGACCAAATAGCCGATTTGGAAAGTGAGATAAGGCTAGGGTCAGACTAACGCATTTTTCACAGCGACCGTCAAAAATTGCGTCCGAACGCATTGCCTTATTTTTTCACGGAATGCGCGAAAACGGTCATACGATGTGCATTTTTGTGTGTGATTTTTTTACGGATCCAAACCAGGAAACTTTGGGTGTCTGGACGTTATGTTGGCCGGACATGAGCAGGGTCTGACGTCTCCAAATCACGCACACACGCCGCTAGTGGACGCAGCGCACTCTGTACATCCGTACTAGCGGTTCTGCGTTCTCGAAAAAATGCGTTCATTTTCCACTTGCGTTGCGCAGCCGGACTTTCGTGCGACCGTACTTCGTATATTTCCTGTCATTGCCCGTCATTTGCTGCTAGTGCGGCCGTGATTAAGTGCGCCTAAACGCATGTTAAAAATTCACTAGTCTGACCCTAGCCTAAATGGGAGAATTTTTCTGGTTTGGCTATTTTGACCTAGAATTTTCCATTCTCCAGTCATTCTCCTGCTCTACACCGCTCTCTGAATAACCCTGACAGGGTTATTCAGAGAAAGGTGAAACTCAGGAGAATGACTGAAGAGAAAATTCTAGGTCAAAATAGCCAAACCAGAAAAATTCTCCCATTTTTCTCACTTTCCAAATCGGCTATTTGGTCTAGAATTTTCCATTCTCCAGTCATTCTCCTGCTTCTCACCGCCAAAAAATCAGTAAACTTTCTCTGCGTGTCCGAATATGTCTCCTCTTTTCATACAGACTGCCGCCCCAAGCAGTTGTTTATGGATAGATTAAAGTAAAAGCATTTACCGTCATTTGAAATGTAATTTTTTGGTTTTTACATATTTCTATACATCGTACAAATCCGCCACTTCACGGGCAGGTTATGGGGACCTCATAGGCACGATATTTGAAGGAATTTTTCGATTTTATTTTTAACCCTTATTTCATGGAAAACTCACTGTCCCTTTAAAAACGTTTTTTTTTTAACTTTTTGTCCTTGTTTCCTGTCCCCCAGGGCACTACCCAGACCCCCATACACTTTTTATGGCAAATATTTAGCATATATGCCCTCCTGGAGGGCACTCTAAAAACCGAATTTTCAGCCCCATTGACTTGTATGGGGTCCGAGTTCGGGTTCGGGTTCGGACCAGAACATTTGGAAAGTTCGGCTTCGAACCGAACTCGGGAGTGTTCGGCTCATCCCTAGTTGTGATGCATTGGCCATTGTGTGTCCTCGGCCTTAAGGGGCAAACAGAAGTTCTATGATAGTGGGGACGAATACTGATCTGGTGCGACGTCTCCTGACTCCTATGGTACTGGAAGAAGGTTCCACCAAGGGAGTGCACCCGATGTTACGTCCAGTCTATCAGAGAATGGTCGAAGAACAGAAGGCACCTGCGTCTATGGAGATTGCAGAACCTTCTCTGTTCCTTCCAATCAGGAGAAGTAGCGAGCTTCCGGGCTTCAGTCAAGTTGAACGGATCGCAACCAGGTCCCTATGTGGTACTGGAAACCGATTTTAATCATGGGAGTGAAGCCGGAGTAGAAGTAATCCCTGAAATAATCTCCACAAGAGCTTTGAAACGAACACGAGGAAGAGTCTCAGTCAGTCAGGGTTATTCAGAGAGCGTGAAAAGCAGGAGAATGACTGGAGAATGAAAAATTCTAGGTCAAAATAACCAAACCAGAAAAATTCTCCCTTTCATCTCACTTTCCAAATCGGCTATTTTGACCTAGAATTTTTCATTCTCCAGTCATTCTCCTGCTTTTCACGCTCTCTGAATAACCCTGAGTGTGTGTAATGTGTCTGATTCTCCAGTGGTCCTGAAAGCACGAATGCCTATCGGGCAAGTAGCGTCCGCTACGCCTCTCTCCTACCGATTTAGGAGGGGGAGTGGATAAAGAGATTCCAGATGAAAGGTTCTACCCCAAGGACGCTCCCATCTCACCTGAATGGAAGAAACGTCTTCAGTCCCAGGTCCTAAAGTGGAGGGACTTGTTCTCTAAGAGTACTGAGCATCGCATTCGACTACAGGAAGACAAGCCGTTTCGAGAAAGGTCAAGACGAGTTCCGTTGGGAGACTTGGATGATCTACGAGAACAGCTGAATGAACTGCAAAGAACTAAGGTGATCCAAGAGTCCAGGAGCCCGTATGCATCTCCAATAGTAATGGTCCGGAAGAAGAATGGTTCTGTCCGTCTATGTATAGACTATCGCACGCTAAATCGGAGAACCATCCCAGATCAATATGCTACTCCTCGGATAGAAGATGCCTTACAGTGTCTGTCTGGAGCAAAATGGTTTAGTGTACTAGACCTGCGAAGTGGGTATCACCAGATACCAATGCATCCTGAAGACAAAGAGAAGACTGCGTTCATCTGCCCACTGGGGTTCTTTGAGTTCAACAGAATGCCTCAAGGCCTTACGGGGGCTCCAGCCACGTTCCAACGGTTAATGGAGAAGACCGTCAGGGACATGAACCTGATCGAAGTATTAGTGTACCTGGATGATATTATTGTGTTCGGGAAGACTCTGGAAGAACATGAACAGCGGTTGGAGAAGGTCTTGAAGAGGCTCCATGAAGAGGGGTTGAAATTGTCTCTGGAGAAATGTCAATTCTGCTTACCTTCCGTTACATATCTGGGACATGTGGTTTCAGCAGAAGGCGTTTCGACAGATCCTCGGAAGTTGGAAGCCGTAGCTTCCTGGCCTAGACCCTGAAATGTTACTGAACTTAGATCTTTCTTGGGGTTCTGCTCCTATTATCAAAGATTTGTAGGAGGATTTGCCAAGATAGCTCAACCACTGAACAAGCTCCTGCAGAAAGAAGACGCAGAAGAAGGCCACAAGGCCTCTGACCGAAATTCGTCGGCTCCAGGGCCAAGGAAGGCTCGAGAATCTATCCAGGGAGAATGGACTAGTCAATGCGAAGGTGCTTTCGTGAAGCTGAAAGAGAGTCTAACTCGAGCTCCTGTCTTGGCTTACGCGGATCCTCACAAGCCGTACGAACTGCATGTGGATGCCAGTAGAGAAGGTCTAGGGGGAGTCCTGTACCAAGAATATGGTGGATTGCTGAGGCCTGTAGCGTATGTGAGCCGGAGCCTTACGCCCTCCGAAAAGAACTATCCTACCCACAAGTTGGAGTTTCTAGCCTTGAAGTGGGCGGTGGTAGATAGTCTTTTTTAGCTTATCTGTATGGAGCCGAATTTGTGATAAAGACGGATAACAATCCTCTTACCTACGTCCTTACTACTGCATAGCTGGACGCCACGGGACATCGGTGGTTGGCTGCTCTGTCAGGGTTTCGGTTCAGCCTAAAGTATCGCCCTAGGGTGAATAATCGAGATGCCGATGCTTTGTCGAGAAGACCCTACACTACAGAATGGACTCAGTTAACTCCAGATGGGGTGCAAGCTTTATGTCAAGGAGCAGAGCGCCGGGTCAAGGGAGGGATTGAAGCGGAAGCCATAGGAGTTATGGCTGTGGCTGTTCCAGAGTTCTATTGTAATCCTACGCAGCTGAGGGATGAAAGTTTGCCTACCTTTTCAAAACAGGACCTGAGAGCTTATCAGGCTGAAGACCCTTTGATTGCATTAACCGTGAAGGCCCTGAACGCGAACCAACGGGAGATTCTTCTGACAAATTCCCCAGAAGGGGCCAGATTGGTATGTAAAGAGTGGGAACGTTTGAAGATGTTGGATGGGGTGGTCTACTGAAGGGGCCCCTCGAACAATGCTGAAGAGACCCAACAGTTGGTCCTTCCCACTAAACACAGAGAGGATGTGCTGCAGTCGTTACACGATGAACATGGACATTTAGGTGCAGAGAGAACTTTTAAGCTGGTGCGACACAGGTTCTATTGGCCTTGCATGAGAGCTGAAGAGGAAAGTTATTGCCATTCATGTCTGAGGTGTATTCAGAGGAAGACCCTACCGACTGAACCGCTCCAATGAGTCACCTACAAAGTCAAGGACCGATGGATTTGGTGTGCATTGATTTCCTGTGCTTAGAGCCGGATGCTACTGGGCAGGGAAATATTCTAGTAGTGACTGATCATTTCACACGTTATGCCCAAGCTTTTTCCACGAAAGACCAACGTGCTCCTACGGTGGCGAAGGTTCTAATGGAAAAGTTCTTTGTTCACTATGGCCTACCAAGGAGAATACACTCTGATCAGGGTAGAGACTTTGAGAGCCGGCTGGTTGGGCAATTACTGGAACTGTTGGGAATTCAGAAGACCCGAACTACACCATATCACCCTCAAGGTGATGCTCAACCCGAAAGGTTCAATCGCACGCTGCTAAACATGTTGGGGACACTGTCAAACAGAGAGAAGCAGAGCTGGAGTCGTCACATAGCTACGCTAGTACATGCATACAACAGTACGGAGAGTGACGCTACTGGATACTCACCGTACCGTCTTATGTTCGGAAGAGAAGCTCGACTGCCTGTTGATTTGGCGTTTGTGCTATCTCTGGACCAGACGTCGGTAGCTTCTCACAGAAATTATGTGGATAGACTTCGGAAGAACTTGGCCTCTGCGTTTGAACAGGCCCGTTTGACCTCAGGAAACAGGAAACAGAGGAATAAGCGGAACTATGATTTGAAAGTTCGGATACAGGATCTACAACCCGGTGATAAGGTTTTGTTGAAGAATTTGGGTGCTGCTGCAAGGCATAAGTTGGCGGATAGATGGAGTTCTCAGGTCTACATTGTCTGCAAGCAACTGCCGGGTCTGCCAGTTTACCAAATCCGACCGGATGGAAAGGCTGGGCCTCTTAAAAACTGGCCCCGGAATCATCTGCTACCTTTTGAGAGAGGCTGTAAGGATACCAGTTGGAGACGAACTTTCTCTGCGGAACCCGCCTGCTCCACGCTTAACTCCCGTTACTCGGTCTCAGCAGACACGGGTTGTTGAAGAGGAGTGAAGGATTAACCCCCGATGATCTGGTGTCAGCGCGGCCACGGCCTGGCGAATCTGATCTTCGGCCCAAGTGTCTGCAGGAATATCTATGACTATACACAATTCTATCTGACTATTGTGCTCCTCACACCATTTGGCAGCAGTGTCTGGATCCATATTTAACCCTTTAAATGCGTTTTTTCCAGAGACTGGATCCCGGAAACGAGCTCCCCACATGTAGCGCTCACTCCCGGAGGAGCCTCTGAATTTAAACCTCGGGTCAGTCTCCCCGCACTAGGGAATAAATATACACCAGCACTGTTGTGGATTTTATAAGTTATATAGTTTACTGATCTCAAATAAACTGGCATATATAGAGCAGCACAGTATACATATATATTTACAGAAGTTCGTAATGTGAGAAACGCGCAGCGGAAAAGAAAAATGAATATTAACCCCTTCGTTGTTGGAATGTGAGTCCCGTACAGGTTAAACATGTAACACAGTGACTATATACAGAATGCACCTGTAAACATGTAACAGTGACTATATACAGAATGCACCTGTAAACATGTAACATAGTGACTATATACAGAATGCACCTGTAAACATGTAACAGTGACTATATACAGAATGCACCTGTAAACATGTAACATAGTGACTATATACAGAATGCACCTGTAATCATGTAACATAGTGAGTATATACAGAATGCACCTGTAAACATGTAACATTGTGACTATATACAGAATGCACCTGTAAACATGTAACATAGTGACTATATACAGAATGCACCTGTAAACATGTAACAGTGACTATATACAGAATGCACCTGTAAACATGTAACACAGTGACTATATACAGAATGCACCTGTAACATGTAACATAGTGACTATATACAGAATGCACCTGTAAACATGTAACATAGTGACTATATACAGAATGCACCTGTAAACATGTAACATAGTGACTATATACAGAATGCACATGTAATCATGTAACATAGTGACTATATACAGAATGCACCTGTAAACATGTAACATCTTGACCATATACAGAATGCACCTGTAAATGTATACAGAGCAACACAATTATGGAATAACCTCCCAGACGCCATCAAATCTTCTGTTGTATTCAGCACCACAGGATAATAATCGGTGACTATTCGTTCCCTGCACTTTGGGGCGATTCGGCGATCCTATTTCGCCGACCCTGCGGTGTATTCAGCAAGCACCGCAGGGCCCCCGTAATGCAGGAAAAACTTGCCGCAAACCCGCCAAACACTCACCGAACTCTCGCCGAAAACCTGCAGAAAACAGCTGGATTAACCCCGCCGAACATGCCAGAGAAACCCGATTAGACGCCGATCACAGCACCGAACAGCCGCTGGAAAAAGCAGACACACAGACGAACGAGGTGAAGTTGAATGATAATAAAAAGGTCTGTTACAGAAAAAAAAAACGGAAAAAAACTGGAGAATAAAATAATAAACGGTTTATTAGATATTGCATTAAAACGGGAATATTTTTAACATTGAAGCCTATGGGATTCGCCATGGGATTCAGTTACCTTTCGGCCACAATTCGTATCTCTTCGAATAACCCCCATAGTCTCACGGTTAAAAATAGGTGGATAAAATGAATTGATTATTATTATCATTATTATTAATTAAAAAACTAAACATACAAGAGAAAACCAAAACACTTGTAAGATATCAGCAACATAAAATAAACACAAACATTTGTAGTGGCCTTTTTACGAATTTTAGTTTTCTTTTGTCTTGTTTTTGTAAGTGTTGCTGTTCGTCTCAAAGCCTGGATGTTCTCTCTGCTCCTTTATTGTTTCCTTTCGATCGGTCCAGCTTTTTGATCTTGGGGAGAGGTGCAGCTTTCAGCGACTTGATGCAGAGAGATGATGTGTTTTAGCCTCCTAGTCATGCATCACTTAGTACGATTCTCACCGTATCCATACAACAAAACCTCTAGTCATGAGCCATTACGCTTTAATGATCTGACGTACATCGAGAAGGAAACCCAATTACCGCCATCACTTTCTTGCCTGCAGAACCAGTCCTCAGAAAGTCCCATTGTTGCACTTAGTCGATGCACTCTGTTTATATGTCCCAAACCACAAGTGGATTACTCCTAATTGCAGTGGGTTCGTGTTTCTTTTTACTTTTTTTTTTTGGATCCATCTTCTGTTCATCCAGCTTTATTTATTTATTTTCCCTCGCGCAGAAATATGATTTTTCTAAAGCCGCCTTCTGCGCTCCGAATCCGAGCATCAATCATTATAACAAAGCTGTTTCTATACGTCAAAAAAAAAAATAATTCCAGCTAATGGCACACCTTTTATACAGTGGCAAAAAAAAGTATGTGAACCCTTTGGGATTACGTGGAGTTTTGCATGAATTGGTCATAAAATGTGCTCACAACAATTTGAAAAACACAGTCTGCTTAAAATAATACAACACAAACATTATATGTTTTCATGTTTTTATTGAACAGAACATGTAAACATTCACAGTGCAGGGTGGTAAAAGTATGTGAACCCCTAGCCTAATGACTTCTCCAAGAGCTAATTGGAGCCAGGAGTGAGCCAACCTTAGTCCAATCAGTGTGATATTATTGGATGTGTTGCTGAAAGCTGTCCTGCCTTTTAAAAACACACACCAGTTTTGGGTTTACTGGTTTCAAGAAGCACTGCCTGATGTGAACCATGCCTCGCAGAAAAGAGCTCTCAGAAGACCTACGATCAAGAATTGTTGACTTGCATGAAGCTGGAAAGGGTTACAAAAGTATCTCCAAAAGCCTTGATGTTCATGTGTCCACGGTAAGACAGACTGTCTACAAATGGAGAAAGTTCAGCACTGTTGCTACTCTCCCTAGGCGTGGTCATCCTGTAAAGATGACTGCAAGAGCACAGCGCAGAATGCTTAATAAGGTAAAGAAGAATCCTAGAGTGTCAGCTAAAGACTTACAGAAATCTCTGGCACATGCTAACATTTTTGTTGACACATCTACAATAAGGAAAACATTAAGCAAGAATGGAGTACATGGGAGGACACCACGGAGGAAGCCATTGCTGTCCAAAAAGAATATTGCAGCACGTTTGAAGTTTGCAAAAGAGCACCTGGATGTTCCACAGCACTACTGGCAAAATATTCTGTGGACAGATGAACCCAAAATTGAGTTGTTTGGAAAAAACACACAACACTATGTGTGGAGAAAAAAAGGCACGGCACACCAACATCAAAACCTCATCCCCACTGTAAAACATGGCGGAGGGAGCATCATGGTTTGAGGCTGCTTTGCTGCCTCAGGGCCTGGACGGATTGTTGTCATTGATGGAAAAATGAATTCCAGAGTTTATCAAGACATTTTGCAGGAAACTGTAAGACCATCTGTCCGCCAACTGAAGCTCCGCAGAGGATGGTTGATGCAACAGGACAATGACCCAAAGCATACAAGTAATTCAACAAAAGAATGGCTTCAACAAAACTAAAAACGCCTTCTGGAGTGGCCCAGTCAGAGTCCTGACCTCAACCCGATTGAAATGCTGTGGCATGACCTTAAGAGAGCGATTCACACCAGACATCCCAAGAATATTGCTACACTGAAACAGTTTTGTGAAGAGGAGTGATCCAAAATTACTCCAGATCGTTGTGCAGGTCTGATCTGCAACTACAGGAAACGTTTGGTTGAGGTTATTGCTGCCAAAGGAGGGTCAACCAGTTATTAAGTCCAAAGGTTCACATACTTTTTCCACCTCTGCACTGTGAATGTTTACATGTTATGTTCAATAAACACATGAAAACATATGTTTGTGTTGTATTATTTTAAGCAGACTGTGTTTTTCAAATTGTTGTGACTTCGATGAAGATCAGAGCACATTTTATGACCAATTCATGCAAAACTCCACGTAATCCCAAAGGGTTCACATACTTTTTCTTGCCACTGTATGTACTTTTAAGTTTTCCCCCTTTTTTTTAATAGAGCGTGCATTTATTGCCTGTACTTATATATATATATATATATATATATATATATATATACTTTTAGGGTTTTTCATACTTTCTTGGCAGGTTCAGGATATAAGTAAGTACGCTTTAAATGCAAAACGATAGGAAGCCGTTAAGATGGAGCCGCGCTGGCTGAAACGCTGAACGAGGCCGTGCCAAGATCATTATAAGATTTGTCCATAGAGCGCTCATGCAGGATGTACAGACATCGGACCACAAGGTTTGCGTTAACAGCTCATCTGGCAAAATGGCAAACAGACTAATTGTGTGTTTATGGCGCGGTCCTCCTGCCTGCCCGATCAGAGATTTAAAAAAAAAAAACATGGAAAGACCTAGGGCCCAATTACATTCCTCACGCACAATTTTGCGCGCGCACAAAAACGCATTAACGCGAGGGGCTAAAACCCTTTGCGATGAACGTCGTATTACGACGTTCGCGCACAAAATGCGCGTTCACGTCTAACCCGAGTGACCCTGCGCAAACCCTTTGCGAGCGCAATTTAGTGCGCGCATCCTATATTTAACATTGTGAGCGCAAATGCGTTTGTGCGCTGGTACGCACATAGTATTACAATCTTAGTGCAAAATTTAATGGACAACGTTAGCGCGCATAGTTTTAACGAAAATCTGGTAACGGCAAATTGTAACAACCGACCATACCAAACTGAGGATTCACAACGGAGAACGTTGATGCGCACGTTTTTTTTTTACTAGATCCGTCAAAAATGACGGCCACTACCTTGTCTTCCATCAGAACGTACGTCTGTTGTGCGCAGTCCTCACAAAATGATGGACTCGCGTTAAAAATTACATTGCGCTCACTGATTTCTGCGCGCAACTGTACTTTGCGCATCGGATTTACGAGCGCAATTTCCCGACGGATGAAAAAATGTGCGAGGAATGTAATTCCAGCGGTGATTTTCGTGAGTTAACATTTAACGCTTCGTGCAAAAAAACACGCGTTTTGCGTGCGTTTTTGCGTTAAGTATGTAATAGGGCCTGTCACGACAACTACGCCCACTGCCACTAAAAATGCCGGGTTAAGCCTCTCACTATCTGTCTATCCTAGTGCAGGAGGGGTGGGGTCGCGCCTATTACCCGAAGGGTTGGCTGCAACCACCAAATGCATCCAGCCCAACAACATGTGTAGAACATAACAAAGGAAAATGTCATCTGCGCTTACTCCAATTATACCGTGTGAAACTAAACACATTTAGAGGTTTGGTTTCTTATTAATGGCCATTATAAGACTAGCTCGCCCGCCAACGTCACGGCACCTCTATAAGGGCAAGTCCTAACCAAAATGAAACCACAGGCTGCTACATAGCAAACCATACCTGCTCATGCTGCTTGTCAAACATGAGGTAGACTGGTAGGCCTTTATTTATGCTCCCCCAGAAACAAAATCCACTTTGGGATCAAAACAAAGACCCGGAGCGGAGTCTTGCTGCAGGGATGACCTGGCTGGAAGTACATTGAAACATACATAGTGCAGGAGGGGTGGGGTCGCGCCTATTCCCCGAAGGGTTGGCTGCAACCACCAAATGCATCCAACCCAACAACATGTGTAGAACATAGCAAAGAAAAAAAAAAAAGTCATCTGCGCTTATTCCCATTATACCGTGTGAAACTAAACACAATTAGAGGTTTGGTTTCTTATTAATGGCCATTATAAGACTAGCTCGCCTGCCAACATCACGGCACCTCTATAAGGGCGAGTCTATCCTAGACTCAGATAATGACTGCGTGGACCACAATTCACGCGCGCACTTATCTAACGGTCCCAGCCGCACTTTCTCTCACAACAGGCACGTAGAGCGCGATGAAGTGATCCCCAGGAGTGTAACGCAGTACTAGTCTTCTCTTGAATCGGGTAGTGACTACGTCTCCCACAATCCCTGGGACCACTTTCCTATTCTATTAGTTACGCTGCCACCAGTCCTCATGGACATTATGCTCGTCGCAGCGAGAGACGCAGGGCTAAGCAACCATGCTGTCTGTCTATCCTAGACCCAGACCGTAACTGCGTAGACAACAATCCCCGGTTGCTTACCCAACCGTCCCCAGCGACCGCAACTCACAATTTCGTAGCTACTCGAGCTTAAAACAACAATACTCCAGTCTCTTCAGTTATCATGGATCGAATATCAGGCAGAAACAGAACGTAATAAGGAATATTTATTATGATATAGAAAAAACTATATATCGCAGTGCATTTGTTACAGGAAAAATGGATATAATCAATCGATAATTACACAGTACACAGCAAATAAAAGAAAGGGATTAAAACCACAGACCCTTACTCACGTCAGTAAGTTAACAGGAGCATCCGTGTACCCCTGAGGCTGGGGATTTTGAAGAATGGCACAGCTTCTCACGTTCTTAGGTGACCCCACAGAAAACAAGCCCTGAGCCCATGCTTGGCTCAGGTATATATAGGCTGCCTTGTCCCTCTTGAGGACAGTCCCTATTTTCTACCCCCATACACTACACTTCCCAGACTTCCCTTTTCCTGGGCACGCTCAGTGCGCTTCGTCGTTAACTTGATTCCCAAAGTTTATCTCTAGTGATCAAAGGGGATGATTGCTTCTTTGAAATGCATGGCCAAGCATACCTGGGAGCCGCTGGGTCTGGGCTGAGCCTTTTCCCCTTGCCTAAGGTGTGAAATGCTTGCATGAGACCAAGGAAATTTCATTTTGCAGCCAAGTGTTATATCCATCCCAGGGGGAGAAGATAACCATTTTAATTACTTTCTAGCACATACGCAAAGGAGGTTGTGCACCAGGCAGCTGTGGAACATGGATACTTCGCATATATGGATAGCCATAGATTATATATATGTATATGTAGATTAGGTAGATAGGCCGTGTTAGTCCAGATGCCAAAATCACGAGTATAGCAGTCTGTAGTGATACCTTTTTTATTGGACTAACGTTACATTTAAAGTACAAGCTTTCGAGAGTGATACTCCCTTCGTCAGGTATAGAAGCTTACTGATCAGAATAGTAGAATTAAACATTGAGACATTCACAGGGCGCACAGTTGGGGGTGTTAGATGTTGCCCATCGCCAAATGGCATGGTCAGAGGGGGAAGAAAAAAGGGAACATTTAATTGTCTCAGGCAAGATGCAATCATGTCCACTTCAAAGGGAATGTGAAAGGACTGAACAAAAGAAAAAAAAACAAAAAGAAAAACACAAAACAGTGAGTATGGGGAAGACGCAGAAAAATAGGAATTATGAATATTATGTGACGTTATTATAGTGGGTTAGGAAACCCGAATCTACATTAAGTCCTTGTTTTATACTGTTGAAATATGTGATCATTTTCATTTCATATGTTTTGCGTTCCCGGTGATCTTTAAAATGGCCTTTGAGGATTTTAATTCTGAGGTTTTGGATGGAGTGGCCTGCTAGATTGAAGTGATGTCCCACTGGGGTACAATATGTGTTTTCCTGGTGGTTCCTGATGGAGTGCCTGTGCTGGTTCATCCTGAGACTTAGTTTAAGTCTAGTTTCACCAATATAGCAGCCCTTATCACACACCATGCACTGGATCATATATACCACATTTGCTGACGTGCACAGGTATGATCCCTTGATGTTGTGAGCGGCGTTGTTGTGCCGCGCAGTGCTGCTGTCACATATATGTTGGCACAGTTTGCAGCGGGGTTTGTTACAGCGTTTGGTCCCATTCTGTATGTCATCCTGTTCCTGAGCGAGTTTGCTGCGGACCAGTTTTCGCCTCAGGTTTGGGGGTTCCTTGAATGCCAGTAAGAAGGGCTGTGGGAATATTTCTTTGAGCGCAGGGTCCTCTGTGACCAGTGGCTGCAGATCTTTGATTTTGCGAATTCCCTCACGAGTAGGGTTGTAGGAAACAACTAGAGGGATCCGTATGGTGTTTTTCTTTTCTTTGTAGTGCAACAGCTGTTCGCGCAGTGTTTTCAGGGCAGATTTGATTTTTTCAGAGATTGTCCTTTCCTTGTAGCCCTTCCGCTGGAATGATGCAGACAGTTTGCTCAGTTGTTTATCCCTGTCCCCAGTGTCCGAGCAGATTCGGTGGTACCTGATGGCCTGGCTATAGATGATGCCTTGTTTGGTGTGGTTGGGATGAAAGCTGGTGTTGTGGAGGTAGCTGGGCCTATCTGTGGGTTTCCTGTACACAGATGAGTGCAGCGTGCCGTTGGCAGCTGATATGGTACAGTCCAGGAAGCTCACACTGTGCTTGGAAAAATCCATCTTGAGTTTGATCGATGGGTGGAACGTATTAAATGCCTTGTGTAAGTCTAGAAGGCGTTCCTCTCCTTCTGTCCATATGATGAAAATATCATCAATGTATCGTAGATATTTGTGTG
Source organism: Leptobrachium leishanense (assembly GCA_009667805.1). Lineage (NCBI taxonomy): Eukaryota > Metazoa > Chordata > Amphibia > Anura > Megophryidae > Leptobrachium > Leptobrachium leishanense. The sequence continues at coordinate 22,780,624 of CM019070.1, forward strand.
GTTTGTGAGGGTGAGTGTTCAGGAACCTCTGTTCTAGATCTGCCAAGAAAAGATTGGCGTATTGTGGTGACATTTTACTACCCATAGCGGTCACAGTCATTTGTAGGTAGCAGTTGTTGTTGAAGCTGAAGCAGTTGTGTGTGAGAATAAATTCAATCAGCTTGGTAATAATGTCACCGCTATATTTATGTGGAGTATTGTGGGAGGAGAGAGATTGGAGACAGGCATTGATTCCATCTTTGTGTGGGATGTTACTGTATAGGGATTCTACATCCATAGTAACTAATATAATGTCGGCTGGTAGTGTCTGGATATCCCCGAGTTTGTTGAGAAAGTCTGTGGTGTCCTGTATATAACTGGCAGTGTGGGTAACTAAGGGTTTCAGAATACCCTCTATAAGGCCAGAAATAAGTTCGGTAAGTGTGTCCATACCTGCGATAATGGGTCGTCCTGGGTTCCCGGGCTTGTGGATTTTGGGCAGCATGTAGAACGTGCCCATGCGAGGATTGGAAGGCACCAGATTCTCCAATTCTTGCTGTAGGTGTCTGGGGAACGACCTGATAAGTATGCCAAGTTGGGTTTGTATTCTTTTGTATTTATCTTCATAAACTAAATTTTCTGACAATTAACGCACAGTTACACGACGGTTATTTAGTGGTTTGTGACTGTGGATACAATTTCATTAAAAATAACCAAAAACCACAATTTTGTTATCGGTCAGATAACAGTTTGCAGATTTATCTGGGTAATCCTCGGAATTCAGTCATCAGTAACTTGCTGAAAACCCAAGAAAAGTCGAGTACCCAGAGGCGTTTGGATATTTTGCAGATTACCCGGATAAAGTACGATGTTCCGTGGCACATCACACTTTATCCAACAACACTAGGGTAATGTGCGAATTACCCGGTTAAAATAGAGCAGAAAAGCAGGGTACCCAGAGGCTTCTGGATACTTTGCAGATTACCTGGGTAAAGTCCGAAATTTCATTTCACTTCGGACTTTTTCTACTGAGGCCTGGGATTAACCGCACTTCGGGCTTTACCCGTAACATCTATACAGTTGTGTTCAAAATTATTCAACCCCCAATGCTGTAAAGGGTTTTAGGGAATTTAGTGTACATTTGTAATTGTATTCAGAATGAAATCCTACAAGGACTTTTTAAAGAACCATATGCAACTAAAATGACATCAATTGGTTTTGTAATACAGTAGTAAATGTTTCTTTTGTGAATTCTTCATTGACACAATTATTCAACCCCTTAAAGACTACCACTCTGAAGAACAGAGGTTCATTCAAGTGTTTTCAATCAGGTATTGAAAACACCTGTGGATGTCACGGAGCAGCAATAAAGCATAATAAGCACCAATTAGGCAGCTTTAAAATGACTGTGATACTCAGCTCCTTCTAGACATTTACTGGTGTGGTTACAAACATGGTGAAGTCAAGAGAATGGTCCAGGAAGACAAGAGAAGAGGTGATTACTCTTCACAGGAAGGGCAATGGCTATAAAAAGACTGCAAAGATGTTAAACATACCAAGAGAGACCATAGGAAGCATCATTCGCAAATTCAAGGCAAAGGGCACTGTTGAAACGCTACCTGGTCGTGGCAGAAAGAAGATGCTGACTTCGACTGCTGTGCGCTACTTGAAGCGTAGAGTGGAGAAAAGTCCCCGTGTGACTGCTGAGGAACTGAGAAAAGATTTGTCAGATGTGGGTACTGAAGTTTCAGCTCAGACAATACGGCGCACACTGCGTAATGAAGGCCTCCATGCCAGAACTCCCAGGCGCACCCCCTTGCTGTCTCCAAAGAATAAGAAGAGTCGACTGCAGTATGCCAAAAGTCATGTGGACAAACCACAGAAGTTTTGGGATAGTGTTCTGTGAACTGATGAAACAAAATTAGAACTGTTTGGGCCCATGGATCAACGCTATGTTTGGAGGAGGAAGAACAAGGCCTATGAAGAAAAGAACACCTTGCCTACTGTGAAGCATGGTGGGGGGTCAATCATGCTTTGGGGCTGTTTTGCTTCTGCAGGTACAGGGAAGCTTCAGCGTGTGCAAGGTACCATGAATTCTCTTCAGTACCAGGAGATATTGGATGACAATGTGATGCAGTCCATCACAAACCTGAGGCTTGGGAGACGTTGGACCTTTCAACAGGACAATGATCCCAAGCATACCTCCAAGTCCACTAGAGCATGGTTGCAGATTAAAGGCTGGAACATTTTGGAGTGGCCATCGCAGTCACCTGACTTAAATCCGATTGAGAACCTCTGGTGGGACTTAAAGAAAGCAGGTGCAGTGCGCAAGCCTAAGAATGTGACTGAACTGGAGGCTTTTGCCCATGACGAATGGGCGAAGATACCCGTAGATCGCTGCAAGACACTTGTGTCAAGCTATGCTTCACGTTTAAAAGCTGTTATAACTGTAAAAGGATGTTGTACTAAGTACTAAGATTGAATGTCACTTGGGGGTTGAATAAAACTGATAATGATGTGAGCACAGAAAAGACATTTGTGGTTATTTCATTATAAATGTTATGTTATATTTGTCTGACCTACACGTGCCTCTTTGATTTAATTGTAAGCAAGATGACTGAATGATCAAAATCAATGTCAAACTGGCCAAAACACTCAATTTCAGTGGGGGTTGAATAATTTTGAACACAACTGTATATATGTATATACGTACGTACATACATACATACATACATACATACAGATAGCTAGACACAGAGAGATAGGTATGTCTACCTGTGACAGGGCCCATAAAGGGGTTATTCAGTAAGGGGCGAACTTGCCACCGAATGGTGAATTTCTTCGTACGGTGCAATTTTGTGGCAGTTTGTCTGTTCACTAATCTGTCAATTCTCCAAATACTGGCCAATTGACAGTAGGGGTTATTCAGAGAGCCGATCTGGCCCCGAAATGTCACCCATCAGGGAATTTCCCCGTACGGTGACATTTCGGGGCCATTCGGCTATTCAGAGAGCAGGCAGTTCGCTAACTTTTGGCAAACTGCCAGCAAGTACGGTGCCTGTTCGAGGGCAGTGAAATCCCCCATAGAGAAGCAATGGTTCATCTATTCAGAGAACACTGAACAGCAGTGAAAAGTTGCCGAATTGCCCTGCTGTTCAGTGCTTTCATTCGGCACTTTATTCAGGACGAATCCCATAGGCTTCAATGTTAAAAATATTCACGTTTTAAATCAATATCTAATAATCCGTTTCTTATTTTAACCTGCAGCAAAAAGTCTCTTTTATTATTTTTTTTTTAGGATCTTATAGGCATTTTTGGGGGATTTCTCTTTCTCGTTCCCTGCACTTCGTGGAATCGAAATCCCCGACCCTGCGGCGAATTCAGCATTTACCGCAGGGTCCTTGAAGTGCAAAAAGCCAGCGAATGGATCTGAAAAATGCCCCCAAAATCCACCAATAACCCACCGATACGATCCGAAAAAAATCAGATGGAAACACCGCAGAAAACCATTGTACCCGACAGTCCGCCGCGAACCCGCCGAAAGAATCCGAAAAAAGCCAACGATCCCCCGAACACAGCACTGACCATGCTTATCCTCAATTGTGCATCCGACCATCATTGGCACAAAGGTCTCTCAGCAAAAAAACACAGCCTAGACACTACATGGTGTAGTGTCCTTTTAATAAGCCATTCAATCCTGTGTAACCAAAATCCGTTAAGGCGTTGGAGGCCGTGTGACACAATTGGATTTTATTTAGACAGTGAGAAATGTTTTTCAAAAGCAAAGAATAATAATAATAATAATAGTTATTGTAGCAAATTACAGAAAATGTGGAATCCCAGAGACTTAATGTTGCTACATTAGCTGTATCTTTGTACCCAAGCAATCAATACAAAACATATTCTTATTGGAGCACTGTGGATTGCAGAGCTCATCTCTGAGAAATGTATTCAATTTAACTTGTGTACGAGCATTATGTGCAACCTCAAGCCCAAGAAAGCTTAAATATAGTTTTATTTATTAGAAAACATAAAACGTTTGCAAAAGCCCAAAGCAAGTGTTTTTTTTATGATCTGCAGAAGAAGGTCTGTTTTTTCCATTTCTGTTGTTTATCTTACATGTTCTCGTATTCTAAAAATACTCAAAGCCGCACGAATAGAGAAAATGGTTCAGTTCTGAACTAGTAATCCCGTAAAATTACCTTCTATGATACGCTCGTTTTATGTATGTATAAAGAGATTATTCACTAGACATGTGCATTCGTTTTAGTACTAAAACGATTTAGTCCGAATTTTGGGATAATTTAGTTTTAGTATGACTCAAGAGAAACGAAACTGCTCAGTACAAAAAACGAAAGAAACTAAATAAAATGCACTACATTTTAGTTTCAGTCCTTTTTGTGATATTACATTGATGAGTGAAGGAGACCAGCAATGAAGATCGCAACATCGCAACATCCGAAGTTCTGCACCCTCCACATGCCAATGCAGTAGGATGTTCTATACAGAGAGTGGCATTAATTAATGCAGGAGTATGTTCTATACATTATACAGAGAGGGGTATTAATGCAGGAGGATGTTATATACATTATACAGAGAAAGGTATAAATTGAGGAGAATGTTCTATACAGAGAGGGACATTAATGCAGGAGGATGTTATCTACATTATACAAAGAGGGGTATTAATTAATGCAGGAGGATGTTCTAAACATTATACAGAGAGGAGCCTTTTTTTTTTAGCCCTTTAAATCCAGTGGCTGTGAGCGCTGAGATCGGCTGCTTGTTACATTATATCTCAGTACAATGAATCAGGCTCAGTTGTTACAGTAACTGACTGTAACAGCGCTCAGAGTTTCAGTAAAACAAGGAAATAATATTGTTCTAACCTCTTTACATATAAAAATATTATTTACTAGTTGTACAGAAACTCTGAGCACTGTGATGAGCAGCAGTCAGTTACTGTAACAGCTTTGCCTGACACGGGGCAGTATTACAATGTTGGTGCTAACTTAACCTGTTGTAAACTGAAAACCTCCATAGGCTATAATGGCTCTGGGAAGGTTACAACAGCTCTGGTTAAGTTAGCACCAACTATGTAATATGGCCCACATTGTGCTGAGAGTGAGAGATACTGTAACAAGCAGCGATCTCAGCCCTCTGAGGAGCCACCACAACAATAGTAATTGTATCCACTGGTTTTCGGATGAACGAAATTAGTTTTCATACTAAAGAACTGAAAACGAATTTCTTTAGCAACTAAATAAATTGCATTTTAGTACTAATCCATTAGTTCAAAACGAAATTTTGTGCTGTGCACATGTCTATTATTCACTATAATAAAAACTTAAAAAAACATGATAACGATGTTGCAGATATAAAAAAAAAACAACAACTCAGGATTTATCGCAAATTACTTATTTTCAAGAATCTGTGGCCACCACATAGGCCCCCGTGTACCATATAGACCAAATCCAAAGTTTTCATTATGGTGGTAAACAAACGAAAGGGAATTAATGGGAGTTTCAGGAAATGTACTTCCTCTTATGTTGGGCACCTCCCATCACAGCAAGTGCTGGAAGCAGCTGCAAGGTGGAGGCACAGCCACGAGAATAGAACACCATGTACTTCCTCTTATGTTGGGCTCCTCCCATCGCAGCAAGTGCTGGAAGCCGCTGCAAGGTGGAGGCACAACCAGGAGAATAGAACACCGATAGAATAAAACATTTTGGAAGAGCACAGGGTTACTTGACACACATCATGTGAGTCGATGGCAACAATCCAGTGGTGAGGGTGTGTGGTTGTTTTTTGTTTTGTTCTTTTTTGTTAGGCCCGTGTTATTTTCAAGAATCTACAGTCAGGTCCAGAAATATTGGGACATTGACACAATTCTAACATCTTTGGCTCTATACACCACCACAATGGAGTTGGAATGAAACAAACACAATGTGCTTTAACTGCAGACTGTCAGCTTTAATTTGAGGGTATGTACATCCAACTCAGGTGAACGGTGTAGGACTTACAGCAGTTTGCAGATGTGCCTCCCACTTGTTAAGGGACCAAAGGTAATGGGACAATTGGCTTTTCAGCTGTTCCATGGCCAGGTGTGTGATATTCCCTCATTACCCTAATTACAATGTGCAGATAAAAGGCCCAGAGTTCATTTCAAGTGTGCTATTTGCATTTGGAATCTGTTGCTGTCAACTCTCAAGATGAGATCCAAAGAGCTGTCACTATCAGTGAAGCAAGCCATCACTAGGCTGAAGAAACAAAACAAACCCATCAGAGAGATAGCAAGAACATTAGGCGTGGCCAAAACAACTGTTTGGAACAGTTTTGGACCTGAATCCCATTGAGCATGCATTTAACTTTCTGAAGACAAAACTGAAGGGAAAATGCCCCAAGAACAAGCAGGAACTGAAGACAGTTGCAGTAGAGGCCTGGCAGAGCATCACCAGGGATGAAACCCAGCGTCTGGTGATGTCTATGCGTTCCAGACTTCAGGCTGTGATTGACTGCAAAGGATTTGCAACAAAGTATTAAGGAGGGAAAGTTTGATTTATGATTATTATTCTGTCCCATTACCTTTGGTCCCTTAACAAGTGGGAGGCACATCTGCAAACTGCTGTAAGTCCTACACCGTTCACCTGAGTTGGATGTACATACCCTCAAATTAAAGCTGACAGTCTGCAGTTAAAGCATATTGTGTTTGTTTCATTCCAACTCCATTGTGGTGGTATATAGAGCCAAAGATGTTAGAATTGTGTTGATGTCCCAATATTTCTGGACCTGACTGTATTTCTCTTGCTTGGGTTGTGGTGGAGGGCAAAAAATTTAAAATTAAATTAAAAATTAAAGCTGACAGTCTGCAGTTGTGTTTGTTTCATTCTAACTCCATTGTGGTGGTGTATAGAGCCAAAGATGTTAGAATGGTGTCGATGTCCCAATATTTCTGGACCTGACTGTATATCCACTAGGGATGAGCTGTTCGGGTTCGGACGGTTCGGAGTTTGACCCGAACTTTGGCAGTTCGAAAGTTCGCGAATTTCGAACTTTTTGGGCGTGTTCGGTTCGAGTTCGAAAAAAAAAGAAAAAAAAGAAATTTTGAAAAAAGTATAGAAAATGCTTAAAAAAATACTAAAAAAATCTAGAAATAAAGAGACTCTTTACTGCAGAATATTATAACCAACGGTTTATTAGATATTGAATTAAAAACTAATGTGTACGTGGAAAGATTATCAACTCTAAATGACCTCTGTTCACAAACGGGCATAACACCAGGTGTTTTTAGTCTGGTAATCAATTTGATACATTGTACAATATACTGAGGGTGGGGTGGTGTCTGCTTCTGATTGAGATTTGAGAATTAATTTCCCTAAAACATCCTAATATGCTGCATTTAACTGGTGTTTGAAAAAAAAATCTAAAGCAATGTTTTTTTCACCTCGGGATTAAACATTCACAGGGTTATTCAGAGAGCGGTGAAAAGCAGGAGAATAATTGGAGAAGTGAAAATTATACGTCAAAATAGCCAAACCAGAAAAATTCTCCCATTTAACTCACTTTCCAAATTGGCTATTTGGTCTAGATTGTTCTCTTCTCCTGCCAGTTCTCCTGGCTTTCACCTCTCTCTCAGGGTTGTTCAGAGAAAGGTGAAAACCAGGAGAATTGCAGGAAAAGAGAACAATCTGGACCAAATAGCCGATTTGGAAAGTGAGATAAGGCTAGGGTCAGACTAACGCATTTTTCGCAGCGACCGTCAAAAAGTGCGTCCGAACGCATTGCCGTATTTTTTCACGGAATGTGCGAAAACGGTCATACGATGCGCATTTTTGTGCGTGATTTTTTACGGATCCAAACCAGGAAACTTTGGGTGTCTGGACGTTATGTTGGCCGGACATGAGCAGGGTCTGACGTCTCCAAATCACGCACACATGCCGCTAGTGGACGCAGCGCACTCTGTACGTCTGTACTAGCGGTTCTGCGTTCTCGAAAAAATGCGTTCATTTTCCACTTGCGTTGCGCAGCTGGACTTTCGTGCGACCGTACTTCGTATATTGGCTGTCATTGCCCGTCATTTGCTGCTAGTGCGGCCGTGATTAAGTGCGCCTAAACGCACATTAAAAATTTGCTAGTCTGACCCTAGCCTAAATGGGAGAATTTTTCTGGTTTGGCTATTCTGACCTAGAATTTTCCATTCTCCAGTCATTCTCCTGCTCTTCACCGCTCTCTGAATAACCCTGACAGGGTTATTCAGAGAAAGGTGAAACTCAGGAGAATGACTGGAGAATGGAAAATTCTAGGTCAAAATAGCCAAACCAGAAAAATTCTCCCATTTATCTCACTTTCCAAATCGGCTATTTGGTCTAGAATTTTCCATTCTCCAGTCATTCTCCTGCTTTTCACCGCCAAAAAATCAGTAAACTTTTTCTGCGTGTCCGAAAATGTCTCCTCTTTTCATACAGACTGCCGCCCCAAGCAGTTGTTTATGGATAGATTAAAAGGAAAAGCATTTACCGTCATTTGAAATGTCATTTTTTTGGTTTTTACATATTTGTATACATCCTAGAAATCCGCCACTTCACGGGCAGGTTATGGGGACCTCATAGGCACGATATTTGAAGGAATTTTTCATTTTTATTTTTAACCCTTATTTCATGGAAAACTCACTGTCCCTTTAAAAACTTTTTCTCCTTGTTTCCTGTCCCCCAGGGCACTACCCGGACCCCCATACACCTTTTATGGCAAATATCTAGCATATATGCCCTCTTGGAGGGCACTCTAAAAACCGAATTTTCAGCCCCATTGACTTGTATGGGGTTCGAGTTCGGGTTCGGGTTCGGATCAGAACATTTGGAAAGTTCGGGTTCGGCTTCGAACCGAACTCGGGGAGTGTTCGGCTCATCCCTAATATCCACCACAGTCTACTGATCTTACCAGCCCAGGCTTTTATTTTTGGGGCTATGTGAAGGAACAAGTGTACCGTAACAAGCCCCGCACGACCAACACTTTAATAGATAACTTTAGGAACCCCCCCAAAAAATAATGACACAGGGGCCAGGCACTCCGGGTACTAGTTATTTAATCTGGAGAGTAGCGCAACGTTTCGGCTGCCTTTGTCAAGGTTATCAAGGTGACGATTGTGAGGTAGCCGAAACGTTGTGCTACACTCCATGTTTAATACCCAGCAGTGGACTACCTATAGTCCCCTTATTGTTTTTGATCTTATGCTGGGTCGTCAGCACCCTGAAACTTTATATTTAGCGTGAAAGCTGATTGATATACTGTAGACTGAGTGCATCAACTATCCTCTCTTGTGTTGCACACAAAATGCAAACACACAAAAAGTCAAAAGTACAGCAAAACATGCACTTTGAAGAAAAAATGGTGAATTCATCAACTCCAAGGAACCAATTAGTAGCAAGGCAAAGGTAGACTTTGGAGAATGTTGATGCTGTTCCAATTTTTGCTGTGAGGATAACGAGGGACATTCATTGGTCGACCAGGAAGGACAACATTCCCACATCAACATTCCAGAATGAGGAAACTAGAGTAAGAAAAATTCAAACAAGGTTCGTAGAGTCCGGAGAACCGGCAAGAGCACTAGTGTCCTGCCCAATGGTTGTGTCTCTCAAGGGTTTAGCTCAATGGTGCCACTACAGAGAACATACCATATACAAATAAGACTGCTATCATCCAGAGAGGGCGGCAAGAGCTGAAATGCCAAGGAGGTCATTTCTGCATGAGAGAGATAGCAGCCCCCCCCCAACGATTGTTTCGGCCTTGTTTGGCCTCTTCAGTAGGGCATAGCAGATACCTATAATTAGTGATGCACCGAAATTAAAATTTCCGTCCGAAACCAAAATTTTTGGGATCAGCTCGGCCGAAAAACCAATACCAAAACCGAAAATCAGTCATCAGAACCTGGGCCTGGAGGCCTGGCGGAGCCGGGGACTCGCCTGAGCCTGGAGGCCAGCTGAGCAGGCAACTTTCAGTGGCCGAAATTTCGGTGCATCTTTACTTATAATGATACAGGGATCAAATAAGGCAGAATCAAATTATACATAGGGCAATAATGTAAGAACAAATGACTATAATGACCCCCTGCTATAGAGAATGCTCACAGGATCCCAAAATAATCAAGGCATGTAGAAAATGAATACTCAGCCGCCAAGGTGTTGCTGGAAATCGCTGCTGGAGCCGACCTGAACTGGAGTAGGGACCATAGGATAGAATACAGCATCAGGAAGAGTAATAATAAGATGATAATGAAAGGGCTGAATATTAATAAAATCAATAAACAACAATTTATTCCATAAAAACAAGATTGAACATAAGAATTCTGACGCGTATCGTCACTCAATTGTGACTTTCTCAAGAAAAATGTCCATAGAGACTGTCCATACTACACATATGTATATACACACCCCCCATAAATAATACTCTATTGAAGATCCCAGGTGTTCTCCATCATCGTGGATCTGCACATCGCCACGTGGTGATCGTCGCCATCTTGAGACACCTCCCAAGTTGTCTGAACCAAGTGGGCTGAATATAGAATATTTGATACAGTCCTAACCTCAACATCTGAGGAAAGGGATTTAGGGGTTATTATTTCAGAGGATCTAAGGGTAAGTAGTCAATGTAATAGAGCAGCAGGAAATGCTGGCAGAATGCTTGGTTGTGTAGGGAGCGGTATTAGCAGTAGGAAAAGGGAAGTGCTCATGCCACTGTACAGAGCACTGGTGAGACCTCACTTGGAGTACTGTGTGCAGTACTGGAGACCGTATCTCCAGAAGGATATAGACATCTTGGAGAGAGTTCAGAGAAGGGCTACTAAAATGGTGTACGGCTTGAAGGAGAAAAGTTACCAGGAAAGGCTTAATGATCTTAACATGTACAGCTTGGAAAAAAGACGAGACAGAGGAGATATGATAGAAACATTTAAATACGTAAAGGGAATCCACAAGGTAGAGGAAGGGAGTATATTTAAAAGGAAACAAAATAGCAAAACAAGAGGACATAGTCTTAGATTAGAGGGGCAAAGGTTTAAAAGTAACATCAGGAAGCATTATTTTACTGAGAGGGTGGTGGATACATGGAACAGTCTTCCAGTAGAAGTGGTAGAGGCCAAAACAGTAATTGAATTTAAGCAAGCATGGGATAGGCATAAGGCTATCCTAAACAAAAGATAAATCCAGGTAAAGTATCCATGTAATTGGGCAGACTAGATGGGCCGAAAGGTTCTTATCTGCCGACATTTTTCTATGTTTCTATGTTTCTAAGTTACATACTCCCTGTTTGCAGCCTCCTTAACCTCTCCCACTGCTGTTTTCATATAGATGACAAATCTGGTGAAATCACCCAAGAATTACAGGATCTAGAAGAGGTACAAGCACACCTTCGAGATGCAGATGGGTTGTTTGAAGGTTTTGATTGGACCTTTAGGATAAGGTCTTGGCTAGGATCCCTAGGAATGTCTATTTTGCATGGTATTATGTACAGTCAGGTCCAGAAATATTGGGACATCGACACAATTCTAACATCTTTGGCTCTATACACCACCACAATGGAGTTGGAATGAAACAAACAAATGTGCTTTAACTGCAGACTGTCAGCTTTAATTTGAGGGTATGTACATCCAACTCAGGTGAACGGTGTAGGGCTTACAGCAGTTTGCAGATGTGCCCCCACTTGTTAAGGGACCAAAAGTAATGGGACAGAATAATCATCATAAATCAAACTTTCCCTTCTTAATACTTGGTTGCAAATCCTTTGCAGTCAATCACAGCCTGAAGTCTGGAACGCATAGACATCACCAGACGCTGGGTTTCATCCCTGGTGATGCTCTGCCAGGCCTCTACTGCAACTGTCTTCAGTTTCTGCTTGTTCTTGGGGCATTTTCCCTTCAGTTTTGTCTTCAGCAAGTGAAATGCATGCTCAATGGGATTCAGGTCAGGTGATTGACTTGGCCATTGCATAACATTCCACTTCTGTCCCTTTAAAAACTCTTTGGTTGCTTTTGCAGTATGCTTTGGGTCATTGTCCATCTGCACTGTGAAGCGCCGTCCAATGAGTTCTGCAGCATTTGGCTGAATGTGAGCAGATAATATTGCCCGAAACATTTCAGAATTCATCCTGCTGCTTTTGTCAGCAGTCACATCATCAATAAATACAAGAGAACCAGTTCCATTGGCAGCCATACATGCCCACGCCATGACACTACCACCACCATGCTTCACTGATGAGGTGGTATGCTTAGGATCATGAGCAGTTCCTTTCCTTCTCCATACTCTTCTCTTCCCATCACTCTGGTACAAGTTGATCTTGGTCTCATCTGTCCATAGGATCTTGTTCCAGAACTGTGAAGGCTTTGTTAGGTTTTGTTTGGCAAACTCTAATCTGGCCTTCCTGTTTTTGAGGCTCACCAATTGTTTATATCTTGTGGTGAACACTCTGTATTCACTCTGGTGAAGTCTTCTCTTGATTGTTGAGTTTGACACACATACACCTACCTCCTGGAGAGTGTTCTTGATCTGGCCAACTGTTGTTAAGGATGTTTTCTTCACCAGGGAAAGAATTCTTCAGTCATCCACCACAGTTGTTTTCCGTGGTCTCCCGGGTCTTTTGGTGTTGCTGAGCTCACCGGTGCGTTCCTTCTTTTTGAGAATGTTCCAAACAGTTGTTTTGGCCACGGCTAATGTTCTTGCTATCTCTCTGATGGGTTTGTTTTGTTTCTTCAGCCTAATGATGGCTTGCTTCACTGATAGTGACAGCTCTTTGGATCTCATCTTGAGAGTTGACAGCAACAGATTCCAAATGCAAATAGCACACTTGAAATGAACTCTGGGCCTTTTATCTACACATTGTAATTGGGGTAATGAGGGAATATCACACACCTGGCCATGGAACAGTTGAGAAGCCAATTGTCCCATTACTTTTGGTCCCTTAACAAGTGGGAGACACATCTGCAAACTGCTGTAAGTCCTACACCGTTCACCTGAGTTGGATGTACATACCCTCAAATTAAAGCCGACAGTCTGCAGTTAAAGCACATTGTGTTTGTTTCATTCCAACTCCATTGTGGTGGTGTATAGAGACAAAGATGTTAGAATTATGTAGATGTCCCAATATTTCTGGACCTGACTGTATATTATTATCCTATTGCTTGCCTTGTTAGTTTGTTATAAGGCTAGGGTCAGACAAAAGCATTTTTCACCGCGAACGTGAAAAAGTGCGTCCGAACGCATTGACGTATTTTTTCATGGAATGCGCAAAAACGGTCAGACGACGCGCATTTTCGGGCGTGATTTTGTACGGATCGTCAATAAAACTCTTTTTGCGTCTGGACGTTATGTAGGCCGGACATTAGCAGTGTCTGACATCTCCTAATCACGCAAACACGCCGCTATGCCGCAGCTGCGCACTCTGTACGTCAGTACTAGCGGTTCAGCATTCTCAGAAAAATGCGTTCAAATTCCACTTGCGTTGCACGGCCGGACTTTTGTGCGGCCGTACATCGTATATTGGCCATCATTGCCCGTCATCTGCTGCTAGTGCGGCCGTAATTATGTGCGCCAGAACGCACGTTAAAAGTGCGCTGGTCTGACCCCAGCCTAAGAGCATCCTGTTTATTATTGCTAAATGTTGCTCTACCCCCCCTCCTGCAACCCCTGACCCATACTCCCATCACCTTTTTACTGCAGTACCAAAATAAAGTATTGAGGAGGGATAGCTTCATCTTTGGTGTCCTTCGGGACCCTAGGCCCCCAATGTGGGTAGGCCTGGCCCCCGATGTACTGGGAAGCTATTTTGGTTACTGAACCCCTGCTTGCCCTCCCCTATATAGTGCGTCGCCTGACCAGGTCCTAAACCTGGAAGGCAAGCTGACGGTTCTTTGTACTAGGGATAAATCAATTAATTTTTTCCAGTACTGATACCGATTAGCGGCCGATAACCAATATCAGGTGCCGATATTCTGTACATTGAAATTTTAGAAAAATCACAATTTCTGCACAAATCTGGTGTAAAAATTGTAAATATTAAAACAACTGAGAAAAATAAAAGTGCTTGCAAAAGAAACAGCTCTCCAGAACACAGAAACATGGCAAAAAAATGATAATGACTTGGTCGCGCAGGCAGCTGACATTATCCAAGATGGTTATCGGTATATCGGCAATGTAGCAGCCGATACCGATAACCTTAAAAATCTTCAATATCGGACTCGATTATCAGTAGTACCGATAATTGGTCGACCCCTACTTTGTACCCTCAGATGATTAGTGTGGGAAGACCCCCAAGTTAACTGTCCAATGGACACTATTCTCACCTTATATTTTGTATCTATAGATAAATTGTCACTGTTGTGACAAAGGAAAGGATTGTAAAGTAGTTTATTACTAATACAAAATATAAATAATGGAAACATGCAATTTATTTTCTTCATCACATCCATCTGTTCCAACCCACCCCTCCCTGTGCCTGCTAATTCCTGTTTCTGCTTCAAGATATGTATCTATAGAATTCCAGACTCAACCTTTTATCCCCAAATTCCTTAAACCTGTTCCAGATAACATTCCAATGACATCTATTGTTATCACCAAATATAGAAGAAGGTGCTACACCCTCTGTATATGTTGCCATGTCCGCATGTCAAATTCTGATTGGTTCCTATTGTTTCTATGACATCACCTCCCCCGTGTCTCTGAGGATATAAATATATACCAGATCTAAATAAACCTAGATGAATTTGGATGACATATAGAAGTTTTTCTGTATGTTTCATTCAATTTCCCAAGCGCGCTCGTCATTGATCTGCATGAGGGACCATCAAACAGATTACCGGAGATCTGTAATCGAGATAGGGGGACACACAGAGACCCCCAGAAAGTGAGAGACCCTAACAATATATACAGAATACTGACTTGCCTCTTTGGTGTATTGTAGAGTTGTCTTGTCTATACCCATTGTGCCTTTTTGTACAGCGCTGTGGAATGTGTTGGGGCTTAATAAATAATAATAATAATAATAATAATAATAATAATAATAAAATATATATATATATATATAATATATAATATATATATATTAGGTCGGCCGTGTTAGTCCAGATGCCAAAATCACGAGTATAGCAGTCTGTAGTATACCTGAGGAAGGGAGGAATCCTCTCGAAAGCTTGTACTTTAAATGTAACGTTAGTCCAATAAAAAAGTATCACTACAGACTGCTATACTCGTGATTTATATATATATATATATATACACACATAAGAACTTCAGCGACTGTTCCTGCACTCTAAGGGTTAAAATATACTCAATGCCCTGTGCTGTGGTCAACAAAAATACAACATATACACGAATGGACCAGTACTCCTGACTTAAATGACAGACGTTTATTGCACAAATTATGTTTCAGTTATTTCTGTAACTTTCTTCAGGATATTTATACACTATATTGCCAAAAGTATTGGCTCACCTGCCTTGACTCGCATATGAACTTAAGTGACATCCCATTCCTAATCCATAGGGTTCAATATGACGTCGCTCCACCCTTTGCAGCTATAACAGCTTCAACTCTTCTGGGAAGGCTGTCCACAAGGTTTAGGAGTGTGTTTATGGAAATTTTTGACCATTCTTCCAGGAGCGCATTTGTGAGGTCACACACTGATGTTGGACGAGAAGGCCTGGCTCTCAGTCTCCTCTCTAATTCATCCCAAAGGTGTGCTATTGGGTTGAGGTCAGGACTCTGTGCAGGCCAGTCAAGTTCATCCACACCAGACTCTGTCATCCATGTCTTTATGGACCTTGCTTTGTGCACTGGTGCTCAGTCATGTTGGAAGAGGAAGGGGCCAGCTCCAAACTGTTCCCACAAAGTTGGGAGCATGGAATTGTCCAAAATGTCTTGGTATGCTGAAGCATTTAGAGTTCCTTTCACTAGAACTAAAGGGCCAAGCCCAGCTCCTGAAAAACAACCCCACACCATAATCCCCCCTCCACCAAACTTTACACTTGGCACAATGCAGTCAGACAAGTACCGTTCTCCTGGCAACCGCCAAACCCATACTCGTCCATCAGATTGCCAGATGGAAAAGCACGGTTCATCACTCCAGAGAACGTGTCTCCACTGCTCTAGAGTCCAGTGGTGGTGTGCTTTACACCACTGCATCCGACGCTTTGCATTGCACTTGGTGATGTATGGCTTGGATGCAGCTGCTCGGCCATGGAAACCCATTCCATGAAGCTCTCTGCGCACTGTTCTTGAGCTAATCTGAAGGCCACATGAAGTTTGGAGGTCTGTAGCGATTGACTCTGCAGAAAGTTGGCGACCTCTTCGCACTATGCGCCTCAGCATCCGCTGACCCTGCTCTGTCAGTTTACGTGGCCTACCACTTGGTGGCTGAGTTGCTGTCGTTCCCAAACACTTCCACGTTCTTATAATACAGCTGACAGTTGACTGTGGAATATTTAGGAGCGAGGAAATTTCACGACTGGATTTGTTGCACAGGTGGCATCCTATCACAGTTCCACGCTGGAATTCACTGAGCTCCTGAGAGCGACCCATTCTTTCACAAATGTTTGTAAAAACAGTCTGCATGCCTAGGTGCTTGATTTTATACACCTGTGGCAATGGAAGCGATTGGAACACCTGATTCTGATTATTTGGATGGGTGAGCCAATACTTTTGGCAATATAGTGTGTATATATATATATATATATATATATATAATACATTATTCTGTATTTCAGTTGTTGTTTTTTTTCCTCTATGCGTACATCACACCTGTACAACCCATGCAATATTCTGTTGCTGAATAAATAAAAATACAGAGCATTAAAACATTATTATTCATAGTCTCACCTTAGTTATATTATTTTATTATTTATATATAAAAAAAATATTATTTAAATAATGTTTAATAGTTCATAACATGTAATATATTTCATATAATTATGTAAAATAAATAACAGGCAGCGCCCTGATTAATTTATGGTGACCCGTCGGCCGTCACGATCTGTTGTTTAGATTTTTTTTTAACCATCTGAAATGAATGTGGCATCTCTTAATAAACAGTTGTTCTGCTAAGAGACAGTAGAACACCCATCCCAGGGCTCCTGACATGTCAGTAGCGATGTTATCCAATAAGCGTGCAGTAGGTGGGGATAGCACTGTTTGGATGAGGGATGTAAGTGGGGAATTCTGAATGAAGAGCTATTTTTTTTTAATTCTTTCCAGGGAAGCTGACCACTAACGCATCGCACTGAAGGGCACTGTTTTTTTTTAGTAAAAAAAATAAAATAAAAATTGTAAATTTTTTTTTTTTTTCCTGCTTCCAGAACCGAAGGATTATTGCTGCTTTTGTGTATTTTTTGGGAGGTTTCTTTTTTTTTTTTTTCTTTTTAGGAAGAAAAAAAATATAATAGAAGGTATTTATAGAGAAGCAAGGAGGGATGAGATCCGTCTATGAATATTGCATGAGCTGATACGTTTGTCTGAATGAATCCAGTGACTGTTACAGAGTAGCTCGCAGACAATCCACATTCACAAGACGCCAGACGGATGTGCAAGGCACTGACGAGGAAAGAAATGGGTTTGTGAAGCTCTTTATATGCTGCTGCGGCCGTTGCCGTCGACTGTTTTTTTTTTCCTTCTCCTTTTTTTTTTTTTTTTTGCGTTTGCGCCGAGCTTTCCGTCCCGCTTCTGAGCTCTTTAAACATCTCGTCCAGAAGACGCGGCTTTCGCCTGCCTGCGGTATCTCGCTCGCTGATATGATTTTTGCACGGGGGGTCTGATGGAGCGGAAAAAAGATATGACTGCAAAAGATTCCCCCAACGAACTCGCCGCCCCGGATACCGAAGTCTACATCAAGACCTTCAAGGAACACATGCATTTAGAACTCGAACTGCCCCGACTTTCGGGGAAAAGGACGACGACGTCTCCGAAAATCTCCCCTCGCAGCTCACCCAGGAACTCGCCGTGCTTTTTCCGAAAATTGCTGGTGAATAAAAGCATCCGTCAGCGCCGGCGCTTTACCGTGGCTCACACATGGTAAGTAGGTTTATATAGTATTGTTGGGGGGGTAGTCCTAATTTCCGGCTGCACCTCAGTTTCTGAATGGGGGGGGTCTTACCTATGGATGTCAAACTTTAACTAGCATTTAATGTTACTGTTTCTGTCGTCGTTCATGTACTAAAGCAGAGGGTCTCAAACTCCGGCCCCCCCCCCAAGATGTTGATTGCCTATAATTCCAAGAATTTTTTTAATGCAATAGATGACCAGAGGATCATGGGAGTTGTAGTTCAGAAACCTATGGGGGAGGGGGGTCAGAGTTTGAGACCCCTGTTCCAAAGGGCAAAGTGCGGGGAAAAAGTGCCAGATAATATGAATAATTGGAGAGATCAGGGAAAACTTCTATTAGTGGATAAGAAGGAAATATCGGACGCTCTTAGCCCAGCGTTACGCCATGGCGGTCAGCAGTGCTCATCCATCTTTTTATTTATTTATTTTTAAATCCCCTGCACCTGTAAATAAGGTAAATTCCCCATATTTATTCGTACCCAGGAATTATTTTCTTTTTTTTTTGTTACTGTGTAATACTCAGGGGGGGGGGAACTCATTTTATTTTAAAAAAATAATTAAATAAATTCCTATATTTTTTAAAAAATATATATATATTTTTAAATTTTTATCTGCAACATTGTTTTATATTTAATTTTACTCCTTAAAATCAGGGATGCTTTAAATTGACCCTTGCATCCCTATATATTGACCCTCATACCGTGCATCATGGGAGTTGTCTGTTGGCAGCAGCCGGAGCTCTACAGGTTGACCTTCCCAGGCTTTACCTGTTCTGCTCTGACTCAGGTTCTCGCTTCGTGATGAATGATACGCATTTTGGGGAGTTTTTGTGCCGATTGATATTCATTGTCGTCTACCCAAGCAATAAAAGATCAGCCCCGGTCATTTAACCCATTCAATGCCAGGAGACTGGGCAACATATTTGCAGTTTGCATTGTCTGTTTCTTCACCCCCTGACCTTCAGCAGCAGAAAGGGTACAGTGACGCACAGAGGTCAAACTCTGCCCCCCCCTTGTTTCTGAACAACTCCTATGAGTCTCAGGCCATCTATTCCATTCAAAGAATTCTGGGAATTGTAGGCAATAAACATCTGGGGGGGGGGTTCACATACCTGCTTTAGATGCTAGACTATAACACTCTGTGCCTTAATACTATGTATGTATATATATATATATATATACATACATACACAAAAACCTCAGCGACTGTTCCTGCACTCTAAGGCTAGGGACAGATGAGCGCATTTTCTGCAGCCACCGTCAAAATGTACGTCGATGCGTGCGCACGCATTTTTTCACGGAATACGCTTAAGTGGTCGGACGATGCGCAATTCTGGACGTATTTCATGACGGTGGGGTAAAAAGAAGTCTAGGGAAATCCGGCTGTTTGAACGTTATGTTGGCCGCACACTAGCAGCGTCTGACATCTCCTAATCACGCACACACGCTGCTATGCGGCCGCAGCGCACTTTGTACGTCAGTAGCAGCGGTTTCACGTTCTGATAAAAATGCGTTCATTTGCTGGTTGCGTGGTGTCGGCGCACTTTCGTACGCACGTACTGCGTATATTGGCCGTCATTGGCCGTTATGTGCTGCTACTGCCGCCGTGATTTAGTGCGTCTGCACGCGCGTTCCGACTGCCCCACTCTGACCCTAGCCTCAGGGTTAAAGTATACTCAATGCCCGGTGCTGGAGTTTGACAGATGTGCAGTAATTGAACCCATCACGTTGTATATTTCACTATGTAAGTAATAAGTCTACAATGCCCAAAATTTTAATTAAAGAGACGTTAAGTTTTTTTTGGAGGGGGGGGGGGTTTGCAGTATAATCCCCGTTGGGTGATGTAGGTGAATAGCTTTATGTCAGTGTCTGTGTACTGTAGATCGCAGAAAAGTCTTCTATAAATAACGCAAATGACAACAAGAAAAAAATTATAATTATTTTAATTTATTTATTTTAAAAAAAAGGAGGGGAAAAAAAATAAAAGAATAAACGTGAGCCGGCGGCCGCTATAGGGAGTTGTCTACAGATTTTCCAAATGTCAATGTTTTGGTCTGTCCATTATCAGCGCGCAGTGGAGAGATGTGAAGCCGCCTGTGTGGAGCTGATAACACGGCCGCTGATTAGCACATTTAAAGCAGCTCGCCCTGAAAGCTGGACGGATAAACGGAAGGAACGGGAATCAACGTATCTTGGGATGCGGAGGGGAAAATAAAATAACAAGATGTTTGCAGCTTGCACTGCCGGAACGGCAAACGCGATGCGTGACCTTAAGTCAAGGGCAAATCTGCGCCGTGTCCTGGAGCGATGAGATCCGTGGCACAACCCGGGTTTCGGCCAGCATTGTGGGTGTCGTAGTTCAGAATGGAAAGCAAAGATACAGATGTTGATGACAGGGGTGCACGACCTTGGCTCTCCAGGTGTTTTGAAACTACATTTCCCTGGCCAATCTAATAAGTGGCTGAGCATCATGGGAGTTGTAGTTACAGAACATCTGGAGGGCCAAGGTGACTGACCTAATGAGAGCATCATGGGAGTTGTACTTCCAGAACATGTGGAGAGTCAAGGTGACTGACCTAATGAGAGCCTCATGGGAGTTGCAGTTCCAGAAGATCTGGGGGGTCAAGGTGGCTGACCTAATGAGAGCATCATGGGAGTTGTAGTTCCAGAACATGTGGAGGGTCAAGGTGACTGGCCTAATGAGAGCATCATGAGAGTTGTAGTTCCAGAACATCTGGAGGGTCAAGGTTGCTGACCTAATGAAAGCATCATGGGAGATGCAGTTCCATAAGATCTGGGGGGGGGGTCAAGGTGGCTGACCTAATGAGAGCATCATGGGAGTTGTAGTTCCAGAACATGTGGAGGGTCAAGGTTGCTGACCTAATGAAAGCATCATGGGAGATGTAGTTTCAGAACATCTGGAGGGTCACAGTTGTTGACCTAATGAGGGAATCATGGGAGATGTAGTTAGAAAATATCTGGAGAGTCAAGGTCAAGCACCCATTGTGTAAAATATGGACTATATCGTATATAGAGGAATCCAACCAACGGGTTTCCTCTAGTCCACCTGAAGATGACATTTATCCGCCCAAAGATGGTGACGATTGCAAAATGGGCTTTCGAGTTAATATTAAATCTTTGAAATGAAAGAATAAAGCGTTAAATCTCTAAAATAAAGAATAAAGCCACAGTCTAGAGCAGGGGCCGGCTTCCTGGTCCCTCCAGATGTTTTAGAACTGCATTTCCCATGAGGATCAGCCAAGCTAATGAGTAAATGAGCATCATGGGAGATGTAGTTCCAAAACATTTGGAGAATCAAGGTTGCAGACCACTGATCTAGGGCAATAGCGTCTAAACATGGCACCGCAGATGTTTCAGGAACTACTTGTCCCATAATGCACAGTGAACCTTTATCCTTGGTATCGCGGGTGGTTACAGATAGCCGTCACCGCTTTAGGGCAAAGCGGGTGATTCCTGCCTCCCCCGGGGGCTGAGGCGACTTCCGTTGAAGTGAAAGGGACGCCGCGCGCCTGTAGGCTATGCACATGTTGTTATGTATTGAACTGACACATTTTCTCTGTTCACTTTAAGGATTTCAGGGACCAGGAGAAGCCGGAGATAGCGCCTCAGCTGCTCCAGTGATGCTCTCCGATCCTTAAGGCTAGGGTCAGACTAACGCATTTTTATGTTGTCTGTGAAAAAGTGCGTTCGAACGAATTGACGCATTTTTTCACAGAATACGTGATAGTGGTCATACTATGCGCATTTTCGTCCGTGATTTTGTACGGATCATCAATAAAACTCTTTTTGTGTCTGGACGTTATGTTGGCCGGACATTAGCAGCGTCTGACGTCTCCTAATCACACACACACGCCGCTAGCGGACGCAGCGCACTCTGTACGTCAGTACCTGCGGTTTCACGTTCTCGAAAAAATGCGTTCATTTTCCACTTGCGTTGCGCAGCCGGACTTTTGTGCGACCGTACTTCGTATATTGGCCGTCATTGCCCGGCATCTGCTGCTAGCACGGCCGTGATTAAGTGCGGCTGCACGCGCGTTCGCACTGCCTCAGTCTGACCCTAGCCTAAAGTGACACGACCACTTTTATAAGCTTCATCTAGATTACTTATGCATTACAAGACAAAACCACATTATAGAACACATTATGACACATTATAGAACGCATTACAAGACATATACCTTTGTTTTGTTCTTGGTTTGAAGTATTTGCATGTTACAGTTACAAGTTTTTTATAAATCGCTAACAAGTTCCGTAGCGCTGTGAGAGGGAATACCAATATACATACAAGTTAAACACACAGTACAGTAGGAGAGGGGACCCAGCTCAAAAGCTTACAATCTAAGAGGAGAGAGGTGGCACATTAGATAATGGTAAATAGAGAACATGAAGTAGCGGGTTGCTTGTGGGCTGTGTGGGAAGATGGTGTAAGTAATTACAGTGGGGGAATCATGGAGTGAACCGATCGGTTTCTCTAAAGTAATGTGTTTTCAGAGACTTCTTGAAGGACTGGAGAGACGGGGAGAGTCTGATGTTGCGGGGGAGGGAGTTCCATAGTAAGGGGGCAGCTCGAGAGAAGTCCTGAAGGCGAGAGTCGGGGGTGTGGGTACGAGGAGGCGATAACATCAGATCATTGGCCGAGCGAAGTGGTCAGGACGGGATGTACCTGTTAATAAGGAAGGAGATGTAGGCAGGTAAAACGGAAAAAGAAAATTAAGTTTTTTATATCCTGATTCCATTTTGTGCATTTTTCCCGTTTTTCAAACTCTAATGGTGAGTTTTACTTTTTGTCTGTGCTTTATCCTATACAGTATTTAACAGTTAATGGGGTGGAGGGGGGAATGTTTAGATAAGGCAGCAGAGGGTCTATTGTTCTCCGGGTTACCTGAGATAAGAGATGGTAGCTGAATGAGATAAAACAGGGATCTTAATAGACTTCTAATCTACCCCCTGGTGATGTTGTTTGAATACATCCCACACAATACAGTGATGCGAGTCAGGGACTGACCCATTCACTCCATTCTATGGCCAAAGCCACACAGTGAGAAACAAGTGATGGAAAGATACTGTGGGGAGCAGTTTGCAACACAAAATATCACACAATGGATGCACCCGGTGACACATATAGAGGAAAATATCACACAATGGATGCATCCAGTGACACATATAGAGGAAAATATCACACAATGGATGCATCCAGTGACACATATAGAGGAAAATATCACACAATGGATGCATCCAGTGACACATATAGAAGAAAATATCACACAATGGATGCACCCAGTGACACATAGAGAGGAGAATATCACACAATGGATGCACCCAGTGACACATATAGAGGAGAATATCACACAATGAATGCTCCCAGTGACACATATAGAGGAAAATATCACACAATGGATGCACCCAGTGACACATATAGAGGAAAATATCACACAATGGATGCGCCCAGTAATACATATAGAGGAAAATATCACACAATGGATGCACCCAGTGACACATATAGAGGAAAATATTTCCTTAACTAAACATACAAGAGAAACACAAAATTGCATTTAAAATATCAGCAACATCAAATAAACCCAATAAGGACATTGTGCTTTTTTGGTGGTACTGGCCCTTTAACGCTTTGGATCGGGGTCTTTTTTCTGGGCGCTTCTGATGAAGATGGAGTCTAACATTAATAATAGAACAGACAACGATGTCTTCTAAATAAACATACCACTTTTGGGTGAGGACACACACAGGGTTATCCAAAGAGATTCGAAAAGTCACCGCACGTTCGGTGACTTTTCGTTCTCTTCAATTCGGTTCCTTTTGCCGATTGCATTTCGGTGACCCTGCGGTGTATTCAGCAAGCACCACAGGGTCCCCGAATTGCAGGGAAAAGCTACCGCAAACCTGACGAAACCTAACCGAATGCACGCTGAAAACAAGCAAAAACATCTGGATTAACCTTCGAAAAAGCCGAACATGAGCCGAACAGGAGCCGAATCACACAGAGCCGAAGCAGCTGTGACGTAGAGGAGGCAGTGAATAAATTAGAAAAACCATTTGTATGAATCTGGGAAAAAGAAACGCTGTTTGCAAAGAAACTACTGAGCGAAAATGTCTGAAATTTTCACAGGAGGTCCAGGGAATGATAATAAAGAGGGCTGTTACAAAAAAAATAAGTAAACTGAAAAAATAAATAAAAAAAAATCGGACTTTAACCCTTTCGCTGCTGAGGCTTTTCCCGCCCCTATGCTGAGGTCATTTTTACCTGTTTTGCGCATCATGTTTAAACGTGTTTTGAAGGCTTATTTTAGTATATGACCCAGACATATTATATATCGTTCTTTCCGTCAGACTCGGTAGATTCATAATATGTCATTATTATATGTATACGTTATGTCATGTCTGTATATTATAACAAAAAATGCAATAAAATATGTATTTTCAATAATTTACAAAGTGTAAAGTGTTTTTTTCCACATTTTAACATGCGAGCAATTGCGGTTATATTTTGTATGGGGTGCGCTTGTTAAAAAAATTAGAGATGGGGTCTCGTTACATTTTTTTTTGGGAAAATGACACTATTTTTAACAAACGCACCGCATACAAAAATCGTTAGTGCAGCATCATTGTTCACATTATAATTGAAATGGGAACAATATTGCTGCATTAACAAACCAAAAAAAATAAAAAAAAAGTGTTTATTTTTTTTTTTATTTTTTTTTTAATTTTTTTTAATTTTTATTTTTCATTTTTTTTTTTTTTACAAAATTTTTCACTTTCATGTTTGGTATCGTTGGAACGGCCATGCTCTGGCCGATCCAACGATATCAAAATTTAACCCCTAGCTGCCACGGATCGGGAGATAGGGAGTTCATTGGAACTCCCTATCTCCACAGTTGGTGGCAGTTAGGGGTTAAGTCTAGGACTGGCGTCATCGTGCTACGCACGATGACGCCAGTCCTCTGGGGAGTTCCCGGAGGCTTGGCCGACATCCAAGATGTCGGCCAGCTCCGGGAAAGGATCGCGAACCGGCGCTTTTCAGCGCCGATTCGCGATCCAGCTCCCCAGGGGTTAATGCCAGGCATCATTTGGAAGGGCAGGCTGTGCCCTTCCAAATGATGCCTGGGTTAACCCCCTGTGCCCCGCCGATCGGAGGGAGAGAGGTCCGAAGGACCTCCCCCCCCTCCTTTCAGGCGCCTCCTCCGCACATGCGGGGGGGGCGCCTGAATTAGGTGTCATCGCGCCCCACGATGACACCTAATTCTGGCGGCTGCTGGTCCGGATGCCGGGCTGACATCCAGGATGTCAGCCCGCACCGGAGGGGCCAGCGATCGGCCGGAACCCGGCCGAACGCTGACCCCGATGGGAGGACGCGCTCAGCGCGTCCTCCGCATACCAGCGGGACTGCTGAGGACGCGCTGAGCGCGTCCTCAGCAGTGAAGTGGTTAAAAAAAAAAAAAATGAAAAATGCTTAAAGTATCCTAAAAAATCTATAAATAAAGAGACTTTTTGCTGCAGAATTTTATAATGAACGGTTTATTAGATATTGAATTAAAACGGGAATATTTTTAACATTGAAGCCTATGGGATTCTCCTGAATAAACTTGCCGAATTAAACCACCAAATGGCAGGGCATTTCGGGAACCTTTCACTGCTGGTTTGTGTTCTCTGAATAGCCGAAGCATTGCTTCTCTATGGGGATTTCACTGCCCTCGAACAGGCACCGAACAGGCACCGTATGTTCAGGCAATTCGCCAGGATTTGGCGAATTGCCTGCTCTCTGGATAGCCGAATGGCCAGGAAAGGTAACTGAACTCTGATTTTCAGCGTTCGGTTACCTTTCTCAAGCAATTCGGATCTTTGGATAACCCTGACAGTTTAAAACAAGGGTACCAAACTCTTGCCCCCCCAGATGTTTCTGAACTACAACTCCCATGATTCTCTGGCCATCAATTGCATTCACAGAATTCTGGGAAATGTAGGAAATCAACATAACTGGGTGTTGGCTGGAGTTCGATATCCATACGTGGTTTAAAGGGTAAAGTAGCGTCCCTGGTATCAAATAACAATGGTGTACTGTTCACGGTGAAGACTGCAGGTCTGGTAGACCAGGGTGGCCAGAGGTAGATCCTCAGCTGTTGTTCAACGACAGAACTGATACTCATCCTCAATGCAGGAGAAAGCTGGAGATGCAATGTTTGGGCAAAGGTCGGTGAAGTCAGGACTAAGGACACTGTCGTCTTGCTAAAGGTCCACCTTTGGGCTTACGTTACCCTTTCAAACTTAACAGACTGTGATGTCACCATAACTATCCCAGTCCATTGTGTGTTTCCGTGTCTTATAAATGTATCATTATGAGATGGATAAGATTGTATCGAGGGCGTGGCAACTATAACAGAGCCAGAATAGCAGGGATGTCAATCTCACGGCCTCCCAGATGTTGAGGCCTACAATTCCTTGAAATCTTTCAATGTGTTTGATGACCAGGGAATCATGGGAGTTGTAGTTCAGGAACATCTGGGGGGTTCAACAGCCCAGCTGTATAGGTTGGGGTGAGATGATTTCAGCAAAGTGAGAGGGAAATCACATTTCGTTATATAAACACCAGCGTGAATGTCAGACGCTAATAGAGGCACAATTAACCCTAAATCAGGAGTCAGCAACCTGTGCCCTCCAGGTATTTTAAAACTACAGATCCCATGATGCTCAGCCGCTCATTAGGCTGAATGAGTAACATGGGAATGGTATTTCCAAATCACATGGAGAACCATGGTTGCTGACCCCTACTCTAAGGCTAGGGTCAGACGAACGCATTTTTCACGTTGTCCGTGAAAAAGTGCGTTCGAACGAATGGACGTATTTTTTCACGGAATACGCGATAGCGGTCATACGATGCACATTTTCGTCCGTGAATTTGTACGGATCATCAATAAAACACTTTTTGCGTCTGGACGTTATGTTGGCCGGACATTAGCAGCGTCTGACGTCTCCCAATCACGCAAACACGCCGCTAGCGGACGCAGCGCACTCTGTACGTCAGTACTAGCGGTTTGACGTTCTCCAAAAAATGCGTTCGTTTGCCACTTGCGTTGCACGGACGAACTGTCGTGCGGCCGTTCGTTGTATGTTCCCCCGGCTTTGGACGTCATTTGCTGCTAGCACGGCCGTGATTTCGTGCGGCTAAACGCACGTTAAAACTGCTTTCGTCTGACCTTAGCCTAAATGAAAATACACCTCAAAAGACCTAAACAGCATTCTGATAGACAAAATAATATATATCTTCAATATAATGCAATGTTTAGTAAATGTGAATTAATTAGGTAAAAATAAATGTGTCAAAATCGCTGGGTCTTATAATAAATCAGCCTTAATGTGACAGGGATACTGTTCTAATGCTCTTAGAAAAAAAAAAAACAACAGGGTTATTCAGAGAGCGGTGAAAAGCAGGAGAATGACTGGAGAATGAAAAATTCGAGGTCAAAATAGCCGATTTGGAAAGTGAGATGAAAGGGAGAATTTTTCTGGTTTGGCTATTTTGACCTAGAATTTTTAATTCTCCAGTCATTCTCCTGCTTTTCACCTCTCTCTGAATAACCCTGATAGTGTTTGCGTGTGCATATCGGCCGGCGGGGAATTAAGTAGGGTCGTTGTATATGTTTACTGTTTTTTCTGCAACGTGACTTACTGTCAGGATTTTTAATGTATCCACATTTATACATAAGTAATTGTGGCCACAGCTTTGTGATATAGAAAGTTATATAGCGACGTCCAACTCCATAACGTTTGGTTGTGGCTTCCCAAAAAAATGCAAGAAAAGAGGAACTTCTGTTTCTTAAAGCAGGCAAAAATGAGACCTTTCTAAATAAGTGTGTATTATTATTATCAGCGTTATCCTTTATTTATATGGCGCCACATATTCCGCAGCGCTTTACAAGATCAGTGTACAAGGGGTTAATACATTGTAATACCACACATGGATGATACGGCCTGATTCAGGCGATCCCTGTTCCCAAAGGAACTTACAATCTATGAGATGTACATGTATTTTGTGAGGAAGGCGCCTCCATATCGTTAGGTGTTTCGCCCAAGGACACTCGCTGGTGGTGTCTTCTGAGTGGGATCAGGTCGTCTTTCCATGATTGTAGAGTAGGGATGAGCCGAACACTCCCTGAGTTCGGTTCGGAGCCGAACCCTAACTTCCCAAATGTTCGTATCCGAACCCGAACCCGAACTCGAACTCAATACAAGTCAATGGGGCTGAAAATTCTGTTTTTAGAGTGCCCTCCAAGAGGGCATATATGCTAGATATTTGCCATAAAAGGTGTATGGGGGTCCGGGTAGTGCCCTGGGGGACAGGAAACAAGGACAAAACGTTTTTTTAAAAAAAACGGTTTTAAAGGGACAGTGAGTTTTCCATGAAATAAGGGTTAAAAATAAAAACAAAAAATTCCTTCAAATATCGTGCCTAGGAGGTCCCCATAACCTGCCTGTGAAGTGGCGGATTTCTAGGATGTATAAAAACCAAAAAATGACATTTCAAATGACGGTAAATGCTTTTCCTTTAATCTATCCATAAACAACTGCTTGGGGCGGCAGTCTGTATGAAAAGAGGAGACATTTTGGGACACGCAGAAAAAGTTTACTGATTTTTTTGGCGGTGAAAAGCAGGAAAATGACTGGAGAATGGAAAATTCTAGACCAAATAGCCGATTTGGAAAGTGAGATAAATGGGAGAATTTTTCTGGTTTGGCTATTTTCACCTAGAATTTTCTCTTCAGTCATTCTCCTGAGTTTCAGCTTTCTCTGAATAACCCTGTCAGGGTTGTTCAGAGAGCGGTGAAGAGCAGGAGAATGACTGGAGAATGGAAAATTCTAGGTCAAAATAGCCAAACCAGAAAAATTCTCCCATTTAGGCTAGGGTCAGAATAGCGAATTTTTAACGTGCGTTTAGGCGCACTTAATCACGGCCGCAGTAGCAGCAAATGATGGGCAATGACGGCCAATATACGAAGTACGGTCGCACGAAAGTCCGGCTGCGCAACGCAAGTGGAAAATGAACACATTTTTTCGAGAATGCAGAACCGCTAGTACGGACGTACAGAGTGTCCTGCGGCGGCATAGCGGCGTGTGTGCGTCATTTGGAGACGTCAGACCATGCTCATGTCCGGCCAACATAACGTCCAGACACCCAAAGTTTCCTGGTTTGGATCCGTAAAAAATCACGCACAAAAATGCACATCGTATGACCGTTTTCACGCATTCCGTGAAAAAATACGGCAATGCGTTCGGACGCACTTTTTGACGGTCACTGCGAAAAATGCGTTAGTCTGACCCTAGCCTTATCTCACTTTCCAAATCGGCTATTTGGTCCAGATTGTTCTCTCTTCCTGCCATTCTCCTGGTTTTCACCTTTCTCTGAACAACCCTGAGAGAGAGGTGAAAGCCAGGAGAACTGGCAGCAGAAGAGAACAATCTAGACCAAATAGCCAATTTGGAAAGTGAGTTAAATGGGAGAATTTTTCTGGTTTGGCTATTTTGACCTAGAATTTTCACTTCTCCAGTTATTCTCCTGCTTTTCACCGCTCTCTGAATAACCCTGTGAATGTTTAATCCCGAGGTGAAAAATAACATTGGTTTAGGTGTTATTTTGAATTTTTTCAAACACCAGTTAAATGCAGCATATTAGGAAGTTTTAGGAGGGAAATTAATTCTCAAATCTCAATCAAAAGCAGACACCACCCCACCCCCTCAGTACCTCAGTATAGTGTGCAATGTATCAAATTGATTACCAGACTAAAAACACCTGGTGTTATGCCCGTTTGTGAACAGAGGTCATTTAGAGTTGAGAATCTTTCCACATATACATTAGTTTTTAATTCAATATCTAATAAACCGTTGCTTATAATATTCTGCAGTAAAGAGTCTCTTTATTTCTAGATATTTTAGTATTTTTTTAAGCATTCTCTATACTTTTTTCAAAATTTCCTTTTTTTTTTAGAACTCGAACCGAACACACCCAAAAAGTTCGAAGTTCGCGAACTTTCGAACTGCCAAAGTTCGGGGCGAACTCCGAACCCGAACAGCTCATCCCTATTGTAGAGCAGTGACCTGGTGGTTAGGTTGAACCTGCTTCTCATAAAGTCGAGACTTGCTTCTCCAGTTGTATTGGAGGGTTGTGCTGAACGGGATTTGACTTGCTTCTCCACGGTCGAAGAGCAGAGACGTTACCACTGGACTCCACAGCCGATATTGTGTGGTAGGCGAGTATGTACCGTTAGGTGTCTCACCCCAAGGACACTTACTGGAAAGGTGCTCTGGCTGGGATCATTCAAAGAGCACCGAAATTTCATATAATTTCATATTAATGATATAAGGTGGTTTTAAGGTGGGGATATAATTTCGGGAGGGTCTTGAGGAGGGGAGGAATATAATTTCGGGAGGGTTTTAAGGAGGGGAGGAATATGATTTCGGGAGGGTCTTAAGGTGGGGAGGGATATATTTCGGGAGGGTTTTAAGGTGGGGAGGGATATATTTCGGAAGGGTTTTAAGGTGGGGAGGGATATATTTCGGGAGGGTTTTAAGGTGGGGAGGGATATATTTCGGAAGGGTTTTAAGGTGGGGAGGGATATATTTCGGGAGGGTTTTAAGGTGGGGAGGGATATATTTCGGAAGGGTTTTAAGATGGGGAGGGATATAATTTCGGGAGGGTTTTAAGGTGGGGAGGGATATAATTTCGGGAGGGTTTTAAGGTGGGGAGGGATATAATTTCGGGAGGGTTTTAAGGTGGGGAGGGATATAATTTCGGGAGGGTTTCAAGGTGGGGAGGGATATATTTTGGGAGGGTTTTAAGGTGGGGAGGGATATAATTTTGGGAGCGTTTTAAGGTGGGGAGGGATATCATTTCGGGAGGGTTTTAAGGTGGGGAGGGATATCATTTCGGGAGGGTTTTAAGGTGGGGAGGGATAGAAGGTTGGCCTCCGGTCTCCGTTTAATCCTCCATGATTAAATGCACATGATTAAATACATGTCTTGTGCGTAGGAATCTTTTCTGACCAGAATCTGGCCCTGCCGGTAATGGACAGAAGGCATCGCAGCATGTGCTTTCTCCACAATTCCTCACGCAGCGATTTCCGTCAGACGTGACAAAAACGTTCACAAATGGCAAAGGTTTCAATCCTCTAAAGTGATCTGAGAGAAATATACATCTTGCACATTTCTACTTTATTGATTTTTTTAGACCCCCCCCCCCACCTAACACCGTGTTAGTAAGACGCATTCCTTGACATTTCAGAGACTGTATAAATAGCCGCCGGGCAGCGTTCTCTCAGATGCTGATGGGCAACCTTGGCAACCCGGATAATTATGAACTCCTGATGCTCTGCAGGCAAGGAGACTCATGAGCACCATGGAAGTGTGGCCCACCAACATGTTGTGGGTCACAGTCATCCACGGTTTGGCAGATATAGGTGGACACAGGGCTAGGTGGAGAGAGGACAACAATTCTGCTAAATGCCCCCTCCCAGCGGCTGAATTCTGGTCTGTCAGCTGGATTAATGTGGCCATGCGACCTGGCAGCTCCATCTTCCATGGCTGCTGTAATAAATTGTATATGACTGGTTGAATGGACAGACCTGTTGGCCAGCTGGTGACGTCGTTATGGTACCGGTGCTTGTGCAGCAGTTCCATTTATTTTTTCTGATGAGTGGAAGTGCTTCTGATTGCCGAACCTCCTATCAGTCGTCTAGAAAAATGAGGGTTTTCTGGATTATGTTAAGTGTTCCCTTTGAAAATAAATGAGTTGACCAGGATTGGCTGGACGGTGTCAGCCGTTTCCTAGCCTGGACAGGTCCTACTCTAAAAACCTGTCAAAACCGATGATCCCGCAAGCCTATTTTATTCATTTATATGCACTTTATGTATCTGTCTACCTAGCTAGTTGACTATAGCTTTAAAATTCTGTCAAATTAAGCCACATTTGTGCCTTTTAACCCCATAATTCCCATAAACGTGCCCTAGCTATCAACACTCATCAGCATTCAGAAGTGATATACAGTTGTGTTCAAAATTATTCATCCCCCACTGAAATTGAGTGTTTTAGCCGGTTTGACATTGATTTTGATCATTCAGTCATCTTGCTTACAATTAAATCAAAGAGGCACGTGTAGGTCAGACAAATATAACATAACATTTATAATGAAATAACCACAAATGTCTTTTCTGTGCTCACATCATTATCAGTTTTATTCAACCCCCAAGTGACATTCAATCTTAGTACTTAGTACAACATCCTTTTACAGTTATAACAGCTTTTAAACGTGAAGCATAGCTTGACACAAGTGTCTTGCAGCGATCTACGGGTATCTTCGCCCATTCGTCATGGGCAAAAGCCTCCAGTTCAGTCACATTCTTAGGCTTGCGCACTGCAACTGCTTTCTTTAAGTCCCACCAGAGGTTCTCAATCGGATTTAAGTCAGGTGACTGCGATGGCCACTCCAAAATGTTCCAGCCTTTAATCTGCAACCATGCTCTAGTGACTTGGAGGTATGCTTGGGATCATTGTCCTGTTGAAACGTCCAACGTCTCCCAAGCCTCAGGTTTGTGACGGACTGCATCACATTGTCATCCAATATCTCCTGGTACTGAAGAGAATTCATGGTACCTTGCACACGCTGAAGCTTCCCTGTACCTGCAGAAGCAAATCAGCCCCAAAGCATGATTGACCCCCCGCCATGCTTCACAGTAGGCAAGGTGTTCTTTTCTTCATAGGCCTTGTTCTTCCTCCTCCAAACATAGCGTTGATCCATGGGCCCAAATAGTTCTAATTTTGTTTCATCAGTCCACAGAACACTATCCCAAAACTTCTGTGGTTTGTCCACATGACTTTTGGCATACTGCAGTCGACTCTTCTTATTCTTTGGAGATTCAAATCTTTTCTCAGTTCCTCAGCAGTCACACGGGGACCTTTCTCCACTCTATGCTTCAGGTAGCGCACACCAGTCGAAGTCAGCATCTTCTTTCTGCCACGACCAGGTAGCGTTTCAACAGTGCCCTTTGCCTTGAATTTGCGAATGATGCTTCCTATGGTCTCTCTTGGTATGTTTAACATCTTTGCAATCTTCTTATAGCCATTGCCCTTCCTGTGAAGAGTAATCACCTCTTCTCTTGTCTTCCTGGACTATTCTCTTGACTTCACCATGTTTGTAACCACACCAGTAAATGTCTAGAAGGAGCTGAGTATCACAGTCATTTTAAAGCTGCCTAATTGGTGCTTATTATGCTTTATTGCTGCTCCGTGACATCCACAGGTGTTTTCAATACCTGATTGAAAACACTTGAATGAACCTCTGTTCTTCAGAGTGGTAGTCTTTAAGGGGTTGAATAATTGTGTCAATGAAGAATTCACAAAAAGAAACATTTACTACTGTATTACAAAACAATTGATGTCATTTTAGTTGCATATGGTTCTTTAAAAAGTCCTTGTAGGATTTCATTCTGAATACAATTACAAATGTACACTAATTCCCTAAAACCTTTACAGCATTGGGGGTTGAATAATTTTGAACACAACTGTATGACGTACCATGGTGGCATCAGCAACCCGGGCCAAAATTGCTCGGTTAAAAAGGTTATTTTTATCCGTCAATTGTATTTTAAAGGGATATCTATTGAAAATAGTATGTCCCTTTTTTGCCCTTAAATAATTGGTCAGATGCTGCTGACAGTCGCTGCCCTTTTTTTTTTCTCTCAATATTTCAAGTGATTTTACTCACCTTTTGTCCCTCAGACACGCTACTCATCCTGACTGTAAAGTGGTCAGGATGAGTACAGTGTCCCTTTAAACCTGACCTTTGTTGAAAAAAAAGTATCATAACATTTATTTGAGATGTGGGATGCAAAGATAACTTATTTTTTGTAGGTCATTCGAATTGTAAAATAACTGCCTTTTCCCAACCAGAGCCTCCCTGGCGACCGATCCTTAGCTTGCCATCGTAAGTAATCTTAGGATCTGTTGTTAATCCTTTTTTCTTCTGGTGGAAAGTGTAACTACTAATTATAAAATCCATTTTCTGTATATATGTCTGTGATCACATTTTTTCATCATAATAAATACACTATTTATTAAGATCTGCCTTTGTCTGATATAAGAACCTTGTTAACTGAAGAGACAAGATTATAATAGTTTTTAGCACGGGACGACCTACTAAAAGTGAGTTGTGGTGGAGTCAGTCTTATGAACTGTTTTTTGTTTTGGGGTGCATAATCAAATGGAGTCTCAGGTCAGTTCTGTTTCCCATATTAGGCATCCTGGATATACACCTCTCCAGTAAGTGTCCTTGGGCAAGACAATGAACGGTACATACTCGCCACCCAGGACATACTTGAAAACGAGAGAAATCTCAAAGTATCCTTCCTGGTAAAATACTTTCTCAAAAAAAAATATAGGCCGAAATATAAATTTTGCACGAAGATAGTTAAAGATTTAAAATAGTGTAAATTCACTCATTTTAAATTTTTCTTGTATTCATTTATCCATTACAAAAACATTGTTCGAATGAAAGATTCTGGACTCTAGATGGGGTGCTTTATCTTACACAACGTCTCATGGGGTCAGCATTATCAGCATACAGGCAGAAATGGTCTTTGTGTAAGATGCAGTAAATGTGCTGCAGACAGATAATAAAATGGTGAAATCTCCTGCTTATGGGGATTTATAGTGATCAGAATGCGATTATTAGCAATGCGATATCTGTATTTGCTGCATAATGCCTGTGTACGGCAATTACAGCAACACTTTGTATCTGTATGTGCTGCATAATGCCTGTGTATGGCAATTACAGCAACACCTTGTATCTGTATACGCTGCATAATGCCTGTGTATGTCAATTACGGCAACACCTTGTATCTGTATGTGCTGCATAATGCCTGTGTATGGCAATTACAGCAACACCTTGTATCTGTATGTGCTGCATAATGCCTGTGTATGGCAATTACAGCAACACCTTGTATCTGTATGTGCTGCATAATGCCTGTGTATGGCAATTACAGCGACACCTTGTGTATCTATACTGTACAGGGATTTACGCTCATTATAACCCCTTGTTCTCTTATTCCTGTACAGCAGAGAGCGACCCCCACAGCTCTCCCTATATTCTGCCAAATCACTGGCTGTTGTACTGCAACAGTAATGTGTTTAAACTTTTTGTTACAGTGAGGTTTGGGGCTGCTATATGCAGTTTCTTTTATCTCTCTGCAGGGTTCCTGGAGATAGAGAAGACAGTGTAATTTGATTCTTCACAGGTAGCACACCAATCTGGCTTTAAAAGGGTTTGAAAATTGGGTTTTGATATGCTAATGAGTGCTTTTCCATGTATTACAATGCAATAATCGAGATAACTCGACTTTGGGAGTGAAGAGATTAAATATGTTTATTATAGATTGATCCGGAGGTGACGGACCAGAACTTTGCTGAATTTAAATTCCCCAAATTCACGATACGGTGGCCAGAAAAATAACAGGAAAAGCAGCAATAACCACCAAATCACTGTTTAGAAGATAAACCCCCTCCTCAATTCATATGGTATATTTTGTGTTTGTGAAGAAGATGAAAAAACACAAAAAAAAGGAAAAAAAGCATAGTACGGTTATTAGATTTCCGAAAGAGTGTCGACTGAGAGCTTTTCAAAATTCTCAAGTGCCATTTCGTTCGTTAATCTCCTGAGAAGACCTCTTTGTGAGCAGACCACTCCATACTACCTTCATTATGATCTCACAAATTGAATTTGAAGGAGGAGCGCGAAGCAGCTCAGCACAAAGAATATTGTAGCAAGTGTACGTTTATTTATTTTCAAACAAAAATAAAACGACCAGGGTACGCAGACGGCAGGTGGTTTGATGCCAGAGACGGTGGTACTTATTTATTCCTCTATTGATACGTGGTGAGCCCCCTGTCACGTTCTGATTGAATGAAAGACACATGCTAATATAAAATGGACCTGTCATTTATAATAAAATAAAGAGAACCGTTGATTATTGAATTGAGAAACACAGCGAACTGAAAACAAACTTACTATGTTCGTGCCAAATTAGATAAGTTACTAAAAAAAAAAATATATATAGAACAATGTGCATTATACACTGCCCGGCCAATAAAAAGTCACCACCTGGATATAACTCCGCCAATAGGTGTGAGCCTTCCATTGGATAATTACTGCAGTGATTAATATGTTTCAGCATAAAATGAGGTCATGTGACTCCCTGAATATACTGAATGAGCAGGTTTACCCATCAATGTTTTTTTTTCTCCCCTGATGGCACAGCGGGCATATTCCAAGGTGGCAATGCCAGGATTCATCGGGCTCAAATTGTGCAAGAGTGGTTGAGGGAGCATGAGACATCATTTCCACACATGGATTGGCCACCGCACAGTCCAGACCTTAACCCCATTGAGGTTAATCTTTGGGATAATGTGCTGGAGAAGACTTTACGCAGCGCCGCGACTCTCCCATCATCAATACAAGATCTTGGCCACAAATTAAAGCTGAAATAGTTAAGATCCTAATAGATGTAACTCTTACATAGTTAATATTGTTTTTGCCAGAAATATAAATCAGGTCACTGTTGTTATTATGGAGAGATGAAGGGATCCTCCAATCTTTTTGTGGCACTATTGGACATTGCTTCATATTTATTTATTTTAATAAATTTTTGTATCAAGAGCAAAAACAGCAAATATTGAATCGGAGGGTTTTTCGCTCTATATTATTTTGCCACAATGTGCAGTTTAGATTTTTTTTCTAGTTGTGACATTCCACAGCAGATGTCATATTGGGATTCTGCGTGGTGACTCATTCATAGAGACAGCTTGAAAAGTGACCCATCCTTTTTTCTCACCCTGCCCACTTCCCTGATAAATACAACTTTAATTGTAATGATGCTTTTCAATTACTTGTTTATAGTATGGCTTGTTTCAAAATACCAGGTAAAGGGCAGTATGAGGAAGCATTACTAGCCACTGATCAGGTTAAGATATATGGACAGTGTTTGAAATCTGCCCTGGCTGAAGGCACTTTGCACATGCTCAGTCTGACTCATTGTAAAAACATAGAAACATAGAAAAATGTCGGCAGATAAGAACCTTTCGGCCCATCTAGTCTGCCCAATTACATGGATACTTTACCTGGATTTCTCTTTTGTTTAGGATAGCCTTATGCCTATCCCATGCCTGCTTAAATTCAATTACTGTTTTGGCCTCTACCACTTCTACTGGAAGACTGTTCCATGTATCCACCACCCTCTCAGTAACATAATGCTTCCTGATGTTACTGTTAAACCTTTGCCCCTCTAATCTAAGACTATGTCCTCTTGTTTTGCTACTTTGTTTCCTTTTAAATATACTCCCTTCCTCTACCTTGTGGATTCCCTTTACGTATTTAAATGTTTCTATCATATCTCCTCTGTCTCGTCTTTTTTCCACGCTTATGCCATTGGTGGCACCTCAAATGTTTATGAACTAAATGTCCCATGAGGCTCAACCAACCTTTAACATGACTTGGCATCGTGGGACATGTAGTTCCAAAACATCTGAGATGATAAAGGTTCGACGTCACTGGCCTATAGACTCTGATTATGGGTGATTTTTTTTTGGATAAAGTATTTTCCCAGGAAGGATACATTGAGATTTCTCTCGTTTTCAAGTATGTCCTGGGTGGCGAGTATGTACCGTTACTGGTGTCTTGCCAAGGACACTTACTGGAGAGGTTAGCAGAGACCTTCTTGGATAAGAAGCAAAGGGCTCTCAGATACTCATTTTCTCAAAGGAACCAAGTGATAATGGGATGTCGTAGATGGATGGTGTTGAGAGCGAGCAAGTTAACCTATGTGAAATTGGCTCAGTAAGGTTTATTATTATTATTATGATCATCATTTATATAAGGGGACGAGATACAGATAAACGGAGATAGGATGGAAACAAGAGGTGTAGAGGGCCCTGCTCATAGGAGTTTACAGTCTAGAGGGATTGGGGTTGAGGAAGACAAGAGGAATTTTAGGAATGTCAGGATCATTAATGCCAGTGGTTCGGGAATGGTGGGGCCATAGAAGCGGCTTCAATCATGTGTGAGTAGGTGAGCAGAGGGATGAGTTGCATCACTGATGTGGTACAATAATCTGAAGAGAAGGGTTTTGAGGGATTTCTTAAAGGACTGAAGATCAGGGGAGCGTTTGATAGGGCGAGGCAGGGCATGAACTCAATATGCAACGCAAGGATTGGATATCCATAATGGGACATGGTTAAAGTAGTCATTTGATGGTTGGACCTCAGACCTCCTTGTGAGCAGACCACTCCATATTTCCTTCATTATGATCTCACAAATTGAATTTGAAGGAGGAGCGCTAAGCCGCTCAGAACAAAGAATAGTATAACAAGTGACAATAGCTGTGTCCTATATATTTTACATTAACTTTAGAAGATGTAGGAACAAGGGGCTGCCCATCACCTAGTTGATATGTCCCCACCAACACCATATCAGTTAGGGTTGTAAGGTGTTACAGGGGTCATTATGACCTTATGACCCCCGTATTCTTTAATTGGTTAAATTAATTTTATATATATATATATAATACAATATATATTAATATACAGTATATGACCCTCATTATGTTTTACTTTGGTTTTTACTTTAATATTGTATTAATATATATACATAATCTACAGTATATATGTTTTTTTACATAATATATATATTAATACAATATATGTTAATATACCGTATATATGATCCCCATTTGCTTTGTTAAATTTTATTTTACTATATAATTTTAATAATCATATATGTTATTTATTTTTTATAGTGTAGCGGCTGGCTAGCAAGCACTGACCAGTCAGCTCTTAATGCCGCACGCTGAAATGAACGAATTAAGTAACAACAAAACTGCTATAAAAGCTTGTTACTTGGTAACCTTGGTTATGCGTTAGTTCGGCATTTTGTTATTCAGCCAAATCTCCCAAAATTCTGACAAATCGCCATTCATCCAAAAATGAATACACAGGTCGCAGGTGTTCTTCTTTTTGTTTCTTGTTGATAATTTAAAAAATATGCAAGTTAAAAAGCATTTGTACATGGTATTATGTACAGTAATTTAATATAGCATAATATTATGTCATGTGATAAAGTCAAATTAAATATAACTAATACTCTGTAAAGCCTGCCGTGCTGTACCGCTTCGTGGATGTCAGTGGTTACCCTACTGTATCCAGTCTCCCAGCACCGGCCAATCAGTGGGGGCCGGTGCTTTGCTGATTTCTCTCTTGTGACCGGTACTTGCGCCTTTACAGTTCTCCTAGCAACAAGACATTGCACGTCTGAACTGCCTCCAGCTACAGTATTTATCACAGTCTCCCTCGCATAACGATTTGTTCCCTCTCTCCAGGTTGTATGCATTCACTGGGATATCTGTGAATAGGGCAAAATAAGAAACACATGCTTATATTCATTGTTGGAATTTTTTTTTCTACTTGATTGCTGGATTATATTGTAGAAAATTGGGTCTTATAAATTGCACACAGCATTCCTGCGCCTTTTTTTATGAGAAACAAGAATGAAAAGGGGGGAAAAGACGCCAAACCCCCCCCCCCCCAATCCTGAATAGATAAGAGTTACAAAACAAAAATCTGTAAAAGCTAAACTTTCATCATACTTTATATTTTGTTCAACTTTTTTCATACATGTGAATATATACAGGTGTGCTGATAAGTTTCCATACCCTGCCGGCAGAATTTATGATTTCTTGGCCATTATTCAGAGAATATGAATGATTACACAGTTACATTTCTTTCACTAATGGTTAGTGTTTGATAATAAATGGCTTCAGCCAATCAAGTGTGTTTACTCTTTATAAATCATAACGACAACAGAAACTCCCCAAATGACCCTGATTAAAAGTTTACACACCCCAGTTCTTAATACCGTGTATTGCCCCCTTTAACATCATTGACAGCTTGAAGTCTTTTGTGGTATTTGTGGATGAGGCTCTTTATCTTCTCAGATGGTAAAGCTGCCCATTCTTCTTGGCAAAAAGCCTCCAGTTGCTGTAAATTCTCGACCTGTCTTGCATGAACTGCACGTCTGAGATCTCCCCAGAGTGGCTCAATGATATTGAGGTCAGGAGACTGAGATGGCCACTCCAGAACCTTCACTTTATGCTGCTGTAGCCAATGACAGGTTGACTTGACCTTGTGTTTTGGATTATTGTCCTGGTGGAATGTCCAAGTACGTCCCATGCGCAGCTTCCGGGCTGAGGAATGCAAGTTTTCCTCCAGTATTTTTTGACAACATACTGCATTCATCCTGCCATAAATTTTGACCAAATTTCCTGTGCCTTTGTAGCTCACACATGCCCAAAACATCGGCGATCCACCTCCGTGTTTCACAGTAGGACTGGTGTACCATTCACCATAGGCCTTGATGACTCCTCTCCAAATGTAGCGTTTATGGATGTGACCAAAAAGTTCAATTTTGGTCTCATCACTCCAAATGACTTTGTGCCAGAAGGTTCGAGGCTTGTCTCTGTGCTGTTTGGCGTATTGTAAGCGGGATACTTTGTGGCACTTGCAGTAGTAATGGCTTTCTTCTGGCAACTCGACCATGCAGCCCATCTTTCTTCAAGTGCCTCCTTATTGTGCATCTTGAAACAGCCACACCACGTGTTTTCAGAGAGTCCTGTATTTCACCTGACGTTATTTGTGCGTTTTTCTTTGCATCACAAACAATTTTCCTGGCAGTTGTGTCTGAAATTTTAGTTGGTCTACCTGACCGTGGTTTGGTTTCAACAGAACCCATCATTTTCCACTTCTTAATGAGTTTGAACACTGCTGATTGGCTGATTTTCAATTCCTTGGATATCTTTTTATATTACTTTCCTGTTTTATACAGCTCCTTTATACCTTTTCCCGCAGATCCTTTGACAATTCTTTAGCTTTCTCCATGACTCAGAATCCAGAAACATCAGTGCAGCACTGGATGAAAGTGCAAGGGTCTGTCAGGAGTCCAGAAATGTCAATGCAGCACTGAATGAAAGATGCAAAGGTCTGTCAGGAGTCCAGAAACTCATTGACCTTTTATACACACACACTAATTACAAGCAAACAGATTACAGGTGAGGGTGGTTACCTTTAATAGCCATTCAAACCCATTTGTGTCAACTTGTGTGCAGGTTATGAGGCAAAAATCACCAGGGTATGTAAACTTGGAGTTGGGGAGTTTTTGTTGTCATTATGATTTATAAAGAGTAAACACACTTGACTGATAATAAATGGCTTCAGCCAACACTAACCATGAGTGAAAGAAATGTTTTTGTGTTATCATTCATATTCTCTGAATAATGGCCAAGAAATCATAAATTCTGCCAGGGTATGTAAACTCCACTATTTTGCGGAGTGTTTATTGCTCCCACACCCAATAAAGCTCGTATTGAGGTGTTCAACCATATATTTCCCTGTTAAGTCACAATAAATATAGGATTTATCACATATTTTTGCTACAATCCACATTTATACATAAATATATCAGATCTGAGTGTGTGCTTGTGTTACGTGCAAGGTAATAATCACTAATTGGGGGAGATCTTGGCGAGTTCGCACACTTCTTTTTTTAGTTCTTGACCCCCTGCTCTTAGGGCTTTTCCATAGTATCTTTCGGGAAACAATTTGAAATTTAAGATTTGAATTTAATGCCCATAAACAAGCTTTTTATCCGAGTCCTGAGAGCGCATCTATTTTATGTAACTGGTTTATGCATATTTAGGGGGGGGACATATTTAGGGATAACCCATCATACCCCTGTCCAGTTGTTTCGCTGCATCCTTTCTGGGTAAAAAAAAGGAAAAATCTCATAAACATCTTCATATTTTAATGCAAATTTGTATCAGAGTTTGCTTCTCTCGGCGCCGTTTGTGTTTCTCAGGAGGGCGTTCGTGGCGGTAATGCGTGCGGGAATGCGATGAACTCGCTTGCTTTGTCAGCTGTATATTCTGTCTCCCCGGTTGTGATTATTCGTGAAGACGCCTGACAGGTTATACTTCAGAGACCTCCGCTGTGCAGCTTGTGCGTTTAAAGAATATTCCCCTTATTTCTGCTTTTTTTCCCCTTTTTTCTTTTTTAATGATCATAATTAATTTCGATTAGTTCTTCCAGGCCACAAATGAGCAGTGAAAGCTAAGGCTAGGGTCAGACGAACGCAGCTTTAACGTGCGTTTAGCCGCACAAAATCACGGCCGTGCTAGCAGCAAATGACGTCCAATGCCGGGGAACACACGAAGTACGGCCGCACGAAAGTTCGTCCGCGCAACGCAAGTGGCAAACGAACGCATTTTTTCGAGAACGTCAAACCGCTACTACTGACGTACAGAGTGCGCTGCGGCCGCATAGCGGCGTGTGTGTGTGATTGGGAGACATCAGACGCTGCTAATGTCCGGCCAACATAACGTCCAGACACAAAAAGTGTTTTATTGATGATCCGTACAAAATCACGGACGAAAAGGCGCATCGTATGACCGCTACCGCGTATTCCGTGAAAAAATATGTCCGTTCGTTCGACCGCACTTTTCCACGGTCGACGCGAAAAATGCGTTCGTCTGACCCTAGCCTAAAGGAAAGTGGGTTATTGTGATGATTATATTATTATTATTCTTTATTTATAAAGCGCCAGCATATTCCGCAGCGCTGTACAATGGGCACAGTATAGACAGGGTTACAATACATTGAACAGCATTTTGACAAACAAGTACAGGAGGAACTGAAGGCCCTATTCCCATGGGAACTATTATTTATTATGCTTTATTTATATAGCGCCAACATATTCCGTAGTGCTGAATAATGGGTACAATATAGACAGGGTTACAATAGTTTTGGGATGACATTTGACAAACGGTTACAGGAGGAATTGAGGTCCCTATTCTCGCAGGAACTTACAATCTAGATCAGGGCTGTCAAACTCCGGCCTCCCAGATGATTCTAAACTACAACTCCCATGACTCTCTGGCTATTTATTGCAGTCAGAAATTTCTGGGAATTGTAGGCCATCAACATCTGGAGGTGGAGTTTGATACCCCTGATCACATTTTTCATTGGGGGGGAATCGTTTTCAAAATACTGGAATAATTAAGAGTTGTCAAGGTTAGGAAACAAAAACTGTATTTCTGATCATTTTCTCGTTGTAACAGCCCTCCAGGGTCTCTCCTACCTGTTGACTTTTTGAAGAAGCTGTTGAGAGCAAATGAGCATGTCTAGAATTCAGGACGTTTTTCAAATCTGCCCCAGCTGAGGCCACTTTACACATGCTCAGTCGGAGGGAGTCACATTTCAGCATCATAAGACTTCAACATCCCCCACTGGCCACGGTGTGTCGGGGTGGCACCTGCCGTGTGCTATGGTGGGACCCTGTTCAGGGATTAGGGGGTCTGATCCCAGTATGCAATGGCAGACACAGATGGTACCTTTTGTGTAAACAGACACAGTGGTGTTCCAAGGCGTAGTACGAGAGAGTAATCCAGAGTATGGTCCGTAGGCGATCCGTGGTCAAGGAGCTGGTACAGGGCGGTAGTCGGTAGGCAAGCAGGGTCTGGTAAACGGTAGAATCAAGAGTAAACAGGAATAGGTCTGAACTGGTTGCAGGGTATAGACTCAATACTGAGGCGAGGTATACAGGGGGTGTGGTCCTTTATTTCAGATAGGTAGGGGTGTGGTGTGTGTTTTAACTGATTGTGTACTGGTACTGGTGCTGACCATGAGGGCAGCACTTTTCACATACCGGTTTCTGGAAAAGGCACGGATCCTGACACAGTGTATGAATTAAGAATGATGGGTAAACCTATCATACCATCTGCAGAGCCAAATATAGCATCACTTTATTGTACAGTGTATTTTCATACTATGCAATACAATACTATGAACTGCTATATACAGCAGAACTCCCAAGTGTTCTTTATTTCAGGACATGGTACGTTCATATCACTCTGTATATCACAAATATCTGTTGGCAGGTTACTATACACAAAGCGATGTATGCCTTTTCTTCAGTGCATAAATACAACAACTCCACACCCAATGCTTGATTATTTTTTT
Organism: Leptobrachium leishanense; assembly: GCA_009667805.1. Lineage (NCBI taxonomy): Eukaryota > Metazoa > Chordata > Amphibia > Anura > Megophryidae > Leptobrachium > Leptobrachium leishanense. Next base: position 22,824,808 of record CM019070.1, read on the forward strand.
TGTTTGTTACTTCAAAAATTCTGTATGATAATATTTATCCAAACATGCAGTGCTTTGTCTAAGGCTGTCTATGATATGTTTATTTACAGTACATAACTATATAAACTCATAGCCAGTACATTTTTATGTGTACAGAGTATATACAATCCTACACAATGCTTTTGTTCAGCACAGTTCAATAACATAAACTCATACACCGTACCTTGGTATGGAATAGTACTTTTCAATGCACAGTATTCTATACAATTCCCTTTTGAATGGCATGTATTATACGCATTTTTATATGATATTCTTTTTATATGGCAAAGGTATCATGTACATTTTTGGATGGTACAGTACTCCATACATTCTTATTTACTTAATTCTATGGTGAAGGATTAAATACATTTTTTGCATGGCACGGTATTATACATTCTTATATACATTTTTTTATGGACCTTTATTATATCAATTTTATTTATATGACATATTATTATATACATTTTATATATTTTTTTCCCTATTGCACAGTATTTTATATATATATTTTCTATGGCTCAGTATTATGTACATTTAATATACATTTTCTATGGCTTATTATTATTATTATAATATACATTTTATTTCTATGTCACATTATTATATACATTTTTCCTATTGCACAGTATTATATACATTATTTTATACATATTTTCTATGGCTCAGTATTATGTACATTTTATATTCCTTTTTCTATGACTTATTATTATATACATTTTATTTTTATGTCACATTATTATATATATTTTATATACATTTTTCCTATTGCCCAGTATTATATACATATATTGCATGGCACAATATTATATACATTCTTGTATACATTTTTTTCTACGGCACAATATTCTATAAATATTTTCTTTGGAGCAGAATTATATACATTTTATATTTTCTTTCTATGGCACATCATTATATACATTTTATATATTTGTATGGCACAGTATTATATACATTTTATGTACTTTTTTCCCTGTTGAGCAGTATTATATAGATTTTTTTAGATTTTTGTTTCTATGACACAGCATTATATACATTTCATATATATAATCTTTTTCTATGGTACAGCATTATACATTTTATGTACACTTTTTTCTTTGGAGCACTATTATATACATTTTTACATCCATTTTCTATATGGCGTAGTCTTATATACATTTTCTATACATTTTTTTCCTATGGTGCAGTAATATATACATTTTCTATACATTTTTTTCTTATGGCACAGTATTCTATACATTTTTTCTTTGGAGTAGTAATATATACTTTTTTTTCCTATGGTGCAGTATTATATACATTTTTTCTTTGGCGCAGTAATTTATACATTTTATATACATTTTTTCTTTGGAGCAGTAATATATACATTTTATATACATTTTTTCTTATGGCACAGTATTATATATATTTTTTCTTTGAAGAAGTAATAAATACATTTTTTCTTTGGCGCAGTAATATATATATTTTATATACCTTTTTTTCCTATGGTGCAGTATTATATACATTTTTTTTGGAGCAGTAATATATACATTTTCTATACATTTTTTCTTTGGAGCAGTAATATATACATTTTATATACATTTTTTCTTTGGAGCAGTAATATATACATTTTATATACATTTTTTCTTATGGCACAGTATTATATATATTTTTTCTTTGAAGAAGTAATAAATACCTTTTTTTTCCTATGATGCAGTATTATATACATTTTTTCTTTGGCGCAGTAATATATACATTTTATATACCTTTTTTTCCTATGATGCAGTATTATATACATTTTTCCTTTGGAGCAGTAATATATATATTTTTTATGGCGCAGTGTTATATACATTTTCTGCATGCCACATGGCTATCCACACTCCTGTTCACAGCACATATCAGATTGCTTATGTAATTCCTCCGCACAATTGACATTCCGCCCCTCCAGTGAACGGACGTCATAGCAGTTGTCAGTACAAGTTGGAGGCTTGTTTCTGAGTATATGTCAGGCCGTGCCTATGGGTGTTGCGGCTTCGTCAGTTTACATTTGTAAAATACAGGGCAAATATTTGCATACTTCCCTCGCAGAAACTCCACTGGTGTCCGCCGAACATTACGCAAATTCATGCAGCGTTCTATCAACAACATAATCACGGTTTACGTATTGATTTCCAAGCGTCGCGAGACGGTGCCGCCGGCGGAGAAAGAAAGCTTTTTATTTTATTATTATTTCAAACAATCGCCTGCGAACGCAAAATCCTCCACAAACACCAACCATTTGCCTGGAGACGGTGTCACACGGTGCCCTCTGCTCATCCTCAAAGGGACAAGTGACTTGATACTTTGTTTCTGAGTGAGGAAGATACATAGATCCGGGGGCCATGATTTCCTGGACACACAATTCATGCTGATGGGCAGATTGTAAGCTCTTGAGCAGGGTCCTCTCTGCTACTGTTCTGTGTTTTGAACCTGTATGCATATTTTTTATTTTGCCTCCCATTGTACAGCGCTACAGAACTTGTTAGCGCTTTCTAAAAGCTTGTAACCGTAAGCAAAATATAGCCCCGCAGTATGTATAATTCATATGCTGCGGGGGTGAGGAATCTCAAGTGACCAGCCTTGATTTCCCTCCTACAGCATATTAACTATACATGTTACAGGGCAACGATTTTCCCCATTTCCAGAAAAACACGGAGGGTTATTTATAAAGCACTGAAATGTCAGAGCTCTTTCGATTAGTGCATTTTGGCGTTTCCGGTTCCCCGACCCTGCGGTGAATTCAGTATTCATCGTAGGGTTCTTAAAGTGCGCCGAACAGGAGCTGGTAAAAAAAAAATGGAATTCTCCTATCAAGGCGTTTAAAACAATAAAAATGTATGAGAATGTGTGGAAATAATAATAAAAAAAGGTTGCAAAGGGAAAGCATAAACGGTTGAATAAAATTTAGATAATAAAAACGATAATATTTTTTTACATTGAATCCCATGGGATTCGTCTGTTTAAAACCGGCGAACTGAACCACTGAAAATCTGGTCATTTCCCCAACATGTCGGTGCAGTTCGGCGTTCTCTGAATAGATTAACCATTACTTCTCTGTTGGCCAATTTTGCTGCCACAGAATTGCGACGAACAGCACTGTATTTTGCTGTCAGTTTGCCAGGATTTAGCATATTGACAGTTTAGTGAATAGACAAACTGACACAAAATTGCACCGTATGGGGAAATTCACTGTTCGGTACAATTCGGTGGCAAGTTCGACGCTTAGGCCCTGCTCACACTGTTGTGCGATTTTATCGCGCAGATTTTGCCGTGACGTCGCAGCAAAATGCGCGTGACGTCGTGTGTAGCTTCTCCAATGCATTTCAATGGAGCTGTTCACATCTTGCCGCGCGACGTCGCGGTAGCATGTCGCTGGTACATGACCCTTTTTTTTTTTGCGATTTGCGATTTTTGATTTTGCGATTTGCATAGGTGGTGCTTTGCAAAATCGCACGACATTATCGCTCTATGTCGCAAATATCGCGCGGAAAATCGCACAGTGTGAACAGGGCTTCTTTGAAAAGTCCCTATTGCCGATCCGGCAACCCTAGCCTGAAAACATATTTTGAACACATGGGGTGATTCATAATGACCCAAACCCAAAGTTTTTGTTATAGATCTTAAACCAGGGGTTTACCAACAACCTAGGCCCTCCAGAGGTTTTGGAACTACATCTCCCATGATGCTCAGCCACTCATTAGCTTTGCAGAGCCTTGTGGAAGATACAGTTCCAAAACCTCTGGAGGGGCCAAGGTTGCTGATCCCTGTCTAAGGCTAGGGTCAGACGAACACATTTTTCGCGTCGTCCGTGAAAAAGTGCGTTCGAATGAATGGGCGTATTTTTTCATGGAAAACGCGATAGCGGTCATACGATGCGCATTTCTGTCCGTGATTTTGTACGAATCATCAATAAAACACTTTTTGCGTCTGGACGTTATGTTGGCCGGACGTGTGCAGCGTCTGACGTCTCCTAATCACGCACACACGCCGCTAGCGGACGCAGCGCACTCTGTACGTCAGTACTAGCGGTATCATGTTCTCTAAAAAATTTGTTTGTTTGCCGCTTGCGTTGCGCGGCCGAACTTTTGTGCGGCCGTACTTCGTATATTGCCCGTCATTTGCTGCTACTACGGCTGTGATAAAGTGCGGCTGCACGCGCGTTCGCACTGCGTTCGTCTGACCCTAGCCTAACATCGCAGCAAGTGCCGGCAGCAGTCACCGTTTTCTGGTAGGCGCATAAATAAAGCCGTCACTTTATACCGCGATTATATTATATATATTATATTAAAGCAAGATAATAAACTATTTTTGTATTTAATAAACATACACGTATCTATAAACATCATACATTGAAATGAATACGTCTTGCAAGAGACACCGTTTAAAATAGCTGCGTAACACGGATCGTGTATTATGCACTTTTATAATGTGTAGCTGCATCCGTGTTACCAGCGCGTCTTCTAATACCCCCGTGGAGAGCTAAACTTCGTTTGATGCCATCGATTGATGTTTCCTGGTTTAGGGGGAAAAAAAAGCTTCCCATCCACAGGATGAAAGAGAGATTTACTTTAGCATATGCGTCACAGGCCATGGTGGGATCTTCTGTGTTATCGTTCTGTTTCAAACAGAATATAGCCTTTTAGGCTAGGGTCAGACGAAAGCAGTTGTAACGTGCGTTTAGACGCACGAAATCACGGCCGTGCTAGCAGCAAATGACGTCCAATGCCGGGGAACACACGAAGTACGGCCGCACGAAAGTTCGGCCGCGCAACGCAAGTGGCAAACGAACGCATTTTTTCTAGAACGTCAAACCTCTAGTACGGACGTACAGAGTGCGCTGCGTCCGCTAGAGGCGTGTGTGCGTGATTAGGAGACGTCAGACGCTGCTAATGTCCGGCCAACATAACGTCCAGACGCAAAAAGTGTTTTATTGATGATCCGTACAAAATCACGGACGAAAAGGCGCATCGTATGACCGCTATCGCGTATTCCGTGAAAAAATACGTCCATTCGTTCGAACGCACTTTTTCACAGACAACGCGAAAAATGCGTTAGTCTGACCCTAGGCTTAGGCTAGGGTCAGACGAAAGCATTTTTCCCCGCGAACGTGAAAAAGTGCGTCCGAACGCATTGACGTATTTTTTCACGGAATGCGCAAAAACGGTCAGACGACGCGCATTTTCGGGCGTGATTTTGTACGGATCGTCAATAAAACTCTTTTTGCGTCTGGACGTTATGTAGGCTGGACATTAGCAGCGTCTGACATCTCCTAATCACGCAAACACGCCGCTATGCCGCAGCTGCGCACTCAGTACGTCAGTACTAGCGGTTCAGCGTTCTCAAAAAAATGCGTTCAAATTCCACTTGCGTTGCACGGCCGGACTTTTGTGCGACCGTACATCGTATATTGCCCGTCATTGCCCGTCATCTGCTGCTAGTGCGGCCGTAATTATGTGCGCCAGAACGCACGTTAAAAGTGCGCTGGTCTGACCCCAGCCTTAGAGTTAAAAACAACAACAAAAAAATCCCGCTATATACTTTTATTTTGCTTTTTAAACATTCCTCAGCTTTTATGTATTTTACAATCTGTTTAAAGCAGTAAAAAAAATACAGAATAATTCAGTGGATGCATTTCCTTGAATTTCTGCATAAAGGCAAACTTTATTGTTCCCAAAACGCCCCAGTATGTTTACATTAGACATACATGTTGTCTGTTTTAAAGTGTGTTATCTACTAAACGGTGAATCGTGGAGAATTTTAAAAAATATCAGTGTGTTAGTAGGGTTACCTGGACATTACTCTTTCACGCAGAGGGGAGCACAGGGAAAAGTGCTGCCCTGCAACATGTATAATTCATATGATGCAGGAAGGAAATCAAGGCAGGTCACCTGGGATTCCTATTTTCGAACCTGCAGCGTATGGATTCTACATGCTGCAGGGTGGCATTTTTAATGTGCTGCCCATCAGCATGAATTAGATGTGTGCAGGAGAACATGGAGGATTTCACAGCCCTAGTTGTTGAGGTTGTCGGATCCTCCATGTTTTCCTGGATAAATATTTATTCATGCTGATGGGCAGCACATGAAACACAGACCTGCCGTATGTAGAATTCATGTAGTGCAGGTAAAAATTTGAATTGGCGCCTTAGTTCACCTTTGATTTGGTGCCTGATTTCCCTGTTGAAGCATATAGAATTATACATGTTGCAGGGCAGCACCATCCCTGTGCTCCCCCGACCCTTTGCATGAAAAAGTAATGTGTGTCCAGGAAAACATGGCCGATCCGGCAACCCAATATATTTTTACGCCAAAACACTACAAAAATAAATACATTTCATGCTAAGGGACTCCCCACCGATCCCTTCTATGCCCTCTGACCTCACTAATTGTTTTGCCCTGGCTAGATGCACCCTTTGGGTTACTATCTTGGCCCTGTTTAGGCTAAGGTCAGACGAAAGCAGTTTTAGGCTAGGGTCAGACGAACGCATTTTCACGTTGTCTGTGAAAAAGTGCGTTCGAACGAATGGACGTATTTTTTCACGGAATACGCGATAGCGGTCATACGATGCGCATTTGCGTTCGTGATTTTGTACGGATCATCAATAAAACACTTTGTGCATCTGGACGTTATGTTGGCCGGACATTAGCAGTGTCTGACATCTCCCAATCACGCAAACACGCCGCTATGCGGACGCAGCGCACTCTGTACGTCAGTACTAGCGGTTTTACGTTCTCGACAAAATGCGTTCGTTTGCCACTTGCGTTGCGCAGCCGGACTTTTGTGCGACCGTACTTCGTATATTGGCCGTCATTGCCCGTCATTTGCTGCTAGTGCGGCCGTGATTAAGTGCGCCTGCACGCGCGTTCGCACTGCCTCAGTCTGACCCTAGCCTCAACGTGCGTTTAGGCTGGGGTCAGACGAGCGTAGTGTTCACGTCCGTGATTGCGCCTAAAAGTACGTCCGTGATAGCATGAAAGTAAGTCCATTGGAGCCTGACACATGAAGTACGTCCGCACTGAACTGCGGACGCACAACGGCCGCGGCAAACGGACGCAGGTTAGGCAAGAACGTAATACTGCTAGAACGGACGTGCGGAGTGCGCCACGTCCACAACGTCTGCATAGCTTTGTGTGTGAGTGATGGAGCGAGGTCAGACGGACTGCATTTATACGTCCAGCATTTTTGACGGACAGAATGTTTTTTCATTGTAATTTATTTTTCCCTCCTACATCCGTCAAAAAATAACTTCAGTGAAAAAACGGACTGTGTGACCACTACTGCGTCATCCGTACTGACGATGTCCGTACTGCACGCACGTACAGCCCGTAGAAATCACGCTCGTCTGACCCCAGCCTAAGCCGCACGAAATCACGGCCGTGCTAGCAGCAAATGACGTCCAATGCCGGGCTGCATATGAAGAACGGCTGCACAAAAGTGCGGCCGCGCAACGCAAGTGGCAAACAAACGCATTTTTTCGAGAACGTCAAACCGCTAGTACTGACGTACAGAGTGCGCTGCGTCCGCTAGCGGCGTGTTTGCGTGATTAGGAGACGTCAGATGCTGCTAATGTCCGGCTAACATAACGTCCAGACACAAAAAGTGTTTTATTGATGACCCGTACAAAATCACGGACGAAAATGCGCATCGTATGACCGCTATCGCGTATTCCGTGAAAAAATACGTCCATTCGTTCGAACGCACTTTTTCACGGACAACGCGAAAAATGCGTTAGTCTGACCCTAGCCTTAGGCTAGGGTCAGACGAAAGCATTTTTCCCCGCGAACGTGAAAAAGTGCGTCCGAACGCATTGATGTATTTTTTCACGGAATGCGCAAAAACGGTCAGACGACGCGCATTTTCGGGCGTGATTTTGTACGGATCGTCAATAAAACTCTTTTTGCGTCTGGACGTTATGTAGGCCGGACATTAGCAGCGTCTGACATCTCCCAATCACGCAAACACGCCGCTATGCGGACGCAGCGCACTCTGTACGTCAGTACTAGCGGTTCAGCGTTCTCAAAAAAATGCGTTCAAATTCCACTTGCGTTGCACGGCCGGACTTTTGTGCGGCCGTACTTCGTATATTGGCCGTCATTGCCCGTCATCTGCTGCTAGTGCGGCCGTAATTATGTGCGCCAGAACGCACGTTAAAAGTGCGCTGGTCTGACCCCAGCCTTAGGCCCGCGTCAGACGAGCGCACTTTTTGCGTCTGTCTGATCACACTGCTTGCTGTCCGTTGTAGCTTTGCAAAGGAGTCAATAGAGAACACACAAAGCACGTGCGCACTTTTTCGCACGCAACGCATGTTGCAACAGACGCCAACATGGCATCGAAGTGAAAAAGCTACATAGACGTAGAGAAACAACTGCATACAGTTTTTTTTTCTTTTTCTCAACATCAGTCAAAATTAACTGATACAATGTAACACAATCTCATCAGTTAAAAAGTCCGTCTGTTACTGTGCGCAATCAGTGCGCTCGTCTGACCGCAGCCTAAGGCTAGGGTCAGACGAACGCATTTTTCACGTTGCCCGTGAAAAAGTACGGTCGAACGAACGTACGTAGTTTTTCACGGAATACGCGATAGCGGTCATACGATACGCTTCTTCGTCCGTGATTTTGTACGGATCCTCAATAAAACACTTTGAGTCTGGACGTTATGTTAGCCGGACATTAGCAGCGTCTGACGTCTCCTAATCACACACACACGCCGCTAGCGGCCGCAGCGCACTCTGTACGTCAGTAGTAGCGGTTTGACGTTCTCGAAAAAATGCGTTCGTTGGCCACTTGCGTTGCGCGGACGAACTTTCGTGCGGCCGTTCGTCGTATGTTCCCCGGCATTGGACGTCATTTGCTGCTAGCACGGCCGTGATTTCGTGCGGCTAAACGCACATGAAAAATGCGTTCGTCTGACCCTAGCCTTAGATAGAAGTTCATTCTCCCAGTTTATGTGGTTTATGTGGCCTTAGTGTAGGGCGTTGCTAATTGTAATTGTCATTTGTAAATTGCCAAGTGCAAGATGTTGCTGTCAGGATTTCTTTCTGTTGTTCTTGTCCCATTGTCCTTTTGTACCGCGCTCTCACATCTCAGTACTGCAACTGATCCCATAATAAATCTATTAGGGGAATAAAATAAATACATTTCAAAAAAAGTAAGAGCCATTAGAATGCTTCTAATCCCAGGTGACCCCCCCTTGCTTTACTTCCTGCAGCATATGAATTATACATGTTACAGGGCAGCACTTTTCCCTGTGCGCCCCTCTGTGTGAAATAATAATGTGTGTCCAGGAAAACACGGTCGACCCGGTAACCCTAGTCAGGGTCCTGTATTGTACAATAATAATAAAAAAAGACAGATTTTTTTATCACTCGTTTAGTTCTCATTTCTTCCGCAGATGCTCAATGTAAATTTTAATCTCCAGTCTCGTCAATAAAAGCCAGAATTCCACTCTGGTGATTGGCCGAGCCTGGTTTGGGGTTGCCAAGGGTAACAGACAGCAAGGATACATTGCCCTGAAAATGCTTGATGCCCCCAGCAACCTAGAGTATTGATGGATGAATGAAGCCAACAGAGGTTAACTTTGTATACCAACAAGATCATTTCATCCAAAGGGTCTTCAGAGATCCCTCTTTCCCCCACGGTATAAAAATTCAATATTCGTTTCTCTGTATAGGTTAGTACATTGAAATAATAAATAAACACAAAAAATGAAAAACGAAGACAATTTAAAGACAAGTCAGGTTCAATAAAGTGTTTGTGAAATTAAATATTAAATAGATAAAAACGAGCCTCGCTTGGGTATTTTTCACAAGTGCCAGCAGAGATTTATGTTTGCCTTTCATAGTCCTCATGTGACAAGTGTACAAAAACACTTTCAAGCTAAAAGGATGTATAAAAAAAAAAAAAACGGATTAGATTAACGAGGGAGAGAAATGACAATTGGCCCTTTCAGACTCGCCCAGAGCACAGCTGGAGATCCTGGCTTTGTAAATTGTATCTTGTTTTTTTTGTTTTGTTTTTGTTGATGTTATCTTTGCGCTGATACATTTTCCAAAGAATTTCAGCTTTGTTGTTTATTGTTTACCTTAATGGGAATCCAAAGGATTTGGTTTTGATATAAAGCTTTTAGCTTAGAATGTATTTCTATCATGTTGCACAGCTGTTGATGTTGGATTCATACCTACCAAGTGTCTCTATTTATGCGGATCAGTCTCTAACCTGGTCTCAAACCCTACCACCCCTTGTTTTCTCTCCTAAGGTCCCTCTTTTTAAGGGGGTGTGGGTGCATGACAGAGCTTGAAATCAATTTAACTCCCTGCATTGAGTCTAATAGCTCAAGTTACTTTGCTTTTATACTTGTGCTCTCCTCATCTTGCCATAATCACCTCCGCAATATCGCTAAAATTCATCCACTTCTGACACCACCAGGCAACTTATCCACTGTCTTGCAATAGACTGCTGCAACAACCTCCTGACTAGCCTTCTTCTCTCCCACCTAGACTACTGCAGCAACCTCATGATTGGCCTTCCTCTCTCCCGCCTAGACTACTGCAACTACCTCCTGACTGGCCTTCCTCTCGCCCGCCTAGACTACTGCAACAACCTCCTGACTGGCCTTCCTCTCTCCTGCCTAGACTACTGCAACAACCTCCTGACTGGCCTTCCTCTCGCCCGCCTAGACTACTGCAAAAACCTTCTGTCTGGCCTCTCTCTCCCGCCTAGACTGCTGCAACAACCTCCTGACTGGCCTTCCTCTCTCCCGCCTAGACTACTGCAACAACCTCCTGAATGGAATTCTTCTCTCCCACCTAGACTACTGCAACAGCCTCCTGATTGGCCTTCCTCTCTCCCGCCTAGATTACTGCAACAACCTCCTGACTAGCCTTCCTCTCTCCCGCCTCTCTCCCCTTACAGTCCATCTTAAACAAATCAGCCCGACTTATCCATCTCATCCATCTCTCAGTCTCTGCTGCCCCTCTCTTTGAATCCCTATAACGGCTCCCCATCCACAGCAAATTACTCACCCTGTCCAACAGAGCCCCCACTAACTCCGCTCCCCACTACCTGTCCTCACTAATCAACAAATACACCCCAGTTTACCCCCCAGGGTTGACAGGTCGGCCATGTTTTCCTGGGCACACATTACTATTTCATGCAGAGGGGGAGCCCAGGGAAAAGTGCTGCCCTGCAACATGTATAATTCATATGCTGCAGGAAGGAAATCAAGGCAGGTCACCTGGGATTCCTTTCTGATTAGTTACCTGCAGCGTATGGATTCTACATACTGCAGGGTGGTATTTTCATGCACTGCCCAAGAAAACAAGGCTGATCTGGCAACCCAGGGGGGGGGGCATGCCAGTTTCCTCTCCACTCCCTCCATATGGGAGGCTAATGCAATACTTGGTGCTGGATATACCAGTGCCAGGGTTCATGTTTAGGCATAGAGCACTGCAGAGCTACAAAGCCTCTAGATTTGCAGAAAATGCAAGAACGTCAGCCGGTTGGCGTCTTTGTCTTTAATTTGTTTGTTCTTTGCTCATTTAATGTATTTTCTTTGCATAATGAATTAACGAACGGACGTCACCTCCAGACTGGAGTCCGCCTTAAACCAGACGTTACCCCCGAGACGCTCCTTATTATATTTACTTTTAAGACAGTGTGTAGATAACAGGTTCTGCGTCACGCACGCATGGAAACGGTATGTGTACCTTATGCTAATGACGTCTTCAATAAACCTATAGATTAACAGATTCTCTATCCTGGTGCTGCTTGTTTCCTTCTCTGAGCTTGAACGGAGTGAGGATCCATCCCTTAATGCCAAAGAACTATTCACGGATCTGAGAGAACCCGAAATTGCATGTTTTAGGCCAAATCCAGCATTATTTTTTTCCCTAAAAAGTGAAACTTTTTATTAGTTTATTATTATCATTATTTATACAGCGCCATCAGTTTACGCAGATCGCTACAATAACCGATGTGGAGTAAGCGGAAATTACAAACAAATCTAACAACCAGAAACGGGAGGTGTGACCAGCCCTGCTCGAAGGAGCTTTAAGGCTGGGGTCAGACGAACGCAGTGTTAACGTTCGTGTTGCCGCACATAAGTACGTCCGTGATAGCATACAATTGTGTTAAATGAAGCCCCACACACGAAGTATGTGCGCACAGAAGTGCGGGGGCTGACGGACGCTGCAAACGGACGCAGGTTAGGCAAGAACATAATACTGCTAGAACGGACGTGCAGAGTGCGCCACGTCCACAACGTCCGCATAGCTTTGTGTGGGAGTGATGCAACAAGGTCAGACGGACTGCATTTAGGCTAAGGTCAGACGAGCGCAGTATTAACGTGCATTTAGCCGCACAAAATCACGGCCGTGCTAGCAGCAAATGACGTCCAATGCCGGGTAACATACGAAGAACGGCCGCACGAAAGTTCGTCCGCGCAACACAAGTGGCAAACGAACGCATTTTTTCTAGAACGTCAAACCGCTAGTACGGACGTACAGAGTGCGCTGCGTCCGCTAGCGGCGTGTGTGCGTGATTGGGAGACGTCAGACGCTGCTAATGTCCGGCCAACATAACGTCCAGACGCAAAAAGGGTTTTATTGATGATCCGTACAAAATCACGGACGAGAATGCGCATCGTATGACCGCTATCGCGTATTCCGTGAAAAAATACGTCCATTCGTTCGAACGCACTTTTTCACGGACAACGTGAAAAATGCGTTCGTCTGACCCTAGCCTTATACGTCCAGTATTTTTGACGGACAGAATGTTCTTTCATTGTAATTTATTTTCCCTGCTACATCAGTCAAAAAATACGTCAGTGAAAAAAACGGACTGTGCGGCCACTACCTTGTCCGTACAAAATGCACTCATCTGACCCTAGCCTAAGTGCACAGTTTAGTGAATAACTCCTACGGAGTTGCTTTAAAAATCACATTGGAATTAAATTGATACAGCAGAGTTTACAAGCACATTAGTGCCGGCAACATTTGTATCATAAACACAGTCATTTTCATTAAGATCTCTGTCTCTTTATCATATTAAGACTGGGTCCTTTTACACAGCGCTATTATAATGTGATTAAATTAAAGTGGGTGATAATAACGGAAAATAGATTTTGTACTTTAATGTGGCTTAGAAAATGTGTGTTCACGTTTGTGTAATGAAAAAAATCCTTTGTCAAATGTAAAAATGAATAGCAGACTGCCGAGAGCATGTCTTACTAAAAAAGGCAAAATATTATCTTTTTTGTTTTTTTAAAACACTTGAAAAAGGTATTTTGCATCTCAAAATTTTTGTACAAGCCACAAAGAGTCTGTGAGTCTGGGATTTACTGGTATGATGCATTATGCATGATACAGGGAGAGGACACAATACAGCGAGACTTGGATTACTGGTATGTTTGCATTACACATAATACACAGAGAGGGCACAATACAGCAATTCTGGGATTACTGGTATGTTTGCATTACACATAATACACAGAGAGGGCACAATACAGCAATTCTGGGATTACTGGTATGGCTGCATTACACATAATACACAGAGAAGACACAATACAGCGAGTCTGAGATTACTGGTATGTCTGCGTTACATATAATACGCAGGGAGGACACAATACAGCAAATCTGGGATTTGCTGGTATGCAAGTGTAGCGCTCACTCCCGGAGGAGCCGCTGAAAATGAACCACGGGTCAGTCTCCCCGCACTAGGGAATAAATATACTCCAACACAGTTGTGAGTTTTTATCATTTAAATAGTTTACTAAAATATTTGAGCAGATGTTGAAGCACGGTATTCACAAGTATTATTACAGTATTTTCGTATTACGACAAACGCGCAGCGGAAAAGAAACGAAACACGAGGCTTCGTATTTCGGAAAATAAAATATTCGCGACCGAACATAAAAGCAATGCAATTTCCCGATAGTTCAGAAAAGGGGACACGTAGCAAAACCCCCGATCATACAATCCCTTCGTATTACGGTAAACGCGCAACGGAAAAAGAGGAAAAATATATATTCGGAACGTATCTTTATTTTTAACCCCTTGTTCCGATTCATAAAAGAAAAATGAGTCCTGCACAAGTTAAGTCCCAGAAGGTGAAAGGTGTATATGTGTGTGTGGTACCCGGGTACTGTTCAACTGGCCAGTGAGTTTATTTAAGGAAAATCTTCGACTAGTCAGTTGGGTCCCTGTGGACTTTAAAGAGAAAACAGCAGCTTGACCTTTAATCACAAACAGCCTTGGAGGCCTCTCACCCATCCGACGCAGGCTTTAGGCTCCGCTAACCCAGGACGTCTCTCCTCCGGATCTTGACTGGGGATACTGGCAGCCGGATCCGTTGTCTCACTTTATGCAGCTTGTCCAGCTCACCGCCTGCTCTCCGTTCGATTCCGCCGGTCTGCAGCAGTGTCTGGGCTCTGGCGAGTCTCCTTCTCCTCAGACTAGGTGACCCAAACCGGAACAACAGGTCTCCCTCTGGCTTTGGGCCTAGATTCTGCCGCGATCTCCTCGGTGCGTCTGCTTTCTCTGCTTCCCTGGCGCGCTCTGGAACTTTCTCCACGAGGCAGAGGATGTAAGTGTCCAGTCCCCACCCACTTCCTGTCTTCTTGCAAAGCATGCCGGGCATTGTAGTCCCAATGTCCAGTATCTCTGATCGCGATAGTCTCCATCTTGTGGCCAAAAATAGGTACTGCCACAGCAAGATTTTTAACACAGCGCTACACAAGTGTTACGCATAATACACAAATTGGACAATATACAGCAATTCTGGGATTACTGGTATGGCTGCATTACACATAATACACAGAGAAGACACAATACAGCGAGTCTGAGATTACTGGTATGTCTGCGTTACATATAATACGCAGGGAGGACACAATACAGCAAATCTGGGATTCACCGGTATGCATGCATTACACATAATTCAACGAGTCTGGGATTTACTGAGATGTCTGCCTTAAACAGAGAGGACACAATACAGGGAGTCTGGGATTTATTGGTATGTCTGCATTACAAATAATACACAGAGAGGACATAATACAGGGAGATAATTTCCCATTATGGCTTTGCATGTCCTAGGTAGGACACATAACTCTACCAACGAGGAACACAAGTTGGTTTTTGAATCTTTGCAGGTACAAGTTGCTAATTGCAAAGAATGATGAGCGTGCTTAATAATATTGAGGTATTTTGCATCTCAAAAACTTTGTACAAGCCACAAAGAGGCAGACACAATACAGAGAGTCTGGGATTTACTAGTATGGATGCGTTACGCATAATACACAGAGAGGACACAATACAGAGAGTCTGGGATTTACTGGTATGCATGCGTTACGCATAATACACAGCGAGGACACAATACAGGGAGTCTGGGATGTATTCAGCGCTGCGGAATATGCTGGCGCTTTATAAATAATAATAATAGTCAGGGCAGCAACAATAATTATTACTAATATATTTGCATTAACATGTATAAAACTCTCCATTTCTGTGTCTTTTTTAAATTCATTGGACAAGCGGCTTGATTATCTCTGAATTAATGGTGTTCATTATATCACGATTTGTTTCCTGCCTTCCTCTGCGTTATATAAATTAGATTCCTTTGTTTCCACAATATTTTATGTTCAGTTTCAAAGAAATGAGGTTTGCACAAATATTATGAGTTTTTTTTTTTACCTCCTATCACTTTTTTCCTTTTAGCGTTTAGGAAGACATCAGTCACACAAAGCACAATATTAAGACTGTTGGAGCGACTCCATTCCTCTGGTTGGATGGGATTTAAGAAAAGACATGTGTGTTATCTGAGTCTCTGCTCCATGTCTGACAAGTGACATTTAAGGGGTTATTCAGAGAGCACCGAAATGTCATCAACATTTCGGTGCTCTCCTGTTCGCTACACTTCGGGGAATTCAATTCGCCGATCCTGCGGTGAATTCAGCATTCACCGCAGGGTCCCTGAAGTGCGGCGAATCGACTCGCCGATAAACCGCAACAAAACCATCAAATCGGAAAAACACCGGACGAATCGAAATACCGACGACTGCATCCGACGATCTGCCGAACAGTCCACCAAATCGATCCAAAAAAGTCGACGACCCGCAGAACAGACCAGCCGCTGGAAAATGCCAACCAGCCGCTGAACAGGGTAAAAAAAAACAAACCGACAATTTTTAAAACGCGTTTAAAAAAAAACTAGTGCATGAAAATGCCTGGAAATAGTATATAAAAACTCACGGTATACTCGAATAATTTTTTTGAAATCGATTCGGATCACTAAAAAATAAAATAATCAGTAATTCAGTATAACGAATCAATTTAATTGATATATACCGTTTCGTTTTCGTTTCAATTCGAATGAAACCAGTTTGTTATTTCGGAAGTACTTCCGAAGTACGAATGAATGAATTTTCAAACCAATTGAGGTTCGTTACGAAACGAATGCAATTGGCTAGATAGGTATTGTTAGGTACGGATGGATAGATACATGTAGGTATAGATGATGGATAGGTATTGATGGATAGATTTGGATGGATATTGATAACCTATGGATAGGTATTGATATGTATAGATAAATGGATGGATGCTGGGGGTATATATTGCTAAATATGGATATACTGATCGATTTAATAAATACATATCTGTGTGGACTGTTTGAATCATTGGCCTATAAAATGCATAAGGACAGACGTGCTCTTTTTCATCTTCTTAAAGTTATTCTAAATATTCAAAAAATATCAGGGTTATTCAAAGAGAGTCGATCTGGCCCCGAAGTGTAACCGGACACTGAAATTCAGTATACGGTGCCATTTCGGTGCCATTTGACTATTCAGAGACCAGGCAGTTCGCCAAATACTGGCGAATTGCCTGCACATACGGTGCCTGTTCGAGGGCAGTGAAATCCCCCATAGAGAAGCAATGCTTTGTCTATTTAGAGACACCGAACAGCAGTGAAAAGTTGCCGAAATGCCCTGCTGTTCGGTGGTTTCATTCGACAGGTTTATTCAGGCGAATCCCATAGGCTTCAATGTTAAAAATATTCCCGTTTTAATTCAATATCTAATAAACCGTTTATTATTTTATTCTGCAGTAAAGAGTCTCTTTATTTATAGATTTTTTAGGATCTTTTAGGTATTTTTTGGAATTGTTTTGCAAACTTTTTTCTTTTTTTTTCTTAAATCGTTTTTTCTTTTTTCTGTAACTGCCCTTTTTATTATCATTCATAGGATCTTATATGTAAATTCCAGACATTTTCGTTCAGTAGTTTTTTTTGCAAACTGCGTTTTCGATTTTCAAACCTTCAAGCGTAAGGTTTTTTTTGGGTTTTTTTTTTCACCTCGTTCGTCTGCGTTTTCGGTGACTTTTCGATTCTCTTTGAATAACCCTGTCAGGGTTATTCAGAGAGAGGTGAAAAGCTAGAGAACAGAAAATTCGAGGTCAAAATAGCCAAACCAGAAAAATTCTCCCATTTATCTCACTTTCCAAATCGGCTATTTTGACCTAGAATTTTCCATTCTCCAGCCATTCTCCTGCTTTTCACCTCTCTCTGAATAACCCTGTGTATGTTTTTAAAGCACTTCGTAAAGAAGTCGTTAGGTTTATTTCCAGTCCCAGCCGATGAACTCCTTTAGTGCCTCTCTTTTTCGTTAATATATGTACGGAATATTGAGATCCTGAAAACGTATTTTTTTTAATTTCCACCCAAATGTGGGACAGGGGAAACAGGAGGTTTATATTTATAGCCATTCACTGTTTGTGTTCTGTTTCAGACTGGATATGAGTGTTGGCCAATTTGTTTCAACTCACTGATCAGCGACGTTAATTATACCCCCAAATAAGTACAGAATGTAAATCACAAGCATTGTGTGCCAACTAATTGCGGCGCGTGCTGCCAGCAGATTTTTGACGAAAATTATAAGATCCTTTAATACAGTGAAGCAGATGGAGCAAACCTCTTCACGCGACAAAAATAGGAAGACAACAAAAGTGCATTTGCACAAGGAGAGAAGAATGAGCACATGGTTTGTAGATTGCATTTTTATTCATGGCAGATGCTGTCTGTATCTTTGCACAGCATATTTAAGTATATTGGAGTAAATTTTGGTCTAAATTTGGCATCTTGTCAAACCCCTTCTAACCTCTAGTGTCAGGGCCGGCCCAAGACATTGTGCTGCCTGGAGCGAAGGCTGAAATGCTGCCCCCTCCACCACGCAACCCCAAAATACACCCACATGACACATCCATTGTGTTATTGCCCCCAGCTCTCATGGGTATATATTGCCCCCAGCTCACATGGGTATATATTGTCAGCTCACATGGGTATATAGTGCCCCCAGCTCACATGGGTATATATTTCCCCCAGCTCACATGGGTATATATTGCCCCCAGCTCACTTGGGTATATATTTCCCCAGCTCTCATGGGTATATATTGCCGCCAGCTCACATGGGCATATAGTGCCCCCAGCTCACATGGGTATATATTTCCAGCTCACATGGGTATATATTGCCCCAGCTCTCATAGGTATATAGTGCCCCCAGCTCACATGGGTATATATTGCCCCCAGCTCTCATGGGCATATATTGCCCCCAGCTCTCATGGGTATATAGTGCCCCCAGCTCTCATGGGTATATATTGCCCCAGCTCACTTGGGTATATATTGCCCCCAGCTCTCATGGGCATATATTGCCAGCTCACATGGGTATATAGTGCCCCCAGCTCACATGGGTATATATTTCCAGCTCACATGGGTATATATTGCCCCCAGCTCTCATGGGTATATATTGCCCCCAGCTCTCATGGGTATATAGTGCCCCCAGCTCACATGGGTATATATTGCCCCCAGCTGCAGCTCTCATGGTTATATTTGCCCCCAGCTCTCACCTCAGGCGGAGTCCCCCCGGCTTACTTTTGCTGTTTGTGTCACACACTGGTAAGTAGCGCTGGCAGTGGCTGGTCCTTGCTCCAGGCAGGCCTGTCAACAACACGGTCACCTCACAACTTGTGTGCTTGAAGAGGAAGAGGATCTATCCGCGGCCGGCTGCGCTCCCATGGACGCATGCCTAGCATGCATCACGTGTGGGTGGGTGCGGTCAGCGGCAGCACACAATGTAGCCACGCGCCGGCCGCCAAAGTAGATGCTGCCATCGCGCTGGCAAAAAAATAGTGTAGCAGCGGCAGGCAATCAAGATGGCAGCGAAAAATTTGCCGCTGTGCAATATTTGCCACCTGGAGCAAGCACTCCGCTCTGCTCCATCGTCGGGCCAGCCCTGTCTAGTGTAAATTACAAATTCATTAACAACTTTTAAATATTACAGCTCCCCCCCCCAGAACCTCCTAACTGTCCCAGGTTTCACGCAGGTTTCCCAGTTTTGGGTTTCCATCCTGAGAGGTTTTATTTTTTCCTTTTGGGGGAAAGAAAATCTGCCATGAACACAGTCAGGGTTATTCAGAGAGCGGTGAAAAGTAGGAGAATGGCTGGAGAATTCTAGGTCAAAATAGCCAAACCAGAAAAATTCTCCCATTCATCTCACTTTCCAAATCAGCTATTTTGACCTAGAATTTTTCATTCTCCAGTCATTCTCCTGCTTTTCACTGCTCTCTGAATAACCCTGATAGTGTTCTTGCTGCCTGCATGAAACCAACGGAGGCCATTTTTTTTTCTTGCCCACACTTGGGGAATGAAATTTCCCTGGTGAATTCACCGCAGGGTCCCTGAAGTGCTGGTAATCAGCCACCAAATGCCGCCGCAAACCAGTCGCCCGCTGTTTTAAAAAAAACTACTGAATGAAAATGTCTGGAATTAACATAAGTTCCTATGAATGATAATTAAAAAGGTCTGTTACAGGAAAAAAAAGAGAAAACGCTATTAGAAAAAAAAATTGGAATTTGTTTTGAAAAATGTCTAAAAGATACTAAAAAAATAAAATCAATAATAAAGAGATTTTTTACTACAGATTAAAGGAATAAACGGTTTATTAGATATTGGATAAAAACAGGAATATTTTTAACATTGAAACCTATGGTGTTCGTTTGCCTGAATAAACCGTTTGCCAAATAAAAACACCAGACTTTAGGACATTTCTTTGCTGTTCGGTGTCTCTGAACAGATTAACCATCATTACTTCTCTATGGGGACTTTCACTGCCTTCGAACAGGCACCATACTTGCTGGCAGTTCGCCAAAATTTGTGTGTGAGCATATCACAGAGAGCTCCACAGCAATAAATCTCACAGTAATGTGCACCGTGTATTGTGAGCATTCTGTGTTATATGTGAGTACTGATTTATGAGTAAAAGTAGTTAAAAAAACCCCCGTAAAACTCCGGGGGGTGTGACACCATAAATTACCGCACACGGGTGACACCATCCCTAGTGACGCCACTGGGAAAGGTGAAGGGTGCGTCTAGAGTCCAGTGATGGCCAGTTTAGTTCTTTTAACATGTCACAATGGTGGGTCATGTAGATACATTGTAGCACAAAGCGGCAGAATGAGTTATACAATGTGGTAAGTTTCTGAAGGTGTGTTTGCGGGGCGGCTGCATACACTACATCTCCGTATTCAATGACCGGCATAAGCAATTGTTGTATTATCTGCTTTCTTACCGCGGGGCTCAGGCAGGATTTGTTTCTGTACAGGGCACCTAGTTTGGGGTAAAGTTTAGATGAGAGTTTTTCAATGTGGGGGCCAAAGGATAGATTTGGGTCTAACCACATACCTAGATAATTGAGAGAAGTGACTGTGGTCAGCGTGCCATTTGATCTTTCTGTCCTTTCGCATAGATTGGAAGGTTGTAATTTATGACTTTAAAGAAAAGCAATATGTACGTCTCCAGCGTTTATTCCATTGGCGAAGCGGCATGACCATTTATTTTGGCTAACAAGTCCATTTAATGTCTCCTTCCCGAAAATTTTAGAGCGCGTCTTTATATTCATACATTTCAACTTTTTAGCAAAATGGTAATGTCCTCATACATATTACGATCACAGCGGATATTCACAGCCTGCTTTGAGCTGTTCTTAAATTATAAATAAGGAAGCAGAGATTATTCCGACATCTAGGAGATTTCCATTTAAGCTTCAAACAATATAACTTTAGGGAGCAAATTCTTTAAATAAAAAAAATGCCTGACCTGCCTTTCTGCCTCCTGTAAATTAAAAAAATAGTCAAATGCAAATCTGTGGGTGTTCTGAACGCAGATCCAGAAAAATAAACCCACAAAGCGTTGATAATTCTTGCTGTTACTTTGAATTTATTGATTGTGTAAAACACGCTTCAGTAATTTCTCAAAGACACTTTCCAGGAGCAAAGGATCTTATATTCACCGAGTGATTGATTAGAAACTTATTCCTGGGAGTTTTATAGTTATGCAGCTTTGTTATACACCCACACACCCCAAATATATGGAGGAGCCCCTAAAAGGTCACCCATGCACCCGGAATATATATAGGAACCCCTAAAAAGACACCCACACACCCTGACTATATGGAGGAGCACCTAAAAAGACACCCACACGCCCTGAATATATGGAGGAGCCCCTAAAAAGACACCACACACCCTGAATATATGGAGGAGCCCCTAAAAAGACACCCGCACACCCTGAATATATGGAGGAGCCCCTAAAAAGACACCACACACCCTGAATATATGGAGGAGCCCCTAAAAAGACACCCGCACACCCTGAATATATGGAGGAGCCCCTAAAAAGACACCCACACACCCTGAATATATGGAGGAGCCCCTAAAAAGACACCCACACATCCTGAATATATGGAGGAACCCGAAAAAGACACCCACACACCCTGAATATATGGAGGAGCCCTAAAAAGACACCCACACACCCTGAATATATGGAGGAGCCCCTAAAAAGACACCCACACACCCTGAATATATGGAGGAGCCCCTAAAAAGACACCCGCACACCCTGAATATATGGAGGAGCCCCTAAAAAGACACCCACATCCTGAATATATGGAGGAACCCGAAAAAGACACCCCCACACACCCTGAATATATGGAGGAGCCCTAAAAAGACACCACACACCCTGAATATATGGAGGAGCCCCTAAAAAGACACCCACACACCCTGAATATATGGAGGAGCCCCTAAAAAGACACCCGCACACCCTGAATATATGGAGGAGCCCCTAAAAAGACACCCACACACCCTGAATATATGGAGGAACCCGAAAAAGACACCCACACATCCTGAATATATGGAGGAACCTGAAAAAGACACCCACACACCCTGAATATATGGAGGAGCCCTAAAAAGACACCCACACACCCTGAATATATGGAGGAACCCCTAAAAAGATACCCACACACCCTGAATATATGGAGGAGCCCTAAAAAGACACCTGCACACCCTGAATATATGGAGGAGCCCCTAAAAAGACACCCACACACCCTGAATATATGAAGGAACCCCTAAAAAGATACCACACTGTACACCCTGAATATATGGAGGAGCCCCTAAAAAGACACCCGCACACCCTGAATATATGGAGGAGCCCCTAAAAAGACACCCGCACATCCTGAATATATGGAGGAGCCCCTAAAAAGACACCAGCACACCCTGAATATATAGAGGAGCCCCTAAAAATACACCCCACACCCATGAATATATGGCGGAACCCCTAAAAAAGACACCAACACACCCTGAATATATATGAGGAGCCCCTAAAAAGACACCCACACACCCTGAATATATGGAGGAGCCCTAAAAAGACACCCGCACACCCTGAATATATGGAGGAGCCCCTAAAAAGACACCCACACACCTGAATATATGGAGGAACCCGAAAAAGACACCCACATCCTGAATATATGGAGGAACCTGAAAAAGACACCCGCACACCCTGAATATATGGAGGAGCCCCTAAAAAGACACCCACACCCTGAATATATGGAGGAGCCCTAAAAAGACACCCACACATCCTGAATATATGGAGGACCCGAAAAAGACACCCACACACCCTGAATATATGGAGGAGCCCTAAAAAGACACCCACACACCCTGAATATATGGAGGAGCCCTAAAAAGACACCACACACCCTGAATATATGGAGGAGCCCCTAAAAAGACACCCGCACACCCTGAATATATGGAGGAGCCCTAAAAAGACACCCACACATCCTGAATATATGGAGGAACCCGAAAAAGACACCCACACACCCTGAATATATGGAGGAGCCCCTAAAAAGACACCCACACACCTGAATATATGGAGGAGCCCCTAAAAAGACACCCACACACCCTGAATATATGGAGGAGCCCCTAAAAGACACCCGCACACCCTGAAATATGGAGGAGCCCCTAAAAAGACACCCACACACCCTGAATATATGGAGGAACCCGAAAAAGACACCCACACATCCTGAATATATGGAGGAACCTGAAAAAGACACCCACACACCTGAATATATGGAGGAGCCCTAAAAAGACACCCACACACCCTGAATATATGGAGGAACCCCTAAAAAGACCCACACACCCTGAATATATGGAGGAGCCCTAAAAAGACACCCACACACCCTGAATATATGGAGGAGCCCCTAAAAAGACACCCGCACACCCTGAATATATGGAGGACCCCTAAAAAGACACCCGCACATACCTGAATATATGGAGGAGCCCCTAAAAAGACACCAGCACACCCTGAATATATAGAGGAGCCCCTAAAAATACACCCACACACCATGAATATATGGCAGAACCCCTAAAAAGACACCAACACACCCTGAATATATGGAGGAGCCCCTAAAAAGACACCCACACACCCTGAATATATGGAGGAGCCCCTAAAAAGACACCCGCACACCCTGAATATATGGAGGAGCCCCTAAAAAGACACCCACACACCCTGAATATATGGAGGAACCCGAAAAAGACACCCACACATCCTGAATATATGGAGGAACCTGAAAAAGACACCCGCACACCCTGAATATATGGAGGAGCCCCTAAAAAGACACCCACACACCCTGAATATATGGAGGAGCCCCTAAAAAGACACCCACACATCCTGAATATATGGAGGAACCCGAAAAAGACACCCACACACCCTGAATATATGGAGGAGCCCTAAAAAGACACCCACACACCCTGAATATATGGAGGAGCCCCTAAAAAGACACCCACACACCCTGAATATATGGAGGAGCCCCTAAAAAGACACCCGCACACCCTGAATATATGGAGGAGCCCCTAAAAAGACACCCACACATCCTGAATATATGGAGGAACCCGAAAAAGACACCACACCTGAATATATGGAGGAGCCCTAAAAAGACACCCACACACCCTGAATATATGGAGGAGCCCCTAAAAAG
This sequence comes from Leptobrachium leishanense, assembly GCA_009667805.1. NCBI lineage: Eukaryota > Metazoa > Chordata > Amphibia > Anura > Megophryidae > Leptobrachium > Leptobrachium leishanense. Next base: position 22,849,176 of record CM019070.1, read on the forward strand.
ACACCCACACACCCTGAATATATGGAGGAGCCCCAAAAAGACACCCGCACACCCTGAATATATGGAGGAGCCCCTAAAAAGACACCCACACACCCTGAATATATGGAGGAACCCGAAAAAGACACCCACACATCCTGAATATATGGAGGAACCTGAAAAAGACACCCACACACCCTGAATATATGGAGGAGCCCTAAAAAGACACCCACACACCCTGAATATATGGAGGAACCCCTAAAAAGACACCCACACACCCTGAATATATGGAGGAGCCCCTAAAAAGACACCTGCACACCCTGAATATATGGAGGAGCCCCTAAAAAGACACCCACACACCCTGAATATATGAAGGAACCCCTAAAAAGATACCCACACTGTACACCCTGAATATATGGAGGAGCCCCTAAAAAGACACCCGCACACCCTGAATATATGGAGGAGCCCCTAAAAAGACACCCGCACATCCTGAATATATGGAGGAGCCCCTAAAAAGACACCAGCACACCCTGAATATATAGAGGAGCCCCTAAAAATACACCCACACACCATGAATATATGGCGGAACCCCTAAAAAGACACCAACACACCCTGAATATATGGAGGAACCCCTAAAAAGACACCCACACACCCTGAATATATGGAGGAGCCCCTAAAAAGACACCCACACACCCTGAATATATGGAGGAGCCCCTAAAAAGACACCCACACACACTGAATATATGGCGTAGCCCCTAAAAAGACACCCACACACCCTGAATATATGGGGGAACCCGAAAAAGACACCCACACACCCTGAATATATGGAGGAACCCGAAAAAGACACCCACACACCCTGAATATATGGAGGAGCCCTAAAAAGACACCAGCACACCCTGAATATATAGAGGAGCCCCTAAAAAGACACCCACACACCCTGAACATATGGAGGAGCCCCTAAAAAGACACCCACACACCCTGAATATACGGAGGAGCCCCTAAAAAGACACCCACACTGTACACCCTGAATATATGGAGGAGCCCCTAAAAAGACACCCACACACCCTGAATAAATGGAGGAACCCCTAAAATGACACCCACACACCCTGAATATATAGAGGAGCCCCTAAAAATACACCCACACACCCTGAATATATGGAGGAGCCCCTAAAAAGACACCCGCACACCCTGAATATATGGAGGAGCCCCTAAAAATACACCCACACACCCTGAATATATGGAGGAGCCCCTAAAAAGACACCCGCACACCCTGAATATATGGAGGAAGCCCCTAAAAAGACACCCGCACACCCTGAATATATGGAGGAGCCCCTAAAAAGACAGGCTGGAGATGCAACAAAATATGCGCACATACAGAAATAAACAGTGTTGTGACTAATCCCTACAAGGGCGGCTGCAACAACCAGAAGTATCCAGCCCAGTACATGTATAAAACATAACAAGAAAAAAAGGTGTCATCTGTGCTTATCCCTATAGCTCCGTGCGAAACAAAACACAATCACAGGTTTTGATTTACTTGAATGGCCACTGAAGTGTAAGCTCACCTGCCACGTCACGGCACCTCTGGTAGGTGAGTCCTAACTTAATTAGAACCAAGAGCTGCTTTTCTAAGCAACCTCATACTCTCATGCTGCTTTTTCAGCTAAGAGACGAAACAGTAGTTATTTTTTTTTTTATACCCTCAGAAACATTTCCACTTTGGGATTAAACACAAAAACACGGAACAAGACAGCAGCAAAATGACCTGGCTGGAGAGAAATACAACAAAATATGCATACATATAGAAAAAGCCGGTGTCGCGTCTAATCCCTAATCCATACACAGCGTGTATTCGGTGCTGGATTTTCTATGCGTATATTTTGTTATTAATACATATTCATCGGGTCGCCCCCTAATGAAATGGACTCCAGCGTTCACTGTATGTCATAAATCAACCCCTCCAGGCAGGCGATTCCATAATTTCATTTATATAAAGGAGCTTCTCTGCTGCAGATAAACTAATTAGATAGTTGATGGAACAGGAGGTAAACTAGGACGGATCTGATACTGTGTACGTGTATGTGGGCCAGCTGAAGGGAAGAGCATTGCGCGCCCATATTATCTCTTCATTTCACCCACATGTCATCTTAAGTTGCAGGAAATATGACAAGCGCTGAGTGCCTGAGACACTTTCATGACACATAATATAAATTCAGCTCAGACACCTTTTTTCCCCGAATTATTCTGCACGATTCTTCTATAAATACCATCCTCTGACATCCCTCTCTTTATGGATCCCCTGGGGATGAGCAGGTTGCTCCAATTATTTTTATTTCCACAAAGATGCAGGGGAAATGGGAAATACCTTCCTATCTCGACTCGTTGGGGGATAAACATGTTATTGTTACTTTTTATTCCCTTTGTTTCACAACGCAAAACAATTACAGAGTCGGCAGATAAAAATCGGCTTGTGTCAAACAGCAATGCTTTGGAGGATCCACATCTGTCTTTTAATTAGCAAACTCTCCACGGCTACAGAGTTGTTATTATATGCAGGTCTATTCACTAAACAGTGACGTCAGGAGAAGTGAAAATTCTAGGGTAAAATAGCCAAACCAGAAAAATTCTCCCATGTATCTCACTTTCCAAATTGACTATTTGGTCTAGATTAGTCTCTTCTCCTGACAATTCTCCTGAGTTTCACCTTTTAGTGAATAGACCCTAAAGAGAAAAAAAATCATCAGAAACAAACAAAATAAATCTTTTAGTGCCATTCTGATAAATTGGAGACCATGGAGACACAGGTTCGAATCCATGCAAGAGCACCTCTCCAGTAAGTGTCCTTGGGCAAGACACCTAACGGTACATACTTGCCACCCAGGACATACATGTAAACGAGAGAAATCTCAATGTATCCTTCCTGGTAAAATAGTTTCTCAAAATTTTTTTTTTTTTATACTGAGCACAATAGTCAGTCGCTGTATTGGGAATCAGGATAGAGAATGAGCGCACCGCATTAATGCCGAGGCTTACTTACTTAAAAAGAAACATTGTAATCGTTTTTAATTCCTTGTCAAATGTGTGAAATAAATATTTTATATCATGTGTTTGTTACATTTATTATTATTATTATTTTTTATTTATAAAGCGCCAGCATATTCCGCAGCGCTGTACAATAGGCACAGTATAGACAGGGTTACAATACATTGAACAACATTTGACAAACAGTACAGGAGGAAATGGTGGCCCTATTCCCGTAGGAATTTACAATCTAGAAGGGTTGCGGTTGGAAACAGGAGGAGAGGACTGCAACATGAGAGTGATGGGCTACAAGTTGAGAGTGATGGGCTACAAGTTGAGAGTGATGGGCTACAAGTTGAGAGTGATGGGCTACAAGTGGAGAGTGATGGACTGCAAGGTGAGAGTGATGGACTGCAAGGTGAGAGTGATGGACTGCAAGGTGAGAATGATGGACTGCAAGGGATGGGCTGCAAGGTGAGACTGAGAGTGATGGGCTGCAAGGTGAGGGTGATGGACTGCAAGGTGAGAGTGATGGACTGCAAGGTGAGAGTGATAGACTGCAAGGTGAGAGTGATGGACTGCAAGGTGAGAGTGACGGGCTGCAAGGTGGAGAGTGACGGGCTGCAAGGTGGAGAGTGACGGGCTGCAAGCTGGAGAGTGACGGGCTGCAAGGTGGAGAGTGACGTGCTGCAAGGTGGAGAGTGACGTGCTGCAAGGTGGAGAGTGACGGACTGCAAGGTGGAGAGTGATGGACTGCAAGGTGAGAGTGATGAGCTGCTAGGTGAGAGTGATTGATGGTTGCGTCAGTGAGTTGGGTGGTAGGCTTCCCTGAATGGGAACGTTTTAAGGGAGCGTTTGAAGGAAGAGAAATTAGGGGACAGTCTGACAGTATGAGGGAGAGCGTTCCAGAGAGTGGGGGCTGCGCGTGAGAAATCCTGCAGTGTATCATGGGAAGAGGTGATGCGGGGAGAAGCTAGGCGCAGGTCACTGTTTGACCTTAGGGAGCGGGCTGGGGTGTATTTGGTGATTAGTGAGGACAGGTAGTGGGGAGCTGAGTTAGTGAGGGTTTTGTTCCTTTGGTTTGTTACCAGTGAGATATGTTGTAGGATAATGAAGCTGACCTAATTTAAAATTGGATTTTTGGAATCGTGACCTTGCTGTGGTCGTGTGGATAGGGATAACGGCACCGTCTTGTTGCAGTCATTTACTCTGGGTTATAGGACCTTTTTTATTATTTTGACACATATGTTCGGGGACTCTGCGGTGAATAGTGAATTCACCACAAGTTCGGCGAAGTGGAGTCGCTGAAGTGCGCCAAACCAGAAAACACTGAAGTTTCAGTGAAATTTTGGTGCTTTCTGAATAACCCCTCGTATTTTCGGCAAAATGGAATCACCAAAGTGAGCCGAAACGGGCTGAAACGCAAAGCACCGATATTGCACGCAATTTTGGTGCTTTGTGAATAGACCCTTAGGCGTTCATTACAAAAAAAGCGTGACGGCAGCAGGCTGGAGAAATGGGCCACTTAATGACTTTCATATTTGCTTTTCAGCTTCATAATAAAGTTCTATTACGATCAGCACATTAGATCACGGAATTCTTTTAATTAAAGGTTCTCTGTTATTGCATGTGCTGTCGCAATGATTTCTCTCTCACCTTTTCATATTGATGATTAGAATCTCTAAACCTCTCACAAATCTGTACTCGTTACATTGATGGGAAATGTTAAAACCTTTCCCTTTCTAAATCCTTTCTATACAAGATATCGGAATGTGCAGGTGACGCGACATCGGCCCCCGTCGGCAATTATCCCCGTCAGCCGCGTCACTCACAGGACAGACCGTCAATGGATCCCAATGGAAACTGACGAATATACAGCAGGTTTTGGTGACCTACAGGGCCGGGTTTACATCTCAGGAGCCCGTAAACACAAAACTCTGATGCACATCCCCTCCCCCCCCAAAAAAAAGTAAAAAAATTGGGAAATATTTGTTTGGAGCAAAAAAAAAATTATTACCATTTACATATTTATATTTCGACCGCGGAATGCAGTGCTAACCACTGGGATACTATTTGTCCCCAGTCTCACTCTGCTCCCAGGGACAAGACGCAGCGGATCAGGCTACCGTTATTGCCGCAGGCTGAGAGGTGAGTCTGTGATTTATTGGGGGGATGGTTTAGGGGGTGCTACATTATTTCGCAAGTGCGGAGGTTATTTGGCATCAGCTTTTCGGTGTAGCTAAATTTTTGACGTGCGCATCCCTGCGGTAATTAGCGCTAGGACTTTGTAACCGGCTGGGTGGAGTAGAGGTAATGTCACTGCTCTGCGTGGAGAGAGCCTGTGGAGTCATGGGTTCGATCCCAGCGAGCACCTCTCCAGTAAGTGTCCTTGGCAAGACACCTAACGGTACATACTCGCCACCCAGGACATACTTGAAAACAAGAGAAATCTTAATGTATCCTTCCTGGTAAAATCCTTTCTCAAAAAAAAATACCTTACTTATCCTAGCGCTAATTACTGAATGCGCTCCTCTATAGGGTGCTCAAAGTACAGTAAGCTCGCGCAATCACTGATGCGGTAAGTGATTTCTTACGGGTTTAGCGTCAGGGATGTGAAATGGGAGCATGCTTTAAAGTCACTTATCCTGGTGGTAACGCAGGGCCGGCCCGACCATGGAGCAGTATGGAGCAACTGCTCCAAGCGGCAAATCCAGGGGCCAGTGGGAGAGCGGCATATTTTTCAGCCGACCAGTGTTCCTGCTGGGCTGAGCACCCACACGCAAGCTCAGCCTCTAGCACACATGTCCCTGCTTCACGCGCACCAGCTCCTCCTACACGCTAACGTGATGCCGGCGCCACGTCACTCACGCGGGAAGCAGCAGGACGAGGTGGGCGGTGTTCGCGAGGGCCACCATCACCTCACCCCTTGACATTCCCAGACAACCGGGCAGGTGGGTCTGTTTGTCTGCGAGTATATCACCCTGTCCATGGCCGGCCCGACCACTCAAATGCGGCAAAGTGAATGTTGCGAGGGTGACAAACCCCAATGTATCTCAATAGAAGAATCCAAACCGCAGCAGGAGAAGCTTCACGGTTGCAGCAGGAGAAGCTTCACAGTTGTAGCAGTCGTCTAGCGCTGTTGCAACATTGACACCAGCACTTCTTGAATAACCCTGATAGTCTGCAGGACTGTCGGTAATTATCAGTCTGGGAGATGTTCCCTGTCCCAGTAAAACCCCCTCCCCCACAAGGTCGTGTAGCAGCTACCTCTGCCCTACATATGTTTACGTCCATTAATTGTCACCTGTAGATTTACTAGTCACAGAAAGGACTCATCTGGAAGAGCGATGCTCGATGCTCGGTCTGTTTGCTCACAATGCAAAACCAGCTCGGCCATTCACTAATGTTTACCCAGCTGCGGCGCGAAGGGACGATTGGGGGGATGTTAGCTGGATCTCTCCGCAAATACAATCCTCACCAGTTCTATGACATGTCTATCGCAGAGGGTTCAGTGCAGGCAAACTGGAGCTCGAAGGGGGCCATGTTTATTCTACCGAGACGCAGATTAATATTCAACCCTTGCTGGTCGTCTGCCACTCGACAAACAATTCTTACGGCCATCGAAGCTCAGCCTTGGCGTCCACAACCTGCCACACATTTACGTTTCTATATTCCGGATCTAGAAACTGAGTTCTAGACCTCATGTTTGTTTGCAGGGTTCTCCTATCTCAACAATGGTATTTGCAAATTAACATAAATGTACATTTTTTTTGGGTAGTTCACGTGTTTAACCCCTTCACTACCAAGTGATTTTCCAATATATAAATTGTCAGGAACCAGCGTTTTTTGGGGGAAAAATCACTCTTTATTATTTATACAGTAAGAAATATTTGAGAATATTCCCAATGCATTCCTTACTGTAATACTATTTGGCAGGGAGATGGCGCCATCTACTGGCCACAAGGAAATGCTGCAGGTAGAACTGCAGCCCATGTCTCTGTGTCGGCCAGGGAAAGAGATATCAGGCTTACCCAGCCGATTCTAAACAGTTTTAGCACCTTGGGCATTATATACAGTGGTACCTTGGTTCACGACTCTGGTCGCGAACCGAATTGGTTGTGAACCGAATCACATTTTCCCATAGGGTTCAATGTAAATCAGGTTAATCCGTTCTGAACCATATGCGAAAAAAATGTAACCACAAAAATATGCTTTGAAACCTTTTTGTTACCATTCTTGCTCTGCACATCCTTGTCACCTTCAATAATGCTCTGCGCATCCTCGTCACCTTCAATAACGCTCTGCACATCCTCGTCACCTTCAATAACGCTCTGCGCATCCTCGTCACCTTCAATAACGCTCTGCGCATCCTCGTCACCTTCAATAACGCTCTGCGCATCCTCGTCACCTTCAATAACGCTCTGCACATTCGTCTCACCTCTCTGTGCTTTCTTTTTCCCACCACGCTTGTTCTGCACTTTCTTGGGAGCCATGCTGGATTTAATCTTATTGATTTTTTTGATTGGGTACCAAAAATAATAGACACAGGTGGTGCAGTAGACATTGCTTATTTAGATTTCAGTAAGGCTTTTGATACTGTTCCGCATAGAAGGCTTATCAATAAATTGCAATCTTTAAGCTTGGATTCCAATATTGTTGAATGGATTAGGCAGTGGCTGAGTGACAGGCAACAGAGGGTTGTGGTAAATGGAGTTTATTCGGCGCAAGGTCTTGTTACCAGTGGGGTAACTCAGGGGTCAGTACTTGGACCCATTCTCTTTAATATTTTTATTAGTGATATTGCAGAAGGTATTAATGGTAAAGTATGTCTTTTTGCTGATGACACAAAGATTTGCAACAGGGTTGACATTCCTGGAGGGATCAGCCAAATGACAAATGATTTAGGTAAACTAAAATAATGGTGGGAGCTGTGGCAATTGAGTTTTAATGTGGATAAGTGCAAGATAATGCACCTGGGACGTAAAAACCCAAGGGCTGAATATAGAATATTTGATACATCTGAGGGTTGGGATTTAGGGGTTATTATTTCAGAGGATCTAAGGGTAAGTAGTCAATGTAATAGAGCAGCAGGAAATGCTGGCAGAATGCTTGGAAATGCTGGCAGAATGCTTGGTTGTGTAGGGAGAGGTATTAGCAGTAGGAAAAGGGAAGTGCTCATGCCACTGTACAGAGCACTGGTGAGACCTCACTTGGAGTACTGTGTGCAGTACTGGAGACCGTATCTCCAGAAGGATATAGACATCTTAGAGAGAGTTCAGAGAAGGGCTACTAAAATGGTGTACGGCTTGGAGAAAAGTTACCAGGAAAGGCTTAATGATCTTAACATGTACAGCTTGGAAAAAAGACGAGACAGAGGAGATATTAGAGGGGCAAAGGTTTAAAAGTAACATCAGGAAGCATTATTTTACTGAGAGGGTGGTGGATACATGGAACAGCCTTCCAGTAGAAGTGGTTGAGGCCAAAACAGTAATTGAATTTAAGCAAGCATGGGATAGGCATAAGGCTATCCTAAACAAAAGATAAATCCAGGTAAAGTATCCATGTAATTGGGCAGACTAGATGGGCCGAAAGTTTCTTATCTGCCGACATTTTCTATGTTTCTATGTTTAATACAGTAATACTGAACAGTACTGTGCTACAAAGCACACAAAAAAAGCTTGACAGTAGCCCTGTCTGCGACCGCGATCCGTGTTCGTAACCCGAGGTGGAGTTCGTGAACGGAGGTAAAATGTTGACGAACTTCCTGGTCGCGAACCGAATTGTCGTGAACAGGGGCGTTCGTGAACCGAGGTACCACTGTACTTCCTTTTCTGGCGACATTTATTTGCTTATGTTTGCTAAATTTTTGTGTGGAATACCGGTGTATATGGTTTGGTGTCCCGGATAAGCCTCTAGTGTGTTTTTTTTTACTTTTCGGTTGCCTCACTCTCGATCATTGAGTCCAAAGACACATTTTCAGCAAAATAATCTTCCTAAAATATATCACTCCTATCAGGTGCGTTAGAATGAGTTCTTCCAGTGACACATTGTATCTGCGATACAGATTTCTATTCGAGAGCCGGGTCTTATTGTTAAAACTGCCAAATATCTCCGATGAATAGATTAATATATTCCTACAAAAAATACCTCTGAGTTCCGTAATGTGCACCTAGACCTGTCCATGTATTGCCGAAATGTCAAGAATAGAACATTCAATTTACGTGTAAAAAGTGAGGAAGCAGGGACTGGCAACAATAGTGCGGGCGGATGGAGGAGTTAGAGAAAGGCTGTCCAACTGAGGTACCATCTGCTGGCAAGAAAATATATATTTATTTCGCTTTGAAAACACTAGAAAATGAAAGGCAAGCAATCATTCCGAGTCCATAGAAACCAGGTGTTCCTTCCGTAAATTCTGCCTCTGTGTTACTATATAGAGACACTGTGGACGTGGCAGATCAGCGCATCGATGGAAGGGGATTATTAACGATAGGTGGGCAAGACATTACTGTGATTGTTATCTACAAGATATTAGATAGGGGTGGCATGGAGCAGGTGCCATGAAAACGTCTCAGGCAGCTGGGAGTTATCATCCAGTGAGCAGAATCCGGAGCCTGCGCTACGGGGACAAAGCTGGCGTCTGTGCCTTGAACAAGCATCCTGCCCTCTGTCATGTAACCTACAACACTCGCCCTCATCCCATATGTTACATATAATAACGGAATCCCCTGATCCCTACGCGCAGACACCGCAAAGCCCGCACTGCCGGTCTTTAGCAGAGCCGGTAATCTATTAATATGAGAGACGCACAGAAAAAGCCGGGTCAAAGGCAAGATATAATATACAGCCACGGGAATAGTCAGAAAAGGGAGCCAAGGTCGGTACACTGAAAACGAGGAATAGGAAGGGTTAATGCCAAGAGAGTAGTCAGAACAAAACCAGGGTCAATACACACAATAAATCCATAAAATGGGTCAGAAGAACGCGCTATCTGGGTAAAACCACGACAGGGCAATGAGGGAAATTCACGTCTTGGTTTGTAAATCCGGCGGTTGTCGCATCATCACGATGCGCCCCGCACACATTATTGAGCCGGCAATATTAGCGGCCGGCCAGCGTTCAGCAAGGATGGCGCTGCCGCACGCTGACCACCCTGGGAGACCTCAAACGTGACCCATATCTGTATATATATATATATATATATATATATATAATTTTGGAGCCATCGGGGTGAGTTGATGCGGTAAACTAAATATATAGGGCCTATTACATTCTTCACGGAAAAAAAAAATTGTGCAAAGCGTGTATTTTTGGCCGAAGCAATACAAATTAACGCGCGTAAATCACCGCTGGTATTACAATCCTCGTGCATTTTTTCATCTGTTGAGCAATAACGCGTGTAAAACGGACCTGCAAAAACACGCACGCGCAGTAACGTTGCGTGCAGAAATCAGTGTTCGGACTGTTTTTTTTCACGCAATTCAGCCAATCAGAAATAAGAACCACAATTGTCTCAGGTTATGTTTTGCGCCTGTCAAAGTCAATCTGCGCATATTTGCTGTATCAATAAAAAAACACGCACAACTTCTCCATTTTATTGCTTTGGGTATGTGTAGAATGTGTAACGATACTTTGCTGTGTATTTTTTTTTGGGCTGGTGTATTTGGGTTCGGCCAGGTTGATAGAATTTGCCAGTAACACCAGCTTTTAGGAGTTGCTAAAATTATGCGCGCAAAGGCTGTGCGTTACAAACTGCGCATAGATTGTAACACCATCCGCGTACCAGCGCACAAACGCATTTGCGCTCACAATGTTAAGTATAGGACGCGCGAAATACAGTAAGCTCGCGCAGCGTTCGCGCAGGTTCACCCGCGGTAGACGTATACGCGCGTTTGTCACGCTGACATTGTAATACGACGTTCAGCGCAAAGGGTTTTGCCCCTCGCGTTAATGCGTTTTTTTGCAAACGTATGCGCGAAGAATGTAATAGGGCCCATAAAGTATACATTGTGTGTGTGTGATTATTAGATCAAGACTATAAGTCGGTGTAACATAATCTTTCCTCTGCGTCGCTTATCAGGCTACATTCCCGGGTTGATTATATAAACGTTTTATTTCGCATTTCCTTACATATAGGAGAAAATCAAAACAAACTCTCCTCTTTATTATTATTTATGGGAAGCTGTCACACATTTCATTTTGCCTGTAGGTGCCAAATTCCATTTCCCCCTAGGTTTTTCTCATTCATGCTCAGGTAGTTCTGCGCGACATCGTTTCGTGAATGAGCCTGTTGCCTAGGTGATGCAGCAGTTGCCATGGCAGCATGCCCATTCATGATGCAATATTTGCACTGACATTTCCTTGATGAGAACCCAGCTTTTCCCAGCATACACCTGACCACCTCTCTCTCTCTCTCTCTGCCCGACTGCTCAGTCTCATCTTTTTTTTTTTTTTTTTTTCTCAATGCCCTAATTTCATGTTTTACGACTTAATAGCACGGTAATCAGGGATGTTCGGCGACGGCCTACAATGCCTGTAAAATAATTAGATTCACAGTGGGTTGATTGAAATCATTAAAAACATCATTTTAAACCCGCCGCTATATTAGGGTTATTTTTCTTTCTAATTATTTTTTTTAAATATTTTGAAACTTTTCGATGTAAAATTAATGCGATTAAAAAAAAAAGTATAAAAAAAGTTGTATTTCCATCAAATTTTCACACGGGTATCAATCCAACATCCAAGGGGTCTATTCACAAAGCACCAAAATTGAGTAAATATTTTCATTTTGGTGCATTTTGACTCACTTCGGCTATTCTATTTCGTTGAAAAATTTGGTGAATTCACTATTTATCGAATGTTCACCATATTTAGCTGAAAATGGAGTCACCGAAGCAGTTATCGGCAAAAAGTGACGAATTGGCCCCGGTGAATTCCACCGAACTGGGGGAAAAAAAAGTCGTTACGGAAATACAAAGTAATAAAATGCACGATATTAAAAACACGAATATACAGAGTAACAGAAAATAAATATGTAGGAAATATAGTCACTGTGTTATATGTTTACAGGTGCATTCTGTATATAGTCACTATGTTACATGTTTATAGGTGCATTCTGTATATAGTCACTATGTTACATGTTTACAGGTGCATTCTGTATATAGTCACTATGTTACATCTCAAAATCTCAATGTATCCTTCCTGGTAAAATCCTTTCACAAAACTGTATACAGAATGCACCTGTAAACATGTAACATAGTGACTGTACACAGAATGCACCTGTAAACATGTAACATAGCGACTATATACAGAATGCACCTATAAACGTAACATAGCGACTATATACAGAATGCACCTGTAAACATGTAACATAGTGACTATACAGAATGCACCTGTAAACAGGTAACATAGTGACTATATACAGAATGCACCTGTAAACATGTAACATAGTGACTATATACAGAATGCGCCTGTAAACATGTAACATAGTGACTATATACAGAATGCACCTGTAAACATGTAACATAGTGATTATATACAGAATACACCTGTAAACATGTAACACAGTGACTATATACAGAATGCACCTGTAAACATGTAACATAGTGACTATATACAGAATGCACCTGTAAACATGTAACACAGTGACTATATACAGAATGCACCTGTAAACATGTAACACAGTGACTATATACAGAATGCACCTGTAAACATGTAACACAGTGACTATATTTCCTACATATTTATTTTCTGTTACTCTGTATATTCGTGTTTTTAATATCTTGCATTTTATTACTTTGTATTTCTGTAACAATTCAATATTCTTGAACCCAGGACATACTGAAAATGAGAGAAATCTCAATGTATCCTTCCTGGTAAAATACTTTATAAATAAATTTCGCTGTCTATTCTCCTGAATTAGGCTTTGTGAATAGATGAATTGCTCCGAAATTCTCAATTTGGTGTCAAATTTGGACAATGGTGAATGACCCTGCAAGTGTTAATGTTCTATAACAACATAGAGTTGCGGCATGTGTGTTTTCCTCCTTAGTGTCACCACGTATCCCCCAACGACCGTTCTGTGCAGAATCGTTATCCGAAACAATATACAGAGTTCAGTTCGGCTCCACGTAGGTGACGCCATGGCAAAATCACATTCCTCCCCTCCATTGTTACGTGTTGGTTTGGCCGGCCCTAGCAGCACGCAACGCTTTTGGCATCCTTACACGGTCTCTGGCCAATTACTGGGTTTTAATTAAAGGGTTTTCTATACCATTCATGGAAGAAGGGGAAAAAAAAAAAGGAGTTGCCTAGCAATGGTAGACAGTGCGCAGACCCTCCGGCATCTCATAATCCTATAGCAGCCATTGACATCTCAACGCCTGTTTTCAGACATTTGGCAGGAAACCCGACAGTTACGCGCTAATAGAATACAGTTGTGCTAACGGCAATTATTTTGATTAACCTTATTGTTTCGGCGACATTCTGAAATCATGTTTTTTTTATTCAGAATAGCAACGTGATCCAACCAATGTGCCCTTGGCACGCTGACACCATCTGAAGGCTGATCGAAAATCAGGGAAGAGCAAACAGCGATTATATGTTTATATTGTATTCCTGCATAGGCCAACTAGGTCTGGGGCTACAGTGGCAGATTGAAGGGGGGGGCAATGCTTTAAACATGATCTGCTGCATTAAAAGGTCATTTACATCACAAAGCAAATTAAAGGGGCGCTGAGGTGGCAATAATTTTCCACCTCTATTTTCAAGCCCATTGGACAATTTCTGAAAGAAGGAAAGGGGTCATCCTTAGGGATGCACTGAAATTTCGGCCAACGAAATTATCGGCCGAAAATGTTTCTTTCGGACGAAAAGTAAAAATAGGCGGAAAAAAATAATCCGAAAATCAGTCATCCGAACCAGGGCCTGGAACCAGATACTGGTGATTTGACAGTAACATACGGTGCAATTCGGCAGAAGTGAGAACTATGAATTTGTCTATCCACAGACTGACGAACTGCACCGAAATTTCTGCGAAATTACCTGATTTTCGGTGTTTCAATCCAACAGGTTTCAAAAGTCAGTGACTGTTTATCTGGCATCTCCTCCTGGATGGCCTCCCACCACCTAAAGATCAACATGTCAAAGACTGAGCTCCTACTTATTCCTCCCTCCAATGCCTCCCCACCTCCTGACTTCTCTATCACGGTGGAGGGTATCACCATCTCCCCATCAAACCAAGTTCGCTGTCTTGGAGTTACACTGGACTCTGCTCTTTCCTTCATCCCCCACATCAAGTCTCTTTCCTCCTCCTGCCGATACCAACTGCGTAATATTTCCAGAATTCAGCCATTTCTTACCGCTGTCACCACAAAACAACTCATACACGCCCTGGTAATCTCCCGACTCGACAATTGCAATAATCTCTTATCTGGCCTCCCTCTGTCCCGCCTCTCCCCCCTACAATCCATCCTGAACGCCTCCACCAGGCTAATTCACCTCACCCGCCGCTCTGTCTCTGCCGCTCCCCTCTGCGAGTCCCTTCACTGGCTCCCCATCCACTGCAGAATTAAGTTCAAAATCCTTATCCTTACCTACAAAACCCTCACTAACTCAGCTCCCCACTACCTGTCCTCACTAATCACCAAATACACCCCAGCTCGCTCCCTAAGGTCAAACAGTGACCTGCGCCTAGCTTCTCCCCGCATCACCTCTTCCCATGATAGACTGCAGGATTTCTCACGCGCAGCCCCCACTCTCTGGAACGCTCTCCCTCGTACTGTCAGACTTTCCCCTAACTTCTCTTCCTTCAAACGCTCCCTTAAAACATTCCTATTTAGGGAAGCCTACCACCCAACTCACTGACACAACCATCAATCACTCTCACCTTACAGTCCTCTCCTCCTGTTTCCAACCCCCACCCTCCCAGATTGTGAGTTCCTACGGGAATAGGGCCCTCATCTCCTCCTGTACTGTTTGTCAAATGTTGTTCAATGTATTGTAACCCTGTCTATACTGTGTTTATTGTACAGCGCTGCGGAATATGCTGGCGATTTATAAATAAAGAATAATAATAATAATAATATAATAATTATTTTTTAATTATTTTTTTTTAAGGACCGTTTATTCTTTTTTACTTTTTAATGCGAAAACCCTTTATATTTCTTAAAAGAAGTTTTTTTTTAAAAAGAAATTTTTTTATATTTTAAAAACTGGTTATAATTTTTTTAACAGACCTAACTATTATTTAGTAAAGGACCTTTTTTATTATTTAGACACATTTTTACTACATTTTTATTGATTTAAACTTCTATTAAGAGAATAGGAGACTCCTTTTTTTTTTTCCAGTTCGGTGGAATTCGTCGATGCCAATTCAGCTGCTATCGGCACAATTAGGCGCTTTTCACTGACATGCGATAACTGCTTTGATGACTCAAATTTCCGCAAAATACGGTGACCAATCGATAAATAGTGAATTTGGAACAAAATGGTATCGTCGAAATGGGCTCAAGTGCAAAGTGCCAAAATTGCGTTCAATTTCGTCGCTTTGTGAATAAACGCTTATGTTTTGTGCTGTTTTATTATCTCCTTTTTCCCTTTTTTCTTGCGTACCAAATAGATAGCACACGTTGACAGTTTTATATAAAGGCTGTTCTTCGCCCTATGTTTTAATATATCCATCCTCTGCTATCTGAACCCCCTCCATTCTGAGCATTGCTCCCAGTGGCCTCAGAGGAGCTGTCAATCACCCAGTTTAGAAGGTCAACCCTCAATACCTCAGCAGCTGCTGAATTGCTGCAGCGCAGCAATTCCGTTTGCTGCAGCAGTGTCGTTGAACCCTTTGGATGCGAATTTTGAATCCAAAATGGCCGACGATTTCTTAATGAAAAATTCAGATTGTTTTTCGGATCACTCGGACAAAAAATAATAAAGAGAAGCAGTCAGCACAATTCCGTTTTGTATGCACACACCACAAAATGATAGTGTTTAATGAATAAACGTTATGTTTACTTCTGAAACAATATATAAATTGAACTGTAATATATGTCTATGTGCAGGGGGAAATAATAAATAAATATTTTGTGCTTTGGTGAACAAAAACCTCAAAATTAACATTGCTGTACGGAATTATTACTTGCTTCGAGGCGGCGGCCATCTTGCTGTAGGGCATTGTTACTTGCTTCATGCGGCGGCCATCTTTAAAACGTCACACTCAGCATCTCCTCGGGTCGCTGCAAGTGCTAGGTTAGCACTGCTGAGCGCTGAGCGGTTGAACGGCGTTCAATGCAAGTTGCTAACTTAGCACTTGCAGCGGCTGAGGTATTGAACAGGCCTCAGGAAGGAGGAAACATGGCCGCCTCCATGAGGAGAGCAGTCAGATTAAGAACTAAAAAAGCCTCACAAAACTCTATTTGAAGTTGTATAATAAAGCATTTTACTGGATTAATTGAGTTACAACAAAACACATATCAAAAAGCTGCACAGCAGACGACAGGTACACTTTAAAGGTAGTGGTGTTTTATAACCGAGGTAATGTGTTTTTTATGGGTATATACAATGCTATATACCCATTTGTGTTTTATTACAGAGGCAAATGTGTCTTTTATGGGCGTACGAGAAGGTCTCCGTCGCCAATCATTTTTTAATGCTGAAGGAAACGGCTATGGAATTTATTAAATGTTATGGGAACCCTTTTTTTTTTACGTGGAGGATTAATTCGCTGCGCCGGGTCTTTTACTAAATCAAAAACGGCAAATAAATGTGTTACAGAGGCGAATTATTAAGGCCATCGCCGACACATTCTGCAGGTTCCTTCGTGGGAAGCTCTTACCTCCCTCAGGCAAATTTAACGGTGTCAGCAATTCAGGAAAAATTGCATAGCTTAAGGAACGTGTTGGAAACCAGACGTAAGACAATCCCTAATTGTATAAAACCAGCCATCTGCCATAGTCACTGATCGATGGGTCGGCCGTAGAATAGTGCCAGGGTTTTTTTTTTAATAAAAGACGCTTGTTGCTACCGAAATAGGATTTGCATTTTTCCTTTTTTTGTTATTTATATGGTTGCCATTGCCGGTTTATTGACATTATCAAACATCTAGTGCCATTTATAATAATTAAATGTGTCTTTTTATATCCACTCTAAGTATGAGGCGCTGGAAGGGATGGTTTATTTAAAGAAACACTACCTCTTACATAAGCTGTAACTAGATTAATTGTGCATTGCAGACAAAACCACATTACAGCTGCTGTTTTTTTCTTTGTTTGAAGTAATTGCACCTAAAAAGAAAATTGTTTTCTCCATACCTTTTTGTTGATTGTTTCCCCAAAGTTCTTTTTACTTTTGTGGCTTATCTAATCTACAGTATTTAAAAGTTTAATGAGATGGAGGAGGGAATCTTTAGATAAGGCTGCATGGAGCTATTTTTCCTTCACGCTACTCTAGTTAAAAGCTGGCAGCTGAATGAGGTTAGACAGGGAGCTTAAAAGACTTCTAGTCTACCCCCTGGTGATGTCCTTTGAATACATCCCACACAATACAATGATGTGAGTCGATGACTGACCCATTCACTCCATTCTATGGCCAAAGCTACACAGTGAGGAGCAAGTGATGGAATGATAATGTGGGGGGGGCAGTTTACAACACAAAATATCACACAATGGATGCGCCCAGTGACACATATAGAGGAAAATATCACACAATGGATGCACCCAGTGACACATATAGAGGAAAATATCACACAATGGATGCACCCAGTGACACATAGAGGAAAATCTCACACAATGGATGCAGCCAGTGACACATATAGAGGAAAATATCACACAATGGATGCACCCAGTGACACATATAGAGGAAAATATCACACAATGGATGCACCCAGTGACACATATAGAGGAAATTATCACACAATGGATGCACCCAGTGACACATATAGAGGAAAATATCACACAATGGATGCACCCAGTGACACATATAGAGGAAAATATCACACAATGGATGCACCCAGTGACACATATAGAGGAAAATATCACACAATGGATGCACCCAGTGACACATATAAAGGAAAATATCACACAATGGATGCACCCAGTGACACATATAGAGGAAAATATCACACAATGGATGCACCCAGTGACACATATAGAGGAAAATATTTTCTTAACTAAACATACAAGAGAAAAACAAAAGACATGTAAGATATCAGTAACATTAAATAAACACAATGAGCACATTTCGGTTTTTTGGTGGTAGCATCTCTTTAAAGGGACACTCCAAAACTGGAAACCCTTAAGTTTTCTCGTAGAACTTGAGTAACTTTATTATTACTTTCAGATTTGTCTTAAACTGTTATTTATTTTGTGTTTCTTACTCCGGCAGTTCCTGGAGCTCCTCCTTTTTTTATTTCATTTGTCGCAGGCGTCTCACTACTTGGTTTTCCACCAGTCTCAGACGACCAACAGGTTTCACTGCTGAACTTTCACTGCATCAAGCGTTAATGGTCCGCAAGAGTGAAATTGGCTCATTGCAGACAGTGTCACCACTTAGTGTGAGGTCATGGTGTAGTGACCTCAATACTATGTGATCCCGCCTGCTGTAGAAACTGGGTGCGGAGGCGGAAACTCCTCCACTTCAAACAGTGTTTTCTGACAGATCTGGGCAGCAGGGGGGAGGGAAGTGGTTGCACTCCTCATATCCTTGACCATTTTTTATTTTTTTTGGTATAATAAATTTATTCACATATTCAATGGGTACAAAACAGTGCCAAACCACGATATCGACAATAAACAAAAGGCAAAGATGTACACGTTGAAAGATATCAGTCCTTGACCAAAGATATAGCGGTCAGGATGCGTAGCATGTCCCTTTACATTTCATGTACTGATGTAAACGCAGATTAAAGCTGGTGTCAGGCGAGCGCACTATGTGCACCCGTACTGGCGTGCCTCCCGCTGTCCGTTGCAGCGTTGTGATGCTTTGACGGGCACACGCTGTAGCATGCGCACGAATTGTGTGCTCTACAGTGGCTGTGCAGCGGCCTTGCTGCAAGTTTCTCCGTCGAAGCGCTACGACGCGTGTTCGACGGGGCTGCAAAGCGTGATCCTCCATAGGTAGGAGGATCGAACCTTGCAGCGTTGAGCGCACTAACTGCACTCAGCGGGGTGGCCAGACGGGCGTCAGAATGTAAGGAGCGTCCACTCTCACGGACAATCCTTCCGCTCTGCAAAATGCTCGTCTGACACCGGCCTAATTCTTCAATCACAGGACTACTGAATGTTAGAGATGGGAATTTGTTTTGGAAAAATTCGGAATTCGGAACGAAATTTGATAATTCGTATTCGGAAGTACTTCCAAATAACGAAGCGATACGAAAACAAAACGAAAACGAAAGGATATGATACGAAACTAAACGAAATGGTATATAACTAATTTCTTTCATTTTACACTGTCATCATCATAAAAGAAAAATTTGAAAAATTTATATCAACTATCGAACTTGAAATGAACTATCAAATGCATATCAACTATCGAATTCGATTCGATATGAATCCGATACGATACAAATCAATCCGAAATGAAACGAAACACGAAACAAAATTAGTTACGAAATTCCGAAAACAAAATTATTTAGAACGAAACTAAACTAAACTAAACAAATTTTTCGGCCATGCACATCCCTACTGAATGTCATTTTTGAGAATGTCCTTTTCCTATTTATTGACCGACAGGACGTATAATCATTAAATACCTCATTTATTAGCCCCTTAACCCCCTCTTCACGGCTGAAACTCACCAGATTTCACCCACAGCCTCGCTGATGTTCTGTCACAGTTCATGTGGTTAATAACATCCTTGTTAATTAAAATATAAGGATCTGCTCCTTCCTTAGAGGTGCATTGTGGGTAAAGTGACTGTTCTTCCTTTTTTTTTTTGTTCTATTCTGACATAGAAACAGCTGCGTGTCTGCGAGCGGTACAAATTACAGGAGATAATAAGTACGTTTTATGCAAAAGCGGCTTGGCTATAAATATTCCTCCGAGGAGAGAATATAATGCCGAGCACAGGAGGTGTCTCCAACTTGGAAAAGAGGAACTCTGAAGGAATTGGGACGATCACGCAGAACAAAACAAGAAATATATAAGGGTCAGAGAGAGACAATCTGGCCCCTAAAATTTCACCGAAGAGGGAATTTCTCCGTACGGTGACATTTGGGGGCCATTCGGCTATTCAGAGAGCAGGCAGTTCACCAAATTTTGACGAATTGGCAGCAAATACGATCTTTGAAGACAGTGAATTCCCCTATAGAGAAGCAATGGTTAATCTATTCCGAGACACCGAACAGCAGAGAAATGTCAGTGAAATGCCCTGATGTTCGGTGTTTTCATTCGGCAGGTTTAATCAGGTGAATCCCATAGGTTTCAATGTAAAAAATATTCCCGTTTTAATCCAATATCTAATAAACCGTTTATTCTTTTAATCTGCAGCAAAAAGTCTCTTTATTTATTGATTATTTTTTTTTAGGATTTTTTTAGGCATTTTTCAGTTTTTTGCAAACAAACTGGATCAGCAGACTTTCAGTTTCGTAATGAATTACGGTAATGACTTTATATACCTTTGCTATTGTACCATGAACTTTACACCTACTGATGAAGCGATAACGATCGCGAAACGCGTTTGAGTGTTTTATTTGTACTTTTTATCTTTGTTTTAATAAATTAGCCTTAAAACCAATTGCTGGTATCCTGATACTGATTGGAGCAAACAGGTTTCCTCAGGCTGTACGGGAGATCCGGTGCTCCCTCTAATGTTGCCGGCTGCTGGATACATCTGGTGTCTGATTTAGACACAACAATATGTGAGTGTATTCCCTTACTCCATATAAACTTCACCTATGTTGTCTAAACCTGCTACGCTATATCAGCTTTCTACTTTGTTTGAGGTGTACAATAGAAGTATATGGAGAGGAGGGGGACACCGCTGTCGGAGGAAGCGCTGATCCTATCAACTATTTCCATTGTTCCGATTTCCTGGGTGGGTTTGGATATACCACCACCTGATGGAGATAGCCGCTGATTTGACATAAAGACAATTTTTTACTGTGGACGGATATTTTTCATTTAATGGTCAATATTGGTTATTAAAACCACCTCTAGGTGGCGCCAAGAATACAGGCTCCTTTTTTCTATAATATTCCAAGATGGCAATGCCAGGATTCATCGGGCTCAAATTGTGCAAGAGTGGTTCAGGGAGCATGATACATCATTTTCACACATGGATTGGCCACCGCACAGTCCAGGCCTTAACCCCATTGAGGTTAATCTTTGGGATAATGTGCTGGAGAAGACGTTACGCAGCGCCGCGACTCTCCCATCATCAATACAAGATCTTGCCACAAATTAATGCCACTCTGGACGCAAATAAATGCGGTGACATCGCATGAGCTTATCGACACAATGCCGCGGCGAATGCCTGCCGTGATCACATCAAAAGGTGACACTACCAGATATTACAGCGTGTGCCTTTTTTTGGCCATGTAGGGTATAACCCTCCCACCAAATGATAGACTTTTAATTATCCTTATTCAGAAGATGTGGGAAATTTACCGAGACCTTGATGGCTGTCCATGTTTCAGCAGATGGATATGAACTACATTTCTCAACTTTCTCCACAAGACAAGCCAGCAATATTGTTCAGCATAGTAAAACCTCTCAAATTCCATTGTTCTGATGCGTCGTTCTGCCAGCTCTCGCGGTGTCTTCAGAGAGAACCCACTTAGAGCTCAGTAGCGGACTGGTAGCGATTGGATTAAAATATAACTGGCAATTTCAGCTTTCTTGGCACGCAGCGGGGGCTTAAATTAAAGAGGAAACTGAGTCGTAAAAAGAACTGCGTAGAAGCCAACTTTATAATTTGCCCAATCGGCCCACGTAGAGATGAACTATTCCCTTTGTAGGGATGTTGATGGTTTTCTGTGACGGAATCTGGATGGATCGCTACAGGGTAATTCCTCCTGGAAGGTGGATTTTATAGTTTTGATCGTTTGTGGCAGTAAATACAAACAGAAGGAGACGTGTATTGAATTGTGGAATAATACGAATGTTGGTTATAAGGAAATCTATTAGTAGAAAGAGTTTATGTTCGGGTTTGAGGTGGCAGGTGACCCAGGAGGCAATCAGAGGGATCTAGAAATTGTGGGAAAACATTCATTTAGGAGAAGTTGCATGGAGATCATCTTTATCTCCTACGTGGGGGCACCAAGCCAATGGTCCTGAATAATTTTAATAATACTAGCAACAGACTGGGACCCTTATTTTCTTGGAAATGTAACATTGTGTTAAATTCCATGTTCTGATGTAACAACGGTCCCTAGATAACACCTGATGAAAAGATTTGCTTCGAAAAACCGAGAACTGCAATTGCGTGTCATGGGCTTGTAGCTAGTGGTCAAGGACCGTCTTCCTTAATGGGATGTCAGAGTACCAGACTGGGCCATTATTATCTTAAAACCCCAAAAGTGTGATTTTATACTTCAGATTTATGGTGCTTGGTACTTAATGAAGACTCAAGAGATAGAAATGTTCAGACATGGAAAAAAGGTGTCATCTGCGCTCGTTTCTATGTGTTCCATGTACAACAAAACTGAGGTTTTTGTTTGTTTCAATGGCCATTGCAACGTAAACTCACTCGCCACTTCACGGCACCTCTTTACAGAGTGAGTACCTACCTAACATGTACCAAAAGTCCGCTCTACTGAGCAGCTCCAAGCCCCTCCTGTTGCTTTTCAGCCAAGGAGAGGCAAAGATGGTGGGTTTTATTTATACACGCACGAAACACTTCCCATTTGGGATTAAAAACAAAAACATGGAAAGAGGAACAGCTGCAGAACGACGAACTGGTGTTACAAGCATGATATACATAAATACAGAAAAAATGGCGTCGCGCCGATACTCACCGGAGCGGCAGCAACTGCCAGGAGTAACAGCCCAGTTAATGTATAAAACATAACAAGGAAAAAAGGTGTCATCTGCGCTCGTTTCTATGTGTTCCATGTACAACAAAACTGAGGTTTTTGTTTGTTTCAATGGCCATTGCAACGTAAGCTCACTCGCCACTTCACGGAACCTTATGCAGGACAATTCCAGAGAGTTTATACAATGGCCATCAAGACGTCTTCATTTCGATGTCATGAATCCTCACTTAAACTCAATCAGAGCAATGCCAGGGTTCTCTAGCCAACTGTAATGGCCACCCAGTCATTTGAATGGCAATAGCATGGAATCCCACTCAAACCAATGGAGATGCCCATCCAGACTCATGATATGGGGATGTGTGCCAAATCCTACAGAAATGCTAATACAAACTCATGCAGGGCAAAAAAAGGGAATCCCACCCAATTCTACTAGAATGCCCATCCAAACTAATGCAGGGAAATACAAGGGAATACCACCCAATTCTACAAGAATGCCTTCCCTCCACCCAACTCTTAGTACAGATTTCTGATGTTGCCTTCTAAGTCCTAAAGAAATGCTAACCCAAATCCATGAACGATAAAACACAAAATCCCACCAAATCCTATGGTGATGGCCATCCAAACGTATGCAGGTTAAAACAAAGGAATCCCACTCAATTCTAAAGTAATGCCACCCCACCCCCATCCCAGACTCCTGGAAGGTGATAGCAGGAATCTCTATCAAATCTACAGAAATTCTAACCCAAACCCATGAACGGCAAAATAAGGTAATCTCACCCAATCCTACTTAAATGCCAATCCATAATTATGCAGGTTTAATTAAGGGAATCCCATCCAATCCTACAAGAATGGCCATCCAAATTTATGAAGGGTAAAACACGGCAATCCCACCCAATTCCACAGGAATGCCTACTCCACCCCAGACTCATGGAAGGCAAAATCAAGAATCTCTATCAAATCCTACAGAAATGCTAACCCAAACCCATGAACGGCAAAACAAGGGAATCCCACACAATCCTACTGAAATGGTCATGCACACTCATGCAGGGTAAAACAAAGGAATCCCATCCAATCCTACTGAAATGGTCATGCACACTCATGCAGGCCAAGGGAATCCCACCAATCCTACCGATTTGCTAACCTAAACCAGTGAAGGACAAACTCACAAATGAATACAGGGCAATAATGTGTATCTCTACCAAAAAATGCCCACCAAGACCTATGCTGGAAACGCTTGTGGAATCCCAACCAGTTCAACATTCATGACAACCCAAACCTATGCAGAAAAATGCCTTTGAATCCCACCCAGTCTTACAAAAATATCCATCTAAACTAATGTAGCTAATTCAGGACGAGTCTCCACTCAATCCCACAAAAACCTCCACTCAAACCCATGTGGGACAAAACAGGTCAGAGGTTCCAGATCTGTGGAAGACTGAAGTTCCCATGGAACAGATACATGGTATAAAATAATAAAAGCTTTTAAACTCATTTAGAGATGGAGCTTTGAAGGCTATAATACCCCCGTGAAGTAAATTAAAATGAGACATTATTTTCCCATTTCGTGTAAACTGAGAGCTCTTCTGCGTCATCAGAATTCTACTGGGTCTAATCATGGAACTGCTCAATAATGCATACACGACCGAATTAAACGTATCCAGGGACATGGCTGATTGGTTCTCTGCCTTTTGTGACTGTGTACATATTGCAGTTACAGTACGAAAGTGTGTCATGTGGATAAGCCGGGCCGCGACAGGTAAAGAATATCTGCCTTTAACCTAGACATAGGAATTCTACACTCTGGTTACAGATTAAATGTGTGTATCGTCGATCGTGCGTAGTAATCACTGCACAATAACAAGGTCTCAATCATCCCATTGATCGAATCCGGCTTCTTCTGACTCGTGTTGATATAAAAAGTTTGAGATGTGTGTATAATAATCCTACTGTGTGTGTAAATAAGTAAAGGCAGGTTACACAACACAAAAGAAACGTGCTGTTTTTGGAAACAAATGACGTAAACTCAGAGTGAGTGATTGAAGTTTATTATTCTACACAAATATAATAAACAGTTCTATGCTTGGATTTATATTACAAATAGGCGATGTATAGATCCCCCCCCCCTATCTTGACAAATCCAAGCGCCAGGTAAATACTGAATTTTATCTCTGGCTCTCTCCTGAATTTTCGGATTAATCTACAGAAGTCCATACACAAAACCTTTCCCTGGCACCTACAGTGTGTGACCGGCTGCTACCGTCACTTACCGGCTCCTAGGTTTGATAAACACTGCCTAGCCTTAGAATTTTATACACAGATTTCACTAAATGTTAGTAAAATTTCTGTCGAATACCTTTTTATTAATGTATTTTATTATTATCTATAGGCTTACAGAACATTATTTACTGTATATCTCAAACATACAGGGTTATTCAAAGAGATTCGAAAAGTCAGCGCACGTTCGGTGACTTTTCATTCTCTTCAATTCGGTTCGTTTTGCCGATCCCATTTCATTGACCCTGCGGTGTATTCAGCAAGCACCACAGGGTCCCCGAATTGCAGGGAAAAGCTGCCCTAAACCCACCGAAAATTAACCGCAAAACCCGGCGAATGCACGCCGAAAACCCTCAAAAACATCTGGATTAACCTGCCGTAAACCTCGGAAAAAGCCCGAGCAGGAGCCGATCACACGCAGTGAAGCCGCCGGAAAAAGACGAGAAAGCCGAGACTGCAGACAGAGTGAAGTGAATAAATTAGGAAAACAGTTTGTATGAATGATTGAAAAGTGAAACACTGTTTGCAAAGAAACTACTGAGCGGAAATGTCTGAAATTTGCATATGAGGTCCAGGGAATGATAATAAAAAGGGCTGTTACAGAAAAAAGAAGTAAACTTAAAAAAAAAAAAATCGGACTTTTATTAAAAAAAAAAGAAATCCAGAAAATTGCTTAAAATATCCTAAAAAATCTATAAATAAAGAGACTCTTTACTACAGAATTTTATAATGAGCGGTTTATTAGATATTGAATTAAAACGGGAATATTTTTAACATTGAAGCCTATGGGATTCTCCTGAATAAATCTGCCGCATGAAGCCACCGAATGGCAGGGCAATTCGGCAACTTTTCACTGCTGGTTTGTGTTCTCTGAATAGCCGAAGCAGTGCTTTTTTATGGGGATTTCTCTGCCCTCGAACAGGCACCGAACAGGCACCGTATGTTCAGGCAATTCGCCAGGATTTGGCGAATTGCCTGCTCTCTGGATAGCCGAATGGCCAAGAAAGGTAACCGAACGCTGATTTTCAGCGTTCGGTTACCTTTCTCAAGCAATTCAGATCTCTTTGAATAACCCTGATAGAGTCTATTACAGGTCAAAGTGCACATGAAATCGCCACGGAAACCAGTGGACGATCTCTGGATATTCAACTCCTGCTTCGATAGACATCGGCCGATATATGTATATGGTTGTGTTGAATTGATGGCTAGACCCCACGGTGCGGTGGAATGTGAACTGAAGTCTCCAAAAAGAATCATGGGATATGTAGTCCTCACAATCTAGGTTAGCCTATGTTAGCATTACAGAAATATTGTCATGAGACGCCGGAGTAGCCCAGGTGGTAGAAGCTTCTCTTTATTGTTCGGGATCGTTGGTGGTGTTGGCGAGTCTACATAGCGTTACAAATGTTTCAATGGGCCAGGCGTGTTCATACAAGCCCCGTGAGTGACGCGCGTTTCACCAACGGCATTCTCCTCCACTGGAACAATGCGTGTTTTATGGCAGGCAATGTTACTCTTACTATGTCGCAATCTCCACCTCCGTGTTTTTGGTTTTTTTTAATCTCAAACTCCGCCTCCTCAGATGTTTAATAAACCACAGCTCCCATGATTCTAAGAATTCTGGGAATTGTAGGCCATCAACATCTGGGGGGCCAGAGTTTGAGATCCCTGTTTTATATATAGTTACATAGGCTGAAAAAAAGACGTGTGTCTATCGCGTTCAGCCTTTCACACATCAACTACTGCTGTTGATCCAAAAGAAGGCAAAAACCCCAGTCTGAAGCGCTCGCCAATATGCAACACACTGGGAAAAAATTTGTACTTGACCCCAGATGGCGTCAAATTTCTACCTGGATCAAGAAGCTTATACCCACATATTAAATATTATAACCCTTAATATTCTGTGTCTGCAGGAAGTCATCCAGTCGTTGTTTAAAAGTCTGTACAGACTCTGACCCAACCACCTCAACAGGCAGAGAATTCCACAGCTTTATTGTTCTCATTGTGAATTAACCCTTCCTATGCTTTAGGCTGAATTTCCTTTCGTCCAGTGTAAATGGATGACCTCGTGTTCTGTGTCTAGTCCTGTTAATGAATAGGTTTCCAGACAATGGTTTATGATGGCACCGTATATATTTATATAAAGTATATATATATATATATTAGCAAAGAGATACCATACATTTGTTTTGTATCGGTTTTTACCAATAGCCTTGCATTTAATAGGACTTTTGCTAATAATTTCCAAATTCAGTGCTACCCAAAGCCCAGGACAAAACATGGACCATATACCTTTTCCCTGGCAGTCCCAGCAGCCGCCGACCGACTAGAGTTGGGGGAATGTATTCTCTGGTGCACAACCCCCTGCGAGATCTGTATGTGCTGGAAAGTCACTCCCTCCTTCTCCCAGCGCCAAAACACTGGACAACCAGGAATACAAAACACTTCCCATTAGAACCAAATGTTTCAGGGGGTTATTCAGAAAGCATTGAAATTTCGCCGACATTTCGTGTGCTCTCTCGTTCGCCGCACTTTGGGGAATCAAATTTACCCACCCTGCGGTGAATTCGGCATTCACCGCTTGGTCCCCGAAATGCAGGGAATCGGCCACCGAATGGCGCAGCAGACCCGCCGCCAACCCACCGAACATCCACCGCAAACCTGCCGGAGGGCTGCCAAACGCTGAGCCGACAAGCTGCCAGATGGGTAAAAAAACAAAACAATACGATTGAAAGTGTCAAAATTGAAAACCTACTGAACGAAAATGTCTGGAATTCACATATAAGATCCTATGAGTGGTAATAAAAAGGTCTGTTACAGAAAAAAGAAAAAACGCTTTAAAAAAAAAAAAGAATTTTCCAGAAAAAATCCCCAAAAATGCCTGAAAGATCCTAAAAAATCTATAAATAAAGAGACTTTTTGCTGCAGATTAAAATAATAAACGGTTTATGAGATATTGCATTAAAACGGGAATATTTTTAACATTGAAGCCTATGGCATTCGCCTGAATAAACCTGTCGAATGAAACCACCGAACAGCAGGACATTTCAGCAACTTTTCTCTGCTGTTCAGTGTCTCTGAATAGACCAACCATTGCTTCTCTATGGGGGATTTCACTGCCGTCGAACAGGCGCCGTACTTACTGGCAGTTCGCCAAAATTTGGCGAACTGCCTGCTCTCTGAATAGCCGAATGGCCCTGAAATGTCACCGTAGGGGGAAATTCCCTGTTCGGTGACATTTCGGGGCCAGATCGTCTCTCTCTGAATAAACCCCTACAGTGTCCTCCAGCCGGGGATAAAAATATTAAATCTTTTCTTGGGCTAAAATGTACAATTTCTGTGCACTTCTATAACTTTACCACTTTTTAACCCAAACTCACCCCATTATCATTGACCCTTTACAATTCATAGGTGTCTCCTTACCGGGTATATTTGGGGGAAATCGTTTAGAAGCGAAGAATAAATCCCAAACTTTAACTTGATTACTTTACCCTTTGCAGTTCTTTGCTGCTTTATTTATTTATTTGCAATTCTTCGGCTCCTGCTGCCTTTAAACATTCAGCAGTAACACACCCTCGCCTGTCGCCCCGCGCCGCGGATCCCCAGAGACCGCGATAGGTGCTAATGAAGCGAATGGGTTTGCCGGGTTTGCCTACTTGTGAATGTGGAAAATGTAATATTTGTGGGTTTTTTTCTCTCTTTTCGGGAAGTGCTGCTTTCGTTAATGGGAAGCCAAAAGAATTTTCTCAGCAATAAAAAAATATCTTTAAACAGTTTTTATAACATCTATAAATGTGCAGACATTCCAGCACTTAACAAATAAAACAAATCGACCATGCGTGAGTTCGGCATTAATATCTAAAATGAGCCTTTCCTGGAGCTGAGTGGGTAACCTTACCGTTTGTGTGGGCTTTCTTTATTTTTTTCCCTTGTTTTGCTCCGTTCTCCCTTTTTTTTCAGCGTGGCTAAGTACGTTATTCATTAAACAATGTCATCTAAAGAATAATTTCTCTTAAGACAAATCATCGATCCAGCTTCGTGGTTGTTTTTTTTTTTTTTTTTCCTATTTTGACTTTGTGAAAATGAAGGTGAAAAAGGGTTTGTTTCCAAGGAAACAAATGCTTTCCACTTGTGCGACACAAACTGGTTTTCTTTAAGAAATATTCCATTAAGACGCCCCACCCGGACGATGCAACGACAGGCGGACAGGGATTGTCTTACCTGTAATATGTACTTTTTTTTATTCTTAATAAAAAATTCTATATATATCTCCAATAATCCATGTTCCCATCATTTATCTCTCTGCATATGCAGGATTTCTTTTTTCCTTTCCGTGCAATAACAGCGTTGTGTTCTCATTACAACTAGCCAAGACACTGTGTGAGTTCTCCTAGGGTCACCACTTCATTAGGCTTGTGCACCGATTTTTTTTTTTTCAGTTCGATTCGGTTCGATTTTTCGTATTTTTAAACTTTTCGATTCGGCTCGTTTCGACCGATTTCTGTTTCGATTCGGTTCGGCTCGATTCGTTTTTCGTGTACTTTTTTTTTCCGAATATCAACCATTTTTCGTATTTTCGTGTCACTTAGCTAGTTTTTTGTATCGACTTTTCGTAAGTTCGGAAATTTTCGTTTTTTAGGAACGTCTGTTCTCCTCGTTTCAAAGCAATAAATTTCGATTTGACACATTTCAAGTCCATTCGAAAATTCCGAAAATATTTTGTTTCGGCTCGGAAAACTTTTAGGATCTGCCATTTTCGGATCTAAAAATTTTCGGAAATTCGGCCGCATCCGAAAACACGAATCGGGAAATTTCGTGAAAATTCCGAAATGCCGAAACCCGAAACGCACATCCCTACACTTCATCAGGGTTCAGCAACCCTCCCCCTCCCCACTGTTTTGGAACTGCATATCCCATGAGGCCTAGTCCACTCGAAGAGTGTCTGAGCATCATGGTAAATGTATTTTAAAATCACCTGGAGGGGTTGCCGACCCCTGTTCTACATGCTAATGGGCAGCACATTCCCTGCCGTGTGTAGCATTCATGCGCTGCAGGAGGGTATTGATTCATCAATGAAGGAGATTTCCTTCCTGCTGCAGAGTATGAATTCTTCATATCCCCCTTTCTTTCTCTCAACGTCTCACTCACACTGTATATAAATCCTTCTCTCTTTTATTTATGTTTATTCTTATATATCTTTTATATGTCGTGTGTGTGTGTGTGTGTATATACCGTGTTTCCCCGAAAATAAGACACTGTCTTACATTTTTTTGGCCCCCATAAAACACACTAGGTCTTATTTTCGGGGTAGGTCTTGTTATGTTGGTGTTTTTTTTGGGCGCTGTACGTCTGGCAATCACTCCGCCTGTGACAGGAGCCATTAGTAGAGGAAGCATCGGCTAAAGCTGCATTCACACGGGCGTTCTTTTTAGCAGAAGGAACGCACTGTGTGTCCGTGTGACCACACTTCCCTGCGTGTAGCATGCGTGCGCATGAATTGCGTGCACTGCCACCGGACGTGATTTCAGCCTCCCTGTCAAAAAGTTACGACGGACGCAGATGGGGCTACAAAGCGCTTTGTATCGCAGAGCACACTAAACGCTCAGCGAGGTGGCCAGACGGGCGTCAGAGTGGAAGGAAAGCCCACTCTCACAGACGTTCCTTCTGCTCAAAGAACGCTGGTTTGACCACAGCCTTATGCGGCTCTGCTCCCTCCACTGCCACCTCGCTTCCTCTGGTGCTGGCATCACTGATTCTCTCCCGCGGCTCTTCAATTTGCCTTACAACTAGGTCTTATTTTCGGGCTAGGTCTTATGTTTTCGCAGTTATCAAAAAACTTCCAGACAGAACAAGTGCCGGACATCCCAACTGCTCTACATGGCCAACTTCCAGACATCCATCCCAGCGGCTAACCCTAAGACTAACACCCTAACCCTAGGTTTAGGGGGGTTAGGGCTAGGTTTAGGGGGGTTAGGGCTAGGTTTAGGGGGTTAGGGCTAGGTTTAGGGGGTTAGGGTTAGGGCTAGGTTTGGGGGGTTAGGGCTAGGTTTGGGGGTTTGAGTTAAGGCTAGGTTTGAGGGTGTTTGGGTTAGGGCTAGGTTTAGGGGGGTTAGGGTTAGGACTAGGTTTAGGGGGGGTTAGAGCTAGGTTTAAGGGGGTTAGGGCTAGGTTTAGGGGTTAGGATTAGGGCTAGGTTTGGGGGGTTAGGGCTAGGTTTAGGGGGGTGGGGGTTAGTGCTAGGTTTAGGGAGGTTAGGGTTAGGGCTAAGTTTAGGGGGTTAGGGCTAGGTTTGGGGGTTAGGGCTAGGTTTAGGGTGGTTAGGGTTAGGGCTAGGTTTAAGGGGGTTAGGGCTAGGTTTAGGGGGTTAGGGTTAGGGCTAGGTTTAGGGGGTTAGGGCTAGGTTTAAGGGGGTTAGGGCTAGGTTTAGGGGGTTAGGGAGTAGGGTTAGTGTTAGCCGCTGGGATTTTGGATGTCTGGAAGTTGGCCGTCAGGGAGTTGTCTGTTTAGGGAAGTTGGCCGTTGGGATTTTGGCATTAGGGTTCCTGGATGTAGGGATTTTGACCCAAACCCGAAACAGGGTATACTTTTTCTCTCCCTCTTGTTTTCTCGGTCTTTATATCTATATCTATTGTTTTGTTTGTGTTTTTATTTATATCTTTTTCTTTCTTGTTCTATGTCCCTTTATATATCTTTCTCTATTGTTCTCTGTATATATCTTTCTCCCTCTTGTTCTGTCTTGCTATATATATATATATCTTTCTCCCTCTTGTTCTGTTTCACTATATATCTTTCTCGCTGTGCGTGGTATTCATGGAAAACCTCTCCCTCTTGTTCTCTCTGTTTCTCTTTATATATCTGTTTCTCTCTCTTGCTAAATATTTCTTCACCCTCTCACTGTCCCTGCATTCTTCTTCTATTTCTCACTTTTTCCCCCTTCAGACTCCAATAAAGATAACACATAATTCGAGTGCCCTTTTGGCCCCTTCAGGTCCGATTTGGTTTGTTCTCATGACTGTAGTATACGCTTTGCAGATCCTGAATCATATCTTACAGCCATTCTATGTAGCATTGATCACTCTATACATCCTGGCTGTTGTTACACAATTGAAACATTGTATTTTCATGTTTGATCTTTAAAAACTGTATTGTTGATGGGATCATTCTTTTTTTGGAACTTAAAGTGACCCACTCCCCTGATTTAACTGTAGAATCTCATTTTACATTTAGGGTTTTTTTCTGTCATCATTTGTATGTCAAAATATTATTGATATGTATGCATTAACAGTCAATGGCAAGTTCTGCGCAGATACGAAAGGGAAGCATGCATGAGCATTGCTTAAGTCCTTTCTTTAAAAAAAATGCATAATGCTTGTTTGGAAAATAAACTTTATTTACATTTTGGAGTGTCTGAAAATGTACATGTAACAAAATACCAACTACCTTGTAAAACCTCCACAATTTACTGAGGATTCAGCTCATTTCTCTTAATCATCCTGTTCATATCAACCATCTGCATGCATTGTCCAAATATATAAGGGCTCTCAGGTATTAAGGGATAATTCACAAAGACGGAGATTAATAAAAAAAAAGTCAAATATTAAAGGGCCACTACCACCAAAAAATGTAAAAATGTAACGTACTTATTGTGTTTATTTGATGTTGCTGATATCTTACATGTGCTTTGTTTTTCTCTTGTTTGTTTAGTCAAGAAAATATTTTCCTCTATATGTGTCACTGGGTGCATCCATTGTGTGATATTTTCCTCTATATGTGTTACTGGGTGCATCCATTGTGTGATATTTTCCTCTATATGTGTTACTGGGCGCATCCATTGTGTGATATTTCCTCTATATGGGTCACTGGGTGTATCCATTGTGTGATATTTTCCTCTACATGTCACTGGGCGCATCCATTGTGTGATATTTTCCTCTATATGTGTCACTGGGTGCATCCATTGTGTGATATTTTCCTCTATATGTGTCACTGGGTGCATCCATTGTGTGATATTTTCCTCTATATGTGTTACTGGGCGCATCCATTGTGTGATATTTCCTCTATATGGGTCACTGGGTGTATCCATTGTGTGATATTTTCCTCTACATGTCACTGGGCGCATCCATTGTGTGATATTTTCCTCTATATGTGTCACTGGGTGCATCCATTGTGTGATATTTTCCTCTATATGTGTCACTGGGTGCATCCAGTGTGTGATATTTTCCTCTATATGTGTCACTGGGTGCATCCATTGTGTGATATTTTCCTCTATATGTGTCACTGGGTGCATCCATTGTGTGATATTTTCCTCTATATGCGTCACTGGGCTCAGCCACTGTGTGATATTTTGTGTTGTAAACTCCCTCCCCCCCACAGTATCTTTTCATCACTTGCTCCTCACTGCTTGGCTTTGGCCATAGAATGGAGTGAATGGATCAGTCACCAACTCACATCATTGTATTGTATGGGATGTATTCAAAGGACATCACCAGGTGGTAGATTAGAAGACTTTTAAGCTCCCTGTTTTATCTCATTCAGCTGCCATCTCTTATCTCATTTAGCCTGAAGAACAATAGAC
This sequence comes from Leptobrachium leishanense, assembly GCA_009667805.1. Classification (NCBI taxonomy): domain Eukaryota; kingdom Metazoa; phylum Chordata; class Amphibia; order Anura; family Megophryidae; genus Leptobrachium; species Leptobrachium leishanense. The sequence goes on from CM019070.1 coordinate 22,882,985, forward strand.
CTTCCGCTGCCTTATCTAAACATTCCCTCCTGCACCTCATTAACTGTTAAATACTGTTTAGGATAAAGTACAGCCACAAAGTAAAACTCACTAGATTTTGGTAAATACGGGTAAAATACTTTATAAATAAATGTTACATCTTGGGAAAAATACACAAAATGGAATCAGGAGATAAAAAAAATAATAATTTATTTTTCTTTTTTACATGAAATTACTTTAGAAAAAGAAAAGAAAAGCAGCACGTCTTTTGTATTGTGTTTTATAAGGTGGTTGTATTTGTAATGTACAAGTAATCTAGTTACAGCTTATGTGAGCGATAGTGTCCCTTTAAATTCGACCATTTGAGCTATGCTCATGCGTGAGTTCGAAAATGTTCAGCATCTCCTAATTTCACCTAAAAATGGGTATTTCCCTTCCCACAATCCTCTACTCTCCTACCGCTCCCTGGCAATACATAAAGGCTGGCATGCGTGTGATTGTTCCCCGGAATTACATGGAGTGATAGCTCCTGTCTACTCTTCAAATATCCTGTAATGTACATAGAAAGGGAAATGCCACATTGTTGCGTTCAGGCATCTCAGACACTCCGAAGAAAAAAACACACAAAATGACACTGAATACTGTAAGTAATTCTCCGTTGCTCGCACGGTGTAACAAAGTAATCCGTGTCCTTGACTTTCGCAGCATTTGCCTTTTCAGTGATATTATCTTTTTTTGAATCAATGTGGTTTTTTTTCTCTTCTCGGCGGCACTTTATTGCCATTTTATTTTTTTACCTACCGAGGACTATCATCGCGTAAAGTATTTTTTGCTGTCGAGGTGCCGTTTAAAGTGACAGTATTATATGTAGAATGGGAAAAAAAAGGAGTGTGCACGGCTGGTGGGGTTTGCGGAGTTCATTGCATCTTACCCCATCTGATGCGCCGCATTCATGGAAAATAATGAATGGAAGGACTGACTGAGACTAGGGATAGATTGATAATTTCCTTAATGTAGTTGGAAAACATCTGGAGGGCCATGGTTGCTGATCACTTACCTACAGGGTCATACGAGGTCATATGCCATTGCAAAAGCCAGAGTCTGGACATGGCCATGTTGTTTGTAAAAAACAAAAGCTTAAATAAAGATATTGTTCATTTATAATTCTTTAAATATATGTACAATTAAATTTATTCAATATAAAAATATATATATATTTAATCGTGTGTGTGTGTATATATATATATAATATATATATATATATATATATTTGCAAGAAAAAGTATGTGAACCCTTTGGGATTACGTGGAGTTTTGCATGAATTGGTCATACAATGTGCTCTGATCTTCAGCTAAGTCACAACAATTTGAAAAACACAGTCTGCTTAAAATACTACAACACAAACATTATATGTTTATTGAATAGAACATGTAAACATTCACAGTGCAGGGTGGAAAAAGTATGTGAACCTTTGGACTTAATAACTGGTTGACCCTCCTTTGGCAGCAATAACCTCAACCAAACGTTTCCTGTAGTTGCAGATCAGACCTACACAACGATCTGGAGTAATTTTGGACCACTCCTCTTTACAAAACTGTTTCAGTGTAGCAATATTCTTGGGATGTCTGGTGTGAATCGCTCTCTTAAGGTCATGCCACAGCATTTCAATCGGGTTGAGGTCAGGACTCTGACTGGGCCACTCCAGAAGGCGTATTTTTTTTTGTAGAAGCCATTCTTTTGCTGAATTACTTGTATGCTTTGGGTCATTGTCCTGTTGCATCACCCATCCTCTGCGGAGCTTCAGTTGGCGGACAGATGGTCTTACGTTTTCCTGCAATTGTCTTGATAAACTCTGGAATTCATTTTTCCATCAATGACAACAATCCGTCCAGGCCCTGAGGCAGCAAAGCAGCCCCAAACCATGATGCTCCCTCCGCCATGTTTTACATTGTGGATGAGGTTGTGATGTTGGTGTGCTGTGCCTTTTTTTCTCCACACATAATGTTTTGTGTTTTTTCCAAACAACTCAATTTTGGTTTCATCTGTCCACAGAATATTTGCAAACTTATGCAAACTTCAAACGTGCTGCAATATTCTTTTTGGACAGCAATGGCTTCCTCCGTGGTGTCCTCCCATGTACTCCATTCTTGTTTAATGTTTTCCTTATTGTAGATGTGTTAACAAAAATGTTAGCGTGTGCCAGAGATTTCTGTAAGTCTTTAGCTGACACTCTAGGATTCTTCTTTACCTCATTAAGCATTCTGCGCTGTGCTCTTGCAGTCATCTTTACAGGACGACTACGCCTAGGGAGAGTAGCAACAGTGCTGAACTTTCTCCATTTGTAGATAGTCTGTCTTACCGTGGACACATGAACATCAAGGCTTATGGAGATACTTTTGTAACCCTTTCCAGCTTCATGCAAGTCAACAATTCTTGATCGTAGGTCTTCTGAGAGCTCTTTTCTGCGAGGCATGGTTCACATCAGGCAGTGCTTCTTGAAACCAGTAAACCCAAAACTGGTATGTGTTTTTAAAGGGCAGGACAGCTTTCAGCAGCACATCCAATAATATCACACTGATTGGACTCAAGGTTGGCTCACTCCTGGCTCCAATTAGCTCTTGGAGAAGTCATTAGGCTAGGGGTTCACATACTTTTCCCACCCTGCACTGTGAATGTTTACATGTTCTGTTCAATAAACACATGAAAACATATACAGGGTTATTCAAAGAGATCCGAATTGCTGGAGAAAGGTAACTGAACGCTGAAAATCAGCGTTCGGTTACCTTTCTTAGCCATTCGGCTATCCAGAGAGCAGGCAATTCGCCAAATCCTGGTGAATTGCCTGAACATACGGTGCCTGTTTGGTGCCTGTTCGAGGGCAGTGAAAACCCCAATGAAAAGCACTGCTTCGGCTATTCAGAGAACACAAACCAGCAGTGAAAGGTTCCCGAAATGCCCTGTCATTCGGTGGTTTAATTCGGCAAATTTATTCAGGAGAATCCCATAGGCTTCAATGTTAAAAATATTCCCGTTTTAATTTAATATCTAATAAACCGTTCATTATAAAATTCTGCAGTAAAGAGTCTCTTTATTTATAGATTTTTTAGGATATTTTAAGCATTTTTCTGATTTTTTTTTAAAACAAATGTTAACAAACGCACCGCATACAAAAATCGTTAGTGCAGCATCATTGTTCACATTATAATTGAAATGGGAACAATATTGCTGCATTAACAAACCCAAAAAAATAAAAAAAAAGTGTTTAATTTTTTTTTTTAAATTTTTTTATTTTTTTTATTTTTATTTTTCATTTTTTTTTTTTTTACAAAAATTTTTCACTGTAGTGTTTGGTATCGTTGGAACGGCCATGCTCTGGCCGATCCAACGATACCAAAATTTAACCCCTAGCTGCCACGGATCGGGAGATAGGGAGTTCATTGGAACTCCCTATCTCCACAGTTGGTGGCAGTTAGGGGTTTAAGTCTAGGACTGGCGTCATCGTGCTACGCACGATGACGCCAGTCCTCTGGGGGAGTTCCCGGAGGCTTGGCCGACATCCAAGATGTCGGCCAGCTCCGGGAAAGGATCGCGAACCGGCGCTTTTCAGCGCCGATTCGCGATCCAAGCTCCCCAGGGGTTAATGCCAGGCATCATTTGGAAGGGCAGGCTGTGCCCTTCCAAATTATGCCTGGGTTAACCCCCTGTGCGCCGCCGATCGGGGGGAGAGAGGTCCGAAGGACCTCCCCCCCCTCCCTTTCAGGCACCTCCTCCGCACATGCGGGGGGGGCGCCTGAATTAGGTGTCATCGCGCCCCCGCGATGACACCTAATTCTGGCGGCTGCTGGTCCGGATGCCGGGCTGACATCCAGGATGTCAGCCCGCACCGGAGGGGCCAGCGATCGGCCGGAACCCGGCCGAACGCTGACCCCAATGTGAGGACGCGCTCAGCGCGTCCTCAGCACACCAGCGGGACTTCTGAGGACGCGCTGAGCGCGTCCTCAGCAGCGAAGTGGTTAAAGTCCGATTTTTTTTTTTTTTTTTACTTTTTTTTTTTATTTATTTTTTTTATTTTTTTTATTTATTTTTTTTATTTATTTTTTTTTAAAGGGACACTCTAGGCAACATGACCACCTAAGCTATTTTAGGTGGTCATGATGCCCGGAGTATTCCCTTGCCTGTCCCTCCTGCCTCCGCTCAGCCGATCGGCAGAAAAGACTGAAAACAGCTGAGAGAGGCGGAGGAGTTTACTCCGCCCTCCCAGCTGTCAGTCAGCAGAGCGGGAATCATATTTCCCGCTTCTGCCGACTTTTGCCGAGTAGGAGACGTCATCGCGCTTTCAGCGCGATTACGTCTCCAACTCACCGCAGAAGCTGGCGGCTCCCTCTGAGGGTTAGTGTTGCGTGCATCCTCTTGCGCGCAACACTAATCCTCAGAGGGAGCCGGGAGGAAGCCTGCCGATTGGCTGGCTTATGTGAGAGGTGCGCATGCGCGCTTCACACGTAAACCAGAAGCCAAGAAGCATGAAGAAGGACGGGAGCGCAAGAAGAGGGAGGTGAGTATAAAAAAAAAAAAAGACGCCGCTGGAAAGAAGAGGATTTTAGGGTAAGTACTACAGTTACAAAAAAAAAACAAAAAACAAAGGATTTATTAAGGGAATAGGGATAGGTTAGGATAAAAAAACAGGGGGTGATTTTTTTGAGTAGAGTGTCCCTTTTTTTTCTGTAACAGCCCTTTTTATTATCATTTATTTATTTATAAAGTATTTTACCAGGAAGGATACATTGAGATTTCTCTCGTTTTCAAGTATGTCCTGGGTTCAAGAACATTGAATCATGTGTAAATTTCAGACATTTTCGCTCAGTAGTTTCTTTGCAAACAGCGTTTCACTTTTCAAACATTCAAGCAAACTGTTTTGCTAATTTATTCACTTCACTCTGTCTGCGGTCTCGGCTTTTTCCGGAGGCTTCGCTGCGTGTGATCGGCTCCTGCTCGGGTTTTTCTGTGGTTTTCGGCAGGTTAATCCAGATGTTTTTGAGGGTTTTCGGCGTGCATTCGCCGGGTCTTGCGGTTCGTCTTCGTCAGGTTTGCGGCAGCTTTTCCCTGCAATTCGGGGGCCCTGTGGTGTTTGCTGAATACACCGCAGGGTCGCCGAAATGGGATCGGCAAAAGGAACCGAATTTTGAACCGAACGTGCGGTTGACTTTTCGAATCTCTTTGGATAACCCTGATACTTTTTCTTGCAACTGTATATATATGTAAAGAATTAGCTTAAAGAATTATAAATAAATAATATTTTTATTTAAGAATATAGACAATTAAATATATTAAATTTAATAAAAAATAAATATATTGTGTATATATATATATATATATATATTTAAAGAATTAGCTTAAATAAAAATATTATTTATTTATAATTCTTTAAATATATATACAATTAAATATTCTTCTTTTTTATTAAATTGAATAAATGAAGTAGACATGATGCAATGTTTTACATTTTATTAAACACATTCAGTTAATGGCATAATGTCAGATTTGTGTTGTTTTTTTTTCCCCCAACAACCTTAAATTTACAGAATATTGCCACCAGATATCGTCTATCGGCAAGAAAGGCTGGCGATAATCGGTATCGGCTCTGAAAAAAATTACACCTGTCTGTCCCTGATTGAAACACAAGCCCCTGGTCTCATTCTGTCACTTCAAACAAAAGGGAGATGCAAGTGACAGCATTTACCTTATGTGTGGCTGAAGAGTGAGACATTTGTGAGGGCGCCAAAACTACTCAGGTTTATATAAGATGAATAAACACATTTTTAAAATCCAATATAAGAGGTACATATACCTTTTTTTATTTAACTCACTGTAAGTACTGGCTGGGTGGAGTAGAGTAGGGATGAGTCGAACACCTCCGTGTTCGGTTCGCATTCGAACTCGAACAATTTCAAAAGTTCGAGTTCGAACTCGGACTCAAACCGAACTCCATGCAAGTCAATGGGACTCAAAAGATCGATTTTTAGAGTGCCCTCCAAGAGGGCATATATGCTAGTTATTTGCCATAAAATGTGTGTGGGGGTCGTGGTAGTGCCCTGGGGGACAGGAAACAAGGACAAAAAGTTTTAAAAAAAGACTTTTTTTAAAGGAACAGTGAGTTTTCCATGAAATAAGGGTTAAAAATAAAAATGAAAAATTCCTTCAAATATCGTGCCTAGGAGGTCCCCATAACCTGCCCGTGAAGTGGCGGATTTGTAGGATGTATAGAAACATTGCCATCAGAGACCCTCACAAGACACCTAGCCACCCTTAAGGGGTTAAAATGCACAGGGACTGGCTACTATCCTGTTAGATGAGGGAATGTATTAGGCCCCGTTCACACTGTGCGATTAATTGCAACATCACAGCAAAATCCACGCGACGTCGCACTTTGTAGCTTCTCAAATGCATTTCAATGGAGCTGCTCACATCTTGTCGCGCGACGTCACATGTCGCTCGTCGCGGTAGCAGGTCACGGGTACATGACCCTTTTTTTGAGATTCGCTATCTGCGATTTTGCGATTTGCATTGGTGGTGCTTTGCAAAAATCGCACAAAACCGCGACGTCGCGTGACATCGTGCGACATTATCGCACTATGTCGTGAATATGAAAAACGCGCGGAAAATCACGCGACTTTCAAATCGCACAGTGTGAACGGGGCTTTATATGTATAAAGCAAGGTATATATGACAATGGATAGTCAGAGACTCTAGGGACTCAGCTTGTACGCTTTATGATAGACATTTCTAACACAATAATAATTGTATGCTCACATAGGCCCTTCGGGAGAGGTACATGACATACAAATACTGGAATATTACGTTTAAATCTAAGGAGTGTGATAAAGATTTTATTAAGCCCTTGATGACAAATGACGTAACATCTACATCATTAATGATTGGCTTTACAGAGCCCTGGTCCTTAAGGGGTTAAACAGCATATCAGAGAGTATAGTAGAAATGAACACTTCTTAGAATTCAAAACAAACCGTGTTTGTTCATACATGGACAGGCCACATCCAGTCTGCAAACAATGTATCAAATTATAATTGCTAATTAGAAGCACATGTTATTTCCAAACACTAATTAAACACCTGTTGTTTACACCGTTTGAGATCACAGGTCATTTAGAGGTGAGAATCTTTGCACCTATAGTAGACGACATTAGGTAGTTTTTTAATTCAATATCTAATAAACCTTTGCTTATAATATTCTGCAGTAAAGAGTCTCTTTATTTCTAGATTTTTTAGTATTTTTTAAGCATTTTTTATACTTTTTTCGAAATCGAACCGAACATGCCAAAAAGTTTGAAGTTCGCGAACTTTCGAACTGCCAATGTTCGAGTCGAACTCCGAACTGATCGAACCGAACAGCTCATCCCTAGAGTAGAGGTAACATCACTGCACTGCATGGAGAGAGCCTGTGAAGACATGGGTTCGATCCCAGCGAGCAACCTCTCCAGTGTCCTTGGGCAAGACACCTAACGGTACATACTCGCCACCCAGGACATACTTGAAAACGAGAGAAATCTCAATGTATCCTTCCTGGTAAAATCCTTTCTCAAAAAAAAACAAAAAGTGAAGAATTTACAGTCTTTTTTTCCCCCACTTCTTCCTTGTTTTAGGTTCAAGACGTCACGCATGACGACTTTAACCCTTTTAACCGAAACTGCACTAAATGTCAAATATTTCACAACCTGTCAAGAGAAACTGAAGGTCTGGGATTGGCTGAGTGATTTCAGCCATATCCTTGGCTCTGCACGTCACACGGCAACATCTGTAAAAAAAAATCAACCAATGTGTAGATCATGATTGCGCAATACTTAAAAAAAAGTGTTAGTAATGGCCGAGCTCGTAATATTGTTGTGGTTATTGTTGTTTAATCCAATTCCCCCCCCCTTTATGGTCTCATTTAAAAAAAAAAATTGTTATATACATATATATATATATATATATATCTCAAGAGTATAGCAGTACGTAGTGATACCTTTTTTATTGGTCTAACGTTACATTTAAAAGACAAGCTTTCGAGAGTATATCCTCTCTTCCTCAGGTCTGGAAGCTTACTGATCAGTTCCTAGAATTGAACATTAGGACATTAAGGCTAAGGTCAGACTAACGCAGTATTAACGTGCGTTTAGCCGCACTAACTCATGGCCGTGCTAGCAGCAAATGACGTCCAATGCCGGGCAGCATACGAAGAACGGCCGCACAAAAGTGCGGCTGCGCAACGCAAGTGGCAAACAAACGCATTTTTTCGAGAACGTGATATCGCTAGTACTGACGTACAGAGTGCGCTGCGTCTGCTAGCGGCGTGTGTGCGTGATTAGGAGACGTCAGACGCTGCTAATGTCCGGCCAACATAACGTCCAGACGCAAAAAGGGTTTTATTGATGATCCGTACAAAATCACGGACGAAAATGCGCATCGTATGACCGCTATCGCGTATTCCGTGAAAAAATGCGTCCATTCGTTCGAACGCACTTTTTCACGGACAACGCAAAAAATACGTTAGTCTGACCCTAGCTTAAGGGTCACAGGGGTGGGGGGTATTAGATGTCGTAAAAAGTGACCATTTGACCATTTGAATATATAAATCCTACAAATATGTGAGATTTCTGCATACTGAATAAAACTCTGAATCTGCTCTGAATTAAACAATTGCACAGTGTGTACACGTTAGTCAATCAAGCTTTCCCCATTTTTTTAAATGTAAAATAATTTGCTATAAATGTTACTGAACATGCATAAAAAGCTGCATCTTTCCTGCAGAAAATGATATATAATACGTGTGGGTGCACTGAATCAAAAAGAGGAGAATCACTGAATATGCACATGGCAAAACGGCAACTCTGCTCGGGTCTTTAAGACACAGCATGGCTAAAAAGCCTCAGTCCTTAAGGGGTTAATATTTAACCTCCAGTCCCTGCACTGGCATTTGTATGTTTTGTGCTCTTTCAGTTGATGTAATCTGTTTAAAAAGACAGTATGTTTATGTTGCAATGTTTGCCCTATGACCTGGTATATAAGTAACAACAACACTCCAAATACGGGACGGGAAGGGGTTAAGGCGTTACGTAGGACGCAGACCTGTTTCCAGTCCCAGTGCTAATGTTTACACAAGTGTATTAGTATTACGTGTGGAAGTGCGTATGAGACCTGGCACCTTCAGTCATTAACACGGTTTACTTAAACCTGCGATGCAGAAGCTGTTGGCGCTATATAGAAAGTGGTCTTTTTTTTTTAATTTAATAACTTTTAGAAAATGTTATCAATCTTTCGGCTCGTTCGAGCCTTTATCAAGGTTTTGATAAAGGCTCAAACAAGCTGAAACGTTGATAAGGATAATAAGGATGGGACGTTTATGTGAAGACCCGTGAGTGCCCTCAGTTTGTTGAAACTGTATCTGCCATGGAGGATGCATCGGGGCTAAATAGCTTAATGGTGATTTGAGGAGCCGAGTGTTTGCTTTTGGATATCTATATATGTATATATATATATTACTTTTTTGTCAGCTTGTTTGAAAAGTCACAAAATTCAAGCCCCACTTACTCCAAGCACGTAGAATACATTGTGGATTTCATTTTTCTGCCGCTTATGAAACGGTCATTTACTAAAGTCCTCAAACTGTGCTGTAAATGACTTTGTAGTAATGGCATTAATTTGGGTCCTGCAATTCGTGCCTTTCGTGTTCTAAAAGATATTTATTATTTTTCCTGACAAGTGGTACCAAACTGCTTCAGCCGGGCTGTGTATTTTATCTTAAATGTATTCGTTTTAAAGTATTGTCAAAAAAAGAACAAACAAAACACAGCGCTCTTTGGCCTCTGTGTATATCCATTTTTTCCCTAATCTGTTGCAAATTACGCCACTGGGCATAAATTGCTCTCGGCGCGTTGAAATGTTCTTTTTAACACGCCGCCCGCCACGTGTTCCGATGTTTGTTTTTTGGAATTGTTTATAAAGGGTTTTTTTTTTCTTCCTGACGAGAAATAATTTCAGCTCATTTCCCACGGTTGAAATATTAAAGTAATATTCTTTGTTTGCGCTTTGGGGTCATTTTCTTATTTCTGTTCTTCATCAAATACCTATAACGTGTTGCAGAACACCGAACCTCTGGAACATCGGTGAATTTCATTGGATTTTAAAAGTATTTTGGGATTAACTTGTGGCACGCGCCGTCCTGGGCGAATGTCTAACGGATGTGCCTTTTCTAAGAACAATCGTTTGCAATAAAGGAGTTTTTGGAACATTTTTCCCCCCTTTATCTTCAATCAGTGCTTTATGTACTTTTTATTTTTATTTATTTATTTATAAAGTATTTTACCAGGAAGGACACATTGAGATTTCTCTCGTTTTCAAGTATGTCCTGGGTTCAAGAACATTGAATTGTTACAGAAATACAAAGTAGTAAAATGCAAGATATTAAATACACAGATTAACAGAAAAATAAATATGTAGGAAATATAGTCACTATGTTACATGTTTACAGGTGCATTCTGTATATAGTCACTGTGTTACATGTTTACAGGTGCATTCTGTATATAGTCACTATGTTACATGTTTACAGGTGCATTCTGTATATAGTCACTATGTTACATGTTTACAGGTGCATTCTGTATATAGTCACTATGTTACATGTTTACAGGTGCATTCTGTATATAGTCACTGTTACATGTTTAGAGGTGCATTCCGTATATAGTCACTGTGTTACATGTTTACAGGTGCATTCTGTATATAGTCACTATGTTACATGTTTACAGGTGCATTCTGTATATAGTCACTATGTTACATGTTTACAGGTGCATTCTGTATATAGTCACTATGTTACAGGTTTACAGGTGCATTCTGTATATAGTCACTATGTTACAGGTTTACAGGTGCATTCTGTATATAGCCACTATGTTACAGGTTTACAGGTGCATTCTGTATATAGTCACTATGTTACATGTTTACAGGTGCTTTCTGTATATAAGAGTGCACTTTACACGTCCTTCGATCCTTCTTCCCAATCTTCTCAATAAAATCACTCTTGAATAAGGCCTCGCTACTCTTGTAGCGAGGCCTTATTCAAGAGTGATTTTATTGAGAAGATTGGGAAGAAGGATCGAAGGACATGTAAAGTGCACTCTGGTATTTCCAGTTTTGTACTGGCGCTCCATTGACTGTTCTATCGTCTGTTCTCAGGTCCTTAGGGGAACCTCCATATTCATTGTGTAGCGTTTACGTCCTTGCACTTATCCTGAGAGCGCTTCCCTGTTCTTTCTATTTTGCTTTCTGTATATAGTCACTATGTTACATGTGTACAGGTGCATTCTGTATACAGTCACTATGTTACAGGTTTACAGGTGCATTCTGTATATAGTCACTATGTACATGTTTACAGGTGCTTTCTGTATATAAGAGTGCACTTTACACGTCCTTCGATCCTTCTTCCCAATCTTCTCAATAAAATCACTCTTGAATAAGGCCTCGCTACTCTTGTAGCGAGGCCTTATTCAAGAGTGATTTTATTGAGAAGATTGGGAAGAAGGATCGAAGGACATGTAAAGTGCACTCTGGTATTTCCAGTTTTGTACTGGCGCTCCATTGACTGTTCTATCGTCTGTTCTCAGGTCCTTAGGGGAACCTCCATATTCATTGTGTAGCGTTTACGTCCTTGCACTTATCCTGAGAGCGCTTCACTGTTCTTTCTATTTTGCTTTCTGTATATAGTCACTATGTTACATGTTTACAGGTGCATTCTGTATATAGTCACGTAGGGTTATTCAGAGAGCGTGAAGGCAGGAGAATGATTGGAGAATAAAAAATTCTAGGTCAAAATAGCCGATTTGGAAAGTGAGATGAAAGGGAAAATTTTTCTGGTTTGGCTATTTTGACCTAGAATTTTTCATTCTCCAATAATTCTCCTGCTTTTCACGCTCTCTGAATAACCCTGACTGTGTTACATGTTTACAGGTGCATTCTGTTTATAGTCATTATGTTACATGTTTACCGGTGCATTCTGTATATAGTCACTGTGTTACAGGTTTACAGGCGCATTCTGTATATAGTCACTGTGTTACATGTTTACAGGTGCATTCTGTATATAGTCACTGTGTTACATGTTTACAGGTGCATTCTGTATATAGTCACTGTGTTACATGTTTACAGGTGCATTCTGTATATAGTCACTGTGTTACATGTTTACAGGTGCATTATGTATATAGTCACTGTGTTACATGTTTACAGGCGCATTCTGTATATAGTCACTATGTTACATGTTTACAGGTGCATTCTGTATATAGTCACTGTGTTACATGTTTACAGGCGCATTCTGTATATAGTCACTGTGTTACATGTTTACAGGCGCATTCTGTATATAGTCACTGTGTTACATGTTTACAGGTGCATTCTGTATATAGTCACTATGTTACATGTTTACAGGCGCATTCTGTATATAGTCACTGTGTTACATGGTTACAGGCGCATTCCTTATTGAGGTATGTTAATAGGGTAGTCTTAAGTGACTTTAGACTGGGGGAAGATTTGATGGCGTCTGGGAGGTTATTCCATAATTGTGGTGCTCTGTAGGAAAAAGCCACTTTCTTTTTGTATTGTGGTATTGTAAGTAAGGTGCTGGTCCTGGATCGGAGGTTATAGGATGAGGGAACTGCTGAGGGAAGCAGCCTATTCAGGTAGGGTGGTAGCTTCCCATAAAAGCTCTTAAACACCAGGTTGGAAAGGTGAAGAGTGCGTCTGGATTCCAGCGATGGCCAGTTAAGGCTGGGGTCAGACGAGCGCAGTTATCACGTCGGTGTTGCCGCACATTTGTACATCCGTGGCAGCATAGCATTCTGACCAATGGAGCCCCACACACGAAGAACGTCCGCACAGAAGTGCGGATGCAAGGCGGACGCGGCAAATGGACGCAGGTTAGGCAAGAACGTAATACTGCTAGAACGGACGTGCGGAGTGCGCCACGTCCGCAACGTCCGTGTAGCTTTGTGTGTGAGTGGTGGAGCGTGGTCAGACGGACTGCATTTATACGTCCAGCATTTTTGACGGACAGAATGTTTTCTCATTGTAATTTATTTTCCCTGCTACATCAGTCAAAAAATACGTCAGTGAAAAAAACGGACTGTGTGGCCACTACCTTGTTGTCAGACAGTAAGTACGTCCGTACTGCACGGATGCACAGTCCGTACAAAATGCGCTCATCTGACCCTAGCCTTAGCTCTTTTAACATGTCACAATGGTGGGTCATGTAGTCACATTGTAGCACAAAGCGGCAGAATGAGTTCTACAATGTAGTAAGTTTCTGGAGGTGTGTTTGAGGGGCAGCTGCATACACTACATCTCCGTAATCAATAGCCGGCATAAGCATTTGTTGCACAATCTGCTTTCTTACCGCGGGTTTCAGGCAGGATTTGTTTCTGTACAGGGCACCTAGTTTGGGGTAGAGTTTAGATGAGAGTTTTTCGATGTGGGGCCAAAAGATAGATTTGGGTCTAACCACATACCTAGATATTTGAGAGAAGTGACTGTGGTCAGCGTGCCATTTGATTTTGTCCTGACACATAGATGGGGTGTTTGCAATTTGTGTAGTTTAGGTGCGGTTCCAAAGAACATTGTAACAGTTTTGTCAGTATTTAGAAAAAGTTTGTTGTGTTTGATCCACTTTTCTACCCCTGTGAATTGTTCTCGCAGCACGGCCTCCAGCTGCTGGAGATTTGGTTTGCTGGTATAGATTACGGTGTCGTCTGCGTACATGTGTACAGTTGAGGCTTTGCAGACAGCTCTGCTGATACTTTGTATACCATGGTCTGCATTGCAGGTGTAAGGCTGGGTTCACACCTGAGCGTATCTCATATGCGCGTTTTACGCGCGTTTTTTGGCAGGCTTCTTATGAGTGTTTTTGACAATTAGAAACGCGCGTCGTACGCGTGTTTTTTGAACTCTATGGCCGCAAACGTGCTGTAATACGCACCAAAGAAGCTCCTGTACTTCTTTGGGCGTGGGACCTTTTACAGTGCGTTCCTACGTGCTGTAAAACGCCCAGGTGTGACCCATGCCCATAGGAAATAATGGGATTTCAATGTTTGAACGTTTTACAGCGCTTAGGAACGCGCTGTAAAACGCCCAGGTGTGAACCAGGCCTAAGAGTAAACTGCAGTCAGTATCTTTTTATACAGCACAAGTCACAAGCAGGGTTATTCAGAGAGCACCAAAAAGTCACCGTCATTCTGGTGCACTCCCGTTCCCCACGCTTCGGTGAATTTGACTTTGCCGACTATGGGCCCTATTCCGATCTTCGCGCAATTGCGCTCGCGCAGCACAATTTTTTTTCCGCACGAAAAAGAACGTTATCACACGAAAATTTACGTGGTATTACGATCCGAACGCATTTTTTTCAGCCGTCAAAAAATAACATTGGTAAAACCGACGCGCAAAAATGCGCGCTAAGTACGTTTACGCGCTACAAATCTGTGCCCGCAATGTGATTTTTTGTAAATTTGATTCAGCAAATAAAGACAATAGGAACCAGTAGTGGGTACAAATGTACAGTGGGAGAATTCCCAAAACAGTGTCACAGTAAAAAATTGTAAGGGTCTTGAAGATATGCAATTCATATAATGAAAGCGTATATTGGGACGCACAGGAGTGTAACCTGTGAAATACACCTTCATCAGGGTCACCTCCCTGCATGAATAATAATCATAATTCAGAGTCCCACTGGCCACTCCTAACATTTTATTTTACATTTTCAACATTTAAAAAGGACCTTATTTTAAAATTTAAGCAAAATTGGATCAATTAATTTTTTTATATATCTATATTATTCTTGCAAAAAACACAACTTTCTAATAATTTCACCTATAAAAATGTGTCAATGTCAATCTGCGTATATATGCTGCAGCAAAAAAAAAAAAGAAACCACTGATAAATTTTATTGTTTGGGTATGTGTAGAATGTGTAACTATACTGTGCTGTATTTTTTTTTTTTCGTGCCGGTGTATTTCGTTTCGGCCTGAACGGTCAAATTTGCAGTTACCACCAGCTTTTCAAAGACGTTAAAAAAATGCGCGCAAACGTCGTTCGTAAAATTTTGCGCGAAGATTGTAATACCGTCCGCGTACCAGCGCATTTGCGCTCGTAATGTTAAGTATGGGATGCGCGCATGAAATTTCGTTCGCTAAACGTTAAACGTTAAATGTTAACGCGCATCGTTTGCGCGAACGTTGTAATACGACATTCAGCGCAAAGGGTTTTATAAGCCCCTCGCGCAAATGCGCATTTGCGCACGCAAAACACAATGCGCGAAGAATGTAATAGGGGCCTATGTGAATTCATCGAAAAAAAAAACAAATGGATCCGGAAAACCAACAATGTGCCGCCAAACGGCCGAATCGATCCGAAAACCCAACAATGTGGCGCAAAACGATTCGAAAAACTGACGACCAACTGAACAGACCACTGACCAGCTGCTGAAGAAAGCCGCCAAGCCACAGAACAAGGGTAAAAAGAAAAGAAAAAATAAATAACACCCGCAATTTTTAAAAGGCGTTTTCCGAAACACTACTGCATGAAAATGTCGGGTAATAATATATAAGGTACATACATACAGAAAAAATGACGTTGCGCCTGTACTCACCAGAGCGGCTGCAACAGCCAGGAGTAACAACCCAGTTCATGTATAAAACATAACAAGAAAAAAATATGTCATCTGCGCTCGTTTTCTATATATTTCCATGTGCAACAAAACACTGTTAGAAGTTTTAGTTTGCTTTAATGGCCATTGAAACGTAAGCTCACTCGCCCCATCAAGGCACCTCTCGGTAGAGTGAGTCCTAACCAATGTACTAAAAGCTGCTCCTCTGAGTAACTGCATGCTCTCCTGCTGCTTGAGTGAGCTTACGCTTCAATGGCCATTTAAGCAAACGGAAACCTCTGACAGTGTTTTGTTGCACATGGAATTATATAGAAACAAGCGCAGATGACATATTTTTTTCTTGTTATGTTTTATACATGAACTGGGTTGTTACTCCTGGCTCTTGCAGCCGCTCTGGTGAGTATAGGCGCGACGCCATTTTTTCTGTATGTATATATATTATGTTGTAACACCAGTTAGTCATTTTTGCTGCTGTTCCTTTTTCCATGTTTTTGTTTTCAACCCCAAATGGGAAGTGCTCGGTGCGTGTATCAATAAAACTCACCGTTTTTCTGTCTCTCCTTAGCTGAAAAGCAGCAAGAGAGGGTGCAGCTGCTCAGAGGAGCAGCTTTTGGTACATCTTTTAGGACTCATTCTAGCGAGAGGTGCCTTGATGGGGCGAGTGAGCTTACGCTTCAATGGCCATTAAAGCAAACTGAAACCTCTGAGTGTTTTGTTGCACATGGAATTGTATAGAAATGAGCGCAGACGACATCTTTTTTTTTTGTTTTGTTAAATAATATATAAGGTCCTGTGAGTAATAATAAAAAGGTCTGTCGCAGAAAAAAAAAAACACGGCATTTAAAAAAAAAAAATAATATATATATATTCTAATGATAATAATTAATAATGAAAAAAACAATTGCGGAAAAAATCTTAAAAAATAAATACATAAAGAGACTTTTTGCTGCAGATGAAAAGAATAAATGGTTGAATAAATATTTAAGAAAAACAGGAATATTTTTTACATTGTAACCTATGGGATTTGCCTGTTTAAACATGTTGAATGAAACCACTGAAAATCAGGGCATTTCACTGACATTTCGGTGCAGTTCGGTGTCTCTGAATAGCTTAACCATTCCTACTCTATGGGGATTTCTATGCCGCCGAAGGTCACTGTATTTCTCTGGCAATTCGCCAACAGAGTACAAGCGGAGGTCCCCGCTGACCGCAGTTATCTAGATGGGATGTGCTTGCAGGGTAAAGAACACATGCAAAGAGGGGTCGAGTTATTGAATGATTTGAATGTGAGCGTCAGCATTTTAAACTGTATCCGATGGAAGCCGGAGCCCTCTATGTTGTGGGATTAGTCTGGCCATCCACTGGGTCCGTTTCTGTGCGACTAACAAGTCGTCTGTAGTCATCCAACTTATCCCATAACACAGAGGAGATTCCGCCCTCTTACACTGCCTCCGGCCTTCATCGGACGACTTCAGATGACTTTGTGTGATTACATCAGACTAGCGATCCCTCCCATTTGAATGGGATTTGTCGGACGAAGCTGAACGACCCGAGTACAGGAAACATGAAAAAAATGCCCTTACTTTCAGTGGTTCGGTTCGACAGGTAAAACAGGCGAATCCCATAGGACTCAATGTAAAATAATATTTTTGTTTTAATTTTTTTGTTAAACCGTTTATTCTTTTAATTTTCAGCAAAAATACTTTTATTTATTTATTTATTTTTCTGAGCATCTTTATGTATTTATTTAAAGAAATTTTTGATTTTCTTATTTTTTATTATTGTTTCTATTTCTTGAAAAGACTTTTTTTTAATTCTGTAACAGACCTTTTTATTCTTTTTTTTTTTTAAAGGACTTTTTTTATTATTTAGACGCATTGCAAATGCTTTTTTTATGTTTAAACACCTATTAGAAGAACAGCAGAGTTAGATTTTTTTTTTCCTGCAGTCCAGTGGTCTTCAGTGGCTTTTTTTTTCTCTCTTCAGTCCGGTTGTCTTCGGCGGCGTTCGGTGGTCTGTCCGTCTGTCGATCTAGGTCGTCCATACTCGCATGCAGCGGACAACCCAGATCGTTCAAAAAAGTTGTCCTTAGTCGGACGGCCAAGTCGGTCTTCCAACAGTGGACCCAGTGGACGGCCAGCCTTAGTTGGACAACTACGAACGGCAGCGGATGACTTGTTAGTCGCACGAATACGGACCGAGTGGACAGCCAGCCTTATGGCTGTCAGAGCATCATGGGACATGTAGTTTTTAAACATCTGAGTTGCTGAGGTTCACCATTACTGTTTTTTGAGTTGGCTAAGCATCATGGGAAATGTTGTCCACTTACCGGCGTCGTGCCAAGGGTTTCCATCGCTGGGTTAAAAGCCGTAGCCCTTCCAATAGGATGTTTGCGTTGCGTCTGCAGGGAGCAGTTACAGACAGGATGATGTCTAACGGGCGCAGTGCAGAGTTTCCATGTAAATTTCCTGAACGTTCCGGCTTGAGTGATGTTACAAAAAAAATGAAAAAAAAAATAGGGATTTCTGTATTTAATAACTGGACGATTTGAGTTTTGAGCAGAAACAGAAATATAAACACATCTGTCAGAGTGTTGATATGAGCAGATTTAATTACAGGAATGAGACCAAGGCGAGAATGATGGAAGCCCAAGATCAACACAGAGTCCTCTGTTGTGAATAAAGATGAGAAAATTTGAGGCTGTAGGAATAATAATTATTAACATATTTTTTTCCCATTCTGTCCATCATTTGAGCGTATGGTCAAAGTGACACAGAGTCCGCTTGCGCCCCGGGCAGTCCTGCCATAACAATATTACTCAGACAGACAACCTGGAAATGTCCGTGTGGTTTAGGCCGCGGTAATGATGTCTGCACAAACCGCTTTGTGGAATCAAAGTGCTGATCTCCAATTTTAAAAGACCAGGTGGCGTTCGAGGAACATCCTGACACCTGTGTCACCAAGACCACTATCACCATCTGTGGTCCTGTCTCACGATAATAAAAATCCTCAAAAAGAGCTGCCATTTCAGAAAAAATGCACAGTAAATACAGGTGATCTCCGGGAGCACAGCTATAACCTGCAACAAATCTCATCATCCCAATTAACCCCTTCACCACCAAGCAATTTTTGTTGAATACTTTTTATCATAAAATTTATTTGAACTATGGGATGCAAAGTTAACAATTAAGTGTGGGGTAAAATAGAACTTTTGCACAGAAATCATTGTTTAAAAATATAAAGTTGTGTAAATTTGTTAATTTTTAATGCTTCGTTTATTTGATTATCACAGAAATATTACTGGGCTGAAAGGTTCTAAACTCTAGTTGGCGTCCCTGATCTTGCACAGTGTCACACTGGGTCTACATTATCAGCATACAGGCAGAAATGTCCTTTGAGTCAGAAGCAGTAAATGTGCTCCAGACAGATAATAAAATGGTGAGATCTCCTGCTTATGGGGATTTATATTGATGAGAATGAGATTATTAGCAATGCAATATCTGTATGTGCTGCATAATGCCTGGGTATGGCAATTACAGCAACACCTTGTATCTGTATGTGCTGCATAATGCCTGTGTATGGCAATTACAGCAACACCTTGTATCTGTATGTGCCGCATAATGCCTGTGTATGGCAAATACAGCAACACCTTGTATCTGTGCTGCATAATGCCTGGGTATGGCAATTACAGCAACACCTTGTATCTGTATGTGCTGCATAATGCCTGTGTATGGCAATTACAGCAACACCTTGTATTTGTGTGTGCTGCATAATGCCTGTGTATGGCAATTACAGCAACACCTTGTATCTGTATGTGCTGCATAATGCCTGTGTATTGCAATTACAGCAACACCTTGTATCTGTATGTGTTGCATAATGCCTGTGTGTGGCAATTACAGCAACACCTTGTATCTGTATGTGCTGCATAATGCCTGTGTATTGCAATTACAGCAACACCTTGTATCTGTACTGTACAGGGATTTACACTCATTATAACCCCATGAATCTTTTACCTGTACAGCAGTGACTGACCCCACAGCTCTCCCTGTATTCTGCCAAATCCCTGGCTGCTGGAATGCCGCAGTAAAGTTTGTTGATCTTTTTTTAGAGTGAGGTTTGGGGTTGCTATTTGCAGCTTATTTGCAGTAATACAGAGTGACAGGAGAGAGATAAAACAAAGACTTTTATTTCTCCACGGAGGCACGCTAATCCGGCTTTAAAAAAAAGGTATGCAAATGGGGTTTTGATATGCTAATGAGTGCTTTTCATTCAATGTATAATAATGCAATATTGGGTCAAGACTTATGGAAATTAAAGCATCTACATGTAAAGGAGGCTTAAAAATAGTTTGACAAACAGCCAGATTGCAGAGCAGATTCTCCTGGTACTTCTTGGATTTTAGTTTTGTGAAATGCCAGTGTATGTTGGCGCTGCATCGCATGCAATTTCCATTATATGCAACAGCGGCAAACACTGGCGCTTTGTGAATAAGCCGTTACGTGAGATGAGTCAGTCTGACATTCCGCTCTCCGTAACACTTATCCTTTGTCATCTTAAAAGAATATTAAAGAGTTAACGCATGCAGTGCATTATACAGTGAGAATACATTGGTGCTACTGGTATTTGTGTGTTTTATGCATGTATATATATATATATATACTGTATGTGCACAACACGGCCCTGTTTTGTGTTTATTTATCTTATATTTTTAGCACTGTAGCGCTCCATTCAGAGAACATTGAATTAGTCACGAAATTGCATTTAAACTGTGGATTTCCCCATACGGTGCAATTTCGTGGCCATTCGGCTATTTAAAAAGCTGGCAATTCGCCAAATATTGGGGAATTGCTAGTGAAATATGGTGCCTTTTCGACGGCAGTGAAATCCTCCATAGATAAGTAATGGTTTATCTATTCAGAGATACCGAACAGCAAAGAAATGTCAGCGAAATGCCCTGATTTTCGATGGTTTCATTCGACAGGTTTAAAACGGGCGAATCCCATAGGTTTCAATGTAAAAAATTCTCTGTTTTTATTTATTTTTTAGGCATTTTTCGACAAAATGTTTAATTCTGATACACATATACATATATATTTTATATTTTTTACATGTCATTTTTTTTTCTATTATGTAACAGACCTTTTTATTGTTATGCATAGGACCTTATATATTATTTCCAGGCATTTTCATGCACTCGTTATTTATAAACTCGTTTTAAAAGATGCGTTTTTTTTTTTCGTTTTTTTTAACCCTTTCGCTGCTGAGGCTTTTCCCGCCCCTGTGCTGAGGTCATTTTTACCGGTTTTGCTCATCATGTTTAAACGTGTTTTGAAGGCTTATTTTAGTATATGACCCAGACATATTATATATCGTTCTTTCCGTCAGACTCGGCAGATTCATAATATGTCATTATTATATGTATACGTCATGACCTGTCTGTATATTATAACAAAAAATGCAATAAAATATGTATTTTCAATAATTTACAATGTGTAAAGTGTTTTTTTTCACATTTCAACATGCGAGCAATTGCGGTTATATTATGTATGGGGTGCGCTTGTTAAAAAAATTAGAGATGGGGACTCGTTACATTTTTTTTGGGGAAAATTACACTATTTTTAACAAACGCACCGCATACAAAAATCGTTAGTGCAGCATCATTGTTCACATTATAATTGAAATGGGAACAATATTGCTGCATTAACAAACCAAAAAAAAAAAAAGTGTTTTTTTATTTTTTTATAATTTTTTTTTTAAATTTATTTGTATTTTTTTTTTTTTTTACAAACTTTTTCACAGTAGTGTTTGGTATCGTTGGAACGGCCATGCTCTGGCCGATCCAACCATACCAAACATTAACCCCTAGCTGCCATGGATCGGGAGATAGGGAGTTCCAATGAACTCCCTATCTCCACCGTTGGTGGCAGTTAGGGGTTAAGTCCAGGACTGGCGTCATCGTGCTACGCACGATGACGCCAGTCCTCAGGGGGAGTTCCCGGAGGCTTGGCCGACATCCAAGATGTCGGCCAACTCCGGGAAAGGATCGCGAACCGGCGCTTTTCAGCGCCGATTCGCGATCCAGCTCCCCAGGGGTTAATGCCAGGCACCATTTGGAAGGGCAGGCTGTGCCCTTCCAAATGATGCCTGGGTTAACCCCCGCAGAGCCGCCGATCGGGAGGGAGAGAGGTCCGAAGGACCTCCCCCCCTCCCTTTCAGGCGCCTCCTCCGCACATGCGGGGGGGGCGCCTGAATTAGGTGTCATCGCGCTGCCGCGATGACACCTAATACCAGCGGCTGCGGTTCCGGATGCGCGGCTGACATCGAGGATGTCAGCCCGCACCGGAGGGGCCAGCGATCGGCCGGAACCCGGCCGAACGCTGACCCCAATGGGAGGACGCGCTCAGCGCGTCCTCCGCATACCAGTGGTAATGCGGAGGACGCGCTGAGCGCGTCCTCCGCATTGAAGTGGTTAACCCTGTTCGGCGCCTTGTCGGCTTTTTCCGGCAGCTGGTCGGTGGGCTGTTCGACGCCTTGTAGGCTTTTTCCGGCAGCTGGTCGGTGGGCTGTTCCGCGGGTCGTCGGCTTTTTCAGCTCAATTCGGCGGTTTTGTGATGGTTTTGCGGCAGTTTTCCCATCCGAATCGGCGGTTTTGCGGCAGTTTTCCCATTCGAATCGGCAGTTTTGCGGCGGTTCTTCAGATGCGTTCGGCAGGTCGATTCACCGCACTAATGCTGAATTCACGACAGGGTCGACAATATTACATTAACGATGACATTTCGGTGCTCTCTGAATGACCCCTCATATCTCAGATTTTATAATAACAATAATATATAATAGCAATTTTTATTATTAATAAAACTACTAATAAAATATACAGGGTTATTCAGAGAGCAGTGAAAAGCAGGAGAATGACTGGAGAATGGAAAATTCTAGGTCAAAATAGCCGATTTGGAAAGTGAGATGAAAGGGAGAATTTTTCTGGTTTGGCTATTTTGACCTTGAATTTTCTATTCTCCAGTCATTCTCCTGCTTTTCACCTCTCTCTGAATAACCCTGATAGTTTTGTTACAATAATGCAATGTGATAAAAACCTTGATAACCCCTGAGTACATAGAACAAACCTGATGAAGAGAGTCCATCGATTGCCCTTTGTAATAAAGTTTGGAAATTGTAAAGAGACTTTATGGACACCCTGTATAGTAACCCTTTCAGGACCAAGGGTCTTTAAAGTCAATGCATTTATGACTGAACAGTTCTGTCATTGGTCCTTAAGAGGTTAATAATGTTATGTATTAGTAATATTATACATATATAATAATATTTATTAAAAAAACATCCAATAGGAGAGTTCCGTTTTTTTTTTTTTTGCTCTGCAGTTCGATGGAATTCCCAAGGCCACTTTGGTGCTTTTCGGCGATGTTCTCCAACTTTTTCATGAGGCTTCGGCGCACTACCATGACCCTACGGTGAATAGTGAATTCACTATAGTTTCAGCAAAATGATATCACCGAAGTGCACTGAAGAGAAAAGCACTGAAATTTCGGCGTTTTGAGAATAACCCCTTTAGGTTTTAGGCTGTGGTCAGACTAGCGCATTTTTTATGTGCGTTTAGGCGCACTTAATCACGGCCGCAGTAGCAGCAATATACAAAGTACGGCCGCACAAAAGTCCGGCCGCGCAACGCAAGTGGAAAATGAACGCATTTTTTTGAGAACGCAGAACCGCTAGTACTGACGTACAGAGTGCGCTGCGTCCACTAGCTGCGTGTGTGCGTGATTTAGAGACGTCAGACGCTGCTAATGTCCGGCCAACATCACGTCCAGACGCAAAAAGTGTTTTATTGATGATCCGTACAAAATCACGCACGAAAATGCGCATCGTATGACCGTTTTCGCGCATTCCGTGAAAATATACGTCAACGCGTTCGGACGCACTTTTTGATGGTCGATGCGAATAATGCGTTCGTTTGTTTAATTCCGTTAGCCTAAATGTGTATTCTATCCGTGTTCCTGTTACTATATTGCAAAGAGACGCGAGTAGCTCCGTTCCTCAGCGCGATTCCTCGGCGTCACTGCCGTTGACAGTAGTTATTACGTCTCACAGCTTTGTGATGTATATTGTTATAGAAACCGCATTGTGCGCCATAAGAAAAAAAACGAACTTCATTCAAAAGAAAGATAATTACTGAGGGGGTCATAGTAACTCATAACGAGAGGTTAAAGGTTATGCGAGATTGATCCTTTAGTAAAACGGACCCGTAACATCCTTCTGGCAGGAGGGGTGAATCCTAATTAAATAATAATGCCAGGTCTTCTTTACTTCTGCCCAGACTAACAGGTCTATTCACTAAAAAGGTGATTACTTTGACCTAGAATTTTCGCTTCTCCAGTCATTCTCCTGAGTTTCGCCTTTAGTGAATAGGCCTGATAGTGTAAGGATATTTTAATTGAATAGAAGAGCCTGATACAGAATAGGAATTCCGCAGTGCTTTACAAGATCAGTGTACAAGGGGTTAATACATTGTAATACCACACATGGATGATATGACCTGATTCAGGGGGTTCCTGTTCCCAAAGGAACTTACAATCTATGAGACGTACAAATATTTTGTGAGGTAGGCGCATCCATATCGTTAGGTGTTTTGCCCAAGGACACTCGCTGGTGTCTTCTGAGTGGGATCGAGTTGTCTTTCCATGATTGTAGAGCTGCGACCTGCTGGTTAGGTTGAACCCACTTCTCGTAAAGTCGAGACTTGCTTCCTGGTGTGCAGGAATCCCCTTTGCCCCATGTAATAAATGCCTGTGCCATGCTATAATATTACAAAGAGCTATGAGGCCTGACAAGGTCACCGTCCACTATATACTAGAGGAGTCCGATTATACATGTGGTGGGAAAGAGTTTGGGGGGCTTCCCGGTCTGCAGGAATCCCCTTTGCCCCATGTAATATCGCCTGTGCTGTACTACAGTTAGTAGCTATGAGCCATGAGAAGGTTACCATGCGCTATATCCGGGAAGAGTCAGGTCATGCATGTGGTGAGAATGAGTTGGGGGGGTGCTTCCCGGTGGTCAGGACACCCCCTTATCTCATGTAATATCACCTGTGCTGTACAGTTGGGAGCTATGATACCATGAGAAGGTTACCATGCGCTATATCCGGGAAGAGTCAGATCATGCATGTGGTGGGAAAGAGTTTGGGGGGCTTCCCGGTGGGCAGGAATCCCCTTTGCCCCATGTAATATCGCCTGTGCTGTACAGTTAGGAGCTATGAGACCATGAGAAGGTTACCATGCGCTATATCCAGGAAGAGGCAGATCATGCATGTGGTGGGAATGAGTTTGGGGGGCTTCCCGGTGGTCAGGACACCCCCTTATCTCATGTAATAAACACCTGTGCCGTACAGTGCCATATTAGAAGCTATCAGGTCTGCGAAGGTCACCTTCCCCTATTTCCAAGAAGCGTAGGATAATACATGTGGTGGGAAAGAATTTGGGGGTTCCTTGTGGGCAGGAACCTCCTTTTTCCCCATGTCATAAATGCCTGTGCTGTACAACACAATATTAGAAGGAGATATGAGGCCATGAGACAATCACTATCTGCTATAACCAGGACGGGTTGGGTTATAAATGCGATGGGAAAGGTTTTGGGGGGCTTCCTGGTGGGCAGGAACCCCCTTTGCCCCATGTATTAAGCACTGTGCTGTACGCAATACAAAGAGCTGTGAGGCCTGAGCAGGTCACCATCCGCCATATCCAGGAGGGGGTCGGATTATACATGTGGTGAGTAAGACTTTGAGTGGCTTTTACGTTGGGCCAGACCCCCCGCACCCCCCCCTCAGTCTCATCTAATAAAGAGCCATCACGCTCAGTATAATATCCAAACAATCTACCGGTGAGCGAGGAGATATCTATGAAATGTATGCAGGCAGATTCGGATTATAAATGTGGCGGGGGGGGGGGTTAAGCCGGTTTAACAAGAAGAAGCACTTAAAAATGAAAGGCGTACTTTTTTTTCTTTTTTGTAAGTGTAATCACATTTCAACAGATAGTTTTGTGTTTCTCTCGCTCGGCGGGCAGTGACGATCGGGGCGCATAACGAAGGCATTCAGGGCTTTTTTTTTTTTTTTCTTCGTGGCGTACGTATGTCATTCAGGAAATCTGATCCGGCGCTAGGTGTTTCTCCTTTTTTTCATTCAATAGGTTAAACAATGTAGAAGTAGTCAAACAGGAGGTGCTGTTGCTACCTGACGTGAAGCGAAGAAATGGAATTTTTTTTTTTTTTACTTGATTAATCTTGGCGATGTGGACTTTGGCAAATGATCGCAAAATGCGCCTGTTCTTTGCTTTTAAGGCTTGTACCTGGAAAAAGAAACAAAAGGATCTGTTCGGAAACAGAAACCCCGTAATTCTTCCTTTTTAAGAAGAAAAAAACTTCTCGGTGCAGTTGGTCGGAAAAAAAAAAGTGTGTGTGTGGGGGGGGGGGAGAGATTTTTGTGCTGAACAGATTACGCTGGCGTCTGGAAAGCGTTCGCCGAAGTAGATGCGGGCGAGGGCAGGAGTTTCAATTTGCGCCTGCATATTGGATGGGATGCTGGACGACTCGGATGAAGATCGGGAAAGCCGGTGACTCCGCGTCTGGGACTGTCTCGCCGTCTAGGTAGGAGCTGGCCGATACAGTCGGTGGCTCCACAAGGAAGTAGGAGTTTGAGGTGGTGGGACAAGGATAGCGAGCGTTTCGCAACTGCGCAACCATGTTGAGCGTTAAGGACTGCACCAGCCGACGTCATTCGTGGATATGGTAGGTCTTGTGTTAATTCTTCTATTAGAAAATGTGTTTTTTTTTTGTTTTTTTAGGGGTTTGTTATTTTATTTTTAGTTTGTTTTTTTTTAAACAAGAAAATCCTTTGAACTGCCTAGAATTTATTCCTTACATAGGGCATGGGGTGCCAGCCGGGTGAATTGGTCCTACCCGTTCATCCTCCTGGTCCCCATCTACATTTCTTTGGATACTCCTTAACTGGATCATGACGACGAGCTTGAAAACGCAGTGTCTGTGATTAATTACACTGTGTCATTCATAAATGTTCCTCGCGTGTCCACCTGAAAATACGGGCAGCTCACCCCTAGGCTTTCTTCAAAATAAGGATATTCCTAAAATATTGACAATGTACTTTATTTGGGGAGGTCGGGAGGATAAAGGCTAATGTCCTCTCCAAGACGATTGTTGTTATGTTGGCTTGAAAAAGCCCCACATACTGTTACACGTTCTAAGATTATGATGAATAGTAACATTTTTATTTTGAGACTCAAATTGTGCCATTTAACTCGTCCCGGAGCTTTCCAGCTACAACCCCTAAATTCAGCACAGACCCTCAGCATGTTCTGACTTTGCGGCGCTATTTCTTTTCTAAGCGATCCGACTTACGGATTTTCTGTAGGGGGCTTCCAAAATTCTCATAGACTTTCATTGAGAGGATCAGACCTCTGACAGCCCAAATCAAATTTCCGCACACTGACACACACTGACACACGCTCACACTCCTACGCACACTCACTTATACTGTCTCTAACACACTCTCATACTCACACTGTCACACACACTCTCACTCATGCTCACACTCACTTATACTGCCACTAACACACTCTCATACTCACACTGTCACACACACTCTCACTCATGCGCACACTCACTTATACTGCCACTAACACACTCTCATACTCACACTGTCACACACACTCTCACTCATGCTCACACTCACTTATACTGCCACTAACACACTCTCATACTCACACTGTCACACACACTCTCACTCATATTCACACTCTCATACTCACACTCACAGTCACACACACTCACTCAAATTCACACTCACACTGTCACACTCACTCATACTCACACTCACTTATATTGTCACTCTCATACTCACACTCACTTACACTGTCCCTCTCACACTCTCATACTCACACTGTCACACACACTTTCACTCATACTCACTTATACTGTCACACACACTTTCACACACACCCTCTCATACTCACAATCACGTATACTGTCACACACACTCTCATACTCACACTTTCACACACACCCTCTCATACGCACTCACTTATACTGTCACACACACATATTAACACTCACTTATACTGTGCCTCACTCTCATACTCACACTCACTTATACTGTCCCTCACACACTCACTCATATTCACACTCACTTATACTGTCCCACACACTCTCATACTCACACTCACTTATACTGTCCCTCACACACTCTCATCCTCACACTCACTTATACTGTCACACACACACTCACTTATACCGTCACACACACACACTCGCACTCATACTTGCTTATGTCGTCATTCACACTCACACACTCTCACTCATACTCACACTGTTTTAAACTTGTAGACAAGGATTTGTCATGCCTGCATCAAAGTTTGTCCCCAGACTTTAACCTTTCTTCTTATTATTGTTATTCCCTTATTTGTATTGCGCCAGCATATTCCGCAGCGCGGTATCGTGATTTTAAAAGCAGTGCCGGTACTCCGTCTTGACGTGTTATTTCCAGAGAATTAGCCCGGATACAGTAACTGGCGGACGTGGGACGCAATCGATACACGATTCTGAAAAAGAATCTTGATTTGTTTGTTCTAAAAGTGGAGCAGTCGCCACGGAAACAGATGGAATGTTCTCGCCGGTCGCTCCGCATTTAGAAACCTGTCCTAGAACAGCTTTTATTTCCTTATTAAGGTAGCTGGGGGGCTTCCTCCTCCGGTACCACCCGCTTTCATGCATGTGACGATCATGCAGGTAACAGCAGAGAAGAATGTGTCGTTTCTGAGGTTGTGTCTATGTATCGTTTAGCAGTAATGTTTGATTTTATTTATTTGTTGTGTTTTCGTGTTTATGTATTTATAAAATATAGCATTCCTAATTCTAGAGCCGATACAGGCAGAGCGTCTCTGGTTTCAAGCAAACCTATTGTCGGAAATCTTCCCCCGACACTATCTACTATGAAATATTCTGAATTTCCAATTTTTTTCCCACCCAATGACGAGTCATTCATTGCTTCGAATGCAAAGTGCATGGAGATCCATCGAGTGGCACCGTGAGCAGGCTGAGATACAGATCCATTGAATCTCTCCTGTGTTATATTCAACTGGCTGCAAATTTGGATGCTCCTAGAAAGGAACATTATCCAACCTTTTCCCAGCCTCTGGAAGTGTGTTTATTGTGTGTTTTTTAGGCACAGAGAAAGCAGTGTTTATTGTGCGTGAGATTAGCTTTTGCAGTATCCCGGCTCCGAGCCTGGTAATCTGTCGGCACAAGGCACACATTTCGCTCTTATTTTTTTTTATCATTTGAGCTCAGCCTGTGTTATGTTCTTACTGATGATGTCATTATGATTATCGCATTATTAGCGTAACAGGCTGCCTGCGGAACCGTCCTGTTTTTTTCTCTCATGGGGGTCTGGTCTTATCTGGCTAAACACGTCCCCCCCAAAAAAAGGTCTTATCTCATTTTCAGTTAAACTGACACTACCCAACCACCAAGATCGAACTGCAGCACCCAAAATCTCAGCCAACCCTGAAACCCCCCCCAAAAAAACTTGGATATTCAGGATAGTGGGAGCTCGAGTATATAATATCTATGGCTCCACATATGACGAGGAGACTCTAATACAGTGGTCAGCAGCCTTAGCCCTGCTGTTGTTTTGGAACTACATTTCCCATGAGGTTCAGCCAGTCTAATGTGTGGCTGAGCATCATGGGTGACGTAGTTCCAAAACATTTGGAGGGTCAGTGTTGCTGGCCCCCACTCTAAGATGTAGATGCTTGCTGGATCGGAGTAATGAAAGGCAACACCTAAAGGAATCCTAAGGCCGGGGTCAGACGAGCGTTTTGCAGAGCGTAAGGAACGTCTGTGAGAGTGGTCGTTCCTTCCACTCTGACGCCCGTCTGGCCGCCTCGCTGAGTGCAGTTAGTGCGCTCAGCGCTGCAAGGCTCGATCCTCCTAAGGAGAATCGGGCTTTGCAGCCCCGTTGAATGCGCGTCGTAGCGTTTCGATGAGGAGGCTTTCAGAACATCCGCTGTAGCGCACACAATACAGCATAGATCAAGATTTCTTGATCTCCCAAGGTATGTCTTCCAAATTGATACCAACATCCACGTGAGCGGGGTCGCACTAGAGTTACGGAAGGACACTGAAAACTATTTTTTCCCAGTTTTCTTCAGGGTACGGGTAGGAGGTGGTGGATTGTACTGGCCTCTGCATCGTGGAAAAGCATGTTCTCTTAACATAAGGCTCTGTGTACCAGTATTCTATATTTGTCAACAGGTCGCATGACCAACAGAGAGTAGCGAGCTACCACGACATGGCTTGTTATTCTTGCGTTGACCCATTGTGTTGGGCCCTATTCCAAGGTTGGTGCAAGGTGGCCAGACGGGCGTCAAAGTGGAAGGAACGTCCATTCTCACGGATGTTCCTTCCTCTCTCAAAAACACTTGTGTGACCGCAGCCTTCATGGCCAAATCTGCTCTTGCATAGCATCCCATTTTAGAGCGAGATTCTGGGGCAGGCGCTACCTCGGCACCTTTGCAGCGTCAAGAGCTGGGATACTCACGGTAGCACTTCCGGGCTGCCGTGAGTATCACCTCCTGGAGTCCATAGGACTCCATGGAGCTTGCTCTTCTGGGCCATGAGCCCTGAGCGATCGCGCTCTCGAGAGATCGCACCACGGAGTGATCACGGAGGGAGACTGGGGACTATTTGTTCCCAGTCTCACTCTGCTCCCGGTGGCAAGAAGAAGCGTATCAGGCTGCAGTTCTCGTCGCAGGATAAGAGGTGAGTATGGGATTTATTGGGGGGTTTGAGGGGGTGTTAAGTGATTTTGCAAAAGTGGAATCATTTAGCACCAGCTTTTAGGCGTCGCAAAAAATGTTGCCTTGCTCGTCTGGCGGTAATTAGCGCTAGCACTCTGTAATACCAATCTTAACCTAACGCTAATTACTGATTGCGCTCCCCATGTTAAGTATAGGATGCGCAAAGTACAATAAGTTTGCGCAATCACCGATGCGCTAAGTGATTTCTTATGGGTTTAGGCTGGAGTCAGACAAACGCAGTGTGAACGTGCGTTTAGCCGCACGTTATGACGGCCGTGGTAGCAGCAAATAATGTCCAAACTCAGGCCCACACATGAAGTACGGCTGCACGAAAGTTCGGCCACGGAACGCAAGAGGCAAACAAACGCATTTTCGCAAGAACGTTGAACCGCTAGTACTGACGTACAGAGTGCGCTGCATCCGCATAGCGGAGTGTGTGCGTGATTAGACGTCAGACGCTGCTCATGTCCGGCCAACATAACGTCCAGACGCCCAAAGTATCCTAGTTTGGATCGGTATGAAATCACGGCCGAAATTGCGCATCGTATAAC
Organism: Leptobrachium leishanense; assembly: GCA_009667805.1. Taxonomy (NCBI): domain Eukaryota; kingdom Metazoa; phylum Chordata; class Amphibia; order Anura; family Megophryidae; genus Leptobrachium; species Leptobrachium leishanense. The sequence goes on from CM019070.1 coordinate 22,914,078, forward strand.
CGCTATCGCGTATTCCGTGAAAAAGTACGTCCATGCGTTCGGACGCACTTTTTTACCGACGATGCGAAAAATGCGTTCGTCTGACCCTAGCCTAAGTGTCAGGAAGGTAATATGGGGGGCATGAGTCAAACACACTTATCCTGGCGGTTAAGTCTTACACATCCGAACGCTATCGTTCCCATTCCCTAGGGAATATTACTTCCATGTTGTTTTGACTATTTTCTAAAGAAAAAAGAAAAAAGTCTTCTTTTGGCGTTTTTTTAAAATGCTAATAAAAATGCAAATGTGAAATCGCAGGGTTTGGGATTTAAATCTCCTGATTTAAGGCACCATTACACTCGATTAACAGAAAGTTCACAGAATATTCTCCGTCTTCAGCTCAAAAGACGATAAGAATTTAACGGAACCTAATAAAACGCATCCACTGAAAGGAATACATTGTAACATTCAGGTGCCATTTGCAAGTGACCTTTTCTATCGATTTCCGCCAGATAATGCGTCTGAAGAGGCTGAAAAAAATAGCCCGTTTACCCTTTAGGTGTCGGAGAAAATATTTTTAAGGTGGGTCCTTGTTTCTTTTATGCTGAGGCGAAATTCACCGATTTATCAGTTTACTTTCGTTAATTCGGTGGAATTATTTTCAGCAAAAACAAGGATTATATGATTTTAAAAAATCAGCTCCAATAAAGACCTGAATCCAACGCTCACTGAATAAACCTGAAGCCCCCCAGCCATTGCCGGCTCTAGTGTTCGCGGGGTCAGGCACAAGGTAACATGCGGGGCCACTTTTTTCATTGGAATGAAAGTGACTGACTGTGATGGATATGGGGGCTGAGTCGCATGGGTGTCCTAGAGATTGATGAGGGTGCGTGGCTGGAGTGAACCAGGATTCGTGGTTGGGTGAGTGAGTGTGTTAACAGGAGGGGTTATTCAGTAAGCGGTGAACATGCCACCAATTCGCACCGAATGGTGAATTTCCCTGTATGGTGCAATTTCGTTGCAGTTCGTCTTTTCACTAAACTGTTAATCTGCCAAATACGGGCGAATTGACAGCTGAATTCGGTGCAGTTCGCTGCCAATCGGAGATCTTCAGCGGCAGCTAAATTGTACCATAGAGAAGTAATGTTAATCTGTTCCGAGAACGCCGAACTGCACCAAAATATCAATGAAATGTCCTGATTTATGGTGTTCCAAAATTCCTTCTTGACCCCAGATTTCTCCCTGGATCAATCAACTTTTACCCACATATTAAATCTTATATATTTTAATGCTATGTTTTTGCTGGAAGTCACCCAGTCGTTGTTTAAAACTCTGTATAGTGAGTGACCCAACCACCTCAACAGGCAGAGAATTCCACAGCTTTATTGTTAATGCCAATTCAACCACACAAGGCACTGGGAAGAGCATTGAGTGAGGTCCTCATGCTGTTTTTATTGCCCCCCCCCCTCCTGGCATACATGTGTATGTGTATCAGGGCAGGATACACTATGGCAGGGGTCAGCAACAATCTTGCCTGCCCCCAGATGTTTTGGAACTACATCTCCCATGATGCTCAGTTACTCATTAGGTTGGCCGTGCCTCGAGGGAAATGTTGTTACAAAAATCTGGAGGGTAAGGTTTCTGACCCCGACCTTATTGGATAAGTCGACTAAGGCAAGGTTTATTTTTTCTAATTTATTCCTTTAATTTGTTAATATTAAACTCAAGACTCAACAGAAAGAGACGCTGGCATGTTGACGTTTGATGCTTTTCAAAACCAAACATGGAGCTTGTTTAGCAGCATCAGCTTCCATTCCCTCAACTTCGATTTACACCAGGGCTGGATTAACAAAGGGGCAGATGGAGCAGCAGCTCCAGGCCCATGCCTCAGAATAGGCCCAGAGAAAGGATAACTATGTATCATTTGGACCACTGTATCTCCAACTCTATAGCAGATACAGGGTCAAGTGAGGTATCACTGGAAAGGCCTTTCCAATGATACCAAACATGACCAGGTTTTAAGTAACAAACATAAAATAATAAATATAAACATTTTATTTCCAACAGTAATATTTTAAATTTTTCAATTATAAAGTAAACAATGATGCTGCACTAACTAACCATCACATTTCTTACAAACTAAACTAAGGCTAGGGTCAGACGAGCGTGATTTCTACGGACTGTACGTCCGTGCACACGGACGTACGTCAGTACGGAAGACACAGTAGTGGTCACACAGTCCGTTTTTTTCACTGACGTATATTTTGACGGATGTAGGAGGGAAAATGAATTAGAAAGCAAAACCATTTTGTCCGTGAAAAATGCTGGACGTATAAATGCAGTCCATCTGACCACGTTCCATCACTCACACACAAAGCTATGCGGACGTTGCGGACGCAGCGCACTTTGTGCGGCCGTTCTAGCGCTTGTACGTTCTTGCCTGCCTTGCGTCCGTGGGCCGCGGCCGTTGTGCGTCTGCAGTTCAGTGCGGACGTACTTCGTGTAACGGGCTCCGATGGGCTTCCTGTCATGCTATCACGGACGTACTTTTAGGCGCAATCACGGACGTGAACACTACGCTCGTCTGACAGCAGCCTAAACCGCCGCACTAATGTTTACACCCTGCGTCACTAATCTCTACACCTTACAAGGTCAAGTGAGGCGTCATTGGACAGGACAGAGTCTGGCCTTTGCATTGAAACCAAACATGACCATTTTTTATTTATTTATTTTTAGTTCCAAAGCGATGGCATAGTCCATTTGTCACGTTTAAAATGAGCAATACCACTAACATTCTCCCCTTCTCATTTCACACGCTGGGAGCAAGGTCAGTGTTTTATACATAGTCATATTATTTGTAAAAAAACATGTTACAAAACACAAGGGGAAATATTTCATTTTTTTTTTCTTTTTTGGTTAAAATTGTATATTTCAGGTTCCCATTTCACATTTTCTTAACAAGAATGCCCTTTAGAATATATAACCACAAAGGGTTGGATGATAAAATGGGGGAAAAAAAATGACACTCTTTAACCCTTTCGCTGCTGAGGCGTTTCACGCCTCTGTGCTGAGCTCATTTTTACCGGTTTTGCTCATCATGTTTAAACGTGTTTTGAAGGCTTATTTTATTATATGACCCAGACATATTATATATCGTTCTTTCCGGCAGACTCGGCAGATTCATAATATGTCATTATTATATGTATACGTCATGTCCTGTCTGTATATTATAACAAAAAATGCAATAAAATATGAATTTTCAATAATTTACAACGTGTAAAGTGGTTTTTTTTCACATTTTAACATGCAAGCAATTGCGGTTATATTTTTTATGGGGTGCGCTTGTTAAAAAAATTATAAATGGGGTCTCGTTACATTTTTTTGGGGGAAAATTACTTGATTTTTAACAAACGCACCGCATACAAAAATCGTTAGTGCAGCATCATTGTTCACATTATAATTGAAATGGGAACAATATTGCTGCATTAATGAACCAAAAAAAAGAAAAAAAAATTGTTTTTTTTTATAATTTTTTTAAAATATTTTTTTATTTTTATTTTTTTATTTTTTTTTTAAACTTTTTTCATAGTCATGTTTGGTATCGTTGGAACGGCCATGCTCTGGCCGATCCAACAGTACCAAACATTAACCCCTAGCTGCCACGGATCGGGAGATAGGGGGTTCATTGGAACCCCCTATCTCCACCATTGGTGGCAGTTAGGGGTTAACTCCAGGACTGGCGTCATCATGCTATGCACAATGACGCCAGTCCTCAGGGGGAGTTCCCGGAGGCTTGGCCGACATCCAAGATGTCGGCCAGCTCCGGGAAAGGATCATGAACCGGCGCTTTTCGGCGCCGATTCGTGATCCGGCCCCCAAGGGGTTAATTCCAGGCACTGTTAGGAAGGGCAGGCTGTGCCCTTCCAAACAGCGCCTGGATTAACCCCCTGCACCCCGGCGATTGGGAGGGAGAGAGGTCTGAAGGACCTCCCCCCCCTTCCTTTCAGGCGCCTCCTCCGCACACGCGGGGGGGGGGGGCCTGAATTAGATGTCATCGCGCCGCCGCGATGACATCTAATTCGGCCGCCGGCGGTTCCGGGTGCTGGGCTGACATCGAGGATGTCAGCCCGCACCGGGGGGCACAGCGATCGGCCGGAACCCGGCCGATCGCTGGCCCCAAAGGGAGGACCTACCTGCGCTCAGCGCTTCCACCGCAGTGAAAGGGTTAATGATTGAAATCTGAATGAAAAATTACTCACGGGTATATTTAACCAGGCATATACCGTGTATCTGCTCTATTAAATAACCAAAAATATCGTTTCATTTCACTAAATTACAAAAAAAGCCACCTTAATATTCAGCTCCAGGCTCATAGAGATCTTAATCCGGGCCTGATTTACACAGTCTATTGACATAGAATCAAACACCTTTTAGGAAGATCCTCTCCTGAACATCCACAGGTGACGTTCACACCCGAAAACACGATCAAACGAGCATGAGTCATATTGTTAGAATTACAATTAATTGAATTCCCATTAGACATAGTAACAAACCCATTTATAGATTCTTTGAAGAACCTGTAATTAACTACAAACGCTCACCCGGAGAATTTAATTCAAAAACTGATTTATATTCATTTTTTTTAATTTTTCATTTCACGTTGAATTTAAAGCCAACCTGCCTGACAGCTAGTAAATGCATTCTTAGATTGTAAGCTCTTGAGCAGGCTCCTCTTTTCCAGTCAATGTGTCAAACTTGTTTTGTTAATATTATATGTGTTTTGTCCAACCCATTGCACAGCGCTATGGGATATGTTGTAGCTTCATAACTGGGGTTGCCAGATCGGTCATGTTTCTCTGGACACCTAAAAAAACGTCACCCTGCAGCATGTATAATCCATACACTGCAGGTAAGAAATCAAAAACGAGTCATGCCTTGAATTCATTCTGTAGCTTATTAACCACTTCCCTGCGGATGATGTGTGGGGGACGTCCTCGGCTTGGCACGTTGCGTCTGGAGGACATCCCACACGTGTCATGGGTCTCCACAGGGACAAGGGAGAGCCATAAACGCTTGGGACTGAGTCCCAGGGTTCCGACTTCCTTGAACTTAGTCCATTAAATATGACTGGTCCCATGGTACTGACATCATTGCGTCCCTGAAAAGTGAGGGGGGACCCTTTGGACCCCTCTCCCTCCCGATCGGGACACATTAGCTCATAATAGAGGCATCGCTGAAAAGGTTACAGTGAGACCTTTCCAGTGATGCCTCTCTTTAACCCCTTAGTTGAAGGTCCGCAATACGGCGCCAGATCGCGGACTGCTCCTGGAGGTGGCTGACAACTGATATGTCAGGAAAGGCTCCCCCCACCCACTGAAGTCATCACACATGGACGCAATGAGGTCAGTTAGGGAATTAAGCCCTAGCTGCCAAGGAGTTTCCCTATGGAAGCCCTAGCTGCCAAGGAGTTTACCTATGGAAACCCTATGGTAGAGATAGGGGTGTCCAAAGGGGTGGCAGCTAGAGGGTCTTGTTTGGTATCATTGGAAAGGCCAGAACATGGAGCATGTAAAAAAAAATTATATAAAAAGATAAAAATGTGTTATTTATTAATGCAGTACTATTGTCCACGTTTCAATTATAATGTGAACAATGAGGCTGCCTTAACGATTTTTTTTCCACTTTTAGATAAAATCATGTATTTTCTCAGAAAAATACAGTAACAGGTTCCCATTTCTAATTGTTTTATCATGCTTACCCCATAGAATATCAGGGTTATTCCAAGAGAATTGAAAAGTCACCGCACGTTCGGTGACTTTTCGTTCTTTTCAATTCGGTGTGATTTGGCGATCCCATTTCGGCGACCCTGCGGTGTATTCAGCAAGCACCACAGGGCCGTCGTAATGCAGGGAAAAGTCGCCGCAAACCCGCAGAAAACTCGCTGCAAAACCCAGCGAAGGCACACCGAAACCCACAAAAACATCTGGATTAACCCCGCTGAACACGCCGGAGAAACCCGAGCAGTCGCCGATCACAGCGCAGAGCAGCCGCCGGAAAAAGCCAACATCGCAGACGAATGGAGTGAAAAAAAAAAAAGTACGCTTGAATGTTTGAAAAGTGAAACGCTGTTTGCAAAGAAACTACTGAGCGAAAATGTCTGAAATTTACATATAAGATCGAATGAATGATAATAAAAAGGGCTGTTACAGAAAAAATAAAAAATGTTTTTTGCAAAAAAATTTAAAAATATTTTTTGCAAAAAAATGCTTGAAATATCCAAAATAAATCTATAAATAAAGAGACGCTTTACTGCAGAATATTATAATGAATGGTTTATTAGGATATTGAATTAAAACGGGAATATTTTTAACATTGAAGCCTATGGGATTCACCTGAATAAACCTGCCGAATTAAACCACCGAATGGCAGGGCATTTCGGCAACCTTTCACTGCTGGTGTTTGTTCTCTTAATAGACGAAGCATTGCTTCTCTATGGGGATTTCACTGCCCTCGAACAGGCACCGAACAGGCACCGAACAGGCACCGTATGTGCAGGCAATTCGCCAACATTTGCGAACTGCCTGCTCTCTGGTAGGGATGAGCCGAACACTCCCCGAGTTCGGTTCGGACCCGAACCCGAACTTTCCAAATGTTCGGATACGAACCTGAACCCGAACTCGAACTCAATGCAAGTCAATGGGGCTGAAAATTTGGTTTTTAGAGTGCCCTCGAAGAGGGCATATATGCTAGATATTTGCCATAAAAGGTGTATGGGGGTCCGGGTAGTGCCCTGGGGGACAGGAAACAAGGACAAAAAGTAAAAAAAAAAACGTTTTTAAAGGGACAGTGAGTTTTCCATAAAATAAGGGTTAAAAATAAAAAAGAAAAATTCCTTCAAATATCGTGCCTAGGAGGTCCCCATAACCTGCCCGTGAAGTGGCGGATTTCTAGGATGTATAGAAATATGTAAAAACCAAAAAATGACATTTCAAATGACGGTAAATGCTTTTCCTTTAATCTATCCATAAACAACTGCTTGGGGCGGCAGCCTGTATGAAAAGAGGAGACATTTTCGGACACGCAGAAAATTTTTACTGATTTGTGAAAAGCAGGAGAATGACTGGAGAATGGAAAATTCTAGACCAAATAGCCGATTTGGAAAGTGAGATAAATGGGAGAACTTTGACCTAGAATTTTCTCTTCACTCATTCTCCTGAGTTTCACCTTTCTCTGAATAACCCTGTCAGGGTTATTCAGAGAGTGGTGAAGAGCAGGAGAATGACTGGAGAATGGAAAATTCTAGGTCAACATAGCCAAACCAGAAAAATTCTCCCATTTAGGCTAGGGTCAGACTAGCGAATTTTTAACGTGCGTTTAGGCGCACTTAATCACGGCCGCACTAGCAGCAGATGACGGGCAATGACGGCCAATATACGAAGTACGGTCGCACGAAAGTCCGGCTGCGCAACGCAAGTGGAAAATGAACGCATTTTTTCGAGAGCGCAGAACCGCTAGTACGGACGTACAGAGTGCGCTGCGTCCACTAGCGGCGTGTGTGCGTGATTTGGAGATGTCAGACCCTGCTCATGTCCAGCCAACATAACGTCCAGACACCCAAAGTTTCCTGGTTTGGATCCGTAAAAAATCACGCACAAAAATGCGCATCGTATGACCGTTTTCGCGCATTCCGTGAAAAAATACAGCAATGCGTTTGGACGCACTTTTTGACGGTCGCTGCGAAAAATGCGTTAGTCTGACCCTAGCCTTATCTCACTTTCCAAATTGGCTATTTGGTCCAGATTGTTCTCTTTTCCTGCCATTCTCCTGATTTTCACCTTTCTCTGAACAACCCTGAGAGAGAGGTGAAAGCCAGGAGAACTGGCAGGAGAAGAGAACAATCTAGACCAAATAGCCGATTTGGAAAGTGAGATAAATGGGAGAATTTTTCTGGTTTGGCTATTTTGACCTAGAATTTTCACTTCTCCAGTTATTCTCCTGCTTTTCACCTCTCTCTGAATAACCCTGTGAATGTTTAATCCCGAGGTGAGAAATAACATTGCTTTAGATGTTAAAAGCCGGAAATGAGGAAATTTTGTATTTTTTTCTACATGATCGTGTTTGGTCTCATTAGAAAGGCAGCATATTAGAGGAGAGAAATTAACACTTCTCAAAAGCAGACACCACACCCCTCAGTATAGTCTACATACATACAAAGTTTCAAATTCATTAGAACAGACTAAAAACACCTGGTGTTTATGCCCGTTTGTGAACAGAGGTCATTTAGAGTTGAGAATCTTTGCACGTACACATTAGTTTTTAATTCAATATCTAATAAACCATTGCTTATAATACTCTGCAGTAAAGAGTCTCTTTATTTCTAGATTTTTTAGTATTTTTTTAAGCATTTTCTATACTTTTTTCAAAATTTCTTTTTTTTTTCGAACTCGAACCGAACACACCCAAAAAGTTCGAAGTTCGCAAACTTTCGAACAACCAAAATTCGGGCCGAACTCCGAACCGTCCGAACCGAACAGCTCATCCCTACTCTCTGGATAGCTGAATGGCCAAGAAAGGTAACCGTATGCTGATTTTCAGCGTTCGGTTACCTTTCGGCAGCCATTCGGATCTCTTCGAATAAACCTGCATATATCCGCAAAGGCACAGATGATAAATAAAATGTTAAAAAAAAAATGTACACGCTGTCGATGATTGGAAATTCTCTTTTTTTTTTTACATTTTTGTTATAGCGTTCTGGCCGGACATAACGTATACATATAATAATGACATATTATGAATGTACTGAGTCTGCCGAAAAAAAGGATATATAATTTGTCCATACAATAAAACGTGACTTCAAATCGCTTTTAAACATGATGAGTAAAATTGAACTCGGCACACAGAGGTGAAATTGCTCAGCAGTGAAGGGGTTAATTATACATGTTGTAGGGCAACACCTTTTCCTTTTCTCTGTTCTGCTGCCTCTGATATCTCATGATTATGTGCAAATATTCCAAAGTTCCCAAAACATTTCCGGTCCCAAGCTTTTCGGATGAGGGATACTCAGTTTATTAATATTCGTACTATAAAATAATGTCAATAAAACACAACACAGCAACGTTACTATGTTCCGAAATCACATTGACGGTGCGTGTAGCCTTAAATCCCCCTATAACAGTATTTCAAGTGCATTACTTCTTCTGGACACACATTGATGCTCCTGTTGACCAGGATTTCTGGGATTACCACGCGTTTCGCTGCTGTGTACCTTGTGTAATTGAGAGGTCGGTCGGTCGGTCTGGCGTAGCATGACAGCACAGGTTTACATGGGAGAAAAAAGAAGCGAGCGCCACAATAAACCATGCACCTTACTGTGCCAGGGAATGCCTTCCCCATAGGAACAAAATAATATTTCTATGGAATTCTGGCCCTTATTACCATTAAGTGTACGGCATTACATGCATGAGCTGGAACAAATATGAGAGGGGAAAAAAAAAACGCGCAGCTTCTCCCAGCCTAAAGGAGCGTTTTAATAAACATGTAAATAAACCGAATTCAATCTAAATTTCACTATTTTATAAGTCGAGTGTTTCTGCGGAAAAGACGGTTGCTTTTCTTCCGTGTTGTGCTCCAGCGGAATGTGATATCCCCAGGGGTCTCCGTGTTCCTGAACATCAGCAGGAGTTAATAACTTGCCATATCCTATCATTTGTCCTGGAAAAAAAGAAGAAAACCATTTGTATATTAGTTGTACAAATGTATGATAGATGAAAGAAAGAAAAAAGCTTAAGGCTAGGGTCAGACGAGCGTGATTTCTACGGACTGTACATCCGTGCACACAGACGTACGTCAGTACGGAAGACGCAGTAGTGGCCACAGAGTCCTTTTTTCGCTGATGTATATTTTGACGTAGGAGAGAAAATAAATTAAAAAGCAAAACCATTTTGTCCGTGAAAAATGCTGGACGTATAAATGCAGTCCGTCTGACCACGTTCCATCACTCACACACAAAGCTATGCGGACGTTGCGGACGCAGCGCACTTTGTGCGGCCGTTCTAGGAGTTGTACGTTCTTGCCTGCCTTGCGTCCGTTTGCCGCGGCCGTTGTGCGTCCGCAGTTCAGTGCGGACGTACTTTGTGTAACGGGCTCCGATGGGCTTTCTGTCATGCTATCACGGACGTACTTTTAGGCGCCATCACGGACGTGAACAATACGCTCGTCTGACCCCATCCTAAACCGGTAGATAAATGCAAAGAGAAACTTATAGGGAGATGACAGGTTAATACTAGATACAGATGGATACAAATATTTATTTTTTTATAAAATATTTTACCAGGAAGGATACATTGAGATTTATCTTGTTTTTAAGTATTTCCTGGGCTCAAGAACATTGTGTTTCTGTAACGACTGTAACAACTCAAAGTAATAACATGCAAGATATTAAAAACAAAACAAAAATATACAGATTAACAGAAACTAAATATGTAGGAAATCTAGTCACTGTGTTACATGTTTACAGGTGCATTCCGTATATAGTCACTGTTACATGTTTACAGGTGCATTCTGTATATAGTCAATATGTTACATGTTTACAGGTGCATTCTGTATATAGTCACTATGTTACATGTTTACAGGTGCATTCTGTATATAGTCACTATGTTACATGTTTACAGGTGCATTATGTATATAGTCACTATGTTACATGTTTACAGGAGCATTCTGTATATAGTCACTATGTTACATGTTTACAGGTGCATTCTGTATATAGTCACTATGTTACATGTTTACAGGTGCATTATGTATATAGTCACTATGTTACATGTTTACAGGAGCATTCTGTATATAGTCACTATGTTACATGTTTACAGGAGCATTCAGTATTGAGTTATGTTAATAGAGATCTTTTAAGTGACTTTACACTGGGGGAAGATTTGATCGCGTCTGGGAGGTTAGGAAAATGAGGATCGAGCCACTTTCTTTTTGTATTGTGATATTGTAAGGTTCTGGTCCTGGATCGGAGGTTATAGGAGGAGGGAATTGCTGGGGGAAGCAGTCTATTCAGGTAGGGTGGCAGCTTCCCAGACAAGCTCTTAAACGCCAGGTTGGAAAGGTAAAGGGTGCATCTAGATTCCAGCGACGGACAGTTTAGCTCTTTTAACTTGTCACAATAGTGGGTCATGTAGTTACATTGTAGCACAAAGCGGCAGATTGAGTTATACAATATACAGAGGTGGATAGAGGTGTATACACAGATACAGAGATGAATAGTGATAGATACATTGGCGGATAGAGATACAGAGCTAGATAGAGATGGATACAGAGAAACACAGATACAGAGGTGGATAGAGAGATCGACAGACGTATAGACATATGGATACAGAGAGACAGATGGCTGGAGATAGAGAGAGATGGATAGAGCTACATACCGCGAGAGAGAGAGATGGATAGAGCTACATACCGCGAGAGAGAGAGATAGATAGAGCTACATACCGCGAGAGAGAGAGATGGATAGAGCTACATACCGCGAGAGAGAGATGGATAGAGCTACATAGCGCGAGAGAGAGAGAGCGATAGAGCTACATAGCGCGAGAGAGAGAGATGGATAGAGCTATAGAGATAGCTACAGAAATGGATAGAGATAGATAGATACAGAGATGTATAGATAGAGAGATGGATATTGATAGCTGGACAGAGAAATGGATGAATTAATAGAAAGACAGAAATAGAAAGATACAGATATCAGAAAGTGAAGCAAACAGAAGAATAGAAAGAAGGGGAATCTCTATAATAAAACCAAAATACATACAGTGTGTGTATATATATATATATAATATATACACACACACGTATATGTTTATTATTGCAGAGGCCATTTACACATCACAGCAATTCAAAGAACTGCATCACAGAGCTATAGGACAGGGTGATAGACAACTGTTTTGTCAGCAGGCGGATGGAGAAAGCCGTTTTCCCCTCTAGGGTTAATTCACAGCTGACTGCTGATTAAGACTGACCTGCCTTTTATAGGTACTGTGGTTCCCTCTTGGAGAGCTGTCATTTGACTGCAGCGAGGGAGGAGACAATCCCTAAGTTCCTGAAGGGAAGTACAAACTCTTTATTCTGCTGGTTTTACTGGTAAGCGGTTTAGCCGCCCAGTATTCTAAACGAGGGGAGAACATGTTTAGTCAGTCTCCGAGTGAGGAGTAGCCTTTTGATTTATGCTTGTTGTATTTTCTTGTTTGTTTTGACACTCTGCCTGTGCCGTGACTGGAAAATAAAGTAAATGCCTCAAACAGTGACTGGTCTGTCCAGCGGCTATATCACAAGATATATATATATATATATACACACACACGTATATGTTTATTATTGCAGAGGCCATTTACACATCACAGCAATTCAAAGAACTGCATCACAGAGCTATAGGACAGGGTGATAGACAACTGTTTTGTCAGCAGGCGGATGGAGAAAGCCGTTTTCCCCTCTAGGGTTAATTCACAGCTGACTGCTGATTAAGACTGACCTGCCTTTTATAGGTACTGTGGTTCCCTCTTGGAGAGCTGTCATTTGACTGCAGCGAGGGAGGAGACAATCCCTAAGTTCCTGAAGGGAAGTACAAACTCTTTATTCTGCTGGTTTTACTGGTAAGCGGTTTAGCCGCCCAGTATTCTAAACGAGGGGAGAACATGTTTAGTCAGTCTCCGAGTGAGGAGTAGCCTTTTGATTTATGCTTGTTGTATTTTCTTGTTTGTTTTGACACTCTGCCTGTGCCGTGACTGGAAAATAAAGTAAATGCCTCAAACAGTGACTGGTCTGTCCAGCGGCTATATCACAAGATATATATATATATATATATTTCAATCCAGCATGCTTTTATGAGAATTAGATATTTATTAGAAATATTATCCTGCTGTGTCATGTTAGGTGCAGTATGTCTGGTTGAATGACACATGACATTACTGTAACCCTGTGCCTTACCTGCCCTTGGATTTCTGCATCAATCAAGTCATTGTCCTCATGGTTAATCCGTCATCACATGTTTATAAAACACCATCACAATACGACTCCTCCACCCTTGATCCTAACCAGAAACATTTCTGATTATATACAGTTTGAGGTTTTAATAGTAATGTCTTAAAAATGTAACTGACCAATGAAATGTATGTTCTAGAGTTGTGACTTGGATACGCTGATACACACAGCACATTACTGTGAGATTTACTGCTGTGCAGCTCTGTGATACTCTCATACACATTGCACATTACTGTGAGTTTTATTGCTGTGGAGCTCTGTGATACGCTCATACACATTGCACATTACTGTGAGTTTTATTGCTGTGGAGCTCTGTGATACTCTCATACACATTGTACATTACTGTGAGTTTTATTGCTGTGCAGCTCTGATACGCTCATACACATTGCACATTACTATGAGTTTTATTGCTGTGGAGCTCTGTGATACAGTAATGTGCAATGTGTATGAGCGTATCACAGAGCTGCACAGCAATAAAACTCACAGTAATGTGCAATGTGTATGAGCGTGAGTTTTATTGCTGTGGAGCTCTGTGATACTCTCATACACATTGCACATTACTGTGAGTTTTATTGCTGTGCAGCTCTGTGATACACTCATACACATTACTGTGAGTTTTCTTGCTGTGGAGCTCTGTGATACTCTCATACACATTGCACATTACTGTGAGTTTTATTGCTGTGCAGCTCTGTGATACGCTCATTGTTAGGTACCAGCGTGGCAGGCAAGGTTACAAACCCAAGATGCAGTGATGCAAACAGAAGCAAGGTGTGGGAAAACAGGGATTTATTTGTCAGGTTCAGGTAAAATAAGTCCAGGTTATGCAATGTGAAGGGCAGAACTTAAATGAGAGTGATATGCCAGGCTGGGGACACAAAGGGATGCAGAAAACACGATACAAGGAGACACAGAGGGCAGATACATAGGAGACTTACTGGGGATACGAGACAGGACAGGAAAAGGGCTGAATGGTATCTTGATTGCAGGTAATTCAGAAGGCAGATGAACAACGGGAAACTAGGATGCAGGGGTCGTGGATGAAGTCTCTGGAGGACACAGGATACTGGATGCAGAGGGTAAACACAGGATAGTTTCTGGATCTCAGTGTGCTTGGCTTGCAGGCTCAGGAACTATATTGCAGAAGCATTGTCTTCTGGGTGCTCCACCCTTAAATATCTGAACAAGCTGATAATGGCAAGCACCTGTTGGACCTGCAGATTTCCAAGCAAGGCTGGACATTGGGAAAGCAGTTTGTGGAAGTGCTGCAATGCAGTCAGGTTAAGACAGCACCAGGTTTGCCTTTCTTACCACGGCTGCGGCGGGCTTTACGTGGGGTGCTGGGAGGCTCCAGACAGGGGTCCTGACAGTCCCCCCCCTTTAAGGCCACTCTCTGAGTGGCCCAGGCTTGACCACCAGCTGGGAAGTCCACTGTTGTGACCACTGCGGGACACTGGTCAGTGATACCTGTCGTATGGGCTATGATGTTTGATATGTGATTGATGCACAAAGGTAGGTCGCCGGATTCATGGATGGCTCAGGCAGTAAGGCACCCAGGGGGGTACGACGTTGACCAGGTGGCCCTTGGCTACGCCGTGCAGTCTGTGGTTGGTTGTCAGCCTCAGAGTCTGTGGTTTCCCAATCAATATCCGAGTTGCTGTATGCAGGGACCACAGTTGCGGCGCTACTGGGTCTGTTGGGTACGTCGAACCTGGCAATGGTGGGTTCACAGGTATTAAATTCAGTGGGATCTGATATTGGCACCATGTTGTTCTGCTGAGATGCCAGGTTGTTCCGAAATCCCTCCATCGCTAGAGCAAGGGTCTTCACTTGTCCTTGGAGGGTGGCAATAGTGCGGGCAGCCGCTGCAGAGTCTGAAGGCTGGCTTGTGATGTCAGTTTGAATCGCCGTCTGTGGTAAGCACTGTTTTGGCAGTGGGCACCCCAAGGTCTCCTCGCTCAACCCCCGAGGTTTCTTTGGGGGGAGCTGGGTCCAAAGTGTCCTGATCAGCAGTGACCAACAGACCCAGAGAACCCTGAGGGCTTTTGGATACTACCACAGCTTGTTCGGCACCGCCGGTGGTTTGGTTTGGTACCGGAGTCACCGCAGAGGCACGGATAGACATGATATCCATTGGATCAGGTACAGGCTCCATATGTGCGGTAGGATCAAGCTCCATAGGCCTAGCAGACTCTACCTCCATGGACTCCATCAGTTCGTCCTCAGACCCGGTCCCTCCTGGATTCTTGAAGGGAACCACAGAAGTGGGTGAGGGTCTAAGAGACATGGGGTCTTTTACCTTGATAGCAGGGGACTTGAGGAACAAAGCCCTTCTGGGTTCAGATGGTGGTAACTTCTTGGAAACCTGCTTGGGAATAGAAGCAGGCTTAGGGACAGGAACAGGCTTGGTTGTCAGTGCATTTCTGGTGACAGATTTATGAACCTGGGTTGCTTATCTGGGTGGTCTTAGTGGGCAAAGTGGGATCCAATGGCCCCTGGAACCTCAGTAAATACAAAGGCCTGCCTCCTGCCACGCTCTGCCGGGGATAGAGGACCACGGGCTACCTTTGCAGCAGGAACACATTCGGTAACAGAAGGACTCCACAGTCTCTGCAGCAAGTCACTCAGGAAGACAACCAGGTTCTTGAGGGCTTCCTGGAAGGCTCTCTCAATCAATCCCATTAGGGCTTGCATCACTGCGGGTTCGTTTGCTTTAGGCTTCTGCATTAGTTTCTCTAAGCCAGCAAGCCCAGTGGACTGTGATCCTGTTCCCTCTGTATACTCTGCCATCCAGAAACTATCCTTTGAACCCCCTGCATCCAGTATCCCACGTCTTCCAGAGACTGTTTCCAAGACCCCTGCAACCTGGTTTCCTGTTGATCATCTGTCTCCTGAATTCCTCTGCAATCAAGATTCCATTCAGCCCTTTTCCTGTCCTGTCTCGTATCCCCAGTAAGTCTCCTATGTATCTGCCCTCTGTGTCTCTCTGTATTGTTTCCTGCATCCCTTTGTGTCCCCAACATTGCATATCCCTCTGATCTCTCATTTAAGTTCTGCCCACCACCCTGCATAACCTGGACTTATTATTTTACCTGAACCTGGCAATAAAACCCTATTTTCCCACACCTTGTTTCCGTTGCATCACTGCATTTTGGGTTCATAACCTTGCATGCCACGCTGGTACCTAACACTCATACACACTGCACATTACCGTGAGTTTTATTGCTGTGGAACTCTGTGATACGCTCATGCACACTGCACATTACTGTGAGTTTTATTGCTGTGGAGCTCTGTGATACGCGGATACACACAGCACATTGCTGTGAGATTTACTGCTGTGCAGCTCTGTGATACGCACATACACACCACACAATACCATGAGTTTTATTGCTGTGGAGCTCTGTGATATGCTCATACACACTGCACATTACTGTGACTTTTATTGCTGTGGAGCTCTGTGATACGCTCATACACACTGCACGTTACTGTGAGTTTTATTGCTGTGGAGCTCTGTGATACGCTCATACATAACGCACATTACTGTGAGTATTATTGCTGTGGAGCTGTGATACGCTCATACACTCCATACATTACTGTGAGTTTTATTGCTGTGGAGTTCTGTGATACACTGATACACACACCAATTACTGAAAGTTTTATTGCTGTGGTGCTCTGTGATATGCTGATACACACTGAACATTACTGTGAGTTTTATTGCTTTGGAGCTTTGTGTTACGCTCATACACACCACACATGCTGTGAGTTTTATTGCTTTGGAGCTCTGTGATACCCTCATACACACTGCACATTACTGAGTTTTATTGCGGTGGAGCTGTTGGACACAAACACACACCTGACATTATTCTGAGTTTTATTGCTGTAGCTCTATAGTCACACATAAATATTTTGAGCACTTAGTAAGACGAAAACTGATAAAAGAGGGACATGTGGCAGGTATATTGTATATTGTTCTGTTTAAGTAACAGTAAAACATCCTGAATAGACTTTATGATGTGATGTTTGTATGGGATTAAAAAACACCATAAACTTAACACTTTGAGTTTTTGTTTGGTTTTCCGTGTTAGTGCAAGGTCACATTTGGGCCAAAAGAAAACCTTTACTCTACAAGCTCTGAGACAGAAAAGGCGCTGAAAAGCCACAACAAGCGAAAGTTTTATTGCAGTTCATGAGAGCTTAATCTTTCGTTCCCTTCTATGAGGCCCTTGTGAGCTGCCTACACCGATAGCCTCAGAGAAAAGAGCGCAGAATGGCCTCGTCACAGAGTGTCAAAATCCAGTTTTAATGCAATAATAAGGAGCTACATTGTTTCATCACAACAATCATAGTCACAGACTGACATGTAAGTACTTCCAACCAAGCCTGGTGATACAATGTAACTACCTATGCAGCTAAAAGGGTGAATTTCACACATTGTGTCCAGGCCCTTACCTGCTGTCTGTGTTACTCTGTATGGTTTTATATATATGTATATGTGTATTTATCTAGATACGTATATATGAATAAACCAGAAATTATTTATTCTATTGTTTTCTGTATACATACCCTATCATTATCTTATCACATTGTGCACTCATACAGCAGACTATATATCTATTTTTTATTATTTCATTTTCGGTGAATTTAGTCCCCTTTTCTCACTCGCTCCTCTTCTTTGTTTCACGGACTCTCGAACCCGGAAGTCCCTGAAACTTTTCTGCGCAATTTGCCCTTCAATGAAACTTGTGTAGAGCAGGAACTGCAAATTGCACACCACCACTATGTGACTTGTGCACGTTACATAGAATGATGGATCGGAGCACCACGCACATCCACAGATCCGATCCATCGGCTGCTTCTCTGAGAAAGCTCGCTACAGCGATTGGTCTCAGAGGGTGACACCAGCCGCTCTCTGCATGGGACATCACTAGCGACTGATCTGGTGACCGGCAGCCGAGAAATTAAAAAGTACTGGCTGCAGGTTACACTGGGTGGTCTCCTCCACTTCATTCAGCAATTAGTCCATATCGGAGGAGGAGGGGCATTCCTCACATCCTGACCACTTTACTCGTCCTGACCACTTTATATTTAAGAGTGTCCATGTGACGTGCGTCACTTTGGACTCAAAGTACATGGGCCTATAAATGTATTTGGGTGTTGCGAGCCTTATGTATTATATTGTTTCACTGCTCTTTCCTTTGTTAAAGTCACCTGTATCTACAAATATAGATGCAGGGTGTTTGTGTGTTCTGTGTAAAGTGTGACCTCTGTATCACTAGCCTGTCTTGTATAACATACACCCCCCGTAAGTAATGGGTTCCTTTGTCTTCACATGCTTCCATCAACCCTCATCTCCCCCCCCCCCAGCAACAGGGTTCATCAAAATGATTGTTATCTGTTCCAATACTGGGCGTGTTTCTGTAATTCCCCTGTGTGTGTTTTTTCTGTTGTGAAAATAAACTCAGTCTCCATTTTGGGTTGAAACTGCAAGGATCTCCTGTGTGTTATTGCCTGCGTTCTGGGCCAGAAGCGGTACTTCTGTGGAATACTGACTTCCCCGGCTGGGTGGAGTAGGGGTAACATCACTGCTCTGCGTGGAGAGAGCCTGTGGAGTCATGGGTTTGATCCCGACGAGCACCTCTCCAGTAAGTGTCCTTGGGCAAGACACCTAACGGTACATACTCGCCACCCAGGACATACTTGAAAACGAGAGAAATCTCAATGTATCCTTCCTGGTAAAATCCTTTCTCAAAAAAATTAAGAGGCCTGCAGCGGCACCTGTCTGTGAGGTGTACCAGTATGCCTCGCCGGCATTAACCTCCGCCCAATGGGTGATGCCCTCCAATCGTGAAGGGGTTAAGAACCAAGGCATGTGTATTGTATGGGCTTGCACAGAGTGCTGCGTGCACAATATACAGTATATATATTACAGAAGGAGAGCACTCCAATTCACACATATAAAGAATTTAACAGAAGCTCAAACATTAAAGCTTTTAACACATTTTAACCCTGGTACTGGTACAACTCTTAACCCTTTCAAGATTTCAACAGCTGGTAACCCATTGCTAATTTTATATAAGGTTTTAAACCCTACGATCTGTTAAAAGTGATAGGAGTTCAGTTCACAATATATGGCCATAAATTGCTTAAGTGTATATACATTTTAGTGTGTTTTTTTATACATAATTTTTTCCTGATAGTCTTTAAAAACATGATTTTTGTGTGATTTGGAGGTGTTTGAGTTGTGCGATGGGAAAGACAGAGCATTGTATCTTTCACTGTTACATTTTTTGTTATTATTTTTTTCCCCGTCTTGATTGATAGTATGTGTCTCCCGCGTCACCCCAGGAGAATAGACTAATACGGTCCCTTCCGTAGACTGGGTGCATTGCAGCTGTCTTGCTCACTCTAATTTCTCTGCCTTATTGACGTCATTGTGAGGTTTCGAATCAGGCCATCGTTCCTTGTAAACTCGCGCAGAGATGAAATAAGGGAAAAGACAGAGACGGTAACTCGCAGTCGGGGGTTCATGGCGCGTTGGACGGAGCCTCATTCATCATAAGCGCATTCTCCTCGATCCCCCTCACCGAACCCCACCATTACCATCGTTTAAACATTCTGAATGCTGGCGCTGATTTTTTTTTTTGGGAAAGTAATTATCAAGTTGTCACTCAGACAATCAGGGCTTAGTCTGTTTCTAAATATCGGAGAGTTTCTGGGAGACGAGAAACTAATTAAAGGTTTTCTGAAGGCGTTGAGGATGTGCCTGCTATTGGGTGATAATTTTTTTATATATATATATTGTAGTTACATGTTGCAGTAGGAAGAGGACAAATAAAATCCCTCCCGCAATATGTATTTTATATATTGTACATAAAGTTCTTAGTGAATTCGCTGTGTATCCTAGATTGTGATCCTTTGCAGCACGTGTCTTTGGGGTACACACTCATGGGAAATATTTGTAATTTACAGACAAAAATGTAATCGCCAGCTAAATGTAAAAAAAATAGGTACTTTCCTGTTATCCGGACCACATCAAGTTTTTATAGTTTCACAGACAGAATAAACTGAGTCAATTGTCATAGTTTTATTTTTATAGATAATGAACTGAATAAACGGGAAGATAAACATATGAGAACATGTAACAATTAATAAACTGTAACATATGACAACATGGCTTGACATATAATTGAGATACTGGTGATTAGGGGGTTAGGGTTTAGGGTTAGAGGGTTGGGGTTAGGGTTAGCCTAACCCTCTAACCCTAACCCCCTAACCCTAACCCCCTAACTTTCTGGCCACTATTATCTCAATTATAAGTCAAGTCATGTTGTCATATGTTACAGTTTATTAATCGTCACATGTTCTCATATGTTTATCTTCCCGTTTATTCAGTTCATTATCTATAAAAATTTACTCAGTTTATTCTGTCTATGAAACTATAAAAACTGGATGTGGTCCGGATAACCGGAGTGTACCAAAATATATATATATATATATATATATAACTGTAAGAGACGCACTTAGGGACTCCCAGATGAAAAATAAAAAAAAACTTTATTGTATCAAACCTTAAAAAGTACATCTGGTCCGACGTTTTGGCTCGTTCAAAGCCTTTATCAAGACCTTGATAAAGGCTCAGAACGAGCCGAAACGTCAGACCTGATTTAATTTTTAAGATTTGATAAAAATAAAAACAATTTATTGTATCTGGGAGTCCCTAAGTGCGTCTCTGATCGTTTATATATATATATATATATATATGTATATCTACAACCGAGACTGTTGCACCGGGCAAGAGAAGTGATCCTTTGGAGAGTGCTGGACCCAATGTACAGGTGTATATATATATATATTTACTGTGCTAAAGTGCAGGAAATAGTTTGTAATGGCATTTATATTCCCCCTATGCTTTTATGGGATGGTTGGAATATCAAATGCCAGGAGGGCAATATATATATATATTTTTTTTTTTCCTTGCTGCAGGTTCCTCCCACCTGCTGCTAATCCGGATAAGTGTTTCCAGCATGGGGGGGGGGGAGAGTGAGAGCAAGGTAAAGCTCTGAGGTTGACAGCTTGAAGGAAAAATGTTGGCAAAGGTTTAATTTTTGTTAGTTTTCCCAAAAGATAGAGAGGGACTTATTTATGTTAGTTAGAGCTTGGATGAGCTAGGTGTTATGTTCTGTTATAATTTTTGTTTAATTCATGAAAGCTGCATGAATACACGCTGCAACTGAGAAAGAGACTGTGGAGTGATTTGCCCTAGAGGACCGTGCTATCGTGCCCTGTGACGTGCTGGATCACAATACATATATATATCTCACATTAATAAAGCATATACACAAATACAATCAGTTTGCAAGATCTTTATCTTGAGATACAGTGCCCCCAGACATAAACAGGAAGAAGTGATAGATAATCCCACCTCTCATTAGGAAGACGTGTACATGGTTGTCATAAAATTGCATTTAAGTGAATAAACAAAAATAAAAATAATGTTACTGGTTTTGCAATACCTAAATAAATGGAATATACACTGCCTGGCCAAAAAAGTCACACACTGTAATATTTGGTTGTGCTGCCTTTTGCTGTGATTGCGGCACGTATTTGCCGCAGCATCGTTTGGACGCAAATAAATTGCATGAGCTTATCCAGAGTGGCATTAATTTGTGCCCAAGATCTTGTATTGATGATGGGAGAGTTGCGGCGCTGCGTAACGTCTTCTCCAGCACATTATCCCAAAGATTAACCTCAATGGGGTTAAGGTCTGGACTGTGCGGTGGCCAA
This sequence comes from Leptobrachium leishanense, assembly GCA_009667805.1. Taxonomy (NCBI): domain Eukaryota; kingdom Metazoa; phylum Chordata; class Amphibia; order Anura; family Megophryidae; genus Leptobrachium; species Leptobrachium leishanense. Next base: position 22,935,867 of record CM019070.1, read on the forward strand.
TCCATGTGTGAAAATGATGTCTCATGCTCCCTCAACCACTCTTGCACAATTTGAGCCCGATGAATCCTGGCATTGCCATCTTGGAATATGCCCGCTGTGCCATCAGGGGAGAAAAAACCCATTGATGGAAAAACCTGCTCATTCAGTATATTCAGGGAGTCACATGACCTCATTTTTGGGCAACATAGCATTGTTGAACCTTGATCCAACCAACTGAAGCCACCCCAGATCATAACAGGCTTGTACAGGAAGAGGTGACTTTTTTATGGTCAGGCAGTGTAATATAATAGTATTTGTGCTTGCTTTAGGGTTAGGGTTACTATTAAGATGTGCCGGCTGGGTGGAGTAGAGGTAACATCACTGCTCTATAACTGTGGAGACAGACTGTGGAGATGCAGGTTCGTTCCCGGCAAGAGCACCTTTCCAGTAAGTGTCCTTGGGCAAGACACCTAACGGTACATACTCGCCACCCAGGACATACTTGACAACGAGAGAAATCTCAATGTATCCTTCCTGGTAAAATCCTTTCTCAAAAAAAAAAAAAAGATCAGGGTTGACCCTAAGCATCTGCTCCATTTCTGCTTAATTTTTTGGTAACTGATTCTTCTCCTCACATGACAATCGATGCGCTCACGTCAAAAGAAGGAGCAGAATCTGTTTCCTGAAAATGAGGCAAACATGGAGCTAAATATTAGGTGGAGGAGATGATGCAGAGGTCAGAGCTAATGACATCGATGCAGATTGAGAGATACCATCCTGTGTGTTCCTGCTTGATTGGGCTCCTGGAACAGAGCCCTGTGCACCTATTGTTTATGCTTTCCTATATTCTGTTTGCCATTTGTTTTCGTGTTGCATTTTCATTATACTTTGTAAAGCAAACAGGTAAATAATGAGTTCATGATATAATATCAGCCCTGGCAGTTGGACCGGTGTCGATGGCTGCCTCTTACCATTTCATTTCATTATTATTATTATTGCTTGCAAAAAGAAACCAAAATAATAATAATGTTCACTGCTACGGCAGCAGCTTGCGTTGGCAATGCCAAGTAACATGTCTCAATGTAGATTAGGGTCTGACTCATCCCCAGTTACACCACACGTCCAAATAGTAAACACCTTGTCAGTGAAAAAGCTTCTGTTCCCCATCGCTCACAGTATGTTATCTACAGCCATCCAGCCTTAATATAAGCAGGAAACCAAAGCCAAACAGAACGTGCTCAATTTATTGTATGTGCTACATTGTATCAGCGCAGATTGAAGCCGATTGCGAAACGAGGCATAGAGAGCAATCATCTGGTCGTTTGTCGTTAGTGGTCATTTCCCAGAGTTGATGAAAAAAAAACCTTCCTAGATGGAAATTACAATCCTGAGTAAATTTATACACGGCCTTAACGCTCTAACACATAAATGGAGTTCCAGTGTGCGGTTTGAATGCTGCTTATTTTTATCTAGATTTTTGCATTGAAAAGCACTATTAGCAAATCAAAAGACCGTTTTCACACCTTTTTAAAGCAGGATTAGTGTGTCCCCTGTAGAGAAACAAAATCCGTTGTTTTAAGGCACTCCAAGCAACCAACTGCAAATAGAAGCCCCAGTTCTCACTGCAACAAAAAAGTTAAAATAGATTGCTACTGTGTTACAGCTGCCAGGGAGAGGGCAGAATACAGGGAGCACTCTGGGGTCACTCACTGCTGTACAGGGATAAGATTCAGGGGGTTATAAATGACTGAAAATCCCTGTACAGTACAGATACAAGGTGTTGCTGTAATTGCCATACACAGGCATTATGCAGCACATACAGATACAAAGTGTTGCTGTAATTGCCATACACAGGCATTATGCAGCACATACAGATACAAGGTGTTGCTGTAATTGCCATACACAGGCATTATTCAGCACATACAGAAACAAGGTGTTGCTGTAATTGCCATACACAGGCATTATGCAGCACATACAGATACAAGGTGTTGCTGTAATTGCCATACACAGGCATTATGCAGCACATACAGATACAAGGTGTTGCTGTAATTGCCATACACAGGCATTATTCAGCACATACAGAAACAAGGTGTTGCTGTAATTGCCATACACAGGCATTATGCAGCACATACAGATACAAGGTGTTGCTGTAATTGCCATACACAGGCATTATGCAGCACATACAGATACTAGGTGTTGCTGTAATTGCCACACACAGGCATTATGCAGCACATACAGATACAAGGTGTTGCTGTAATTGCCATACACAGGTATTATGCAGCACATACAGATACAAGGTGTTGCTGTAATTTCCATACACAGGCATTATGCAGCACATACAGATACAAGGTGTTGCTGTAATTGCCATACACAGGCATTATGCAGCACATACAGATACAAGGTGTTGCTGTAATTACCATACACAGGCATTATGCAGCACATACAGGTACAAGGTGTTGCTGTAATTGCCATACACAGGCATTATGCAGCACATACAGATACAAGGTGTCGCTGTAATTGCCATACACAGGCATCATGCAGCACATACAGATACAAGGTGTAGCTGTAATTGCCATACCCAGGCATTATGCAGCACATACAGATACAAGGTGTTGCTGTAATTGCCATACACCGGCATTATGCAGCACATACAGATACAAGGTGTTACTGTAATTTACATACACAGGCATTATGCTGCACATACAGATATTATATTTATATTCTATTGGTATTTCTTGGAAGCTGCATTACTAAACCTCATTATGATCACTACAAATCCCCAAAAGCGGAAGATCTGAACATTTTTTTTATTTGTCACAGTTACTGTATCTAGCACAAAGGTCTTTTCTGCCTGTATGATAATAATGCAGACCCTGTTTGAAATTGTGTAAGATAAAGTACACCATCTAGAGCTCAGAATCAAACACTTTAACAATATTTCTGTAAAGGATGAACAAATACATGAAAAATAAAAAACGATCCAAATTAACATTGTTTACATTTTTGAACTATCTCAGAACAACAATTTCTGTGCAAAACTTGTATTTTACCCTATACTTAACTGTTAACTTCACAACCCATGTTTCAAATAAATGTTATAAAAAAATTTCAGCAACAATCGCTTGGTAGTGAAGGGGTTAATGCATTGAGTCGCCATTAAAGCTTCCTCCACGACTTTACCGTCTCCTCAATTTGTATAGGAATGGTTAATTATTGGCTAGCGGGAGAAAAACGGGCTGTTCCTTGATAGCTCCTTATTCTCAATTCAAAGATGAATACCGGCTCAAAGGTCCTGCTGTTAAAAGGGTTTTACCTTTTCAAAATAATTTAAAACATTAAAAAATATACATCTAATGATGTCATACCTACCTCTGGTCAGTGGAGTTTCGAGGGGGTGGCCAGTTGTGCAACTGCCCCAAGCAGCACATCAGGAGGGGCGGCGCGCATGTGCACCACCTGCTATGCTGGTTACTGAAATATGGCCACCACCAGAGAAAGGCCATCGCCGCGTATGATTAGAGTCAATGACCGTGCCACCAATATTCGTTGAATATCTTGCAGTGTATGTGTGGTGACGGCCTGTCCGTTTCGTCAGCCATTTTTATTATGGTCCCCAAAGTATTAAAGGTCTTTTCGTCTCAAGTGGCAAAAAGGCACCGTATGTCTCGGCCTCTTGTCCCACCGTGCAGAGGCTGGCACGATCCACTGGTTCCTCTGGCCATATTCAGCAGGAAAAATGGGAACAGCTGTTCCCTAGTGTTCTCCCATGGACCAGGCTCAACGTCCACCCTACACAACTTCACAGAGGGTTACGACTTCGTCCATGGAATCCTACGGACTCTAGGAGCCAATAAGACGTGCAGGCTTGCTGGCGGTATAATTTAGCATCTCTCGTCTGTTACGACTTGAGCTACACGGTTGTAACGGAGCCAGTACCAGGGAGCCGCAAAGGGTTATCAGCTTATGCCAATATTTCTCTTTAGTGCCTTCCAGTTACCATCTGCATCGGAATAAGGGCCTCTTTGATTTTGGCGCAAGCTGCGACTAATCTTGCACATTGTGTGACAAGAAGATATATACTCCCCATCTATATGTCAGGACAAAATCAAATGGCACGCTGACCACAGTCACTTCTCTCAAATACCTAGGTATGTGGTTAGACCCAAATCTATCTTTTGGTCCCCACATCGAAAAACTCTCATCTAAACTCTACCCCAAACTAGGTGCCCTGTACAGAAACAAATCCTGCCTGAGCCCCGCGGTAAGAAAGCAAATTGTACAACAAATGCTTATGCCGGCTATTGAATACGGAGATGTAGTGTATGCAGCCGCCCCGCAAACACACCTTCAGAAACTTACTGTACTACATTGTATAACTCATTCTGCCACTTTGTGCTACAATGTAACTACAAGACCCACCATTGTGTCATGTTGAAAGAACTAAACTGGCCGTCGCTGGAATCCAGACGCACCCTTCACCTTTCCAACCTGGTGTTTTAAGTTTTTCTGGGAAGCAGTTCCCTCATCCTATAACCTCCGATCCAGGACCAGCACCTTACTTACAATAACACAATACAAAAAGAAAGGGACTCGATCCTCATTTTCCTACAGAACACCGCAATTATGGAATAACCGCCCAGACACCATCAAATCTTCCCCCAGTCTAAAGCCACTTAAGAGCTCCCTATTAACATACCTCAATACAGAATGCACCTGTAAACATGTAACATAGTGACTATATACAGAATGCACCTGTAAACATGTAACACAGTGACTATATACAGGATGCACCTGTAAACATGTAACACAGTGACTATATACAGGATGCACCTGTAAACATGTAACACAGTGACTATATACAGAATGTACCTGTAAACATGTAACATAGTGACTATATACAGAATGCACCTGTAAACATGTAACATAGTGACTATATACAGAATGCACCTGTAAACATGTAACATAGTGACTATATACAGAATGTGCCTGTAAACATGTAACATAGTGACTATATACAGAATGCACCTGTAAACATGTAACATAGTGACTATATACAGAATGTACCTGTAAACATGTAACATAGTGACTATATACAGAATGCACCTGTAAACATGTAACATAGTGGCTATATACAGAATGCACCTGTAAACATGTAACCTGTAAACGAGAGAAATCTCAATGTATCCTTCCTGGTAAAATTCTTTATAAATAAATAAAATAAATACAATGTGCAAGTTAAGTATCCTGAACCAAAAAGTGGCCAAAAATGTGGTAAATATCAATTATATCGAGCCCTACGAGCTCATAATCAATAATGGTGCAACATATGCATTTGGGGGCACATAGCAACCCCATCACATCTGTAGAACTGCCGTGATTCACAGGTGTTATCCTTGTTCAGAAACGGGGTGTTCCTACCAAATAGGGCACTGCCCAATAGCCATTGCTCACAGATAGTCCAGCCATCAGGTGTGGTTGGGGTGCCCACCTTTATTACGAAAAATCTTATTTAAAAAGTGTTCGAATCCACTTAATCAGGTCTTATTTTGATGTCTTTGCTATATAAGCAATTTTTTTTAAAATAAAAATTTAGAATTGATACCAGAAGAGGGGGGGGGGGCGGGCTTGGTATAACTTCTAAATGAAGACCCGGATACATTGACCCATTTCATTACATATTTATTAAGAAAAGAAGTAGAAGAAGAAAAAAAAAAAAACATTCCGCCACAACACCCAGGTACACAAAGAATAAATTAAAATAATATTGTCTGATAATGAGATTGTGTAATCTATGAAGCGTGTGACGGGCCTCGCAGAGCTCGACATAAGCCACTGCACCTGGAGGGATGACAGCGACATTAAGGAAGACGTGCATAAGTAAAGTTCTGTGTCATTCTAGGCGTCACGTTGTAATGAGACCTGATTGTAAGTTCAGCACAAATCAAACACTTCGGAGAGTTTATAAAATGCCAGGGAAATACCAGGGTGAGCGCTCGGCACAAGTCCCTTTTAACACGGCGGCTCGTCAGACAGATTGTGTTATGGAAATCACGTTACTAGTAAAAGGCTGTCGACACGCCGTGATCTCTGCAGGAATAACCGGGACTCTATTTATTTGGCGCAGCCATCAAAGCCCTTGTAACAGAAGCAAATGTGTCTATGTTAAGAAAAAAGAATCTAGAAATAGAACGCCATGAATCCTTCCCGAGATGGCTTTTTATGATTTGTGGCTTATTGGTTTTGCCCGTCACCCACTGTATCATTAATTTTGCACAATTCGCGCTCGTATTCCACTTGCGTAGCGTCGAAACCACAAATTGTGCTCTGCTGCGGGACGTGTGCACTTTACGTACGCAAGTTACGCAGCGTCTGCACAGAACGATGGATCGGAGCTGCACGCCCATGCACAGATCTGATCCATCGGCTGCCTCTCCGAGAACACTCGCTACACCCTCAGAGAGGGTGACGTCGGCATGCTGTCTGCGTGCTGTTGTTACGAGTGACCGATCTGGTGCCCGGCAGAATTTCATATAAATCCTGGCTGCTGGTGACACTGGGTGGGGTGGAAGAAAACACAAAAGGGGTTATTCAGAGAGAGCTGATCTGGCCCCGAAATGTCACTGAACAGGAAATTCCCCCGTACGGTGCCATTTCGGGGCCATTCGGCTATTCAGAGAGCAGGCAGTTCGCCAAATTTTGGCGAATTGCCAGCAAGTACAGTGCCTGTTCGAAGGCGGTGAAATCCCCCGTAGAGAAGCAATGGTTAATCTATTCAGAGACACCGAACAGCAGTTAAAACTTAACAGCAGGATACTTTGGTATGTGTTCTTATTCGGCATGTTTAATCAGGCGAACCCCATAGGCTTCAATGTTAAAAATATTCCTGTATTAATCCAATATCTAATAAACCGTTTATTATTTTAATCTGCAGCAAAAAGTCTCTTTATTTATAGATTTTTTTAGGATCTTTTAGACCTTTTTTGGGATTTTTTCAGCAAAAATGTATGAAAAAATAATTTTTCAGTTTTTTTTTTTTTTGGAAACCGCTTTTTAATTTTGAAATGTTCAAGCATATTGTTTTTTTTTTTTTTTTTTTACTCTGTTCGGCAGCTTGTCGGCTTTTTCCGGTGGCTGCTCTGCTCTGTGATCAGCGGCTCGTCGCCTTTTCTCAGCGTGGTTTTTCAGCGGGTGTTCTGCAGGATTGCAGCGGGTGTTCTGCAGGATTGCAGCGGGTTTGCAACGGGTTTCCCCTGCACTCCGGGGACCCTGCGGTGAATGCTGAATTCACCGCAGGGTGGGGAACTTTAATTCCCCGAAGTCGGCGACATTTCGGTGCTCTCTGAATAACTTAAATAGTGTGAATGTGGAGGCAGCGCTTCTATGTGCTTTAAGTATATATTAATTAAATAAACGTTAGAAAGGGGTGCCGCCGTGGTAGAATACAAACAGGGTTATTCAGAGAGCGTGAAAAGCAGGAGAACGACTGGAGAACGACTGGAGAACGACTGGAGAACGACTGGAGAACGAAAAATTCTAGGTCAAAATAGCCAATTTGGAAAGTGAGATGAAAGGGAGAATTTTTCTGGTTTGGCTATTTTGACCTAGAATTTTTCATTCTCCAGTCATTCTCCTGCTTTTCACCGCTCTCTGAATAACCCTGAAAGTGTCCACACGCCTCCAAGGACACGACAGAACAAGAAAAGCAAAAAGTATTCCAGGCGCACCTAAGCAGTAACTTAGTATAATTCCAAATACATTTTATATAGCAGCAATTTTGCGAAAGACTTATAAATGTGTAGAGAAAGCACTCTGAAATAGAATAAAAGTAATACTTCTATTTCAAGTTGTTATGAATTCTTAGAAACATAGAAACATAGAAACATAGAAAAATGTCGGCAGATAAGAACCTTTCGGCCCATCTAGTCTGCCCAATTACATGGATACTTTACCTGGATTTATCTTTTGTTTAGGATAGCCTTATGCCTATCCCATGCCTGCTTAAATTCAATTACTGTTTTGGCCTCTACCACTTCAACTGGAAGACTGTTCCATGTATCCACCACCCTCTCAGTAAAATAATGCTTTCTGATGTTACTTTTAAACCTTTGCCCCTCTAATCTAAGACTATGTCCTCTTGTTTTGCTATTTTGTTTCCTTTTAAATAATAATAATTCTTATTCCTCCTTTTCGGTGTTGGATTCTTCCGGTTGAATACAGGATAGTTGCATGAATTCCTGGATAGCGAAGAGATATTCCTAGTGTATACGGTACTCGGAGCAGGAAAAAGAAAAACTTTTCTTTTTTTATAAATAAGCAGCAGAGCAGGTTTCTAGTAGTATAAACTAATTTATTTCAATAAAAAAAAACAAGCCATATGGCAAGGCAATAAAAATACATAAAAGCATAAAAAATAGTGAACAATCTTAGGTAAGGATCACTAAGAACGCGTTTTCGCCTGCCGGCTTCCTCAGTGAGTGTCCTTAACAATAGGGTAGTCTCTGATAGAAAAAAGTCAAGTTTTTTCTATCAACCCCTAAAATATCACACAAGTGACACACATAGAGGAAAATATCACACAATGGATGCACCCAGTGACACGTATAGAGGAAAATATCACACAATGGATGCACCCAGTGACACATATAGAGGAAAATATCACACAATGGATGCACCCAGTGACACGTATAGAGGAAAATATCACACAATGGATGCACCCAGTGACATATATAGAGGAAAATATCACACAATGGATGCACCCAGTGACACATATAGAGGAGAATATCACACAATGGATGCACCCAGTGACACATATAGAGGAAAATATCACACAATGGATTCACCCAGTGACACATATAGAGGAAAATATCACACAATGGATGCACCCAGTGACACGTATAGAGGAAAATATCACACAATGGATGCACCCAGTGACACATATAGAGGAAAATATCACACAATGGATGCACCCAGTGACACGTATAGAGGAAAATATCACACAATGGATGCACCCAGTGACATATATAGAGGAAAATATCACACAATGGATGCACCCAGTGACACATATAGAGGAAAATATCACACAATGGATGCGCCAGTGACACATATAGAGGAAAAAATAACACAATGGATGCGCCAGTGACACATATAGAGGAAAATATCACACAATGGATTCACCCAGTGACACATATAGAGGAAAATATCACACAATGGATGCACCCAGTGACACGTATAGAGGAAAATATCACACAATGGATGCACCCAGTGACACATATAGAGGAAAATATCACACAATGGATGCACCCAGTGACACGTATAGAGGAAAATATCACACAATGGATGCACCCAGTGACATATATAGAGGAAAATATCACACAATGGATGCACCCAGTGACACATATAGAGGAAAATATCACACAATGGATGCGCCCAGTGACACATATAGAGGAAAAAATAACACAATGGATGCGCCCAGTGACACATATAGAGGAAAATATCACACAATGGATTCACCCAGTGACACATATAGAGGAAAATATCACACAATGGATGCACCCAGTGACACATATAGAGGAAAATATCACACAATGGATGCACCCAGTGACACATATAGAGGAAAATATCACACAATGGATGCACCCAGCGACACATATAGAGGAAAATATCACACAATGGATTCACCCAGTGACACATATAGAGGAAAATATCACACAATGGATGCACCCAGTGACACATATAAAGGAAAGTATTTTCTTAACTAAACATACAAGAGAAAAACAAAGCACATGTAAGATATCAGCAACATCCCATAAACACAATAAGGACGTTTAAAGGGGTAGTGTTCCTTTAAACATAACAAAGTGCTGTAATGACTGTAATCTCCATGAGGAGGCTTGAACATGGGTCGTCATGTAGTTCAGAAACATTGATGGATCATGTGGCTGAAGCAAACGTGATACTCTGTAGACGAGCAACATTGCTGCATTTTGCCTTGTCTTCTAGTGTCGTGAAACGACGTTCACCTGAAGCATAATTGCCAGTAAACGCATGACTTGTAATGTTAAATTGCTTAATTAGTGTATGTCATGATCTGGTGAACATGACAGGCCGTATCGCCACATTCTATTAATACGCCGCCGGGTTTATTTAAAAAAAAAAGAAAGACAAGCCAATTGTTAAAAATAGGCCAAAGCAGAAGAATGTTTCCAGTTTGACTGTTTCCATCAAAACTTTGTGATTTATTGTCACTTTTCAATGTGACACCTCACACAGTGCCAGCAGACACAGCTGAGCAGAAAGACTGGGGAGGTTTATGGCTACAACTCTAATCATGATAAGTCATAAACAAAGGGAATGATGGAGAAAAAATAAAATAAAGGCACGAACAAACCCAGGGCCCTATCAGTCACCTCGTTCAATAGCGTCCATTAGCATTCACTATTTTCCCCTTAGCGTCCCCGTTTTACCATTTAGATTACGGGGCAGGTGCTGAGTCCATAGTCTTTTCAGAACATGCACAACATTGTAATGATCACTCAGTGGTTCACACCTTATTTTAATGAATATTCAGTGATATATACAAGATTGTATTAATCATTTAATAGCTTAGGCTATATACATGATTCTAATGATCACACAGCATTTTAATGATTATGCAGTGCTTTACAAAACATTCCAGTGATAGTTATGTGGTATGTACACTATTTTTTGGACTATTTAGGTCATATATGACATTCTAATGATTATTCAGTAGCATACTCAACATTCTGATGATTATCTAGTCTGGTATACTCAACATTCTAATGATTATTCAGCAGTATACTCAACATTCTAATTATTCAGCAGTATACTCCACATTCTAATGATTATCTAGTCTGGTATACTCAACATTCTAATGATTATTCAGTGGTATACCCAACATTCTAATGATTATTCAGTGGTATACTCAATATTCTAATGGTTATTCAGTGGTATACTCAACATTCTGATGATTATTCAGTGTACACTCAACATTCTAATGATTATCTAGTCTGTTATACTCAACATTCTAATGGTTATTCAGTGGTATACTCAGCATTCTAATGATTATTTAGTGGTATACTCAGCATTCTAATGATTATTTAGTGGTATACTTAACATTCTAATGATTATTCAGTGTTATACTCCAAATTCTGATGATTATTCAGTGGTATACTCAGCATTCTAATGATTATATAGTCTGGGATACTCAACATTCTAATGATTATTCAGTGGTATACTCAACATTCTAATTCTTATTTAGTGGTATACTCAACATTCTACACAATATTTCATTGATTTTGCAGTGATGTCTATAGAAAACCAAATGATTTTTAAGGGATAAGCCTTTTTACTGATGGTATGATGATACAGTGCGTATGTGGCCATCTAACGATTAACACTTGGTGCTGTACAGAACATTCTAATTATTATTCCCAATAACATTTATTTTTGAAGGTACAGAAGGCCTTTTAACCATAAATTCATAATGGTGTTTACATCACGTCAAAAATCACAGTGTGAATTTACTCTACTCCTTTTCAGCAATAAAATGTGAATGACAAACTCCCTCCCCTTCAACTATTAGTATTGCCTTGTCCCTTGTGATACATATCGTTTTGATAGTACATTGCCGGAGTGTGCAGTATATGTTAAACAAGACAATGTATCCAAAACACTGTGAATATATACATCACAATTTTATAAATACACTTTTTTTCCCTCAAAGAAAACCTATATATTTTGGAGAAATAGCTTTATATTGTGTGTGTGTGTGTGTGTGGTAAATACTGTATATAAATAACAGTGTAAAGGTTATGCTCTCATGGTCCACCTTTGCTCCAAATACCTTAGGCAATGGTCTCCATTACAGAATAGTAATTAAATAAAGCTGGAAAGGTTGTAAAACTTAACTATAAACAGATAAGAAATAAAAAGAGAAATGAAACAAATCATCCTCTAAAAGAAAAACAAAAGGAAACCATTCAAAACCAATATTGAGAGATATATATATATATATATATATATATATATTATATATATATATATATATATATATATATATATATATATATATATAGCAAGACCCTGAAAGAGTTAGATAGACGTTTGAATGTAGCACCATAGCAATAAAAAACATCTAAGGAGCCACTACCTCAAAAGTCAGATCCGGGCATTCATGGGTCCGGATAGATAGAACAGGAGGAGAAGATTCACTAAATGGTGCAGTAAAACCAGCATGTTAAATATCAATAAAAGGCAAAAGGAAGAGACAAGCAGTCCCAAACTTGATCAAGAAAAGGTTCCTTAATAATGTGCAAAAGTAGCACTAATCTGCTGCACATTATGGGCCCTATTACAATCTTCGCGTTAAAACGCTCGTGCAACGCGTGAATTTGTGCGCCAAGCGTTGAAAGTTAACACGCGTAAATCAACAATGGAATTACAATCCTCGCACAATTTTCCATCCATTGAGCAATAACGAGCGTAAAACGCACGCGCACAAATGCGCGCGCAGAAATCAGTTTGCGGACTATTGTTTTCGCGCGATTCAGCCAATCAGAATTAAGAACCACAATTGTCTCACGTTAAGTTTTTGCGCCTGTCCAAGTCAATCTGCGTATATACAGTATGCTGCATCAATAAAAAATGCACTCACAACTTCTCCATTTTATTGGTTTGGGTATGTGTAGAATGTGTAACTATACTTTGCTGCGTATTATTTTTTGGGCTGGTGTATTTGATTTCGGCCAGGTTGATGGAGTTGCTAAAATAATGCGCGCAACGTCTATGCGTTAATTCCTGCGCATAGATTGTAATACCATCCGCGTACCAGCGCACAAACGCATTTGCGCTCACAATGTTAAGTGTAGGACGCGTGCAGTACAGTAAGCTCGCGCAGGTTCACCCGCGGTAAACGTATACGCCGTTTGTTGCGCTGACATTGTAATACGACGTTATGCGCAAAGGGTTTTGCCCTCGCGTTAATGCGTTTTTGCGCCGGCGCAAACGTATGCGCGAAGATTGTAATAGGGCCCTATAGGTATACACTCGCTGTGCGATATACGCAAGTCATCAGAGGGTTAAACATAACTCTGGTGGAGATATTGGAACCTCAATTAATCAAAGAGTTACATATAACTGTGAGTAGGCAGACATTCTCAGCTACAAAAATAGATACAATCAGAGGAGTAAACATAGCTGTGAGCAGGGAGACACGCACAACTACCAATATGGTTCAATCAATCTAAGGGTTAACTGTGGCCGTGAGTGGAAAGGCTCACCCAGCTACAAACATGTACTCCTTCAACATGTTTCGCCAGTAAAAATGTTAGAAAAACTGATTTTTCAGGAATAGAACAACCTTTGGTGTTGTGTTAATTGAGGAATGTGCTTCCATTACAAATGTCCAAAATGACGACAGCACTTGTGGTTTCTCCATTAAGGCTGGGATCAGACGAACGCAGTGAGACCGTGCGTTGAGCCGCACTTTATTACGGTCGTAGTAGCAGCAAATGACGTCCAATGACGGCCAATTTACGAAGTACGGCCGCACGAAAGTTCGGCCGCGCAACGCAAGCGGCAAACGAACGCATTTTTTTGAGAACGTAGAACCGCTAGTACTGACGTACAGAGTGCGCTGTGTCGGCATAGCGGCGTGTGTGCGTGATTAGGAGACGTCAGACGCTGCACATGTCCGGCCAACATCACGTCCATTTGTTTTTTTTTATAGCTCCGACAAAAATCATGGCCGTAATTGCGCACCGTATGACCGCTATTGCGTCTTCCGTGAAACGCACTTTTTGCATGGACGCACTTTTTTACGGTCGACATGAAAAATGCGTTTGTCTGACCCTAGCCTTAAACTTCACCTTTTATTGGTCCATTTAAACGTGAAGTTGTAACGAAAAAAAACATAAGTGCTGGCATCCTTTTGAACATTATAAATATATATATATACTGAATTATCTTGGATCTTATGAGTAATGTTGGGTCAGATCACTTCTCATCTCCCATGGGGAGCCTAGCTGGAAATAATGGAGAGACGTGTTGAGCTCTGGGCCACATTGCGTTAATTTCTCCTAGAAAACGGCGCTAATGTCCTGCCAGGCTGCTTAATATGGAAAATAAAAATACATACAAGAAAATCGCATGAGAAAATGCAGCAATAATCCTAAAAATGTCTATACAATAATTCAAAACACATGCAGGAATAGAATGCAAACTCTGGTAATGATGGTAATAAAAATCGTAATAATAATAATGGCTATAATGAATGTTATATGATAGTCAGCCTGGAAATGTATAAACCCCATTAATTTACAGAGACCTATCCGGTCATTCCATAATCCCCCCCCCCACATTGTACCTTTCCAGATTTCCCACACAACCACCCCCATGCACCCCATTACTCTGGCATTTACCCTCACCTCTGTGTGTCACCCCACTCCTCTTAGATTGTAAGAGTCCCCCTTTCCTGTCATTCTCCTCGTTTCTAACAAATTATATTTTATGCTTGTGTAGCGCTGTTAAGGATTGTGTTTGCTGCATTTACTTGTTGTGGCCACCAGAGGGAGACAGGGGCAATATGGACTATGCTGGACACAAATGGAACTACAATTTCCATCGTGCTTTGCGGTGGAGACAGGAAGTGGGTGGGAGAGAGAGGAAGGGCATCCGCAGCCTCTTGCGGAGGAGAGGCAGAGTGAGCCGAGCGGCGAAAGGTGGAAGACGCACGTGAGACTGCCAAGGATCGTGACCAGGCCGGAGAGCAGGCGCTGCCTTGCGGGTGCTGGAGATCGGGACAGTGACTTTACAGAGACCTACCTACGCACCGCCGAGAGGTTTGCACAGAAATTTAGTTCCGGTTGGACCCCGAGTAAGGAGACCGCGATGATCCATTGGGATTGCAGGCGGTAGGCCGTAGTTTCGCATTGTGGAGATCGGACAAGCAAGAGAGCTGATCCGGTGGCACAGAGTCTCAGTGGTAAAGCGGAGAGACATCCTTGATCGGGCAGCGGGATGTCTAACGGATGGGTGAGAGGCCTTCCAGGCCGCAAATTCCAAGCATAACAAAGCACGCTGCATTATTGTCCAAATCTACAGGGCCCCAACGTGACTAGTCAAAGATTTGCTCATTTCATTCACTGGCCAGTTGAATACAGTACCCGGGTACCCGATATCATACACACACACCTTTTTGAGACCTTACTTTCACGGGACTTACACTCCAGAACTGAAGGGGTTAAACTTTCTTTTACGGGGCGTGGCTTGACGCCGAGCAGGACGGTCGTGTCTAGGAGTAGCTCCCGCAAATATACCCCTAATATCGGGTTCCCTGTGTTTTTTTACACACCTGCGGAGTCGCTTGCCTGCCTCTGTCACCCACAATCACTGAGGAGGCGCCGGGTGCGTTTTGAGACCCTCGGTTGTTGGGGGAGAGCCGCCAGAGCCGCGTGGGCCTGCAGCACGAGCGGAGCCTGTGTAGGCTACCACCATCACCGTACCCATTCGGACCTCCACTCCGGTGATACGGCCGCCGGTCCTCACGAGTGGGCTAGGGCGCGCTTGCCACCACCAGCCGTCCAGGGTAAGGCACAGTGCGGAATTCTGCCGCTTCTCCCCCTGCGCTGCACGGCGCTCCCCCCTCGACATCGGGAGGTGCGCACGACCGACACCTCGTGCAGCGGCATGCAGCGGCCTTCAGCTGCGGCCCCCACGTGTCCTCTGAACGGCGGGAACGCTTAATCCCCATCCCCACCTACAGCAGACCTACATTGAAGCGTTGTGTGGCGGCTGGGACCGACTCCATCGGGTTCCCTGCCAGCGGATTCTCACCCATCAAGCACGCACCAGCACGTGAGCGCATGGCTATGTAGCTCATGCGGCCAGCGCTGAATTTTTTTTTCAATCCAACGGTTTATAAGGGGTACCCGAGGTAAATTTTTTGTATCTACAGGAGGGGGAATTCACTCTGCGCCTCAGATGGCACCTCCCAAGGCACAACGTGTGCTGGATCCCCCGAAATCAGCTCGGAAAGATCGCAGTAAGGAGGCCCAAGATGGCGGATCCCCTCAGCATGCGTTGGCCCATGACCCGAACACGTCGCCCTCGGCTCCACTAGGTCTCTCTGAATCGTTGCCACCCTCAGAGAGCAGGTTACATGCCATGTTGCAGGAACTGCGTTCAACCATACAGGCAGACATCAAAGGAGCGCTGCAGGAGCTGAGCCGGGACGTTCTGGATTTGGGTGAACGAACCGACGCGCTGGAAACCAAGGCGGATGACTTATGTTTAGCCCACAATGATCTGGTAGACCGACATCAGGCTTTGCAAGCGGCCCACGACTTTCTGGCGCTTAAAATGGCTGACATAGAAGATCGTTCACGGCGCAATAATATTAGAATCAGGGGCATCGCAGAAGCAGTCACCCTAGCGGACTTACATCCATTCCTTCTGGAATTGTTTCAATCTTTGCTGCCTGAGGCTACACCACAAGACCTACTTCTGGATCGAGCGCATCGCCTCCCACGAGCGAAAAACCTGCCTACGTCGGTGGCCCGTGATGTTATTATCCCGGTGCACTTTTTTCATATTAAGGAGGCTCTGATGTCGGCGTCCCGGAAATCCATGCCTTTATCTGCCCCTTATGCTGATATCTCATTCTTCGCTGACTTGCCGGCTTCGACCATGTCCAAACGACGCGAGTTTTCCTCTCTCACCAAGCTTCTCCGTAATCATAAGTTGGCGTACAGATGGGGGTTCCCTACGAAGCTCTTAATATGGAAGGATGGTACCCTGCATGTCGTTCCCGATATCGCCACTGGATTACAATTCTTGAAAGATTGGAATATTCTGGCTGATTTCTCACCTCCACGCGAGCCTTCTTTATCACCGATCAAAGTCTCCCCAGAATGGCACAGAGTCCGGCCTAAATGATGGGTGTCTCCTTCCCTGTGTCGATTTTCAATCTGTTCGGAATTCTGGACAGTTACCTCTGTGGCGGGAGTGGTTCCTCCTCATGATCGCCACGGGACCCTATGCTTCTTGGTTCAGAGCTTGGTTCTTGCGTTGAGCTCTGTGTAGCGAGCGTCCCCTCGCCCCCCTTTTGAGTCTCCTTAGCTGATATTTTTTTTGCTTTCTTATTGCCACTTGGAATGACTCACTTTTGCTGTATTTTTGTGATGCAGCGCTGTTTGTTTTGTGTTTTTTTTCTTTTTTTTCAATTTGTCTGTTGATATGCTCTTATGGTCCTGGCCTTCATACTCCTCATGCCTCCTCTCTGTTATTTCTAATCCTACCATGCATATTAGATCGTCGTGGTTACTTAATCATGAGTAAGCCTCAGTTCCGAATTTTCTCAATGAATGTTAGGGGTCTGAATGTTCCGTTTAAACGTCATGCTCTGTTTCGTGACTTACATAAACATAAACCGGCGATAGTCTGCGTGCAGGAGACGCATTTTAGTGCTGTACGCACCCCACACTTACAATCCGCCATGTACCCTGTTTCTTTTCATTCTACTGCCCAGACGAAGTCTAGGGGTGTCTCGGTTCTTTTTCATAAGGACTGGGTCTTTAAATGCTCGAACCAATATACAGACCCACTGGGCCGCCTTTTGATCTTGGTGGGCACCATGAATGACGTCCCAATAACTGTTGCTAATTTGTATTTGCCTAATGTCAACCCGGTATGTTTTCTTAAAAAAGCTTACAGTAAGATTAAGAATATGATGGAGGGATCCCTTTTTATGTGTGGAGATTTCAACTGTGTGCCTGACACGGCTATGGATACACAGCCGGGCCAGATCCGCGCGCAGCCTCATAAACAGGCCCCCTCTAGCCGCCAACGAAATGATTTTTTACGCTCCTCGGACTTATATGATGCATGGAGACTTATCAACCCCTCGACTGGGGACTTGGCGACTAAATGACTCACTTATCGTAAGTGGCGCTGATGTGTCTGATACATCGGCGGTGTTACGGGAATATTTTGCATTGAATGTGACGGACGAGGTAGCCATTTCGTCAGCTTGGTTGGCGCATAAAGCAGTGGTGAGGGGCCATTTGATTCAGAGAGGGACTGCATGAAAAAAGGCATTCAATACCCAGATGATCTCATTACAGTGGCAAATATCTGACTTGGAGTCCCAACATAAAACAAATCCTACACCTGACCTCTTGTCTCGATTAACGACCCTTCGACGGGATTTAATTCACCCGACGTTACAGTCCTCTGAACGGGCCATACAACGCTTAAATTTCACTCAATATACCCAAGGCAACAAAGCTGGCCGGTTATTAGCATTTAAATTGAAATCTAAAAGGCTTCAAACCAAAATTTCTTACCTATTAGATAAGGGAGGGGATAGGATTCACAACCCGCTAAAAATCTCGGAGGAATTTGCTGACTTCTACGCCTCTTTATATAACTTTAAAATCGGATCCTACGACCCACGACCCAGACCCTATATGAGATAACTCGATTTCTTCAGGATGCAGACCTCCCCTCATTATCCCGCTCACAAGCGGCAGAGTTGCTGGTTCCGTTCACGGAGGAGGAGGAGGTGCGTAAGGCCGTTAAGGCTCTCCCTAAGAATAAAGCCCCTGGGCCGGATGGTTTCTCTAATTTATATTATCAAACATTCGCTGATATTCTAATACCGACCCTTACGAGATTTTTCAATCACATCAAAACCACAGGTGTAATACCCCCAGAAATGCTTCAAGCTACTATCATAACGTTACCTAAACCTGGCAAACCCCCGACGAACTGTGCGAATGTCCGCCCTATCTCCCTATTAAATGTGGATGCTAAGCTGTATGCCAAGCTGTTGGCGTCTAGAATAGCTCCTCTGCTTCCCCTCCTGATTTCAGCGGAACAGACCGGGTTTGTACCTGGTAGACAAACATGTGGCAATACCCGACGATTTTATAATATAATTGACATTGCCTATAGAACCAATACAACTGGGCTTCTCCTGGCACTGGATGCCGAGAAGGCATTTGACCGCCTACATTGGGGCTATATGCGTAAGGCATTAGAATCCTTTGGCTTCCCTGCCCTATTTATTAATAGTATCATGAGCCTATATTCCCTCCCGACAGCAAAAGTCCTGGCATCTGGGTTTCTTTCCTCCTCATTCTCCATTACCAATGGTACCAGGCAGGGTTGCCCCCTCTCCCCACTCATCTTTGTTTTGGCATTGGAGCCTTTGGCCTCGCGGATCAGGTTAGACCCCTCCATCTCTGGTATCTCTACCCCAGATGGAGTCCATAAATTAGCTATGTTTGCAGATGATATTTAGATTTTTCTTACCTCCCCTGACACCTCTCTGCCATCTCTTCTGCGCCAGCTTAACTCCTATGGCCTGGTATCCTACTATAAAAACAATGTGAGCAAGACGCAGGCTCTACCCCTACATGTTGATGATTTGTCGCTTTCCACCCTACGTGCCTTGTACCCATTTGACTGGAGAACGACCTCTTTGAAATATTTAGGCATCTATCTCACCAAATCCAGGGGCTCTATCCTTAAACTCAATTATAACCCCCTAATGACCTCTATCTCCTCCCAAATGACCTCCTGGCACAGCCTGGAGGTCTCTTGGATGGGACGCATGGCGGCTTTGAAAATGTGTATTTTACCCCAGATTCTTTATTTTTTTAGGAATATTCCAGTTTTTATCCCGGCCCATATGTTGCTTCGCATGCAAAAAATGCTGCAGGCACACATATGGAAGGGGAGGCCTCCGCGCATTTCCGCTTCCACAATTAACGCGACTAGACGCAGGGGGGGGGCTAGGCTTTATAAATGTTACAGCGTATTATATTTATTGGGATCAGTAAAGTATATAATCTATAAAATCCACAACAGTGCTGGTGTATATTTATTCCCTAGTGCGGTGAGACTAACCCGATGTTAATTCAGCGGCTCCTCCGGGGATGAGCGCTACACTTGTTTTGCCCTATTCAATGTACAGCGCCACGGCGTACGTTGTAGCTTTATAAATAATTGTAATGTGGATATGTTGTTTATAGAATGTTGTATAAGACAAAAACCATAATTAAAATAGTCTTTAAAACAAACAAACTTACATTTATTCTGTGTAATAAAAGGTTAAGAGGCACAGGAACTCATACTGTAATTACTCCCGGTTGGTGGCCATGAATTTCCCATTGGTGTTGCAGTTATTGTTGCCCACTTGTTATTGTTGCAGATTTGGCTGTTTTTCAAGCTCTCCGTGGATAATTACACACCATTAAAACTGGGGAAAACCATCATTTAGAACCTTGACACTCCAGATTTGTCTGAACTACATGTCCCATGATGCTCAGCCACCCTTATTTTTGGTGACATTTCAGTGCTCACTGATTCGCCACACTTCGGCGACTCCGATTCGCTGACCCAGCGGTGAATTCAGCATTCATCACTGGGCTCCAGACTTGCGACAAATCAGCCCGTCGAACGCCGCCGCAAACTCACTGGACGGCTGCCGAACGCACGCGCAGGCAGCCAACGACCTGCCGAACAGACCGCCTAAGGCTAGGGTCAAACGAACGCATTTTTCACATCGTCCGTAAAAAAGTGCGTCCGAACGCATGGACGTACTTTTTCACGGAATACACGATAGCGGTCATACGATGCGCAATTACGGCTGTGTTATTTTACAGATCCGAACCAGGAAACTTTGGGTGTCTGGACGTTATGTTGGTCGGACATGAGCAGCGTCTGACGTCTCCTAATCACGCGCACACTCCGCTATGCCGACGCAGCGCACTCTGTACGTCAGTACTAGCGGTTCCACGTTCTTGCGAAAATGCGTTCGTTTGCCGCTTGCGTTGTGCGGCCGAACTTTTGTGCGGCCGTACTTCATGTGTGGGCCTGAGTTGGACGTCATTTGCTGCTATCACGGCCGTAATAAAGTGCGGCTGTGGACTGGCAGGTTCCCTGGAGGTGAACTACAAGAATGTGCCTTATAATATTGATAACCCCACTGACGCTCCGGTCTGTTCTGTCCAGTGCAGGACTCTCTCGGGATGTGGCGGAGGATTGCCCCGGCTGAGCGCCTCCTTTTCTTCATCCCCTCCCCATGTTCCTGGCATTCGCAGACTCGCGGATCTGGGCGGCCACTGGTCGAGCCGCTTTTCGTAGTTACTGGGTTCCCCCCCCCCCTTGTTCTTTTTTGAATCTTGGTACCCATTTTTCTTACCGAGATGACCTTTGTTGGCCGCTGTTTCCCGTAGCCTTCCTGTGTTTTAGAAGATTTCTGAGACTCTAGTGGCAGCGCCGCCTTTTGCTCTAGAGGTGGTCGTGGGACTGTTCCGTAATAAAAAAATTTTTTTTTACATTTCTAAGGCCGTGTTATTCTGTTTGCTCTTTTTTAGTCCTGCGAGGCCTGTATACCCAAGTGCTAATTGTGATTCGCTAAACTCTAATTTAAAAATTAGACTCAAAATTTAAAAATAACTACTGAACAAAACGCTATTTAAAAAAAAATCTGAAAAAACAACATTTCGCCGAAAAAATCCCTAAAATCGCCTAAAAATAATCCTAAAAAACAAATAAAGAGACTTTTTGCTGCAGACTAAAAGAATAAACGCACAATATAGAAAATGGTCAGCGCCCAAATACGTTCCACCACCAGTATACCAATGCCAGACCAGAATATATAGAGGTTTCCCCCAACCAATGTGACAACAGGTGTGATTATACGTATCTGGCGGCGCGATTGCAGTCGCTTCTTGGCATTCAGATGGTCCTCACGGTGTGAATCATAAATGTCCAATATGGATTATATATAAAAACACAAATGGCAGAATGATAGTGCAGGGTGTACAAGCAATGTTGGAATAGATGACAATAAATTGTTCCACTCACAGACAAAGAGCCCCGTCACTGGCTCTGAGTGGTTCCAAACATCTGGGTCCTTTATCTTCTTAGTAATATTTAAAGGAGACCCACTCCCTTTAAAATTGGTATTTTCTTTATCTCATCAAATATGGAAGAAAACATAAAAACAAGGACCTTCTTGTGTAGATCTACCACAATATTGATAATACATATAATAGTGGTATCAACTCACATTGGGTGGAGCTTCTAACCAAGCTCTAGGTGGGAATGCCAGTGGATTTATTGAATAGGTTAAATCCACGAATACCTCTAAGTTCCAAAACAGCAGGGACCAGACTTTTCTTTATAAAAGAAAATCTTTAATTTAAAACATAAAATAAAACATGTTAAAATTAACATAAAAATGCTCTGTATATCGCCAGAACGCGTTTCGCCATAGGATTAGGCTTCTTCAGCTGGTTTACAGAGATACTATGCGGTGTACCATACATATAGTCCCTTAATTGGGAATTAAAAGGTCCCATGTGTTTGGAATGTCCGAAAATAGGTTGGCGTGCGTGTCACGCCTCCATCTGTCTGCTCCCGTTGTGTGCGCCGCCATCTTGCGCATGCGCAGTAGTGACACATGCGTTCCATGTACTCTAGCCTGATGTTTCCGGTATTTCCCATTTGATTGATGGATAAGGAGCAACTTCCGTGCGGAGATCGCGAATATATACATAATAGAGATCTCCCTGCAGAACACCATACATTTTAAGGGTTATATAACTTGGTATTACAGATAGAATAAACAAAGTAGACTAACTCCCTCCTGGTGTAATCGACACAACTATGGCAATTATAACATAATCTGAAGTGATATAAAGAAAAATTGAATATTATAAAAAATGTTGATGTGTAAATGAGAAGATATCCCATATAGTAGTCACATATGGCATAGGAATAGTAATTGTATCTCATACTTATGGACAATTACTATAAGGAAATAACTGTATCCTTGAAGGCATATGTATGATAATATAAAAATTAATATTGAAAAAATTATTTAGTAAAAAAATAATAATAATTAAAGTAGTGGAAACTATTATTAAAGGTGATGTGAAAAATGTTGTAATTGAACATGGATAGTGTTTATTTTCTAACTATTAATATATGTAATAGAAATATATCAATTGGGGGTAAACAGCCCAATGTATGTGTAATATTAAATATAATGTCGTGTGACGTAATAGTCTCAATAATATAATGTTACCATAAGGATAACTTATCTAATAATGATTTAGTATAGTGTAAAAAAGAAGATCTAGTGAAAAAAGATCTGATGATAGTCCAAATATAGTGTGAAAAGAAGCCAATAGGAATACAATGTATCGGATTCTTTTATTTTTTTTTTTATTTTAATTTATGATATATCAATTGTGGTGCCCAACTGCCTCACATACATAAAAATCAATGATAATATAGGTTGTCGTAAGTGCACAAAGAAGGAGTAAGTATACCTATTACAGAAAATGAACTAACTCAAAATCGTCATTTAAACCATTGGGTGTCAACGTGCCGTTATCAAAAATAAGCCTCATCTCTTCTTTCCCCAGCCTATTTAATACATTTTCTTCAACATCCCGTGGCTTGCAGATCCACTACCAACAAGGAGTTCATTAGTACATATACCAACTTAAAATCTAAAAAATCTGTAAAAATAAATGGAGTGCTAAATTGTTGCTCCAAGAATATAGTATATATGCTGGAATGCCCTTGTGGTCTGCGCTATATAGGCCGCACCAAGAGAGCACTTAATGTAAGGATTAGCGAACATCTGCGTAATATTAAGAATGGTTTTGAAAAACACTCTGTCTCTCTTCACTTTAAAATTAAACACAATAGTTCCCCTATGGGTATAAAATTTTGGGCTATCAAACAGATCAAGAAAAGGGATGTTGAAGAAAATGTATAAAATAGGAATTTTTTTGCACAGTCCAGATTTTACTTACAGGGTTATTCAAAGAGATTCGAAAAGTCACCGCACGTTCGGTGACTTTTCGTTCTCTTCAATTCGGTTCCTTTTGCCGATTGCATTTCGGTGACCCTGCGGTGTATTCAGCAAGCACCACAGGGTCCCCGAATTGCAGGGAAAAGCTGCCGCAAACCCGCCGAAAACGAACCGCAAAACCCACCGAATGCACGCCGAAAAGCCACAAAATCATCTGGATTAACCTGCCGAAAACCAAGTCCGAGCAGGAGCCGAACACAGCCAAAGCAGCCGAGACCGCAGACGAGGGAGGTGAATAAATTAGCAAAATAGTTTGTATGAATGTGTGAAAATGAAACGCTGTTTGCAAAGAAACTACTGAGCGAAAATGTCTGAAATTTGCATATGATCCAATGAATGATAATAAAAGGGCTGTTACAGAAAAAATAAGTAAATTTAAAAAAAAAATCAAAAAAAATCTGACTTTAAAAAAAAAGAAATTAAGAAAAATGCCTAAAATATCATAAAAAAAAAAAAAAAAAAATCGATAAATAAAGAGACTCTTTACTGCAGACTTTTATAATGAACGGTTTATTAGATATTGAATTAAAACGGGAATATTTTTAACATTGAAGCCTATGGAATTCTCCTGAATTAACTTGCCGAATGAAACCACCGAATGGCAGGGCATTAGGGGAACCTTTCACTGCTGGTTTGTGTTCTCTGAATAGACGAAGCATTGCTTCTCTATGGGGGATTTCACTGCCCTCGAACAGGCACCGAACAGGCACCGTATGTTCAGGCAATTCGCTAGGTTTTGGCGAATTGCCTGCTCTCTGGATAGCCGAATGGCCAAGAAAGGTAACCGAACGCTGATTTTCAGCATTCGGTTACCTTTCTCAAGCAATTCGGAGCTCTTTGAATAACCCTGTTAATCTGGGCTTGGTGCTCGCCAGGCAGTTGTTGTCCCTTGGGAACCCGGCCCTGAGCGCTGCAGCAGACTGTGGCGCACACTGGGAGCCTCTGGGCAGCTCCTGCGTGTGACATGCTGCCCGGAGCCTCGCTGACTCTGTGCATCATGTCTGTGGAATAACACACAAACATACATAAGCTGTAATGAGATCACTTGTGTATTACAAACAAAACCACATTATAAAACACATGCACATTTTTTTCTGTTTGAAATAATTGCATGTAAAAAGAAAAAATATAATTAGATTTTTATCTCCTGTTTCCATTTTGTGGATTTTTACCATGATGCAACATTTACCACAATCTGTGCAAAAGTTTTACTTTACAGCTGTGGTTTATCTTCTACAGTATTTAACAGTTAATGAGGTGGAAGAGGGTATGTTTAGATAAGGGAAGAGGGTCTATTGTGATGTCCAGTATAAGGGATGGCAGCTGAATGAGATAAAACATGGCGCTTAAAAGACTTGTAATCTACCCCTGGTTATGTCCTTTGAATACATCCCACATATATGGGATATCTTCTCATTTACACATCAACATTTTTTATAATATTCAATTTTTCTTTATATCACTTCAGATTATGTTATAATTGCCATAGTTGTGTCGATTACACCAGGAGGGAGTTAGTCTACTTTGTTTATTCTATCTGTAATACCAAGTTATATAACCCTTAAAATGTATGGTGTTCTGCAGGGAGATCTCTATTATGTATATATTCGCGATCTCCGCACGGAAGTTGCTCCTTATCCATCAATCAAATGGGAAATACCGGAAACATCAGGCTAGAGTACATGGAACGCATGTGTCACTACTGCGCATGCGCAAGATGGCGGCGCACAACGGGAGCAGACAGATGGAGGCGTGACACGCACGCCAACCTATTTTCGGACATTCCAAACACATGGGACCTTTTAATTCCCAATTAAGGGACTATATGTATGGTACACCGCATAGTATCTCTGTAAACCAGCTGAAGAAGCCTAATCCTATGGCGAAACGCGTTCTGGCGATATACAGAGCATTTTTATGTTAATTTTAACATGTTTTATTTTATGTTTTAAATTAAAGATTTTTCTTTTATAAAGAAAAGTCTGGTCCCTGCTGTTTTGGAACTTAGAGGTATTCGTGGATTTAACCTATTCAATAAATCCACTGGCATTCCCACCTAGAGCTTGGTTAGAAGCTCCACCCAATGTGAGTTGATACCACTATTATATGTATTATCAATATTGTGGTAGATCTACACAAGAAGGTCCTTGTTTTTATGTTTTCTTCCATATTTGATGAGATAAAGAAAATACCAATTTAAAGGGAGTGGGTCTCCTTTAAATATTACTAAGAAGATAAAGGACCCAGATGTTTGGAACCACTCAGAGCCAGTGACGGGGCTCTTTGTCTGTGAGTGGAACAATTTATTGTCATCTATTCCAACATTGCTTGTACACCCTGCACTATCATTCTGCCATTTGTGTTTTTTTATATATAATCCATATTGGACATTTATGATTCACACCCGTGAGGACCATCTGAATGCCAAGAAGCGACTGCAATCGCGCCGCCAGATACGTATAATCACACCTAAAAGAATAAACGGTTTATTAGATATTGTATAAAAACTGGAATATTTTTAACATTCAAACCTATGGGATTCGCCAGAATAAACCTGCCGAATGAAACCACCGGACAGCAGGGCATTTCACTGACATTTCTCTGCTGTTCGGTGTCTCTGATTAGATTAACCATTACTTCTCTATGGGTATTTCACTGCTGTCGAACAGGCATCGTATTGCACTGGCACATCGTCAATATTAGGCGAACTGCCAGCTTTTGAACGGGCACGAAATTGGACCGTACTGGGAAATTCACTGTTTGGTGCAATTTCGGAGCCAATTCGGCTCTCTGTGAATAACCTCTAAAGAGTGCTTGGTAGGGACGGGGTTAACATTATGATTTAATACTTTCACGCCGGTTTTACTAAATAATATGTGATTTTAAGGAGTAGCGCTTGCTTTTGAGTGTATTTAAAGCAAATCGTGTTGCTATATCTGTTTTTTAAGAATAAATTCTGAAATAATTTGTCTCTGTCCCCGGATGTTCCCCCCCCCCCGCTTTTTGCCTCCATTCTCCGCTCCCTCCCAATCCATTGCACCGCACCATCCACTTGGTACCGGGCGGCACTGCCGTTGCAAAGAGGAATTTTTTAAAGCTGCTTTCATTCTTATCAGGTCAGGGCGCCTTGAGATGGACACAATGCAGCCTTTTACTCCATTTATTCCCTGCAAACCACTGCTCGGCGCATTAGTCGATGATGCTGCTGCGCTCAGCATCTGCGGGGACGCAGATGAGAAATTTTGGAGAATTTTAAGCTTTTTTTTTTCATGTTTACTTTAGAATTGATGGAATGGTCAGCTCTTAGGGTTTAATTCTAGAAAAGAAAGCGGTGTCATTTTGGCACCGTATACCATGGTGTGCATCATCGTAATGTTACATACCTCCCAGGTGCCCCTATTTAGCAGGAACAGTCCCTATTTTGGAAGAAAAATCCCTTCCTCAGGAGTAGACTCATCACTGAAGATTCTCCTGCCGCTGGTTCTGTTTTCGTTTTGGGAATGCCGAAGTGTATCGTCGTTTCAACAACGGCAATATTAGGCGTTTATTGTAGCAATGGTAAACGACGGTGCTTAATGAATAACCCTGTTGGTGGTTTACGTGAAATGGCCCGTTATGGGTTAATTATGGCATTAGGGGATTAGAATTAACACGTAATGTATGGTATTAGAGGATAAGACTGTTAATGTGTTAAGCGTTGCATTAGAGGAATTGAATTAACACGATTAAGTGCTGCGTGTCAGCAGAGTCAATTACCGGGACGTGAAGACGCACCAGGGTCAGGATTATTTACTGCTACTATGGAAATATTCATTTTTATACAGCAGGGCCGGAGTGGGAAGGGTAAGGGTTAATAGGTTCTGATTAGGTTTAGTAGGTTCTGATCAGGGTTAGGTTTATGGATATTGCGTTAAAGGTTTGCATCATCCGGTCAGGGTTAGGTTTATGGATATTGCGTTAAAGGTTTGCATCATTCGGTCAGGGTTAGGTTTATGGATATTGAGTTAAAGGTTTGCATCATCCGGTCAGGGTTAGGTTTATGGATATTGCGTTAAAGGTTTGCATCATTCGGTCAGGGTTAGGTTTATGGATATTGAGTTAAAGGTTTGCATCATTCGGTCAGGGTTAGGTTTATGGATATTGAGTTAAAGGTTTGCATCATACGGTTAGTGTTAGTTTTAGGGGCAGATTAAGTAAGGATTAGTAATGGCATTATCTTTTCTATACATGGATTAATAATAGGCTTTTATGGCTAAATAAGTGACAATTTGGCGAGCATCATTGGATTACAGTGATCCCTCAGCAAAGCAGCTTTATATTCCAGATTCATTTAGGCGTGACTTTAGGTTCAGAATCTGCATTTTAGAGGATTAGTGATGTGGTCGGGGTAAGTCTTATGTTATTAGGAGGATAAGGGCATCAGGTGGTGAGTGTTTTTATTAGAGCTGGATAAATAGCCAGGGAGCGCGATAGTGAAAAAATAAACAGATTAATCACTAAGCGACATTGCTTCATCGTGGTTGCAAACTGTGGTACAAATCACCGTTTTGGCAACTATTGTTGACTTCGGCTATCCAGAGGAGGAAAATTCACCACCGGCAGGCGATGAACGGTACCACTATTATTCCTCCATAGAAGTATTAAACTGCGGCTATTCTGTGTTCAGCAGGTTCTGCCATTATCCTCTGGGCCTACATTGTATCTTTCCTATGTTCTGCCATTATCCTCTGGGCCTACATTGTATCTTTCCTGTGTTCTGTCATTATCCTCTGGGCCTACATTGTATCTTTCCTATGTTCTGCCATTATCCTCTGGCGCTACATTGTATCTTTCCTATGTTCTGCCATTATCCTCTGGCGCTACATTGTATCTTTCCTATGTTCTGCCATTATCCTCTGGCGCTACATTGTATCTTTCATATGTTCTGCCATTATCCTCTGGCGCTACATTGTATCTTTCCTATGTTCTGCCATTATCCTCTGGGCCTACATTGTATCTTTCCTGTGTTCTGCCATTATCCTCTGGGCCTACATTGTATCTTTCCTGTGTTCTGCCATTATCCTCTGGGCCTACATTGTATCTTTCCTGTGTTCTGCCATTATCCTCTGGGGCTACATTGTATCTTTCCTATGTTCTGCCATTATCCTTTGGGGCTACATTGTATTTTTCCTATGTTCTGCCATTATCCTCTGGGGCTACATTGTATCTTTCCTATGTTCTGCCATTATCCTCTGGCGCTACATTGTATCTTTCCTGTGTTCTGCCATTATCCTCTGGGGCTACATTGTATCTTTCCTGTGTTCTGTCATTATCCTCTGGGCCTACATTGTATCTTTCCTATGTTCTGCCATTATCCTCTGGGCCTACATTGTATCTTTCCTGTGTTCTGTCATTATCCTCTGGGCCTACATTGTATCTTTCCTATGTTCTGCCATTATCCTCTGGGCCTACATTGTATCTTTCCTGTGTTCTGTCATTATCCTCTGGGCCTACATTGTATCTTTCCTATGTTCTGCCATTATCCTCTGGGCCTACATTGTATCTTTCCTGTGTTCTGCCATTATCCTCTGGGCCTACATTGTATCTTTCCTGTGTTCTGTCATTATCCTCTGGGCCTACATTGTATCTTTCCTATGTTCTGCCATTATCCTCTGGGCCTACATTGTATCTTTCCTGTGTTCTGTCATTATCCTCTGGGGCTACATTGTATTTTTCCTATGTTCTGCCATTATCCTCTGGGGCTACATTGTATCTTTCCTGTGTTCTGTCATTATCCTCTGGTGCTACATTGTATCTTTCCTATATTCTGCCATTATCCTCTGGGGCTACATTGTATCTTTCCTGTGTTCTGCCATTATCCTCTGGGCCTACATTGTATCTTTCCTATGTTCTGCCATTATCCTTTGGGGCTACATTGTATCTTTCCTATGTTCTGCCATTGTTGGTAACAATGGGGGAATACACTGTGACAAATTTAAAGTGGTCAACTCCATTGAACTCCATACAATGCTGAAAACAATGCTAGACTCTAAGGCTAAGGTCAGACGAAAGCATTTTTAACGTGCGTTTAACCGCACGAAATCACGGCCGTGCTAGCAGCAAATGACGTCCAATGCCGGGTAACATACGAAGAACGGCCGCACGAAAGTTCGTCCTGCCAACGCAAGTGGCAAACGAACGCATTTTTTCTGGAACGTCAAACGCTACTACTGACGTACAGAGTGCGCTGCGGCCGCATAGCGGCGTGTTTGCGTGATTGGGAGACGTCAGACGCTGCACACGTCCGGCCAACATAACGTCCAGACGCAAAAAGAGTTTTATTGATGATCCGTACAAAATCACGAACGAAAATGCGCATCGTATGACCGCTATCGCGTATTCCGTGAAAAAATACGTCCATTCGTTCGAACGCACTTTTTCACGGACAACGCGAAAAATGCGTTCGTCTGACGCTAGCCTATGGTGGAACGAACATTGAATTGCACAGTTAACAACTTCTGCAGGAACTAGTTTTTGCTGGTGTTTGCAACTAAAGCGATGGTTGGTCAACCTGATTGGTTGAGTCACTTCCTGGTCTGAGTAGAGCTCCCTGCAGCTACTATGAGCCCGAGAATGCACATCAGCTGAATAAACTTCATATATGAGCATCGTTTTTTATTTTGTTATTATTGTTTGTTTTATAAAACAACGTAAAGTAATAAAAATAGGTGCCACTTCCAGCACGGAATGTCCTCTTTAAGACGCTCAATCACGCGTGACACGCCCGAAGGGTTAACAATCTCTGGGGAAACCGGTTGTTCTAGCTGCGTGGCCACAGCCCTTGTTTTCACACTTTACCAAATGGACTCTTCAGCTTTCTCGAGAGTGTAATTGCCCTTTTCATGAAGACCGGGTTCTTCTGCTTTTCACACGGAAATGTTTCACTGCGAGGTCAGGCGATTCAGGGTGTTGGGTCCTGGCACCGGAAAACTCCTGCTACTGTGACTATTATTACGCTGAGCCGCGATACCTTGCGATCTCTAACCTGGGGCAGCAGCGCTGTCACATCTCCAGGTCTCAGAGTTCTCAAAATAAACACCCAAACATGCGAGTGACTCCAAATAAAATCAGGTCAGACACCTCTTATCCAGAATTCTAAAATCTGGGACAGGAATTTTTTTGCACAGTCCAGATTTTACTTACAGGGTTATTCAAAGAGATTCGAAAAGTCACCGCACGTTCGGTGACTTTTCGTTCTCTTCAATTCGGTTCCTTTTGCCGATCCCATTTCGGTGACCCTGCGGTGTATTCAGCAAGCACCACAGGGTCCCCGAATTGCAGGGAAAAGCTGCCGCAAACCCGCCGAAAACAAACCGCAAAACCCACCGAATGCACGCCGAAAAGCCACAAAATCATCTGGATTAACCTGCCGAAAACCAAGTCCGAGCAGGAGCCGAACACAGCCAAAGCAGCCGAGACCGCAGACGAGGGAGGTGAATAAATTAGCAAAATAGTTTGTATGAATGTGTGAAAATGAAACGCTGTTTGCAAAGAAACTACTGAGCGAAAATGTCTGAAATTTGCATATGATCCAATGAATGATAATAAAAAGGGCTGTTACAGAAAAAATAAGTAAATTTAAAAAAAAAAATCAAAAAAAATCTGACTTTAAAAAAAAAAGAAATTAAGAAAAATGCCTAAAATATCATAAAAAAAAAAAAAAAAAAAATCGATAAATAAAGAGACTCTTTACTGCAGACTTTTATAATGAACGGTTTATTAGATATTGAATTAAAACGGGAATATTTTTAACATTGAAGCCTATGGAATTCTCCTGAATTAACTTGCCGAATGAAACCACCGAATGGCAGGGCATTAGGGGAACCTTTCACTGCTGGTTTGTGTTGTCTGAATAGACGAAGCATTGCTTTTTGATGGGGATTTCACTGCCCTCGAACAGGGACCGAACAGGCACCGTATGTTCAGGCAATTCGCTAGGTTTTGGCGAATTGCCTGCTCTCTGGATAGCCGAATGGCCAGGAAAGGTAACCGAACGCTGATTTTCAGCATTCGGTTACCTTTCTCAAGCAATTCGGAGCTCTTTGAATAACCCTGTTAATCTGGGCTTGGTGCTCGCCAGGCAGTTGTTGTCCCTTGGGAACCCGGCCCTGAGCGCTGCAGCAGACTGTGGCGCACACTGGAAGCCTCTGGGCAGCTCCTGCGTGTGACATGCTGCCGGAGCCTCGCTGACTCTGTGCATCATGTCTGTGGAATAACACACAAACATACATAAGCTGTAATGAGATCACTTGTGTATTACAAACAAAACCACATTATAAAACACATGCACATTTTTTTCTGTTTGAAATAATTGCATATAAAAAGAAAAAATATAATTAGATTTTTATCTCCTGTTTCCATTTTGTGGATTTTTACCATGATGCAACATTTACCACAATCTGTGCAAAAGTTTTACTTTACAGCTGTGGTTTATCTTCTACAGTATTTAACAGTTAATGAGGTGGAAGAGGGAATGTTTAGATAAGGCAGAAGAGGGTCTATTGTGATGTCCAGTATAAGGGATGGCAGCTGAATGAGATAAAACATGGCGCTTAAAAGACTTGTAATCTACCCCTGGTTATGTCCTTTGAATACATCCCATACAATACAATGATGTGAGTCGGTGACTGACCCATTCACTCCATTCCTTGAACAAAGCCACACAGTGAGGAGTAAGTGATGGAAAAATACTGGGGTTTGGGGGGGGGGTTACAACACAAAATATCACACAATGGATGCACCCAGTGACACATATAGAGGAAAATATCACACAATGGATGCGCCCAGTGACACATATAGAGGGAAATATCACACAATGGATGCACCCAGTGACACATATAGAGGAAAATATCACACACTGGATGCACCCAGTGACACATATAGAGGAAAATATTTTCTTAAATAAACATACAAGAGAAAAACAAACACATGTAAGATATCTGCAACATCAAATAAACACAATAAGGACATTGCATTTTTTGGTGCTAGTGGCCCTTTAACACTAGATTTTAGCATCTGGATAGTTGGTCTTCTGATTGAGTAATGGATGTTATTTTCATCCAATCACAGGACAGCTAGAAATACTTTCTTCCTGGAGCAATAAAAGCAACAAAAGAAACAATACATGGTTTACTGAACGCGTTTCACTTCTCGAAAATGACTTTTTCCTCAGTTAAACTGAATAATAAATGGTAGCACAGTCTCTGTAATCGTTGATAACGTGTACGTGACACAGTATTTGTGTGACGTTGTTATTTGTCTCGCCGTGCCTCCGTTGGGTCTTTTTTTACAGTTGCACGGGGACACACGCATTGATGACGTTGCACCCGGCAGGTCTATGCACTAGTGACCCCTCGGCTTGTGAATTATTCAGTCTTCACTGTCTTTTTAATTAATGACAGTAACTGATCACTCGTGTCCCGGGTCTCTAACGCGCGTCCTGCGTCACTGTCGAAACGTGAACGTTAGCAATAAGGTAACTGTTGGGTCATTCAGGGGCGTATTCACTAAATGAGTACGACTACCTGTAAATTATGCAACCTACGGCTGCAGGAAGACCCCGGTGCTGATGTTTCTTTAAAGCAGGGGTCTGCAAACCTTGGCCCTCCAGCTGTTTTGAAACTACATCACCCAAGAGGCTCAGGTACTCAACAGGTTGACTGAAGCCTCATGGGAAATGTAGTTCCAAAACATCTGGAGGCCAAGGTTGCTGACCCCTGCATTAAAGGGTTATTCATACCCTTATCCTGGAATTTTACATTAATCACTTCTTCTGCCGCCCACTGCTGTGCATCCCAGAGCAACCGGTGGTGGTAGGAACTGTGGTGGTAAGTAAAGCTTTAATGTCGGGAACAAGTCCACGGACTCTTCTTGTAGACTTGAAAACCTCACTACAGGTGGGAAATCTATAATGGACGTGAAGGAGGAAAATGCTTGTTTTGGCAAACCAAAAGGACTGGTCTTGATGGCATCCATTGTGTGATATTTTCCTCTATGTGTCACTGGGTGCATCCATTGTGTGATATTTCCCTCTATATGTGTCACTGGGTGCATCTATTGTGTGATATTTTCCTCTATATGTGTCACTGGATGCATCCATTGTGTGATATTTTCCTCTATATGTGTCACTGGGTGCATCCATTGTGTGATATTTCCCTCTATATGTGTCACTGGGTGCATCTATTGTGTGATATTTTCCTCTATATGTGTCACTGGATGCATCCATTG
Source organism: Leptobrachium leishanense (assembly GCA_009667805.1). Taxonomy (NCBI): domain Eukaryota; kingdom Metazoa; phylum Chordata; class Amphibia; order Anura; family Megophryidae; genus Leptobrachium; species Leptobrachium leishanense. The sequence goes on from CM019070.1 coordinate 22,970,029, forward strand.
TGTGATATTTTCCTCTATATGTGTCACTGGATGCATCTATTGTGTGATATTTTCCTCTATACGTGTCACTGGGTGCATCTATTGTGTGATATTTTCCTCTATATGTGTCACTGGATGCATCCATTGTGTGATATTTCCCTCTATATGTGTCACTGGGTACATCCATTGTGTGATATTTCCCTCTATATGTGTCACTGGGTGCATCTATTGTGTGATATTTTCCTCTATATGTGTCACTGGATGCATCCATTGTGTGATATTTTCATCTATATGTGTCACTGGGTGCATCCATTGTGTGATATTTCCCTCTATATGTGTCACTGGGTGCATCTATTGTGTGATATTTTCCTCTATGTGTCACTGGATGCATCCATTGTGTGATATTTTCATCTATGTGTCACTGGGTGCATCCATTGTGTGATATTTCCCTCTATATGTGTCACTGGGTGCATCCATTGTGTGATATTTTCATCTATATGTGTCACTGGGTGCATCCATTGTGTGATATTTTCCACTATATGGGTCACTGGGTGCATCCATTGTGTGATATTTTGTGTTGTAAATTGCCCCTCCAGTATCTTTCCATCACTTGCTCCACACTGTCTGGCTTTGGCCATAGAATGGAGTGAAAGGGTCGATCACCGACTCCCATGATTGTATTGTGTGTATATTCAAAGGACATTGATTAGAAGTCTTTTAAGCTCCATGTTTTATCTCATTCAGCTGCCAGCTCTTATCTCAGTCTGGAGAACAATAGACCTCATGCTGCCTTATCTAAACATTCGTTATCTTTTCAATAATGTAGATTAAATAAACACGAGCCACAAAGCAAAGCTTTTAGTGACTGTTGCATCAAGTGAAAAATTGTGTTTTTTCATTTTTTTACAGTTTTAGCGTCAGGGATCTAATATGGGGGACATGCGTTAAAGTCACTTATCCTGGCGGTAACGCTTACACATCTGAATGCTAAAATTAGCGTTTACTACAGACCAGTGCCGAAAGAGTTATATTCCTTTGCTGATCTGTTCCACACCAGCATGCCCCAAATATGAAGAACCCCAAAAGTCACCTGCACACCTCAAATATATTGAGGAGCCTCTAAAAGACACCCGCACACCCTGGATAAATGGAGGAGCCCCACAAATTCACCCGCGCATCCCGAATATATGGAGAAGACCATAAACAGAGGGACTTTAGGGAGAATTTTTTTTATGTCTGTTATTAAAACAAATCTAATAGCAGTTGTTCACATATACCTGTATCCATAAGAACCAGGCTGACCTGAGACTAATTAGATTCTCTGAAATTCTTCAATAGAGTCAGGTGTAAGGCTAGGGTCAGACGAAAGCATTTTTCCCCGCGAACGTGAAGAAGTGCGTCCGAACGCATTGATGTATTTTTTCACGGAATGCGCAAAAACGGTCAGACGACGCGCATTTTCGGGCGTGATTTTGTACGGATCGTCAATAAAACTCTTTGCGTCTGGACGTTATGTTGGCCGGACATTAGCAGTGTCTGACATCTCCTAATCACGCAAACACGCCGCTATGCCGCAGCTGCGCACTCAGTACGTCAGTACTAGCGGTTCAGCGTTCTCAAAAAAATGCGTTCAAATTCCACTTGCGTTGCACGGCCGGACTTTCGTGCGCCCGTACATCGTATATTGGCCGTCATTGCCCGTTATCTGCTGCTAGTGCGGCCGTAATTATGTGCGCCAGAACGCACGTTAAAAGTGCGCTGGTCCGACCCCAGCCTAAATCCCAATTTGTGATGGAACAGTATGCCGCCCGCTTCCCATTCATGCTGCCGTGTGCCAGGGTGGCATTATCATGGTATCTCTTGACACACTTAGGTTTTTCTGCCTCGTGGAATAGTTTTCAGGTATTAAAATCAAGAATTTTTTTTATTAACCCTATGAATTCTGAGGGGGGGGGTGCTCACTGCAGTACATTGATATCCACTCTGTGCGTTGAAGAATAAAGGTCATTTTCTAATCCGAACCAGATTAGCTCAATCCCTCACATGCGGCTGGCGGATTGCTCCTCTGTGTAATTAATGATGCCAGCATTAGCATTTCTGCCGTATTTTTGCTGCTTTGATCTTCCGTTCCCTCTCCTCTAGACCTCTTAGTAATTATACTGTCTTGCATATTCTTTGTTTCTTTGTAATATAGGTTAGAAATCCTCCCCGTTCCCCCGTTCCATTGTAATGTATTCCATGGTCTCTTGTTTTAACTTTTATAAACAGAAAAAAATATACAGTATATAATTAGTTTTGGCAGAAGTAATGTTTCTGGCTGATTTTTAAGAAGACTCTTACATGTCATTCAGTTTGATTTGTTACTTTGCAGGTAGAGTTAAAGATACATAAAGAGGGAAATTTATTAAATATATATATTTAAGAAACACCTTTGTTTTATATATTCTCCCATTTAGTATAACTATCTTCTTAATGAAGGGCTCAGCAACTTTTGCCCTCTGGTTGTTCTTGAACTATATTTCCCATACGTTCCTACCAACCTAATGAGTGGCTGAGCATCATGGGAGATGTAGTTCCAACACGTCAGGAGGGCCTAGGTTGCTGATCCCTGGTTTACTGCAAAGAGGGGCTTGTTTTATTTGAGAGCAAATAATTCAAATTCTCTTATTATGAATAATACTCTACATTAGGGTTCAGCAACCTGCCCACCCCCGATGTGTTTTGGAACTACATATCCCATGATGCCTAGTCAGCTTCAAGAGTGTCTGAGCATTAGGGGAAATGTAGTATATGGGGGGGCAGGGTTACTGAGCTATGCTCTACATGCTGTCTGTGGATGAGAGCCTGGGGGGGGGCATCTTGCACTCCCCCTTATCGGTTTTCCTCCAATCTCAGTACCCAGGGAATTGGGTTTGGGAGTTGGAAGCTTTCCTCTGTTATTTTGTAGCCTTCAAATAGAGACAGATACAGACAGATGGATACAAGTGGACTTTTACAGGCAGATATAAACAAATAGATATTGACAGATACATTCAAATAGACAGATACAGACATATACTGTAGCTACAAATGGACTGATATAGACAGATTTAAACAAAGAGATACTGACAGATACAGGCAGATACAGGCAGATACAAATATACAGATACAAATATACAGATACAGAAAGATACAAACAGACAGAAACACATACATACAGATACACACTGTTACAAATGGACATTATATATATAAATACAAATAGACAGATCAGGGGCGGATCCAGACACAGGTTTCAGGGGGGGGGTGGACTCTACCAGTTTTGGCTAAGAGCTGGTGTTGGGTTCGCAGTGACAGGCAGAGACGCGCCTAATCGCAAGCTATGCTCATTACACTCACTGTCCCCAGAACATTGCACAGGGTCTGTTCTCATGTGGCTCATGAGCCCTGCAAACCCTTTCCATACGAGGGGCCCAGGGTACCCCCCTCCCAGCACATACCCCTTGAAGCTATGCAGTGTAGGGTTACCCAGGTGTGGGCTGCCCAGTGCACCCTTTCCATGCTGCCAGAACACATGTGGCACCCCATCTGCGCAGCCCTGCGAACGCTTTCCAATACCATGGGCCCAGGGTACCCCCTCCTCCCAGCTCACACATGGATATATTGCCCCCAGCTCACATATGGATATATTTGCCTCCAGCTCACAGGATATATTGCCCCAGCTCACATGGATATATTGCCTCAGCTCACATGGATATATTTCCCCAGCTCACATGAATATATTGCCCCCGCTCACATGAATATATTGCCCCCGCTCACATGAATATATTGCCTCAGCTCACATGGATATATTGCCTCAGCTCACATGGATATATTTCCCCAGCTCACATGAATATATTGCCCCCGCTCACATGAATATATTGCCCCCGCTCACATGAATATATTGCCCCCGCTCACATGGATATATTGCCTCAGCTCACATGGATATATTGCCTCAGCTCACATGGATATATTTCCCCAGCTCACATGAATATATTGCCCCCGCTCACATGAATATATTGCCCCCGCTCACATGAATATATTGCCTCAGCTCACATGGATATATTGCCTCAGCTCACATGGATATATTTCCCCAGCTCACATGAATATATTGCCCCCGCTCACATGAATATATTGCCCCCGCTCACATGAATATATTGCCCCCGCTCACATGGATATATTGCCTCAGCTCACATGGATATATTGCCCCCGCTCACATGAATATATTGCCCCCGCTCACATGAATATATTGCCTCAGCTCACATGAATATATTGCCCCCGCTCACATGAATATATTGCCTCAGCTCACATGGATATATTGCCCCAGCTCACCTGGATATATTGCCCGAGCTCACCTCTGATCTGCAGACTGTCTGGTCTGCTCTGCAAGGCCCCAAGCTCAGAGTCATTGCGGCGGCCATTGCGTGCTTTACCTCCTTCGAGCGGCCGCCAGCATAAAGCTCTGCCGCTCGCCTGGGTGGGATCTATCCACCAGCCAACGGCGATCTCGCGAAATCGCGGCTGGCTGGTGGATAGATCCCACCCAGGTGAGCGAGCGGCAGAGTTTATGCTAGCGGCCGCTCGAAGGAGAATAGTAACGCGGCCGCCGGCAATATTTTCTCGGGGGGGGGGGCAATTGCCCTGCTGCCCACCCCATGGATCCGCCCCTGAGACAGATACAGATACACACTGTTACAAATAGGCGTTATATATAAATACAAACAGACAGATACAGATATAGATAGCTACAGATGCAAATAGATAGCTAAAGACATACAGATAGATTCAGATAAACAGATACAGACATATACTGTAGCTACAAATGGACTGATATAGACAGATATAAACAAATAGATACTGGCAGATACAAATATACAAATACAGAAAGATACAAACAGGCAGAAACCCATACAAACAGATACAGATACAAATAGACATTATATATAAATACAAATAGACAGATACACACTGTTACAAATAGACATTATACATAAATACAAATAGACAGATATAGTTACAAATAAACATTATATATAAATACAAATAGACAGATACAGATATAGATACAGACAGATACAGATATATAGGAACAAATAGATAGATAAGATTCAGACAGTTGCAGGTCCACAGGTATTCCCCAAAAGGGCCAGTTCTAATTGAGATTTTGCTATTCAGTCAGTTTACCATGAAACCTAACAAAAATTCTACCCATTCACCCTGACACATGGATTCTGGGTATTCTAGGACTGAATGGATAGAGACAAAAGGAGGTAATAAATGTTGGATTCTCGGAATGCTACATAATGGGCTGCTCTGGAAATTCCCAGACATTCAGCCATATCTCTTTATAGCCTCTAAGGCGCGTGAAATGCGTCGCTCGCTCTGAGCTCTGCGCTTTCTGAATGTTGTCAAAAGGATTTTACATCGATCATAATAATTTATGAAGTAAAGAAGCCAAAGAGCTCACCAGCACTCACACGATCTAGAAAAAACCCACAGCGCCAAGAAGATGGCGAGAGTCGCCTTTTCTGGTAATTGGGTGATGTTGGAAGTGTATTATGCGTCTCTCATGTACAAACAAATGGCTTCATCAAATATTTACATACAATAAACTTTGCAATGGGCTGAAATAGTCTGCGTTAGTGTGGCGCCCTCTGCTGGTCTGAATCAAAATCCTCAGATATACGTAACTGAAGGGACGTTTCAATTTTTCTGTAAAATACATTTTTAAATTCCTTTTCGACAGTGCGTAGCTTTTTGTGATGATGCGGCGCCATCCTCTGGTCAAATACAAATTCTTCGGTTTAAAAATGAGGTTAATTTCTTTTTATTAAATTTCTTATTGTTAAAAGCAAGCACACCGCATAAATGTATACCAGAAAGATATGAAAAGCAACGCAGTGAAGAATAACACGCCTTCCCACCCTGCGGGAAACCCCATAGAGTAATCATATAAAAGGGGGAGGCAAAGACCACCCCTCTATTATGGGTTGATGGTTTTTTGCTTTTTATTTATTGCGTGACCTTGAATTTAAATTAATATGGACAAACAAGCAGCTGATTAAAAAAAGTTAATATTTCTCTTACTTTAATCATTTTGTTTACCTTGGGACTATGTAATCCTGCATTGCTCCTCTAGATCGTAAGCTCCTCTGCACACAGTCCTCATGTTTGCATTGTGTTGAAGGGCCGGTACCACCAAAAAATGCAATGTCCTTATTGTGTTTATTTTGTGTTCCTGATATCTTACATGTGCTTTGTTTTTCTCTTGTATGTCTGTGTCACTGGGTGCATCCATTGTGTGATATTTTCCTCTGTGTCACTGGGTGCATCCATTGTGTGATATTTTCCTCTATATGTATCATTGGGGGCATCCATTGTGTGATATTTTCCTCTATATGTATCACTGGGTGCATCCATTGTGTGATATTTTCCTCTATATGTATCACTGGGTGCATCCATTGTGTGATATTTTCCTCTGTGTCACTGGGTGCATCCATTGTGTGATATTTTCCTCTATATGTATCACTGGGTGCATCCATTGTGTGATATTTTCCTCTATGTATCATTGGGGGCATCCATTGTGTTATATTTTCCTCTATATGTATCACTGGGTGCATCCATTGTGTGATATTTTCCTCTATATGTGTCACTGGGCGCATCCATTGTGTGATATTTTCCTCTATATGTGTCACTGGGTGCATCCATTGTGTGATATTTTCCTCTATATGTGTCACTGGGTGCATCCATTGTGTGATATTTTCCTCTATATGTATCATTGGGGGCATCCATTGTGTTATATTTTCCTCTATTATGTTCACTGGGTGCATCCATTGTGTGATATTTTCCTCTATATGTGTCACTGGGCGCATCATTGTGTGATATTTTCCTCTATATGTGTCACTGGGTGCATCCATTGTGTGATATTTTCCTCTATATGTATCACTGGGTGCATCCGTTGTGTTATATTTTCCTCTATATGTATCACTGGGTGCATCCATTGTGTGATATTTTCCTCTAGATGTGTCACTGGGTGCATCCATTGTGTGATATATTCCTCTATATGTGTCACTGGGTGCATCCGTTGTGTTATATTTTCCTCTATATGTGTCACTGGCAGGGACGTGCGGTGAGGTCAGTGGCTGCTGAGGCACTGGCTAGTATCAGAGCCAGATATACACAGGTTACGTAGGTTCAGGTACAGTGCTCTCCAGGATTTGGCTGCTCTCAGTGCTCCCCAGGATCTGGCTGTTCATTGCTCCCCAGGAACTGTCTGCTCTCAGTGCTCCCAGGATCTGGCTGCTCTCAGTGCTCCCCAGGAGCTGGCTGCTCTCAGTGCTCCCCAGGAACTAGCTGCTGTCAGTGCTCCCTCTCTCATTTTTTCTGGTGGACAATCACAATTTTTGGGTTCTGTCCCACCGGCATAGATCTTTTCTCTGGTGTCCTGATTCCTGGGGATCCCGGAATTGTCATTAATGGTCTCAGTGTTCTGAATTTGTCCGGTCACCTGGCTTGCCAGTTTCCCTGTATGGAACGCAGCCTGTCTATGCTGTCATTAGGGCTGTCAGGTCCTTCACGGTTTCCGCCCAGCAGTATGTAGAAGTCAGATGCCGCGGATAAAAAAAAATCAAAGAGGATTTCCAGATGACCTGCCTCGACGGGTAACCAGTTACCCTTCTGCAGAATGTGAATTATACATGTTGTTTTCTCCTACTGAATGAAAAAGTATTATGTTTCCAGGAAAACATCTCCGATCTCTGGTGCTCACTAATGCCCCCACAGGTGCCACCAGTCCTGTTTGACGCATGGGAAGCCATATTTTGTTGCTCTTTACTATCCCTGTCATTAAGTCATCTTCACGGTTTGATTTTTGCATCAATAAAGTGAATTATGTTGAATGTCTCTCACTGATAGTTTTTTTCTCTCTCTCTCGCTTTTTTTATACTAGTTTTGATGTGGAGAATGGCCCAACGCCAGGACGCAGCCCACTGGATCCCCAGGCGAGCCCGGGCTCTGGACTTGTCCTTCACGCTAACTTCCCAAGTCACAACCAGCGTAGGGAATCGTTTCTCTACCGGTCAGACAGCGAATATGACCTGTCACCGAAGACCATGTCCAGGAACTCCTCTGCTGCAAGCGAGCAGTAAGTACGCTGTGCAATACAGGACGCGTGATTGGACAGACAGATGATACAATATCATTCACCTTAACACAATGTATCAATTTCAGGTGTCAGTCTTTCTCTCTCCCTTTATCTCTCTCTCTCTCTCCTCTCTCTCTCTCTCTCTCTCTCTCTCTCTCCTCTCTCTCTCTCTCTCTCTCTTCTCTCTTCTCTCTCTTCCACCCCTTCTCTTTCTCTACCCTCTCTTTTGCTCTCTCTCGCACGCTCTTTTTTTTCTTATTTTCACACTCTCTCTTTTTCTCTTTGTCACTCCCCCCCCCTCTCTCTCTTATGCACTCTCAAAGGCTCTGTGTCTGGCACGCTCTTTTTTTCTCGCTCTCTCTTTTTCTCTTTGTCACTCTCTCCTCTCTCCCCATTCTCTCTCTCCACTCTCTCCCCATTCTCTCTCTCCACTCTCTCCCCGTGTCTCTCTCTCTCCCCTCTGTCTTTCTCTCTCTCCTCTCTCTTTCTCTGTCCCCTCTGTCTTTCTCTATCACCTCTGTCTTTCTCTCTCCCCACTCTCTCCTATCTCTCTTTCTCCCTCTCCTCTCTCTTTTTCTTTATCTCTCCTCTCTTTTTTTTTCTTTCTCTCTCCTCTTTCTTCTTTCTCTCTCTCTTTTTCTCTCTCCTCTTTCTCATATCTCTCTCCACTCTCCATTACCTCTCTTTCTCTCTCCTTTCTTCTTTCTCTCTCCTTTCTTCTTTCTCTCTCCTCTTTTTCTCTCTCCTCTCTTTTTCTCTCTCCTCTCTCTCATATCTCTCTCCATTATCTCTTTCTCTCTCGCCTCTCTTTTTCTCTCTCCTCTCTCCATTACCTCTCTTTCTCTCTCCTCTCTCTTCTTTCTCTCTCCTCTCTTTTTTCTCTCTCTCCTCTCTCTTTTTCTCTCTCTCGTCTCTCTTCTTTCTCTCTCCTCTCTTTTTCTTTCTCTCTCCTCTCTTCTTTCTCTCTCTCCTCTCTTCTCTCTCTCTCTCCTCTCTTCTCTCTCTCTCTCTCCTCTCTTCTTTCTCTCTCTCTCCTCTCTTCTTTCTCTCTCTCTCCTCTCTTCTTTCTCTCTCTCTTCTCTCTTCTTTCTCTTTCCTCTCTTCTTTCTCTCTCCTCTCTTTTTCTCTCCCCTCTCTCATATCTATCTCCACTCTCCATTACCTCTCTTTCTCTCTCCTCTCTCTTCTTTCTCTCTCCTCTCTTTTTTCTCTCTCCTCTCTCTTCTTTCTCTCTCTCCTCTCTTCTTTCTCTCTCCCTCTCTTTTTCTTTCTCTCTCCTCTCTTCTTTCTCTCTCTCCTCTCTTCTTTCTCTCTCTCCTCTCCTCTCTTCTTTCTCTCTCTCCTCTCCTCTCTTCGTTCTCTTTCCTCTCTCTTCTTTCTCTCGCCTCTCTTTTTCTCTCCCCTCTCTCATATCTCCCTCCACTCTCCATTACCTCTCTTTCTCTCTCCCCTCTCTTTTGCACTCTCATTTTCTCTCTCACACGCTCTTTTTTTCTTATTTTCACACACTCTCTCCTTTTCTCTGTCACTCTCTCCCCCCTCTCTTATGCACTTGTCATTTGCTCTCTCTCTGACACACTCTTTTTTCCTCGCTCTCTCCTCTTTCTCTTGGCTCATACATTGTGATAGCAATTAACTGAAATTTGAAATGTCTTGGCCTTACCCCACGACCCCAAAATACAGTCAGAGAGAATCCAAACCATGTGGATCAAGCCTGACACATCTTATATCTTAAATTTCCTATCGAACCACTGAAAACTCCTGCCAGCAATTTGATTTAGTGGTGAAAAAAATTATGATGACTGTAACTGATCCAAACGTCCCTTTGAAAATGACGATTTGTGTGTTTACTCTCCTAATATGCTGAATAAAACGATGGAGATTGATTGACAGCAATGTATCACAACACAAGAAGACAGAAAAATGTTTTGTTTTTCGTTTATAAATCGTAGTCGTCCTTTTTGAGTTTTTTTTGTATTATTTTTTTTTTTTAAGATGGTTTACCCTCACTAGCAGATAAAACTTTAAGAGCACTAATTCTAAGAAGTATCGCTGCTACATTGTATTCATGTCACTGTCTTCATTATTTAGTTGCTTTTTAAAAAAATGATTTGCTCAACATGTTTCTGTTCAATTTCCAGGCATGGAGATGACTTGATAGTAACACCGTTTGCTCAGGTATGCAGATGCTCTTCCATTCTCATAATCTGTCTGAGATCAAAGAGTTTGTTTATAAATACGTGAATTCATCCCCTGTTGCATAATATACACATCAATACGTAATAGAAAGGTGCAGATCAATAATAAAAATAGTCAATGTGTAGCAGCCAGGTCCCGGGTGTACTTACTCCTAATGTATACACAAGAACAGAATACAATGTAACAAGGAGTCCTTGCGCTGCAATAAAAGGTCCAAAGGAATGTTCTCATTTTTCATGTGTCCTCAAATATGTGCAGAACTCTGGCCAGTTCTCCAACTTGGGCCACTATCAGCTGGTGTGCGCTAACCCCAGCGTCAGCCTGTTTTCGCATCCGCGCCAGATAAATTCAGTCTAGCGCTGGACCAACAGATCGTTTGCCTCTCGCTACAAACGGCGAAAACCTCCTAGCACGCGGTAATTAACGATTCGTAGCGTGAGTTTACTGTACCGCGTCCTATACTTAACACAGGCAGCGCTACAGAGCACTTGCGCTATTCTAACCAACAGATCGTTTGGTCGCGGCGATAATTCTAGCGCCGACGCTAATCGCAAAATGTTACCTACTGCTCAACCCTGGTGTTAATTGACGGAAAAGGGAGAAAAAAGGGGGAAAAAAAACAACAAAAGTCCCTGCCCAAAAATAACAGGCAATTGAAAGGAACGCAGCGCAGGTGTCTCTCGGCTCGCTGGATGTAGTTTATGTGTAAAAGATACATTGTATGGTTTAGGCTAGGGTCAAACGAACGCATTATTCGCAGTGACCGTCATAAAGTGTGTCCGAACGCATTGACGTATTTTTTCACGGAATGCGCGAAACCGGTCATACAATGCGCATTTTCGTGAGTGTTTTTTTACGGATCAGCAATAAAACACTTTTTGCATCTGGACGTTATGTTGGCCGGACATGAGCAGCGTCTGATGTCTCCTAATCACGCACACACGCCGCTAGCGGACGCAGCGCAGTCTGTACGTCAGTACTAGCGGTTCTACGTTCTCGAACAAATGCGTTCGTTTGCCGCTTGCGTTGCGCGGCCGGACCTTCGTGCGGCAGTACTTCGTATATTGGCCGTCATTGCGAATCATTTGCTGCTAGCACGGCCGTGATTAAGTGCGCCTAAACACACGTTAAAAATGCGTTAGTCTGACCCCAGCCTAAGCCGGCGTGCTTCAGGGAAACGTGAGAAGATGCATTGTATAGGAAAACCTGCCGTGTGTGAAGCCCATAGGATCCAATGGAAAAAATATTATCGTTTTTATTACTTATTTATTCAACCGTTTATTTTTTTTAATTCGTAGCAAAAAGCCTTTTTATTTATTGCATTTTTAGAATTCATTAGGTATTTTTCTGGATTTTTTAGGCAAAATTTGGGGTTCCGATATTTAAAAAAAAAAATTTGAACCATACAATGCATTAACGCTGGTTCTCAACGCGGATCGTAGCGTTTCCCCAGCGTGCGCTAATGAATCTTGTAACACGGACTACCGCGGACAAGGCGATCTGTTGTTGGGTCGTCAGGCGCTACCTTTTAGTGACTCGCGCTAGATTTTTCATGCAACGTTGGCGTTTTAGCTCACGCCAGCTGATAGAGCTCTTGTTCTTTCAGAGAAAATATCAGAAATTCTATTATCTTCTGTACTTTCTTCAATGTAGTTTGACTCCACTGTGACTCCAGCGAAACAAAACAGAGTCAGAGGCTGTGGTTTACTTGAATGGCCATTGAAGTGTAAGCTCACCTGCCACAGCACCGTGCCGTGGACCTTTTATTGCAAGCGGGAGGACTCTTTGTTACATTATAATATACACGTCGTTTTGGAAACTTGTCATAATTACCAGATTCTCCTTTATTATTATTTAAACATACATAACGCGTCCTCTTCCTTCGCAGTAACTGGAAACATTCCTGCTTCTTTTCCTTTAGGTTCTGGCAAGTTTACGGAGTGTGAGAAATAATTTTACAGCACTCACCAATGTCCAAGGAGCACCAAATAAGTAAGTGTGAAAATATATATATATTTATAATCCCCAAAACGTAGCACATTGAAGTTGTAACTTTTGCACACGTATGAGATATGCATGTTTATAAGGAGTGCAGCCAGCCTGATTTCTAATATATATATATACTGTACATGTATGTAAAAGACACAGTATATCCCATTTTGAGAAGTTTTATCCCATATAACCCCAGATCGGCCATGTTTTCCTGGACACATATAATTTATTCATGCTGATGGGCAGCACATGAAAAATGCCACCCTGCAGAATGTAGAATCCATACGCTGCAGGTAAGGAATCCCAGGTGACATGCCTTGATTTCCTTCCTGCAGCATATGAATTATACATGTTGCAGGGCAGCACTTTTCCCTGTGCTACCCTCTGCATTAAATAGCAATAAGTGTCCAGGAACACATGGTCAACCTGGCAAACCTAGTCATACATCCTCCTGGGGCTCGGGGACGGTATCAGTCAGCGGCTCCCAGGTGTTCCGAGTCGAGGTGCTAGTATTGTTTCTCAGTCGGAAAAGAGGCGTTAATAGTGATCCGTCGATGAATTGCGTCCCGCACACAATTTAGGCTGGGGTCAGACCAGTGCACTTTTAACGTGCGTTCTGGCGCACATAATTATGGCCGCACTAGCAGCAGATGACGGGCAATGACGGCCAATATACGATGTACAGCCGCACAAAAGTCCGGCCGTGCAACGCAAGTGGAATTTGAACGCATTTTTCTGAGAACGCTGAACCGCTAGTACTGACGTACAGAGTGCGCAGCTGCGGCATAGCGGCGTGTTTGCGTGATTAGGAGATGTCAGACGCTGCTAATGTCCGGCCTACATAACGTCCAGACGCAAAAAGAGTTTTATTGACGATCCGTACAAAATCACGCCCGAAAATGCGCGTCGTCTGACTGTTTTTGCACATTCTGTGAAAAAATACGTCAATGCATTCGGACGCACTTTTTCACGTTCGCGGGGAAAAATGCTTTCGTCTGACCCTAGCCTTACCCGTTAACCCTTATTTTCAGATCATTGGAATCCGGCCCTTATTTATAACAAACTGTCATTTATATATATATATATACAGACAGGTTTTCATTCTGTATATTGATGCTGGTAAGGAGCCTCCAAAAAACTACCAGAACCCCAACTCCCACCTTCAGAACTTCTATCAGGCTGCCCCCTTTCTATGGAATTCCCTCTCCCGCAACATCAGACTCTCCCCGTCTCTCCAGTCCTTCCAAGAAGTCTCTGAAAACACATTACTTTAGCGAAGCCTATCGGCTCACTCCATGATTCCCCCGCTGTACATTTCTTGCTCCATCTTCCCTCCCAGCCCACATGCACCCGCTATTTCAGGGTCTCCATTTACCCTCGCCTAGTGTGTCCCCCCTCTCCTCTCAGATCGTAAGCTCTCGAGCAGGGCCCTCTCTCCCACTGTTCTGGGTGTTTAACTAGTATGTATATTTGTTATTCTGTCTCAGCCATTGTACAGCGCTACAGAACTTGTTAGCGCTTTATAAATAACTGTAACTGTAATAGAGACCTAAAAAGGTCACGGCGTAGGAATAGCTTCTGGCCACTAGGTGGCAATATAATATTTGCTTTGGATGAGCTTTATTCATACTCTAGCCTTAAAGGGGCATTTCCACGTGCATAAGCTGTAACTAGACTACTTGTACGTTACAAATAAAATCACCTTATAAAACACATTATGAAACACATGCTGCTGCTTTTTGATTGATTCCACACAATGCAATCCTTATGAGTCGGCTTTGTGGAGATCTGACCCTTTCACTCCATTCTATGGCCAAAGCCACACAGTGAAGAGCAAGTGATGGAAAGATACTGGGGGGGGGGGGGGCAGATTACAACACAAAATATCACACAATGGATGCACCCAGTAACACATATAGAGGAAAATATCACACAATGGATGCACCCAGTGACACATATAGAGGAAAATATCACACAATGGATGCACCCAGTAACACATATAGAGGAAAATATCACACAATGGATGCAGCCAGTGACACATATAGAGGGAAATATCACACAGTGGATGCATCCAGTGACACATATAGAGGGAAATATCACACAGTGGATGCATCCAGTGACACATATAGAGGAAAATATCACACAATGGATGCACCCAGTGACACATATAGAGGAAAATATCACACAGTGGATGCAGCCAGTGACACATATAGAGGGAAATATCACACAGTGGATGCATCCAGTGACACATATAGAGGAAAATATCACACAGTGGATGCATCCAGTGACACATATAGAGGGAAATATCACACAATGGATGCACCCAGTGACAGAGGAAAATATCACACAATGGATGCGCCCAGTGACACATATAGAGGAAAATATCACACAATGGATGCACCCAGTGACACATATAGAGGAAAATATCACACAATGGATGCAGCCAGTGACACATATAGAGGAAAATATCACACAGTGGATGCATCCAGTGACACATATAGAGGGAAATATCACACAATGGATGCACCCAGTGACACAGAGGAAAATATCACACAATGGATGCATCCAGTGACACATATAGAGGAAAATATCACACAATGGATGCACCCAGTGACACATATAGAGGAAAATATCACACAATGGATGCACCCAGTGACACATATAGAGGAAAATATCACACAATGGATGCACCCAGTGACACATATAGAGAAAAATCTTTTCTTAACTAAACATACAAGAGAAAAACAAACCACATGTAAGATATCAGCAACATCAAATAAACACAATTGGTGGTTGTGGCCCTTTAAATTGCATTTTTTGCCAGAATATGTGAAAACAAATCTATTATTATTATTATTATTATTCTTTATTATTCTTTATTTATAAAGCGCCAGCATATTCCGCAGCGCTGTACAATAAGCACAGTATAGACAGGGTTACAATACATTGAACAACATTTGACAAACAGTACAGGAGGAGATGAGGGCCCTATTCCCGTAGGAACTCACAATCTGGGAGGGTTGGGGTTGGAAACAGGAGGAGAGGACTGTAAGGTGAGAGTGATTGATGATTGCGTCAGTGAGTTGGGTGGTAGGCTTCCCTAAATAGGAACGTTTTAAGGGAGCGTTTGAAGGAAGAGAAGTTAGGGGAAAGTCTGACAGTACGAGGGAGAGCGTTCCAGAGAGTGGGGGCTGCGCGTGAGAAATCCTGCAGTCTATCATGGGAAGAGGTGATGCGGGGAGAAGCTAGGCGCAGGTCACTGTTTGACCTTAGGGAGCGGGCTGGGGTGTATTTGGTGATTAGTGAGGACAGGTAGTGGGGAGCTGAGTTAGTGAGGGTTTTGTAGGTAAGGATAAGGATTTTGAACTTAATTCTGCAGTGGATGGGGAGCCAGTGAAGGGACTCGCAGAGGGGAGCGGCAGAGACAGAGCGGCGGGTGAGGTGAATTAGTCTGGCGGAGGCGTTCAGGATGGATTGTAGGGGGGAGAGGCGGGACAGAGGGAGGCCAGATAAGAGATTATTGCAATAGTCGAGTCGGGAGATTACCAGGGCGTGTATGAGTTGTTTTGTGGCGACAGCGGTAAGAAATGGCCGAATTCTGGAAATATTACGCAGTTGGTATCGGCAGGAGGAGGAAAGAGACTTGATGTGGGGGATGAAGGAAAGAGCAGAGTCAAGTGTAACTCCAAGACAGCGAACTTGGTTTGATGGGGAGATGGTGATACCCTCCACCGTGATAGAGAAGTCAGGAGGTGGGGAGGCATTGGAGGGAGGAATAAGTAGGAGTTCAGTCTTCGACATGTTGATCTTTAGGTGGTGGGAGGCCATCCAGGAGGAGATGCCAGATAAACAGTCACTGACTTTTGAAAGGACAGGGGGAGAGAGATCAGGGGTAGAGAGGTAGATCTGAGTGTCATCAGCGTAGAGGTGGTAATTGAAGCCAAAGCTGTTGATGATTTTGCCCAGGGAGGAGGTGTAGATGGAAAAGAGCAGAGGACCAAGGACAGAGCCTTGAGGTACACCAACAGATAGAGGCAATGAGGAGGAGGAGTTACCAGCAAAGGACACACAGAAGGACCTGTTGGATAAATAGGATTCGACCCAAGCGAGTGCAGTGTCACCGAGACCCAGAGAGTTGAGGGTCTGTAGAAGGAGGGGGTGGTCAACAGTGTCAAAAGCAGCCGAGAGGTCAAGCAGGATGAGAATAGAATAGTGGCCGTGTTTTTTAGCAGTTAGGAGGTCGTTGGTGACTTTGGTGAGGGCAGTTTCAGTTGAGTGTAGGGGACGGAAGCCAGATTGCAGGGGGTCAAGTAGGGAATTGGAGGACAGGAAGAGGGAGAGGCGGTTGAAGACTAGTTTTTCTAAGAGCTTTGATGTGAAGGGAAGCAGGGATACAGGGCGGTAGTTGGATGGAGAGTTGGGATCTAGGGATGGTTTCTTTAGTAAAGGGGTAACTAGCGCGTGTTTGAAGGCGGATGGAAAGGAGCCAGTGGAGAGAGAGAGGTTGAAGATGTGTGTGAGAGCAGGGGTGAGGGAGGAGGAGAGGGGAGGAATTAGATGCGAGGGAATGGGGTCGAGCGGGCATGTGGTGAGATGTGAGGAGGACAATAAGGAATTGACTTCCTCCTCAGTGGCTGGGAGGAAGCGGCAGAGGGTGGCAGAGGGGACCTGTGGGAGTGGAGGTGGCAGATAACTATCTTGTGTTGGGATGTTGCGTCTGATATTTAGAGTTTTACTGAGGAAGTAGTCTGCCAGGTCTTGAGCGCTGAAGGCAGCTGTGGGGGGAGGTGCAGGTGGGTAGAGGAGGGTGTTGAAGGTGGACCAGAGCCGTTTAGGGTTGGAGGACAGCGTAGATATAAGAGATGAGAAGAAGGATTGTTTGGCCAAGTGGAGGGCAGAGGTGTATGACCGGAGAATAAACTTGAAGTGAACAAAATCAGCTTCAGAGCGGGATTTCCTCCAGGCACGCTCTGCAGTGCGGGAGCATCTTTGCAGGTAGCGTGTCTGGAGGGTGTGCCAGGGCTGAAGCTGGCGGCGTGGGGCCTTACAGAGTCGAAGAGGAGCAAGAGTGTCTAGAGCAGAGATAAGAGTAGTGTTGTAGTGATTAGTGGCAGCATCAGGGCAGGTGAAGGATGAGGTATGAGGGAGGTGGTGAAGTAGGTTGGAGAATTGATGGGGGTCCACAGCATGTAGATTTCTGCGAGTGTGTGTGCGGGGTGGGGGAGCAGGGTGTTTAGGAAGTCCAGATAGGTTGAAAGAGAGAAGGTGGTGGTCAGAGATGGGGAAAGGGCGACAGTTGAACTCAGAAATGGAGCAGAGGTTGGAGAAGACAAGGTCAATAGCGTGACCATCGCGGTGGGTAGGGAGGAGGGAGGATTGTGTGAGTCCAAGGGAGGATGTGAGTGAAAGAAGTTTGGAGGCAGCAGGGGCGGAAGGATCGTCAATGGGAATGTTGAAGTCGCCGAGAATTAGGCATGGAAGATTAGAAGACAGGAAGTGAGAAAGCCAGGTAGCAAAGTGGTCAAAGAACTGGGAGGTTGGTCCAGGTGGGCGGTAGATGACTGCCACCCTGAGAGCCAGAGGAGAGAACAGGCGGATGCAGTGTGTCTCGAAGGAGGAGAAGGAGAGGGATGGAGGTGGAGGGAGATGCTGGTAGGTGCAGGAGGGAGAGAGCAGGATTCCGACCCCGCCACCATTTCTCTCACCCGGTCTGGGGGTATGGCTCAAGTGTAGACCGCCATGTGAGAGAGCAGCAACGGAGGCCGTGTCAGAGGGAGTTAGCCAGGTTTCAGTTAAAGCTAGGAGGTTGAAGGAGTTTGAAAGGAAGAGGTCATGGATTGCTGTGAGTTTGTTGCACACAGAGCGAGCGTTCCAGAGGGCGCAGGAGAAAGAGGACAGGCGCTGAGGGATTATGGGAATGAGGTTGCTGGGCTTGCAGGGAGGTGATTTATGTGCGATGGAGATAGGATGAGATGGAAGTATTGGATGTGTTGTGGGGCCAGGGTTAGGGGATATGTCACCTGAATAGAGTAACAGCAGGAAGGTGAGAAAGAGAAGGTGGGAATGGGATTTGTGGGAGTGGGAGTGATTGGCAGCACGAGAGTTAGAGGGAGACCATGTTCTGAGGAAACAAAGGAGCTCATGCGAGGCCATCATGTGGGATGAGAGGAGGGAGGGAGAGATGCAGATAGTGTAGGGGTCGGTGGTAGAGGGGCAGGAGTTCCATTTAAGGAGAAAGGTAGAAGTAAAGAGCAGAAGCGTGAGAGAAAGCATGATATAGACGTGCGTTTACCCAGAGTAAAAGTGGGCCTTGCAGTTCCTTCCTCCAGTCCCGCAACTCCAGGAATCAACTCTGCGCGTCCACTTAAGATGCCACTTGAGGATGTCACAGGACCCAATTATTATTATTCAGCTGAACTACAGAAAAATACATATATATATATATACATATATAAGAAAAAATGTAAGTGTGACCCGGCAGTGCTGTTTCTTTATTTTGTATCTTTTTTTTTATTTCCTGTTTTGATGTGATTTCACATTAGTAAAGTCATATTAAGCATATTTTGAGAACCTTTTACAGTAGTGGTAACCAGAGGTGGGACCAAGGGGTCTATTCAGAGAGCACCGAAATTGCGGTGCGCTCTACTGCAGCCGCCGAAGAGACCGCCGAACGCATCCTCAAACCATGAAACGCAGACGACAACCCGCCGAACAGACCGCCAAACGCAGCCAAAAAAAGCCGCTGAACAGGGGTAAAAATATAAATAAATAAAACAGCAATTTTTAAAAGGCGTCTAAAACAAAACGAATGCATGGAAATAATATATAAGGTCCTATGAATAATAATAAAAAAAGGTCTGTTACAGAATAATAAAAACACGATTAAAAAAATCTGAAACATAAATTTTGCAAAAATCCAGAAAAATGCCTTAAAAATTCTAAAAAATATATTAATGAATACACTTTTTGCTGAAAATGAAAAGAATAAATGGTTCAATAAAAATTTAATAAAAGCGTCTAAGTCAAGTCCAAGTCGTGCGACTCAATTCCACACCTCTTGTGGTAACAGTATCGAGCAACTGGTACCGCTTGTTAATCTCACGCTACCCCTTCTTTTAATTCAATATGTAAAAAAAAAACCAATTTAACTGTTTATTCTTTTCATTTGTAACAAAAAGTCTATTTATCTTTTTAGAAAGTTTTAATGCATTTTTTTGATTATTTTTGGTGAAATTTTTGATTTCCTTTTTTTTTGTCTGTAACTGACTTTTTTTTTTTTTCGTTATTTTTTTATAGTACTTTTTATTATTTCCATGCATTGTCATGCTTTTTTTTTGTTTTGTTTAAACGCCGTTCTTAAAATTGCCGTGTTTCTTTTTCTTTACCCTCAGTTCATCAGAGTTCCACGGCTGATCGGCTTTCTTTTCGCTGGCAGCTCGTCAGCTGCATTCGGCGGCTGATCGGCTCTTTTTCATTGGCAGCTCGTCGGCTGCATTCGGCGGTCTGTTCAAGTGGATCGTTGGCTGCATTCGTTGGTTTGCGGCTGCATTTGGCGGATCCTTTAGGCGCACTTCGGGGGCCCCTGCTGTGAATGCTGAATTCACCGCAGGGTTGGCGAAATTGTATGCGCCGAACGAGCGCACCAACATTTCGGTGCTCTCTGAATAACCCCTTTAAAATAGCCAGTGGAGAGTTCCCATTGCACGATGCTCCCCTGCTTTAATTACTTATTGTAAAAGGGGTGGGAGGGGGTTTAATGGTTTGCATTGGTCCCGAAAGGGCCTACATATTTCTTCCACCCCAAAGCAAAAACCTGCCTAATCACTCCCTGTTCACGGGTTTTTAGTTGTAGGTGTCCCTGCCGGGTTCAGCTCCCAGGATTGGACAATCCATACACTGCACAGCTGCAAACAGTCCCGATTTTCCAGTTTCTCGCAATCCCTGGGAAAACTGGAACTGCCAGGATCTATTGTACTGGGTTCAGCACATAAGGGGTTAAGCATAAGTAAAAGAATCAGGGAAGCGACTGAGCACTTCTTTTCAAAAATGTCACCCATCGTGGGATTGTGTCACAAAAGTAACGCAGAGTTCCTCTTTTTTGACCCAAATTGTAAGGTTTCGGGGGGTTTGTTTAAACAATTTTTAACCCTTTAAGGACCAATGATGTAACTTTTATGTCATAAATAAATTGATTTTAAAGACCCTTGGTCCTTAAGGGGTTAATTGAGGTTCACAGGACGTGGAATAAAAAAAAAAAAACTTATCGTCTGTTAATCAGAACCTCAGATTTTTCCGTAGTAAAACACAGAAAGAGAACATTATATAACAGGACATTATATACACAATTTACATTAAACCCCCCCTCCCCCTCCCTCTCTTTCCGCCCAGGAAATTGAACAAATTGAGAATTTAAAAGGTTGTTTTTTTGTTTTTTTTCCAAATTCATATTTTTCACGTCTTCAACTTTTATTGAATTCTGAGTTTTTCCACATTTTAATGATAGGACGTCTTGTGGAATTTAACCCAAAATATCTTGGAGCGAGATAATTCTATCCCACTTAATCGCGTCGCTCTCTTTATCCAGTTTCTGCTGTTTTGGCCCCGTATTGTGTGATTCTCCACGGCTCGTTATCCAGGGAACAGAAGTGCTGCGTTTTCCAAGAATGCGTCGAGAGTGACGTAAATGGTATATTGTATTTCAAGGAGCGATACGGATCTGCCGTTAGTAAGAATCGAAGCGCATGGCGTGCGTTCCAAGCCCAAATAAATTCACTACTTTATTATTTTTTTTCTCCAATTTTCTGATCAAATAATATGGAGAAACTCTAAAATGTTTCAGATGTGGAAAGAAACATTCTCACTTTAACCCCTTCACTACCAATTGATTTTTTATTTTTTTTAGTATCGGGAATCCGTAGGGTTTATTCAGAGAGAGCCGATCTGGCCCCGAAATGTCACCGAACAGGGAATTTCCCCGCACAGCGACATTTGGCCATTCGGCTATTCAGAGAGCAGGCAGTTCGTCAAATTTTGGCGAACTGCCAGCAAGTACGGTGCCTTTTCGACGGTAGTGAAATTCCCCATAGAGAAGCATTGGTTAATCTATTCTCAGACATCGAACAGCAGAGAAAAGTTGCCGAAATGCCCTGTTGTTCGGTGTTTTCATTCGGCAGGTTTATTCAGGCGAATCCAATAGGCTTCAATGTTAAAAATATTCCTGGTTTAATTCAATATCTAATAAACTGTTTATTTTAATCTGCAGCAAAAAGTCTCTTTATTTAGGCTAGGGTCAGACTAACGCATTTTTCACGTTGTCCGTGAAAAAGTGCGTTCGAACGAATGGACGTATTTTTTCACGGAATACGCAATAGCGGTCATACGATGCGCAGTTTCATCCGTGATTTTGTACGGATCATCAATAAAACACTTTTTGGGTCTGGACGTTATGTTGGCCGGACATTAGCAGCGTCTGACGTCTCCTAATCACGCACACACGCCGCTAGCGGACGCAGCGCACTCTGTACGTCAGTACTAGTGGTTTCACGTTCTCGAAAAAATGCGTTTGTTTGCCGCTTGCGTTGCACAGCCGGACTTTTGTGCGACCGTACTTCGTATATTGGCCGTCATTGCCCGGCATCTGCTGCTAGCACGGCCGTGATTATGTGCGGCTGCACGCGCGTTCGCACTGCCTCAGTCTGACCCTAGCCTTACTGATTATTTTTTTTTAGGATCTTTTAGGCATTTTTTTTTTTAATTGATTTTTCTTTTATCTGTAACAGACCTTTTTATTATCATTCATTGGATCTTATATGTAAATTCCAGACATTTTCGTTCAATAGTTTTTACAAACAGCGTTTAAATTGTAACACTTGTGTGTTGTTTTGTTGTTTTTTATTAACCCATTCGTCAGCTTTTTCTGGCGGCTGGTCTGTGCTGTGATTGGCGGCTCGTCGGCTTTTTCCAACGTGTTTGGCGTGTTTTGTTGCGGCAGTTCCATCGGGTTTTCGGCCGCTATTCAGTGGGTGGTCGGCGGGTTTGTGGGTGGTTTTCCCTGCAGTCCGGGGACCCTGCGGTGAATGCTGAATTCATCGCAGGGTGGGAAACTTTGATTCCCCAAAGTACAGGGAAGTGTGGGGAACGTCAGAGCACCGAAATGTCGATGACATTCCTCTAAATTCAGCATTCACCGCAGGATCCCCGAAGTCTGCCGATCAACCCGCTGAACGCAGCCGACGATCTGCCAAATGGCGACGATCAGCCCGCCAAACTCAGCCAAACACCGCCAAAAAAAGCCGATCAGCTGCCAAATGCCACCAATTCGGGATAAAAAAAAATGCATGGAAATAATAGAAAAGTCCTATAAATGATAATAAAAAGGTCTGTTACAGAATTTAGAATAACGACATTTTGAATCAAAATTAATGCCCAAAAAAATTCTAGAAAATAAATGAATAAAAAGACTTTTTGCTGCAAATGGAAAGAATAAACGGTTGAATAAAAATGATAATATTTATTTACATTCAAACCTATGGGATTCGCCTGTTTAAACCTGTCGAACGAAAGCACCGAAAATCCGTACATTTTGACAACTCTTTGGGGCTGTTCGGTGTCTCTGAATAGATTAACCATTACTTCTCTATGGGGAATTTCATTGCCGCCGAAGGCCACCAAATTGTGGGGATCTGATGCGAATTGCACCATATTCGCTAATATTTGACGAATCGCCAGATTTTTGAGTAGCCGAATTGACACGAAATTGCACCCGTTGGGGAAATTCACCATTCGGTGCAATTCAGTGGCAAGTTCGGCTCTTACTGAATAACTCCTTAAATACTGCTATTATGCCACATATTTTCCATCTCTGCAGTTAACGTTGTCGCCACAAGGTGAGGCCCGCTGCTTGCGTACGCTCAGGCATCCCACACAGTCTCGGACGTGGAGCTGGTGTGTTGCCATTTTATTATGTGTCATTACAAAACACTGGAGATTTTCCTGTGGCCGCATTAATTGTTCCATCAAAATAAATGATCTTTTACTAAGAATATATCTATTTTAGCAGAATTAAGACACTGAAACACCTACAGAAACCTGGGTTATCGTCACGTGACGGGAAACGGAGCTTTTGTTTTGATTATAGACCTATAGCAATAATAGCATGACTCATAGAGGGATCTCTGGGTCTCCTGGACTCCATGAAGGAGTGATCTGTCACACGTGCAGGGACAGAGTCTGAGCCTTCAATATGCCGAGCACCCCTTGTATACAACCCTGGCATGCTTAAGGCCTGGGGAGGCAAGTACAAAGTAGGCCCAGAGCGGCCATGTTTTCCTGGACACACACAATTTATTCATGCTAATGTCAGGGATCCCGGGAGTCTTCCTGAAGTGAAAGCAGGCTCCCTGACACCCGCAAACCCTTCTGAAACTCCCAGGAGAGGTGGGACCCCTAGAGATGAGGTAGGCACCTGTATCAATATATATGGAACCAGAGCAGAGAGTGTTTGGTTCCAGGGGACGTTTAATATATGTTGCACTGCAGCTCAACAGGAAGTGGTTAATCAGGAAGTCAGAGACATGAGGTGCGTTCAATACCTCAGCCGCTGCAAGTGCTAAGTTAGCAACTTGCCATTGAACGCCGTTCAACCGCTCAGCGCTCAGCAGTGCTAACCTAGCACTTGCAGCGACCCGAGGAGATGCTGCGAGTAGCTGAGTGTGACGTATTAAAGATGGCCGCCGCCATGAAGCAAGTAACAATTCCGTACAGCAAGATGGCCGCCGCCACGAAGCAAGTAACAATTCAGTACGGCAATGTTAATTTTGAGGTTTTTGTTCACCAAAGCACAAAATATTTATTTATTATTTACCCCTGCACATAGACATATATTACAGTTCAATTTATATTTTGTTTCAGAAGTAAACATAACGTTTATTCAATAAAAACTGTCTTTTGTGGTGTGTGCATACAAAACGGAATTGTGCTGACTGCTTTTCTTTATTATATTTTGTCCGAGTCATACGAAAAACAATCTGCATCGTTCATTAAAAAATCGTCTGCCATTTTGGATTCTAAATTCGCATCCAAAGCGTTCAACGTCACTGCTGCAGCAAACTGCAGCAGCTGCTGATGTATTTAACGGGGCTCAGGACACTGACTAGAAGTTAGAGCTGAAGTATAGTATAGTATAGATCTTGTTATAAGTTATTCTGTTAATAAATTTATCATAGCACTGCAGCTGGAGTCTGAGAGGCTACTTCATAAGCAGCAACATTTATACAGCGCCCATTATTGAGTCGGAGAGTGAATCTGCTTCTAATG
Source organism: Leptobrachium leishanense (assembly GCA_009667805.1). NCBI lineage: Eukaryota > Metazoa > Chordata > Amphibia > Anura > Megophryidae > Leptobrachium > Leptobrachium leishanense. Next base: position 22,994,675 of record CM019070.1, read on the forward strand.
ATTAAACTGGCAGATGGAAGCACATTCACTCGTCCGCCTTCTCCGACAACAGAGGAAGAGAGAGAGAGAGAGAGTGGTGCTGTGATGGTGGCTATAGAGCAACCAGAATTCTCACAGCGCCACCAGCGGCGCCAGAGGGTACTGCAGCCAGAAGGCAGGACCACATACACCCCAAATCCCCATACTGTGTGCCCTTATATAAAGCAATAACAGAAAATCCCCATACTGTGTGCCCTTATATAAAGCAATAACAGAAAATCCCCATACTGTGTGCCCTTATATAAAGCAATAACAGAAAATCCCCATACTGTGTGCCCTTATATAAGGAAATAACAGAAAATCCCCATACTGTGTGCCCTTATATAAAGAAATAACAGAAAATCCCCATACTGTGTGCCCTTATATAAAGAAATAACAGAAAATCCCCATACTGTGTGCCCTTATATAAGGAAATAACAGAAAATCCCCATACTGTGTGCCCTTAAATAAAGCAATAACAGAAAATCCCCATACTGTGTGCCCTTATATAAAGACATAACAGAAAATCCCCATACTGTGTGCCCTTATATAAAGACATAACAGAAAATCCCCATACTGTGTGCCCTTATATAAAGACATAACAGAAAATCCCCATATTGTGTGCCCTTATATAAAGAAATAACAGAAAATCCCCATACTGTGTGCCCTTTATATAAAGAAATAACAGAAAATCCCCATACTGTGTGCCCTTATATAAAGACATAACAGAAAATCCCCATGCTGTGTGACCTTATATAAGGAAATAACAGAAAATCCCCATACTATGTGCCCTTATATAAAGAAATAACAGAAAATCCCCCTACTGTGAGTGTGTGCCCTTATATAAAGAAATAACCGAAAATCCCCATAATGTGCATTCTTATTATGGGGATTTGGGGAGTTACTCTGTATAAGATTGCACATTATGGGGATTTTCTGTTATTTCTTTATATAAGGGCACACAGTAGGGTATTTTCTTTTCTGCATAAGACACACATTATGGGGTTTATGGGCGTTTCTCTTAGGGATGCACCGAAATGGAAATTTCCGGCCGATACGAAACTGAAAATTCGGGATCAGTTCGGCCGAAAATCAGACAAGAGAACCTAGGCCTGGAGGCCGGGCCGAGCCGGGGACTCGCCTGATCTCGAACGCCGACCGAGCAAGCTGCCTGCCAGCCTCCAGGCTCAGGCGAGCCCCCGGCTCGGCTGGGCCTTGAAGGCCCAGCTGACTGGAGGCCGGCTGAGCAGCTTGCTCGGACGGGCCTCCAGGCCCAGGTTTGCATGGCTGATTGGTTGCACCTACATACTCCCCTACATCCTCCTACTTCGGCCCTGAGCACCAGCAGTGACAGTCCTCCGGCTGTCGCAGGCAGCTCGGCCGGCCTCCAGGCTCAGGGGGGGCTCGTCTGAGCCTCGATGCCCTATTTTGAAAGGGAAATTTTCGACCGCTTTTTTTTATTATTATTACCAGTGTTATTCTTTTTTTTTTTTTTTATTACTGGTATTATTATTTTTTTTATTTATTTACTTTCGGCTGAATTTCTATTTCGGCCTAAACCGAAAACAAAATTTCTGCCGATAATTTTCGGTGGCCGAAATTTCGGTGCATCCCTAGTTTCTCTGCATGCACGTCCTTATACAGTTTCTAATTATTTTTCTTCACCATATATTCATAGTGTGTGGGTGTCTTTTTAGGGTCTCCTCAATGTGTATGGGGTGTGCGGGTGTCTTTTTAGGGTCTCCTCCATATATTCGGGGTGTGTGGGTGTATTTTAGGGGCTCCTCTATATATTCGGGGTCTGCAGGTGTATAATAGAGCTGCACAACAATAAAACTCCCAGCAATGAGCCTCTAAACTATAATCGATGTTATAAATCGCTTGCTGTAAATCGCTTGCTGTGAAGTTGTTTAAATGTAATTTTTATAGCCATTAATATCCAAATTTTGTGTTTTTGTACTTTTTCTGATTTTTTTTGGATTATCAGTGGTTGTAAGGGGGGGGGGTCGCAGATCTCAGCCTTGAGCCTAAATTTACCCCTACAAGATATCGGATTAAAAAAAAAAAGCCTTGGTGTCTGTGCTTTGTGTTGTTTGTTGCACTGAAAGTGGCATACATTTGGCTCGCTAAATAAAGCCCTCGTGACTGAAACGTTGGCATTTGCCGTGTGATAAGGAAGCTTATCAACGAAACCTAAATGAGAGCGGGTACATTATGTGCGGGGCGTACGATGACTAATGAGAGCCGTAATCGCCGTCAACTGTCAACGTGCTGGAACTGAGCTTGATCGGAGGACAAACATGTCCCAAAGGTGTTTTTTTTTTTATTTGTTTTTTTATAGCCTATTTGTCATCTTTCCCGAGACAAATCCAGTATAAACACAGGACAGAATGTCTTACGTTATTTTACAGAAAATGACCGTTTGCAGGTATCCGTGCCCCGGCCCGAGCACTGGGTAAAAATCTTTTTTTTAAAAATTCGACTGTAGATTTATAGAAACTGGTAAAAACACTCATGCCTGTTACATATTGTTTTGCGTTTATATAGTATGTCTCTCCACGTAGTTTTGGTTTAAAGCATGTTTCATTTTCTTGCAGAAGGTCACCCATGACCAACCAACCTCAAATATCCAGAATGAACATACCAGGTTAGTAGCATTATTTTATCTCTGTTTTAAAGGTTCTTGTATTTCACTGTTGTCCACCCTATAGAGGTTAATGTAGCTATCCTACATCCAGTAGTGCGGCAGCTGTGTGGGGCGGTGATGTGTGGAAACGCGGTGGTGAAGGACCATTACCGTTGCTGTTGAAGGCCTGTATTTTGTTGGAGTGGTATGATGTTGAGGTGGGACGGAAGGCTTTTGATTACGGGGTGTGTGTGACACGGATGTAGGAGGTCTTTCAGATGGCTGGAAGATGTTATTTAGATGGTCTGGTGGACCAGTAGGTTGGTTTTGGAAGATCATTAGGTTCATGCTGGTAGATGGCTTATGGAATGGCCGCGGAGGCTTGAGAGTTGGTTCAGGTTATTATACTCACCTGTTGGGTGCTACCATTGTTTATCTCCTACAGGACAGCTCTCCTAATCTGACCGGACAGGTAAATATCAGCATTTTCGAATAGACATCAGATTGCTATGCTGATAATGAGTCCAAGCCATGACCAAGATGGTGGTGACCTCTAGGGGAGCATATAGGTGCACTTTTAAATTTGCGTGGTGGTTGTTGGTCTGAGAGGCTTGTTGTTTAATCCTCTTGAGTTTTTGGGATGGTTTGGCACCCAGAGGATGTGTTGAAGTCAAAGACTGTGGGATGCCTATGATGTTGTGGGGGACATTCAGTAGGCCATTGGTTTTATAAAGATGCGGTATTGTTGAGGATGTCCACCATATCTTAACTTGCCTCTAATGAGGCCGCAGACACCTTGCGAGGTATTTCTTGTCAATTATTATTATTATTATTCTTTATTTATAAAGCGCCAGCATATTCCACAGCGCTGTACAATTATGTGGTTGTGGAAAGCCAGTGAGGTGACGTTAGGGCCAGTGATGTGGTAGTGAGTGGTAAGCTGGACAGTTGTGGGAAACCTGTCGGCTGTGAGATTGTTGGAGGGATTTCTTGAGTGACGTCTTAAGACTCCAGATTGTCATTACATTATTCCAGACGACTACTATTAGGCCAAAATCATGACTACAATTGCCAAACGTCATTTAACCTCGGTTCCATAAGAAACCTGTCATACGAAGTTCCATAGGGAGAGAAATCTTGGTTTATCCTGTTTTATTGTATTGAGGAAAATTAATAAGTTCAACGAAGAAGTTGACGTTGGCGGGACATGCAAAGATTGCTACGCCAGGTAAAGTACCCATGTAATTGGGCAGATTAGATGGGCCTTAAGGTTCTTATCTGCCGACATTTTCTATGTTTCTATGTTTACACCTATTGATTTTCCTCATATTTGTTGAATCGTCTTGGCCAGTGTTTTTCACAACCCTGGTCCTCAGGTTCCCCTAACAGACCAGGTTTCCAGATATCTGAAGCGCAGCACCGGTGATCTGATTTGCTGCTCAGTGATCGCAGGATTCAGTTTGCGTTTGCCCAAGGAAATCCTTAAAATCTGGCCTGTTAGAGGTCCCGAAGACCAGGACTGGGAACCATTGATCTAGACCAGTGGTTCCCAACTGCGGTCCGCAGGTCCCCGTATCAGGCCAGATTTTAAGGATTCCCTTGGGGAAATGCAGACTGAGCCCTGCAATCACTGAGCAGAAAAGCATATCACCTGTGCTGTGCTTCACATATCCTGCAAACCTGACCTGTTGGGGGTACTTGAGGACCACGGATCTAGACAAAGGACCCCATGAAATAATCTGTCAGCTCAGATCTTATAAATGCTGTGTGTTGGTTCTAGTTTCAAACCAAAAGCTCAGAAAGGGGAAGTGTGGATTCGAGGATTATAAATCAGAAGTGGCGAATGGATAAGAAAGACTACATCTTAAGAACATGGGTTTATGGCCTAAATTGTGGTAATTTACAGCACGATCAAAGTCCTCCATGTGCTGAATTCTGAGTGGTGATTGATTGTTCCTTTGTAAGTAATCAGAGAGTGATGACCACCATGACGTCAACGTAAATCGGTGTAATGTAAGCGTAGTGAAAGCCGTCTTATGCCACAGACGCTGTGAAATGAGGCTTCATGGAATAACCAGAGCTCGTACGCCACCTCTGATGTACAGCCAACGTTCTGAGAAAGTGTAGCCAGATGCCAAGGAGGAAGAGGGTCCTGCCAACCTCTTTGCATAACGTACCTTCCTGGTGCACTTTACTGGGAGATCTCACACTAATCTCTCTCCATCAGCTCCAACGAGTATATTTTTCTGAGCTGGTGAATTGGAGGTTGAGTTAAAAGAAGGCGTTAACTCAATCTAAAGTCTTATTTAAATGCCAGATGCCTTTAGGGGAAAATTTACAATTCTCTTTCCTGGACTTATAAATGAAAGCCTAAAATGTCAACTGAGGGCGAAATCAGATCCGGTGTTTACCCTGCCATATATATCCTGATTTAAATATTGCGTAACCTCCTAACTCGTCTGCCTATTGCCTGCGCCCACCTATGTGGTGCTTACAGTAACGCCATGTTAAAGGGATACACCATTGAAAGTAATGTTCTCCTTTTTTTTTCTTTTGCCCTTAAATAATTGGGCAGATCCTGCTGACAGCTTCTGCCCAATCATTTTTTTTGTCTTCTATTTTTAGGTGATTTTACTCACCTTTTGTCCCTCGCTGCGCCCTGCTTCTCCTCTTCGGCTCAGGGACTCCCTGATCAATTTGCGTTCCTATATCAACACAGCTTGCAAAGCATAGGAGCCATAAGGCCCTGTTCACACCTGGGCGTTTTACAGCGCGCTCCTGCGCGCTGTAAAACGCCCAAGCACGGAAATCCCATGATTTCCTATGGGGCCCTTTCACACCTGGGCGTTTTACAGCGTGCAGGAACGCGCTGTAAAACGTCCTATGCCCCAAGAAGTACGGGAGCTTCTTTGGGGCGTATTGCAGCACATTCACTCTGCAGTCTATGGCCGTGAGCGCGCTGCAATGCGCGTTCGCACATTTTTTACGTTTGCGCGATACGCGCGTTAAAAAACGCGCATATTGTGCGCGTAAAAAAACGCTCAGGTGTGAACCCAGGCTTAATCACGCACTGCTGCAATATGTGCTTATTTTCGTACGCGAGTTCCGTAGCGCCTGCGCAGAGCGATGGATCGGAGATGCACGCGCATGCACAGATTCGATCCATCGGCTGCCTCTGTGAGAACGCTCGATACAGCGATTGGTCTCAGAGGGTGACACCATCGGCTCTGTGTGTGACATCACTAGTGACCGTCAGCCGGGAAATTCAAAAATCCCAGCGGCTGGTGAAGCTGGGTGCGGTGGAGGAAACTCCTCCCCTTCAACCAGCGTTTTCTCCATAACGGGGAGAAGGGGGGCGACTTTCACATCCTGACTACTTTAAAAAGATAATCAGGGTTATTCAGAGAGCGTGAAAAGCAGGAGAATGACTGGAGAATGAAAAATTCTAGGTCAAAATAGCCGATTTGGAAAGTGAGATGAAAGGGAGAATTTTTCTGGTTTGGCTATTTTCACCTAGAATTTTTCATTCTCCAGTCATTCTCCTGCTTTTCACCGCTCTCTGAATAACCCTGATAGTGATGAGGAGCAGTAGAGTGTCCCTCAAGGCAACACTACTCATGGTTTCAAAGGTTGAGTACCCCATGGGTTTGCACCTGTACGAGCCGACCTGCAATGTGATCTGTAGAGCCCTCCACCCATTTCTGTCTTCTTAACCCCTTAACGCCGCAGGACATACAGTTACGTCATGCATTAGGCGGGCTTTAACGCCGCAGGATGTAACTGTACATCCCCGGCATCTGCAGCCCCCCGGCGGCCGATACTCACCTCCTCCGGCGGCTCCCTCGCTGCTCTGACTCCCACGGAGTCAGATCGGCACTTTTGGCTCCTCCCGGCGCACTGATGTCATCACGCCGGACGCGATGACGTCAGTTTCAGGTGTGTCACCCAGCCGGAGCAGGGGAAGCGCCTGGAGGGGAGGGGGGGATCCTTTGGATCCCTCTAATGCCAGGCATCCCTGGAAAGGGCACAGCCTGGCCTTTCCAGGGATGTATGGCATTAACCCCTTGGTGGCAAGGCTGTGACACAGCACCAATCGGTGCAGGTTACAGCCTTTTTCCGGTGGGGGCCGCCATCTTGGATGGCAGCCCCACCTCCAGAACTCCCCACGTCCACTGACGTCAGTTAACCAGGGAACCCCTAGCTGCCAAGAAATGTCCTAAGATTTCCTTTATCTCATGATCGGTGACAGCTAGGGGGTCATGTGGGGTATCGTTTGAAAGGCCTGATCTCAAAACATATCAAACATGACCATATTACTAGTAAAATTAAAGTGTAAAAAAAATAAAAATAATTAATAAAAATAAAAACTTGCTTTTTTATTTTTTTTAATGCAGCACTATTGTTCACATTTCAACTATAATGTGAACAATGATGCTTCACTAATGATTTTTTTTGGGGGGGGGGTTTAGCTAAAATCACGGAATTTCTCCCCAAAAAAAAAAAAAAAGGTTCCCAGTTCAAATTTTTTTAACAAGTCTACCCCATAGAATATATCCGCAAAGGCTCGGGTAATAAAATGCAAAAAAAAAACACTTTACACACTGTGGATGATTGAAATTTTATTGAAAATTCACCTTTTTTTTTATAGTTTTGTTATAGCATTTTGGCAGGGCATGACGTATACATATAATAATGATATATTATTAATCTGCCGAGTCTGCCGGAAAGAACGATATATAATTTGTCTGGGTGGTATAATAATACGTGACTTAAAACCACGTTTAAAACCGTCAAAATGAGCTCAGCAAACTTCTACTTCGAAACAGCGCCGAACTTGTAAAATTACTCCCGTCCTTAAGGGGTTAAATATCGATTCTTATGTTTGTTGTTTCACTTTGACATTTTGTATTTTAAAGCTCTATGGGAAAGGTTTACTATTCATCCCTTGTTGGAATTTCCTACCGACCTTTTAATTTTTATTTTTATTTCGAATTAATATAATTTTAAAAAAAAATTGTTATTGTCTTATTTTATTTTTACTTTTACTAAAGTTAAATAAATGCATAAATCGCAGCGTGAGATTTTCATAGTACGTGTTGTGTCTGGCTTACATTTTAACTTTTTCCTGAGTTACAGATATTTGTGCAACACCCGGGGGATAAACATGCAGATGTTCATTATGTTCTTTTAACAGACACAAAATTTTGTATTACTTTTACATGTGTGTTTTTAAAAAAAACGGTATCCCTTTAGTGACTATATGGGCTTTATTCCCTAGCGAACACTAAATGGGACATTTCGGTGCTGTCTCTTTCCCCACACTTAGGCTAAGGTCAGACAAAAGCAGTTTTAACGTGCGTTTAACCGCACTAAGGCTGGGGTCAGACCAGCGCACTTTTAACGTGCGTTCTGGCGCACATAATTACGGCCGCACTAGCAGCAGATGACGGGCAATGACGGCCAATATACGATGTACGGCCGCACAAAAGTCCGGCCGTGCAACGCAAGTGGAATTTGAACGCATTTTTTTGAGAACGCTGAACCGCTAGTACTGACGTACTGAGTGCGCAGCTGCGGCATAGCGGCGTGTTTGCGTGATTAGGAGATGTCAGACGCTGCTAATGTCCAGCCTACATAACATCCAGACGCAAAAAGAGTTTTATTGACGATCCATACAAAATCACGCCCGAAAATGCGCGTCGTCTGACCGTTTTTGCGCATTCCGTGAAAAAATACGTCAATGCGTTCGGACGCACTTTTTCACGTTCGCGGGGAAAAATGCTTTCGTCTGACCCTAGCCTAAATCACGGCCGTGCTAGCAGCAAATGACGTCCAATGCCGGGCTGCATATGAAGAACGGCCGCACAAAAGTCCGTCCGCGCAACGCAAGTGGCAAACGAACGCATTTTTTCGAGAACGTCTAACCGCTAGTACTGACGTACAGAGTGCGCTGCGTCCGCATAGCGGCGTGTGTGCGTGATTAGGAGACGTCAGACGCTGCTAATGTCCGGCCAACATAACGTCCAGACGCAAAAAGAGTTTTATTGATGATCCGTACAAAATCACGGACGAGAATGCGCATCGTATGACCGCTATCGCGTATTCCGTGAAAAAATGCGTCCATTCATTCGAACGCACTTTTTCACGGACAACGCGAAAGATGCGTTAGTCTGACCCTAGCGCCTTAGGGGGAATCAAATTCCCCGACCCTGTGATGAATTCAGCATTCACCGCAGGGTCCACGAAGTGCAGGGAAAGGATACGAAAATACGCCAAAAACCCCACCGCCAAACCGCTAATACGATCCGAAAAATCGTATTGATCCGATAGCCCACAGAACGTACCCGTAGATCCGCTGCAAACCTGTCAAATGTGTCTGAAAAAAGGCGACTATCGGCCTAACAGCGTCGATCGGCCGCCGGAAAAAGCTGAAAAACGGTAAAAAAAAAAAAAAAAGATTGAAAGTTGAAAGTTTCAAAATTTTAACCGCTGTTTGCAAAAAAAACTACTGGACAAAAATGTCTAGAATTAACATCTAAGATCCTATGAATGATAAAAAAAAAGGGCTGTTACAGAGAAAAAAAGTTATTTAAAAAAAATTGGGGGGGGGGGGAAATCGCCGAAAAAATCCTGAAAAATGGCTGAAAAATCCTAAAAAATAAAGAGAGACTTTTGCTGCAGATTAAAAGAGTAAACGGTTTAATAGATATTGTATAAAAACGGGGAATATTTTTTTACATTGAAACCTATGGGATTCACCTGCTTAAACCTGCCGAATGAAACCACCAACCAGCAGGGCATTTCACTGACATTTCTCTGCTGTTCGGTGTCTGTGAATAGATTAACCATTGCTTAACCATTGCTTCTCTTTGGGGATTTCACTGCCGTCGAACAGGCACCATATTTGCTGACAATTCGCCAAAATTTACAGAACTGCCTGCTTTTTGAATAGTCGTATGCCCACGAAAGTGCACCGTATGGGGAAATTCACCGATTGGTACAATTTCGGGGCCAGTTCCGCTGTCTCTGAAGAACCCTGTAACTGTAGCGTTCAGGTGAGTAAGCGTTAACATCAGGATAAGTGACTTTGACGCACGCCCCCATATTATCATATTATCTTCCTAACGTTAACCGTGGAAAAATCCGTTAGTGCATCGTGATTGCGCGAGCTTCCGCAAACTTACTGTACTTTGCGCACCCTGTACTTAACATGGCGAGTGCAATCAGTAATTAACGATTGTTATATCTTACTTATCCTAAGTCTTGGCTCTAATTACCGCACCGATGGGTTAAAAGATTTTTCTTCCCGTCACCCAGAAGCTGGTGCTAAATGATTCTGCTTCTGCAGACTCAGCGCCAGCTAAAAAAAACAATAAATCCAGCACTCCCCTCTCATCGGGCGGCCGGCTGCGAGAGCGAGATCGTGCATGGTTTGCGACCTGCAGCACAACTCTCCATGGAGTCTTATGGACTCCAGGAGGTGGTACTCGTGTCGGAGCAGAAGCGCTATCATGATTATCAGGGAGGGTTGCGCTGCGTTCTCGATACAGTGGCAAAATTGGGGTGCTACGGGGAAACCTGCAGGTGCAGGTTTTCCCCGTTAGCGTCCCCATTTTTAGCGCCAAGTAGGACCTAAGGGTGTTACCTGATAGTTGTTAGTCTTTTGTCTAAGTACTCCAATCAACGCCAGCGTTCCTCAGATTCTTACAGGGTTATTCAAAGAGATCCGAATTGCTGGCGAAAGGTAACCGAACAGTGAAATTCAGCGTACGGTTACCTTTCCTGGCCATTCAGCTATTCAGAGAGCAGGCAGTTCGCCAAATGTTGGCGAATTTCCTGCACATACGGTGCCTGTTCGGTGCCTGTTCAAAGGCAGTGAAATCCCCATAGAGAAGCAATGCGTCGTATATTCAGAGAACAAAAACCAGCAGTGAAAAGTTGCCGAAATGCCCTGCAATTCGGTGGTTTCATTCGACAGGTTTATTCAGGCGAATCCCATAGGCTTCAATGTTAAAAATATTCCCGTTTTAATGCAATATCTAATAAACCGTTTATTATAATATTCTGCAGTAAAAAGTATCTTTATTCTTAGATTTTTTAGGATCTTTTAGGCATTTTTTGGGATTTTTTGCAAAAATATTTCGTTTTTTTTTAAAAAAAAATTGGTTTTTTTTCTGTAACAGCCCTTTTTATTATCATTCATTGGATCTTATGTGTAACTTTCAGACATTTTCGTTCTGTAGTTTCTTTGAAAACCGTGTTTCACTTTTCAAAGATTCAAGCGTACTGTTTTTTTTTCACTCCATTCGTCTGCGGTGTCGGCTTTTTCCGGCGGCTGCTCTGCGCTGTGATCGGCTCCTGCTCGGGTTTCTCCGGCGTGTTCGGCGGGGTTAATCCAGACGTTTTTGCAGGTTTTGGTATGCATTCGCCTGGGTTTTGCAATGAGTATTCGGCAGGTTTTCGGCGGCTTTTACCTGCATTACGACGACCCTGTGGTGCTTGTTGAATGCACCGCAGGGTCGCCGAAATGGGATCGCCAAATTGCACCGAATTGAAGAGAACGAAAAGTCACCGAACGTGCGGTGACTTTTCGATTCTCTTTGAATAACCCTGTTAATCAAAAGAACATCAGGAGAAGTTTCATTGTGACGCTTCTCCAGACGCACTTCGGATTTAACTTTTGAGATACATCTGTGTTTATCAGAGTTGCAACTGTCGGTGTTTGCAACATCAACAAAGGCTGCCAGTTATTGGGTAACGCCCTAAGTATCAGCCCAAAACATCAAAAACCTAGGTTTCAGGATTAGGATTCAGCCCAGTGTACTCTTCACTTTGAAGTCTAAAAAAAGGAAATAAGAACATATTGAAAATAGCAGGCGTCAGCGCAATGTGAATTTGGAAAAGTAATGCCTGTTAAATGTGTATTGAAATTAGATGAATGCGATTTCTTGTGATCGTCCATTTTCCATTTCTACGAGAGGAGGCCCAAACGTCAGGATAAAATCAAAGAAATAGTGATGCTAACTCAAATTGTTTTTTTTCAAAGAAAGCTTGTTTATTCAGCATTTCTCAACATAGTTGTCTCCAATCTCCACGCATTTTATCAAGCGGTGCACCCTCTTCTCAAAACACCCCCGAAAATCATCTTGTGTCAACGTAGCCAACTGCTCTGGCAGACTTCCCATCTTTGAACGTGAAGAGGAACTTATTGAGAAAACTCAACTTCCTGTTCAGCAAAGTGGAATCGTCATGAAGAATCCTCGTCATGCTTGTTTTTGGAATGTCAAACTCTTCCACAAGCTTTGTGGAATGGCTCGAGGTTCCAGATCCAGAAATCCCTTCACCTTGGCCACCATGGTCTCATCCTTGGGCATATGGGGGCGTCACTGTCTTGGTTCATCACAGACCTCAAAATGTCCAGAATAACACTTGTGGGCCTTCTGGAGACTTTGGACTTCATCACCAAGTTTCGATTTGAGGTCTTCAAAGCACTGTTTTGGTACAGCCTGATGGTCCATTTTTGCTCCTTAGAGAATTTCAATTCTATGAGCCGACCACCGCCAATCATCTTTTGTGAACATAATGTGGTTTAGCAGGTGCAAGTCTGGACATTTTGATGTTTGTGATGAACTAAGAGAGAGATGTCCCCACACCTCCACAGATGACCCGATGGTGGCCAAGGTGAAGGAATTTCTGGATCAGAAACCTCCATCCAATCTCAGAAGCATATGGAAGAGTTTAATATTCCAACAACAGGCATGTGGAGGATTCTTCATTACGAGTTGGACTTCACCTAGAAGTGCGCCCGCTGGGTTCCACTGTTGAATGCAGGACAAAACCAGCTCAAGTTACCAAAAATTTATTGGACCCCTCCTTTTATTACCCAGATCTGAACCTCGTGACTTTTGGTTGTTCCCCGAAATTAAGAAACCCATGAGCGGAAAGTCCTACAAGAGCCGTTAACACGTCATCCAGGCTATTCAAGAGCAGTTGGCTATGTTGACAAAAGACAATTTTCAGGGATGTTTTGGTGCACCGTTCGAAAAAATATAGGTTGGCTACAATTATGAGAATTGCTGAATAAATGAGCTTTCTTTGGGGGGGATAAAAAGTTCTAGTTGGCGTCATTATTACATTGATTTTTAACCTTACGCTTGGACCTCTCCTTGTACATAAGTGTTCTCATAGCTTAGAAATACCTGCTGTTAAAAACTAAAGATTAGCTAAAGTAGAATTAGCAAACGTAGTTGTAAAGAACGAAGACATAAAATCAACCCAATCGACAATTCTCTTTATAATATGTATTGTTGGAAAATAATGAATAATATATTAGAGATTCTGTTCACCAAGAGAAAATCCTTCAGCTTCAAATTGTTTGTAGAACAAAATGTCAGTGGTTTTACGACCATCTTTACTGGAGGAAGAGAGCCTTGCCAAACCCAAGAGGAAACAAAATATGAGAATATTATGAAAAACATCTGTTTTTGGGAAAGTTGTCACAAGACACCCCTTATGGTCTGGGGAGGATGCTTCCTCGACCAGAACGTTGTGTTTTAAACAAAGGAAAGGAATCGAAAACTCTAAGTTTTGCCCGTGGTGCTAATGGACCACCATACTCCTGCTCTTCTTGGGCCTCCCTCCAACAATAGATTATTTTTTTATAGTTTTGTCCTCACAAAGGCTTCCATGCACCTGCTTATGAATAAAGTCATCTAAGGTCGCCCAATCCTGTTTAAAGAGACGACACAATGATCTCATTATAAGCTGGAGTCATCAGATAACCGGTTCCTTGAACAAATGTTTGGCTGGCATCTCTTTTGGATGAGCAGTGGATGTTCATGTAGTGGTTCTGCACGTACGCTTTATTTTCCCTGAAACAATACTCCATAATTATCCTGGTGGTGTCGAAATATCCAACTTGGCCCTAGAGATACCTTTCCAAGAAACTCTCTGTGTACTAAACTCCCAAAACAAGCTCCCTCCCTGCACTCCCGCTACGTCCATGCACTGCTAGTACATAAACAAGTAGTTGCGTAGACCGCCGTGTTTTTGTTATCTTCAGCACGGGGTCCACTTTGACATGTTTGGATATAATTAGCAGACTGTTTATAGATAGTAAGGAACATTTCAATCAACCAAACAAGGAAATGCCCCCTTTCCCTGCACGTCGGAGCAGGCATGGGCCGAGTCTTCACTGTGTGCCGGAATAATTCCATGGAGTTCTCCGAATCTGTCATGGCTGATCTCAAATTACAATTATGCTTTAAGGTACTTTTCCTCTTTGTGGAAAAGATATTGATGTAGGTGCTTGTATAAAAAGTCTTAAAGACGAGAAAAGAGTAAAAAACGTTGTGCACGTATAAACCACATTTTAAACCCAATGACCTGATTGGTGGTGACCCGATTTGAGCGAGACAAGCCAGAGAGAATGCAAGGTGAGATTAGGCTGTGCGGTTTGGTTATGGTTCCCACTATAGTTTTTACAAACGTCTTGCAATTTTTAACATCCGACACTTTGTATGTGTTTCACTCTGGAAGAATTTGATTGGCTGCGTCTCGGCTAGTCGTTCTTGGCCAGGCATCAGGTCACTTCCTGTGGACGGGTTCCTCTGCTAGAAGAGCCATAACGAAGGCACATGCCAGAGGATGTAGGGTTAGCTTTATTATCTTAAAAATTTAAATGTGTGGGGGTCTGTAGGGATTAATGGTTAATCCCTAGATTTTTTGGCTTGTGGTGTCCCATAGCATTACCACAAGCAGTGGACAACTTTGTGTTTTCTTTTCCGATCTCCACAATTGTTCTTACGGTTACGAGGATGATTTACCATATGAGTTCTTTAATCAGGCTTGCACGAATATTCATCCAATACTTTGTATATGTTTCACTTTGGAAGCATTCGATTGGCTCTGTGTTGTCTAGTCGTCCTTGGCCGGGCACCAGGTCACGTCCTGTGACATGGTTCCTGTGCTGAAAGAGCCATAAGCAGACACATGCCATGGGATGTCGGATCCCTTTATTACTTTAAAAATGGGGGGTCTGTATAGATTAATGGTTAACCGCTGGATTTTGTTTGGCTTGTTGTGTCCCTATAACATTACCATGAGTGATGGTCAACTTTTGCTTTATCTTCTCATAGCTGCACTAACTTTGTCACGACAAAGATTTCCAGTATTAAAGCGAGCTTGCACGAGCGGCGTACCTTTTCTCTGGAGATAGGGATCTTGGTTTTTAATTGTACAGGTGAATAAACAGCCGTAGTATGTTTGCGTTGGCGTGCAGAAGCCATCCAACTTTGGCTCCAAGCTGTTTTTAATTCCGAGAAAGAGGCGGCTGTGATTTACCACAAATCATTGAAACACTGTGACCTCTCATACCGATAGCGCTTTACTGTAAGGAGAAGGGGGGGATTTTGGTTTTCCGGTCCCCCCACTCCAACGGGACCTGAGAAATCACGTCCACAAATCCTCCGGGACTCTGGTATGAAACGTCTCATGGAAGGTGTCTATCAACAGTTTCCATCCAGTAGAATGACCTTTTTTCCTGTGAATACTCTTTATATGCAAAAATTGGATCCAGGATTTTTATTCATCAATAAATATTTCTGTTGTTTGTTTTTTTTTGTTTTTTTTGCTTCCCAGTTATTTTTTTATTATTTCTCGAATATAAATGTAAAAATATAAATTATCGCCTAAATAGGAATGACGCATCACATGTATTAATGTCTGCCTGGAGATTTATATATAATGGAATAGGAAGAAACGCACGGGGGATTAACTCATCGCAACCAGTGTATTTCTTTGTTTTATTGATTTTTTCACACTTTATTTTGCTATTTACTATCCGTTCATATGATATGTCTGAAAACACGACTTTTCTACAGGGTTATTCAAAGAGCATCGAAAAGTCACCGCACGCTCGGTGACTTTTCGTTCTCCTCAATTCGGTTCGATTTGGCGATCCCATTTCGGCGACCCTGCGGTGTATTCAGCAAGCACCACAGGGCCGCCGTAATGCAGGGAAAAGGCGCCGAAAACCCACCGAAAACTCAGCAGGACTGTTTTTTTTTATTTATTTTATTTTTTCATTTTATTTTTTATGTGTTTCTCTGCAATGATGCAGTCAGTGGATTAAATCACATCCTCTGGGACATAATATAATATTTGCCACAAATTATTCAGTATACCGTGGGTTTTTAGTGACAGAAGCGCGTTGAAAAATACTTTTTAAAAACTATTCTATTGATTTTTTTTTTTATTATTATTATTATTATTATTATTCCAGAAAGCATTTTTAAAATCTTTTAATTTTAATCATTAAGTACATAATTAAACTAAAAATAATAAGCTATTTGTTCACTTTTTATACCGTGCACTAATTGGAACCTTTTCCTTTGAGATTTTTAAAAGTTTATAGGAAAAAAAAACTATTTATTTAAAAATATTTTTAAAAAAAATTTGATTCAAACCTTAAGAATTAAGCTTAAATTTGACAATAAAAAAAACAATCTGTCTACATTTAGTGAAAAAAATGCTTACATTGCATCATTATTTTCTACGAATCCAAAAAAATGATCTTATGATGTTTTTATTTTTTCTATATGTGCTGTCATCCCCCCTCGAGGAAGCATTTGTTGGTTTGCAACGTGGAACCAGTGTAAAAGAGCACTCGCGAATTCCATCAATATTTTTAACGTCTGCATAGTTCCCATAATCGAAAATGTTTATTTCCTCTGAGAAACATACATATTTGTGCATGATCTGTTTGCCCTGGAGAGACGCTCACTCAATAACGTGACGCCATTTCATTTTAAAGTGCTCATATTTCCTCCTTGGTAATTGCTTTGGAAATTTTAGAGGTTGAGGTGACCTTGTCTCCTTCTAAACCTGCTCCTTGCCGTCTATGGAGAGGAGCGGCCAGAATGCTGAGAGTCTCTCCATTCTAAGCCCCTTTCGGTGATGAGGGTTTGTAGAATGTTCGTGCACAAGATGTTCCAGTTGTGTCGATTTGACAATGCGTTTCGGAATCTTTGGATACTATAGGGTTAAAAATACAGGGCCCTATTCTATAATTGACGCTAACGTTAGCGCCTCATTTTATAAGCGTTAGTGCCAGGATAAGTGTTTAACGCATGCCCCCATATTACATTCCTGACACTACCCTCATCACATCGTTTTTTGCACAACCTTCCGCAGGCTTACTGTACTTTGAGCATCCTATACTAAACATGGGGAGCGCAATCATTAATTAGTGTTTCGATAAGTAACTGCAGCGCTAATTACTGCATGGAGGCGGAGAGACAAAAGTTTAGCACCCTCTAAAAGCTGGCGCTACATGATTCTGCATTTCAAAATCATTTAACACCCTCTACATCCCCCCAATAAATCCGATACTCACCTCTCATCCCACGGCGACAACGGTGGCCCGATCAGTCTCTTCTTGTCGCCGGAAGCAGAGTGAGACTAGAAAACAAATAGTTCTCAGGCTCCCTCCCTCCACGATCACTTTGCGGCAATGAGCGAGACTCCAGAAGGTGATACTTGCACACTGTTGTGGATTTTCTAGTTTTTGTACTTTACTGAAGCAATAAAGTGGCATAGACTACACATATACTTTAAGCGTAATCAATTAAGCGGGAATAACTGACGAAATACGCAACGCGGGAAAAACACTTGGCGGAAAATAAACGGTCAATGTCCCTTCGGTTCGTAAGTTAAGTCCCACTCAAAAAGGCTCATAAATTGGTGTCTTAGGGTACCCGGGTACTAGATTCAACTGGCCAGTGAATGAACAAAATTATCTTCGACTAGTCAACGTTGGGGCCCTGTGGATTGAAGCATTTAACCAAGTGCGCACTTTCATTTCGGAACCATAGGCCTTGAGGCCTCTCACCCACAAAGTGTCTGTAACCGATGTTTTGACCAAAGGATCTCTCTCCACCAACTGGAACCCAGTGCCAACGAATCCGCTCCTCCGATGCCGAATCTCTGCACTGGAACTGGTCCGCCGCCTGCACTCCCGTTCGATCACGCGGCCTTCTTACGCGAGGTCCTTCTGGAACCTGGTTGTCCTCCAAACTGCTCAGTAGAACGTTGTAGATGATGATGCACACTCCTTCCCCGATCTCCAGCACTGGATGTGCCTCGGTCCACGCTCCCCGACAGTCTGCTGCATGCGTCTCACTCGTTCAGCTGCTCTGTTCGCTCTGCCCATGTCCCGCACGAGGCTCCTGATGTCTTCCTGGCGCCAGCATGCCCACTTCCTGTCCTCTTCACAAAGGTTTCTGGGAGATGAAGTCTTTTCAGTCCAGCATAGCCCATAACGTCTCTAGGCTCTGTCTCCCTCTAGTGGCAGCAACAGTTCAATACATAGAGCCAAACTAATACAGCACCACAGGCAGGGCCGGTGCTAGACTATTTTGCGCCCTAGGCAAGACCAGCTACTTGCACCCCCCCCCAAAAAAAATGGGCATGATGCTGGATGCTGGGTAATAATGGGGTAGTATGGGCATGGTGCTGGATAAGGGGGGTATGGGCATGGTGCTGGGTAATGGGTTATATGGGCATGGTGCTGGATAAGGGGGGTATGGGCATGGTGCTGGGTAATGGGGTATGGGCATGGTGCTGGATAAGGGGGGTATGTATGGGCATGGTGTTGGATAAGGGGGTATCTCTCATAGAGATATATATATATATAGATAGATAGATAGATACAATAGACAGGACCAACAAGGGAAAAAATTAGGAGAGTATGTAAGACAGAGACAGTGGTATCCTAAAGGACCTCCTGCAGATTATATATACTTTGTAAGATTTCACCCAAAAGCACGGCATCCGTATACCTCCGGTGGGAAGGTGAACTGTTAAAATACAATAAAGAACTGCATTCCTAGGACACGCTTGACACGCATTTCGCCATCATCATCCACGGCTTCAAGAGCTGCTGGCGTCCTTTGGAGGTTTGCCTCTATGTACCTTAGTTCCTGTGTCACGCAGCCAATCCCATCTCTCAAAAGAAGCTCTTAATAGGTGGCAACCCCCCTGGCCGATCAGCCGAATGAACGGATAATAACCAAGACCTATTGAATGTTTATTAAATGCATTAAACATATTCCCCTTAATAGAAGAGCATATATTCCCCAGAGGTGGTTCATGTTTCTTGGTACTAAGGCCTGCTCTCTATATAGGGTCTTCTGTGTTGGTATTGTTCACGAGGGTTCAATCCCACATCATCAGGCACTACTCCCTTTATCCGAGTGTTGACATGGTCGTGAGACCAGGTCACTACTACCACTACCCCCTCCCTTTTTGTGTAATAATAAAAAATTTAAATTAAAAGAAGATTTAGATCTTGTATCAGCGGCCAAATCAAACACTGATTTGTGGGTGAATTAGAGCATTCAGCGGTGCTAGAAACGGACCTTGGGGACAGGGCCGGCGCTGACATATGAAATTGCACCCCCCCACCCCCCCCCCATACCTGACAGGCAGGCCAGCGCAGGCTCAGCAGCACACAGCAGGACTCTGTCTCCAGCCGAGGAGAGAAGAGCAGCTTCCTTCCTTCCTTCTGTCGAGTCGATGACTGGTGCCTAGTCTCCGCCTCCTCCTTCCCAGGCTTCCAGCGGCGTCTGACATGGGGTGGGGCACGCATGCTGCCGCCAACCCCAACACGTGCAGGCGCCGCTGACGTGTTGTGTGCACTTCCGGAGGGCGTTGCGTCAAGTGCGTGCGGAGGCGGAGCCTGGACCTGGTGTGTTGATTGCGGCGCCCCGGGCCCCCGGCAGCTCCCGTTGGCTGCGCCGCCGGCGGACACTACACACACACTCAAAATTATTATTTTTTCGGGCCCGGGCTGCGCCCTAGGCGGGCATGCGCTCTAGGCGGCCGCCTAGCTCGCCTAGCGGCAGTGCCGGCCCTGACCACAGGACCATCCACACCGTCCGTCTCGCCCTCTCTGGCTCTCACCTCCCCTGACAGGTGCTCTTCCTCCTCTGAAAACCGCGGGCCGCCCCGTTGTCTGCTGGGAGGCGTAGTTTTCTTTCTGTCAAATTGCATTAGGCCCTCTGTACTCGAAACTACATGTTCCAGAATCCTTTTGTGACACCTGTCACAGTCTTCCTGTATTTACAACTTCCTTTGCCAATGAAAAGACAGGGAAAGGAGGTGGGAATTCCTCCACAGCTGTGACAGGCTGCATATGTCTGGGCTGCAGTGGGAAACACAAGTCCACAGGCGGTCTAAGCGGTCGCCACTACGCAGTTAAGGGGGGGGGATATTTTTATCATTCTACCTATATCTCAAAAACCAAAGATGTTACATCTTTGTTTATTTCTTGAAAAATAAACAAGTCTCTGTGGTAATCTTTGAAGGTAGCGGGGATTGACCTGAGGGAAGTCTTCTTCTCACATGGGCAGTTTTACGTTGCCTATTCCAGACTGAGCTCACCTAGCTCTGCTGATCTGGGCACTTGAAACAAGAACCACTAATGGAGTTTACAAAGAAGTACTCAAATAGGTTTTTTTCTATGTTCCAGATGCCAAAAAACAAAAAAAATTTTGTCCGTCTCATTGTCTGTTTGTATCTACAACACGAAAAAAATTCATGAACGTGTATGAATGAAACTTTGTTTTGTAGCCAATACGCCCCGACTAACGTCTGCAAAAAACATTGCTTATTACTTTGAGGCCGGGGTCAGACGAGCGCACTACGTGCCGATCACTTTCACTTTTTGGCTACTTTATGGAGTCAGCTTCATTATTTCACTGATATTAACCTTACTTTTGGACCTATCCTCGTAATAATCGAATCTCCACGTATCTTTAGTCTTTCAAGAACTCTCAAGAAGTACATTATTGTTATAGCTGACTATACTAAACCTGTGCTATCACTTTAACTAGTGGCTCCGCCCAGGATGACACAGGTCAGAGGGCACAGCAGCCATCTTCAGGGTCAGTTAGTGTGATGCAGTAATGAAGGCAGATGCATGATCCTGTGTTCCTGCAGTTATCCAAGCCTGTATATAACAGTAAGTGTCCTGCAATAAAGCAATGGTGAACCTGACAGCCCAGCCTCATATCTGAACAAGCAGAGATCATAACAGTGGCGACGAGAATGAGATTTGTAAAGGCCTGCTCAGCCTGAAGTAAAGAAAAAAAAAAAAAACAGGGATTGAAAGCCAGATAAAGCACACACTGCCATCCAGCAGCAAGATCATGGCACTGATAGGCACATTAACTGAGTTTGATGGAGAGAAAACTTCCTGGAGCTCCTGGGCTGAGAGATTAGAGCAGTACTTCAGTGCTAACACCATACCCCCTGAGAGACAGGTTGCAGTGTTTCTCACAGCCGTGGGGGCTAACACATATGACACTCTAAGAGACCTTCTGTTCCCTGAGAAACCAGCAAGCAAGGCTCTACAAGAACTTCTGAAACTATTAGAGGATCACTTTCAGCCAAAACCGCTGGAAATTGCAGAAAGATTTCGTTTTTATCAACGGCAGCAGCAGCCGGGCGAAGATATTAAAGCCTATGTGGTGGCCCTTCGCAAATTGGCCTCCACCTGTTCATTTGGGGAGTACCTACTGACAGCTTTGAGAGACAAGTTTGTCCTGGGACTGCATAGTGAAACGATTCAAAGGAAACTTCTGACAGAAAAGGGACTCACCCTTACAAGCGCAGTTGAGATAGCATCAGTCATGGAGATGGCTGTCAGGGATACGGAGGAATTGCACCCTCAGATTCACAAAGAAGGGGTGAAAGAGGACGTTTTCAGAACCGCAGTTGCTACAGCCAACTGGAGATACAGACCCAAACCCACGCCAGCTTGTTACCGGTGTGGTAATACAGACCACGACTCCAAAATCTGTCGGTTTAAGGATCAACCTTGTCATCAATGTGGAAAAATGGGCCATCTCCAACGGGTTTGCCGTAATAGGAATGTACGAAGACAAAAGCCGCAGTACCCTAAGAAGAAGACTTACAAGGTACAGAAATTGACATCATCTTCATCTGACTCAGACAACGATGAGGCATTACATAGTTTATCTATACATCGTATACACTCGTCACACCCTGCAATGACAGTACAAGTAACCATTGAAGGGAAGAGACTAAAGATGGACGTTGATACAGGAGCTGCAGTGTCAGTTATCACACAAAAACAGTGGAAACATCTTCAGATCCAGGCAACTGTGCGCCCCACTCCAATAAAGCTGCAGACCTACTCAATGCAAGTACTCCATCGACTTGGTTTTGCAAAGGTAAAGGTATCATACAAGGGCCAGACAAAGAGACTACCACTATATATCCTGAGAAACGGAGGACCGCCTCTCTTTGGCAGAGATTGGATCACTCATCTGGGAATGCCAGATATCATCAAGAATCCTTGCAACACCCTGACAGTTCCGTCAGGACATGATGATGGATGGGTGGAATCCTTAAAACAGCGTTTCCCTGAGGTTTTCGTTGACGAGTTAGGGAAAATTAAAAATGACTGTGTGAGGCTCAAGTTGAAACCGGATGCTCATCCCAAATTCTTCAAGGCTCGGACAGTACCGTTTGCCCTTAGAGCGGGAGTGGACGCTGAACTAATCCGGCTAGAAGAACAGGGTGTCATTTCCAAGGTAGAGCGCAGTGCTTGGGCATCACCTATTGTTCCAGTAAAGAAATCAAATGGTGAATTGCGCATCTGTGGGGATTTTCGCATGGTGCTGAATAGCCAACTGGAGGTTGACCAGTATCCTCTACCCAGAGTAGATGACATTTTCGCTTCACTTGCTGGGGGACAAAAGTTCACCAAGATTGATCTACGACAAGCTTACTTACAGTTTGAGGTCCACCCCTCTTCTCGAAAATACCTCACCATTAACACTCACAGGGGTTTGTACGAATACAATCGAATGGTGTTTGGCATTGCATCTGCACCAGCCATCTGGCAAAGAAAGATGGATGAAATTTTAGCAGACATTCCCTTCACTCAGTGTCTATTAGACGACATGCTCATCATTGGTCGCACGGACCAAGAACACAAGCAGAATGTAGAGCTCGTTTTACAAAGACTTCAGGACCAAGGTCTCAAGGTAAATTTGACAAAATGTAAATTCATGGTGCCTAAATTGGAGTTTTGTGGCCACTTAGTAGATGCAGAGGGCATTCATACTGTTGAAGACAAGGTCGATGCTTTAGTCAAAGCTCCAGCCCCAACAAGTGTCCATCAACTACGATCCTACCTTGGCCTGCTTAACTACTATAATAAATTTCTTCCAGACCTTGCTCATACATTGTTTCCACTGCATAAGCTCCTGGAGAAACACTCCAGGTGGGACTGGTCAGCTAAATGTCAACATGCTTTTGAGTCCTCTAAACGGAAACTGTTAGCGTCACGTATGCTTGTGCACTACGACCTCCAGAAGCCTCTCACCCTGGCTTGTGATGCCTCTCCTTATGGTCTGGGCGCTGTTCTTTCCCACATCCTACCGGATGGCTCTGAGAAACCGGTGGCCTTCGCCTCCAGATCCTTGACGAAGACAGAGAGCAATTACTCTCAAATTGATAAAGAGGCACTTGCATTGATATGGGCAATTCGGAAGTTTCACCTTTACCTGTATGGTAGAGAGTTTACCATTTTAACGGATCATAAACCGCTTCTTCAAATTTTTAGCCCTGACAAAGGAATCTCTCAGACAACTGCAGCCCGTCTCCAGCACTACGCCCTGTTCTTGGGAGCATACAGCTACCGCATACAGTATCGAAGTCATGATGACAATGCAAATGCAGATGCAATGTCCCGTCTCACAGAACTGCCTCTAGAGTCGACACCATCAGTCCAGAGTTGTAGGTACACCACCTCACACCTCCTTACTTCCAGAGAGATAGCAGCCCATACTGTGAAGGATACCCTTCTGACAAACGTGCTTACCTTTATACGAGACGGCTGGCCTGCGACGGTATCACAGGAACATGAACCTTACTACAGGAAGCGAATGGAATTGTTTGTGAAGGATAATTGTGTCTTATGGGGAGACCGAGTGGTCATTCCAAAAACCCTCCAGAGACACATCTTGGACTTGCTACATACTGGTCACCCTGGAACCACGCGGATGAAACAGAAAGCAAGGGGCTATGTGTGGTGGCCGAACATAGATGCAGATATCACGGCATATGTCAATGCTTGTGTAGGACGTGCACAAACTGCCAGAGACCCTCCTCGAGGATGCATTCAACCCTGGACTTGGCCCACGTTTCCCTGGTTTCGCCTTCACTTGGATTTTGCGGGTCCCATAAGGGGACAAACCTTCTTGATTATAATTGATGCCCACTCAAAATGGCCAGAGGTCATTCCAGTTACCCAGCTGACTACAAAGGCAACAGTTGCCATATTATTGCATCTTTTTGCTTCGTTTGGGTATCCCAGGGAGATTGTCACAGATAATGGTGCCCAATTCACAAGTCAGGAGTTCCAGAGTTTTGTTACGGTGCATAATATCAAGCACAAATTAACCGCCCCCTATCACCCAGCCACCAATGGGCAAGCAGAGCGGTTTGTACAAACTTTCAAGAACTATTTCAAGGCCTCAGTGGCTGTGACTAGCCAGAGGTCCATATCGCCTCAGCAGTTAGACTCTTTCCTGTTTACTTACAGAACTACACCACATGCCACCACTGGTACGACACCAGCTGAGCTTATGTTGGGAAGACAGCCATGGACTGCTTTTGACATGCTTCGCCCTCAGACCGTTCATGAACATGTATTACAATCCCAAGAAAAGATGGTGAAGTCCAAAGAGTCTCCTGTTTTTGCAACCCACCAGGAGGTCTGGGCTCGATCGTATGGATCTGCCAACAGTCGGTGGCTGCCTGCTACCGTTGCAGAATCTTTGGGACCCAAGATGTACAGAGTCCGCCTGGAAGATGGTTCCATTACCAGACGACATGTAGACCAGCTACGGTCTCGTTTACGGGTGCCTGAACCCTTAACGTCCCCAACCCTACGGGGTCCGGTGTCCACATCTAATGCGTCGGAGGACATCTGGAATGGTGTCTGGGTTGACTCGGACCCCGTGGGTATTTGTGACTCTGGTTCAGAGGTTCCCCCTGACCCCTCTGTACCCTCCTTGACCCCACCAGTTGATCTTTCATCCAATCCTACCGCCTCCAACACCCCGCCTGCTGGTGGACGTCCCCAACATCACAGACGCCCTCCTGACCGCTTACTTCTTCAAGAACGGATAAGAGACTTCCGTCGGTCCTCGCGTAGGGCCCAGAAAGATGTGGATGATGATTTGGCCCCGCAATTTTCTTCAGAAGACTAGTCATCAGTTTTTCAGTGACACTCTCCAAGTTCCTCAGATGAACTGTATTCGATTGTTCTGGTTGTTGGTTTGTTACTAGGTTTTTGTTATGTTGTTCTGGTTTTGTTTTTGGGGTGGGGAGGAAGGTGTTATAGCTGACTATACTAAACCTGTGCTATCACTTTAACTAGTGGCTCCGCCCAGGATGACACAGGTCAGAGGGCACAGCAGCCATCTTCAGGGTCAGTTAGTGTGATGCAGTAATGAAGGCAGATGCATGATCCTGTGTTCCTGCAGTTATCCAAGCCTGTATATAACAGTAAGTGTCCTGCAATAAAGCAATGGTGAACCTGACAGCCCAGCCTCATATCTGAACAAGCAGAGATCATAACAATTATATGTCGGTGCTATATAAATAATTGTAACTGTAACTCCTTTTGTGTTGATCAGCACTGAGGGTCTTGTTGAGGTTCTTCAAGTCATCTCAAGTCCTTCACATAGTACGTTCATTAAATTTGAGGATTGAGAAGAGAGGTGCCTAATGCCTGTCACCACCTCTGTTTACTTTGTAACACACACCGCCCAACCACCTCCTCAGGCTACAACCATCATTTGTATCAAAGTATTTTCATTGCAAAACAAAGCTGGAAGCAAAAGAGTTAAGATTTTTTTCCCCGTGTTCATTTCTTTCTCTCTGCTAATGCAAAACCCTGTCTCTGCATTAACGCCAGTTTATTTTGGGTGTAAAAATATGGCAACTGTCCAGCATTTAATTTTTAAAATATTCACAGTATTTCACAATTTAAAAAATGAGGCTCCCGGCAGCAGTCACGCCTGCATTTGCATAATTTATTTTGTTCTATTCTTCCTGCACCGTCGTTCATGCTTCACGCTATGGCCAGATAGATTAGCAGCTCTATTCTTCCGGATCCTTAAAGAGGAAAATGCGAAGAATTAATGGCAAAAGCCTGGGCTAAAGCTTCCTCTGTCAACTGCCAGCTAGGAAGTTGGCAAGATGTTGTTCCTGTTTGAGATGGCAGATGATTCCTCCAATCAGCAACCATGGGCCGATGCACTCCTGCCTTCTTCATCGTCCAATCAGCAGGACCATAATTGATACCTCGCCCATGAGCAACGTTTCCAACTTCTCCCTCCTCTGGCTGAGCTAACCTGCTGCTGGTGCACAAAATCAATAGAAAATATCTGCAACGCTCAGCCATTCTAGCCTACTTTTATTTAGAATTCATCATTATTTGGGATGTTTTAAAACTTTCTTGACGTTTCACCGGCTTAAACACTGCTGAGAACTAGAGACAGAGAATCTTCAGACCATTCTCAGCACGTCCTTTTTATACGCACTATAATGAGGAAAGAACAACACACGAAGCACGTGCACACTTGTTCACGCACGGGCATCGCATGTTGCAACGGACGCCAAAATGGCATAGGCAATGGCAAGGGGAACGGCTAAGACTTTGCTACTAACGACTGTTTTTAGTCTCGGCATCTCCCCATAAACCAGCTCAATCGGAGATTCTGACCAGGGTTTGACGATAGAATTATTAGAGATGAGGAGATGGGGTGAAATACAATAGTGACGAGGAAATGGAAAGAAATCCATTATTAAGTTGCTGAAAAAGTCATAAGTAAAGTAAACGGTATAAAAACGTGTCCCACAATACTAATGTCGTTCCCTAAAGGACACAGCTCAAAAAGCTAGTTTCCAAACAAACAATACAGTGCTAAAAATGTAACTGGAAAAAAAAAAATCACATTCCCATGCTATTATGATGCAGCACTGCCATTGTATCAATTAAACAACAACACTATCGCAGTCGAAAAAGCATGCAATTATATTCTGCAGTATTAGTTAGCCTAAAACAATTTCCAAACCAATCCCAAATGGCAAGCTTAAAACAAATGCTACCTCTATAAAGAACCCAAACCTAAACCCTAAAACAAACCCAAATGCTAACCCTAAAACAAATCCTAACCCTAAACTGAACCCTAAAACAAATCCTAACCCTAAACTGAACCCTAACCCTTAAACAAATCCTAATCCTAAAGCGAACCCTAAATAAACTGAACTCTAACCTTAGCACTAACCCTAAAACAAATCCTAACCCTAAACTGAACCCTAACCCTAGCACTAACCCTAAAACAAATCCTAAACTGAACCCATACCCTAGCACTAACCCTAAAACAAACCCTAAACCTAGCACTAACCCTTAAACAAATCCTAACCCTAAGAAAAACAAGCCCTAAAGCTAACTAAGTGTCCTTGGGCAAGACCCCTAACGGTACATACTCGCCACCCAGGACATACTTGAAAATGAGAGAAATCTCAATGTATCCTTCCTGGTAAAATCCTTTCTCAAAAAAAAAACCTCTAACCCTAAAACTAACCTAAATGCTAACCTTAACCTTAAAACATACGATAACCCTGACAATATAACAAGCTGTAACGATAAAACGAACCCAAACACTAACTCCACTCCAAACCCTAAAACACATGCTAACCTTAACCCCTAAAATAATTCTTTTAATTTATTTCTTTCGTTCATCTTGATCCAAACCTTAGAGTCGTGTCAGCACATTTTTTGCTTTTTATCCCAGTAATAATTAAATGTCTAATAAAGTGTTTGTATATCTGTAAATACATTCACAAATGTATCACTTTTTTTAGCAGGTTCCCTGACCGTTCACTGTAAATACCTGGCAGTGTGTGAATTTAATTTATAATTAGAAAAAGAAAACGAACCTCCACAAGGGAGGTGAACAATCACCCCACCCCGAATAACTAATAAGCACCAGGCGTGGGCACACCCAGAAGGACTAAACCTAGTATTGAGCTGAAAAGAAAAAAAGAGATTTGAGGGATAAACCCTCAATTCACTGAGAGGGAGTGCTGATTAAAACATAACTTTTAATAGTCGTAATAAAAGAACACACATTGGTAGAACCGACAGTTATTGTTAAAAAACATATAGACACATGGACATAAGCACAATGTGCACCAGGGAGAAAGGAAGTATATGGCAAATACAAAGCAAATTGCTTGATTAGAGCTTGTGGGGTACAGATATATACCTTCAATCAAGATTGGAAACCACAGTGAATGTGAAAGAAATAAACGGTTGCCACATGGACGTTTAACAACGCAAATTGAAACCTTAGTATTGACAGATTGTACTGAATAGCACTACGCTGGGATATATACGATGCCCAAAAATAGACTGCAAATTAAATACTCCAAGGTTTGTAAAAGCCAGAATGTCGAACTAAAAATCAAATCGTTCATTTGGCCTGGCTACCTTGTATGAGAGCCTAAAGAAGCTGTAGGCTAGAGATTATAAACTGTAAAACAGAAAAATCGCAAAAAAGGCCAGTTAGCAGAAAACATAGATATGCTTCGGGATATCAACCTTGCAACGAAGCGTAGTGGAGGAAATATCAATAAACTAAAAAGTCAAAGGCGTACAAATTTGCATGCAACTGTCCTTAACAAGCCAACAATGCATTGGAGATGTCAACCATCACAGAAACCGTGTTGTTACTTGAAAAAGCCAAAGGCAATCAGATTAACAGAAGGCTGTCCCTAGAAAGCTAAAGATTCTATACTCTCCCTGTCAAATCACATTGTGCAAAAAATTTTTAAAAGAAAACACAGGACTCGACACGTGTTTCGCCGGTGCTAAACCGGCTTCATCGGGAGTCAGACATAAATTGTGATTACTGAATTTAATTTATAAGTAGTATTTTGGGGTGTATTATTCTTCACTGGGTATTTTAAGTCATGGCACAAATGTAGAAAAGTGGGGAGAAAGTTAAATTTTCAAACTCGAACACATTTATTTATTTATTTTTGCGCTATAGTAGCCGATTTCTCAAAATCCTATAATTTTGGTTAGACGACATGTGCGCATGATCAAAGACCCGCTTCCTCCAGATAATCCTTCCTACCCCACCGAGCACTTCCTGAGAGGGCAGATGCCGTAACGTGACAGCTGGAAAATGAAGGGTGATCTCTGACCACCTGACTAAAAAAAAAACAAGAAAGTGAGCAAAGAAACAATCCACAGAATTTCAAGTATCTCCTGTTTTTGCCAAAATATTCACATAGCATTTCAATAATTACACAGTCATCTTTATTGAATGAGGAATTTGCATTCTTCAGTTTTTTACCCAAGGGACATGACAGTCAATTAAAAACTCACATTTTACACACACCTCTAATGGACAAAAATATGCTTATTTTTTTAAATTTTTTTTCTTACCTTGGGCCATTTATTGTCATAAATACAGCTTTTATACACGTACGCTGCAACACCTATTTTTTTTATTTTTTTTAATGTTTTGTTTTTTTCAGAATTTCTTTTTATTTTAACATTTGACTATTTATAATTTTGTAACTGAAAAAACACATATTGGGGAAACCTGTACCACGCAGACATTATTTTATTACATGCTTTTTTAGATAATACTTTTAGCATTTTCTGTGTTAAAATATTACAGGACTATTTGGAAAGCCTGCCCAGAGGGCAGTCTATTATTAATACTGCCCCAGCTCATGGATACTGCCCCAGCACGTGGATATACTGCCCCAGCTTGTGGATATTGCCACAGCTCGTGGATATTGCCACAGCGCGTGGATATTGCCACAGCTCGTGGATATACTGCCCCAGCGCGTGGATATTGCCCCAGCTCGTGGATATACTGCCCCAGCTCGTGGATATACTGCCCCAGCTCATGGATATATTGCCCCAGCTCGTGGATATATTGCCCCAGCTCGTGGATATATTGCCCCAGCTCGTGGATATTGCCCCAGCTCGTGGATATATTGCCCCAACTTGTGGATATATTGCCCCAACTTGTGGATATTGCCCCAGCTCGTGGATATATTGCCCCAGCTCGTGGATATTGCCCCAGCTCGTGGATATTGCCCCAGCTCGTGGATATATTGCCCCAGCTCGTGGATATATTGCCCCAGCTCGTGGATATATTGCCCCAGCACATGGATATACTGCCCCAGCTTGTGGATATACTGCCCCAGCTCGTGGATACTGCCCCAGCTCGTGGATACTGCCCCAGCTCGTGGATATACTGCCCCAGCACATGGATATTTGCCCCCACGCTCTCATGGATATTTGCCCCCAAGCTCAGACCCCAGACCAGACATGGGGTGGCTGTTCGAATGCTCTATCGGCATTCGGACAGCCGCCCCTGGAGCTCTCAGCCGCATACTTACCTTCCCGAGCGGCGAAGGGAAAGTTTCCCCGCTTCTGCTCGTTGAAGGACCCAAGCCGCGGTCACGTGGGACTCCCACGTGACCGCGGCTTGGGTCCTTCAAAGAGCGGAAGCGAGGGAACTTTCCCTTCGCCGCTCAGGGGTTGGATGCGCGCGGCAGCCAGGTAGAGGCTGCGAGCGCAGCCTCTACCCGGCTGCTGTGTGCATCTTGTAACCGCCACGGCGAGCGCACAGCCGGCTCATGCCGCGGCGGTTGCATGCGCACGCAGCCAACCGTCGCTGGTTGCGCGCGCATGCGCAGAGTAGGCTTGGCGACGGACACACCAAGCCTTGCTCTTTTATAGTATAGGATAATAATAATTATTCCATGGACAAATCTTTTTTTTTTTACATGTATACAAGTCTATTAACTTTTTTCTCTCATTACTAGGGATGCACCGATACCACATTTTTAGGACCGAGTACAGGTACCGATACTTTTTAAAGTACTTACCGATACTTTTATTTAAGGTCATGTGACGCTTTCCAATAAATAATTTAAGATTTTGCCAAAAGCCTGTCCAGTTTATGTTTATATTAAAATGTGATCGCGTCACAGCCCTGCGACCGGACCCACCGCTGGGTAAGTAATGCAGCCTGCCGGAGGGGAACGCTGGCCAAATGCTTTTCATGCATGCAGCCAGCTTCCCCAGCCCCGCGGATACCGGCAAGCCGGCCCAGCGCTGGCTTCCGGTATCGGGGGGAGGTATCGGGCCATTTGCACGAGTACCAAACTACTACCATTTGCAGTATCGGCATCCCTACGCATTACGGTTTAAAAAATAAATTTTTCTGCAAATGTGAGCTTCTCCGGACATTTCTGCCTTGTTAAAGGCTCCTGAGAGGGCCGAAACGTCGGGAGAAGCTCACAGGCATCATTTCAACATGAGAATTTAATAAAGCATTGTTTTTTATTTATACCCTGAGTGCGTCCATGCAGCTTTTTGGGGTTTCTATATATCTAATATATATATATAGGAGTAAATGGATATACAGTTAAGTCCATATATATTTGAACACAGGCACAATTTTAGAATTTTTCTGGTATTCACTAAAACATAAGAAGACTTCACAAGAGCAAATAAAGAGGGTTTACCACAAGGTGCAAACCATTCATAAACCTGAAGAATGGAAAACCAGACCAGTTCTTGAAAAGCATTCTTTGGACGGATGAAACTAAGATTAATCTGTACCAGAATGACGGGACGAAAAAAGTGTGGAGAAGGCTTGGACCAGCTCATGATCCAAAGCACACAACATCATCTGTAAAACATAGTGGAGGCAGTGCGATTGCATGAGCATGCATGGCTTCCAGTGGCACTAGGTCATTGGTGTTTATTGATGATGTGACAGAAGACAGAAGTAGCCAGATGAATTCAGCAGCGTTTAGAGATATACTGTCAGCCCAGATTCAGCCAAACGCAGCAAAGTTGATTGGATGGCGCTTCACAGTACAGATGGAAAATGATCCAAAACATGCGGCAAAAGCAACCCAGGAGTTTTTGAAGGAAAGGAAGTGCAATGGCTGAGCCAATCACCTGATTTCAACCTAGTTGAGCAGCATTTCACTTGCTGAAGTTAAAACTAAAGGCAGAAAGACCCATAGACAAAGAACATCTGAAGACGCTGCAGGTAGTGCTTGGCAAAGCATCAGGAAGGAGGAAACCAAGTCTTTGGTAATGTCCATGGGTTCCAGACTTCAGGCAGTCATTGCCAGTAAAGGATTCTCAACAAAATATTAAAAATGAACATTTTATTTATGATTCTATTCATTTGCCCAATTACATTTGAGCCCCTGAGAATGGGGGTCTGTGTATAAAAATGGTTGCAGTTCCTAAAATTTGTACTTGATATTTATGTTCAACCCCTTGAATTAAAGCTGAAAGTCTGCTCTTCAACATTCATTTGGATTATTTCCTTTTAATTTTATTCTGGCGGCACACAGAGCCAAAAGTATGAAAAGTGTGCCTGTGTCCAAATATATATGAACCTACCTGTATATACAATATATGTTACGGGTAAAGCCAGGAGCGCGGTTAATCCTACGATTAATGAAATTAAATGAAATTTCGGACTTTATCCGGGTAATCTGCAAAATATCCAAACGCCTCTGGGTTCTCCACTTTTCTTGGGTTTTCAGCAGGTTCCAGTTGACTGAATTCCGAGGATTACCCGGGTAAATCTGCAAACTGTTATCTGACTGATAACAAAATTGTGTTTTTTGTTATTTTTAATGAAATTGTATCCACAGTCACAAACCGCACTATATAACCGCCATGTAACGCTGTGCATTAATTGTCTGAAAATGAATTTATGAAGATAAAGATATTATATAAAGAGTAACCTGATGGTTATTATGTTTTATAAATGATATATAAGCACATATGACACATAATAAAGATCATGTTACTCTTTCACATTGATATAAGAAACATATCCTGTTACTCTGTATATTCGTTCTATCTTCAATACATTTTAAGGTTTCTCTTTTGCCATTTTCATTGATAATATCCATAGATAATAGAAAAATTCACTATTACCCAAGCGGGGTTGGATGCTCTGCAGATTACCCGGGTGAAGCTGTGGATAGTCCTCAGATTACCCAGGTGAAGCTTCAGACTTGCACATTATCCGGGTAAAGTGCAAATTTTTCAGCTCTTCCAGACTGTTACCCAAGGGCAGTTGGTTAGTCCTAAGATTACCCGGGTAAAGTCCGAAATTTTAATTTTTTTGCAGCTTTACCCAGTGGTTTTGGGTAATGTCAGGATTACCCGGGTAATCCTAGGATTAACCGCACTTCGGGCTTTACCCGTAACATATACATACACACAATAAAACTATATGTAATATATATATGTGTGTGTGTGTGTGTATATACTATATATATTTATACAATGTATTTACACACTATATAAATGCATGTCCTTATATATACTCTATATATAAACAAAATACATATGTATATTCATATATACTATTAAAACAGTAAAAATAAAACTAGTAAAAAAAAAATGCGTATTCATACAATTAGTTATTATTATATAAAAGAAAGGAAAGTCCCTTTTAAAATAAACGTCTATACGGGGGATTAAAGGGAATATACGAAGAAAGTTTTTTAATCCCTCTAAGAAATAAAAAAAAAAAAAGGCACTGGGAAAAATATAATCAAACACGTCTGTTCTTGCAGATAATTTTCAGTCTCTGATTAACGCCTGAAAATATCCTGACTTTGGTGTCTTTTGGTTTAACAAAACTGAATTATAAAAAAATTAAATACGAAAATAAATAAAAATAAATAGACAGCCGGAGTGGCCGGCGTGCAGGGATCGAAGCTTTTATATATTGAATTTGCAGCACTGTTTGCTGTGACGTGAAGGTAAAGGGAGCGCGCTGGTCCCATACTGACAGGTGCTCTCGGAGCGGCGGCGTCTGTTCATCGCTGAGGTTATGTAGTCAGACTTCACATTTCTGCCAAAACTCTCCCTCACGCCTTGATTCAAGAATTCATCACTCGCCATTGACGTCACGGGGTCAGGAAGCACAATGCAGATGACTTTGTTTATTTGTCACAGTAAAGTGACTTATATCCTGTTGTGAAAAGTGTGAAATGTCTTGTCTGCAGCCAGAGGGCTGACAATTAGCCAAACAAATCGCCTCCTCTGCAGCTAATTATCGAGAAGCGTCCGCAGCAGCGGGGACGTGACGCTTAGGCTAGGGTCAGACTAACGCATCTTTCGCGTTGTCCGTGAAAAAGTGCGTTCGAACGAATGGACGTATTTTTTCACGGAATACGCGATAGCGGTCATACGATGCGCATTTTCGTGCGTGATTTTGTACGGATCATCAATAAAACACTTTTTGCGTCTGGACGTTATGTTGGCCGGACATTAGCAGCGTCTGACGTCTCCTAATCACGCACACACGCCGCTAGCGGACGCAGCGCACTCTGTACGTCCGTACTAGCGGTTTGACGTTCTCGAAAAAATGCGTTCGTTTGCCACTTGCGTTGCGCAGCCGGACTTTCGTGCGACCGTACTTCGTATATTGGCCGTCATTGCCCGTCATTTGCTGCTAGTGCGACCGTAATTAAGTTCGCCAGAACGCACGTTTAAAGTGCGCTAGTCTGACCCTAGCCTAATGCAGCTAGTCCTCAGGCTGCCAGACTACATTTCCCATTATCCTTTCCCGCTTTCCAAGTCAGCACAAAAAGAAAACGTACGGTCATATATATTTATGATGCAATTACAATTATTTATAAAGCACCAACATATTCCGCAGCGCCGTACGAGGGGTGGGAGAAAACAAAAATAATAATAAAATTCCGAAAGCGGCGATAATAATAATAATAAAAATAATAATAAATATTCAGAAAGCAACGAATTTCCGCCGAGTCGCACCGAGCGGTGCAATTTCGTGGCAGTTCGTCTATTCAGAAAGCTGTCAATTCTCCATATACTGGCGAATTACCAACGAAATACAGTGCAGTTTGTGGCAATTCGGTGATCTTCGCGGGCAACTAAATTGTCCCATAGAGAAGTAATGGTTAATCTATTCAGAGAACACCGAACTGCACCAGTGTCAGTGAAATGCCCTGATTTTCGGTGCTTCAGTTCGACAGGTTTAAACAGGAGAATCCCATAATATTCAATGGGGAAAAAAATGATATATATTTTTTTTAAATAAATAAATAATAAGGAACATTTTGATGTATTTTTTATAAAAAGATGTAGACAAAATTTTTGATTCCTAATTTATAATAAAAAGTTCTTTTATATTCTGTAACAGACCTTTTTAGTATTTTTTTTAAAAAAAGGTGCTTTTTTATTATTTAGACACATTTTATTCATTTTTATTGCTTAAAATACCTATTCGAAGAATAGCAGAGTTTGTGTTTTTTTCTGCAGTTCGGCGGTCTTAGGCGACGTTCAGCGGCTTCGAGTTCGGTGCAGTTCGGGGACCCTACGGTGAATAGTGATTTCACAGCAAGGTCGCGAAATGTAATCTACCATCAGGAATAAGTGGAGTTAAGGGCAACAACACGCGAGCAAAGCATCTTGGGAAACTTGCAGGGTTATTCAAAGAGATCCGAATGCCTGCCGAAAAGTAACCGAGCGCTGAAAATCAGTGTTCGGTTACTTTCTTGGCCATTCGGCTATTCAAAGAGCAGGCAATTCGCCAAATCCTGGCGAATTGCCTGCACATACGGTGCCTGTTCGGTGCCTGTTCGAGGGCAGTGAAATCCCCATAGAGAAGCAATGTTTCATCTATTCAGAGAACAAAAAACAGCAGTCAAAAGTTGCCGAATTGCCCTGCCATTCGGTGGCTTCATGCGGCAAATTTATTCAGGCGAATCCCATCCTTCAATGTTATAAATATTCCCATTTTAATTCAATATCTAATAAACTGTTGATTATAAAATTCTGCAGCAAAGAGTCTCTTCATTTATAGATTTTTTTAGCAAAAAAAAATTCCTTTTTTTTTTAACATTTTTTCTTTTTTCTGTAACAGCCCTTTTTATTATCATTCATTGGATCATATATAAATTTTACACATTTTCGCTCAGTAGTTTCTTTCCAAACAGCGTTTCACTTTTCAAACATTCAAGCGTACTGGTTTTTTTTTCCCACTCCATTCGTCTGCGGTGTTGGCTTTTTCCGACGACTGCGCTGCGTGTGATCAGCTCCTGCTCGGGTTTCTCCGGTGTCTTCGGCGGGTTAATCCAGATGTTTTTGCGGGTTTCGATGACCGTTCGCCCTCATTTTGCGGTGAGTTTTCGGCAAGTTTGTGGCAGTTTTTCCCTGCACTACGACGGCCCTGTGGTACTTGCTGAATACACCGCAGGGTCGCCGAAATGGGATCGCCGAATCGAACTGAATTGAAGAGAGCGAAAAGTCACCGAACGTGCGGTGACTTTTCGATTCTCTTTGAAATGACCCTGTTGGTTCTAAAGCACTTAGACGATCCCCTTTGGGTAACCGTTATCTGTTTTTTTTTTACCACTTTTTTCTTTTTTTGTGGGTCTTAGGCTGGGGTCAGACCAGCGCACTTTTAACGTGCGTTCTGGCGCACATAATTACGGCCGCACTAGCAGCAGATGACGGGCAATGACGGCCAATATACGATGTACAGCCGCACAAAAGTCCGGCCGTGCAACGCAAGTGGAATTTGAACGCATTTTTTTGAGAACGCCGAACCGCTAGTACGGACGTACTGAGTGCGCAGCTGCGGCATAGCGGCGTGTGTGCGTGATTAGGAGATGTCAGACCCTGCTAATGTCCAGCCTACATAACGTCCAGACGCAAAAAGAGTTTTATTGACGATCTGTACAAAATCACGCCCGAAAATGCACGTCGTCTGACCGTTTTTGCGCATTCCGTGAAAAAATACGTCAATGCATTCGGACGCACTTTTTCACGTTCGCGGGGAAAAATGCTTTCGTCTGACCATAGCCTAAGTGTGGATATTTATTTTGGTTCTAGCATTTTTTTATTCATTCCCTTTTTTCCCCAAACACACTCTATTTAACTTTTTTATGTTTTAAACACGCGTTCCCTCGTCCAAACCAAAAATTTGTTGAAATATAAATTCGGTTCGTCCGATGTTTCGTTTCGGATCAATTCAGACACCAGAAATACAGTCGAATCGACAAATTGTCCCATAGAGACCTAACATTTTGTTTATTTACAGGAAGAGGAATTGTGCCGAAATGACATGATGTCGATGTTTCCGTTCGATAGGTTATAATGTAAAAAATGTTATGTCTTTTTAATTATTTTTTTTAAAGACCATTTCTTCTTATTTTTACAAAAAACTTTTTTATTGTTTAAAAGCCATTTTTAATTTTTTTTGTATTTTTAATAAGTCTTTTCATTTTCTTATTCTTAAGTAGGGATGAGCCGAACACTCCCTGAGTTCGGTTCGAAGCCGAACCCGAACTTTCCAAATGTTCGGATCCGAATCCGAACCCGAACTCGAACTCCATGCAAGTCAATGGGGCTGAAAATTCGGTTTTTAGAGTGCCTTCCAAGAGGGCATATATGCTAGATATTTTCCATAAAAGGTGTATGGGGGTCCGGGTAGTGCCCTGGCGGACAGGAAACAAGGACAAAAAGTAAAAAAAAAAACGTTTTTAAAGGGACAGTGAGTTTTCCATGAAATAAGGTTTAAAAATAAAAATGAAAAATTCCTTCAAATATCGTGCCTAGGAGGTCCCCATAACCTGCCCGTGAAGTGATGGATTTCTAGGATGTATAGAAATATGTAAAAACCAAAAAATGATATTTCAAATGACGGTAAATGCTTTTCCTTTAATCTATCCATAAACAACTGCTTGGGGCGGCAGTCTGTATGAAAAGAGGAGACATTTTCGGACACGCAGAAAAAGTTTACTGATTTTTTGGCGGTGAAAAGCAGGAGAATGACTGGAGATGGAAAATTCTAGATCAAATAGCCGATTTGGAAAGTGAGATAAATGAGAGAATTTTTCTGGTTCTGGCTATTTTGACCTAGAATTTTCTCTTCAGTCATTCTCCTGAGTTTCACCTTTCTCTGAATAACCCTGTCAGGGTTATTCAGAGAACGGTGAAGAGCAGGAGAATGACTGGAGAATGGAAAATTCTAGGTCAAAATAGCCAAACCAGAAAAATTCTCCCATTTAGGCTAGGGTCAGATTAGCGAATTTTTAACGTGCGTTTAGGCGCACTTAATCACGGCCGCACTAGCAGCAAATGACGGGCAATGACGGCCAATATACGAAGTACGGTCGCACGAAAGTCCGGCTGCGCAACACAAGTGGAAAATGAACGCATTTTTTCAAGAACGCAGAACCGCTAGTGCGGACATACAGAGTGTGCTGCGTCCACTAGCGGCGTGTGTGCGTGATTTGGAGACGTCAGACCCTGCTCATGTCCGGCCAACATAACGTCCAGACACCCAAAGTTTCCTGGTTTGGATCCGTAAAAAATAACGCACAAAAATGCGCATCGTATGACCGTTTTCGCACATTCCGTGGAAAAATACGGCAATGCGTTCGGACGCACTTTTTGACGGTCGCTGCGAAAAATGCGTTAGTCTGACCCTAGCCTTATCTCACTTTCCAAATCGGCTATTTGGTCCAGATTGTTCTCTTTTCCTGCCATTCTCCTGGATCTTGGATGTCAGCCCAGCACTCCGGGACCCCGCGGCGCAATTAGATGTCATTGCGGCGGCGCGATGACATCTAATTCAGGCCCCCCCCCCCCGCATGTCCGGAGGAAGTGCCTGAAAGGGAGGGGGGGAGGTCCTTCGGACCTCTCTCCCTCCCGATCGCCGGGGGGCAGAGGCTTAATCCAGGCACCGTTTGGAAGGGCACAGCCTGCCCTTCCGAACGGTGGCTGTGATTAACCCCTGGGGAGCCGGATCACGAATCAGTGCTGAAAAGCGCCGGATCGTGATCCTCTCCTGGAGCTGGCCGACATCTTGGATGTCGGCCAAGCCTCCAGGAACTCCCCCTAAGGACTGGCGTCATGGTGCATAGTACGATGACGCCAGTCCTGGAGTTAACCCCTAGCTGCCACCAATGGTGGAGATAGGGGGTTCCAGTGAACCCCCTATCTCCCGATCCGTGGCAGCTAGGGGTTAATGTTTGATATCGTTGGATCGGCCAGAGCATGGCCTTTACAAGGATACCAAACATGAGCATGAAAAATGTTTTTAAAAAAAATAAAAAATAAAAATATTTAAAAGAGAATTCAAAAAAAAATAAACAAGTTTTTTTTTGTTTTGTTAATGCAGCAACATTGTACCCATTTCAATTATAATGTGAACAATAATGCTGCACTAATGATTTTTGTATGCGGTGCGTTTGTTAAAAAAAGCGATATTTTCCCCCAAAAAAAATGTAACGAGACCCCATTTCTAATTTTTTTAACAAGCGCACCCCATACAAAATATAACCGCAAACGATCGCATGTTAAAAAACACTTTACACATAATAAATTATTGAAAATTCTAATTTTATTGCATTTTTTGTTATAATATACAGACATGACATAACGTATACATATAATAATGACATATTATGAATCTGCCAAGTCTGCCAGAAAGAACGATATATAATTTATCTGGGTCATATATCAAAATATGGCTACAAAATGCGGTTAAACATGATGAGCAAAAGCAGTAAAAATGACCTCAGCACAGAGGTGTGAAAAGCCTCAGCAGCGAAAGGGTTAAATGCAGCATATTAGGATGTTTTAGGGAAATTAATTCTCAAATCTCAATCAGAAGCAGACACCACCCCACCCTCAGTATAGTGTACAATGTATCAAATTGATTACCAGACTAAAAACACCTGGTGTTATGCCCGTTTGTGAACAGAGGTCTTTTAGAGTTGATAATCTTTCCACGTACACATTAGTTTTTAATTCAATATCTAATAAACCGTTGCTTATAATATTCTGCAGTAAAGAGTCTCTTTAATTCTAGATTTTTTAGTATTTTTTTAAGCATTTTCTATACTTTTTTCAAAATTTCTTTTTTTTTTAGAACTCGAACCGAACACACCCAAAAAGTTCGAAATTCGCGAACTTTCGAACTGCCAAAGTTCGGGTCGAACTCCGAACCCTCTGAACCCGAACAGCTCATCCCTATTCTTAAGTGACTTTTTTTTTTTTTTTTTGCTTCAGCGTAACAAATTCGATTCGAAATGATTTGTTATATACCGATTCATTTCGGATGTGCCTGATACACAATTCGAATTTCGGGAATTACTTCCAAAGTACGAAACTCTGAAATTTCGGACAAATTGGGATTCGTTCTGAAACGAATCTCAAGCGTCTAATCGCTTTTGCAAAATCACTAAACACCCGGGTTTAATAGATATTATTCTTCCCCGAATGAGGACTTGAGCCGTGAATTGCCAGTTGGGTTGGAATAGCTCATTTATCAGCTAGCTACAAATTAACGGCTCTTTACAAAGTATAAGAGCTGCTAATCCACAGCAATGGTTCTCCTAGTGATAGGGGGGCGCATAGCTACTGTAGGGGGACGTGGGGGATCAGCGTAAAAAGAAAAATCTGAAGAAGTTACATTTTGATCTATTATAATATTGTTATAATTTTCAATGTTTCAACAGAAAAACAAAGTGTATCGATTGCAGATATTTCAATTAAAATAACCTTTAAAATTCTTTAAATCTTCAAAATTTTAAGTGATATTATTGGGTAGTCAGCGATGGGTGGGGGTGCCAGATTTTTTTATAGATCTAATAGGGGGAGTGACCAACAAAAAGTTTGAGACCCACTGATTTTCAACAAACAGGCTCAATGCCTGAGCCACAAGAATATCAAGTTGTTTGGAACGTTATGTACTAGCTTATTGGCTCGGCTGGAATAGGGCCCAAAACTTCAGTGTGAGCTGTTGTGTTTTGTAAGGCTTGTGTAGGGTAAGCCCGACATGTTTTGGGGCAAGTTCAAGGGTTAAAGCTCCATCCACTGCCCACCTTCAGTCTGTCCCCTGCCCAACTTTGTCCTCCACCCTGTCCAGGCTGTTTCAAGGATCTTCTCTGATCCTGCTTAAAAATAAATTAAGCAGCACAACCCAGGAGGTACCACTTACACCAATGGAAGCCGCCATGATGCTCATCTTCAATGCTACAGCCATTGAGAAGATAGCATTTTATTCAAGGGTTTTACCTGGCAATAAAAAGATTGAGAGCTGCGGCTTTTTGGTTATATTAGTGAATTTGATGAAATTATACCCCCAATTCCCCAATTCATTGTTCCTGTTTGTCTAAAACAAACATCAACCCATTGACACCCAAGAGTGAGTTATCTTGATCTTGAATTGTAATGCATTGAAAAGCACTCATTAGCATATCAAAAGAACATTTTTTAAAGAAAAAGTTAGTGTGTACCTTGTAGAGAAACAAAATCCTTTGTTTCATGTCTCTCAAAGCACCCTGAAGAGACATTAAACCATTTGCAAATAGCAGTCTTAAACCTCACTGTAACAAAAGTTCAAATAGATTACTGCTCCGTTACGGCTGTCACGGAGAGGGCAGAATACAGGGTGAGCTGTGGGGTCACTCACTGCTGTACAGGGATAAGATTCAGGGGGTTATAATGACTGAAAATCCCTGTACAGTACAGATACAAGGTGTTGCTGTAATTCCCATACACAGGCATTATGCAGCACATACAGATACAAGGTGTTACTGTAATTGCCATACACAGGCATTATGCGGCACATACAGATACAAGGTGTTACTGTAATTGCCATACACAGGCATTATGCAGCACATACAAATACAAGGTGTTGCTGTAATTGCCATACACATGCATTATGCAGCACATACAGATACAAGGTGTTGCCATAATTGCCATACACAGGCATTATGCGGCACATACAGATACAAAGTGTTGCTGTAATTGCCATACACAGGCGTTATGCGTCACATACAGATACAAGGTGTTGCTGTAATTGCCATACATAGGCATTATGCGTCACATACAGATACAAAGTGTTGCTGTAATTGCCATACACAGGCATTATCCGGCACATACAGATACAAGGTGTTGCTGTAATTGCCATACACAGGCATTATGCAGCACATACAGATACAAGGTGTTGCTGTAATTGCCATACACAGGCATTATGCAGCACATACAGATACAAGGTGTTGCTGTAATTGCCATACACAGGCATTATGCAGCACATACAGATACAAGGTGTTGCTGTAATTGCCATACACAGGCATTATGCAGCACATACAGGTACAAGGTGTTGCTGTAATTGCCATACACAGGCATTATGCAGCACATACAGATATTGCATTGCTTATAATCTCATTATGATCACTATAAATCCCCATAAGCAGGAGATCTCACCATTTTATTACCTGTCTGCAGCACATTTACTGCACCTGACACAAAGACAATTTCTGTCTGTATGCTGATAACGCAGACCCTGTGTGACATTGTGTAAGATAAAGGACACCATCAAGAACTCAGAATCTTACATTTCAACAATATTTCTGTAAAAGTTAAACAGATACAAAAAAAGTTAAAAATGAGCAAATTAACATTATTTTAATTTTCTTAAATATCTCAGAGTAACA
Organism: Leptobrachium leishanense; assembly: GCA_009667805.1. Lineage (NCBI taxonomy): Eukaryota > Metazoa > Chordata > Amphibia > Anura > Megophryidae > Leptobrachium > Leptobrachium leishanense. The sequence goes on from CM019070.1 coordinate 23,036,988, forward strand.
GTTTCTGTGCGAAACTTCTATTTTGCCCTATATTTAATCGTTAACTTCACATCCCATGTTTCAAACGAATGTTAGGATAAAAAAAAAATTCACAAAAATTGCTTGGTAGTGAAGGGGTTAATATCCTGAAACTATCCTGGCTGTTTAGGATATATAGTGAACCCCCTTAACATCATAAATAGTGAGCCCTGGCAAAATTTTCCTATTAAAATAGGAGAGGTGTGATAAAGCTTCAGTCGCTAAAACAATGTATCAGTTATACCGCGCTCTGAAGGTGTGTCCTTTCACTGAAGCAACACTTTCCAGCACCGGCTGTTTAATTGATCTGTGTTTTTTAAAAGGCGTTTATGGCTCCTTAAGACATATTACATGGGTCGGCGATGTGGAAATATAGGTGTCATCGTCTTCCTGTAATCCCAGGAAACCTGTTTGAGATTTGCCAGAGTTCCTGGAGCTGAACGGCGGGTATAGACGAGGCGAAGCAAACATTGCGCATTAATTGTGTCAATAAAGGAGGACGTTTGCCGTTTCCTTTTTCATGAGATCCGGCGCTTTCTTCATCCCAGCCTGTCTCGTGCTCCCAGGTGATCAAATAAGTCATTTAAAAATGATTTGGGTGACCCTGACATCCGCAAGGATATGCGAACTACAGATCCCATTATGCTCAGGCAGCCTTTTTGGTCAGCTATCAACGGGGCTGCAGTGAAATGAGAAAAAATGTTGATTTAACCCCTTCGCTACAAGCGCTTTTTGTTTAAAAATTAATTTTTTTAAGATTTATTTGAAACACTGTATGTGAAGATAACAATTAAATATAGAGTAAAAAAATCGACATTTTGCACAGAAATTGTTATTCCAAGATAGTTAAAAAATTTAAAGAATTCAAATTTGCATATTTTAAATTTTTCGTTTATTCATTTATCCTTTACAGAAATATTACTGGGATGAAAGGTTCTGAACTCTAGATGGCGTCCCTTATCTCGCACAATGTCACACGAGGTCTGCATTATCAGCATACAGGCAGAAATAGCCTTTCAGGGTTATTCAAAGAGATCCGAATTGTTGCCGAAAGGTAACCGAACAGTGACGGTTACCTATCCTGGCCATTCGGCTATTCAGAGAGCAGGCAGTTCGCCAAATGCTGACGAATTGCCTACACATATGGTGCCTGTTCGAGGGCAGTGAATCTCCATAGAGAAGCAATGCTTCGTCTATTCAGAGAACAAAAGCCAGCAGTGAAAAGTTGCTGAATTGCCCTGCTGCTCGGTGGTTTCACGCGACAGGTTTATTCAGGCGAATCCCATAGGCTTCAATGTTAAAAAATATTCCCGTTTTAATCCAATATCTAATAAACCGTTGATTATAATATTCTGCAGTAAAAAGTCTCTTTATTTATAGATTTTTTTCAGATCTTTTAGGCATTTTTCAGGATTTTTTTGCGAAAAAAAATTTCCGTTTGTTTTTTTAAATCGGTTTGCGGTAGCTTTTCCCTGCACTTTGACGGCCCTGTGTTGCTTGCTGAATACACAGCAGGGTCGCCGAAATGGGATCGCCAAATCGCACCGAATTTAAGGCTAGGGTCAGACGAACGCATTTTCGCGTTGTCTGTGAAAAAGTGCGTTCGAACGAATGTACGCATTTTTTCACGGAGTACGCGATAGCGGTCATACGATGCGCATTTGCGTTCGTGATTTTGTACGGATCATCAATAAAACACTTTTTGCATCTGGACGTTATGTTGGCCGGACATTAGCAGTGTCTGACATCTCAAAATCACGCACACACGCCGCTATGCGGCCGCAGCGCACTCTGTACGACCGTACTAGCGGTTTGACGTTCTCGACAAAATGCGTTCGTTTGCCACTTGCGTTGCGCGGACGGACTTTCGTGTGACCGTACTTCGTATATTGGCCGTCATTGCCCATCATTTGCTGCTAGTGCGGCTGTAATTAAGTGCGCCAGAACGCACGTTTAGGCTAGGGTCAGACTGAGGCAGTGCGAACGCGCGTGCAGGCGCACTTAATCACGGCCGCACTAGCAGCAGATGACGGGCAATGACGGCCAATATACGAAGTACGGTCGCACGAAAGTCTGGCTGCAAGTGGAAAATGAACGCATTTTTTCGAGAACGTAAAACCGCTAGTACGAACGTACAGAGTGCGCTGCGTCCGCTAGCGGCGTGTGTGTGTGATTTGGAGACGTCAGACGCTACTAATGTCCAGCCTATATAACGTCCAGATGCACAAAGTGTTTTATTGATGATCCGTACAAAATCACGGACGAAAAATACGCATAGTATGACCGGTATCGCGTACTCCGTGAAAAAATACGTCCATTCGTTCGAACGCACTTTTTCACAGACAACGTGAAAATGCGTTCGTCTGACCCTAGCCTTAAAGTGCGCTAGTCTGACCCTAGCCTAAGAGATCGAAAAGTCACAGAATGTGCGGTGACTTTTCGATTCTCTTTGAATAACCCTGTTTGTGTCAGTAAATGTGCTGCAGACAGATAATAAAATGGTGAGATCTCCTGTTTATGGGGATTTGTAGTGATCAGAATGAGATTATTAGCAATGCAATATCTGTATGTGCTGCATAATGCCTGTGTATGGCAATTACAGCAACACCTTGTATCTGTATGTGCTGCATAATGCCTGTGTATGGCAATTACAGCAACACCTTGTATCTGTATGTGCCGCATAATGCCTGTGTATGGCAATTACAGCAACACCTTGTATCTGTATGTGCCGCATAATGCCTGTGTATGGCAATTACAGCAACACCTTGTATCTGTATGTGCCGCATAATGTCTGTGTATGGCAATTACAGCAACACTTGTATCTGTATGTGCTGCATAATGCCTGTGTATGGCAATTACAGCAACACCTTGTATCTGTATGTGCCGCATAATGCCTGTGTATGGCAATTACAGCAACACCTTGTATCTGTATGTGCTGATAATGCCTGTGTATGGCAATTACAGCAACACCTTGTATCTGTATGTGCCACATAATGCCTGTGTATGGCAATTACAGCAACACCTTGTATCTGTATGTGCTGATAATGCCTGTGTATGGCAATTACAGCAACACATTGTATCTGTATGTGCCGCATAATGCCTGTGTATGGCAATTACAGCAACACCTTGTATCTGTATGTGCTGCATAATGCCTGTGTATGGCAATTACAGCAACACCTTCTATCTGTATGTGCTGCATAATGCCTGTGTATGGTAATTACAGCAACACCCTGTATCTGTATGTGCCGCATAATGCCTGTGTATGGCAATTACAGCAACACCTTGTATCTGTATGTGCTGCATAATGCCTGTGTATGGCAATTACAGCAACACCTTGTATCTGTATGTGCTGCATAATGCCTGTGTATGGCAATTACAGCAACACCTTGTATCTGTATGTGCTGCATAATGCCTGTGTATGGCAATTACAGCAACACCTTGTATCTGTACTGTGCAGGGATTTACACTCATTATAACCCCCTGAATCTTATCCCTGTACAGCAGTAATTGACCCCACAGCTCTCCCTGTATTCTGCCAAATCCCTGACTGCTGGAATAAAGCAGTAAAGTCTGTTGTGATTTTTGTTACAGTGAGGGTGAGGGCTGCTCCTTGCAGCTTCTTTACAGTAATACAGGCTGACAGGAGTGTGTTCTCATTGGGAAATTCTTTGTTTTCACAGGGAGTACACCATACCATACCATTCTTGCTTAATACAATCTTGCAATGAAGGGTATTCAAAAGGGGTTTTATTGGCTAATTATTGCTTTCCATTGTATTCTAATGCAGAATTGAGTTTACACATGTTTGGTGGTGAAAGGACGTAAATGGTGATCTGTGATTCTGCTTCTTTCCTCTGCTCACGTTGAGCGTCTGATCCCAGCCCATCGGCACCAAACCCAGCCAGGATTTGTCATACGCTGCCAACATGATGTTTGATTAAATCATTTTACGGTGTAACGTGCCCATGCAAGCAGCAACTCACCCGCTTCTCAAACAGAGCGCGTCACGGAGATCCTGTTCGTGTAACTGTTTACCTTTTTTAGTTATTTTTAAAAATAATTTCCTCCTGCTCTCCTAATTGTAAGAGAGCGAGTCCCCAAGACACGATCATTTCTTGGAAATGTAAGGACATGTAAGGGAAGCGTGACACGAGGAGCAGATCGCAGAGGACAATCATTTTTTGCAAGAACCTAGGGAAGTCACTATGGGAAATCCTTTAAAAGCTGCGCAAACGAAAAACACCAGCAGAACTCACTACTCACCGCAGGGCCCCCGAAGTCCGCCGAACGTGGAGCCTGTATTTCTGGTGCTGAATTGATCCAAAACGAAACAACAGACGAACCGTATTGATGTTTCAACGAATTTTCGGTTTGGACGAGGGGAAGACGTGTTTAAAACATAACACAGTTTATTGAATTTTTTCAGGGGGGAATAAATATTAAAAAAAATGCTAGAACTAAAATAAATATCCAAGCTAACACCCCCCAAAAAAATAAAAAAGTGGTAAAAGTTTGACCAAAGAAAAACAAAATCTGCTTTTCTTCTAATAGGTGTTTCAAGCAATAAAAACAGTAGCATCACTCTTGATGAAGCCGTGATTCGAAACGGCGAAACGCGTCGAGTCTCTACTCTGAGTATGATACTCTGTTTTAACAGACACTATATCTATTTCTAATTTATTACTTATGCGTTTCTGGTAACTATTGGGTTGTTAATTCTGTTCTGTGGCGCGGCCACCTTGTGTGTATACCTATGTCTAAGATTGGCAAGTTACAAACTGTTCAGCCATAATACTGTGCAGCAGTAAACTTTACTATAAATTAATCAAATGAGGTTTTCTAGCTGGGTCATAATACTATTACTTATGTGCCAGTAAAACAGTACGTTTATTAACCAAATGAATTTCCTCGGCTGAGCCATATTGCTCTATGCTTGTGTACAAGACAAACTGCGTGTTATTTAACCAAATGAAGTACTCTTGCTGGGCTATATTACTATGTGCTTGTGTGAAAAACAAACAGCGTGTTAACTATCTATATGAAGTTCTTTGGCGGGGCCATATCACTATACAAATAGCTTGTTAATCAACCAAATGAAGTTAGAAACATAGAAAAATGTCGTCAGATAAGAACCTTTCGGCCCATCTAGTCTGCCCAATTACATGGATACTTTACCTGGATTTATCTTTTGTTTAGGATAGCCTTATGCCTATCCCATGCTTGCTTAAATTCAATTACTGTTTTGGCCTCTACCACTTCTACTGGAAGGCTGTTCCATGTATCCACCACCCTCTCAGTAAAATAATGCTTCCTGATGTTACTTTTAAACCTTTGCCCCTCTAATCTAAGACTATGTCCTCTTGTTTTGCTACTTTGTTTACTTTTAAATATACTCCCTTCCTCTACCTTGTGGATTCCCTTTATGTATTTAAATGTTTCTATCATATCTCCTCTGTCTCATCTTTTTTCCAAGCTGTACATGTTAAGATCATTAAGCCTTTCCTGGTAACTTTTCTCCTTCAAGCCGTACACCATTTTAGTAGCCCTTCTCTGAACTCTCTCTAAGATGTCTATATCCTTCTGGAGATACGGTCTCCAGTACTGCACACAGTACTCCAAGTGAGGTCTCACCGGTGCTCTGTACAGTGGCATGAGCACTTCCCTTTTCCTACTGCTAATACCTCTCCCTACACAACCAAGCATTCTGCCAGCATTTCCAAGCATTCTGCCAGCATTTCCTGCTGCTCTATTACATTGACTACTTAACTTTAGATCCTCTGAAATAATAACCCCTAAATCCCAACCCTCAGATGTTGAGGTTAGGACTGTATCAAATATTCTATATTCAGCCCTTGGGTTTTTACGTCCCAGGTGCATTATCTTGCACTTATCCACGTTAAAACTCAATTGCCACAGCTCCGACCATTTTTTTAGTTTACCTAAATGAAGTTCCTTGGCTGGGCCATGTTGTTATATGCTTGTATGCAATACAAACAGTGTGTTAATTAACTAAAACAAGTTTTCTTGTGGGTCATACTGCTATGTGTTTGTGTGCAAGACACAACAGCGTGCTGTTTAACCAATGAAGTTCCTTGCCTGGGCCATATTGTTGTTTGCTTTTGTGCAGATAAATAGCGTCATTGAATTACTCCAATGTAGTCCCTTCGTTGGGCCATAATGTTATGCGCTTGTGTGCAAGACAAACAGCGTGCTAACTAACCAATTTAAGTTCTTTGGCGGGGTCATATTTTTTGTTTATGTACCTTACCTAATAACGTGCCAATTAATATTTGAAGCTCTCTAGCTGGGCTATATGGTTATATGCTCGTGCGCTAGATAAACAGTTGCTATGCCTTTCTAATTACAATCAGTGACAACAGTGTGAGTTTTTTCGGCGTTAAGGCTGGGGTCAGACTAACGCAGTATTAACGTGCGTTTAGCAGCACTAAATCACGGCCGTGCTAGCAGCAAATGACGTCCAATGCCGGGCAGCATACGAAGAACGGCCGCACAAAAGTGTGGCTGCGCAACGCAAGTGGCAAACGAACGCATTTTATCGAGAGCGTCAAACCGCTAGTACTGACGTACAGAGTGCGCTGCGTCCGCTAGCGGCGTGTGTGCGTGATTAGGAGACGTCAGACGCTGCTAATGTCCGGCCAACATAACGTCCAGACGTAAAAAGTGTTTTATTGATGATCCGTACAAAATCACGGACGAAAATGCGCATGGTATGACCGCTATCGCGTGTTCCGTGAAAAAATACGTCCATTCGTTCGAACGCACTTTTTCACGGACAACGCGAAAAATGCGTTCGTCTGACCCTAGCCTTAAACTGCTAGGTACGAGTCATTATAATAAATGTTTGACGGTATTTTAAACCTCGCTTTCGAATTCCGAGGGCTGTATTTTTGCTAAATCGATTAATGTTTTGTTCCAAGAGGGTGGAGACTGTGTTTCTTTAGATGGTAATATTTAATATACCTCTCCTGCTTACCCCTTGGATACTCTGCGCTGCGGAATATGCTGGCGCTTTATAAATAAAGAATAATAATAATAATACTCTGCAATATCCCTCCGCAATTGCCCACTTGTCTCTCTGACATCGGTGTCTATGTTTTACACCCATAGCCGCGCTTTGACAGCATGCATATTGGTTTTTGACCTTTCTTTACACTGAGGTACCCACACATATATACTCGGTATAGCTTCATATTTTGTTTTGTACTACTTTTTTTGGGGATCTAACCTTAATTGCCTATATGTTGCTTAGGCTAGGGTCAGACTGAGGCAGTGCGAACGCGCGTGCAGCCGCACATAATCACGGCCGTGCTAGCAGCAGATGCCGGGCAATGACGGCCAATATACGAAGTACGGTCGCACAAAAGTGCGGCCACGCAACGCAAGCGGCAAACAAACGCATTTTTTCGAGAACGTGAAACCACTAGTACTGACGTACAGAGTGCGCTGCGGCCGCTAGCGGCGTGTGTGTGTGATTAGGAGACGTCAGACGCTGCTCATGTCCGGCCAACATAACGTCCAGACCCAAAAAGTGTTTTATTGATGATCCGTACAAAATCACGGATGAAACTGCGCATCGTATGACCGCTATTGCGTATTCCGTGAAAAAATACGTCCATTCGTTCGAACGCACTTTTTCACGGACAACGTGAAAAATGCGTTAGTCTGACCCTAGCCTAAGGTGGTACAGTTAATTGAGGTCCTAACAGGACATTTGCTACGCCGATATTATTTTCTACCTCTTTTTGTGATATACCAGAACGTATAATCATTATCCTCTTTGTGTGTTTTTTATATAGTCTGTTTATTTATTTTTGTGTGGATTGTTTACATTATTGTCCTTAATAAAATTGTTGTTGTTGTTTTCATAAATCGAATTTTTGTGTTATCCCCTTCCTTTGGAAGTATTTTTTACTTCCTCTATATCGTTGTATATTTCAAGCAATAAAAATGCATGAAAATGTGTGGAAATAATAATATAAAAAATTTAAAAAATAATAAAAAGGTCCATTACAGAATAATAAAAAAAATCTAAAATTTCAAATAAAAAAATAAAATAAAAAATTAATTAAGTAAAAAGTCGTTATGCTTTTTTAAAATGATAATATTTTTTACACTGAATGCAATGGGATTCCACTGTTTAAAACGTTAAACCTGTCTAACTGAACCACCAAAAATCGGTGCAGTTCAGCGTTCTCTGAATAGATTAAACATTACTTCTCTATGGGACAATTTAGGTGCGGACGAAGATCACTGAATTGAAGCGAACTGCAATTTCGCTGTCATTTTGCAAGTATTTGGTTGACATGGTTTCTGAATAGACGAACTGCCACGAAATTGCAATGTATGGCGAAATTCAACGTTCGGTGCAATTCGGTGGCAGGTTTGCTGCTTATTTAATAATCCCTAGACAAGTGAACATGAAAAAAGTAAGTGAGCGCAGATTCAGAGATTTGCACTGAATGTGGGAATATCTCCTACACCTTGTACAGCGCTGCGGAATGTGTTGGCGCTTAATAAATAATATAATCTCCTGTTCCTAACCTGAATGTCTATAGTTTTTTTTTTTTAACACTTCATCTTTCGTTAGAGCAGGGGTCAGCAACCTTGTTTTGGAACTACATCTCCCATGATGCTCAGCTATTCATTAGAATGACTAAACCTCATGGGAAATGTAGTTCCAAAACATCTGTAGAGCCAAGGTTGCTGACCACTGCACTAGAGATTAAGGCAAGGGTCAAACGAATGCATTATTCGCAGCGACCGTCAAAAAGTGCGTCCGAACGCATTGACGTATTTTTTCACGTAATGCGCGAAATGGTCATACGATGCGCATTTTCATGCGTGATTTGTTACGGATCCAAACCAGGAAACTTTTTGCGTCTGGACTAGGCTTGTGCACCGATTTTTTTTCGGTTCGATTCGGTTCGATTTTTCGGATTTTTAAACTTTTCGATTCGGCTCGTTTCGACCGATTTCTGTTTTGATTCGGTTCGGTTCGACTCGTTTTTCGAATTTTCGTGTCACTTTGCTCGTTTTTTGTATCGACTTTTCGTAATTTCGGAAATTTTCGTTTTTTCGGAACGTCTGTTCTCCTCGTTTCAAAGCAATAAATTTCGATTTGACACATTTCAAGTCCATTCGAAAATTCCGAAAATATTTCGTTTCGGCTCGGAAAACTTTTCGGATCTGACATTTTCGGATCTAAAAATTTTCGGAAAATCGGCCGCATCCGAAAACACGAATCGGGAAATTTCGTGAAAATTCCGAATTTCCGAAACGCACATCCCTAGTCTGGACGTTTTGTTGGCTGGACATGAGCAGCGTCTGACGTCTCCTAATCATGCACACACGTCGCTATGCCGACGCAGCGCACTCTGTACGTCAGTACGAGCGGTTCTGGGTTCTCTAAAAAATGCATTCGTTTGCCGCTTGCGTTGCGCGGCCGAACTTTCGTGCGGCCGTACTTCGTATATATTGGCCGTCATTTGCTGCTACTGCGGCCGTGATTAAGTGCGCCTAAACGCACGTTAAAAATGCGTTAGTCTGACCCCAGCCTAAGTCATGATTTAATGCTGAAATCTCACCTGTTTGATAGGATATCACATTGATCGGTCAACAACAGTGTAAATCCCACTTTATCTAACCCTCTGCCGCTCAGAATGGGAATTTCAGTGCATGACGGTCTATGTTGTTGCTGGGTGTTATAAGCGCTGCTCTTCGTGACAGCATAGACCGCCACGCCATCTATAAATGGTTAACTAATCCATATGTTCTCTGGTGAGACCCCTGTCTTTCATGGAGCATTTTAATGATATTTTTCTACTTCTCCCGTATCTATGTCTTGGTGATGACGTCGTAGTACTTAAAAATGAAAAGTCGTTCCCACGCGTTACCGACATGGTCTATATACCATATAAAAATAAGGTTTCAGGTCCACAATGTGGAACCATGTGACGTTAGTTTCCAGATTAGTAAAATAGATGAAATGCTGGATTTACATGGCGGATCACGGGAGGACTGAGATGGTCCGAGACAGAGCGGAGACTAACAACTTGTGACATGTCTATCCATTTCAGCGTCCCACCAAACAATAATGCCAACGATTCATGGAGATAGTTCAGTGTCCTTATCGTTATGACTAATTTACTAATTAGAATTTCACAGAATACGGAGTGCTGGGGAGTTCAGACAATAGGGGCACTATATATGACCCTGATGTTCCTGGCAGCTCCTGCGTGGTGTGACGCAAGGAACCTTAAGAGCGCTGATTAGTATCTGAGCGGCTGATTGTGTTCGGGTATTCATTAATGTATAGAGTTTCAGCTCCTCCGTCTCCCTCTTGCATCTTTGTATCAGTCTGCAGAGCTCTATAAACTCTTGGCTGTATTGAAGTTTTTGCAAAATAACGAGAGGCTTTTAAAACCAAACATTTTTACCCATTCAGCCCTGGACGCATGAAACTCTAATTTCTAAACCAGTGCCGACTAGGAAACAATATATAGGAGGGCACATAATATGCCACTGTCAAAACTGGGAGGGGGGGCACTAATAATTTTCGCCACTAAATCATACCACTTAAAAAAACTAATTATATATAAATAAGGTTCCAAAATACCAGAGTAATGTGGTGCAATGATACCTTTTTTGTTGTACTAACCTGATACTTAAATTCAATATTTTATTCGCCGCAATTTGGCGAAATACCATGGCATGCCATGGCATGTAGCCTACCCATTAACCGCTAAAATGCCATTGGTCAAAGGAAAACATGAAATATATACACTGTGATGCATGTAGCCTACCAATTAACCGCTAAAATGCCATTGGTCAAAGGAAAACATGAAATATATACACTGTGATGCATGTAGCCTACCCATTAACCCCTAAAAAGCCATTGATCAAGGGAAAACATTAAATATATACACTGTGAGCATGTTGCCTACCCACAATCCCTAAAATGGCATTAATTACGGGAAAACAAGAAATATATACACTGTGAGCATGTAGCCTACCCACCAATCCCTAAAATGGCATTAATCAAGGGAAAACATGAAATATATACACTATAATGCATGTAGGCTACCCATTAACCCCCTAAAATGCCAGTAATCAAGAAAAAAATAAAATGTATATTGTGGGGGATGAAGCTTGCCTAATAGCCCTTAATATACAGCTAAACCAAGGGGGAAAAGAAAGTAATACACAATGTTATATATAGTCTGACAATTAACCCCGTCTCTGCTGAGCCATTATAACCCTGTGAAAAAAGAAAAAGTTTCACTTTTATTTTATAATTTATGATTATTATTTATTTTTTTTACACTGAATATGGACATGTTGGGTATCATTTGAAAGGCCAGAATCTGTCTGATTGGCCATGTATGACGCACAGGGATGGAGATAAAGCAGTCCAAAGGAAGTAGGGGAAGCTGGATGCTGATCCCTGGGGGGGGCACATGAGGAGGCAAGAGGGCTTCCCTGTAGTGCCGCATATGTTCTAAACAGTTAGTCCAGGTATCAGACCTCACACAGGCTGGATGCGACATGAAGCTTGTTGTGAAACCAAATAAAGTTTAGATTTGTTTGAACAAAGAATGACCTTTATTTCCAGCAAAAGTAATGTTTTGCAACATTGCAGAATGCTCAAATGTTTTTGTTTTGGTAATGAAAGAAACGATACATTGTTATGGCTGAATAAATCTGAATATGTAGGGAACTGTATAAAATATGCGCTGCTACATTGTTAATTTAAATAATATCTCCACAAACGGGTAAATATAAGTGAAGATACCATGCGACTGGAAGGCGACGAGAGGTGACGATGGGTGAATTGATAGTTTCAGGTATGAGGAAAAGCTAAAAATAATACATTTGTTTACTTTGGAGACAAAATAAATGTACAAAGTATACGGAACCAGCAGAAATAGTTTTATAATTCTGTCTTTCACCCTTTTGGAAATTTATTTTTAGGTATATTTAGATACCTGTCACCCAAACATGATTTTCTTCCTCCCAGGATTCCATGGTGTGAGTTTTACACATGAAAAAGAACAATAAAATTTAAAAAAAATTAGAGACAAATTTTTTCTTGCTATGGTAAGAATTAGACGTTGCTCTGTTATAGAAATATATTGATTTGCTGAGCAGTTCACTGGTAAAGCCATCAGTGGTGACTCTACAATTAGGCAAAATAGGCAGTCACCTAATTCCTCACTAAAATTAGGGTCTCACAGGATGGAATTTAAATGGAAGGTCACTAGGTTTGCATACACTATGGGCCCTGTTCCAGGTGAGCCCTTAGAACAGGGATATTGAACTCTGGCTGCTCAGATGTTGATAGCCTATAATTCCCAGAATCCTCTGAATGCAATAGATGGTCAGAGAATCATGGGAGTTGTGGTTCAGAAACACTTGTTGCCAGAGTTTGATATCCCTGCATTAGACTAACCGTTCAAGCTGATAATATTGCTGCTGCAGATGCAATATTAACAGCTCCAACCGCTATTTTAAGCAAGTGGCAAGCTTTGCATGCAGCTTGAGTATTGCGGCTGACTGCTGTAAAGTTTGCATAGGTCCCGTCTGTTTGTTTTCCTGGCAAAGCTTTCTCTCTTCTTTTGTCCCTCTGTAACCTGATCTTAGTTTTCCCTCCTCCTCCACTGCCAAACTGCTTTAAAGTTTCAGGGATGTTTCTCAATTATTTTTTTTAATAATTAGCTAAAACATGGTGCAGCTGATGCTGCTTCTCTGGTGTAGCCTCCGCTCCTCCTTTATACCTCTGTAACTTGATCTCAATTTTCCTTTCCCCTCCTCCACTGCCAAGCTATATCCTAATTTGCTATACGGTAAAGCTTTAGAAAGTTTTCTCAAACATTTATTTAGTTTTTTGCTTTTTAGATGAAACATGGCACTGCTGATGGGGTTTTTTTTCATGCAAATCCTCCTCTCTTCCTCTATCCCTTTGTAACCTGACCTCAATTGTCCTTCCCCCTGCTGCAGCTGCAGCAGCAACCAATAGCAGCTTTCTGCAGAAGAACAAACTATGTTCCATTGTAGATACTGCTCCTCCGCTCGAGCCTGGTAAAATAAGCATTTTAGCAATTTGAACAAATGTCTGCCTCCCAGGATGCCGACTTCGGCATCCAGGGCACGACACCTCCATGCCCATTATCTTCCTATATCACAGGAGTGGGAGGGAGAGTCTGCACTCTGTACAGCGGTAAGGAGGAGGAAGGAAAATTTAGATCAGGTTACAGAGGGATAGAGGAAGAGAAGAGGCTCTGCCAGGAAAACCGCATCGGCTGCACTAGGTTCCCTCTAAAAAGTGCTAAAAAATTGAGAAGCCTTCCTAGAGAGTTAAAGCAAATTATGATACAGTTTGGCAGTGGAGATTATATAGTTAAGGCACAAATAAACATTACAATTTCCAATTAAATAGATTGCAAGCTTCGAGGAACAAATTGTGGATTGCAAGCTCTCCAAAGCAGACCATGTGTGAACTCTTAGACATATCTCATGCTCTGTGGGGCGCATGGTGGAACCTTAAACTGTTTTCAAGTCTTCTAGAACCCAGTAGATGTTGTTTTAATATAAGATACTATGTAGCAGTAACATTGTTTAGTCTTTCTGTGGAATATTTATCCTGTCACCTCGATGTCTTTTATGAAACCGAACAATTAAAGCATCATTTCTTCTTCCCGGCACTCGCTGTACCTGATCTTTGTAAATAAGCTATTCTTCTTTATGATTAATAATCACATTCAAGGAACTTCAGTGTTTCCTGGCTGTTCTCATATATTCCTGACGGACGTTTCCTCTGACTTGGCGACAGGAAACCATACAATATCTTAAAAACAACCATTTTCTATGCGGCAGGTGGCTGTTATTCTTCATTATGTATTATCATGTCTGAAATAAAAACAGCTCGTGATTCATCCAGCGCTGTGAATAATAGGACGAAAAACTCCAAGATGACCGAAGTTTGTTTTTGTAGTGTTTGGTTGGGGGGGGGGGACAGGAAAATCTATAACAGGAAAACACAATGATGTTCTGTATGTCGTTAGGATAAATCATCAAAGGATTTCTAGACAATTGTTGTGCTCTGCTGGGAGAAACCTTATATGGGCTGGATACAGTGTCCTTCCGAATTCCAGAATACAGTGTATTCCTTTCAACCTTTTGTTTGCCGGCGGACCTGGAAAAAGATAATGCAAACGGTTTTGTAAGGAACATTATTTCAATACAAAAATAATAACTGCACAATGACATATCATGCAAAAGAATTAAGGATGGATAGTCCTTCACCCCCGTAATGGACTTCTGTTTTAGGGGCTCTACCATAATTTTGGGGTGTACAGGACCTTTATAGGCCATCTGTCAGACTCCATTGTCATATATCTCTATTTTTCAGAGAAATACCTTAAGTTAAATTAAAACTGCCAGTAAAAAAAAAAAATATATATATATATAAAAATAAAAAATATATAAGGGTTGTAGTGGAGGACAAAAAGTGAGATAAAAGGCCTCCACACTATAATAAATGTGTTTATTATTGCAGAAGCCACCTGCACATCACAGCAATTCGATGAATTGCATCCCAGAGCTCCTGCGCCACATTCCCCATATGCAGCAAGGAACTCTGGGTAGGATATGCAAATGACCCCTGTCTCGCTTTTATGCATCCTGGATCTGTTATTACACAGAACCCTAAAATCAATGCTATGCCACACCGTGGCTTTGTAGCAGAGATAAGGTTTATGCAACTGGTCAAAGCCACTCCTAGGACAGCGCTGTTTCGGGTTTGATGGACCCTCATCAGCAGGAGCTAGGCATGATGAGGTAAAAGTAGGGTAAGAGCAAATCTAGATAAACAATAAGAATAGCATAGCGTAATAACGTCACAACATTGACATATCACACTGGCCCCTTAAGGGTTGCACTCACAAAATTGTGGAAATATTCAGGCACATCAATAATGGCTGCTATCTGTTATCCCACTCTGGTCGCTTTTTGGAGTTGCCTGGCTCGGGACATAACCTCCGTGTTGCTTCCTTGGTGGAAAATGATACAGCTGCTGCCAATTGAAAGCGCTGGTGTAATCCCCATATGAAGTCCCAGTAGTCAGCAGAAGGACATATGCACTGACTCAACCGTAATTATAATGGAACTCTATGAAAACAATAAAATTGGGTGAAGTAACCAAAGATTCGACACGTTTCGAATCGATATGTCAATGTTGTGACGTTATTACGCTATGCTATTCTTACTGTTTATCTAGATTTGCTCTTACCCTACTTTTACCTGATCTCACTTGAACGTTTAGAGGAGGAGACGTTCCTAGAGCAAAATAAGATACGTATTTGTTTATTGTTTACTTTAAAGGGTTGTCACATATTCTGCCAGGCATGATGACCAGTTGCAGTGGATGCTTGGGACCCACAGGGCAAATCAGTATCTACAAGGGTTGTATTGGAGGACAAAAAGTGAGATAAAAGGCCTCCACACTATAATAAGTGGGTTTATTATCGCAGACGCCACTTGCACATCACAGCAACTCTATATATACACACAAAACAAACCAAGAGGAGAGCACTCCAACTCATACAATCAAAGACTTTAACAGAAGCTCACGCATTTAAAGATTTTAACAAATTTTAACCCTTTAAAGATTCCAACATCTCAACCTTTTCAATAGTTCAACACTTTTTAACCCATTAAATATTTTTTTCTAGGTTTTTAACATCTTTAAATGTATGAGCTTCTGTTAAAGTCTTTGTATGAGTTGGAGTGCTCTCCTCCTGCTTTGTTGTTTTGGTATATTATATATATATTATATTATTAATGTATATATGTTACGGGTAAAGTCCCAAGTACGGATAAACCTATAAGATTACATTGGTGAACCTGACGTTACCCAGGCAGCTTGAGGTAAAGCCTGAGATGAAAAGAAACATCTGGGTTTACCTGGGTAATCTGCAGACTAATCATCCCTCTTTGGGTAAAAGTGATTTTTTTTTAGGTTAGGGTTAAAGTCAGGGTTAGATTTGGGTGTTCATAGGTTTTGGCTAAACATTAAGCACCTCCAAAGTGTCAGAAAACGTGTTAACCAGTGGCGTTTGGGTAGTTCTGGGTTTACCCGGGTGAAGCCTGATGGACATCCTGGCAAACTGAGGATTACTTGGGTAAAGCCTAAAGTTTTAATTCTTAGGCAAAGCTGCCTGTAATCCTAGGTTTATCAGGACTTTGGATTTATATATATATATATTATATATATATAGCCACTGGGTAAAGTGTTTTCTGAGACTTTGCAGGTGCTTAAGGTTGACCCAACACCTATGATCACTCATATCCATGGCCAACCTTAACCTTAACATTGACCCTAAACCTGACCCTGACCCTTAAATCACTTTTACCCAAGGAGGGTGGATTAGTCTGCAGACTGCTCAGGTAAAGCTCTGTGTTTGATTTCATTTCAGGCTTTACCTAAAGCTCCTGGGTATTGTCAGGCTTGCCCGGCTAATCCTAGGTTTATCTGGACTTTACCCTTAACATATATATTACTGACAATATATAAAAAAACGCAGTAGAAAAAAAACGTACACACAATAGTTATTACTATTTATGTTTTCGTATCTGTCTTCTAGTCACTATAATAAGTGTCTGTCTTTGTCGTGTTACGGTACGTGCCGCTGTTTCCAGAAAAGGGTAACCCCCCCCCCCCCGTCTTGGCCAGATTGCATGGTCTGTGTATGTTTCTCCGTAATCCTGTTTTGTAAGGTGCCTACTGGCAGCTCGCCAGCGTTGAGTGGCAGTGATGTTAGCAGTGATGCTAATGGGTCTGCAAATTTCCTCTTTTCTGCGAAAAATTACACAGACTCACTCATTGCAGACCCGCAAGTGTTACGTCACCCTGAGAAGGCGGGTGTGTTATAGGAAATGTAACGTGTGAGTTATTTAGGTGTTTGTTTTATTATAAGTACTATTGGAAAAGCTGTTTGTGGATGTGGGGAGTTCAGATTTCTAAATACATTCTGAAACTGTATCTCTGCAGGCAGTCACAGTGTATCAGTGTAAGCATGGGTGTAGGATCTGGGAGGGATGGGTAGGGACGGGTTCCCACTGGTTTACCGTCTAAGGCCCCCATTACACTCCTCGCGCAGCGCATTTGCGCGAGGGCAAAACCATTTGCGCAGAACGTCATATGCTTCAATGTTAAAAATATTCCCGTTTTAATACAATCTATAACATAAAGGAGTAAGCTCCGGCGTGTCCGTCGCCAAAAAAACGGACTGCGCATGCGCGCACAACCAGCGGCAGTTGGCTGCGCACGCATGCAACTGCCGTGGCACGTGCCAGCTGTGCGCGTGCCGCGGCGGTTGGCTCAGTGAGACAGGGCGGCTCTATGGAATAGACGCGTCCAACAATGCGCGACGGAGACCGCCAGCAGCGCCGCAGGGTGAAGCAGAGGATCCCTTCTTCTCACTAACCCTGTGTCTGCCAGGAGGGGTAAGCTCGCTCCCCCCACCTCACCAGCCACACAGGGAGGGAGAGAGTGAGTGCCGCCCTGTCTCTGTTGTCTCCTCTGATCTGCCATGCACAATACCAGTATGCCATGCACAATACCAGTCTGCCAGCTTTGTTACCAGTCTGCCATGCACAATACCAGTATGCCAGCCATGTTACCAGTCTGCCATGCACAATACCAGTCTGCCAGCCATGTTACCAGTCTGCCAGCCATGTTACCAGTCTGCCAGCCATGTTACCAGTCTGCCATGCACGTTACCAGTCTGCCATGCACAATACCAGTCTGCCATGCACAATACCAGTATGCCATGCACATTACCAGTCTGCCATGCACAATACCAGTCTGCCAGCCATGTTACCAGTCTGCCATGCACATTACCAGTCTGCCATGCACAATACCAGTATGCCATGCACATTACCAGTCTGCCATGCACGTTACCAGTCTGCCATGCACGATACCAGTCTACCAGCCATATTACCAGTCTGCCATGCACATTACCAGTCTGCCATGCACGTTACCAGTCTGCCATGCACAATACCAGTCAGCCAGCCTTATTACCAGTCTGCCATGCACAATACCAGTGTGTCATAATTACCAGTGTGCCTAAATACCAGCCTGACATGCCATGCATACCACGTGCCATTATATATACGCATAAAGTAAATATATGCATAATGTATACGCTACAAAAAATGGCCGCCCAAGCCCAACACTAGAATGTTAGGGTTTGGCTTGAAGAAAAGGTGGCAACCCTACTGTCTATTCGACCCCTCACCGGCTCCCTCCATCGCCGTCGCAACGCTGCCGTCTGCACATGCGCACGCAAACCGCGTACTGCTGGCTACGTGTGCACATCCAACGGCCGCGGCAAGTGCACAGCCGGCGTGCGCGAGGGACAAAAAAAAATCCAATCCATTGGAGAGGCACACAGCCCCTCTCCAATGGATCGGATTATTTTTGTCCCTCACGGATCCCCCCCTGCCCTGAGTCTCCCCCGGAGGCTGTCTATTCGGCCCCTCACCGGCTCCCTCCCTCCAGCCTCCGGTTCCAGTTCCTGCTCATCTTCCTCCCGGAGCCCACAGGGTCCTGTTCCCATGAGTTTACAATCTAAGAGGGGAGAGGAACCTGCTCTGTCAGCTGTGCGTGCACCCATCAGAGCTGCTCAGTTGGCACTCCTGTTGCAGATGGTACGGCGACGGACGCGTTACAAACGCATTTTTATAGAGATACGCTTAGGACATTGACAAACAAATATGTGGACATGAATTCTGAGCTGCCGACAACAACAATAGCCTGCCCTCTGGGCACGCTTTCCACCTAGTATCTAATAAACCGTTGATTCTAAAATTTTCCAGTAAAGAGTCTCTTTATTTATAGATTTTTTAGGACCTTTTAAGCATTTTTCGAGATTTTTTTGCAAGAAAATTTCCGTTTTTTAAAAAACAAATTAAATGTTTTTCTTTTAAATTGTTTTTTTTTTTTGTAAAAGCCGTTTTTATTATCATTCTATGGATTTTATATGTAAATTTCAGACATTTTCGTTCTGTAGTTTCTTTGCAAACAGCGTTTCACTTTTCAAACATTCACGCATACAGAGTTTTTTTTTTTTCACTCCATTCATCTGCGGTGTCGGGTTTTTCCGGCGGCTGCTCTGCGCTGTGATCGGCTCCTGCTCGGGTTCCTCCGGCGTCTTCGGCGGGGTTAATCCAAATCTTTGCGGGTTCGGTGTGCGTTCGCGGTTCGCCCTCGTTTTGCAGTGAGTTTTCGGCGGGTTTGCGGCGGCTTTTCCCTGCATTACGACGGCCCTGTGGTGTTTGCTGAATACATCGCAGGGTCGCCGAAATGGGATCGCCGAATCGCACCGAATTGAAGAGAACGAAAAGTCACCGAACATGCGGTGGCTTTTCGATTCTCTTTGAATAACCCTGATAGTATATAATACAATAAATAAACACATATGTAACAGCAACTGGGGTTTACTGGTCTCCGGTTTGTGGACCAGACCCAAACCTGTTACAGCGTCCGTCCCTTCTCTCCAGTCAAGCAGATCCGCAGCAGCTTTCCTTCTCTCAACTCTCAGCCAGAACTAGAGGGAGTGCTGTATATTTCTAAGTATCTCTCTCCAAACACCAGAAAAGACTTGGTGCATGGAAGTAGAATGATCTTTAAATTGAAATGGGGACCAGTTATATGGGAAGCAGGGGGTGGGGTGGGGGTATCATGATGATGTAATCAACAGAATACATTGTGTACATGAGGGAGATGATGGGAATTTCTTCAGGAGACACAGAAACCTAATCAGTTGCACTAGACAAAATTAGCAAATAAACAACATCAAATCAATGTAGGGTCAAACAGTTATACAGATAGCAAGAACAAGAAGTCTTAGAGAGAGTTCAGAGAAGGGCTACTAAAATGGTGTACGGCTTGAAGGAGAAAAGTTACCAGGAAAGGCTTAATGATCTTAACATGTACAGCTTGGAAAAAAGACGAGACAGAGGAGATATGATAGAAACATTTAAATACGTAAAGGGAATCCACAAGGTAGAGGAAGGGAGTATATTTATTTAAAAGGAAACAAAGTAGCAAAACAAGAGGACATAGTCTTAGATTAGAGAGGCAAAGGTTTAAAAGTAACATCAGGAAGCATTATTTTACTGAGAGGGTGGTGGATACATGGAACAGACTTCCAGTTGAAGTGGTAGAGGCCAAAACAGTAATTGAATTTAAGCAAGCATGGGATAGGCATAAGGCTATCCTAAACAAAAGATAAATCCAGGTAAAGTATCCATGTAATTGGGCAGACTAGATGGGTCGAAAGGTTCTTATCTGCCGACATTTTTCTATGTTTCTATGTCTGCATTATATCACAAACACAAACCAACTCCTAAAATACAAACAGTTTCATGATAGCAATACATTTAACATGTTAACCCTTAGGTGCCCACTTATGCCCATTGTCCTTGAGAATTGGCTTTGCCACATTGGCCCACAGTCCCTTTGCAGGAGGTCAGCGTCCACACTTGTCCAACAGGCACAGAGGCCATGTATAGTGTGGGCACGGGTGCCATGGAGGGTGAGGGCATAAAGATAGAGGGAGCTTCGGTTACAATATAAATAAAATAGTAACATATATATCAATAAATATAAAATAATAGTGATATACACAGATGTTGGGGTTAAACCACTTACTGAAAGCCTCATATACTGCATCGAATAACTGCAGTGCTACTCCACTAACACTCCCCTACACGGCTTGAGAAAGACCATGTTATGGGCGAAACGTTGCTAATTTCCCAATAAATGGTGTGCCTGGACCTTCCCCTTTATGTCTGCTGGGAGCCCGGGCATGCGCGGGGTCTTCTGAAGACCCGCTAGAGTGGCTTTTTTGTTTGTTTATTATTAGGATTGCGTCTTTCCTCCTCATTGCTATTTATTTCTCGCAGTGTTTACACACACGTCACAATGTATCTTTTCATTGTATTCTGTTTCACTCCCCGTAGTTTCCCCCGAGTAAAATGAGCGAACGGGGAATTTCTTTTCTCGTTTACCGCAAAAACTAATCTTCCAGCCAGGAGGGGGATATTAATAATGTCAGTTTCGGCTGGGGCGAGGTTTTTCCGTGCCCTGGAAGAAATGGTGTATGAGCTAATGAGGGTGTGACTGTGTGTCTGTCGGCCTGTGTACGCTTGTTTGTATCGTATCACGTGTTCGCCTGTGATCGCTTTTCCCATACCCGGCGCTTATTCACCTCAATCCAGACCTGGAGAATCCCGGCTCAGAAATCTCTTTCTTTGTTTGGTGATCTGCGTGGCGTCATATCAATACCGTCCTATCGCTCCCACCACAGCATCACCAGCATTATTCACATACATGACACACGCTCAGCACCGGAGATTGCTTCAGCATTTAAAATCCTTTAGTAATGCCTCCTCTAGATTGTCAGCTCACGTGAACAGGGCTTTCTACCTGACTCCTTTCTCAATACATTCACAGCCCATCTGTAATGGTAATAATAATAAATATTTATATTTCTATCACTGACCCAAATGCCGTGATCCATCATTACCTACAGAGCATGCTATTATACCCCGAAGGTACTGCCCGGCCAAAAATAAAGTCACCAG
This sequence comes from Leptobrachium leishanense, assembly GCA_009667805.1. Classification (NCBI taxonomy): domain Eukaryota; kingdom Metazoa; phylum Chordata; class Amphibia; order Anura; family Megophryidae; genus Leptobrachium; species Leptobrachium leishanense. The sequence continues at coordinate 23,058,675 of CM019070.1, forward strand.
CTGCCGTACAAGCCTGTTATGATCTGGGGTGGCTTCAGTCGGTCAGGTCTAGGTTCAGGAACTAGGGATGTGCAATTTGTTTTGTACCGAATCGATTTTCGTGCGAAATTTACCATTTTCGTGCTTCCGAGGGCATCCCGAATCCGAAATGTCGACCACACAAAATTTTCGGGTCGATTCGATGATTCGGGTCATTTCGGCGTTTAGATCATTTCGGTGATTCGATTCATTTCGGGTCATAAGGTTCAGTTGGTTTTTCGTTTTATGTTGCATTAATTATACTGTAGCGGTGCTGCCCGGCAGTGTGAGGAATCATATGCTGCATTATTATACTGTAGAGGTGCTGCCCGGCAGTGTGCGGAATCATATGCTGCATTATTATACTGTAGAGGTGCTGCCCGGCAGTGTGCGGAATCATATGCTGCATTATTATACTGTAGAGGTGCTGTCCGGCAGTGTGCGGAATCATATGCTGCATTATTATACTGTAGAGGTGCTGCCCGGCAGTGTGCGGAATCATATGCTGCATTATTATACTGTAGAGGTGCTGCCCGGCAGTGTGCGGAATCATATGCTGCATTATTATACTGTAGAGGTGCTGTCCGGCAGTGTGCGGAATCATATGCTGCATTATTATACTGTAGAGGTGCTGCCCGGCAGTGTGCGGAATCGTATGCTGCATTATTATACTGTAGAGGTGCTGCCCGGCAGTGTGCGGATTCATATGCTGCATTATTATACTGTAGAGGTGCTGCCCGGCAGTGTGCGGAATCGTATGCTGCATTATTATACTGTAGAGGTGCTGCCCGGCAGTGTGCGGATTCATATGCTGCATTATTATACTGTAGAGGTGCTGCCCGGCAGTGTGCGGAATCATATGCTGCATTATTATACTGTAAAGGTGCTGCCCAGCAGTGTGAGGAATCATATGCTGCATTATTATACTGTAGAGGTGCTGCCCGGCAGTGTGTGGAATCGTATGCTGCATTATTATACTGCAGAGGTAATTTAAAAAAAACTAACAAGCCGAAACGAAACGAAAACAAAATGCGTGCACATCTCTATACAAGAACATTATGTGCCCAAAAAATGAGGTCACGTGACTCCCTGAATATACTTAATGAGCAGGTTTTTCCATCAATGGGTTTATTTTCCCCTGATGGCACAGCGGGCATATTCCAAGATGGCAATGCCAGGATTCATCGGGCTCAAATTGTGCAAGAGTGGTTGAGGGAGCATGAGACATCATTTTCACACATGGATTGGCCACCGCACAGTCCAGACCTTAACCCCATTGAGGTTAATATTTGGGATAATGTGCTGGAGAAGGCTAGGGTCAGACGAAAGCAGTTTTAACGTGCGTTTAGGCTAGGGTCAGACTGAGGCAGTGCGAACGCGCGTTCTGGCGCACTTAATCACGGCCGTGCTAGCAGCAGATGCCGGGCAATGACGGCCAATATACGAAGTACGGTCGCACAAAAGTCCGGCTGCGCAACGCAAGTGGAAAATGAACGCATTTTTTCGAGAACGTTAAACCACTAGTACTGACGTACAGAGTGCGCTGCGTCCGCTAGCGGCGTGTGTGTGTGAATTGGAGATGTCAGACGCTGCTAATGTCCGGCCAACATAACGTCCAGACACAAAAAGAGTTTTATTGATGATCCGTACAAAATCACGGATGAAAATGCGCATCGTATGACCGCTATTGCGTATTCCGTGAAAAAATACGTCCATTCTTCGAACGCACATTTTCACGGACAACGTGAAAAATGCGTTAGTCTGACCCTAGCCTAAGACGCACGAAATCACGGCCGTGCTAGCAGCAAATGACGTCCGATGCCGGGGAACACACGAAGTACGGCCGCGCGAAAGTTCGTCCGCGCAACGCAAGTGGCAAACGAACGCATTTTTTCTAGAACGTCAAACCTCTAGTACGGACGTACAGAGTGCGCTGCGTCCGCTAGCGGCGTGTGTGCGTGATTGGGAGACGTCAGACGCTGCTAATGTCCGGCTAACATAACATCCAGACACAAAAAGTGTTTTATTGATGATCCGTACAAAATCACGGACGAAAATGCGCATCGTATGACCGCTATCGCGTATTCCGTGAAAAAATGCGTCCATTGTTCGAACGCACTTTTTCACAGACAACGCGAAAAATGCGTTAGTCTGACCCTAGCCGAAGACTTTACGCGGCGCCGTGACTCTCCCATCATCAACACAAGATCTTGTCCACATACTAGTGCCACTCTGAACTCAAATAAGCATGAGCTTATCCAAATATTTCAGTGTGAGACTTTTTTTGGCCAGGCGGCGTTTCATCCTCTCCTCTTACCCGCACCCCTCGCCTTCAGGACTTTTCCAGAGCTGCCCCCTATCTATGGAACTCCCTTCCTTGTAACGTTCGACTCTCCTCATCCCTCCAGGCGTTCAAGACATATCAGTTCACTCCATTTATCGCGTCTTCCGTTAAAAAATGCGTTCGGACGCATCAACGCACTTTTTGAAGGTACACGTGAAAAATGTGTTTGTCTGACCCTAGCCTTAGATTGTAAGCTCTTGAGCAGAGTCCTTTTTTCCCCATTGTTCTCAGTGTATCAAACTTAATTGTCAATTATATGTTCATTTGTTCCACCCATTGTACAGCGCTGCGGAATATGTTGGTGCTTTATAAATGGCTGTAATTGCGCGTGGAATCCCCCCCCCCCCTAGTAAAATCCCAGTCTGCTCCCCCTGAGTTTATTATAAGGATTGTGGTCACAGCAGGGGGGCACATATTCTCATAATTAGCGATAAGTCTGGATTCCTAAGAGGAGAAATAAAACCCTCAGGATGGAAATTGTCGACTTTCCAAAATGACATAATAAAAAGCCGCTTCAGAGGGGGCCGACGGATAATAAGACTTTATAAACACGTCGCTTAACGGGCCAAGCGTGGACTGAATAGATGGCATAAAGACATTTACTGGAATATTTGAGCGTTCTTTATATATTACAGGTCTCCAAAACAAAGCTTCGAGGCCTGGATAATACACCGCGCTGGTTACAGTTACTTACAAGGCACTAACAGGTTCCGGAGCGCTGTACAATGGGTGGGACAGGATAACAAATATACATTTTAGGGGTTATTCACAAAGCACGGAAATTTCGGTGATTTTCACTTCGGTGCACTTATTTCACCAAAATTACTGTGAATTCACTATTCACCGGATGGTCAACGTAAGGCGCCGAAGATGGAGTTGCTGAAGCTTGGCGAAAAAGTCAGAGGAAATGTCGCCGAAGAGCGGCGAACTGGCCTGGATGAAATCCACCAAACTGAATTTTTTTTTTGAAAAAAATGGAACTCTCCTATGCACCTAAAAGGTGTTTGAACCAATAACAATGCATGAAAATGTGCCCAAATAATAAAAAAGGTCCTTTAAAAAAAGAATAAAATGGTTTGTTACAGAATAAGGCTAGGGTCAGACGAACGCATTTTCGCGTTGTCTGTGAAAAAGTGCGTTCGAACGAATGGACGCGTTTTTTCACGGAGTACGCGATAGCGGTCATACGATGCGCATTTGCGTTCGTGATTTTGTACGGATCAGCAATAAAACACTTTTTGCATCTGGACGTTATGTTGGCCGGACATTAGCAGCGTCTGACGTCTCCAAATCACACACACACGCCGCTAGCGGACGCAGCGCACTCTGTACGTCAGTACTAGCGGTTTGACGTTCTCGACAAAATGCATTCGTTTGCCACTTGCGTTGCGCAGCCGGACTTTCGTGCGGCCGTACTTCGTATATTGGCCGGCATTGCCCGTCATTTGCTGCTAGTGCGGCCGTAATTAAGTGCGCCAGAACGCACGTTTAAAGTGCGCTAGTCTGACCCCAGCCTAAAAAAAAAAAGCCTTTAAAAAAAAAAATGGGAATCAAAAATATTGGCTAAAATAAAATGCAAAATATATTCTAAAAAAATAATAAATGAGAAGACGGACGGTTTGCCGAAAATGAAAAGAATGAACAGCTAAATAAAAAAATAAAAACGCTATTATTTTTTTACATTGAATCCTATGGGATTCGCCTGTTTAAACCTTTCGAACTGAACCGCCGAAAATCAGGGCGTTTGCCAGCATTTCGGTGCATTTCAGCGTTCTCTGAAAAGATTAAGCAAAAAGGGGTTTGTGAGGGTCCGGAGAATGAGCACCGGCGGTAGCGGCCTTCTCTACGGTGGGGCCCACTCAGATCTCACAATACAGCGACCCCCAACGATCATTTCGGCCTTATTAGGCCTCGTCAGGAGGGTATAGCTGACACCCCGCCAGGTACCTCGAGCAAGGGGTCCACGTCTGGATTACCCTTTAAATTTATAGTGGAATGTTGGCGAAATGCTCAGATTTTCGGTGATTCAGTTCGACCAATTCAAGCAGGCGAATCCCATAGGAAAGGGATTCAAAGGAAAAAGAAAATCCCTTTTTTTTAAATTTTTTAGTCAACCGTTTATTCTTTTGATTTGCAACAAAAAGTCTTTGTTTATTCAGTTTTTAGAATTTTTTTTACTAATTTTTCTGGATTTTATAGGTGAAATTTTTGATTCCCATTTCCTTTAAGGCTAGGGTCAGACTGAGGCAGTGCGAACGCGCGTTCTGGCGCACATAATCACGGCCGCACTAGCAGCAGATGACGGGCAATGACAGCCAATATACGAAGTACGGTCGCACAAAAGTCCGGCCGCGCAACGCAAGTGGAAAATGAACGCATTTTTTCGAGAACGTTAAACCGCTGGTACTGACGTACAGAGTGCGCTGCGGCCGCATAGCAGCGTGTGTGCGTGATTAGGAGATGTCAGACGCTGCTAGTGTGCGGCCAACATAACGTTCAAACAGCCGGATTTCCCTAGACTTCTTTTCACCCCATCGTCATGAAATACGTCCAGAATTGCGCATCGTCTGACCACTTAAGCGTATTCCGTGAAAAAATGCGTGCGCACGCATCGACGTACATTTTGACGGTGGCCGCAGAAAATGCGCTCATCTGTCCCTAGCCTAAATGGCTTTTTTTTTATTATGTAACAGACCGTTTTTTATTATTTTTTGTAGGGCCTTTTTTTATTATTTTCATGCATATTTTTTGTTTTAAATGCCTTTTTTAAAAGTGCTTTTTTTCTTCTTTTCTTTTCCCTCAGTTCGGTACGGCAGCCGAACGCCTTTTTTTGTCAGCGATCGGTGGCTGCGTTTAGCATCCTGTTCGGCGCATAATCGGCTGCGGCCGGAGGTTTGCAGCTGTGTTCGGCGGGTTGATCGGATTTTTTTTGGCAGCGTTCGGCGTCGGATTGTGAGCATTCGGCGGCGGATCGGTGGCTGCGTTTAGTGTCCTGTTCGTTGGATCACCGACTGCAGCCGGAGGTTTGCAGCTGTGTTCGGCGGGTTGATCGGATTTTTTTTGGCAGCGTTCGGCGTCGGATTGTGAGCATTCGGCGGCGGATCGGTGGCTGCGTTTAGTGTCCTGTTCGTTGGATCACCGACTGCAGCCGGAGGTTTGCAGCTGTGTTCGGCGGGTTGATCGGCTTTTTTTGTCAACGTTCGGTGGCGAATCATTGGCTGCGTTCAGCGTCCTGTTCGGTGGATCATCGACTGCGGTCGGTGGTTTGCAGCTGTGTTCGACGGGTTGATCGGCGGTGTTAGGCAGATCCCTTCTGCGCACTTCGGGGGACCCTGCAGTGAATTCTGAATTCACCGCAGGGTCGGCGAATTGAACTTGCCGAAGTGCACCGAACGAGACAGCACCGAAATTTCGGTGAAATTTTTGCTTTTCTCTGAATAACCCCTTATTTCTCTGGCTTTTGATGGTCCCAGCAGTGAACGTCTTAAACATGAAATTTTTCAAACAAAAACGCAGCAGGTCTTCAGTTATTATGGACTGGTGTATTAAAAAAAAAACAACCAGCAGCCTGTGCTTTTCAGTTTCTTTTTATAATTCTTTAATCAAACGCATATTACTGCTCTGCTGCACAGCAATTCAGGGGTTAACCCGCCGCTGCCACCATCAAAGTGCGCCACGAACCTTAAATCCTTTGCCAAGCCTGGACAGTTAAAGAGCATGCTTTTCCAAAACCGCAGAAGAGGGAGCCAGGAGGGCGTCCTGTTTCGGTACTTTTTTGAAGCTCACAGTAAGGGGGGGTCTGTTCACTAAACTGTGAAATGCAGAAATTGATGACAAAAAAAAATTGTTAATTGGACCAAGCCAAGACGAAAAGATTTCTCCATTTGTGAATAACTTCCCTCTCATTTTTTTTTTGCTTATTGGATGAAATTGGCAGGTCAGTTCTCCAAAACTCCCAATTTAGTGAATAAACCCCTAGAAGCAGAACTTATTAAAAATATCCACCCAGTTTGGGTAACTAGGGTTCCAAATTATTTTCACCACTTTTCACTAGCCTGCTATAGCGGCATCATGCTCCATATCCTCAATAATTTACTGCCAGGAGACAGTACATTCATTAACAGGGTTATTCAGAGAAAGGTGAAACTCAGGAGAATTGGCAGGAGAAGAGACCAATCTAGACCAAATAGTCGATTTGGAAATTGATATAAATGGGAGAAGTTTTCTGGTTATGCTATTTTGACCTAGAATTTTCACTTCTCCAGTCATTTTCCTGAGTTTCACCTTTCTTTGAATAGACCTGCAAGCCTTTCACTACCAAAACATGTACGCAGTATTTTGCAATGAGACACTTTACAAAAAAAAAAAAAAGAAGGATATAAGCACCATTTTCATACCATTTTGAGATAAGTATATTGTCTGGGGAGAAACTAAATTCCTAATGAGGCCTCACTCCTATCCCTCTGTATCACTGTAAACAAGCTGCAAGGAGCAGCCCTCACCCTTACTGTAACAAGAAGCTTAACAAACTTTACTGCTGCATTACAGCAGCCAGGGATTTGGCAGAATACAGGGAGAGCTGTGGGGAAAGTTGCTGCTGTACAGGGATAAGAGTCGGGGTTATAATGAGTGTAAATCCCTGTACAGTACAGATACAAGGTGTTGCTGTAATTGCCATACACAGGCATTATGCAGCACATACAGATACAAGGTGTTGCTGTAATTGCCATACACAGGCATTATGCAGCACATACAGATACAAGGTGTTGCTGTAATTGCCATACACAGGCATTATGCAGCACATACAGATACAAGGTGTTGCTGTAATTGCCATACACAGGCATTATGCAGCACATACAGATACAAGGTGTTGCTGTAATTGCCATACACAGGCATTATGCAGCACATACAGATACAAGGTGTTACTGTAATTGCCATACACAGGCATTATGCAGCACATACAGATACAAGGTGTTGCTGTAGTTGCCACACACAGGCATTATGCAACACATACAGATACACGGTGTTGCTGTAGTTGCCACACACAGGCATTATGCAACACATACAGATACAAGGTGTTGCTGTAATTGCCACACACAGGCATTATGCAGCACATACAGATACAAGGTGTTGCTGTAATTGCCATACACAGGCATTATGCAGCACATACAGATACAAGGTGTTGCTGTAATTGCCAGACACAGGCATTATGCAGCACATACAGATACAAGGTGTTGCTGTAATTGCCAGACACAGGCATTATGCAGCACATACAGATACAAGGTTTTACTGTAATTGCCATACACAAGCATTATGCGGCACATACAGATACAAGGTGTTGCTGTAATTGCCACACACAGGCATTATGCAGCACATACAGATACAAGGTGTTTCTGTAATTGCCACACACAGGCATTATGCAGCACATACAGATACAAGGTGTTGCTGTAATTGCCATACACAGGCATTATGCAGCACATACAGATACAAGGTGTTGCTGTAATTGCCACACACAGGCATTATGCGTCACATACAGATACAAGGTGTTGCTGTAATTGCCACACACAGGCATTATGCGTCACATACAGATACAAGGTGTTGCTGTAATTGCCATACACAGGCATTATGCAGCACATACAGATACAAGGTGTTGCTGTAATTGCCATACACAGGCATTATGCAGCACATACAGATATTGCATTGCTAATAATCTCATTATGATCAATATAAATCCCCATAAACAGGAGAGCTCACCATTTTATTATCTGTCTGCAGCACACTTAGGCTGGGGTCAGACCAGCGCACTTTTAACGTGCGTTCTGGCGCACATAATTACGGCCGCACTAGCAGCAGATGACGGGCAATGACGGCCAATATACGATGTACGGCCGCACAAAAGTCCGGCCGTGCAACGCAAGTGGAATTTGAACGCATTTTTCTGAGAACGCTGAACCGCTAGTACTGACGTACAGAGTGCGCAGCTGCGGCATAGCGGCGTGTGTGCGTGATTAGGAGATGTCAGACGCTGCTAATGTCCAGCCTACATAACGTCCAGACGCAAAAAGAGTTTTATTGACGATCCGTACAAAAGCACGCCCGAAAATGCGCGTCGTCTGACCGTTTTTGCGCATTCCGTGAAAAAATACGTCAATGCGTTCGGACGCACATTTTCACGTTCGCGGGGAAAAATGCTTTCGTCTGACCCTAGTCTAACTGCATCTGACACAAAGGCGCCATTTCTGCCTGTATTCTGATAATGCAGACATTGTTTGAGATAAGGGACACATCTAGGAGTTTAGAACCTTTCATCCCAGCAATAATTCTGTAAAGGATAAACCAATATGCGAAAAATCTAAAATTGGCAAATTTATAACATTTTAATCTTTTAACCATCTCAAAATAACAAACTTTATTAAAAATTGCTCTTTCACCCTATTATTTTAACAAATGTTAACTTCTCGCCCCATCAGGTGTATATTCAATAAAAGGTGAAACTAAGGAGAACTGACAGGAGAAGAGAACGATCTAGACCAAATAGCCAGTCATTCTCCTGAGTTTCACCTTTATTGAATAGACCTGCATGTTTCAGAAAAAATGCTATAACACTTTTTCAACAAAAATCTCCTGGCAGTGAAAAGGTTAAAGGGTTAATCAGGGCACACTCTCTTCTCCGTGATGAATTCGGTGATCTTCTCCCTCTGGCAGTTTATGAGTCTTCATGCCGCCTGGTCATGTGGCATTCATCAGGTTGGATATTTATCATTTCTTGGATTTGGCAGAAGATGCTTTTTTTTTTCTTTTCTTTTTTTCATCTTTTAAATTTGGGGTAAATAAGCACATTTTTTTTTCAGGTCTGCTCCTTTCTGAAAGTAACCCTCTAGGCGTACGAATTTTTTTGTTATCTGGGAATTATTATTAAGAAAACCCCCTTTCCGTTGTGAGAACCATTTACAAAGGGCTGAACGTTCGTCGGCTCCTGTGGATTCACCCCCCCCTCTTATATTGGAAGCTGCTAGATTGTAAGCTCTTGAACAGTGTCCTCTTCTCCTATAGTTCTCTGTAAGGGTTAAGCCGGGGTCAGACGAGCGCATTAGGTGCGTCCGTACTGACGCGCGTTGTGACGCTTCAACTGGGTTGGCCACACGCTGTAGGGCGCGCACGAATTGCGCGCGCTACAGCAGACGTGCTGAAAGCCTCCCCATCGAAGCGCTACAACGCACAGTCAATGGGGCTGCAAAGTGTGATGCTCCATAGGAGGATCGAGCCATGCAGCGCTGAGCGCACTAACTGCACTCAGCGAGATGGCCAGACGGGCGTCAGAGTGGAAGGAACGTCTGCTCTGAAAAAACACTCGTCTGACCCCGGCCTTATTCAGAAAGCACCGAAATTACAGTGCTTTCTTGTTCGGTGCGTTTCACGATTCCATTTCGCCGCCCCTGCGGTGAATTTGCTATAGACCTCAGGGTCCCCGAAGTGCGCCGAACATGGAGTCACCGAAGAGTGCTGAACTGGCCGCTGAACGCCGCCGAACTGCAGGAAAAAAAACAGAACTCTGCTATTTTTCTAATGTCTAAGTGTTTAAATCAATAAAAATGCTTTAAAGTGTTTGGAAACAATAAAAAGGTCTGTTACAGAATTTTAAAAAACGGCTTTAAAAAAAAAAATTGGGAATCAAAGATTTCGTCTAAAAAAAAAAAATACAAAAAAATGTTCCAAAGAATAAATAAATACTTTTTGCTGAAAACGAAAAGAATAAACAGTTGAATCATTTTTAAAAAAAAACAATACTATTATTTTTACATTGAACCCTATGGGATTCGCCTGTTTAAATGTGTCGAACGGAATCACTGAAAATCAGTGATATTTCATTGATATTTCGATGCAGTTCGTCGTTCTCTGAATAGATTAACCATTACTGCTCTATGGGACAATTTCGCTGTAGACGAAAACCGACGAATTCCTGCGATCTGCACCATATTTTGCTGTCGATTCGCCAGTATTTGGAGAATTACAGCTTTTTTAATAGAAGAACTGCCGCGAAATTGCACCGTATGGTCCAATTCAATGGCAAGTTCCTCGCTTATTGAATAACGCCTTGAATTCGTTGGCGCTTTGGAAATCCTTGGAACTGTATGACCAGGGTCTTCCTTGCGTTGTTTATGTGTGTGTGTTTTTTTTTTTTGTGTAATTATTTATACTTGTTTAGTCTTACCCTTTGTACGGCGCTGCAGAATATGTTAGAGCTATACAAATAATAATCGTAATTGCCCCTTTTCATTTTTTTTTTAATCCCTTTTTCTTTTATACCCCCCCCCCCAGCGCGGCTGCAAATTGCGCGAAGCCGAGACGGATCCTGCAAAATAATAGATCCTAAATGGCATGCGGAGATACATTGTGTTTCAATCAGGTGCTTTATTTCTCTGCGCGTTTTTAATGCTTGCTTAAAACACACACACACACACACACCCCATAGAGCCGGATTCATGCTGGCCAGTAAATATTCCAGTTATTCCATTGACGTCAATGGCTATAAAAAAAATACCTTCTCGTCCCGCCCCGATCCTCGCTGCTGCCAAGAAACCGCCGACAGGCGCATTTTCAAGAATTAAAACCAGATTCTGTCTAAGAATGAGGAAGCAAAACGCAGATAAAAAAAATCACTATAAATCGAAATATTAATACACTCACATAATTGTGCAGGGACCGGCCTTTCCTCCAATTTCCCGACACATTTCTCTTAGCACCTCTGCTTTTTATTTCTTCTTCTTTTATTCTCTTTATTATTTTTCTCTCCGTTTAACCATTTGTGTGACGGAAAAAGACCTGGGAATTTTCACAGCAATAAAGCCACGAAAAAGCTACAAAATTGTCTTCTGTGAATATACTGCGCCGGGGATTTGTTAGCTGTCGCATTGACCGATGTAAATCGTGATGGGTCGCCAGGTCGGCCGTGTTTTTCTGGACATATATTATTATTTCACGCAGAGGGGAGCCCAGGAAAAGTGCTGCCCTGCAACATGCATAATTCATATGCTGCAGGAAGGAAATCAAGGCAGGTCACCTGGGATTCCTTCCCTGCAGTGTATGGATTATACATGCTGCAGGGTGTCATTTTTTTTCATGCACTGCCCATCAGCATGAATAAACTATATGCGTCCAGGAAAACATGGCCGACCTGTCGACCCTAGCTATCGCATTGATCAATGTAAATCGTGATGGGTCGCCAGGTCGGCCATGTTTTCCTGGACACCTGTTACTGTTTCATGCAGAGGGGGAAGCACAGGTAAAAGTGTGGCCCTGCAACACGTATAATTCTTATGCTGCAGGAAGGAAGTCAAGGCAGGTCACCTGGGATTCCTTTTTGATTTCTTACTTGCAGCGTATGGATTAAACATGCCGGGGGTGGCATTTTTCATGCACTGTCCATCAGCATGAATAAATTAAATGGGCAAAAAAACAAAAAGAGGGTGCTCTTTCCCAAGATAGAAAGCAAAATGGTGATACAGTATTTCAGTGACCTTGCAGATCTCAGATTCGTCCCCTCCGACGGACGTAAATGAAATATATAAAAGATAATAGAGATCTACGAGGGACATAAACAAATGAAGGATCATAGTGTTATATTGTTATAACAGTGGTGCAACATTTTTGCCCCTGCTAGAATCGCACTCACAGGGTTTCAGGTTATTTTGCGCATATAACGTTACCCCTCCTATGGGTACTCTCACGAGGCCCAGGATATCGCCATGCGTAGATTCCTCCACCAGATTTCACGTGTTGCTGCTAGCACAGCTTCGGAAATCGAGGGTCCACTCACGGAAGGATTCAGATCGGAATCAGGGTAAATAAAAAGGGACCTGATGAAGTTGGCCTGTTGCTAACGAAACGCGTCGGATTTATGTTCTGCAATAAACCCTTTTTATTTACCCTGATTCCGATCCGAGAAGGGTGGAACAACTTTAGGGCGGTGTCAGATGATCGCAGTCATCACGTCCGTGTCGCCGCACAGTTTAACGTCCGTCGTTGATTTGTGATCAATAGAGACCCACACACGAAGTACGTGCGCACCGAACTGCAAACGCACCACGCAGGTGGCAACGGACGCCATTTAGGCCTCAATGTAAAAGCGCTATGACGGATGCCCAGAGTGCGCCGCGTCCGCGTAGCAGCCTGTGTGTGTGATGACGTGACGTCAGACGCAACACATTTGCGACGTCCATCCCGTTGACGCTCAGAAGTTTTTTTGGCCTGGCTGACTGTACCTGTATTTTAATTTGAATTAATTTTATTTCCCATAATGCCCTTCTTTTCTACATCCGTCAAAAAAAACGGACCGTGTGGTGTCTACAGTATCTTCCGTCAGTACGTCCGTTATGCATGCAGACTGCGTTCGTCTGACATTAGCCTTAACCTGGCCCCTTCTGGAATCCAGCATGGGACCTGACCAGTTGCCGACTCCCTGTCACGTCACATGACCAACAGGAGTCTGAACGCTTTAAATACGTGTAACTGTAACCATCCATCCTCACACCCTAAGAGCATGACCGCGACTTAGGACAAGGGTCGGCAACCTTGGCTCGTCCTCCAGAGATATTGCAACTACATCTCCCATGATGCTCAGCTACTCATTAGGTTGGTGGAGACTCGGGGGAATTGGGATTCCAAAACATCTGGAGGTAAAGGTTGCTGACCCCTGGATCAATCTGTCCATTGAGCTGAGCACATTACCTTTGGCACTCAGAGAATCCGCGTGTTCACTGCTCAGGACCCTAGAAGTGAGGGGGCGGAGGGGTTAAGGGGGTAAAAGGTTTTGTATTGAACCACAGGGGAAAGAAGGGGAGAAGATGGGGAGGTCACTGCAGGGCTGTGAGATCCAGGTTCCCATCTAGTCACATGCAAAGCCTGGGTTTGAAGGGGATATTTATTGGTGTGGATATTATCCAGAGCAGATGTGAGCATACCTTACTGTCAGACTGACGCCTGGCGTGTCACGGGAATGTTACACGGATGCTGTGACATCTCAGCTCAGCATCCTGCCTGTAGCCAAATGCCTGGGAGGCCACTGAGCTACAAGTCAAAATGTGTCAGCGGAGCCGGAGACATTGTTACAATTTCCCTATACTGTGTTTACTTGTGCATTTCTCGCACCTAATTCCTCTTCGCCGAGGACGAGAAAAGTGCCATAAATCCCAGCGATTCCAATCAATTAGTCAATGAAAGGTTAATCGTGTGTAAAAGAGGAGACTGTCAGGGTTATTTAGAGAAAGGTGAACCTCTGGAGAAACTTTTGGAGATGTGAAAATTCTAGGTCAAAATAGCTGATTTGGAAAGTGAGATAAATGGGAGAGTTTTTCTGGTTTGGCTATTTTGACCTAGAATTTTCACTTCTCCAAACGTTCTTCACAGTTTCACCTTTCTCCAAATAACCTGCATAATACTACTCTTACTGCTCCAGCTGCTGCAGACTACAACTTCCACCGACCCATCTGCAACACCGGCAACAGGCTATAACTCCCACTTCTCCAGCTGCTTCAGACTACAACTCCCACTGCCCCAGCTCCTGCAGACTACAACTCCCATTGCTCCAACTGCTGCAGATTTAAACTCCCACTGCTCCAGCTGCTGCGGACTACAACTCTCACTGTCCCATCTGCAACACCGGCTCCGGGCTATAACTCACACTTCTCCAGCTGCTGCAGACTACAAGTCCCACTGCCCCAGCTCCTGCAGATTATAACATTAACTGGACCAGCTTCTGCTGACTACAACTCTCACTGCCCCTGCTGATGACTACAACTCCCACCTCCTAATCACCTGCACTTTACAGCTCCATCTGCAACAGCTCTAGATGCTGTAGACCGGTGGTCCCCAACCCTGGTCCTCAGGGCCCACTACCAGGCCAGGTTTTAGGGATTACCTTGGGGAAATGCAGACTGAATCCTGCAATCACTGAGCAGCAAAACGTATCACCTGTGCTGTGCTTCAGATATCTGGCAATCCTGGCCTGTTAGTGGGTCCTGAGGACCAGGGTTGGGGACCACTGCTGTAGACTACAACTCCCACTATGTTTCTTGTCAAGCTCCTGCAGTCTTAAAGACGATGTGCGTTCGGGGCTGCAAAGCTAACTGCGTTCAGCAAGGTGGCCAGACAGGCGTCAGAGTGGAAGGACCATCCACTCTCACGGACGTTCTTTCTGCTTTCAGAAATGCTCGTCTGATCCCGGCCTTAAGCTCCTCTGTTTACTGTTAGAATCTTAGTTTTGAGAAGCACCGGCATTTCTCGTCACTGCAATACTGGAGATTTTTGCAACAGCAGCGTTTAGTGAATAAGCCCCCTGTATTAATAAGGATTAACCTGACAATAAGCACATGCCAGCCAGTCGGTGATCACTCCTGGTGATAGAGCGGCGTATTAATCAGATGCTGTTGGCTTTCTATGGCGGAGTATCCTGGGAAAAGTCATCCGTGAAAGCTTTATCCATCCCTGTAGTGGGAAACATCTAGATACGTCTGGGGAGACAGACAGGGATTACGGATCGCTCTCTGCGTGAGCTTCTGCTTCCATGCTATATAAGGCAGAATTTTCCATGGAAAATCCCTAATAAACATTAGCAGACGACTGTCCGATCGCGTGTAGAGGGGAAGTGACTCTTGGTGTTCAGCGGCTGCAGGAATTGGTTTTCCATTTCCCATAAATCACCGGAGTGATGCAAAGCCGGATAATAACGACGAGGTAAACCAGGATCACACGGAATACAACCGAAATCCGTCCCGAGGCACGAAAACACTCAAAGGAAAATCACAGGCCTATTCCCACCGAGTTATTATGGTTAAAGAGTGATCGCATCACCAGAGACTCCCGAAGCCCCGGAAGCTTTTCTACACATTATGCGTGATGTCAGCCCCACATATTGCGCAGCATTATGGGACTTGTGCGCTGCAGATACGCAAGTTCTGTAACGCCAGCGCAGGACAATGGCAAAGCTGCTGCGCATGCACAGATCCGATCCATCGGCCGACTGTTTTAGCACGCTCGCTACCTTGATTGGTCTCAGAGGATGACATCAGACACTCTGTGTGTGACATCACTAGTGACCAATCTGCTATGGTAACTGGCTGCTAGTGACGCTGGGTGGGGTGGAGGAAACTCCTCCACTTCACCCAGCATTTACTCCAGACCAGGGGGGGCTGGGAGGGAGGGACACGCCTCACATCCTGACCACTTTAAAAGTTGTAAATTGGTTGAAATATAAAACACAATCTACCTTTTTTTTAATTTTGTTTGAAGTATTTGCATGTAAAAAGGAAAATAAAGTTAGGTTTTTATCTCCTGTTTCCATGTTGTGGATTTTTCCCATGATGTTTTACTCTGTGGCTGTGCTTTATCTCAAACAGTATTTAACAGTTAATGAGGTGGAGGAGAGAATGTTTAGATAAGGCAGCAGGTGGTGTATTATGTTCTTCAGCCTATCTGAGATCAGAAATGGCAGCTGAATGAGATTAGACAGGGATCTTAAAAGACTTCTAATCTACCCCCTGGTAGGCTTGTGCACCGATTTTTTTTTTTTTCGGTTCGATTCGATTTTTTGGATTTTCAAACTTTTCGATTCGGCTCGTCTCGACCGATTTCTGTTTCGATTCAGTTCGGCTCGACTCGTTTTTCGTGTACATTTTTTTTTCGGAATATCGACCATTTTTTGTATTTTCGTGTCACTTTGCTCGTTTTTTGTATCGACTTTTCGTGATTTCGGAAATTTTCGTTTTTCGGAATTTTACATGTTTCCGGAATATCGACCATTTTTCGTATTTTCGTGTCACTTAGCTCGTTTTTTGTATCGACTTTTCGTGATTTCGGAAATTTTCGTTTTTTCGTAACGTCTGTTCTCCTCGTTTCAAAGCAATAAATTTTGATTTGACACATTTCAAGTCCATTCGAAAATTCCGAAAATATTTCGTTTCGGCTCGGAAAACTTTTCGGATCTGCCGTTTTCGGATCTAAAAATTTTCGGAAAATCGGCCGCATCCGAAAACACGAATCGGGAAATTTCGTGAAAATTCCGAAACCCGAAACGCACATCCCTACCCCCTGGTGATGTCCTTTGTATACATCCCACATAATACAATACAATACAATCACTGACACATTTCTATGGCCAAAGCCACACAGTGAGGAGCAAGTGATGGAAAGATACTGTGGGGAGGGGGGGGCGCAGTTTACAACACAAAATATCACACAATGGATGCACCCAGTGACACGTATAGAGGAAAATATCACACAATGGATGCGCCCAGTGACACATATAGAGGAAAATATCACATAATGGATGCCCCCAGTGACACATATAGAGGAAAATATCACACAATGGATGCGCCCAGTGACACATATAGAGGAAAATATCACACAATGGATGCGCCCAGTGACACGTATAGAGGAAAATATCACACAATGGATGCGCCCAGTGACACATATAGAGGAAAATATCACACAATGGATGCACCCAGTGACACATATAGAGGGAAATATCACACAATGGATGCACCCAGTGACACATATAGAGGAAAATATCACACAATGGATGCACCCAGTGACACATATAGAGGAAAATATTTCCTTACTAAACATACAAGAGAAAAACAAAGCACATGTAAGATATCAGCAACATAGATAAACACAATAAGGACATTTCATTTTTTGTGGTAATGGCCCTATAAGTAAAAACAAATCTACGTCCTGCTCACCATTACTGAGCCTTACCAGTGTCCTGTTCACAGATCAGTAACAATAAAGTAAGGTTCAGTTTATTCTGGGACATGATACTTAGGGGTACAATTGTCTTTAGATAGGGATAATAATAGAGATAAGTAATAATTATTATTTCATTTATAATAAGGGTTCACAACTAGATTTAAAGTTTAACCTTATTGTTTAGGATTATTCTTAGAAAACTTACTAACCACTAATTCTACCCAATTTCCCCTAAATAACCTCAGTTTATAAAAGTAAAAAACAAACCCTGTCTACAATTGCTTTTAAGCACAGACCCCCCCTCAGGATCTGTGGTATAGGTGCACATTGTATCATTAAGGCAAGGTAAACCACAATTTACCTGTGCATTCTCTGTCATCAAGGGGTTAAGGCAGGCACCCAGTGTGTGAAGCAGATAAGATCTACTTTAAAGCCTCAACTACCGGCTTGGCCAGTTTTTTTTGCTGTCCCACTGGGTTCTGTTAGTAGCATCGGGAGGACAGTCTGTGAAGCCTTAACCATAATTGTAAGCCTTATGTTAATGGGGTATACGCTTCTTCCTGCGATTGCCTGGGATTCCGACACGACCAACAATGCAAAGGGATCCAAAATCCCGCGGATTCAACATTTCTACAACACAAGGATCAACAGCAGTAGCTGATGCATGGAAGGCTGAACTCGATGGCCTCATGCAGGGCTGCCATTAGAAATCTTGGGGCCCCTTAGTGAACCCCTGTTTGGACCCCGATTTTCCTCATCAGCCCATCTCGATAAACTAATTAAAAATAAAACATACTCCTCCTCTTCTACTTACCTTATTTTTCGTGGAATAGGCTAGATCCCTGGTGGTCCAGCAAGGGGATTTAAAGTGTTCCCTGGTGGGAGAGCGCGTAGTTAGCACCTTGCACCTCTACCTGGTGCAGATCTTGCTAATCGCTCCCTCAGTGATGAGCCAGAGTGCTCTTACCGCCCCCAGAAGCTGCGGCCCACCGGGAAATGATGGAGGGACCCTTACATCTGTGGCACTCAGACAACCTGCAAAGGGTTTGGCCAGGGCCCCTGAAGCCACTGGGCCCCTGACCATATCACGAGCTGTCACCCCCATTGTTAGCAGCCCTGAATGCACGTCTTTTTTTTCCAGCTTATGCAACTATGTAACATGAAAGCCAGATACAAGCAGTGGCACGGCAGACTGGCAGTGGCGGACGCTCTCTATGCAGACTCAAGCCTTATTATACTTATTTTTAAAAGTAATCTAGGGATCGGTTGAAAGAAGGTGTCAGAGGGAAACCATCTAGAAGTCCTGTGACGGACATATTGAGAAAGAACCGCGGTAACCCCCTAAAAACCTCAGCGGAAACAGCAAATTACGTACACTTTGATTACGAAATATTTATCAATCCTGGACGCGGTCCAACACGACTAACTGGCATGCTCCTTTTTTTTTTTTTTTTAAAGAATTGGTATGATAATGGTTCCAGGACAAAGATGTTTTCTTTATTAAAAAATGATATATTATTATGTTGAATTAGCCGCACGGCTGGTTTACCTCCCTGGAAGGGCATCCTAGGGGTCCTTTAGTCATAAATTCCTCCCGTGTTATTGCTCACATGGGCTACATAATATCACCGGCCACATGCCGATATTACATCACACGGAAAGACACAAATATTTTACAGAAAAATATTCCCGCGCTGAGATATTTGCATGTTTTGATATATTGACAGGTGGAGGTATTTACTGATTTGACACCGATGACGCAAGTACCTGACATTTTAGCCCCGCGGGATGAATTGCTTTGCTTCATTTGTTTTGTTTTCATATTTTTTTTAATTCTGTATCCTCAGGTGATAAGTCTCTGCTCCAGGGATGATGCTGAGGCTTGGATTGCAAGCCTCGAGGACAAGGCCCTTTAAATCTTTTATTTACGAGTGCCTCTCTTACATTTTATTGTTTATATGGAGGTTTT
The DNA here is from genome assembly GCA_009667805.1 of Leptobrachium leishanense. NCBI lineage: Eukaryota > Metazoa > Chordata > Amphibia > Anura > Megophryidae > Leptobrachium > Leptobrachium leishanense. Next base: position 23,077,751 of record CM019070.1, read on the forward strand.
GAACTATTTACTAATTCGACGTTGATGACGCAAGTGTTTGACATTTTAGCGCCAAGGGATGAATTATTTAGCTGTTTGTTATTGGGGGGGTTTTGGTTTTAAGTTTCCTGATGATGCGCTTATGCAATGGTTGGATGGCGGCTTTGATTGTAAGCCTTTGGGGCAAGGCCCCTTCGCTCTTCAGTCTGTCTTTGCAGTGCGTCATCATATGATACAAGTTAATGATATTTTTTTCTTGTGTTAGGCTGGGGTCAGACTAACGCATTTTTAACGTGCATTTAGGCGCACTAAGGCTGGGGTCAGACTAACGCAGTATTAACGTGCGTTTAGCCGCACTAAATCACGGCCGTGCTAGCAGCAAATGACGTCCAATGCTGGGCAGCATACGAAGAACGGCCGCACAAAAGTGCGGCTGCGCAACGCAAGTGGCAAACGAACGCATTTTTTCGAGAACGTGATACCGCTAGTACTGACGTACAGAGTGCGCTGCGTCCGCTAGAGGCGTGTGTGCGTGATTGGGAGATGTCAGACGCTGCTAATGTCCGGCCAACATAACGTCCAGACGCAAAAAGTGTTTTATTGATGATCCGTACAAAATCACGGACGAAAATGCGCATCGTATGACCGCTATCGCGTATTCTGTGAAAAAATGCGTCCATTCGTTCGAACGCACTTTTCACGGACAACGCGAAAAATGCGTTCGTCTGACCCTAGCCTTAATCACGGCCGCAGTAGCAGCAAATGACGCGCAATGATGGCCAATATACGAAGTACGGCCGCACGAAAGTCTGGCCGTGCAACACAAGTGGAAAATGAATGCATTTTTTCGAGAACGCAGAACCGCTAGTACTGACGTACAGAGTGCGCTGCGTCCGCTAGCGGCGTGTGTGCGTGATTAGGAGACGTCAGACGCTGCTAATGTCCGGGCAACATAACGTCCAGACGCAAAAAGTGTTTTATTGACAATCCGTAAAAAATCACGCACGGAAATGCGCATCGTATGACCGTTTTTGCGCATTCCGTGAAAAAATACGTCAATGCTTTCGGACGCACCTTTTGATGGTCGCTGCAAATAATGCGTTCGTTTGACCTTAGTGAGGTCATGTACTATTGTACTCGAATAAAGAAAGTCACGTTGATGAAAAAACATGCACAGAATTTCATTCGATTGTTACCATCCACACACAATGCCAGTCAGCAGCCGCAAAAGCCGATAAGGGAACATCAGGCACGGAAAAAGGAAATAATTCAGGTCACAAAAATGTAAACCTATCTTTGTAGAATGTATAAAACATAACAATATAAAAGGTTGTCGTTTGCGCTCACCACTGTAGATCCATGCGAAACAAAACACTATCAGAGGTTTTGGTTCACTTGAATGGTTATTAAAGTGTTGGCCCACCCGCCACGTCACGGCACCTCTGGGTCAGGTGGGTCCTACCTAAGGAAACAAGAGCTGCTTTTCTAAGCAACCACATATCCTCATGCTGCTTATCAGCTAAGAGGCAAACTGATGGGTTATATTTTATACCCTCACCAGGAACAATTCTACTTTGGGATTAAAAAGAAAACACGGAAAGGGGCAGCAGCAGTAATGACCTAGCTGGGGATACAACAAAATATACACATATGCAGAAGAATCGGTTTAGTGCCCATTCCCCACCGGGGCAGCTGCGTCAACCAGAGGTATCCAGTCTGCTTCATGTATAAAACATAACAAGAAAAAAGGTTGTCATTTACAGCACCATGGGGAATGAGCACAAAACTGTTTCTTCTGCATATATGTATATTTTGTTGTATGCCCAGCCAGGTCATTATTGCTGCTGCCCCTTTCCATGTTTTCTTTTTAAATCCCAAAGTGGAATTGTTCCCGGTTAGGGTATAAATATAACCCATCAGTTTGCTTCATAGCTGATAAGCAACCACATATCCCCATGCTGCTTAGAAAAGCAGCTCTTGGTTTCATTAGGTAGGACCCGCCTGACCCAGCGGTGCCGTGACTTTAATTTAATGGCCATTCAAGTAAACCAAAACCTCTGATTGTGTTTTGTTTCGCATGGAGCTACAGTGGTGAGCGTAAATGACAACCTTTTTATCTTTGTAAAAATCAGTGGTAAGACGTCTTCTTGAATTTGCATTGCAATTTTTGGCAATGTTTAATAATAATAATAATAAATAGAATAAAAATAATAATAAATATAATACATTTGATATTTATTTTACAAATGTTTTTTTTTTCTTTTATTCAGAAGATCATAGATCAGAAATGTACAAGAATAAAACATAAAAACATCAAGGACAACAATATCAGAGATGACAAATTTAATTATATATATACTGTATATATATATATATATATATATAATATATATATATATATATATATATATTGAATTGATGTAAAATTCATGCTCAGGCAGCCACAACATGGGAGACTGGTTATTTTAGCCCGGAAAGAAATGTTTGAAATCCATGATTGTTTTAGAAGAAAAAATTAATTGAAGGGAAAATAATTATACAAAGATTCGGTTCATACAGATTTCTGATGTCTTGTTCATCAGCAGAACAGTGCAAAAATATGACCCACATTCCCTCATAGCAAACTGATTAATGGAGGATTTTAACCTCACTTTTTTGTTCTCCCCCGTAATTTATATTCATGCGACCTCAATGCCGACCACGACGCACAGGCGATATCTTACAGTGACGCCCCGTTAGGCACACCGCGATTGGGGCATTGCGGTTGGGCAATCCCATTTCGGCGACCCTGCAGTGTATTCAGCAAGCACCACAGGGCCGTCGTAGTGCAGGGAAAAGCCGCAGCAAACCCGCCGAACACTCACTGCAAAACCTGGCGAAGGCACACTGAAACTTGCAAAAACATCTAGATTAACCCCACCGAAGATGCTGGAGAAACCCGAGCAGGCGCCGATCACAGCGCAGAGCAGCCGCCGGAAAAACCCGACACCGCAGACGAATGGAGTGGAAAAAAAAACAGTAGGCTTGAATGTTTGAAAAGTGAAACGCTGTTTGCAAAGAAACTAAAGAACGAAAATGTCTGAAATTTACATATAAAATCCAATGAATGATAATAAAAAGGGCTGTTACAGAAAAAAGAAAAAACGATTTAAAAAAACCTGTAAAAAAATGTTTCCAAAAAAATGCCTAAAAGATCCTAAAAAAATCTAAAAATAAAGAGACTTTTTACTGCAGAATATTATAATCAACGGTTTATTAGATATTGCATTAAAACAGGAATATTTTTTATCATTGAAGCCTATGGGATTCTCCTGAATAAACCTGTCGAATGAAGCCACCGAATGGCAGGCAGGGCAATTCGGCAACTTTTCACTGCTGTTTTTTGTTCTCTGAGTAGACGAAGCATTGCTTCTCTATGGGGATTTCACTGCCCTCGAACAGGCACCATATGTGCAGGCAATTCGCCAACATTTGGCGAATTGCCTGCTCTCTGAATAGCCGAATGGCCAGGAAAGGTAAGCGTACGCTGAATTTCACTGTTCGGTTACCTTTCGCCAGCAATTCGGAGCTCTTTGAATAACCCTGTTAGTCCGTGCCGATGCCTCTCGGTGTTTGTAAAAAAGACGTCGGATCTCATGCAGGCCACAGTATGGCTTGAATAAAAGCAATACAGCCTTGAAATATCATTTCAACGTTGCCCATCGCGTGCGATAAGTAAAAGCTCAGTATACATAAACCCACTGCTTTCCTAAACCAGGAGCCATGGGGGGCCAGACCCGTTTCCTTTAATAGTGACTCATTAATGTCTGCAAAGCTTCAAAAGCAATTGCCTGGCTATTAAGGGGTTAATCGCATAGTGATCCCACAGATCCCATCATCATTTATGTGTCAGCCCATACCCAGTTGGATTACTCATCGTAGTTCTAACATCAAAGAAATCTGTCGCTCCCTCCTCAAAAACGCAGCTGTGACGGACAGACGGACAGAAAGACAGGCAGGTCTGTAAGGCTGGGGTCAGACCAGCGCATTTTTAACGTGCGTTCTGGCGCACTTAATCACGGCCGCACTAGCAGCAAATGACGGGCAATAACGGCCAATATACGACGTACGGTCGCACGAAAGTCCGGCCGCGCAACGCAAGTGGAAAATGAACGCATTTTTTCGAGAACGCAGAACCTCTAGTACGGACGTACAGAGTGCGCTGCGTCCACTAGCGGCGTGTGTGCGTGATTAGGAGACGTCAGACCCTGCTCGTGTCCGGCCAACATAACGTCCAGACGCAAAAATTGGATTCGTAAAACATCACGCACGAAAATGCGCATCGTATGACCGTTTTCGCGTATTCCGTGAAAAAATACATCAATGCGTTCGGACGCACTTTTTTACGTTCGCGTGTAAAAATGCTTTCGTTTGACCCTAGCCTTAATCGACGAACAGAATAAGCAAAAATAAGTGTAAATAAATAAAATATGTGTCAGATGGAGAAGAAGAAAACATGTGTATGTTGTACTTTCACGGCAAATCATTTTTCCATGGACATTGCATGAAACAGCCGCAGATTATATGCTTGGCTTAACGGTGGATGATGGGTGGTGTGATAAACATAATACTGTGTATATAGCTCAATATAATCTATATGGACAGCAGTAACGGTTTATTCTCACGTTGTGCCGCAGCATTTAGTACAGACAGTTCCAGGTACAGGACAGGGTAAAAACTTAAAAATAAAAAGGTTACACGCGTAAATAATAATGGCTCGCTCCTGTCACAGCTCATCCTATCCAGCAGCTCCTTCTACTTTCTGCGCATCCTATACTTTGTATACTTTGTATCGCACACATAAAAGGAGTGGGACCCAGTGAAGTGACTGGGAGCAATATAATTCTGGAAAGAGATTTTTTTTTTCTTGTTGTTAATTGCAGAATTACTTAATAACTTAAAACAATAATCAGCTAATTGTCTGTGAGAATATGAAGGAACGTGTGTCTGAGAGTGCAAGAATGTGAAGGAGCGTGTGTCTGAGAGTGCAAGAATGTGAAGGAGCGTGTGTCTGAGAGTGCAAGAATGTGAAGGAGCGTGTGTCTGAGAGTGCAAGAATGTGAAGGAGCGTGTGTCTGAGAGTGCATGAATGTGAAGGAGCGTGTGTCTGAGAGTGTAAGAATGTGAAGGAGCGTGTGTCTGAGAGTGCAAGAATGTGAAGGAGCGTGTGTCTGAGAGTGCAAGAATGTGAAGGAGCCTGTGTCTGAGAGTGCAAGGATGTGAAGGAACGTGTGTCTGAGAGTGCAAGGATGTGAAGGAACGTGTGTCTGAGAGTGTAAGAATGTGAAGGAGCGTGTGTCTGAGAGTGCATGAATGTGAAGGAGCGTGTCTGAGAGTGCAAGGATGTGAAGGAACGTGTGTCTGAGAGTGTAAGAATGTCAAGAGTGTGTCTGAGAGTGCAAGAATGTGAAGGAGCGTGTGTCTGAGAGTGCAAGAATGTGAAGGAGCGTGTGTCTGAGAGTGAGTGAATGTAAGTGAGTGTATGTCTGAGAGTGTCTGCAAGAATGTGAAGGAGCGTGTGTCAGAGAGTGCAAAAATGTGAAGGAGCGTGTGTCAGAGAGTGCAAGAATGTGAAGGAGCGTGTGTCTGAGAGTGTAAGAATGTGAAGGAGCGTGTGTCTGAGAGTGCATGAATGTGAAGGAGCGTGTCTGAGAGTGCAAGGATGTGAAGGAACGTGTGTCTGAGAGTGTAAGAATGTCAAGAGTGTGTCTGAGAGTGCAAGAATGTGAAGGAGCGTGTGTCTGAGAGTGCAAGAATGTGAAGGAGCGTGTGTCTGAGAGTGAGTGAATGTAAGTGAGTGTATGTCTGAGAGTGTCTGCAAGAATGTGAAGGAGCGTGTGTCAGAGTGCAAAAATGTGAAGGAGCGTGTGTCAGAGAGTGCAAGAATGTGAAGGAGCGTGTGTCTGAGAGTGCAAGAATGTGAAGGAGCGTGTGTCTGAGAGTGAGTGAATGTAAGTGAGTGTATGTCTGAGAGTGTCTGCAAGAATGTGAAGGAGCGTGTGTCAGAGAGTGCAAAAATGTGAAGGCGCGTGTGTCAGAGTGCAAAAATGTGAAGGAGCGTGTGTCTGAGAGTGTCTGCAAGAATGTGAAGGAGCGGGTGTCTGAGAATGAGTGATTGTAAGTGAGGGTGTGTCTGAGAGTGAGTGATTGTAAGTGAGGGTGTGTCTGAGAGTGAGTGATTGTAAGTGAGGGTGTGTCTGAGAGTGAGTGAATGTAAATGAGGGTGTGTCTGAGAGTGAGTGAATATAAATGAGGGTGTGTCTGAGAGTGAGTGAATATAAATGAGGGTGTGTCTGAGAGTGAGTGAATATAAATGAGGGTGTGCCTGAGAGTGAGTGAATATAAGTGAGGGTGTGTCTGAGAGTGCATGAATGTAAGTGAGTGACTGTGTCTTAGAGAGTCAGTGAGATTGTGAGTGTGTTTGTGAGTTCCCATGTCTCGATGTGAGCATCAGAAAAAGTCTTAAAGTCCCTGTGAGAACGAGGCTGACAATGTGTAGGAGACTGTGTGAGTATATGAGTGTCTGATGCGTCTTCGAGACTTTGCAGAAGTTTGAGTATACGAGTGTCTGTATGAATGTCTGTGAGAGTTTCTAAGAGTGTGGGTGACTGTATCTGAGAAGTTATCTATGAGTGTCTGTGCACCTGCGAGAGCTCTTACCGTCCTGTTATTCTACGTTACCGTCATCACTTAATATTGAAGGGAAATTTATAAATAAATGTTTATGTGACACAAAAGTCCCCTATGACATAAGCATTCACCTTCACTGCGACATTTAAATGTTTGTGAATGCTTTTTGTTTTGTGTCATAAGTGGCATTTTCAACAAAACCATTTAGAAGTTTTCTTTTCAAAATTCTATAGTATTTTTTTCAGTAAAGTCCTTCTCGCACACTTACCGCACGCGGCTACATTATATTTTTTTCAGTACAGTCCTTCTCGCACACTTACCGCACGCAGCTACATTATATTTTTTTCAGTAAAGTCCTTCTCGCACACTTACGGCACGCGGCTACATTATAATTTTTTCAGTAAAGTCCTTCTCGCACACTTACCGCACACTTACCGCACGCGGCTACATTATATTTTTTTCAGTACAGTCCTTCTCGCACACTTACCGCACGCGGCTACATTATAATTTTTCCAGTAAAGTCCTTGTCGCACACTTCTCGCACACTTACCGCACGCGGCTACATTATATCTTTTTCAGTAAAGTCCATGTCGCACACTTACCGCACGCGGCTACATTATATTTTTTCAGTAAAGTCCTTCTCGCACACTTCTCGCACACACTTACCGCACGCAGCTACATTATATTTTTTTCAGTAAAGTCCTTGTCGCACACTTACCGCACGCGGCTACATTATATTTTTTTCAGTAAAGTCCTTCTCGCACACTTACCGCACGCGGCTACATTATATTTATTTCAGTAAAGTCCTTCTCGCACACTTACCGCACGCAGCTACATTATATTTTTTCATTAAAGTCCTTCTCGCACACTTACCGCATGCGGCTACATTATATTTTTTCAGTAAAGTCCTTCTCGCACACTTACTGCACGCGGCTACATTATATTTTTTTCAGTAAAGTCCTTCTCGCACACTTACCGCACGCGGCTACATTATATTTTTTTCATTGTAAAGTCCTTCTCGCACACTTAACGCACGCGGCTACATTATATTTTTTTCAGTAAAGTCCTTCTCGCACACTTACCGCACACGGCTACATTTTTTTTCCCAGTAAAGTCCTTCTCGCACACTTACCGCACGCAGCTACATTATATTTTTTTCAGTAAAGTCCTTCTCGCACACTTACCGCACGCGGCTACATTATATTTTTTTCAGTAAAGTCCTTCTCGCACACTTACCGCACGCGGCTACATTTTTTTTCCCAGTAAAGTCCTTCTCGCACACTTACCGCACGCGGCTACATTATATTTTTTTCAGTAAAGTCCTTCTCGCACACTTACCGCACGCGGCTACATTTTTTTTCCCAGTAAAGTCCTTCTCGCACACTTACCGCACGCGGCTACATTATATTTTTTTCAGTAAAGTCCTTCTCGCACACTTACCGCACGCGGCTACATCATATTTTTTTCAGTAAAGTCCTTCTCGCACACTTACCGCACGCGGCTACATCATATTTTTTTCAGTAAAGTCCTTCTCGCACAATTACCGCACTCGGCTACATCATATTTTTTTCAGTTAAGTCCTTCTCGCACACTTACCGCACGCGGCTACATCATATTTTTTTCAGTTAAGTCCTTCTCGCACACTTACCGCACGCGGCTACATCATATTTTTTTCAGTTAAGTCCTTCTCGCACACTTACCGCACGCGGCTACATTATTTATCTTTAACATCGTCACACATTTTCTTGTAAAGGTGTTTTCCCTGGTTCCTTTAAAGGACTAACAAAGATTTATGTTTCCTTAAAGTCACACTAACACTTACACCAGCGGTAACTAGATTACTTGTGCATTACAAATAAAACCTTTATAAAGCACATTATAAAGCACATTATAATGCATGTGTCTTAATGATATGAGGGTGTCTGCACGGTTATGAGAGTACCCGCTGCTGTCTGTCCCTCTGGAGTCTGTCCGTATGTTTGGATGTCGGAGAGTGCATCTGTTCCATCTGAGTGTTTGTAAGGTATTCTCACATGTGAATTAGTGAAGAATTGGGGGCTCTATTGCATTCTTCGCGCAAACGTTAACGTGTGCGCAAAAAAGCATTAACGCGAGGACCAAAACCCTTTGCGCAGAACGTCGTGTCACAATGTCCGCGCAAAAAATGCGCTTTAACGTCTAGCGCGGGTGAACCTGCGCAAACCCTTTGGGAGCGTAATGTACTTTGCGCGTCCTATACGTAACATTGTGAACGCAAATGCGTTTGTGCGCTGGTACGCGCATGGTATTAGAATCTTGCCGCAAAATTTAACGGACAACGTTTGCACGCATAATTTTAACGTATTTGAAAAGCTGGTGGTAACGGCAAATCTGAACGTTCTGTCCGAAACCAAATACACCAGCCCAAAAAAAAATATACAGCAAAGTATAGTTACACATTCTACACATACCCAAACAATAAAATATAGAGGTTGTGCGTGTTTTTATTATTGCTGCAGCATATATACTCAGATTGATTTTGACAGGCGCAAAAACGTAACGTGAGACAATTGTGGTTCTTAGTTCCGATTGGCTGAATCGAGTGAAGAAACAGTCCGCCCACCGATTTCTGCGCGCAACGTTAATGCGCGCGTGTTATCGCGCGTAAAAAAGACGCGCAAAATTTTTTGACAGATGAAAAAATGCGCTCGGATTGTAATACCAGCGTTGATTTACGTGCGTTAACGTTTAAAGCTGCACGCAAAAAAAATAACGCCGCACGAGCGTTTTTGCGCAAAGAATGCACTAGTGTCCTTGGACGGGAATTCTAGATCAAAATAGCTGAATTTAATGATTTTTTCCCACTCGACTCAACCAGTTTACCCTAAATTTGCAAACCCTTTTAATTCCTTGCCATTTCGATTACTCGATGATTAACTAACTCCTTTCACACCTGTTCTGGAGGCGCCGGAGAGCTGGTCTACCCCTATAAGAAGCCCTTGGCCGGTCAGTGTGCAGATGGAGATCACAGCGTGGGAGCTGGGTAAGTTTTAAGACACTTTCCGCTAAAAGGTGGGGGGGGGGGACTGGAGAGATTCCGGCCACCCCCACCTCCTGTGTTTAGACTATAGTGTTGATGTTAAACCCTATTAAACTTCAGGTGGAATCTCGGAGAATGTGGGATAGAACGCTCAGCGAGGAATGTTTCAACGTCACCGGATCCTGTCTACAATATTTATTTTAAAAATCCAGGTTAATATTTTATATCCTGCTTTTGGCATCGAGGCCGAAGTGATGATTTAAGAGAAGAATAAGTGAAGACGTTTCTTACAAACTGATGCTTTTCTGCATGGAGGGAGCAGGAGGATAATATGCATCATCTCCCCTTCTGCGCGGCTTCTTCCTTCACTGGAAGTGATCACTCAAAACCCAACATGTCCGATTTACTCTTAACACCATAGGCTTGTGATCCGAATTACCTTTTCGAGTCTTCTCATAGATTATACATTTAATAAGCGCAACACAATTGGAGTCGTACGCTCGTGTCGAAGGGTGTGCCCAGTCCGTGAATTGATCGTGTTTTTAGGCCGGGGTCAGACGAGCATTTTGCAGAGCGGAAGGAATGTCCGTGAGAGTGGTCGTTCCTTCCACTCTGACGCCCGTCTGGCCGCCTCGCTGAACGCAGTTAGTGCGCTCAACGCTGCAAGGCTCGATCCTCCTATGCACTCCGTAGTGCGCTCGTCTGTCCCCAGCCTTAGGTGACCATATAAACTCTATGGGCTCTATTCCATAGTGACTGTAGTGTTTGGATGAGTAAGCCTTAACGTCAGGATAAGTGACTTTAATGCATACCCCCCCATATTATCTTCTGAAGCTAAACCCCTGTAAAATCAGTCCGGTGATTGCGCTAGCTTGCGCGAGCTTCCTGTACTTTGCGCTCCCCATCTTAAGTATAGGATGCGCAATCAGTAATCAGCGTTTCGATAAGGTGCAAAGCATTAGCGTTAATTACAGCACCGATGCACAATCCAAAAATTTAGCGACACCTAAAAACAGGTGCTAACCGATTCCGCTTTTGCAAAACCATTTAGCACCCCCTAACCCCCCCCCCAATAAATCCAAAACTCACTTCTCATCCTGTGGTGAGAACAGGGGTCCACCCGATCCGCCACTTCTTCTGGCCGCGAGCAGAGCGAGACTGGCGACAATTAGTTTCCAGTCTCCATCCAAGATCACTCTGCCGCGCTGTACTATCTCGCGCTGGGGACGCGGCACAGCAGCGCAACCCTCTATGGGAGTCTCTGTGCAGCCCCAGAGTGTGACATGCTGCACGGAGTCATGCTGAATGATCCTGTGCATCACATCTGTGGCGAAAGGGGGCACAGCGCTCCCAACGTGTGTACAGCCGGTGTGGCTGCAGGTAGAAGGAGATTGCGTCTCTCCTTCTCAGACATTGGATTCTCCCAGATTCTGAAATACAGAATGTTCAGGGTCCCAAGCATTCCAGATAAGGCTAGGGTCAGACTAGCGCACTTTAAACGTGCGTTCTGGCGCACTTAATTACGGCCGCACTAGCAGCAAATGACGGGCAATGACGGCCAATATACGAAGTACGGTCGCACGAAAGTCCGGCCGTGCAACGCAAGTGGCAAACGAACGCATTTTGTCGAGAACGTGAAACCACTAGTACGGTCGTACAGAGTGCGCTGCGTCCGCTAGCGGCGTGTGCGTGATTTGGAGATGTCAGACACTGCTAATGTCCGGCCAACATAACGTCCAGATGCAAAAGTGTTTTATTGATGATCGTACAAAATCACGAACGCAAATGCGCATCGTATGACCGCTATCGCGTACTCCGTGAAAAAATGCGTCCATTCGTTCGAACGCACTTTTTCACAGACAACGCGAAAATGCGTTCGTCTGACCCTAGCCTCAGGGGTGCTCGACCTGTATTTTTTACGTGCGTGCGTGTGTGTGTGATTTTTTTGCATCCTTCAGAGACATACGGGGAATAGAATAACATCATCGCAGAAGCAGACATCATTTTGTCACATTCAAGGAACGTGCTAAACAATAAGATACATGGCATTAAGTAAGAACGTTAATTACGTCTTTGCTCTTATATAATTACATTGAAAAAGACGAAGAGAGCAAAACTCTCAAAAGGCTATTAGGAGTGCTGAATTAAAATATAACTTTTATTGGTTCCAATATAAACATACACATTGACCGACAATTATAAAAAACATAAACACAACTGATAGGTAAACTTGCAATTGGGGCTAGGTAGATTTTAAAGAAGTGCCAGGTAGCAGCAAAAAGGGAGAATATGTCCCTTTAAGTAATACAAGGAATAAAGACGGCGATTGAAATGCTGAGGACCACAAAATTAGTGCATTCAAGATTACTTAATATCAAATAGCGCACACATAGGGTAATAAACAGAACATTTCTTAGTCAAGCCGCCTTGTATCACGGAACGAAGATAGATAGTGGAATAATACCACAACTTCAAATTAAATTATAGAGATCTCCACACAAGCACCGCTTCAATATAGGTAGCAGCCATAAAAGGCATGACTAATAGGAACCAATTGGTGTTTGAACCGCAACCCAGCAAATGAATCACTGTCCCTACATTTAAACAGATTCTAACAAAGCCCTGCAAAGTAACATATCACATCAACAAGGATAAAAGCATTGACTCGACACGTGTTTCACCGGTACTAGACCGGCTTCATCGGGAGTCGACAAATAGTAGATCGTATCGGTACCGTGCGTGGTGGGGCTGGCTAAATACCCTTAAACATCCAATCACATGGATAGGGCCACCAATCGCTATGCAGTGCCGCCGGACCACAAGATTATGGTCAATCAAAACCGACAGGCAAGGGTATACAGAGAACGTTTATTGGCCAGAGGATGCACCTGACCCAAAATAAACCAATCAATTCAATGAAGTATCACGTGGCCAAGGGATCCAATCCAAATGCATACATCAGAAGTAAACAACAACAATGTAGTGAGAATACAGCGAACCAAGTGGACGCCCATAGAAAAGCAAAAAACGGGACAAACCTGCTGAAAACTCAGGACGGAAAAAGAGGCATAAGTTAGATCTATTCGGATATAACTTGGATTGGAGAGCAAAACGGAGCAAGAAACAGGCAGAGCAGAAAACAGCCAGTGTATGCCTAACCGATGCTAGTAATGGTCAGTGAACCTCAGTATAGAAAAGTAATAAGAGTGCAAGGTATAGATATATGGGTATTAGGCATGAAATGTATGGCAATATCAGACTTGGCGCATGGATATTCAGACATTCAAGAGATGGCTATATAAATGGGGAGAAGGAAAAACCCTCATTTAGACCAAAAGGGGCCAGAGTACGCATTTGATAGATCCACCAGCATTCCCTACGCCGTAGCTTTACATCGAAATCACCTTTTCTGGGTGACGGAAGAACAAGTTCTAACCCGCAAAAACGAAGGACTTTAGCATTATTCCTATGATATTGGGCTAGATGGCGTGATATTGGAGTCTCCTGCATTCTCCTAGTAGAGTGGACATGTTCCATAATACGTCTTTTAAACGGACGTATAGTTTTGCCAACATATTTCTTGCCACAAAGGCATGAAATGAGATAAACAATGCCAGCAGAATTACAGTTGAAAAAAGAGGTGATTTCAAAATTTAATTCATTAGATGAATCAGTAACACTTTTGGAGTTTTTTAGAATGTAAACGCATGCAACACACCTGCCGCATTTGTAGGTACCCCTCAGGTCTTTAGAGAGCCACGTGCTAGGCTTATTACGAGGCGACATATCATGATGGCTATGGACCAATTTGTCTCTTAAATTGTGACTTCGCCTTGCGGTAATTGACGCACTATTAGTAAGTACGTCAGCTAACTGAGGGTCAAATGTTAATAGAGGCCAATATCGGTCCAAAATTTGCTTGATAGGATACCATCCAGCATCAAAGATTAAACCGAATCCCTCTGAGTCCAAAGTACCTGTTTGTATGCTGAATTTGACATCTGCTAATACGCCTGTATGTGACTTCTTAAGCAGCACGGAGGGATCCCAGGTTATTGTCTCTTTGGCCCCTACACCATCACAAGTAGACTTGGCCAGTAGTCAGTCTAATTGTGTTAGTCCGCGGCTGACAGCCAATCAATCCTTTAGGATCATCAATCTATCCCATTTCCAGTTCCATCCTAATCACATCAATGTCCTTCGTAAGGGTCTGTCATACGTCCCACGACCATCTATTAACAAATTTGAATGGACCAAGGATATTCACCTCTTTGGCCGAAAACTGGCTCTCCATAAATTATATAGAATGAAGGATGAAGTCAGAGCCAAAAATATGGGTTTAGAGTATACTGATCTTCCAGTTTTACAAGATCTGATGGATCTAATGGACGAACCATCTAATGTTAAAACTAGTCTGACAAATCTGAGACCGAAAAGCAGGTTTACCCCTAATTTAAGGGACTTTGGTAATGTGGACTTATTTTGCAAATTAGTATGCTCGGACATTGATAAAATTGACACTCGTGAGGTACTATCTTTGTGTAGTGATAATCTTACAATTGATGAGAGAAATGCACTTGGTGATCTTGAGAAGGATAACAATTTGGTGATAAAACAATCTGATAAAGGGGGCAATATAGTGTTAATGACCACAATAAACTATGAGAAAATGGTCATGAATAGTTTAAACGATGAGTCTACTTATGAAAGACTGCCTAGGGACCCTACCCCCGTCTATTTGGCACAATTACGCGCTCTGGTGAACACTGCTTTCGAGCACTCTGTAATTTCAAAAATTGAGCGTGATTTTGTGATTCCATGTAATCCCACAGTTGCGACCTTCTACTGTATTCCAAAAATTCACAAAAATCCCATGAACCTCCTGGGTGTCCTATCGTTTCTGGCAACGATAATTTGACACAGAATATGAGTATATTTGTTGACAAAATCCTAAGGAAATATGTCATAGCTTTACCCTCATACATCAGGGACACAAAACAGATCTTACAGACTCTAAAAGAAAAAAGCATTACTCAGGACGTTCTGCTATGCAGTTTGGATGTGGAATCCTTATATTCATGCATCCCACATGACTTGGGCCTGTCACATATTACCGAAATACTTCAAAAAGATGATACATTGTCAGGATCAACTAGACAATTTGTGGTGGCGTCACTTAAGTTTATTCTGACGCATAACTTCTTTGTATTCGATGGCCAATACTATCATCAGATCCGAGGAACGGCCATGGGTTCGTCCTGTGCACCCTCATATGCCAACCTTTTTCTGGGGATTTGGGAAGAGCAGTTTGTCTTTGGTGAGGCCCTTAGCTTGTACAATTCAAAGATCGATATGTGGTCCCGGTATATCGATGATATACTTGTTACCTGGAAAGGCACGGAGGCTGAGTTTTGTGAATTCGTTGTTAAACTAAACGATAACCCTCTTAACCTCAAATTCACTTCCGAAATCCAGAATGACCAGATCAATTTTCTGGACGTAAATATTGCAAAGACTGAAATCGGCGAAATATCCACCACTTTGTTCCGTAAAAAGACTGCTTCAAACAATCTTCTGCATTGGGATAGCTTCCATCCTAAGCCCCTTAAGAGGGGTATTCCCCTAGGACAATATATGCGGTTACGCAGAATTTGCTCTACTGATGATGAGTTCATGGCAAAATCACAAATTTTGAGGCAGGACTTTAGGGAGAAGAGTTACCCTAACCGTTGCCTTAAAAGAGCGTTTCAACATACCCTAACAATGCCAAGAGACGACCTGTTGAAAGACCATACTAAAACCGATACTAAATTGATTCGGTATATAGGGACCTTTGATGCTGGATGGTATCCTATCAAGCAAATTTTGGACCGATATTGGCCTCTATTAACATTTGACCCTCAGTTAGCTGACGTACTTACTAATAGTGCGTCAATTACCGCAAGGCGAAGTCACAATTTAAGAGACAAATTGGTCCATAGCCATCATATGTCGCCTCGTAATAAGCCTAGCACGTGGCTCTCTAAAGACCTGAGGGGTACCTACAAATGCGGCAGGTGTGTTGCATGCGTTTACATTCTAAAAAACTCCAAAAGTGTTACTGATTCATCTAATGAATTAAATTTTGAAATCACCTCTTTTTTCAACTGTAATTCTGCTGGCATTGTTTATCTCATTTCATGCCTTTGTGGCAAGAAATATGTTGGCAAAACTATACGTCCGTTTAAAAGACGTATTATGGAACATGTCCACTCTACTAGGAGAATGCAGGAGACTCCAATATCACGTCATCTAGCCCAATACCATAGGAATAATGCTAAAGTCCTTAGTTTTTGCGGGTTAGAACTTGTTCTTCCGTCACCCAGAAAAGGTGATTTCGATTTAAAGCTACGGCGTAGGGAATGCTGGTGGATCTATCAAATGCGTACTCTGGCCCCTTTTGGTCTAAATGAGGGTTTTTCCTTCTCCCCATTTATATAGCCAGCTCTTGAATGTCTGAATATCCATGCGCCAAGTCTGATATTGCCATACATTTCATGCCTAATACCCATATATCTATACCTTGCACTCTTATTACTTTTCTATACTGAGGTTCACTGACCATTACTAGCATCGGTTAGGCATACACTGGCTGTTTTCTGCTCTGCCTGTTTCTTGCTCCGTTTTGCTCTCCAATCCAAGTTATATCCGAATAGATCTAACTTATGCCTCTTTTTCCGTCCTGAGTTTTCAGCAGGTTTGTCCCGTTTTTTGCTTTTCTATGGGCGTCCACTTGGTTCGCTGTATTCTCACTACATTGTTGTTGTTTACTTCTGATGTATGCATTTGGATTGGATCACTTGGCCACGTGATACTTCATTGAATTGATTGGTTTATTTTGGGTCAGGTGCATCCTCTGGCCAATAAACGTTCTCTGTATACCCTTGCCTGTCGGTTTTGATTGACCATAATCTTGTGGTCCGGCGGCACTGCATAGCGATTGGTGGCCCTATCCATGTGATTGGATATTTAAGGGTATTTAGCCAGCCCCACCACGCACGGTACCAATACGATCTACTATTTGTCGACTCCCGATGAAGCCGGTCTAGTACCGGCGAAACACGTGTCGAGTCAATGCTTTTATCCTTGTTGATGTGATATGTTACTTTGCAGGGCTTTGTTAGAATCTGTTTAAATGTAGGGACAGTGATTCATTTGCTGGGTTGCGGTTCAAACACCAATTGGTTCCTATTAGTCATGCCTTTTATGGCTGCTACCTATATTGAAGCGGTGCTTGTGTGGAGATCTCTATAATTTAATTTAAAGTTGTGGTATTATTCCACTATCTATCTTCGTTCCGTGATACAAGGCGGCTTGACTAAGAAATGTTCTGTTTATTACCCTATGTGTGCGCTATTTGATATTAAGTAATCTTGAATGCACTAATTTTGTGGTCCTCAGCATTTCAATCGCCGTCTTTATTCCTTGTATTACTTAAAGGGACATATTCTCCCTTTTTGCTGCTACCTGGCACTTCTTTAAAATCTACCTAGCCCCAATTGCAAGTTTACCTATCAGTTGTGTTTATGTTTTTTATAATTGTCGGTCAATGTGTATGTTTATATTGGAACCAATAAAAGTTATATTTTAATTCAGCACTCCTAATAGCCTTTTGAGAGTTTTGCTCTCTTCGTCTTTTGACTCCATTGAAGCAGACACCAGCGGTCAGCAGCGTAGCATGGTTTGTCAGCACCCGGGGCAAGGCAAGAATTGTGCCCCCCCCCCACCATGGTAACACACCCGGATTCCCTTCTACCGGTAGAGTATTGACCCCTGTACCCCACAAGCACATGTATTGTATATTAACAAAATATTGCTATAATAAAAAAATTAAACACACATGCCCCCCACACTACGCCACTGCTACCAGTCACCCTGTCCCAGTATACCCTAGCATAGTTCCACTCTCACACTAAGTCACTCTCTCCCAGTACCCACAGTCACCCTCTTCCAGTACCCGCAGTCACTCTCTTCCTCTCTCCAAGTACCCCCGTCGCTCTCTCCCTCGAGTACCCCAGTCACTCTCTCTCTCCCAGTACCCACAGTCACTCTCTCTCCCAGTACCTCCAGTCACTCTCTCTCCAAGTACCCCCAGTCTCTCCCAGTAACCCAGTCACTCTCTCTCTCAGTACCCCCTTTCTCCCAGTACTCCCAGTCACTCTCTCTCAGTACCCCCACTTTCTCCCAGTACCCCAGTCACTCTATCTCTCTCCCAGTACCCCCCGTGACACTCTCTCCAAGTACCCCCAGTCACTCTCTCTCCCTGTACCCCCCAGTCACTTTCTCTCCCTGTACCCCAGTCACTCTTTCACAGTACTCCCCGTCACTCTCTCTCTCCAAGTACCTCCAGTCACTCTCTCCCAGTACCCCAGTCACCATTTCTCTCTCAAAGTACCCCATCTTTCTCCTAGTACCCCCAGTCACTCTCTCTATCCAAGTACCCCCAGTCACTCTCTTCCAGTATCGCCAGTCATTATTCTCCCTGAACCTCCAGTCATCCTCTCCCCGTACCCCCTCACTGTGTGTTAGTCATGCTGCTCTGGTGTCACATAGTGTAGCCTACCTGCGTGGAGTTGCTGGTGGCCCGGGGGGAGGAGCTGTCCAGGGGGCTTAGTGAAGACAAGATTTTAAATGTGCTGCAGGGCAGGCGCCTCCCTCCCTCCTTCCTGTTCAGCGGCTGCAGGGCTGATAGCAGTGGGGGGGGGGGGCTGGGACAGGGCTTCAAGAGGGTCTGACAAGCGTGGTACAGGGTGTTCCGTTGGATAATGCTGTGCTGCTTCAGGAAATATATTCACTATGTTACATGTTTACAGGCACATTCTGTATATAGTCACTGTGTTACATGTTTACAGGTGCATTCTGTATATAGTCACTATGTTACATGTTTACAGGTGCATTCTGTATATAGTCACTATGTTACATGTTTACAGGTGCATTCTGTATATAGTCACTATGTTACATGTTTACAGGTGCATTCTGTATATAGTCACTGTTACATGTTTACAGGTGCATTCTGTATATAGTCACTATGTTACATGTTTACAGGTACATTCTGTATATAGTCACTGTGTTACATGTTTACAGGTGCATTCTGTATATAGTCACTGTGTTACATGTTTACAGGTACATTCTGTATATAGTCACTGTGTTACATGTTTACAGGTGCATTCTGTATATAGTCACTGTGTTACATGTTTACAGGTGCATTCTGTATATAGGCACTGTGTTACATGTTTACAGGTGCATTCTGTATATAGTCACTATGTTACATGTTTACAGGTGCATTCTGTATATAGTCACTACGTTACATGTTTACAGGTGCATTCTGTATATAGTCAAATGTAACCGAACAAGGAATTTCCCCATACGGTGACATTTTGGGGCCATTCGGCAATTCAGAGAGCAGGCAGTTTGCCAAATTTTGGCAAAATGTCAGCAAGTACGGTGCCTGTTTGACGGCAGAGAAATCCCCCATAGAAAAGCAATGGTTAATCTATTCAGAGATACCGAACAGCAGTGAAAAATTGCCCTGCTGTTCGGTGTTTTCATTCGGCAGGTTTATTCAATCGAATCCCATAGGCTTCAAAGTTAAAAATATTCCCGTTTTAACCCAATATCTAATAAACCGTTTTTGGATTTGGGATTTCATTATTTATTTATTTGCAATTAGATTATGAAATCCCAAATCCAAAACACGTCCCGGTCCCCAGCATTTCAGATAATGGATACTCAAACATCCGCTCAATAGGGGGTCATTTACTAAAAAGTGTATTGTTGACAGCGGAGAAAGAATTTGCATATTTTTGGCCAAAATATATTTTTTAAAAAAAACCTCCAGATATTTCCAGTATGTTGTTTTACCCTTAACCTCGCGTTTGCCGCGTCGATTCTCCATAATTCCCATTTCAGAGAATACGCTCCTTGTATAAGGCGACGCGGCGGCCGGCTCTGCTGCCCGAGAACACGTTAAATAAATAGAGTAATGGGGAAAAACAGGAAATTTTGCATAAGTAATTAAAACCTTGCCAGGGATGTAATTTCTGTGCAATGTGCTGTAGCGTGACCGTGTGGCTTGTTTACATAGCTGGAGGGTCTGGCTTGTCTTGCACCTGGTCCCTAATTAAATGGTGTGGTCTATGTGGCCAGTACATGATGCTCACCATAGGGGCCACACAGATGGTTCGTGTTGAGAGTCATCTGAATTAAATTCACATTTTACGTCTTTAAAAACATTCCGGGTTGGAGACAACGCCTTATTTCACTGCAGCGCACACCAGTTATACTATACAGCGCACTACATGCGCCCGTACTGACGTGCCTCCCGGCGTCTGTCGCAGCATTGTGACGCTTCGACGGGACCGGCCACACGCTGTAGCGCGCACAAATTGCGTGCATTACAGCAGACATGCTGCGGCGGTGCTGAAAGCCTCCCCCTCGAAGCGTCACAACGCGCGCGTTCGACGGGGCTGCAAAGCGCGATCCTTCATAGGGTCGAGCCTTGCAGCGCTGAGCGCACTTAGTGCGCTCAGCGAGGGGGCGTCAGACTGGAAGGAACATCCTCTCTCACGGACGTACCTTCCGCTCTGCAAAATGCTCGTCTGACCCCGTCCTTAATGTGCCGCTCTTTGATTATAAACGCGATGGTGCAGGGTCCTCCTCGACGCTTGGTTCTATGTGTTAACCTGCTCTGTTATGATTCTTGTCTGTGCAGAGCTGCGGAATAGGTTGGCGCTATAAAATAATTGTTGTAAAAGAAAACATGAAGGGTCCTTCACTAACCTCCGAATTTTTCACCAAATTGCAACGAACAGTGAATTTCACCGTAAGTGCAATTTCGGGTCAGTTTGCATATTCACTAAACTGTTAACTGACCAAATACTGGCGAATTGACGCTGAAATACGGTGCAGGTCGACGGCACCGAAACTGTCCAATAGAAGTCTATTGTTTGGTGTTCACAGAACGCCGAATTGCACCGAACCTTTGGCAAAGTTATCAGTGTTTTAATTTGACGGCTTTAAACAGGCGTATCCCACAGGTTTCAATGTAATATCTTTTTTAATTATTTATTTTTTAATAACTTTTATTATTTCTACTTTTGCAAAAAAACTTTTTTTTATTTTTTAAAAGACCTTTTTGTGTTTATGTATTTTTTTAAAAGACATTTTTTTTTATTTTGTATCAGACCTATTCATTATTTTTTTTACAGGACTTTTTTTATTATCTAGACACATTTTTTTTGATTTAAGCTCCTATTAGGAGAATAGGAGACTTCCTTTTTTTTTTTTTCCTTCAGTTCGCTGGAATTCACTGATGCAATTCAACGGTCATCGGTGCAATACGGCAGTTTTCACCGACGTCCTATAACTGCTTCGGTGACTCCAATTTTGAAAAAATATGGGGACCGTTCACTAAATAGAGAATTCACAAAATTTTCACTGAAATGGAATAGCCTTAGGCTAGAGTCAGACGAACGCATTTTTCACGTCTACCGTTAAAAAGTGCGTTGATGCGCCCAAACGCATTTTTTCACGGAAGACGCTATAGCGTTCATATGATGCGCAATTTCAGCTGTGATTTTTTACGGATCCAAACCAGGAAACTTTGGGTGTCTGGACGTGATGTTGGCCGGACATGAGCAGCGTCTGACGTCTCCTAATTACACACACACGCCGCTATGCAGACGCATCACACTCTGTACGTCAGTACTAGCGGTTCGACGTTCTTGCAAAAATGCGTTTGTTTGCCGCTTGCATTGCGCGGCCGAACTTTCGTGCGGCCGTACTTCGTGTGTGGGCCTGCGTTGGACGTTATTTGCTGCTACCACAGCCGTAATAAAGTGCGGCTAAACGCACGTTCACACTGCGTTCGTCTGACCCCAGCCTAAGTGAGCCGAAATGGGCCAAAATGCAAAGCATGCTTTGTGAATAGACCCCAGTGGTCCCCAACCCTCGTCCTCAGGTCCCCCTAACAAGCCAGGTTTTAAGGATTCGCTTGGGTAAATGCAGACTGAATCCTGCATTCAATGAGCAGCAAATCATATCACCCGTGGTGCTGCGCTTCACATATCCTGCAGACCTGGCCTGTTAGCGGGGCCTGAGGACCAGGGTTGGGGAAGGGATCACTGCCATAGAGCAGTGTTTCCCAAACCTGTCCTTGGGACCCTCAACCAGGCCAGGTTTTAAGGATTACCTTGGGGAAATGCAGACTGAATCCTGCAATCACTGAGCAGCAAATCATATCGCCCGTGCTGTGCTTCAGATATCCTGCAAACCTGGCATGTCAGAGGCTCCTGAGGACAGGTTTGGGAAACACTACCATAGAGGATCTGGCAATATAACACCCAGGCGGAGCTTGCCAGCCCCCTCCTGCTTATATCACAGTAGAATGTTTGATTGTAAAAATGTATCTACGCACAGATTAGTTTTTTTTTAGTTTTTTTCAGAAACGACATAACTGCAAAGTGTTTTATTTTTTGCCAGTTTCTTTCAGAATGCTTTAAAACCTCAGGTGTATCTGGTTGAAAGTTCTTTTACGGGGCAGGCTGCCTTGACATTGCTCACGTTTTTCCATGCATCCCGCAGAACGCAAGCTATACGTTAAGGTTACATGGTTACGGGTTAAAAACAAACACAAAACAAATGGTTAAACATTAGCAGTTATTACAGGTAGGGCCTGTTATTATACGGCCTGTGAACGCTCGCTCGCTGGAGGATCTGCGCAGGCCATAGGGGGACGGTGATATATTATTTTACAGTTTGCAAATACAAGGACTGTTAAGAAAACCTATAAAGAGAAGAGAGGGTTTTCTTTACATATTGACGTTTACAGCAAAGTTTGATTAGGCATTGAGTGTTGTGGAGAAGAAAAGGCTGTGTGACAGCACCGGCCTGATAAAAAGAGCATATAAAGTGTTCCCTGGTGCAGATCATACTAAAATCGATCCCTCCGTTATGAGCCAGGGTGTTTTGACCGGCCCCTAGATGCCGCGGACCACTGGGAAAATTCCTGGTATCTTGTTAACCAGTCCTGGTTGACATGGAGGCGCCCTTACCTATTTGGCAATTAAGGTGCACCTAGGGTTTGTTAAGGCCCCCTGGATCAACTGGGCTCCTGAACATGTCATGGGCTGTCACCCCCTGGCTGGTAGCGCCCATAAGTTCTATGAAGACCAGAGAATGCCCTACACAAGGTTGCATGGATGCCATAGGACAGGGGTCAGCAACCTTGGCCCTCCAAATGATTTGGTACTACATCTCCCATGATGCTCTGCCAACCTAATGAGTGGCAGAGCATCATGGAAGATGTAGTTCCAAAACATCTGGCAGGTTTTGCATGCTGACGTTGGACCTTGGAAACGGTTTGTTGCCAGTGTCCTCCTGCAAGCAGTGAGAGGAGGTGGCAGATTGCACTGTCCCCAGCTCCGTGGCGAGTATCGAATTTCTTTCATCAGTTCCTTTTTTGTGTTAAGTGATTTTGCACAATAAAATAATGCAGGGCGGAATGGTCACGCTCACCCCCCCCCCCCTCACATGTTGATGCCTACGATTCCCAGAATTCTTCCACGGTCATAGATGGCCAGGGAATCTTGGGAGTTGTACTTCAGAAACATTTGGGGGGACAGAGTTTAACAGCCCAGATGGACAGCCAGTGGATATAAACCCGCCACTGCGTCTGTCTGTACATATTGGCCAATTCCCAGGTATGTAATAAAATGCGCACAGATGGTTTCTGACCTTCCAGCAGGTCTGGGTTTGCAGGGAGAGTGTAGGTGCATGTTCTGTGTTTATATTGTGGCTTACACTCCGGATTTTGTATCTCTGCCAGGCCTGATAGTCTTATGTGATGTTTTACTCAACTCGAATCTGATTCATCCTTTATGAAACCCCTCTCTGGAAAAAGAAATAGTTTATGTTAGTTGATTTAATACAGACAGTGTCTCCGGCAGATACACAGATACATGGAAAAAGATTCGCCGGCTCAGACATCAGATTCTCTAAAGTGTTCTGAGGAGGTGTAACAGTTACAAGTATTTACAAAGCGACAACAAGATCCGCACTCACTTAAAAAGACGCACTTTAGAGTCGAAACAACGTCTCTGTTTGATGCAAGCTCATTAAAGTTGTCCTGAAATCAGTTGGAGTGTTGGTATCGTCTTCTGTCTGGATATGAACGCCAGAGATTGTCAAATTAAAACAGTGTTAGAAATCCACAATGACAAACACAAACACATTCAATCAGCCACGTTCAGACTCTCGCACTCAGAGTCAGACACATTCAGGCAACATAGAGACACATTCTGTCACAGATACACTCATGTGACATACAGACACATTCAGGCAACATTGAGACACAGATACACTCAGGTGACATACAGACACACACAGATACACTCAGGTGACATACAGATGCATTCAGACACACACAGATATACTCAGGTGACATACAGACACATTTGGACACACAGATACACTCAGGCGACATACAGACACATTCAGACACACACAGATATACTCAGGTGACATACAGACGCATTCAGAAACACACAGATATACTCAGGTGACATACAGACACATTCACGCACATTCAGGCAACATAGAGACACATTCAGACACAGATATACACAGGTGACATTCAGACACATTCAGGCAACATAGAGACACATTCAGACACAGATATACACAGGTGACATACAGACACATTCAGACACACACAGGTACACTCAGGTGACATACAGACACATTCAGACACACAGATACACTCAGGTGACATACAGACACATTCAGACACACACAGATACACTCAGGTGACATACAAATGCATTCAGAGACACACAGATATACTCAGGTGACATACAGACACATTCAGACACACACAGATACGCTCAGGCGACATACAGACACATTCAGACACACAGATACACTCAGGTGACATACAGACACATTCAGACACACAAATACACTCAGGTGATATACAGACACATTCAGACACACACAGATACACTCAGGTGACATACAGATGCATTCAGACACACACAGATATACTCAGGTGACATACAGACACATTCAGACACACACAGATACGCTCAGGCGACATACAGACACATTCAGACACACACACAGATACACTCAGGTGACATACAGACACATTCAGACACAGATACACTCAGGTGACACATTCAGACACAGATATACACAGGTGACATACAGACACACACAGATACACTCAGGTGACATACAGACACATTCAGACACACACAGATACACTCAGGTGACATACAGATGCATTCAGACACACACAGATACACTCAGGTGACATACAGATGCATTCAGATACACTCAGGTGACATACATTCAGAGACACACAGATATACTCAGGTGACATACAGACACATTCAGATACACTCAGGTGACATACAGACACATTTGGACACACACAGATACACTCAGGTGACATACAGACACATTCAGACACACACAGATACACTCAGGTGACACATTCAGACACACACAGATACACTCAGGTGACATACAGACACATTCAGACACACACAGATATGCTCAGGCGACCTACAGACACATTCAGACACACACAGATACACTCAGGTGACATACAGACACATTCAGACACACACAGATACACTCAGGTGACATACAGATGCATTCAGAGACACACAGATATACTCAGGTGACATACAGACACATTCAGACACACAGATACGCTCAGGCGACATACAGACACATTCAGACACACACAGATATACTCAGGTGATATACAGACACATTTGGACACACACAGATACACTCAGGTGACATACAGATGCATTCAGAGACACACAGATAGTGTGAGACAGTCAGTGACTGTTTATCTGGAATCTCCTCCTGGATGGCCTCCCACCACCTAAAGATCAACATGTCAAAGACTGAACTCCTACTTATTCCTCCCTCCAATGCCTCCCCACCTCCTGACTTCTCTATCACGGTGGAGGGTATCACCATCTCCCCATCAAACCAAGTTCGCTGTCTTGGAGTTACACTTGACTCTGCTCTTTCCTTCATCCCCCACATCAAGTCTCTTTCCTCCTCCTGCCGATACCAACTGCGTAATATTTCCAGAATTCAGCCATTTCTTACCGCTGTCACCACAAAACAACTCATACACGCCCTGGTAATCTCCCGACTCGACTATTGCAATAATCTCTTATCTGGCCTCCCTCTGTCCCGCCTCTCCCCCCTACAATCCATCCTGAACGCCTCCGCCAGGCTAATTCACCTCACCCGCCGCTCTGTCTCTGCCGCTCCCCTCTGCGAGTCCCTTCACTGGCTCCCCATCCACTGCAGAATTAAGTTCAAAATCCTTATCCTTACCTACAAAAGCCTCACTAACTCAGCGCCCCACTACCTGTCCTCACTAATCACCAAATACACCCCAGCCCGCTCCCTAAGGTCAAACAGTGACCTGCGCCTAGCTTCTCCCCACATCACCTCTTCCCATGATAGACTGCAGGATTTCTCACGCGCAGCCCCCACTCTCTGGAACGCTCTCCCTCATACTGTCAGACTTTCCCCTAACCTCTCTTCCTTCAAACGCTCCCTTAAAACATTCCTATTTAGGGAAGCCTACCACCCAACTCACTGACGCAACCATCAATCACTCTCACCTTACAGTCCTCTCCTCCTGTTTCCAACCCCAACCCTCCCAGATTGTGAGTTCCTACGGGAATAGGGCCCTCATCTCCTCCTGTACTGTTTGTCAAATGTTGTTCAATGTATTGTAACCCGTCTATACTGTGCTTATTGTACAGCGCTGCGGAATATGCTGGCGCTTTATAAATAAAGAAGAATAATAATAATAATACACTCAGGTGACATACAGACACATTCAGACACACACAGATACACTCAGGTGACATACAGGCACATTCAGACACACACAGATACACTCAGGTGACATACAGACACATTCAGACACACAGATATACTCAGGTGACATACAGACACATTCAGACACACACAGATACGCTCAGGCGACCTACAGACACATTCAGGCATACAGAGATACACTCAGGTGACATACAGACACATTCACACACATTCAGGCAACATAGAGACACATTCAGGCAACATAGAGACACATTCAGACACAGATATACACAGGTGACATACAGACGCATTCAGACACACACAGATACACTCAGGTGACATACAGATGCATTCAGACACACACAGATACACTCAGGTGACATACAGACACATTCAGACACACACAGATACACTCAGGTGACATACAGATGCATTCAGACACACACAGATACACTCAGGTGACATACAGATGCATTCAGACACACACAGATACACTCAGGTGACATACAGACACATTCAGACACACACAGATACGCTCAGGCAACATACAGACACATTCAGACACACACACAGATACACTCAGGTGACATACAGACACATTTGGACACACACAGATACACTCAGGTGACATACAGACACATTCAGACACACACAGATACACTCAGGTGACATACAGACACATTCAAACACACACAGATATACTCAGGTGACATACAGACACATTCAGACACACACAGATACACTCAGGTGACATACAGACACATTCAGACACACACAGATATGCTCAGGCGACCTACAGACACATTCAGACACACACAGATACACTCAGGTGACATACAGACACATTCAGACACACACAGATACACTCAGGTGACATACAGACACATTCAAACACACACAGATATACTCAGGTGACATACAGACACATTCAGACACACACAGATACACTCAGGTGACATACAGACACATTCAGACACACACAGATATGCTCAGGCGACCTACAGACACATTCAGACACACACAGATACACTCAGGTGACATACAGACACATTCAGACACACACAGATACGCTCAGGCGACCTACAGACACATTCAGACACACACAGATACACTCAGGTGACATACAGACACATTCAGACACACACAGATACGCTCAGGCGACCTACAGACACATTCAGACACACACAGATACACTCAGGTGACATACAGACACACACAGATATACTCAGGTGACATACAGACACATTCAGACACACACAGATACACTCAGGTGACATACAGACACATTCAGACACACACAGATACACTCAGGTGACATACAGACACATTCAGACACACACAGATATACTCAGGTGACATACAGACACATTCAGACACACAGATACGCTCAGGCGACCTACAGACACATTCAGACACACACAGATACACTCAGGTGACATACATACACATTCAGACACACACAGACACACTCAGGTGACATACAGACACATCCAGACACACACAGATACGCTCAGGTGACATACAGACACATTCAGACACAGATACACTCAGGTGACATACACACACAGATATACTCAGGTGACATACAGACACATTCAGACACACACAGATACGCTCAGGTGACATACAGACACATTCAGACACAGATACACTCAGGTGACATACAGACACAGATATACTCAGGTGACATACAGACACATTCAGACACACACAGATACACTCAGGTGACATACAGACACATTCAAACACACACAGACACACTCAGGTGACATACAGACACACACAGATATACTCAGGTGACATACAGACACACACAGATATACTCAGGTGACATACAGACACATTCAGACACACACAGATACACTCAGGTGACATACAGACACATTCAGACACACACAGACACACTCAGGTGACATACAGACACATTCAGACACACACAGATACGCTCAGGTGACATACAGACACATTCAGACACACACAGACACACTCAGGTGACATACAGACACATTCAGACACACACAGATACGCTCAGGTGACATACAGACACATTCAGACACAGATACACTCAGGTGACATACAGACACAGATATACTCAGGTGACATACAGACACATTCAGACACACACAGATACGCTCAGGTGACATACAGACACATTCAGACACAGATACACTCAGGTGTCATACAGACACAGATATACTCAGGTGTCATACAGACACATTCAGACACACACAGACACACTCAGGTGACATACAGACACATTCAGACACACACAAGAAGAGTCAGGCACACATAGACACATTCTGACATGCACACTCAGATACACACATTGATACACACAGCTACCTTATGATTGTAGCTCTAACGGCACATTTTTGTCTGTAGCTGCCACATTTGCTTCTGGTTTTAATATGCCAGACAGAAGATTGAGACACCACAACCTTGTCCTAAGATTTTAAGCTGGGGTCAGACGAACGCAGTGCGAACGTGCGTTTACCCACACTTTATGACGGCTGTGGTAGCAGCAAATGACGTCCAACGCAGGCCCACACACGAAGTACGGCCGCACGAAAGTTTGGCTGCGCAACGCAAGCGGCAAACGAACACATTTTTGCAAGAACATCGAACCGCTAGCAGGGGGGACTGACAAGTAATGGGGCCCCCGGGCAATAGGAGGTCATGGGAGCAGTGGCGTAGCGTAGGTTGTCAGCGCCCGGGGCCAGCCAAGAATTGTGCAGAATTTTACGCACAGCAGCCTGTTTAAAGACAAATATATGCATTTACACACAGCCATATGTTCACAGACATAACCATATATCCCCTACACCCCGGGGGTATGTAGCACTAAAACTCCCAGTATTGTGCAGTGTGTATGAGCGTATCACAGAGCTCCACAGCAATAAAACTCACAGTAATGTGTGGTGTGTATGAGCGTATCACAGAGCTCCACAGCAATAAACCTCACTGTAACGTACTGATAGTTTATTCAACCCCCAGCATATCAATTGTCATCTTACTACCCCATATATCAATTGTATTTCATATTACCCCCGTATATATCAATTTATGTCATGTTACCCCCCCCCACAGCATATATCAATTTATTTCATGTCCATGTCCACCCGCAGTATATATCAATTAATTTCATGTCTCCCCCCGCAGTATATATCAATTAATTTCATGTCCCCTCACATTATATATCTATTTCATGTCCCCCAGCAGTATATATCTATTAATTTCATCATGCCCCCCCAGTATATATCAATTTCATGCCCCCCAGTATACATAAATTTCATGCCCCCCACCCCCGCAGTATATCGATTGTAAGTAGCTATGTTTCCCCCCCAAACTCTCACTGGAATTTATTAAGCAATCCAGACTCAGCCCAAGCATGGCTGGCTGGACGCATCCTTGTGGTCTCTCCTGCCGCGTGCCCTGCGCGGTGGCGCACTTCACGTGAGAGGCGGCGCGCATCACGTGAGGGGGCAGCGCCGCTGCAAAGTGCCTGCTCCAATTTAGAATGAGGGATGCAGGCACCCCGCAGCGCCACCACGCCGGTTTCAAACTGCGCCGCCAGGACATGGCTGCCTGGCATCCTCTTGCTGAGGGCCCACTGTGCCAGCCGAGCCGGGCCCCTACTGACCCGCAGGCCGTCGGGCAGTGCCCGAGTGCCCAACGGGTCAGTCCGCCCCTGACCGCTAGTACTGACGTACAGAGTGCGCTGCGTCCCCATAGCGGCGTGTGTGCGTGATTAGGAGACGTCAGATGCTGCTCATGTCCGGCCAACATAACATACAGACACCCAAAGTTTCCTGGTTTGGATCTGTATGAAATCACGGCTGAAATTGCGCATCATATGACCGCTATCGCGCATTCCGTGAAAAAGTACGTCCATGCGTTTGGACGCACTTTTTTACGGACTATGCGAAAAATGAGTTTGTTTGACCCTAGCCTAAGGATCCCACACTCCATATTCTGTTGATATAACAGCCAGGTTCTCTAGATTGTAAGCTCCTGTGCACAGGCTCTCAGCAGCTCTTGTTTCTGTCTGATTCTTCTTTGCCATTGTGTTCCTTCCTCACCTTGTATTGCCATCATGCACCTAGGGAAATGTAGGGGGATATATTAATATCTATTATTTATATGCAGGGTTGTTCAGCGAGAGGTGAAATCCAGGAGAATGACAGGAGAAGTGAAAATTCTAGGTCAAAATAGCCAGACCAGAAAAATTCTCCCATTTATCTCACTTTCCAAGTCGGCTATTTTGACCTAGAATTTTTACTTCTCCAGTCATTCTCCTGGTTTTCACCTCTCACTGAATAACCCTGATAGTGTCAACAGTTTACCTGAAGAATGGGGAATTTAACAAAATTATAAACAAACTTCGGAAACAGAGACAAGATGTCCAGGAGGCTCTGTCCCCAGGAGCTTACAATCTACATATAAATGATTATGATGGTAATAATAATAATAATAACATATATACAGATTTAACAGAATTTTCTGCATATGAAAAAAAAATCTAAACAGGTCAGCTCCTCCTGAGTGTTGTTTGCCCCATCTCTTGAAGGATGGCCAATACATCAATCACCGACATATACATTGTGACAGCAGATAATGTCATTTCTTATCTAACAGTGAAAGTATTTTTATTTTCCTTGATTTTGTTTCCTGTTCAGGCCAATAGGTTGTCTATACCAGGCTTCCTGGAGTTATTTTGGTGTGTCTACAGTGTGTCTGCCTCCTCCTGGAAAGCTAGCCCATGTATCTTCAATGTATTCTGTTTTTACAAAAAAAAATAAGTAAATGTAACAACAGTGTTAGGTTATGTGTGTTCAATTTTCTGAAGTGTACATTTTCCTTGAGTTTTGAGAACCCAGTATGTGCTTAAAACATAGAAAAGTTATTCCAGAATGCTGAAATGCAGGTGAAGTTGAAAATCTAACAGGGTTATTCAGAGAGAGGTGAAACCCAGGAGAATGACTGGAAAAGAGAACAATCTAGACCTGATTTGGAAAGTGAGATAAATGAGAGATTGTTTCTGGTTTGGCTATTTTGACCTACAGGGTTATTCAGAGAGAGGTGAAAAGCAGGAGAATGACTGGAGAATGGAAAATTCTAGGTCAAAATAGCCAAACCAGAAAAATTCTCCCTTTCATCTCACTTTCCAAATCGGCTATTTTAACCTAGAATTTTCCATTCTCCAGTCATTCTCCTGCTTTTCATCGCTCTCTATATAACCCTGATAGAATTTTCACTTCTCCAGTCATTCTCCTGGTTTTCACCTCTCTCTGAATAACCCTGTAAGTAACTAATATATATATATTTATACAGTACCTTATAAGATCCTGGATAACACAATTAGGTACTTATACAATATATACATTTAAGTCCCATTAAAAAGACCAAAACTTATTATGTTTTGGCCCCTGGAGGCCTTTATCAAAGATATATATATATGTTTATTATTGCAGAAGCCATTTGCACATCACAGCAATTCAAAGAACTGCAATATATATATACTGTATAGAGCATAGCATTGATTTTAGGGTTCTGTGTAATAACAGATCCAGGATGCATAAAAGTGAGACAGATGTCATTTGCATATCCTACCCAGAATTCCTTGCTGCATATGGGGAATGTGGCACAGGAACTCTGGGATGCAATTCTTTGAATTGCTGTGATGTGCAAGTAGCTTCTGTAATAATAAACATATATATATATACTGTATGTATGTATGTATATTATATATATATATATTATATATATATATATATATATAGATTAGGTCGGCCGTGTTAGTCCAGATGCTATACACGTGATTTTTATATATATATATATAGTCCTGAAGAAAGCGCTGGGAGCTGAAACGTTGACCCGTTTTTAATGGGATAAAAAACATTTTCTGTTTTATAAGTCCTGGAGTGCTGCTGCGCTTGTTTGTACTTCTGTGTGTGTATATATTTAGTGCCATTTATGTTATATATATATATATATTGTGTCATAGAGCTGTAATAATTAAACCAAACTGACCATATATCAGAGATCCAGAGAAAGAGATACCATAGGCTTGCATGCATTTAACACCTGGAGTGCCATAGAGCATATTGCAACATTTATTTTATTTATTTATTTATTTATAAAGTATTTTAGCAGGAAGCATACATTGAGATTTCTCTCGTTTTCAGTATGTCCTGGGTTCAAGAACATTGAAATGTTACAGTATAGGTGCAGAAATACAAAGTAATAAAATGCAAGATATTAAAAACAAAAGATAAACATACATATTAACACAGAAAATAAATCTGTAGGAAATACTTGCAGCTGCAGCTACAAACAGCTGAGTTAATAAAGAATAAGTGAGAATACACACACTACACATACACACACTATATCCTTACACACCTCCTTAAATCTATTGGATATATGCAGAATCATCTGTCTATAGCAACATCACTTATAACAGAATTTAATTTAGGTTAACCCTTCATGTGTTGTTTGCAGATTATTGTCATGTTGTTACTCTTTTCCATTCTACACTTTGTTACTTTGTTTCCTGTTTGGATCCATTAGTGTAAACAGTCCCCCCCCCCCTCCTCTCCTCTGTGAGCACTTGTACCTTTCTGATTCCTATAAAGGAGTCATTAGGAGTCATTGTGGAGCTGGGGGGAGTGTAGGATTGCCCAAGCTGAGTGTGTGCTCACAGTGAGAGGAGATGATTAAGTGTCCAGCAGAGCTGCAAGTGAGCGGAGCCAGAGCTTGTGCCACCCACAGCCTGCAGGCAGGAGGAAGTTTGGGTGACATCACTGGAGTGCTGATAGAAAACAGGCACTTCTTGTTCACATTACAGGACTGTGCTGATGTGTAGAGTGAGGAAGCACACTGAGCCCATGATGAAGGAGCACTGTACAGCTTATAGTACTGTGTGTCTTGGCTGTGGGGGTCCTGACCCCACCATGCAGAGCTTGGAGGAGCTGGAGCCTGACTATGTGTCAATGTGCTTGTTTGCAGAGGACTCCTATCAAAAACTAGCCATGGACACTTTAGAAGAACTGGACTGGTGTCTAGACCAGTTAGAGACCATCCAGACCTACAGATCAGTCAGTGAGATGGCGTCAAACAAGGTAAGACCCCTCAAAGAGTACCAGCTGTGCCCTGTGTGTGCCAGACAGTCACTGGCATATTCACATGCTGTGTTTGTGTGTGTGTGTGTGTGTCCTGCCTTGCTCTGGTTACCAGTCCAAGAAATATCTCTGGGATTTGAGAAGCACATGAGTGGATACCTGTGAGGAAATGATTTGTATCATCCGAATGTATCACCTGTGTGATAGGTGTGAATGCTTATGATACGTGTGCTGATTTATGCCTTTAATTATAGTTTTTGTGTGCATGGGATAACCAGATATAAAGTAAAGATTGTATGTGTGTTTGTATAAATATATGTGTGTTATATATATACTAATGAATTGCACGCTCTTTCTGGTTAAATAAGACTATGCACATGTATCCTGTGTGTATATATATGATACAAGATGAGAGTGCAATTCATTAGTTTTAATGCTTACTGATTTATCG
This sequence comes from Leptobrachium leishanense, assembly GCA_009667805.1. Taxonomy (NCBI): domain Eukaryota; kingdom Metazoa; phylum Chordata; class Amphibia; order Anura; family Megophryidae; genus Leptobrachium; species Leptobrachium leishanense. Next base: position 23,111,889 of record CM019070.1, read on the forward strand.
AATTTATATATATTTACATTATAAAGATAAATACATTATGCCTATAGATTTCAGAATAAGATTACATTCAGTGTTTGTGTCTGGTCTTGGTGTTCCTTATTTTATAGTTTCTTTGTATTCTTTCTTTTGGTTTGTTGCGCTTTGCTCTTTATTCCCCCTTTATCATTTTTCAAACTTGCATCTTTCCGTTTTAAAACACAAAGAAATGTGTTGTATGTTTTTCTGTTTTATTCCCGTTCTACAATGAGATTTGGGGAAATAAAGGATACGTTGAGGAATCTGCTTCTCTTTTTATTGATTCTTCGTATATAGTTTAGTTCTAACGTCCCGCCTGAGCTGACACGTTTTGTAATATTCAGATGTTTCAGACTTCTTTCCTGAACTTTCTTAATAGTTTCTTTATTAATCGTTTGAGTCATGTAACTGCGTGTCTACACTTCTCCGAAAGGCTGAGCGTGGCGTCTAAAAGCCACATGAATGCCATATGTTGATTTCTGATTGAATTCTTATGAATAGGTCCAGTAGGATATATATTGATGTAGAAACATTATATAGTATAAAGAAAGTCGCCTGTAGGTAAGAGAAAGGGTTTTCCCAATCCAGGATTATATTTATTATTATACTATAGTTATACAACGCCAACATATTCCATAGCGCTGAACAATGGGTACAATTTAATCAATGTTACGATACTTTGAGACGTTGAAAAACTGTCACACGAGAAAATGAAGGGCCTGTTCCCGTGGGAATTTACAAGCATGTTCTCCTAAGCATAAAACATCTCCACTCTTTGAGTGAAAGGTGCTGCCCTGCAGACTGTTCCATTGAAGTGCTGCAGGAGAGAAATTGCTCCCAGTATACTGTATACAGCAAGGCAGCGCTATTCCTGCGCTACTCCTTTGCACGTAGAATGAATATCTGTCTGGCAATACGGTGGTTGTGTACTTTTTCTCCAGTTTAGGGTGAATTTAAAAAAAATAAAAAAAAGATTGGAATGTTCCACTGTTGACATTGCAGACTGTCTTGTACGAAGAGCTTGCGCTCTTTCAGACACGTGGATAAAGCGGCGGCTGTTTGTCACTGTGCGGTGTGTGACTTTGTGACCCGGTTCTTGTTAGTGGGATTCATTAACCTCAAAAGGTGGAATTCCCAAAAATAATTTGCTGCTGGAGCACTTCCAGTGTAAGCAGTGGCGCTGGATGTGTACATTGTGAGTCGCCCAGACACGAAAATCTGCTTCTCCAAAGAAAAAAATATGCAAATCCAGTCCTCAGTAACTTACACGAAATGTACGAGCAACAAAATCTCCCCTATCTGCGAATCGGTGGAATTCCTCATTTGTACATTGTTTTGTTGTTGTTTGTTTGTTTGTTTTTCGTGTTGTTTTCCCCAAGTTTGTCCAAACAAATTCTGCTTGGAATGAACAGATTAACCTCTTAAGGTCTAACAAAATTTACCGCTGCCCACGTGGGCTAACCTGTCTGTTAAGGTCTTTATACAGCCTGGCGATTATTAAAAGTATATTCTAGGTATCGATGAACCTGACCTAAATCAAGTCCTTGTGTCAAAGCAAGCATTTCCCCAATTTACACCCATTATTCGTTTCCCACCCGTAACGAGTTATTCCCGTTTAAAGAAAAGTCTGCGGACTTCTACCTCCTGAGTCGGAAGCGTTTTACCCTACATCACATGACTCCCGACCAGTCCCTGCATCGAATCCTAATAGTGCTGCGCGCTGCTGTGCAAAGCGCAAGGACTTACATGCGTTCAGGTCAGGGAGAAGAAGTCTACGGACTTTCTTTTTGCATAAGAACAACTCACTGAAGGTAGGACGTTACTAATTGATAGACAACTCCAACAATCCTAATATTGACATTGAAATGGGTTGTATTTGGATACCATCATGGTGTGCGCCATAGCAGAGTTAGACATATGTGACCAGACCCATGTTTGTATTCCTAAACATCTTAGCACCGTGTCAACAAAGTATCACAACTAATGTACAGCAAACAGGACATGCGGAGCAGTGAGGGCCTCCTTGAGTTGCAGACATTCTCCCGGGTTAGTTAATTGTGTGAATGTCACATTAATAGCCATGAAAGCCATTGCCCGGGGTCCTCTTTAACTCCAATTGGCCACCAGATGAACAGATGATTGATGGGGATAATTACAGTGTGATGCATCTCTGACATGGAGTTTTTTGCTTGGGATATTCCGGGTAAAGGTGATCACTGCGTCTCTTGGATGATGTTCTTTGTGGATTATTGATTAAGCCACATGGTCTCATTGAGCAGAGGCAGACGTGGTTGCAAAGACAGTCCTGGGTGCATAATATAAAGAAGACGTGATCAATATCCCATTGTAGGAGCAGATATTGAGTCAGGGCCCTGATCGCATCGGTCTGCGGGATGCTCTCCATTCCGATAGGTCACAGACGGATAGTTGTGTCGTTGTCCTGCTTAATCAGCCGTCACAGCATAAGGTTCTTCCGCTGGTCCAGACGAGGTCGCGGACATTGGCACCCCTAGAAATCGGTGAATTAAATTCTGAGCACAATGCAACTCAACACCTGCAACAACACCTGCACAGGCTACACTGTGCCATTCTGGCTGTACCAGTCTACAGGGTGGCACATGTACCCCCTGGCAGTCACATGACTAGATTTGCATCTCACAGGGACACATCCACAGTCACCCATGACAGTCTGTTTAGCTTCTAGGCAGCCTAACCCTTTAAACATAGTAGGTAACAGTCCCGGACATTTGCAGGCAGTCCCTAAACCGCCTCACTGCTCCGACATCATCTCTCTGCTTCATCTCAACAGGTAAATAAAGTTACTTTTCACCTGTGCAGATAGTTTGTAACACACCCTGTTTTACACTTTGTTTAGACTGAGTTTTTTTTTATTTTTTATTATTATTATTATTATACACAAGTACGTGCTAGCTTATTTGGTTATTGCTCCAACTGTGCTATGTGTTCAAATACTCAGTGCTCATTAAATAGTTCAAAAATGATCGAGTCAGCTCTTCTCAAAAATAATAATAATAATATTCTAAAGTGTGTGTGTATATATATATATATATATATATATATATATCTCAAATACATATAAATTTACATTTTGGAGCATTATCATTATTTTAATAATATGCTAAAATTAAATATTTGGTATATTCGATATTATTATATCTAATATACCAAATATTAAATTAAAAATTATAATACTCGAAAACGAAAATTTATATGTATTTGACTTTAATAATACTCTAAAATATATATATATATTTATTTTAAAGTCAAATACATATAAATTTTCGTTTTCGAGTATTATAATTTTTTATTTAATATTTGGTATATTAGATATAATAATATCGAATATACCAAATATTTAATTTTAGCATATTATTAAAATAATGATAATGCTCCAAAATGTAAATTTATATGTATTTGACTTTAAAATATATATATATATATTTTAGAGTATTATTAATCATAAATATGTTATTATTTTCTCTAATACACCAAATATTTACATTAATTTTAGAATAATATTATTCATATATATGTGTAAAGTTATGCTACGAATAATATTATTTTACCTGACATACCAAATATCGAAATTTTAGCACATTATTAATTATATATATATATATGTATATAGTTAGGATATAATAATAATAACCTAACTATATACATATATATAATTATTAATGTGCTAAAATTTTAAATATGCGGTATGTCAGGTAAAATAATATTAGTAGTAGCATAACTATACACATATATATGAATAATATTATTCTAAAATTAATGTAAATATTTGGTATATTAGATAAAATAATAATATATTTATGACTAATAATATTCTAAAATGTGTATATATTCAATATAATAGGTATATATATATTATTATTATTTTTTTTCTGTAAGAATCTCTTGTAATAACCAGGGCTTTTTTTTTTAGGATGTGGATGAATGCAGGTGAGGTGGTCTTGGATTTTTTTTATATAGGTAAATAGAACAAATCTGGTTTAATAGATCCTCCAATGAGCATCCAGGTTTTTTTTTTTTGTTTTTTTTTTTATACAGCTATCATGTGCCAGAATAATAATCGGCGGTGACCTTAGCCGGCAGCTCGCCGCACTTCAGATGTGATAACTTAACAGCCCATAGCCGATAAAATAACAGGAACGCTTTAAAATGCCTTTGATAAGGAGTAATGGAAATAAATGACATGGCTCGTTATAAAAATAAAAAAAAATAGCCATTGGTTACGAAAACAGGATGTTTGGGAAGGGGGGGGGGGTAGTTAAGAGAAAGACAATGAAAGCCCATTCCCAGAGAGGAAGCGGCCCCCGGTGGGCCCAATAGGATCCACACTCCAATAACACCGTAAAATGTGACCCATCTCCCTGACCCGACGCTCTGGCCCTGCGTTACCCCGGCCAAACTACGTCATGGCGCTGCGATACCGGCGGTGGCACAGCTGTTAAAAGTGTGATTCGAATTTCCTGTCTCCTTCCTGGCTCGGGTAAAAAAGTACAGTATTTCAACAACAACAAAGCGGCCAGACTGAGCCCAGACTCCGGGAGATTAGGCAAATTGTTCCAAGACCTCGCTCCAACGTCGAGCGCTCCTTCCATCGCCTGCAGAGAAAAACGATCTGGCGTCGAGAATTGTTCTGCAAAAATTTACGCGGAGTCGGTCGCGACTGATAAAGCGATTATCGATTATTCCGGGTCTTTTCTGGAAGGGGACAGAGGGGCGACAGCACTTTATACATAGGTTATCATATGGCGAAGCTTAAACCTCCGTCCGGCCTCGATGACACTCGATGGCCTCTCACCAGCCCCGTGTTAGAAGAACCGGATCTTTGATAACGCTCCCCTGATTTCTATTGGTTCATTTTATACTTTATTTCATCATATATAACCATATGTAAAAAGGTACAGCCCCCTTTTTTTGGGCCCAAATCCCCTGTTCCATTTTTTTCTACTATGTCCTTCTTTTTAGGGGCTCCTCCATATATTCAGGGTGTGCGGGTGTCTTTTTAGGGGCTCCTCCGTATATTCAGGGTGTGCGGGTGTCTTTTTAGGAGCTCCTCCATAATATTCAGGGTGTGCGGGTGTCTTTTAGGGGCTCCTCCATATATTCAGGGTGTGTGGGTGTCTTTTTAGGGGCTCCTCCATATATTCAGGGTGTGTGGGTGTGTTTTTAGGGGCTCCTCCATATATTCAGCGTGTCTTTTTAGGGGCTTCTCTATATATTCAGGGTGTGTGGGTGTCATTTTAGAGTCTCCTCCATATTTTCAGGGTGTGTGGGTGTCTTTTAGGGGCTCCTCCATATTTTCAGGGTGTTCGGGTGTCTTTTTAGGGGCTTCTCCATATATTCAGGGTGTGCGGGTGTCTTTTTAGGGGCTTCTCCATATATTCAGGGTGTGCGGGTGTCATTTTAGGGTCTCCTCCATATATTCAGGGTGCGTGGGTGTATTTTTAGGGTCTCCTCCATATATTCAGGGTGTGTGGGTGTCTTTTTAGGGGCTTCTCCATATATTCAGGGTGTGTGGGTGTCTTTTTAGGGGCTCCTCCATATTTTCAGGGTGTTCGGGTGTCTTTTTAGGGGCTCCTTCATAATATTCAGGGTGTGTGGGTGTCTTTTTAGGGGCTCCTCCATATATTCAGGGTGTGCGGGTGTCTTTTTAGGGGCTCCTCCATATATTCAGGGTGTGCGGGTGTCTTTTTAGGGGCTCCTCCATATATTCAGGGTGTGTGGGTGTTCTTTTAGGGGCTCCTCCATATATTCAGGGTGTGCGGGTGTCTTTTTAGGGGCTCCTCCATATATTCAGGGTGTGCGGGTGTCTTTTAGGGGCTCCTCCATATATTCAGGGTGTGTGGGTGTCTTTTTAGGGGCTCCTCCATATTTTCAGGGTGTGCGGGTGTCTTTTTAGGGGCTCCTCCACATATTCAAGGTGTGCGAGTGTCTTTTTAGGGGCTCCTCCATATTTTCAGGGTGTGCGGGTGTCTTTTTAGGGGCTCCTCCACATATTCGGGGTGTGTGAGTGTATAACAGAGCTGCAAAGCGATAAAACTCCCAGCAATGAGTCTCTAAACTATAATAAATCCCTCTGGAAATGCACTAAATGGTTTTTCTCATCGGAAACTCCTCAATATCGCCTTTTAAAATCCGATACTCGTTGGATTCGTGTTTACACAGTGAGAGATAATGGTAGAAATAGTTGGATTTGAACATGTGACATGTGCAATTCTTACCTTCTAAAGATAAACACATGCAGAAGCCACTTAAGGCAAACAGTATAATGTATTTAATTGCACTAATTGATCAATAAAGAAAGAAATCCACCCTATTGCGTAGTTAGATTTACATAATAAGCACCCGAGCATCTCAGAAACATCATGTTCTTCTTGTGCTGCACAGTATTCTGGGTAGTGAGCAGTGATACAAGGAGGAATTGCTTTGTTTTGCTACATTGCATCATTTTTAAGAAGAGCCTCTGTCTCAGCAGGACTTGTTTATCGGTGTCTTTATTTACACGATTGGTCAAAACCTGAAGTCATGGCATGTGTAAGGAGAGCGCAACATATAAAGGCCCCGGCGCGTCCGTATGCCGTCAGCACAGACTTAATATAAAGTGTATTCCCTGGAATAGAAGAGTTTTTGTTTTTGCCAAAATGATGAAGTCAGTGAATAAGCCCCCATTGTGTTATACTGGCCGGCGTTTTAACGTCTTTTTGGCCCCGTTCGCAAAGATAACAAATCAAGGGACCATTTTTAAAGGATGTGACCGTCCAGATGAGCGACAGGAAATTCTTCCTCTAAAATCTCCTGGAACAAAACAAAAGTGACCGCTTTCTGGAATTTGGTCCAAGATTACAAAATGATAATGTCCTTCTATCATGCAGGGCAGAGGCCGGGGTTTATACTTGCACAGTCCGCCTAGGGTTGTAGATAGGAGGGGGGCAGCTTCCCCCCCCTCAATATATTCAGGGTGTGCGGGTGTCTTTTTAGGGACGTCTCCATATATTCAGGGTCTGCGCGTGTCCTTTTAGGGGCTCCTCCATATATTCAGGGCGTGCGGGTGTCTTTTTAGGGGCTCCTCCATATATTCAGGGCGTGCGGGTGTCTTTTTAGGGGCTCCTCCATATATTCAGGGCGTGTGGGTGTCTTTTTAGGGGCTCCTCCATATATTCAGGGTGTGCGGGTGTCTTTTTAGGGGCTCCTCCATATATTCAGGGTGTGTGGGTGTCTTTTTAGGGGCTCCTCCATATATTCAGGGTGTGCGGGTGTCTTTTTAGGGGCTCCTCCATATATTCAGGGTGTGCGGGTGTCTTTTTAGGGGCTCCTCCATATATGCAGGGTGTGCAGGTGTCTTTTTAGGGGCTCCTTCATATATTCAGGGTGCACGGTGTCATTTTAGGGGCTCCTCCATATATTCAGGGTGTGCGGGTGTCTTTTAGGGGCTCCTCCATATATTCAGGGCGTGTGGGTGTCTTTTTAGGGGCTCCTCCATATATTCAGGGTGTGTGGGTGTCTTTTTAGGGGCTCCTCCATATATGCAGGGTGTGCAGGTGTCTTTTTAGGGGCTCCTTCATATATTCAGGGTGCACGGTGTCTTTTTAGGGGCTCCTCCATATATTCAGGGTGTGCGGGTGTCTTTTTAGGGGCTCCTCCATATATTCAGGGTGTGCGGTTGTCTTTTTAGGGGCTCCTCCATATATTCAGGGTGTGCGGGTGTCTTTTTAGGGGCTCCTCCATATATTCAGGGTGTGCAGGTGTCTTTTTAGGGGCTCCTTCATATATTCAGGGTGCACGGTGTCTTTTTAGGGGCTCCTCCATATATTCAGGGTGTGCGGGTGTCTTTTTAGGGGCTCCTCCATATATTCAGGGTGAGTGGGTGTCTTGTAGGGACTTCTCCATATATACAGGGTGTGCGGGTGTCTTTTTAGGGGCTCCTCCATATATTCAGGGTGTACGGGTGTCTTTTTAGGGGCTCCTCCATATATTCAGGGTGTACGGGTGTCTTTTTAGGGGCTCCTCCATATATTCAGGGTGTGTGGGTGTCTTTTTAAGGGCTCCTCCATATATTCAGGGTGTGCGGGTGTCTTTTTAAGGGCTCTTCCATATATTCAGTGTGTGTGAGGGTATAACAGAGCTGCAGGGCAAAAAACCTCCCAGCAAGGAGTCTCTAAACTATAATAAACGTTGTTCGAGATCACTTGGTGCAAATAAGATCCTTTGTTTTGTAACTCTATGGGATTTGTAGTCGAAATGAAGTTTCAGTATGTCAGCAGCACCCATGTACCTCTACCCCCACCCTAATATCCAGCCATGGTTGATGGGAGTTGCAGTGTAGCTTGAAGTGTAGACAGACCGAGTTTGGAATTTACATTGCAGCAGGGATTCATTTCATGACGTTTCCACGATTATATGTCAGGGACAGATTAAACATTAAAGGTTTCACTGAAGGTAAAAAAAAAAATCATACAATAAACAAAAATCTTTACTTTGTGTCAATGGGAGAGCGAGAAGGAACCGCTGTGACCTCAAAGCCAGGTGCGAGAATTCGGCCCCCACTATGTAAACATCATATTGTTTTAAGAGCCTTTAAACACTTGTTGGCTTTGACACTTTTTGTATCATTATTTTTGCAGCCAGCAGACTTTGAGATGTATCACACCTTAATCTCGTACGTCACTGGGAAAATTCTTTTTCAGCAGTTTCCTGGAGAAAGAGTTTTCGTCTGCGCACGTGTACAATTTGCATATTTTATGTATTCTTCACCTACATTCCCTGTGTTTATGTTAAGCCCGTAACAATGGGGCAAAGATCAGTGCAGAAATCGCAAACGCTCCAGTCTGTCTGTCTTAAATGATACTAAGCATCAAAACGCGCAAATGGAGACATAGACGCAGATATGTAATATACACTATATATCTATATATTACACTATTACAGTTAAAGGGGACAAAAAAAAGGGAGCATCAAATTTCCCACTACTAATGGCAAGAGAGAATTTAAATCGCGTGCAATAAATATTTACACGTCCGACCAAATCAGAGATTTGCTTTGCCCCCAGAGCTCCTTTGCTGTTCTGTATATAGCAGGGAATTCTGGGTAGGAGCTGCAACAGTCACAAGCCTATATCCTGCTGATGTGGCTGAGAAGCCTAAAACAGCCGTCTAGGAGCGACTTTAAATTGTTGTATGCCCTAACCCGATGACTGCAAAGCTTGGCATCCCCAGATGTTTCAGAACTACATGTCCCATGATGCTTAGTCACGCGTAATGCTGGCTGAGCATCATGGGACATTCAGTTCAAAAACATCTATGCTCGAAGGCATCTAGCTTTGCACTGCAAAGGCAGGTTGGGTGCTACGGCAGGCGTTTTGATGCAAGAAATTGTCAACGTGTGGGCTTAATTTGCATGTGCTACCCAGAATTCCCTGCTGCATATAAGGAGTGAAGCAAAACAGCTCTGTGGGCAAAGCGAGTCTCTGGTTTGCTCTGATGCGTAAACATGTCTTTTAAATGTAACGTTAGTCCAATAAAAATGGTATCACTACGCACTGCTATATTCTGGTGATTTTTATACATATATATATTCACAAGGAAAAGGAACTCCACCAGCTCTACCATCCATGAAAAGTTGTACCGCGGTGCATAAAGTCCTCTGTATATAAAACATAGAAGGCAAAGTCTTCCTGGTAAACACAAAAAAAACTACCGCACGGTTTGGCTGGCGAGCTGTACACATATAAAGGTTTCTGTATTAGGTTTGCGGTCTGAGGTTCTCGTATCTGCAGTTTCACAAGATGACAGGAAATTTGCAATGACGAAAGTTAAACCGAATCCGGATGATTGCCAGTTACCCCCCCCCCATCCTTTCACAGTAACGCTGTCACAGTAAAAATAAATAGAAATGTACTATATTACGGCACAGATTTATTCCTCAACACCAGTGGTTCCCAACAGGACAGGTTTTAAGGATTTCCTCGGGGAAACGCAGACTGAATCCTGCAATCACTGAGCAGCAACTCATATCACCTGTGCTTCACATATCCTGCAAACCTGGCCTGTTAGCGAGACCTGGGGACCACGGCTGTGAACTAGTTCTCTACACCAGTGGTTCCCAACCGCAGTCCTCAAGTACCCCTAACAGGTCAGGTTTGCAGGATATGTGAAGCGCAGCACAGGAGATATGATTTGCTGCTCGGGGATTGCAGGATTCAATCTGCCTTTCCCCAAGGTAATCCTTAAAACCTGGCCTGTTAGAGGTTCTTGAGGATCGCGGTTGGGAACCACTGGTGTAGAGCACTAGTTCACACCCCTAGTCTCTACACCAGCTCTACACCAGTGGTATCAAAAGGGGGTTCAGGGGTGCGGACCGCACCCGGGTGATGCCACCCCTAGGGAATAACAAAGCCATATGATATTGATACATTTGAGTTGATGACTCTTTGTGTTAATTAAACCTAAATATTTATTTTTATTTAGTCCCTCTGTCTATTTCCACAGGTGTTTGAGTTACATTATACATTATTTGGGGTCATAACAGGCAAGTAAAATATGGGGGAGGGGATTCTGAGACTCTCACAATTTAGAGCAATGCTTCAAAGTTGCTGTTTTTGTTAAATTATGGGGTTTTTTTTACTTTATTTCCTTTAGGTGTTTTAGGATGTATATATTTATGATGGTTATTTGTGCGGTAACACGGTGTTCCACGGCATAGCAGGGAAACGGTGGCGTCATTGTTGCAGCATCGGGGTCTCTGGCCCCAGGCTACGTGTTGATCCACGGATCCTCCGGATGTTCCGAAGACAATGGAAAACTGGCATTTCTGTCAACAATGTGGGCACAGCAAGGCCTTTTCTGGTGTAAGTGTGGTCAGGAGACACGTAGGGGGCACCCAGAAGACATACGCTGTCATCTCTCTATGTAACGCTGCGTTGGACATGGCGCCAGCAGCCTATCTGCTTCTCGGCACAGATCAGCGTTTGTTTTGTTAGACTGCCAGGGCAGATACTTAGCCCCATTCCTCCTGATTATCCCCCCCCCCAAAACATACGCCAGATTGTTTAGTCTTCCTCTCTGCCCAAACCGTAGATCCGCGTCCGATAGTGAGGGCTTGTTGGATTATTTAGCGGTGCTTAGTGTAGAAACCAAGGCGGATGTGTCACCAACCTCCCTTTTTTGTGGGTATTAAAGGAATTCGGTTAAGTTGGTCATAATACCTGGGAGGCACCGGTATATGCATGTCAATATGTGTGTGTGTGTGTGTGTATGTGAATGTGTGCACACATACAGTATATGTGTGTGTATTTATTTGTATATGTGTATTTTTGCATGAGCGTGCGTGTGTGTACATACAAATAAATGTATGCATGTGTTTGTGTTTATAGGTGTTTCTGTGTGCAAGCACATTTTTGTATATATGTTTGCATTTCTGTTTATTTATATATTTGTGTGTGCATGTGCATTACTTTGCATGTGTGCAAATATTTCTGTCTACATGCCATGTGTGTATACGTGATAGGTGTGTGTATGTGCAGGCCATGTGTGTATACGTGATAGGTGTGTGTATGTGCAGGCCATGTGTGTATACATGATATATGTGTGTATGTGCATGCGGTGTGTGTATATGTGCATGTCATGTGTGTATACATGATACCAGTGTGTCTGCATGCAGTGTGTGTATACATGATACGTGTGTGTATGTGCATGCAGTGTGTGTATACATGATATCTGTGTGTATGTGCATGCGGTGTGTGTATACATGATACGTGTGTGTATGTGCATGCAGTGTGTGTGTACATGATATCTGTGTGTATGTGCATGTGGTGTGTGTATACATGATATCTGTGTGTATGTGCATGCGGTGTGTGTATACATGATACGTGTGTGTATGTGCAGGTCATGTGTGTATACATGATACCTGTGTGCATGTGCATGCGGTGTGTGTATACATGATACCTGTGTGTATGTGCATGCGGTGTGTGTATACATGATACCTGTGTGTATGTGCATGGTACGTGTGTATACATGATAGGTGTGTGTATGTGCAGGTCATGCGTTCATGTGTGTGTATATATATATATATGTGTGAGTGTGTGTCTGCGCATATATGTGCATGGTAGGATGGATGGACAGACAGACGCAGGCTTGGGAAGGTTAGTTCGTGTTACATGTCAAGCTATTGAAATAGCTGTAAACCTGGCGCAGCGGCCGGGCAGACTGCGGTTAAGTTTTTCCACATGTGGTTTAGGGATTGCCAAGTGAATAAATCTCGTTGCGTTCAGGCGGTGACGAAGATGAACATTCTTTCACACACGCCTTCCCTTTAATTTCTGGCACGTTATGCTCGGAGGTCCAGGCTTTACCGAGCTCAGTTCTGGCAGGGCGCAGGCTCGTGGTTTCCTGCGGCATGGGCCCCCGGTAGCGGGTGTAGGGCTTTGTCAGAGGTCACAGAATCCGGCTTTCTCGCGAATCTCTCGGCAAAACTGCGAACGTCATCAGCAACCCACGGCAATCGTATAAAAGATCTCTTGCAAACCGCTTCCTGTGAGAAATACTCGGGATGGCGCGGCCCGTGGGCTTAAAGCCGCACAGCTGCGTACGGAGTGCATCCCACCCGCTGCCTGCTTTCCACACGTGTGCGTGCGTGCGTGTGTGTGTATGTATATACATATGTTTCTCAGATTCAGGGAATGTGACATTTTGGGTGCAGTCAGCTTCCACATTCAGGCCGGCACATGTAGGTCATGACATACTTGCCAGCTGTTCCGAATTTATTCGGATAGTCCTGACAGGGGCCCCTGTTCCTCTGGCCAGGTGCATCGGGCATGACGCAGATTCTGCTCCAGCTCTTACCCTCCCATCTCATGTCTCAACATCCATCTACCCCATGTGTCCAAATAGATCTTGTCCAGGCCAGTACTGGGATACATGTGGGTGAGAGGCGCCTGTGGCCAATCCCTGTAACCCCAAGGTTTACATACCTGCCTCATCTGCTGGCGCTCCACCCCATTGTGCCAAGTTGGCCCCATTCCTCCACCCCAAGGTTTCTATGACCCTATCCCTCCATACCTCTTCCCTCTCTTTTATCCATTTCTTCCCGCTGTCGTGTCTGCCCCATACCTAGGGTCACCAGGGTCACCAGGTCGGCCATCTTTTTCTGAACACATTGCTATTTCATGCAAAGGGAAGCACAGGGTAAAGTGCTGCCCAGCAGTCTGTATAATGCATAGCCAGTCAAAGCAGGTCATCTGGGATTCCTTAATGATTTCTTACCTGTGGCGTATGGGTTCTACATGCTGCGGGGTGGCATTTTTCATGCACTGCCCATCAGCATGAATAAATTGTATGTGTCCAGGAAAACATGGCCGACTTGGCGTCCCTACCGTCCCTTTGACCAAACCTATTGTGAGTCTACTTTTTCATGCCAACCCATTGTGCACTTGTTCACTACCATCACCAACACGGTGCCAATGTCACAGCCTACTCTCCCTTTGTGTGTTTGTCCAAGATGGTTCAAGCCGATGTGCCCTTACCAAGCTGCCCACTTTGACTGTGCCCTTGCCCCTGCTCTCCCACCGTATCCTGACTTGCCCCTGCCTTTTCATCCTCTTTGTACCCATGGCCTGCTCTCACTTCCTCATTGTGCCATTGCCCTGACACCTCCATTCCCATTATGCCCTTTTCCCAGCTCTTACACCTCCATTGCACCCTTGTCTCATTCTTTTCACCCCATTGTGCCCCCCCCCCGCACCTTTCCGACCAGGTCCCCTCCTGCCAGCACACCGAGGCGAGATGCTCCATTGTACCCCTGCCACTTGGTACAGAAATAAATGTATTTGCCGTTTGTTTTTGTTGGGTCGGCTGTGAAGTGACAGAATTCCTAGAAATCCATCTCTTTGCACCAGGAATCTTGTATCAGCCAGTTATGTGGGACGGACGGACAGACAGAGGAGCAGACGCCTTCACGCGTGTAATGAGCGCCGCGTGCAGAAAGTGAATAGAACGAGCAAAGAGCCCTGTCCATTGGCTGCCGGTCTCTGTCAAAAGGCAGTTTATAGATTTTATTTTTTTCTCTCTCTTGCTGTTACTGTCAGAGCAAGTTAGCCCAGAATTCATTAAATGCATATTCACACAACATTGCTCGCTGATCTGTGCAAACGGCACAATGCGAGTTTCCCCAGAAGGCATTTCCTGCAAATGGCAGCAAGATTTCAGGAAAAGAGAGACACGCGAGCAGCTTCATCCCGGTGTGTGCAACCAAAAAAACCTGATCCTGCACATCTCAGGGGTGTAATCTCTAAATGGCGAGTTGCCCTGAGATGGCAACTAAGCAGATTTGATTTGTGTGTGTTTGTGTTTTTTTTTTAATTTTTCTATAGACTTTGTTTTTTAAAAAATTACCCACCCTCCCCATCTCTGTAGTTTTTGTCAGTTTTTATTATTATTATATTATTGTTATTTCAAAGGATTTTTAAAATTTTTATCCACCCACATCTCTGTAATTTTAGCCTTTGTATTTTTATTACTATAAAAATTCTATAAAATAATATTAATAAACTATTTAAACCCCCCCTCCCCGTCTCTGCAATTTTGGCCTTTGCCAAATTATTTTTATTATTTTGTAGAATTATTAAAATCCCCCCTAACCCTGCAATTTTAGCCTTTGTGGTTTTTATTATTTTTATTTTATTTTATAGAATTTTAAAAATTTTAAGCCCCCCTGCCTCTCCCATCTCTGCAATTTTGGCCTAAAATTTTTATTATAATAGTTATTATAATTTTGTAGAACTTTTTTATTTTACCGGCTGCTCCCCATCTCTGCAATTTTAGCATTTGTGTTTATTATTATTATTATTATTATTATGTTATAGAGTTTTTAAAAAATATTGCCCCCTCACCATCTCTGCAATTTTAGCCTTTGTGGTTTTTATTATTTTTTTAAATAAACACCCCCTGCCCCTCTCCACCTCTGCAATTTAGGTCTTTGTATTTTTATTATTTCTTTATAGCATTTTTATAAAAAAAAATAAAAAATGTTACCCCCCCCCCTCCCCATCTCTGCAATTTAGGTCTTTGTATTTTTACTATTTCTTGATAGCATTTTTTTTTTTTTTTTTTTTTTACCCCCCCTTCGCCATCTCTGCAATTTTGGCCTAATTTTTTTTCCCCCCAACATTCCCAGCAGAGATCACGCGAGCCGACACCATCGATGTAAAGTCAGATCTGCACCAGGTCATGCGCGCACAGGAGGAATGACCTCACAGAGGTGAATCCATGTTATGTAACGTTCCTGTCCGAGGGCTAGATAATTCATCTAATTACCCAGGATTCCCTCTAATGGCTGGCGTGACATAATTATGGTCACAAGCCTGCGCTGGCTCCTGGATGCTGCTATTTATTTATCATAATATTTACTTACACGGCTGTCCTAATTTCTTTCCTGGAAACAAAGTTTCTCATTATTTTCGAGAATACGATCCGGCGATGTAAACAAAATAATCAAATTAATTAGGCCACAGAATATTTTGGCTCTTGCTCTTAGCACAGGTGATGTCTGCATGGATACATTGTTATTTTTGGAGCTGCACACACAAAGCACGTGTTTATATGAATATATTATGGGCCATATTGCATTCCTCGCGCATCGGTTTTGCGCGCACGCAAATGCGCATTTGCGCGAGGACGAAACCATTTGCACAGAACGTCGTATTTCAACGTTCGTGCAAACGATGCACGTTATCGTTTGACGCGGATGGACGTGCGCGAGCGTGATGAACTGTGCGCATCCTATACTTAACATTGTGAGCGCAAATGCGTTACGCAGATGGTATTTCAATAGATGCACAACTTCCTACGAACGACGTTTGCGCGCATAATTTTAACGTCTTTAAAAACTTGGCGTTAACGGCAAATCTGAACTTTCTGGCCGAAACGAAATACACCAGCGCGAAAAAAAAAATACAGCACAGTATAGTTACACATTCTACACATACCCAAACAATAAAATTGTTAATTCGTGCGTATTTTTTTTTTTTATTGCTGCAGCATGTATACTCAGATTTATTTTGACAGGCGCAAAAACGTTAGTGAGTCAATTAAGGTGAATTGATGTCAATTAAGGTTCTTAATTCTGATTGGCTGAATCCCGTGAAAAAAACAGTCCGCGCACTGATTTAAATGCGCAACGTTACTGCGCGCGTATTACACTTAGTTTTGCGTGTTTTTTTTACTAACGTTACTTTTTGACGGATGAGAAAATGCGTTCGGATCCGGATATCACGTTAATTTTCGCACGATAACGCTAGACACTGCGCGCAAAAAAATTGCGCGAGCGCATTTGCGCAGAGAATGTAATATGGCCCTATGTGTAAATATTTTTTTATTTTTCTTTGTTTAGAATATTATGAATTACATTATTATGCTGTTCTTTTATTCCTGCGGCTCTGCTGCATGCGACCGATTGCCACCAGGTACAGGATGGAAGAGCGTTCTAGTTTGATTTACGAACGTTCTTAAATACTGAATATTCTGAAAATGTGTATTTGTCGTCAGCGAAAAAAATAAAAGTCATAATAAATAAATTAATGTAGCATTTTAGTGTCACCAGGGTCTTTCTTTATCGGACCACTGTGCATCGTAATTGTAGCAACAATAATATTTAAAAAAAAAAAACATTTTTCTATTATTTTTTTTTTCTTAAAC
Source organism: Leptobrachium leishanense (assembly GCA_009667805.1). NCBI lineage: Eukaryota > Metazoa > Chordata > Amphibia > Anura > Megophryidae > Leptobrachium > Leptobrachium leishanense. The sequence goes on from CM019070.1 coordinate 23,128,622, forward strand.
TTCCTGTTTATCAATGATTTTTTTTCATTAAAAAACAAAAACAAACAGGCCCGATAAAGGTCGCCAGCAACCACGTTGAGAGTGGGAATCCACGGCAGCTGGCAGGCCTGAGCTTGTAATCCCCCACTCGAAAATAATGATGGGAGGATGAGAATCCTCTGTCAGTTTAATAGATTTCATCTTAAAAACTGGGTCACTGCGCAAGGCTGGGGAACGGATCCGGTGCTCCCTATGCTGCCGAGCGCTGCCGAGCTCGCAGGGTCTGAGGAATATCTGTTCAGGCTTTAAAAATAAGATTTTTAACCAGATATACTGTAGAGCAAAGGCATATTTTGTGTATATCTAAATATATACGCACATATATATATATATATGGGAGAATATTTAGAAAGATGGGAAAAGATACTGTTGCTACCTAGATAGAGTCTAATAAATATGTACTCCATCGTCACAATGTGATGCGTAAGGGATAGTCCGCAAAGGGTTAATGATGGGGAATTCCGTGGAATTCCGCAGTGAGAATTCTTGCAGGAATACCATTTTTTTTTTTTTAATGAATGACTTAATCTAAACAGCAGCTTTACAGTAGGATTCGTTGCCACGTGATGCGGTTGCCATGGCTACAGAATGTTCTTCAAATTGGTTTGTGTTTGAACTCCCCATCCTGTAGGCTCGCTCGGATCTTGCGCTGCCGAAGCCAGGTTTCCCAAACTCTAGAGTCAGGCGGGGAGGTGGGAGGGGGGAGGGATGGAGAGGGGGATGATGATGTCATCTCTACCCAGCATGGAAATGAATTATTTAACAGAGACCCCAAAGTGACAATGGACAGGGATGATGATGATGATGATGACACCATCCCCAAACCAAATCTCTGCCTTTCAGATCACCTTGAACCCCCCCCCCCCAGACCCTGCCTCCTCGTCCCATACAAAAGACTCGCAACGCTGCCTGTTTAACAAAGGCAGGAATTTATACACCGGGAATCTCTTTTCTTTCCCTTTTTTTGGGCAATCATTTTGCACATTCCCTCGCTCTCTCTGCCCCCCTCCCCCTATAAAAGGAGGTACAGCTGCAGCAATACATTGGAATGTGTCAATTTCTACATATCGGATTGTTTTCATACAATTCCGTAATCGGCGGCGTTACACTGTATCCATAATAAAGCATTTTTGATGCGGTTATTTTGGGGAATTCCGGAAAATAATCCCCTCCCCCCATAGCCTTATACATTTTATTATCATAGATATAAAATACTCCATGCGCGATACTGTATATACTGAATAGCTGTCACTGGGAGCATATGGTTACTTAGTCATTTCCCCAGGCCGGTCGTGAATGGGTTAACGTGCCCAGCATGATAAGTGCCACCTACAGGGTGTCTATGGCTGTATTCAATTATGCAGGGACTTCCACCATCTTAATCTCCCCCGTTCATAGCAATCAATGCTCCGCAGCCCGCTAAGCAGTGAATAATCATCACCGCTGCTCTGCGAGGCTCATCCATGCAAGACTAATGCAAAGGAGGATCCCCCCCCATTAGCCGACAGAGAAACCCACCACCACCACCGCCGAAGCCGCTCCTGGGCATTGAGCGCTCGCAACGCTTGGACTTGCATTAGCCCCGGTTCTTCCTGCAGCCCTTCATCAGGCTTGATCGGGTTATTTATTTATTATTTCTTTTATTCGCCCCTGCCCGCGTTCCGCCCCAGATGGGCGTAAGGGATCTGGCATGGAACGGGATCCTGGATCCATATTCCCAGAGGACCGGATCCTTCCAGGATTTATCCCATCATCTGATACGTTGTGTATTCCGACGCTAGGATTCCCTTGCCTGCCTGGAATTCCTCTGTAAAGGCATCCGAATTCTTTGCAAGGGATCTGCTGATAATCCTGCGGAGGATTCCAAAATGCCTGAAGCTAATTATTTGCTTTCTGTGTCTTGGGGATACATCAAGGTGGGTTTTAACATCACGCCGCCAATTTTTAACAGGTTCATTAATATATATATACATGCATGTGTCAATACATGTGTCTGCGTGACTATAGGCAGAGCTGTACGCCTTTTATATTCTGTATATTTTACTGTATGTAACACATGCCAGGTATGTCCTCCCCCCCCCCAAATCCTATATACAGTTATTAGGCACGGAGCCGTAGGAATAAGCGCAAATGACAACCTTTTTTTCATATATAGATATATTTATATATCTATATATCTGCTGTATATTCATTACATATATCCTGCATTTCTCTAACTCACATTTTAAGCGGACTAGTTACATAATGACAACCTGTGTTGTTATTAATTATTTTTAAGATTTTTTTCTTGTTTACATATTATTATTTTTTTACACTTTTTTGTGGTTTCAGATTTTTTCTTATTTATACATTATTATTTTTTTTACCTTTTTTTTTGTGGTTTCAGGTTTCTTCTTATTTATATATTATTAATTTTTTTTTACCTTTTTGTATCTGGTTTCATAGATTAAGATATATATATATATATCTTACATTGTGAATATGGGAATTCCCATTCTCCCCACCCCCATTTTTTTTTCCCGCAGAATGGTCCATTCTGCAAATCTGATTAGAGCAGCAAATCTGAACTCGAGGGATGCGCATTTTTTTTTTTCTCACAGCAGCAACACATTCGTCCACGTGACGCCACATGTGCCTTTAGCTGAACGTTAAACAGCATCATCAATGGCCGATCTTAACGGGAAACTGCTCGTTGTTTTGTTTTGTTGTGGTTATTACATAGAATTGGTTTAAACAGCCCGGTGTGCGCGAGAATAAATGGAGCCAAAGGGAGTTAGCGATACCTGCTCTGTTGCTCATCCCATTAACCCTATGTTTACCGTCACCGCAACGCACCCGTTGCAAAATAACACGGCGTCGTCGGGCAGATATTTTTACCCCTGGTTCGGAATGATCGTAACAGATTTATACTTCGATACAAAGTCTCAGGTATCGGTTTATTTTGAAGCGTTAATGGCTGTTTTACCCATCTGTAAATTTATTGTTTTCTGATGTTTTACCGACGTAAGACGCGGCGGCAAACTTATATTTATCATTTGTTTTTCCTACAGTTCAAGAGAATGCTCAACCGAGAACTGACCCACCTCTCAGAGATGAGCCGGTCCGGGAACCAAGTCTCCGAGTACATCTCCAGCACATTTCTAGGTAAGACCGGACGTTGCTTCATCAGGGGCTTTACCCATGATCCTTTTAGCGAGGCCTCCACAGACAGGAGTGATGTCAACAGGGGGGGGGGGATTCCCTTAGTAAATGCCAAATAGACCTGGATATGGTAAGAGGCCAGCATGAAAAACAAGAATCCTTTGGATACAAATACACAGGGGTCAAAATGTCAACGCCATTAGCCAGGGCCACAAAGTTACTCGCCACTTCTGATCCCACCCATCACCTCGTCCGCACTGCAACCACTTCCACACACAGCTTTGTACTGCATTGGTTTTGACTGGAGGACTAAATTTAAAGCGACAGATGCCAAATTGAAGTTGCAGACGTCCACTGGCCTTTTAAATACAAGGCAAGTGGGCGAGTGGAAATTTTGAGCCCTGATGATATATATAGATATGTATTTCTATGTGTGTGTGTGTGTTTCTGGACCATATGACCATACCATGGGAATCCCACCACTGCCCAAATGTACCGAAAATAAAATCTGAGTACCCCAGCCTAAATATTCAGTAACAGGAGAGTTACACAATGTCAGATACCAGTAAATACTCTCAATTGTCCCAAGAAAGGAATGGTTATTCAAGCAGAATTTGGGGATTTTACAGTTTGATATTTGAAATTAAAATTCCATAAAACAGAAAAAAAAAATTTTTTTAAAAAAAGACGCAAAATCAAAAGTTATTAAAGTTACCTTTAATTTGGTTAAGTGCAGAGGTCGGATGGTTTTATGGGATTATAAAAAGCAAAAGGTTTTTCAGAACCTACTTTATTTACTGCGTACGTGTTTATTCATGTGATGTCTTCTTGGCGAAGGGGGGCAGCCATTGAAATCCATATCATTCATTCCCAGAGAGTCAGCGAACGGTACTGGTACCAGGATTGCGTTACCGACGCGGCGGCGGCGGCCCCCTGGTCTAATCACACGTATCATCATACAGCAAGGGATCCTCATCTAAATATGGGTCAGAGCGTGGGAGAGGACAAGCCGCCATTTGTCAGTGGCAGTGTCTTCTGGCCTAAAACCAGTCACGTGTGTAGACTCGTTGCGTGCATTTTTTTCCCCAGACTAGGGAATTCGGTGGAACGCGCCCTTTCAGTTCATGGATTTTTTCCTTCGTCGTGTCTCGCTACTGTACCGGGTCTCTGGTTTCAATAAAATGCCCATCGACCTGAATAATGTTAATATTTCTCTGCACGTTGGTTATGGAAGATTTACGGGTTTATGGAAATAGATGGGGGGGAACGGACAAGAGACAAAGAATAGAGAGGGAATGGAGGTGCACCCGTTACAGCCAATAAGCCTCCTTGATGCAATTACCATGCCAAGTCCCACATTGTATCCAAAATAGTGGTTATTGCCAAACCTAAAATACAAATAAATACAAATATAGGGTAAAATAGCTTAAGATAAGGGGAGACTATTGAAAAAAGTACAAAATGCACAAAAATATCCACAGAGAAAAAGCATAACATGCAACACCACTCAATGTATCCTCCCCACGTGTTGCAGTCATGGACGATCGCCAAACCAGGATCCCGGAAGTATTCTTTGGTCTAGGACAGGGATCGCAAACTCTGACACACACGCACCCCCCCCCAGATGTTTCTGAACTACAACTCCCTTGTTCTCTGGCCATCTATTGCATTCAGAGAATTCTGGGAATTGTAGGCAATAAACATCTGGGGGGGCGGAGTTTTAGATCCCTGGTCTAGGAATGTTATTAAATCCCAACTCAAGGTCAGAAACCAGAATAGGTGAAAAATCTTGCATACGTTGCGGCTTTAAGAAGACACTAATGAGGTCTATCTCTGACCGACGCGTTTCGTCAAACCAGTTGACTTCTCCAGGGGCTTAAAGATGTGTCTTAGTCTGAGAAACAGGAGAACGATGATATAAAAACCGACAATCCCAGTTTAAGTGACTTTATTGCTAAATAAAAAATCCACCTTCACCATGGAATGGGTTCCAGCCGGCGTCAGAGCCGACAATCTCAGACCTCAACCATTATTCATAGGCGTCAGATCTTTGGTTAATCGGTTCCTGTAAAAATCGATACTTGCCGACATCTTCATGCCGGAACATGCTGACTTCCATGTCTCACAGGTTACACCACATGCCCTTCCTCGATATGTACCACTGCCAATGGCGTCCATCACTCCAGCTCACTTGGTCTATCCATACAAGTTGAATATATCCCATAAGTCTCCAAAAAAGGGCAAAAATAACATTATTGATGGCCACAGAGTGCCCCATTGATGTGGGGATTCCCTGTATGCTCAGCTGAATGGACGTGGCTTCCTCTCTCCGGGGATATTCCACGCGGCTCCTTCTTTCTGTGTCATGGCCGCAGCCTACAGGGAAATACCTCCCCGCGTCAGCCTGACGGTGATAATGAATGATGGCATCCCTTCCCCCCCCCACGCGGAGCAGGTCACATCCGTTTTGCCGCAGCTCGGCAGCAATTTAGGCAAGAATCTAATAAACCGTTTAGATTTGGTGGAGTCATGGCTACATAGTGTCTTTCGCAGCCATAAGAGCACGGTGCACAGTGGCTGTAACAAGCTTGCTCAAAAATTCTATATACCCCATTGCTTTTTTACATTTATTCTTTCTTTACCGTTTTTTTTAAAGTTGTCACAATCTTTTATGGACACGATGACCAGGCACAATGTCCCACTAACAGATTGGACTCATCGCGGGTTCTTTAAAGGGTTAAAAAAAACATTGAAAGTCATTTTAATTACGTTTTCAAGGAGTAAAAAATAAATAAAAATCATAATTATAATGTAGGAAATGTTACCGATATCTTATTATGTGATTACAAGCATTTATGAAGCGCCAACAAATTCCGTAGCGCTGTACAATGGGTAGGACAAGACAAATATTATGATACTGTTATTATTATCTTCAATAGTAATACTAATAATTAAACCTACTGTTATCCCCACAGACAAACAAAACGATGTGGAAATGCCATCCCCGACACAGAAAGACCGAGAAAAGAAGAAGAAGCAGCTGATGACCCAGATCAGTGGCGTGAAGAAGTTAATGCACAGCTCAAGCCTCAACAATACCTGCATGTCACGCTTCGGGGTGAAGACCGAAAGCGAAGACCTGCTCTCCCAGGTGAGTCCTCTTTCGGGTATATTTATTGGGTCACCTAGAGCTTTTGATGGGTAACCGCAGTGATGCACTACAATTCCCATGATGCTCTGCCAAACTGCTGCACTAAGGTTTGCCATCACTGAACCAGGCAGACGAGCTGCAGACGTACCAGGAACTGCCTAAAGCCACATTAAAGACATTACGGATGGATATAGTGCAGTGACGGTGAACCTTGACACCCCAGATGTTTCAGAATTCCATGTCTCATGATGCTTGGTCCCAAAGAAGGCTGGCTGAGCAGCATGGGACGTGTAGTACAGAAACAGCTGGGGTGCCATGGTTTGTCAGCACTGATATTGTGAATGAGGCATTATTTGGGCGAGTATTTCACTGCATTTCGGTAATATAGCCATTGACTACAGTTTAAATACACAGTAAAAAATAGAAATTACAATAATTATAGCATTATTGTTACTATTATTGTCATCATTTATATAGCGCCAACAGTTTCCGCAGCGCTTCACAATAACCAAAGGGAACGAGATACAGATAAACGGATATATGATGGAAACAAGAGGTGTAGAGGGCCCTGCTCATAGGAGCTTACAATCTAGAGGGTAATGAAAGTGCTCAAAACAACCTGCAAACAAAGATGATATATTGTTACAGGCATAGAAACTCCATGCTACAGCGTAAAAAAAAAAAAGGTTTTAGCATATTTAGAAACCTCATAGGAAAACTAAATTGCTTTTCTACAGTTTCTAGTAAAAATCTGATCAGGGTGAAAAGACGCCAAGCAGAGAGCTCAGAGATCTCAAATGGGGGGGATTTTTCAGCAATATTAATACATTCAGGTTGACCTTCGCCCAATGGACAATCTCCGATTGTTTGCAGCGACGGCCATGTTTGACCTTATCCTGTTAACCGTTTATCTCTTTCTTTCCGCCAGGAGTTAGATGATCTAAACAAGTGGGGTCTGAATATTTTCAAGGTTGCAGCGTTTTCCTGTGATCGGCCTCTGACCTGCATCATGTACGCTATATTTCAGGTACGTACAGGGGATGATACGGAGTTGATATTCTCCGTTTAGCACAACCACTATGGCTTTTGTACTGCTCTTCACCTAGGGCTTCCCTGCCCATTAAACCTGCGATCATTGTCGTTGATGAGCAAACTCATCGATAGACCAGTTTCAGATATTTTAGACCCTATAACCATATGATGTCATCCTCTTTTGTCGGCCTTTGCTCTTGTACGTAGCAGTGTGTTTGGTGTTAGACGTCTCATGATTTTTCCGTGTTTCTCTCTATGCAGGAACGAGACTTGATGAAGACCTTTAAAATACCAGCCGATACGTTGGTGACCTACACCATGACCTTAGAAGACCATTACCATTCCGATGTGGCATATCATAACAGCTTGCACGCCGCCGACGTCACGCAGTCAACCCACGTCCTGCTCTCCACCCCAGCTCTCGATGTGAGTCAATTCTTTATGGTTTTAAGGATATAAGCAGCCGTGGCTATACAAATGTTTTGGACCTACAATTCCCACGAAGCTCAGCCAGTCTAATGAGCACCTGAGCATCATGGAAGATGTAGTTTAAAGCATATGGAGGGCCAAGGTTGCCGACTTTAGGATTCTGATACTATTGTAACATCAAAGCTGTCGGTTTTCTATCATTCGGTCCATAAGTGCCAGATATAGATACAGTGATGCCAGTCCGCGCCATCTGTTACATGCCACTCCATGTTCATCTGAGCCAATTATCTGAAACCCCAAAATATATGGAATATATAGATATATTCAACAAAAACTAAGCCTAGATGTGGATACGTTAGGAAAGCCCGAATCCCCTTTAAATCTCCTCGGCCGCTCTCCTCCGCATGTGACAGCGATCTATAAACAGCTCCCAGTGGGAGGGAGTGCGGCTCAGCGCAGGGTCTCACATCCAAACAGCCTGAGGCTAAAGCACGAAAGGCTGGAAATGTACAGTGCATTATACACACCGCATTCCGTGCTGCCTTGGCCGTGGAGTTTATTTCTCGGGTTCTAATTCTTTTCTCTCAATCCACCCGTAGGCCGTCTTCACCGACCTGGAAATCCTCGCGGCGCTCTTCGCAGCAGCAATTCACGATGTCGATCACCCCGGGGTCTCCAATCAGTTCCTTATCAACACAAGTATGTGCTTTTTCAGCAAAACATATACACCTTTCCTGCTCCTTTTATGTTTAATAGCCCCGACGTGACGCATCAAGCTCAGGGCTGTCATTATCTGGTGCGGGCTGGGCTCTGACATGTTCTTCTCCTGCATCAATGTCTTGGGATTTCCGTTCATCTGATCTGATTAACATTGTGAGAGGAAACACTAACCCTCTTTGTATAGGACTTCCTCCTACACAAAATCGGTGTCATCCCAGATACAAGCTGTCCAGTGCGGGAACAGACCTGCAGCTTCTTAACATTGGCTGCACAGTCTATAGAAAGGTCGATGTAGCTGGCTCTTTTTTTTTTTTTTTTTTTACCAGTCTACAACGGGTTAACTCCTGGGTTCCTGGTGTTTCCGGCAGCCAACCGTGAAGTAACATGAAATAAGGAATGAAATGTTGGTCACATCATGGTTCCGGTGCACCCGGAGCTGATTTTATTGCAACGTTTCAGCTCTTGCAGGAAGCTTTGTCAAGCTTACAAATGTTACTGCAGGAACCGAAACGTTGCACTGCATTCCAATAATATCATCTCCTGGTTTACTGGAACCAAGGGGTGACTGGCTTTTCTTTGCATAATTCATTTAACACGTTGGCTGCGTCAGAGACCCACATTGGGGAAATTCGGTCTCCATGCAACCTCACATCGGATTGGTATGTTTTTTTTTACCCTGGTGGGCTCGGAGAGTTGGGGACTGAATTCCTTGGTGCGCAAAGTCTCGTGAGAGGTGTGCACACCTGAGTTTACCCCTCTGCTTTTGGAGACCTAACCCACCGGACCACCAAAAGGAAAAACTTGTTGGGGGCCCTCACATGCACCAACAGGCCCTGTGGGTAACTCTCCCTCATCCTCAGCACCATCGAACCCTTTATAGGGATGCTGATGCCCGGCTTCTGCATCGCAGATGCTACCATCTGCTGACTCTTTGAGCCATGATGGGTGAGAGCCAAACTATTTGATAGGTGTGAAGGGAGGGGGCAGCTCAGATTTTTTAAAGATCAAGGCATGTGCTATCTCCAGGGCTGGACTGGGCCAAAAAAAATCAGCCCTGGACTTCATCCAGACCGGATCTTTTTAATTATGCAAACACTCACAAAAATAGTATATATACCAATCGGATCGCTCAACCAATCACTCTACACAGATACCGGAGTTGCTGCAGAGCGATTGGGTAAAACAACTCAGCAGCACTGAAGTAGAGTGCGTACTATGTCTTAAGTTGAGGCGGATGCTTAGTGTGCCTCACCAAGGTGGCCCCAATAAGTCGATTGTGACAGACTGCGTCTGTTTTACAGACTGTAAGGAATTTCTCACCTCACCCATTTAGGGCAGTGCATGGCACGGTGAACCAGCATTCTCACTGGCCCACTGAGCCATCGGCCCACCGGGAACCTCCCTGTAGTCCCTATGGCCAGTACATGCCTGGCCATCTCCCATTCTTTCACAATGTGTAATATCATGAATTCATATCGGATGAGCTGTGCGAGCCCTGGAAGAGTCACATGATGGATATTGGGGCTAGACATGATGGATAATATTTCTTTATGATGGCCTCGGGGGAAGAAGTCAACCTCCCCCCTTTAGAATGTTGAATATCCTGAATATCGAATGACTAATTTATGCCGTTCTGTCCTTATACAACATTTTAACGATCTTGACTTTTTTCTTTTTGGTTTCCTCAGATTCTGAATTGGCGTTGATGTACAACGACGAGTCCGTCCTGGAGAACCACCACCTGGCCGTAGGGTTCAAACTTCTGCAGGAGGAAAACTGCGACATCTTCCAAAACCTGTCCAAGAAGCAGAGACAGTCTCTCAGGAAAATGGTGATAGACATGGTAAGGATTCCTGCTGCCGTATCCTCAACGCATACGAGGCCTTTTTACCCCCGGGGCAACGATCCCTGACCTGTCTGTTTTATTCCTTCTTAGGTACTCGCAACTGATATGTCTAAACACATGAGCCTCTTGGCCGACTTAAAGACCATGGTGGAGACCAAAAAGGTGACCAGCTCGGGCGTTCTTCTCCTTGACAATTACACAGACCGGATACAGGTAATTATTAGCGTGATATGGTGATTATATCGATGCGTAGGATTCCGTTCGGAAGCTTCTCTGCATTTCCCATGATCAGACAGAGGCATTTTGCTTTTTTTATTTACGTCGCTTTAGGGATTCTACGATGGAATAAAATATTCCCAAAACAATAGGCTGTCCAAAACACATCGTTTCAGGAACTGCTCCTGTCAGGCGTGTTATTGAAACCCCGTGGTGTTCATTCAACAGGATGTGAGGATGAAAGACGTACCCGTCTACCGAAGGAGTTTGGGGGGGTGGACAACTAGTCTGTGTTTGGACGCATCTGTTCCTTTTTAGGAGGATCCAGGAGATAAATCATGTTCTAGAATCCCAATACGTGTCTCAGAATTCTTGGGTTTTGGAACCTTTTAGAACCTTTAGATGTTAGTTTGTTATAAAACATTTAGTATATAGAACAATAAGCATCAAGCAGGTAAAAAAAACAGTGACCAAAAGTTTCAGAGAAGACATTACAGACATAACAAATAGAAAGTGGTTTCCTGTGTATGATCCGTCTTTTCTGGCCTCAAGGCACAGGATTTATTCTGGCTTTTGCATCTGCTCAGGTCCCAGTGAGCCAATTTTCGCAAACTGGTCCTCTTTATTAGTCCCGACCACCTCATGCATCCACACCGCATCTGCAAAAAAATACTACCTCCTAATATCCTGATCTTAGCTGCAAATGTCCATCCATCTAATGTCTGTCCATCCATCTAATGTCTGTCCATCTATCTAATGTATGTCCATCCATCTAATGTATGTCCATCCATCTGTCCTGTCTGTCCATACATCTAATGTCTGTCCATCCATCTGTCCTGTCTGTCCATCCATCCAATGTATGTCCATCTATCTGTCCTGTCTGTCCATCCATCTAATGTCTGTCCATCTATCTGTCCTGTCTGTCCATCTATCTGTCCTGTCTGTCCATCCATCTAATGTATGTCCATCCATCTAATGTCTGTCCATCCATCTGTCCTGTCTGTCCATCCATCGGATATCCATCCATATAAGGTCTGTCCGCCAATATGTCCGTCCATCTATCTAATGTATGTCCATCTAATATTCATCCATCTGTTCTGTCTGTCCATCCATCCATCCTGTCTGTCCATCTAATGTCTGTCCATCCATCTAATATCCATCTAATGCCTGTCCGTCCATCTAATAGCCATCTAATGTCTGTCCGTCTATCTGTCCTGTCTGTCCATCCATTTAATATCTGTCCATTTATCTGTCCTGTCTGTCCATCCAGCTAATAACAGTCCATCTCTCTACCTTATCTGTCTGCCCATCTCTCTGTCCTGTCTGCTGCCCTGTCTATCCATTCACCCTGTCTTTCCACGTCTATCTGCCCAATCTATCCATCTGTTCTGTCTGTCCATCCATCCGTCTGCCCTGTCGTTCCTTCCCTCTAATATCAGTGCATCTGTCTGCCCTGTCCATCCATCCTTCCATCTGTTCTGTCTGGCCATTCATCCATCCATCCATCTATCCACCATCTATCTGTCCACTCCTCTGTCTGTCCATCCCTCTGTCTGCCTTGTCTGTCTATCCATTCATTTAATCTTTTCATCTTGATGAACCTATTGTGTTGGGGATGAGTGAATTGAGTTTTTTGGGAATGTATACACGAGTTGATCACCATCATTCGAGGTCGTTCTGTGCGCTCTATTGATGACGTCCATCTTTATTTTGCTGCTGCAGGTTCTCAGGAATATGGTACATTGTGCAGATTTAAGCAATCCCACAAAATCCCTGGAACTGTACCGGCAGTGGACGGACCGGATCATGGAGGAATTCTTCCAGCAGGGAGACAAGGAGAGGGACCGTGGCATGGAGATCAGCCCTATGTGCGACAAGCACACAGCGTCCGTGGAAAAATCACAGGTACGTGAGCGAGAAAAGCCTGGCGTTTTCAAGATCAGATGGGTCTAGACTTAAATCCCATCGAGGGGGAGGATTTGTGGCTTTCGTTGGGTTATATCCAGCATTTTTTGCTTATGTGAAGGTTCCCATCTCGGCTGGGATTCCGTTATTTGCAGCTACTACCATGCCTAATATTCTTATTCTTGTGTCCCTGCAGGTCGGCTTCATTGATTACATCGTCCATCCATTGTGGGAAACGTGGGCAGATTTAGTACAGCCCGACGCCCAAGACATCCTGGACACGTTGGAGGACAACCGGAATTGGTACCAAAGCATGATACCGCAGAGTCCCTCCCCGATCATGGACGAGCAGGAGAATGACTGTCAGGGGCTCTCGGAGAAGTTCCACTTCGAGCTGACCCTGGAGGAAGAAGATTCGGAAGGACAGGACAAAGACGGGGACTGTGTCAGTTATTATAGCAGTACGAAAACACTACACATCGTGGACCCGGTGATGGGAGACTCGCCGGACGGTGACGTGGAGATCCTAGCGGACGACACGTCTCCATCCAACACATAGGACATGCTTAAAAACCAAACAGAAAGGACGCGTTTTAACGAATTAACCATGCAAGCTGTCTTGCTTTGACAAGGCCTGCGATCAGGATCTTTGGGCTCTGCGCAGCGCCAGCCGACGGAGCGTACCTGCTGCTTGTCATTGGAGACGCGGCTACTACGGATGTTGGGAGTCAACGACCGCTCAGGAAACCGACAGATGATAAACACTACCCTGCGACTTCGTTTCCGACGGAAATAAAATAAACAAACAAAACGACTACATATAAAAAGGAGAAAGAAACTCTCCTCCGCGTGCTGCGAAAAAAAGAAAACGTAGTCTTGACTTGTCGATGAACTGTTTGCAAACGATGACACAAAACTGAGAGATTTTCTACAGCAGAATAGGGGGAAAAAAAACAAACAAAAAAACATAAAACACATTTAGATCAGATAGATACTAGGGATTATTATCGGTAGGTCTGTGTTTAAAAGATTCCTGTCCACCCTTGTGTGCCTTTTTTGTAACACTCCCTTTGTCTTTTTCATTTTTAACCTTTTTTTGTGTCGGGTCGGGGCGTCTGACGCATCGCAAATTGCGTCTGTTTTTTTTTTTTTTTTCTTCGTCCCGTCCGGCGTCGGAAAAGGGTTAAACGCCTATTAACTTTTACACGATGCTATGTGTAAGAAGAACAAAGAATAACCTACGTGTTGCTGAAACAAAGCAGTCTTCCTTTTTTCTTCGGGCAATATTTAACGTGACTTTGTTTGGGGGGGGGCGTATTTATTAAATGCGGACTTTTTTAAAATATATATAGGAGACAATTAAATTCGTTCCTCTTTCCACAAATCAGTCACTTTTACCACAAAAAAAATCACATCATTTCACATTCTGCTCGATACAAAGATAAGTGATTTTTTATTTTTTTTAACCTTATTTTGCCTTTTTTTTTTTTTTACGGAGTTCTTTTATTCCCTTCTTTACTATATCTCTATTCTGCACAATATTAAGAGAGGTAGCAGTTTTTTTATATATTTTATTTTATTTTATATATTTTCAATTTTTGGGATTTTTTTTTTAATTGTTTTATCATATTTAATTCATTACATTTTAAACCGAGCGTAATAGGCAGTATGTAACGTGATGTGTGTTTGGGAATATAATTGCATGTTCAAAATTTTCTGTTTTCACTTAATATCCATTAACTCTCGGGTGTCTGAACGAGGTTCTCTGGAGCGTTTTTTTTTTTTTTAATTTTTTTTTTTTTTTTTAAATCTCGAATCCTGCATTTAGCTGGAAGAGAATTCTAGGAGTTGCAATCCTGAAAACAGCCAAGGAAATGCAGTTTGGATACCGAGATCATTACCCACTGTCTCCTTGCACTGCCTTGAGTCCTAAAAAAAAAAAAAAACACCTACTTTACTGTTTATAACAGTGTATTTATTATTATATAATGTAAATATTGTAATGTTTTTGTAAGTTATTAATTTATATGAATTGACATTGCCTGTCTTTTGGTGGTGTTGATTGTGTAGAAAACTCTAGGTAAGAGTGGATTCTTTTCTGTTTTTCTTGTACCTTTTTTTTTTTTATTGGAAAATGCCGTAAAAGCCTAAACAGTGGCCCAAATAAGACATACCGAACCCATGATTCTCATTCGCAGAGGGGCTCGATTTCAGAAAGTCCAGGAGCGCAGAGGGGGGGCTTTATGGTTTATTGGCCATTTTATAGGAGCCTTATAAAATTCAATTATTGTTTTTTTTGTTTGTGGTTCTTTTTTTATTTTTGCACTTTGGGGTTCTACCCGAACCACAATAAACGATACATTTGTCCTTAAATTTACCTTTCCTCTCTGAGCTACAATAATTGGAGGATTTTTTAAAAAAAATTTCCCTGTAAATGCTTCTTAGTTTTTTTGTGTGGTTTTTTTTTTGTTGTTTTTTTTTTTTGCACTTTGCAAAATTCTATAAAGTCTGTATTCCGATGGGTATTTTTTTATTTTTTTATTATACTAATAAGAACTCAAGATGTTATTTTGTTTCAATGTGCAACGTTTTATTTCATTATTTTTTTTTTTCTCTTTCCATGGCGGGTGTTCTCGCTTCCGATTAAAAATAAATAAAATACCGGTCAGTCTCGGCCTGTAAAACGTCCGGCCCTGTTTGTGACATTTATGAACATAGCACATGGGTGCATGGGGGTTGTATGTCTGTTTGACACTGCGTATTTCCCAGATGTAGGTTGACACAAGGTATGGTATAGTATTGTACATTGTGCTAAAATGCAAGATTTTTTTTTTATATGAAGTGAATAAATAAGACGAGCATGAAATGCAAGTGTCTGGTCTCGGATTTCTTATTCAGCTGTGGAATTCTGTCCTTGTGGCAAAATGTTAAATAAATGGTGATAATAATCGAGGAAATCCACCATAACCGCAATATCTAGGGCTTAAAGCGATACCCTATAGTGTGAAAGGGGGTAGGAAACCGAGGCGCTAAACATTAATCCATCCCAACCTCATATGCACTTCCCCTCCCATTTTAACCCTCTAGTTTCCTTTAAAACCTCCCCTGAATCCAGCGCTGGCCTCCCTCTGATCTCTGCAGGATATGACTTGCTTCCAGCTCAGCTTGTCATGGAATTGCAGGGCAGCCAATCCTGTGGCTCTCGATGCAGGAAGGCGTTGATGCCATTGGTTGGGGCTGGTTCCAAAAGGTCTCCAAGTCCTAAAACCTGAGCTGAGCGATCCCTGAGCTGAGAGACTGGGCACAAATAAGTCCCTGCATTTGTATGGCTGAATTAGCCCTCCGAGCAGACAATTGGGGGTTATTCAGAGAGCATCGAAATGCCGCCGACATTTCGGTGCTCTCTCGTTCCCCGCACTTCAGGGAATCAAATTTCCCCACCCTCCGATGAATTCAGCATACACCGCAGCGTCCCCGGAGTGCAGGGAAAACTCACCACAAACCCACTGAACACCTGCCGAAAAAAACACGCCGAACATTTCAGAAAAAAGCTTCCAGGAAAAAGCCGATGAACGGGGTAAAAAAAAAAAAAAAAACAAGCTTGAAAGTGTCAAAATTGAAACTAACAGGGTTATTTAAAGAGAACCGAAAAGTCACCGCACGTTCGGTGACTTTTTGTTCCCTTCAATTCGGCTTGATCTGGCGATCCCATTTCGGCGATCCCATTTCGGCGACCCTGCGGTGTATTCAGCAAGCACCACAAGGCCGTCGTAATGCAGGGAAAAGCCGCTGAAAACCTGACGAACACTCACCGCAAAACCCAGGCGAATGCACACCGAAACCTGCAAAAACATCTGTATTAACAACGCCAAAGACGCCGGAGAAACCCGAGCAGGAGCCAATCAGAGCGCAGAGCAGCCGCCGGAAATAGCTGACACAGCAGACGAATGGAGTGAAAAAAAAAGTACGCTTGAATGTTTGAAAAGTGAAAAGCTGTTTGCAAAGAAACTACAGAACGAAAATGTCTGAAATTTACATATAAAATCCAATGAATGATAATAAAAAGGGCTGTTACAGGAAAAAGAAAAAAGGATAAAAAAAATAATCAGAAAAACTTTTTTTGGTATTTTTTAAAAAAAAAAAAAAAAAATGCTTAAAAGAATAAATCGATGGACAAACCACCGTGGGAAGGGCTGGATAGAATAGGATAGTGACTAACCACTAGATAAGATAATGTATCAAATCCCCTGACGAGGAATAAACCTATTTCCTAAGTAAAAAAATTATTTATTGAATACAATTAAAAATATAACATAGTTGTCAATTTAGAACATAATTATTGACCCACATAATATTATCAGTGATTGAAAATTGAAGGATTATGAATATATAACCAACTTAGAGTAAAAGGTGCGTCCACCAATTACAATAGCGCATATTGCATGAATGGTATATACTTAACATAATCAACCATATCGCATCAGGAAAAATAGTTGAGCTGAAAAATAATATAATATATATGCCTGAGCTCGCTAGTTAAGGCTAAGGTCAGACGAAAGCAGTTTTAACGTGCGTTTAACCGCACTAAATCACGGCCGTGCTAGCAGCAAATGACGTTCAATGCCGGGTAACATATGAAGAACGGCCGCACAAAAGTGCGGCCGCGCAACGCAAGTGGCAAACGACCGCATTTTTTCGAGAACGTCAAACCGCTACTACTGACGTACAGAGTGCGCTGCGTCCGCTAGCGGCGTGTTTGCGTGATTGGGAGACGTCAGACGCTGCTAATGTCCGGCCAACATAACGTCCAGACGCAAAAAGGGTTTTATTGATGATCCGTACAAAATCACGGACGAAAATGCGCATCGTATGACCGCTATCGCGTATTCCGTGAAAAAATACGTCCATTCGTTCGAACGCACTTTTTCACGGACAACAACGAAAAATGCGTTAGTCTGACCCTAGCCTAACTTCTGGCAATACACTGGATAGCTCAAAAATGTAGAGAGACCAAAACCACTCAATAATACACATGAACTCGAAGGGTAGGAATTCTATAAGCCCCCACGAGTAGAATTGTTGGGCTAACTAATGACATGAGAGAGATGGTCAACAATAAATGAGCTCTCAATGGTGGGATAGAGATGAATGATTCAGACCTATTGGTGTAGGTAACACATAAACAATTGAATGCCTATTCAGGCATAATAGAATATCTAAAAATTCTCGTTTAATTGTGTGCGCACGGTGATCACAATTAGAAATGACCACTGGCTTCGATATTGAATTAATAAACGATAATTGATGTGCAAGTGCAGCAGTTCATATCGCCCTCGGATACAGTATCTTTATACAAAAACGCTTATTAGCCGTGATTGTCAGTACTGAAAAAGATTGGTGTAAACACACCTTACCATTGGCTATAAGCATTTAATTACACGATTGTATTGAATCCGTTAGGGAAACCCCAAAAATAAATATCGTCTGCAACCACTCAAAAGTCAAGATTAAATTGCACTTGACGAACACAGTTGATCATAGCTGTTACGTATGGTAGTGGATAAACACTGGATTGCGATTAAAACTGTGCTGCTGAACTTGGACACAGTTCAACCTGCAATTAATTGCGACCATATAACAGACACAGTTAAACGTGGTTGCTACGCTTGATAATGGGTAACCACTGAATTGAGGTAGAAATGGTGGTGCTAAATGCAAGCTGAGTTTGACATGCATGTGACCCTGAGGCTACTTATATAATGCTGAGGACGCACAGTTTGGCATTACATGAATCAGCCTCTGGACGGCCCAAGAAAAAGGACGCCGTGCTGGCGATTATTATTATTATTATTATTCTTTATTTATAAAGCGCCAGCATATTCCGCAGCGCTGTACAATAAGCACAGTATAGACAGGGTTACAATACATTGAACAACATTTGACAAACAGTACAGGAGGAGATGAGGGCCCTATTCCCGTAGGAACTCACAATCTGGGAGGGTTGGGGTTGGAAACAGGAGGAGAGGACTGTAAGGTGAGAGTGATTGATGGTTGCGTCAGTGAGTTGGGTGGTAGGCTTCCCTAAATAGGAATGTTTTAAGGGAGCGTTTGAAGGAAGAGAAGTTAGGGGAAAGTCTGACAGTACGAGGGAGAGCGTTCCAGAGAGTGGGGGCTGCGCGTGAGAAATCCTGCAGTCTATCATGGGAAGAGGTGATGCGGGGAGAAGCTAGGCGCAGGTCACTGTTTGACCTTAGGGAGCGGGCTGGGGTGTATTTGGTGATTAGTGAGGACAGGTAGTGGGGAGCTGAGTTAGTGAGGCTTTTGTAGGTAAGGATAAGGATTTTGAACTTAATTCTGCAGTGGATGGGGAGCCAGTGAAGGGACTCGCAGAGGGGAGCGGCAGAGACAGAGCGGCGGGTGAGGTGAATTAGCCTGGCGGAGGCGTTCAGGATGGATTGTAGGGGGGAGAGGCGGGACAGAGGGAGGCCAGATAAGAGATTATTGCAATAGTCGAGTCGGGAGATTACCAGGGCGTGTATGAGTTGTTTTGTGGCGACAGCGGTAAGAAATGGCCGAATTCTGTAAATATTACGCAGTTGGTATCGGCAGGAGGAGGAAAGAGACTTGATGTGGGGGATGAAGGAAAGAGCAGAGTCAAGTGTAACTCCAAGACAGCGAACTTGGTTTGATGGGGAGATGGTGATACCCTCCACCGTGATCGAGAAGTCAGGAGGTGGGGCGGCATTAGAGGGAGGAATAAGTAGGAGCTCAGTCTTTGACATGTTGATCTTTAGGTGGTGGGAGGCCATCCAGGAGGAGATGCCAGATAAACAGTCACTGACTTTGGAAAGGACAGGGGGAGAGAGATCAGGGGTAGAGAGGTAGATCTGAGTGTCATCAGCGTAGAGGTGGTAATTAAAGCCAAAGCTGTTGATGATTTTGCCCAGGGAGGAGGTGTAGATGGAAAAGAGCAGAGGACCAAGGACAGAGCCTTGAGGTACACCAACAGATAGAGGCAATGAGGAGGAGGAGTTACCAGCAAAGGACACACAGAAGGACCTGTTGGATAAATAGGAGTCAATCCAAGCAAGTGCAGTGTCACCGAGACCCAGAGAGTTGAGGGTCAGTAGAAGGAGGGGGTGGTCAACAGTGTCAAAAGCAGCCGAGAGGTCAAGCAGGATGAGAATAGAATAGTGGCCGTGTTTTTTAGCAGTTAGGAGGTCGTTGGTGACTTTGGTGAGGGCAGTTTCAGTTGAGTGTAGGGGACGGAAGCCAGATTGCAGGGGGTCAAGTAGGGAATTGGAGGACAGGAAGATGGAGAGGCGGTTAAAGACTAGTTTTTCTAAGAGCTTAGAGGTAAAGGGAAGCAGGGATACAGGACGGTAGTTGGATGGAGAGTTGGGATCTAGGGATGGTTTCTTTAGTAAAGGGGTAACTAGCGCGTGTTTGAAGGCGGATGGAAAGGAGCCAGTGGAGAGAGATAGGTTGAAGATGTGTGTGAGAGCAGGGTGAGGGAGGAGGAGAGGGGAGGAATTAGATGTGAGGGAATAGGGTCGAGCGGGCACGTGGTGAGATGTGAGGAGGACAATAAGGAATTGACTTCCTCCTCAGTGGTTGGGAGGAAGCGGCAGAGGGTGGCAGATGGGACCTGTGGGAGTGGAGGTGGCAGATAACTATCTTGTGTTGGGATGTTGCTTCTGATAGTTAGAGTTTTACTGAGGAAGTAGTCTGCCAGGTCTTGAGCGCTGAAGGCAGCTGAGGGGGGAGGTGCAGGTGGGTAGAGGAGGGTGTTGAAGGTGGACCAGAGCCGTTTAGGGTTGGAGGACAGCGTAGATATAAGAGATGAGAAGAAGGATTGTTTGGCCAAGTGGAGGGCAGAGGTGTATGACCGGAGAATAAACTTGAAGTGAACAAAATCAGCTTCAGAGCGGGATTTCCTCCAGGCACGCTCTGCGGTGCGGGAGCATCTTTGCAGGTAGCGAGTCTGGAGGGTGTGCCAGGGCTGAAGCTGGCGGCGTGGGGCCTTACAGAGTCGAAGAGGAGCAAGAGTGTCTAGAGCAGAGATAAGCGTAGTGTTGTAGTGATTAGTGGCAGCATCAGGGCAGGTGAAGGATGAGGTATGAGGGAGGTGGTGAAGTAGGTTGGAGAATTGATGGGGGTCCACAGCCTGTAGATTTCTGCGAGTGTGTGTGCGGGGTGGGGGAGCAGGGTGTTTAGGAAGTCCAGATAGGTTGAAAGAGAGAAGGTGGTGGTCAGAGATGGGGAAAGGGCGACAGTTGAACTCAGAAATGGAGCAGAGGTTGGAAAAGACAAGGTCAATAGCGTGACCATCGCGGTGGGTAGGGAGGAGGGAGGATTGTGTGAGTCCAAGGGAGGACGTGAGTGAAAGAAGTTTGGAGGCAGCAGGGGCGGAAGGATCGTCAATGGGAATGTTGAAGTCCCCGAGAACTAGGCATGGAAGATTAGAAGACAGAAAGTGAGAGAGCCAGGTAGCAAAGTGGTCAAAGAACTGGTAGGTTGGTCCCGGTGGGCGGTAGATGACAGCCACCCTGAGGGCCAGAGGAGAGAACAGGCGGATGCAGTGTGTCTCGAAGGAGGAGAAGGAGAGGGATGGGGGTGGAGGGAGATGCTGGTAGGTGCAGGTGGGAGAGAGCAGGATTCCGACCCCGCCACCATTTCTCTCTCACCGGTCTGGGGGTATGACTCAAGTGTAGACCGCCATGTGAGAGAGCAGCAACGGAGGCCGTGTCAGAGGGAGTTATCCAGGTTTCAGTTAAAGCTAGGAGGTTGAAGGAGTTTGAAAGGAAGAGGTCATGGATTGCTGTGAGTTTGTTGCACACAGAGCGAGCGTTCCAGAGGGCGGAGGAGAAAGAGGACAGGCGCTGAGGGATTATGGGAATGAGGTTGGTGGGCTTGCAGGGAGGTGATTTATGTGCGATGGAGATAGGATGAGAGGGAAGTATTGGATGTGTTGTGGGGCCAGGGTTAGGGGATATGTCACCTGAATAGAGTAACAGCAGGAGGGTGAGAAAGAGAAGGTGGGAATGGGATTTGTGGGAGTGGGAGTGATTGGCAGCGCGAGAGTTAGAGGGAGACCATGTTCTGAGGAAACAAAGGAGCTCATGCGAGGCCATCATGTGGGATGAGAGGAGGGAGGGAGAGATGCAGATAGTGTAGGGGTCGGTGGTAGAGGGGCAGGAGTTCCATTTAAGGAGAAAAGTAGAAGTAAAGAGTAGAAGCGTGAGAGAAAGCATGATATAGACGTGCGTTTACCCAGAGTAAAAGTGGGCCTTGCAGTTCCTTCCTCCAGATTAGCGCGGCAATCAACCAGTCCGACCAGTGACTCAAATATGCGGTACAGCAGATAAGAGATAATTATGACCATACCTTGCAAGTTATTGATTGATCATTCGAACATAACATTTGCAGGGTTATTCAAAGAGATCTGAATTGCTTGTGAAAGGTAACCGAATGCTGAAATTCAGCGTTCGGTTACCTTTCCTGACCATTCTGCTATCCAGAGAGCAGGCAATTCACCAAATCCTGGCGAATTGCCTGCACATACGGTGCCTGTTCGGTGCCTGTTCGAGGGCAGTGAAATCCCCATAGAGAAGCACTGCTTCAGCTATTCAGAGAACACAAACCAGCAGTGAAAGGTTCCCCTAATGCCCTGTCATTCGGTGGTTTAATTCGGCAAATTTATTCAGGAGAATCCCATAGGCTTCAATGTTAAAAATATTCCCGTTTTAATACAATATATAATAAACCGTTCATTATAAAATTCTGCAGTAAAGAGTCTCTTTATTTATAGATTTTTTAGGATACTTTAAGCATTTTTCAGATTTTTTTATTTTTTTTCTAAAAGTCCGATTTTTTTTTATTTTGTTTTCAGTTTACTTATTTTTTCTGTAACAGCCCTCTTTATTATCATTCCCTGGACCTCCTGTGAAAATTTCAGACATTTTCGCTCAGTAGTTTCTTTGCAAACAGCGTTTCATTTTCCCAGATTCATACAAATGGTTTTGCTAATTTATTCACTGCCTCCTCTACGTCACAGCTGCTTCGGCTCTGTGTGATTCGGCTCATGTTCGGGTTTTTCGAAGGTTAATCCAGATGTTTTTGCTTGTTTTCAGCGTGCATTCGGTTAGTTTTCGTCAGGTTTGCGGCAGCTTTTCCCTGCAATTCGGGGACCCTGTGGTGTTTGCTGAATACACCGCAGGGTCACCGAAATGGGATCGGCAAAAGGAACCGATTTGAAGAGAACGAAAAGTCACCGAACGTGCGGTGACTTTTCGAATCTCTTTGGATAACCCTGTTGGTGTGTCGTTGAAAACCGACAGGTTTAGAAATGTTGGTTATAAACAAAACCGCTCAAATTAGCGAAAAACATCAGCCACCAATTAGTTCATAAACCAGGCATAGAGATGATGAATTCTAGCCGGCAAAAAATGCTCCTCAATGTAACAAATAACAAAAATTGATCGACCAGCCAACAGGCTCACACTTTGTAATGCACGTTAAATTAGCGATAGAATTAAACATTCAATTAAGTTTGTATACTTGCACTTAGAACACCCCAAGATCAACCCACAACACAGGTTGTATGCTGGCACTTTGCACACTCAATTCAAAGCGCGCGTTTCCCTGCTGTCACCACAGCAATTTCATCAGGAGCTTAAAAGATCCTAAGAAATCTATAAATAAAGAGACTCTTTACTGCAGAATAATATAATAAACGGTTTATTCAATATTGAATTGAAACGGGAATATTTTTAACATTGAAGCCTATGGGATTCGCCTAAATAAACCTGTCGAATGAAGCAACCGAATGACAGGGCATTTCGGCAACTTTTCACTGCTGGTTTTTGTTCTTTGAATAGACCAAGCTATCAGGATTTCACTGCCCTCGAACAGGCACCGTATGTGCAGGCAATTCGCCAACATGTCGCAAACTGCCTGCTCTCTGAATAGCCGAATGGCCAGGAAACATAACCGAACGATGAATTTCACTGTTCGGTTACCTTTCGGCCACAATTCGGTAACACAATTGAGTAACCCTGACTGTTTGCAAAAAACTACTGAACGAAAATGTCTGGAATTTACATAGAAGATCCAATGAATGATAAAAAAAAGGGCTGTTACAGAAAAAAGAAAAAACGCTTTTTTATAAAAAATAAAAAAACGGGATAAAAATATTGACAATAAAAATCCTGAAATTCCTAAAAGATCCTAAAAAGACCAAAGAGTCCTTTCACTGCAGATTAAAAGAAAAAACGGTTTATTCGAATCGATATAGTATAAAAACGGGAATATTTTTAACATTGAAGCCTAGGGGATTCTCCTGAATAAACCTGACGAATAAAAACACTGAACAGCAGGGCATTCGGCAACTTTTCATTGCTGTTCGGTGTGTCTGAATAGATTAACCATTGCTTCTCTATGGGGGATTTCACTGCCGTTAAACAGGCACCATACTGCTGGCAGTTCGCCAAAATTTGGGGAACTGCCTGCTCTCTGAATAGCCGAATGGCCCCGAAATGTCACCGTATGAAGAAATTCCCTGTTTGGTGACATTTCGGGGCCAGATCGACTCTCTCTGGATAACCCCTATAGTATCAGGGTCTCCGGGTTAAGCGCTCAAACTGGCTGGATGGACAGGAGGATTTGGGATTTGTGTTTTGGTCCATTTAGAGTAATTGTACATATTTTTACAACAAAATCATGAAAAGAAGAATAAAATAAAGCAAGCGTTAAGGCTGGGGTCAGACTAACGCATTTTTAACGTGCGTTTAGGCGCACTTAATCACGGCCGTAGTAGCAGCAAATGACGGCCAATGACGGCCAATATACGAAGTACGGCGCACGAAAGTCCGGCCGCACAACGCAAGTGGAAAATTAACGCCTTTTTTTCGAGAACGCAGAACCGCTAATACTGACGTACAGAGTGCGCTGCGTCCGCTAGCGGAGTGTGTGCGTGATTGGGAGACGTCAGACGCTGCTAATGTCCGGCCAACATAAAGTCCAGACGCAAAAAGTGTTTTATTGACGATCCGTAAAAAATCACGCACGAAAATGAGCATCGTATGACCGGTTTTGCGCATTCCGTGAAAAAATACGTCAATGCGTTCGGACGCACTTTTTTTTTGACGGTCGCTGCGAATAATGCGTTCGTTTGACCCTAGCCTTATGGGCAGACTCTCAGGATGAATGGGAATAAAATAAATTGAGAAAAGTGTTTGACATCAGTCAAAACCATCAATGTAACCTGGAAAGCTTGCACGCTGTCTGGGTGATAAGGTGAAGATTTCAGGTTTCTGTCCCCATTAGGTGGATATTCAGAGCCTCCAGGTGAAAGGGCACAAAAAGGCTTCACACGGCAAAGGAGATATTCAGTCATAAAGCATAAACTTTCAAAAACACCTTCACAACAATCAGCCCAAGATCAGACATTGAATAAAAACCAAGAATAAAAACAAATAATTTTTTATTGCAGACTTCCCAGATCTCATGAGATGAGGAAAAAAAATAAATTATACATATAAGTTTATTATTGCAGAGGTCATTTACCTATCCCAGTAATTAACAGAACTGCATCACAGAGCTCATGTGCTACATTCCCCATATGCAGCAAAGAACTCTGGGTAAGACATTTAAATGACATTGGCATGTTCTAATGTTTTTTGCATCCTGGGTCTGTTTCCACACAGAACCCTCTAATCAATGGCATGTCACCTTCCTAGGGAGGATTGCGCTTTACAGCCCCGACGAACGCGCGTCATAACGCTTCGATGGGGAGGCTTTCAGCACGTCCGCTTGTAGCGCGCGCTACAGCGTGTGGCTGGCCCTGTCGAAGCATCACAACGCTGCACGGACGCTGGGAGGCACGTCAGTACGGACCTTAGCTGTAACATCGTGCAACATTGTATCTTCCACCTCTTGAAAAAGGAGGAAGGTGCTGCCCAAACGTAACGATGAGGTCACAGAAACTTACAAACTAATGCAACACAGGATGAAGGTATAATCTCTTAATGCCCCTGCAAGTTCCCTCCCCATCAGGTGTTTTTACCTGATTTCTTAAATTTCCTTCACTGTTTGTATTTTAGAAACACCAGAAAAAAAAAGGATAATTTTCTTTTAAATCTCTTAAGATTTACAGGGTTATTCAAAGAGAATCGAAAAGTCCCCCGCACGTTCAGTGACTTTTCGTTCTCTTCAATTCGGTGCGATTTACCGATCCCATTTCGGTGACCCTGCGGTGTATTCAGCAAGCACCACAGGGCCGTCGTAATGCAGGGAAAAGCTGCCGCAAATCCGCCAAACACTCACCACAAAACCCAGGCGAATGCACTCCAAAACCTGCAAAAACATCTGGATTAACCTTCGAAGAGGAGCCGAACAGGAGCCGAACAGGAGCCGAATCACACAGAGCCGAAGCAGCTGTGACGTAGAGGAGGCAGTGAATAATTAGAAAAACCATTTGTATGAATCTGGGAAATGAAACGCTGTTTGCAAAGAAACTACTGAGCGAAAATGTCTGAAATTTTCACAGGAGGTCCAGGGAATGATAATAAAGAGGGCTGTTACAAAAAAAATAAGCAAACTGAAAAAAAAAAAAAAAAAAATCGGACTTTTAATTTTTTTTTTAAAAATTCAGAAAAATGCTTAAAGTATCCTAAAAAATCTATAAATAAAGAGACTTTTTGCTGCAGAATTTTATAATGAACGGTTTATTAGATATTGAATTAATACGGGAATATTTTTAACATTGAAGCCTATGGGATTCTCCTGAATAAATTTGCCGAATTAAACCACCGAATGGCAGAGCATTAGGGGAACCTTTCACTGCTGGTTTGTGTTCTCTGAATAGCCGAAGCAGTGCTTTTTCATGGGGATTTCACTGCTCTCGAACAGGGACCGAACAGGCACCGTATGTTCAGGCAATTCGACAGGATTTGGCGAATTGCCTGCTCTCTGGATAGCCGAATGGTCAGGAAAGGCAACCGAACGCTGATTTTCAGCGTTCGGTTACCTTTCTCAAGCAATTCGAATCTCTTTGGATAACCCTGCAAGAATAAAAACAAATTATTTTTTATTGCAGACTTCCCAGATCTCATGAGATGAGGAAAAAAAAAATTATACATATACGTTTATTATTGCAGAGGTCATTTACCTATCAAAGAACTGCATCACAGAGCTCATGCGCTACATTCCCCATATGCAGCAAAGAACTCTGGGTAAGACATTTAAATGACATTGGCAAGTTCTAATGTTTTTTGCATCCTGGGTCTGTTTCCACACAGAACCCTCTAATCAATGGCATCTCACCTTCCTAGGGAGGATTGCGCTTTACAGCCCCGACGAACGCTCGTCAGAACGCTTCGATGGGGAGGCTTTCAGCACGTCCGCTTGTAGCGCGCGCTACAGCGTGTGGCTGGCCCTGTCGAAGCATCACAACGCTGCACGGACGCTGGGAGGCATGTCGGTATGGGCAAACATAGTGCGCTCGTCTGACCCTTAGCTGTAACATCGTGCAACATTGTATCTTCCACCTCTTGAAAAAGGAGGAAGGTGCTGCCCAAACGTAACGATGAGGTCACAGAAACTTACAAACTAATGCAACACAGGATGAAGGTATAATCTCTTAATGCCCCTGCAAGTTCCCTCCCCATCAGGTGTTTTTACCCGATTTCTTAAATTTCCTTCACTGTTTTGTATTTTAGAAACACCAGAAAAAAAAGGATAATTTTCTTTTAAATCTCTTAAGATTTACAGGGTTATTCAAAGAGAATCGAAAAGTCCCCCGCACGTTCAGTGACTTTTTGTTCTCTTCAATTCGGTGCGATTTGGCAAACCCATTTCGGCGACCCTGCGGTGTATTCAGCAAGTACCACAAGTCCGTCGTAATGCAGGGAAAAGCCGCCGCAAATCCGCCAAACACTCACCACAAAACCCAGGCGAATGCACTCCAAAACCTGCAAAAACAACTGGATTAACCCCGCCGAACACGCCGGAGAAACCCGAGCAGGAGCCGATCACAGCGCAGAGCAGCCGCCGGAAAAACCCGACACCGCAGACGAATGGAGTGAAAAAATACAAAAACAGTACGCTTGAATGTTTGAAAAGTGAAACGCTGTTTGCAAAGAAACTACTGAGCGAAAATGTCTGAAATTTACATATAATCCAATGAATGATAATAAAAAGGGCTGTTACAGAAAAAATAAGTAACGATTTATAAAATAAAACAAAAAATTTTTGGAAAAAAATCCCACAAAATGCCTAAAAGATCCTAAAAAAAATCTATAAATAAAGAGACTTTTTACTGCAGAATATTATAATAAACGGTTTATTAGATATTGAATTAAATCGGGAATATTTTTAACATCGAAGCCTATGGGATTTGTCTGAATAAACCTGCCGAATGAAACCACCGAATGACAGGGCAATTCGGCAACTTTTTACTGCTGGTTTTTGTTCTCTGAATAGACGAAGCTATGGGGTTTTCACTGCCCTCGAACAGGCACAGAACAGGCACCGTATGTGCAGGCAATTCGCCAACATTTGGCGAACTGCCTGCTCTCTGAATAGCCGAATGGCCAGGAAAGGTAACCGAACGCTGAATTTCAGAGTTCTGTTACCTGTTGCCAGCCATTCAGATCTCTTTGAATAACCCTGTTATTTTTTCTCGTGCCTAATTGAGAATTACGTCTTTAAATTGGTGACTTTTTTTCACCCTTTTTCTTCAAAACCTGTGGTTTCCAGCCGTGACCAGAAGGTACCAGCTCTCATATAGGTTACTGAGGGAGGAAGGGACGCCACAAGGAATGTGACCCTGCACATGAATGATGGGTTTCAGGTCCTGTTGCTGCACCAGTGAGAACAACTAGACCAGGGCTGTCAGAATTAAACCCCCCCCCCAGATGTCCAGGCCTACAATTCGTCAGAATTCTTCCAATGCAATAGCTGGCCAGGAAATCATGGGAGTTGTAGTTCAGAAACTTCTAGGAAGTATTCGATTGACATCCCATTAAGGCTAGGGTCAGACGAACGCAGTGCGAACGCGCGTGCAGCCGCACTTTATCACGGCCGTAGTAGCAGCAAATGACGGCCAATGACGTCCATTCGTTCGAATGCACTTTTTCACGGACGACGCGAAAAATGCGTTCGTCTGACCCTAGCCTTAGAGGGTGCATTGCTTGACATCATGAGTAATTATCGTGGCCCTCCAGATAATTTGCAACTACATCTCCCATGATGCCCAGGTACTCATTAGATTGAATGAGCCTTAGGAGAAATGCAGTCCCAAAACATCTGGAAGGTCAAGGTTGCGGAACCATGCTGTCAATTGCAAGCAGCAGTCTCCCCTACATCACAGGCATGGCAAGCGGGCGAAGGGTTAAATCAGCAGATGGGACACCTGTCCTCTCCTTTAACTAGAGGTGGGTGCTATAGGGTAGACAGGTGTCCCCCTGTCCTTGCAGGTTCTGACCCACACGCTCTCCTTATTTAATACTCAAAAGAAAAAAGGGGGGGTCTCTAGAGTCTCAATTAGGGCTTAACCCTATAAATTGATTTAAGCACAAAAAGCAAGAAAAAAAAAAACAGCATGGAAAATAGTGCGAGTTATCACGCCCACAAATACTGCGTCGCCTAACGAGACTGCGTCAAAATATATTAAAGTGACGGCTCCTTTATTTATTACAAATATTATAAACAAAAACACAAAATCCACATAAAGGTTAAAAATAAACCATACAGTGCTCCTAGTTCCCTGCACTTCGGGGAATCAAGTTCCCTCGACCCTGCAATGAATTCAGCATTTACCGCAGGATCCCCAAAATGCAAGGAAAATCCGACGCAAAACCGTCTAAATTATCGTATCCGAGCTGATAAGCCGCTGAAATCCCGCCGAACGCATCCAAAAAAAGCCGCCGATCCACCTAAAAACGGACTGTCTCTCTGATTATAGGCTTGTCATTTCTAATGGAAAATGTGCATTTTGAGTAAAATCTTCTAAATATGAGTTTTTCAGTTAAGAGGTGATCCATAAGTGGGCACCTCAATGTAAGGGGCTGCGCATGCTATGGCGGAGTCCGGTGAAACCCGGACAGTCTGTAAACTCAGGAAGATCTGCCACTGGAAAGGTGAAGTTAAAGAAGATGGGATGAACTTTTTTAGTCTTCTTAGCTCTTCGCTCTGTAACCTGATCTGTATCATCTTCACCTTCCCATCCACAGAACAACAGAAACTCCGGTCCCTACAGTGAACAAGCAAGATAAGGAGCAGTAAACGCAATGTACAGTACGATGAATAAATAGGAGAACTTATATGTAGAAAATAAGTAAATAGTCTCATTTGTTAAAATTATTTATTTATAAAGTATTTTAGCAGGAAGGACACATTGAGCTTTCTCTCGTTTTCAAATATGTCCTG
This sequence comes from Leptobrachium leishanense, assembly GCA_009667805.1. NCBI lineage: Eukaryota > Metazoa > Chordata > Amphibia > Anura > Megophryidae > Leptobrachium > Leptobrachium leishanense. Next base: position 23,158,531 of record CM019070.1, read on the forward strand.
GGTTCAAGAACATTGAATTGTTACAGTCGTTACAGAAATACAAAGTAATAAAATGCATGATATTAAAAACAAAACACAAATATACAGATTAACCCAGAAAATAAATATGTAGGAAATATAGTCACTATGTTACATGTTTACAGGTGTATTCTGTATATAGTCACTGTGTTACATGTTTACAGGCGCATTCTGTATATAGTCACTATGTTACATGTTTACAGGTGCATTCTGTATATAGTCACTATGTTATATGTTTACAGGTGCATTCTGTATATAGTCACTATGTTATATGTTTACAGGTGCATTCTGTATATAGTCACTATGTTACAGGTTTACAGGTGCATTCTGTATATAGTCACTATGTTATAGGTTTACAGGCGCATTCTGTATATAGTCACTATGTTATAGGTTTACAGGCGCATTCTGTATATAGTAACTATGTTACATGTTTACAGGTGCATTCTGTATATAGTCACTGTGTTACATGTTTACAGGCGCATTCTGTATATAGTCACTATGTTACATGTTTACAGGTGCATTCTGTATATAGTCACTGTGTTACATGTTTACAGGTATATTCTGTATATAGTCACTGTGTTACATGTTTACAGGTGCATTCTGTATATAATCACTGTGTTACATGTTTACAGGTGCATTCTGTATATAGTCACTATGTTACAGGTTTACAGGTGCATTCTGTATATAGTCACTATGTTATAGGTTTACAGGCGCATTCTGTATATAGTCACTATGTTATAGGTTTACAGGCGCATTCTGTATATAGTAACTATGTTACATGTTTACAGGTGCATTCTGTATATAGTCACTGTGTTACATGTTTACAGGCGCATTCTGTATATAGTCACTATGTTACATGTTTACAGGTGCATTCTGTATATAGTCACTGTGTTACATGTTTACAGGTATATTCTGTATATAGTCACTGTGTTACATGTTTACAGGTGCATTCTGTATATAGTCACTATGTTACATGTTTACAGGTGCATTCTGTATATAATCACTGTGTTACATGTTTACAGGTGCATTCTGTATATAGTCACTATGTTACATGTTTACAGGTGCATTCTGTATATAGTCACTGTGTTACATGTTTTTTTTTGTGAAAGGATTTTACCAGGAAGGATACATTGAGATTTCTCTCATTTTCAAGTATGTCCTGGGTGGCGAGTATGTACCGTTAGGTGTCTTGCCCAAGGACACTTACTGGAGAGGTTGCTCGCTGGGATCAAACCCATGACTCCACAGGCTCTCTCCACGCAGAGCAGTGACATTACCTCTACTCCATGTTTACAGGTGCATTCTGTATATAGTACTATGTTACATGTTTACAGGTGAATTCTGTATATAGTCACTGTGTTACATGTTTACAGGCGCATTCTGTATATAGTCATTATGTTACATGTTTACAGGCGCATTCTGTATATAGTCACTATGTTACATGTTTACAGGCGCATTCTGTATATAGTCACTATGTTACATGTTTACAGGTGCATTCTGTATATAGTCACTATGTTACATGTTTACAGGCGCATTCTGTATATAGTCACTATGTTACATGTTTACAGGTGCATTCTGTATATAGTCACTATGTTACATGTTTACAGGCGCATTCTGTATATAGTCACTATGTTACATGTTTACAGGTGCATTCTGTATATAGTCACATGTTTACAGGTGCATTCTGTATATAGTCACTATGTTACAGGTTTACAGGTGCATTCTGTATATAGTCACTATGTTATAGGTTTACAGGCGCATTCTGTATATAGTCACTATGTTACATGTTTACAGGTGCATTCTGTATATAGTCACTGTGTTACATGTTTACAGGCGCATTCTGTATATAGTCACTATGTTACATGTTTACAGGTGCATTCTGTATATAGTCACTGTGTTACATGTTTACAGGTATATTCTGTATATAGTCACTGTGTTACATGTTTACAGGTGCATTCTGTATATAGTCACTATGTTACATGTTTACAGGTGCATTCTGTATATAATCACTGTGTTACATGTTTACAGGTGCATTCTGTATATAGTCACTGTGTTACATGTTTACAGGTGCATTCTGTATATAGTCACTGTGTTACATGTTTTTTTTTGTGAAAGGATTTTACCAGGAAGGATACATTGAGATTTCTCTCGTTTTCAAGTATGTCCTGGGTGGCGAGTATGTACCGTTAGGTGTCTTGCCCAAGGACACTTACTGGAGAGATTGCTCGCTGGGATCAAACCCATGACTCCACAGGCTCTCTCCACGCAGAGCAGTGACATTACCTCTACTCCATGTTTACAGGTGCATTCTGTATATAGTACTATGTTACATGTTTACAGGTGAATTCTGTATATAGTCCACTGTGTTACATGTTTACAGGCGCATTCTGTATATAGTCACTATGTTACATGTTTACAGGCGCATTCTGTATTATAGTCACTATGTTACATGTTTACAGGCGCATTCTGTATATAGTCACTATGTTACATGTTTACAGGTGCATTCTGTATATAGTCACTATGTTACATGTTTACAGGCGCATTCTGTATATAGTCACTATGTTACATGTTTACAGGTGCATTCTGTATATAGTCACTATGTTACATGTTTACAGGTGCATTCTGTATATAGTCACTATGTTACATGTTTACAGGTGCATTCTGTATATAGTCACTATGTTACATGTTTACAGGTGCATTCGGTATATAGTCACTATGTTACATGTTTACAGGTGCATTCTGTATATAGTCACTATGTTACATGTTTACAGGTGCATTCTGTATATAGTCACTATGTTACATGTTTACAGGTGCATTCTGTATATAGTCACTATGTTACATGTTTACAGGTGCATTCTGTATATAGTCATTATGTTACATGTTTACAGGTGCATTCTGTATATAGTCACTGTGTTACATGTTTACAGGTGCATTCTGTATATAGTCATTATGTTCCATGTTTACAGGTGCATTCTGTATATAGTCACTATGTTACATGTTTACAGGTGCATTCTGTATATAGTCATTATGTTACATGTTTACAGGTGCATTCTGTATATAGTCACTATGTTACATGTTTACAGGTGCATTCTGTATCGAGGTATGTTTCTTTTACCCAGACCGACTTTATTGGGGCTTACTTCAGAAAAGGGAACTAACAATAATAATAAATAATGATAATAAAAACAATAAGGATGACCATTTAATTCACCTTTAGGCATTCCTGCAGATATTACCTTTTCTAGGGCATATCTAGGTTGCGCAACGTGGCTCGATGCCAAAGGAAAACAGGTCCATCTATAAATGGGTTACTATGTTATCACTCCTATGCACTAGAAATTCTAACTTAAAACCAAACTGAGCCGAAACTTTCTGGATCCAACCAGATACAGAGGAAGAACATGCTGCCCTTGGCCGTCATTCAGTTTGCCAAGATAATTAAAAGTATGACATTGCCACGAGAAAGAGGGGCCTATAAGGTAAAACAGCATTCGCTCGTTTTAATTATATATATTTTATGTTTTCATTTATTTCCGGTCCACATTACAAATGACAGTTGCACATGTTAAATTAAATGTGATGATACGGTCACAATCAGTTGATCTAGCAACGTTCTGTACTTTTAATTTCATATAATCGTATAATTTATTTAATTAGTTAAGTGTTTAAAAGCAAAATACAAACGTTCTATCCCACTAAATTGCAAAATTAAATTAAGCTATAAAACAGAGTAATGTCTATTTCTCTATACAATGAATCCAGTCTCATAATAAAAGCATACATTTGCTGACTTATTTTTCCTGCGTACTGGAATACAATAGAATAAAATGGAATTTGCAGCCAACAGATAATCAATGTTAAAAATTTCAGCTGAAATAACACAGACGGGGGGGGGGGGGGAACTAACCAGGAGAAGTGGAGATAATAAAGTATAAAACGTAAACAATCCACTTTTAGGCTAGGGTCAGACGAGCGTGATTTCTACGGACTGTACGTCCGTGCACACAGACGTACGTCAGTACTGAAGACACAGTAGTGGCCACTAGACATGTGCATTCGTTTTAGTACTAAAACGATTTAGTCCGAATTTTGGGATAATTTAGTTTTCATATGACTCAAGAGAAACGAAACTGCTCAGTGCAAAAAACGAAAGAAACTAAGATAAAATGCACTACATTTTAGTTTCAGTCCTTTTTGTGATATTACATCACGAAGGAGACCAGCAATGAAGAGCGCAACATCGCAACATCTGAAGTTCTGCACCCTCCACATGCCAATGCAGTAGGAAGTTCTATACAGAGAGGGGCATTAATTAATGCAGGAGGATGTTCTGTACATTATACAGATAGGGGTATTAATGCAGGAGGATGTTATATACATTATACAGAGAAAGGTATAAATTGAGGAGGATGTTCTATACAGAGAGGGACATTAATTAATTCAGGAGGATGTTCTATATATTATACAGAGAGGGGTATTAATTAATGCAGGAGGATGTTCTAAACATTATACAGAGAGGAGCCTTTTTTTTTTAGCCCTTTAAATCCAGTGGCTGTGAGCACTGAGATCGGCTGCTTGTTACATTATCTCTCAGTACAATGTATCAGGCTCAGCTGTTACAGTAACTGACTGTAACAGCGCTCAGAGTTTCAGTAAAACAAGGAGATTCTTCTAATCTCTTATATATAAAAATATTATTTACTAGTTTTACTGAAACTCTGAGCGCTGTGATGAGCAGCAGTCAGTTACTGTAACAGCTTTGCCTGACACGGGGCAGTATTACAATGTTGGTGCGAACTTAACCAGAGCTGTTGTAAACTGAAAACCTCCATAGGCGCCACTACAATAGTAATTGTATCCACTGGTTTTCGGATGAAAGAAATTAGTTTTCATACTAAAGAACAGAAAACGAATTTCTTTAGCAACTAAATAAATTGCATTTTAGGACTAATCCATTAGTTCAAAACGAAATTTTGTGCTATGCACATGTCTAGTGGCCACACAGTCCGTTTATTCACTGATGTATATTTTGACGGATGTAGGAGGGAAAATAAATTAAAAAGCAAAACCATTTTGTCTGTGAAAAATGCTGGACGTATAAATGCAGTCCGTCTGACCACGTTCCATCACTCACACACAAAGCTATGCGGACGTTGCGGACGCAGCGCACTTTGTGCGGCCGTTCTAGTGGTTGTACGTTCTTGCCTGCCTTGCGTCCGTTTGCCGCGGCAGTGGTGCGTCCGCAGTTCAGTGCAGACGTACTTTGTGTAACAGGCTCCAATGGGCTTTCTGTCATGCTATCACGGACGTACTTTTAGGCGCAATCACGGACGTGAACACTACGCTCGTCTGACACCAGCCTAAAATCCGACTGAACGATAACAAAGTTATTTATTGTAAATATTGAAACTAGAAAATGTAGGGCGATACATCTAAAGTAATAAAGGAATAAATTTAAAAAAACGGAGGAAATAAAATTGTAGTTTTATTGTAGTTACAAGCTTTGTAATTGTAGTTGTATAAAATTGTAATTGTAGCCACGAAGTAATGCTTCACAAGAACACAGTAGGGGTAATTCACAATGCATCGGTGTTCACCATTGTTGCAACTAGGGTGAACTTTGGATATCCGATCCAAGAAAAATCTAACACTAACAGGGGAAGTTGCTGCAAATAATTTAACAAGTACGTGCATTTCGTTTCGTCCAAATCGATTTTCGAACATTAACAACAAAAAAACTAATATTCAGCAATTCAAGAGCATCCTAAATTCCAAAACGCCAAAATGGCCACACAAAAAATAGAATGCTTTTGGATAGATCTGACAATGTTCACATCACTTTGGAATTATTTTGCTAACTGAAAAAATTTGCACTCTTTGTGCAATACTAACCCTAACCCTCATACATGCAGAAATAGTAACTGTAAACCTAACAGTAACCCTAATCAAAACAGAACCAGTAAACCCAACAGTAAGCCTAACAGTAACCCAACCCTAATCCTAACAGACAGAACCAGTAACCCTAACAGTAACAGTAACCCAAACATAGACCTAATCCTTATAAATGCAGAAACACAGAACCAATAAAATAACAAAAACCCGATCCTAACACAAACAGAACCAGTAAACCCAACAGTAACCGTAATCCTAACACAAACAGAACCAGTAAACCTAACAGTAACCCAACTCTAATCCTAACACAAACAGAACCAGTAAACCCAACAGTAACCCTAACATTAACCCAATCCTAATCCCAACATGAACAGAACCAGTAAACCCAACAGTAACCGTAATCCTAACACAAATAGAACCAGTAAACCTAAGGCTAGGGTCAGACTAACGCATCTTTCACGTTGTCCGTGAAAAAGTGCGTTCGAACGAATGGACGCATTTTTTCACGGAATACGCGATAGCGGTCATACGATGCGCAGTTTCATCCGTGATTTTGTACGGATCATAAATAAAACCCTTTTTGCATCTGGACGTTATGTTGGCCGGACATTAGCAGCGTCTGTCGTCTCCTAATCACGCACACACGCCGCTAGCGGACGCAGCGCACTCTGTACGTCAGTACTAGTGGTTTCACGTTCTCGAAAAAATGCGTTTGTTTGCCGCTTGCGTTGCGCGGCCGCACTTTTGTGCAACCGTACTTCGTATATTGGCCGTCATTGCCCGGCATCTGCTGCTAGCACGGCCGTGATTATGTGCGCCTGCACGCGCGTTCGCACTGCCTCAGTCTGACCCTAGCCTAACAGTAACCCAAACATAGACCTAATCCTTATAAATGCAGAAACACTGAACCAATAAAATAACAGAAACCCTGATACGAACACAAACAGAACCAGTAAACCTAACAATAACCCAACTCTAATCCCAACATAAACAGAACCAGTAAACCCAACAGTAACTGTAATCCGAACACAAACAGAACCTGTAAACCCAACAGTAACCCAACTCTAATCCGAACAAACAGAACCAGTAAACCCGACAGTAACCCAACTCTAATCCGAACAAACAGAACCAGTAAACCCGACAGTAACCCAACTCTAATCCCAACACAAACAGAACCAGTAAACCTAACATTAACCCAACCCTAACACAAACAAAACCAGTAAACCCGACAGTAACCCAACTCTAATCCCAACACAAACAGAACCAGTAAACCTAACATTACCCCAACCCTAACACAAACAGAAACAGTAAACCCGACAGTTACCCAACTCTAATCCCAACACAAACAGAACCAGTAACCCTAACATTAACCCAACCCTATTCCCAACATAAAAAGAACCAGTAAACCCAACAGTAACCGTAATCCTAACACAAACAGAACCAGTAAACCCAATAGTAACCCTAAAATTAACCCAAACCTAATTCCAACACAAACAGATCCAATAACCCTAACAGTAACCCAGACCTAGACCTAACCCTTAAACATGCAGAAACACAAACAGAATCAATAAAAGAACAGTAACCCTAATCCTAACACAAAAGGAACCAACAAAACAGTAACCCAAACACTAACCGTAATCCTAACCCTAGACCTATCCCATGCAGAAACAATAACCCCACCTAAATAAAAATAGAACCAGTAAACCTAACAGTAACCCAACCCTACACATGGAGAAACAGTAAATATAGCCAAATCCTGGCACAAACAGATTCAGTAAGCCTAACAGTAGCATTTATTTATTTTATTTTATTTATTTATAAAGGATTTTACCAGGAAGGATACATTGAGATTTCTCTCGTTTTCAAGTATGTCCTGGGTTCAAGAACATTGAATTGTTACAGAAATACAAAGTAGTAAAATGCAAGATATTAACACAAAACAAAATATACAGATTAACAGAAAATAAATATGTAGGAAATATAGTCACTATGTTACATGTTTACAGGTGCATTCTGTATATAGTCACTATGTTACATGTGTACAGGTGCATTCTGTATGTAGTCACTATGTTACATGTTTACAGGTGCATTCTGTATGTAGTCACTATGTTACATGTTTACAGGTGCATTCCGTATTGAGGTATGTTAATAGGGAGCTCTTAAGTGACGTTAGACTGGGGGAAGATTTGATGGCGTCTGGGAGGTTATTCCATATTTGTGGTGCTCTGTAGGAAAATGAGGATCGAGCCACTTGCTTTTTTTATTGTGGTATTGCAAGTAAGGTGCTGTTCCTGGATCGGAGGTTATAGGATGAGGGAGCTGCTGGGGGAAGCAGCCTATTCAGGTAGGGTGGTAGCTTCTCAGAAAAGCTCTTAAACACCAGGTTGGAAAGGTGAAGGGTGCGTCTAGATTCCAGCGACGGTCAGTTTAGTTCTTTTAACATGTCACAATGCTGGGTCATGTAGTTACATTGTAGCACAAAGCGGCAGAATGAGTTATACAATGTAGTAGGTTTCTGAAGGTGTGTTTGCGGGGCGGCTGCATACACTACATCTCCGTATTCAATAGCTGGCATAAGCATTTGTTGTACAATCTGCTTTCTTACCGCGGGGCTCAGGCAGGATTTGTTTCTGTACAGGGCACCTAGTTTGGGGTAAATTTTAGATGAAAGTTTTTCGATGTGGGGGCCAAAGGATAGATTTGGGTCTAACCACATACCTAGATATTTGAGAGAAGTGACTGTGGTCAGCGATTTGATTTTTTCCTGACACATATATGGGGTGTTTGCAATTTGTGTAGTTTAGGTGCTGTTCCAAAGAGCATTGTTACAGTTTTGTCAGCATTTAGAAAAAGTTTGTTATCTTTGATCCACTTTTCTACCTCTGTGAATTGTTCTTGCAGCACGGCCTCCAGCAGTGGGAGATCTGGTTTGCTGGTATAGATTACAGTGTCGTCTGCGTACATGTGTACAGTTGAGGCTTTGCAGACATTGGGCAGATCATTTATGAATATTGTGAATAGCAGGAGGCCGAATATCGAGCCTTGGGGTACACCGCACGTGATTGGGAGAGGGAGGGAAGTGCTGTCAGAAATGGACACATATTGCGACCGATCAGACACATATGATTGAAACCAGGTTAGTGTGCGATCACCAATACCAGAGTTTTTACGTTTTTGTAATAAGATGCCATGGTCTACTGTGTCAAAGGCCTTGGCAAAATCAAGGAAGATGACTCCAGTTAGGTTTCCTTGTTTCATGCCAGCCTGGATATCATTGGAAACTTTTATAAGGACAGTTGTGGTTGAATGATTTGGACGGAAGCCGGATTGATCTGGGGTTAAATAGTTCCAATACTGATAGTAATCGCGTAATTGAGTAAACACATTTTTCCAGGATTTTTGACATTACAGGAAGCAATGATATTGGATGGTAGTTGGATACCAAAGTATTGTCTCCACTTTTATGGATAGGTACCACTCTCGCAGTCTTCCAGAGTTTGGGTATATATCCAGTCGCCAGTGATTCATTGATTAGGGTTGTGACAGGTTTTGCAATTGTCGGCCCGCTGATTTTCAGCAGCATTGCTGGGATTTGGTCAGGTCCTGACTGTAACCAAAAAATGAAACACCAGAGAAGTTTAGTAATGGCACTGACAGGCACCGGTCTAAAACTGAATTTCTCTTTGATACAGGGTTTTTGCACAGTTGGAAGGATCTGACTTGTGTGCTGCCTTTCTGAATGTGTTTCAATTGCTAGCTTAGCAATCAGGGTGTTGGCGCATCCAACAAAACAGTTATTAAAGGCATTTGCTACATCTAGGGGGTGTTGCAGGGTTTGGTTGTTTACTTTGACAGCAGCTGGTTGGGAGTGGACAGGGGGCGATTGTATGTTATTTATGATTTTCCAAAAATTTCTCGGGTTTGATATGTTATTGTTTAGATTTTCATTGAAGAGTTGGGCTTTGGCCATTTTGTTTGCTTTGTGTATGCATTCTGCCATTTTCGGTATTCACAGTGATCGTTCATGGATCCAGTACTCTTAAAATTTGACCAGAGTGAATCTCTAAGCTGGTACATGTGTGTGAGGTCAGCTGTAACCCAGGGGAGATGTGCCCCTTTGACTCGCACTTTACGCAGTGGGGCATGGGCATTCCAGACTTGCAGGAGCTCTGACTGAAAGTATTCAATTGCACAGTCCAGGTCTGGGATTAGGTTTAGCCTGTACCACGTGACCCATTTGAGATCATTTAGGAAGGATTAAAGATTAAATTTCTTGAAGGACCTGGTGATTATTACCTTTGGAGGAGATTTTGTGGCCTTTATTTTGCGCACACAGTACACTAGACAGTGATCACTGAAGCTATTAGCGAGAATGCCTGCCTCCTGTATTCTATCAGGACATGAAGAGAGAATCCAGTCCAGCAAGGTATGGTTAAGGCTTTTTCATATTAATGTGAGTGGGGGAGGAGATTAATTGTGTTAACTGAAAAGCCTTAAACTGGGAGCAGGGTTTATTGTTTTTAGGATTCAGCCAGTCAACATTAAAATCAAATTAAACTTTTTTGGTTTTGAGCTACCAAATTACTAAGGATTTGGGTTATTTCAGAAAGGGAGTGCACTGGGGAGCTCGGTGGGCGATAGAATCCAGCAACAATAATTGGTTTACTGAATGGGATCTCAATAATACCAGAAAGGAAATCAAAAGTTACTGGGTAGCTAGAGTTTTGCAGAGGGGTGAACTTTGTGGACTCGTCAACATAAATAACAATTCCTCCTCCTCTCTTTGCTCTGTCCTTTCTATAACATGAATACCCTTGTATTGATATGGCAGACTCTGGTACTTTAGGGGTTAGCCATGATTCTGTCAGCACAATGACTTTAGGTTTGTAATTGAGGCACCAAGCTTTAAACTCATCCAGTTTAGGGAGTAAGCTGCGGATATTACAGTGCACAAAGGAGAGGCCTTTTTTAGTGGGAAGACTAAACGTGGCGTCATCTGTTGGACCAGGGTTGGATTCAACATCATTTGCCAGGGCAAGCAGCAGAATAGATAGGAATTTGGACACAGTTTTCTTTTTGGAGAATTGTGATTGGAGAGTCTTAAAACTCTGTGTGGGGGTGGGAGGGCTGCAATTTAACACTCTCCACCAGCACTCAGCTGATAAGTTAAAAGAGCTGAGTAGGCTATGGTGTATTTGGGTTTCTTTTTCTGCTTGGTGTAATTTTTAGGGTGTATAGGGAGGGAGGATATATTTAGAGAGAAGGGTGGTAGAAGAAAGAAGCAGCAAGAGAGGGGAAAACATTTCTAGAAAACGGTGGAGGGGAGAAGAGGAAGGGAAAAAAAAACAAAAACAAAACAGAAGACAGGCAGGGAACGGATAAGGTGAGCAGAAGACGGAAGGGAGTCTGGTAGGTGAAGTTCTAGAGTGGTGTAGGTTGCTAGCTGCAAATATCACATGACCAAATTAGTTGGGTATAAATTAAATGAGACCCTTGGGGTGGGGTCTAAGTCCAGCTGGGATCTAAAAGCACACATTCATGGAGCCTGGCCCGGGAAGCTGAATTAAAATGTGAGTGCTTGCATGACCTTAGAAGTAACCCCAACATGTGTGGAGTATTGAGGGGGTTATAGAGTGTAGTATTTTGAGGTAAAGCGAGGGGTATAGATCTCATAGTATAGACTGTGTATAGGGAACAAAAAACACGTGCGTCACTAAAACTTTGGACATGTCGGAAAACTTTTGTGTGGATCCAAATCAGCAAATTCCGAAATCGGAAAATTTCGGTTTCCGTCATATCCTGAATCAAAATTTTGGTCGGTGCACTTGTCCAACAGCAGACATTGGTACCAATGATATTATTCTGTAAAATGACTAAACTGTGGATAATCTCCAAATTACCTTTGTTTCACCGGTGTTTGCAACGAGAAAATCTCTATGGATTACCCGTAGAAATGATGGGGAAAACAATTATGTCTGAACACTGGTGGGCACTAAGGCGACATCTACGAAACTACTACAGCAGTGGGAAGAACGGGGCAAGGTACGGCAAACTATGGTGATGGTTCCCCAAGTAGTGAATTCATCATAAATGAGTCTATCCACAAAGCAACAAACACATTGCGTGCAATTTCAGTGCTTTGTGTTTCGTCCCTTTTTCGCAGTACTTTGGTGATTCCATTTCACCAAAAATACAGTGAATTCACTATTTAGCGAATGGTCACCGTATTTTGCTGAAGCAGCTATCGGACGTTGGCGAAAGCGATTTGAAAAAAAGGAAGTCTCCTATTTAAAAAAAGTGGAAAAAATTGAAAAGACCTTTAAAAAATAATAAAGACTAATAAAAATAAAAATATTATATATATATATATAAAAAAAAATGTCAAAAGTACAAAAAGAATAAACGGTCTTTAAAAATATAAATTAACGAAAAAGATATATTTTTATATTGAAACTTATGGGAACCGCCCGTTTAAACCTGTCGAATTGAAACATCGAAAATAAGGGCATATTGATGGAATTTCAGTGCAATTCATCGTTCTGTGAATAGAAGACACAATAGTATATGGGGCCATTTCGATGCCACTAACACTGCCGAATTGCCGCAAACTGCACCCTAGTTTGCTGACAATTCGTCTGTATTTGGCGAATTGACCCGAATATGCACCAAATGGGAAAATTAACCGTTCGGCGCAATTCTGGGCCAATCCGGAGGTTAGTGAATGACCTCTGTATAGTTTCTCTGTACTTTCAGCGAAGGAACGCTGGTCAGTGAATAGAGCGTAGTTGAGAGGGTTTTAAGTGATTTTTTTTTCCCCTTTCTCCGACAATAATGACAAACAAAAAAAGAAACAAACATCGTCACAGAGCGATATTTATTCTAGACAGGACATCGCTGGGTTTGGACATTGTGAAACCAATTCTACTTCTGAGTTTTCACATTAAGCCTCCGTCCCTTTTGCAGCGATGTACGACACGCTGAGCTACGGGGCCGCTCGGAACAACATGTTCTGAAAAGACACGCTGATGTCATGCACGCTAGGATTTACAATTCGGATGACATGTACTTTTAAACCTGAGCGAAGAAGAAATTAATTTATTTTTGGCAAGCTGTCAGCTTTTATAGTTTTTTTTACCCAAAACATTATGTCTTAGAACCCATTAATCAAGAAATAACGACTGGTACAGCACATAGGAGGAGGATTTTTTGTTAATGATGACGTATTGTAACTTTGTAGCAAGGCTGGAGTTTCCCCTACTGGCAGAACTGGAAAACCGTAAATTTACCCAAAATTAAAATTTGCACGAAGTCTCCCAAAAGAAAAGGGGCGCATGGAATGTGTGTCGTGGCACCCCCAACTCTCATGTGAGATTCAAATTCCATCCTGTAGAAGATCTCGTCTACGGATAAAGAATTCCTACATGATGACACTCCTGCCTCTCCATAAAGCTAAGGGGTTATATTTATTTGGGAGGTCACATGATACCAATAAAAAGGCTCAATCGGGGAGAATAGCAAGAGGTTACTATTACTGTAACAATATTTAGGAAACAATGTATTCTGTAACTGTTAATTTATACAGTTGTTGTTCACCACAGACCATTAAATTACAATGAAAGCGTTTTTGAAATTGTATTCTGTAAATTCCATTTTTTCAATATATAAGTAGTCAATCTGCAGATCACAGAGTCACCTAAAATTTCCCAAACTGACTCAATCTCCAGGCCACAGCTCCAACACCGACCCATAAAATGGAAGTGGATAATCTTCAACCATTATACATGTACTCAGGTATACATATATATATATATATATATATATATTTTTTTAAATGTGCTTACAATACTTTAGAAATGGAATATTGTCACACAGGGAGCTTACAGTCTATTGTAAGTGGTGTATAGTTACACAGGGAGCTTACAGTCTATAGGAAGTGGGGTATAGTCACACAGGGAGCTTACAGTCTATAGGAAGTGGGGTATAGTCACACAGGGAGCTTACAGTCTATAGGAAGTGGGGTATAGTTACACAGGGAGCTTACAGTCTATAGGGAGTGGGGTATAGTCACACAGGGAGCTTACAGTCTATAGGAAGTGGGGTATAGTTACACAGGGAGCTTACAGTCTATAGGGAGTGGGGTATAGTCACACAGGGAGCTTACAGTCTATAGGAAGTGGGGTATAGTTACACAGGGAGGTTACAGTCTATAGGGAGTGGGGTATAGTTACACAGGGAGCTTACAGTCTATAGGAAGTGGGGTATAGTCACACAGGGAGCTTACAGTCTATAGGAAGTGGGGTATAGTTACACAGGGAGCTTACAGTCTATAGGGAGTGGGGTATAGTCACACAGGGAGCTTACAGTCTATAGGAAGTGGGGTATAGTTACACAGGAGCTTACATTCTATAGGAAGTGGGGTATAGTTACACAGGGAGCTTACAGTCTATAGGAAGTGGGGTATAGTCACACAGGGAGCTTACAGTCTATAGGAAGTGGGGTATAGTCACACAGGGAGCTTACAGTCTATAGGAAGTTGGGTATAGTTACACAGGGAGCTTACAGTCTATAGGAAGTGGGGTATAGTCACACAGGGAGCTTACAGTCTATAGGAAGTGGGGTATAGTCACACAGGGAGCTTACAGTCTATAGGAAGTGGGGTATAGTTACACAGGGAGCTTACAGTCTATAGGGAGTGGGGTATAGTCACACAGGGAGCTTACAGTCTATAGGAAGTGGGGTATAGTTACACAGGGAGCTTACAGTCTATAGGGAGTGGGGTATAGTTACACAGGGAGCTTACAGTCTATAGGAAGTGGGGTATAGTCACACAGGGAGCTTACAGTCTATAGGAAGTGGGGTATAGTTACACAGGGAGCTTACAGTCTATAGGGAGTGGGGTATAGTCACACAGGGAGCTTACAGTCTATAGGAAGTGGGGTATAGTTACACAGGGAGCTTACATTCTATAGGAAGTGGGGTATAGTTACACAGGGAGCTTACAGTCTATAGGAAGTGGGGTATAGTTACACAGGGAGCTTACATTCTATAGGAAGTGGGGTATAGTTACACAGGGAGCTTACAGTCTATAGGAAGTGGGGTATAGTCACACAGGGAGCTTACAGTCTATAGGAAGTGGGGTATAGTCACACAGGGAGCTTACAGTCTATAGGAAGTTGGGTATAGTTACACAGGGAGCTTACAGTTTATAGGAAGTGGGGTATAGTTACACAGGGAGCTTACAGTCTATAGGAAGTGGGGTATAGTTACACATGGAACTTACAGTCTATAGGAAGTGGGGTATAGAGTGGCTTTGTCTACCATCACCCCAGACTTTGAGACACTTATTAAGAGCAAGAAGCATCCCATAAGTTCTATTTAATTTCATATGCGTGAATTAGTTTATTTTACTGGGTTTTTTACTCAACAGCGCTTTCATTTTCACTGGTGCTGTGATTACTATACTATCCTTTTTGGAAAGAATCCCTGTTGGTTTACAACATTTTTAAAAAGTGCATACATTGCAGAATATTGCACACGTTTTGTGGAATACATTATGTTTCAGAAATTCAATTATTTTCGGGTCGCGACTTAATGACAAAGGACAATTGTGGGTCCTGACTCCTGAAGGTCCACAGGTTGAGAACCACTCCAGTCTTTAGGAAGTGGGGTATAGTTACACAGGGAGCTTACAGTCTATAGGGAGTGGGGTATAGTTACACAGGGAGCTTACATTCTATAGGAAGTGGGGTATAGTTACAAAGGGAGTTTACATTCTATAGGAAGTGGGTATAGTTACACAGGGAGCTTACAGTCTATAGGAAGTGGGGTATAGTTACACAGGGAGCTTACAGTCTATAGGAAGTGGGGTATAGTTACACAGGGAGCTTACAGTCTATAGGGAGTGGGGTATAGTTACACAGGGAGCTTACAGTCTATAGGAAGTGGGGTATAGTTACACAAGGAGCTTACAGTCTATAGGAAGTGGGGTATAGTCACACAGGGAGCTTACATTCTATAGGAAGTGGGGTATAGTCACACAGGGAGCTTACAGTCTATAGGGAGTGGGGTATAGTTACACAGGGAGCTTACATTCTATAGGAAGTGGGGTATAGTTACACAGGGAGCTTACAGTCTATAGGAAGTGGGGTATAGTTACACAGGGAGCTTACAGTCTATAGGAAGTGGGGTATAGTCACACAGGGAGCTTACATTCTATAGGAAGTGGGGTATAGTTACACAGGGAGCTTACAGTCTATAGGAAGTGGGGTATAGTTACACAGGGAGCTTACATTCTATAGGAAGTGGGGTATAATTACACAGGGAGCTTACAGTCTATAGGAAGTGGGGTATAGTTACACAGGGAGCTTACAGTCTATAGGAAGTGGGGTATAGTTACACAGGGAGCTTACAGTCTATAGGAAGTGGGGTATAGTCACACAGGGAGCTTACAGTCTATAGGGAGTGGGGTATAGTTACACAGGGAGCTTACAGTTTATAGGTAGTGGGGTATAGTTACACAGGGAGCTTACATTCTATAGGAAGTGGGGTATAGTTACACAGGGAGCTTACAGTCTATAGGAAGTGGGGTATAGTTACACAGGGAGCTTACATTCTATAGGAAGTGGGGTATAGTCACACAGGGAGCTTACAGTGTATAGGAAGTGGGGTATAGTTACACAGGGAGCTTACAGTCTATAGGAAGTGGGGTATAGTTACACAGGGAGCTTACAGTCTATAGGAAGTGGGGTATAGTTACACAGGGAGCTTACATTCTATAGGAAGTGGGGTATAGTTACACATGGAACTTACAGTCTATAGGAAGTGGGGTATAGTTACACAGGGAGCTTACAGTCTATAGGAAGTGGGGTATAGTTACACAGGGAGCTTACAGTCTATAGGAAGTGGGGTATAGTTACACAGGGAGCTTACATTCTATAGGAAGTGGGGTATAGTTACACAGGGAGCTTACAGTTTATAGGAAGTGGGTATAGTTACACAGGGAGCTTACAGTCTATAGGAAGTGGGGTATAGTTACACAGGGAGCTTACAGTCTATAGGAAGTGGGGTATAGTTACACAGGGAGCTTACAGTCTATAGGAAGTGGGGTATAGTTACACAGGGAGCTTACATTCTATAGGAAGTGGGGTATAGTTACACAGGGAGCTTACAGTCTATAGGAAGTGGGGTATAGTTACACATGGAACTTACAGTCTATAGGAAGTGGGGTATAGAGTGGCTTTGTCTACCATCACCCCAGACTTTGAGACACTTATTAAGAGCAAGAAGCATCCCATAAGTTCTATTTAATTTCATATGCGTGAATTAGTTTATTTTACTGGGTTTTTTACTCAACAGCGCTTTCATTTTCACTGGTGCTGTGATTACTATACTATCCTTTTTGGAAAGAATCCCTGTTGGTTTACAACATTTTTAAAAAGTGCATACATTGCAGAATATTGCACACGTTTTGTAGAATACATTATGTTTCAGAAATTCAATTATTTTCGGGTCGCGACTTAATGACAAAGGACAATTGTGGGTCCTGACTCCTGAAGGTCCACAGGTTGAGAACCACTCCAGTCTTTAGGAAGTGGGGTATAGTTACACAGGGAGCTTACAGTCTATAGGAAGTGGGGTATAGTTACACAGGGAGCTTACAGTCTATAGGGAGTGGGGTATAGTTACACAGGGAGCTTACAGTCTATAGGAAGTGGGGTATAGTTACACAGGGAGCTTACAGTCTATAGGAAGTGGGGTATAGTTACACAGGGAGCTTACAGTCTATAGGGAGTGGGGTATAGTTACACAGGGAGCTTACAGTCTATAGGAAGTGTGGGTATAGTTACACAGGGAGCTTACAGTCTATAGGAAGTGGGTATAGTTACACAGGGAGCTTACAGTCTATAGGGAGTGGGGTATAGTTACACAGGGAGCTTACAGTCTATAGGAAGTGGGGTATAGTTACACAGGGAGCTTACAGTCTATAGGAAGTGGGGTATAGTTACACAGAGAGCTTACAGTCTATAGGAAGTGGGGTATAGTTACACAGGGAGCTTACAGTCTATAGGAAGTGGGGTATAGTTACACAGGGAGCTTACAGTCTATAGGAAGTGGGGTATAGTTACACAGAGAGCTTACAGTCTATAGGAAGTGGGGTATAGTTACACAGGGAGCTTACAGTCTATAGGGAGTGGGGTATAGTTACATAGGGAGCTTACAGTTTATAGGAAGTGGGGTATAGTTACACAGGGAGCTTACAGTTTATAGGAAGTGGGTATAGTTACACAGGGAGCTTACAGTCTATAGGAAGTGGGGTATAGTTACACAGGGAGCTTACATTCTATAGGAAGTGGGGTATAGTTACACAGGGAGCTTACAGTCTATAGGAAGTGGGGTATAGTTACACATGGAACTTACAGTCTATAGGAAGTGGGGTATAGAGTGGCTTTGTCTACCATCACCCCAGACTTTGAGACACTTATTAAGAGCAAGAAGCATCCCATAAGTTCTATTTAATTTCATATGCGTGAATTAGTTTATTTTACTGGGTTTTTTACTCAACAGCGCTTTCATTTTCACTGGTGCTGTGATTACTATACTATCCTTTTTGGAAAGAATCCCTGTTGGTTTACAACATTTTTAAAAAGTGCATACATTGCAGAATATTGCACACGTTTTGTAGAATACATTATGTTTCAGAAATTCAATTATTTTCGGGTCGCGACTTAATGACAAAGGACAATTGTGGGTCCTGACTCCTGAAGGTCCACAGGTTGAGAACCACTCAGTCTTTAGGAAGTGGGTATAGTTACACAGGGAGCTTACAGTCTATAGGAAGTGGGTTATAGTTACACAGGGAGCTTACAGTCTATAGGGAGTGGGGTATAGTTACACAGGGAGCTTACAGTCTATAGGAAGTTGGGGTATAGTTACACAGGGAGCTTACAGTCTATAGGAAGTGGGGTATAGTTACACAGGGAGCTTACAGTCTATAGGGAATGGGGTATAGTTACACAGGGAGCTTACAGTCTATAGGAAGTGGGGTATATTTACACAGGGAGCTTACAGTCTATAGGAAGTGGGTATAGTTACACAGGGAGCTTACAGTCTATAGGGAGTGGGGTATAGTTACACAGGGAGCTTACAGTCTATAGTAAGTGGGGTATAGTTACACAGGGAGCTTACAGTCTATAGGAAGTGGGGTATAGTTACACAGAGAGCTTACAGTCTATAGGAAGTGGGTATAGTTACACAGGGAGCTTACAGTCTATAGGAAGTGGGGTATAGTTACACAGGGAGCTTACAGTCTATAGGAAGTGGGGTATAGTTACACAGAGAGCTTACAGTCTATAGGAAGTGGGGTATAGTTACACAGGGAGCTTACAGTCTATAGGGAGTGGGGTATAGTTACATAGGGAGCTTACAGTTTATAGGTGGGGTATAGTTACACAGGGAGCTTACAGTTTATAGGAAGTGGGTATAGTTACACAGGGAGCTTACAGTCTATAGGAAGTGGGGTATAGTCACACAGGGAGCTTACAGTCTATAGGAAATGGGGTATAGTCACACAGGGAGCTTACAGTCTATAGGAAGTGAGGTATAGTTACACAGGGAGCTTACAGTCTATAGGAAGAGGGGTATAGTTACACAGGGAGCTTACAGTCTATAGGGAGTGGGGTATAGTTACACAGGGAGCTTACAGTGTATAGGAAGTGGGGTATAGTTACACAGGGAGCTTACAGTCTATAGGAAGTGGGGTATAGTTACACAGGGAGCTTACAGTCTATAGGGAGTGGGGTATAGTTACACAGAGAGCTTACAGTCTATAGGAAGTGGGTATAGTTACACAGGGAGCTTACAGTCTATAGGAAATGGGGTATAGTTACACAGGGAGCTTACATTCTATAGGAAGTGGGGTATAGTTACACAGGGAGCTTACATTCTATAGGAAGTGGGGTATAGTTACACAGGGAGCTTACATTCTATAGGAAGTGGGGTATAGTCACACAGGGAGCTTACAGTCTATAGGAAGTGGGTATAGTTACACAGGGAGCTTACAGTCTATAGGAAGTGGGGTATAGTTACACAGGGAGCTTACAGTCTATAGGAAGTGGGGTATAGTTACACAGGGAGCTTACAGTCTATAGGAACTGGGGTATAGTTACACAGGGAGCTTACAGTCTATAGGAAATGGGGTATAGTTACACAGGGAGCTTACAGTCTATAGGGAGTGGGGTATAGTTACATAGGGAGCTTACAGTTTATAGGAAGTGGGGTATAGTTACACAGGGAGCTTACAGTCTATAGGAAGTGGGGTATAGTTACACAGGGAGCTTACAGTCTATAGGAAGTGGGGTATAGTCACACAGGGAGCTTACAGTCTATAGGAAATGGGGTATAGTCACACAGGGAGCTTACAGTCTATAGGAAGTGAGGTATAGTTACACAGGGAGCTTACAGTCTATAGGAAGTGGGGTATAGTTACACAGGGAGCTTACAGTCTATAGGGAGTGGGGTATAGTTACACAGGGAGCTTACAGTGTATAGGAAGTGGGGTATATTTACACAGGGAGCTTACAGTCTATAGGAAGTGGGGTATAGTTACACAGGGAGCTTACAGTCTATAGGAAGTGGGGTATAGTCACACAGGGAGCTTACAGTCTATAGGAAATGGGGTATAGTCACACAGGGAGCTTACAGTCTATAGGAAGTGAGGTATAGTTACACAGGGAGCTTATAGTCTATAGGAAGTGGGGTATAGTTACATAGGGAGCTTACAGTTTATAGGAAGTGGGGTATATTACACAGGGAGCTTACAGTTTATAGGAAGTGGGGTATAGTTACACAGGGAGCTTACAGTCTATAGGAAGTGGGGTATAGTCACACAGGGAGCTTACAGTCTATAGGAAGTGGGGTATAGTCACACAGGGAGCTTACAGTCTATAGGAAATGAGGTATAGTTACACAGGGAGCTTACAGTGTATAGGAAGTGGGGTATATTTACACAGGGAGCTTACAGTCTATAGGAAGTGGGGTATAGTTACACAGGGAGCTTACAGTCTATAGGAAGTGGGGTATAGTCACACAGGGAGCTTACAGTCTATAGGAAATGGGGTATAGTCACACAGGGAGCTTACAGTCTATAGGAAGTGAGGTATAGTTACACAGGGAGCTTATAGTCTATAGGAAGTGGGGTATAGTTACATAGGGAGCTTACAGTTTATAGGAAGTGGGGTATATTTACACAGGGAGCTTACAGTTTATAGGAAGTGGGGTATAGTTACACAGGGAGCTTACAGTCTATAGGAAGTGGGGTATAGTCACACAGGGAGCTTACAGTCTATAGGAAGTGGGGTATAGTCACACAGGGAGCTTACAGTCTATAGGAAATGGGGTATAGTCACACAGGGAGCTTACAGTCTATAGGAAGTGAGGTATAGTTACACAGGGAGCTTACAGTCTATAGGAAGTGGGGTATAGTTACACAGGAACCTTCTCAGTCGTGTGAGAGAAAAGAAAAGTTTGTAAAATCCCCACACTTATTCTAGGTACTTGTAGAACTGAAACAAATAATTCCAGTGATGGGGATTGATGAATGAATCGCATTCACTCTTCTTACCTAACTGGTTTCAAGTAGCGGGATTTATTTAATGTAGAGATGTACGTCACTCGGAAACGTGTAAGGCGTTACAATGAACGGAGTTCTAAGAAATCAATGAACAAGAATCAAATTACTAGTAACGTCTTTCATTGCAAATTATAGGGTTCAGAAATATTTATTAATCCCCAGGCACAGGTTGAGTGGAATATAACTGCGCCGTTTAATTAATGAGCAAGACCTCACATAGCAGGTCGACAGGTCGTGTAGCGGAGCAGCGCGCCTGCCATCAGCTCTGAATTAGGGCGTTGGGCTTCGAAGACATAACAGAGGTCACTGCAGGCTGCAAACACCCATGAGTACAGTGGAAGTGGCACCGTTGGCACAGTGATTATTCAATGTGTTATGGATAGTTAGGGTCACCAGAGTTTCCCTTTTCCTCTCCGAGGAGGTCCTGAAGGTCTGATTATCAGGTCTATATACTAAAAGGTGAAACTCTGGAGAATTGGCAGGAGAAGAGAACAATCTAGAATCACCTTTATTGAATAGACCTGTAGGGCTTCCCAGCTGGTAGGTTGGCATTCACCCAGTCCAAAAACATACACTGTTCTGATTTCCGGGCAGAGGCCGGTAATGGACATACACACACACACCTTTAGTAGGTTTGCCAGATCGGCCATGCTTTCCTGGACACACATACAGGTCTATCTACTTGCAATACCACAATACAAAAAGAAAGTGGCTCGATCCTCATTTTCCTACAGAGCACCACAATTATGGAATAACCTCCCAGACGCCATCAAATCTTCCCCCTAGTCTTAAATCACTCAAGAGCTCCCTATTAACATGCCTCAATACGGAATGTACCTGTAAACATGTAACATAGTGACTATATACAGAATGCACCTGTAAACATGTAAGATAGTGACTATATACAGAATGCACCTGTAAACATGTAACACAGTGACTATATACATAATGCACCTGTAAACATGTAACAGTGACTATATACAGAATGCGCCTGTAAACATGTAACATAGTGACTATATACAGAATGCACCTGTAAACATGTAACACAGTGACTATATACAGAATGCACCTGTAAACATGTAACATAGTGACTATATACATAATGCACCTGTAAACATGTAACACAGTGACTATATACAGAATGCACCTGTAAACATGTAACATAGTGACTATATACAGAATGCACCTGTAAACATGTAACATAGTGACTATATACAGAATGCACCTGTAAACATGTAACACAGTCAGGGTTATCCAAAGAGATTCGAAAAGTCACCGCACGTTCGGTGACTTTTCATTCTCTTCAATTCGGTTCCTTTTGCCGATTGCATTTCGGTGACCCTGCGGTGTATTCAGCAAACAGCACAGGGTCCCCGAATTGCAGGGAAAAGCTGCCGCAAACCTGACGAAAACTAACCGAATGCACGCTGAAAACAAGCAAAAACATCTGGATTAACCTTCGAAGAATCCGAACAGGAGCCGAATCACACAGAGCCGAAGCAGCTGTGACATAGAGGAGGCAGTGAATAAATTAGCAAAACCATTTGTATGAATCTGGGAAAATGAAACGCTGTTTGCAAAGAAACTACTGAGCGAAAATGTCTGAAATTTTCACAGGAGGTCCAGGGAATGATAATAAAGAGGGCTGTTACAAAAAAAATAAGTAAACTGAAAAAAATAAAAAAAAATCGGACTTTTAAAAAAAAAAAAAAAAAAAATCAGAAAAATGCTTAAAGTATCCTAAAAAATCTATAAATAAAGAGACTTTTTGCTGCAGAATTTTATAATGAACGGTTTATTAGATATTGAATTAAAACGGGAATATTTTTAACATTGAAGCCTATGGGATTCTCCTGAATAAACTTGCCGAATTAAACCACCGAATGGCAGGGCATTAGGGGAACCTTTCACTGCTGGTTTGTGTTCTCTGAATAGACGAAGCAGTGCTTTTTCATGGGGATTTCACTGCCCTCGAACAGGGACCGAACAGGCACCGTATGTTCAGGCAATTCGCCAGGATTTGGCGAATTGCCTGCTCTCTGGATAGCCGAATGGTCAGGAAAGGTAACCGAACACTGATTTTCAGCGGTCGGTTACCTTTCTCAAGCAATTCGGATCTCTTTGGATAACCCTGAGTGACTATATACAGAATGCACCTGTAAACATGTAACATAGTGACTATATACAGAATGCACCTGTAAACATGTAACCTAGTGCCTATATACAGAATGCACCTGTAAACATGTAACATAGTGACTATATACAGAATGCACCTGTAAACATGTAACATAGTGACTATATACAGAATGCACCTGTAAACATGTAACATAGTGACTATATACAGAATGTACCTGTAAACATGTAACATAGTGACTATATACAGAATGCGCCTGTAAACATGTAACATAGTGACTATATACAGAATGCACCTGTAAACATGTAACATAGTGACTATTTCCTACATATTTATTTTCTGTTAATCTGTATATTTGTGTTTAATATCTTGCATTTATTACTCTGTATTTCTGTAACAATTCAATGATCTTGAACCCAGGACATACTTAAAAACGAGAGAAATCTCAATGTATCCTTCCTGGTAAAATACTTTATAAATAAATAAATTTAGAAGAGAAAAATATAGACCAAATAGCTGGTTTGGAAAATGAGATAAATGGGAGAATGTTTCTGGTTTGGCTATTGTGACCTAGAATTTTCACTTCTGCCAAATTCTCCTTGGAGTTTCACTTTTAGTGAATAGACCTGATAATATAAACAACAGAAATCTGGGGGCGCTGAAAAGGCAGGTAGTGGAGGGAATAGTAGCACAGTGGTAGAACAGTATGGCAGCTATGTTCCCCGTGAGTCTTCCTAAAAACCCAAAAAGAAGTACATATACACAAGAGATATGGAAACAGCGCCTATACAGTATCCCCCAACCGTGGGAGGTAAAAGTCACCTAAACAGAGACACCCAAAATGGAGGTCGCAGGTGAAAGAAAGAAAAAATGGGACAATTACCCCTTATGATCTTATATCCAGTAGGGTAGATGATGATCACAAAACTTGAAAGATAAAAAACATATATATGGCACAGTATGTCTGTACAAATATAACAGGTAAAGAACACGAGGGGAAAAGAACTCACATATGATGGAGCCTATGCAATAAAGGCTCAATAAGTACGCAGTGGGTCCCTTCAGGGATGACCCCGTCCCCTCCTCATGTAGTTCCTTAGTTTACTTGCGTGGACCATATATAGGGTAAAGCAGAAACAGACCATAGTACAGCATAGCAAACCATAAGTGTATAGGTCAAGTGGTCGTAACACTTACGTGGTCCTGAGCCTGTGTATATACACTGGCTCTGTATGTGCGCCTGGGTGCAATTAAGGATACACCAGTCCCCCTTGAATGGATGAAAAGAACTGGCACGACCTCCACCGTGAAGTAGAAAAGTATTTAATATACAGGTCAAATGAATAAGACCAATAAAAATAAAATAAAAACCAAAACGCGTTTCACTGCTGCCGCAGCTTCCTCAGTTGGTATCAGAACGAATAAAAAATAAAAAGTAATTTGTACAAGCTTCACAAATGCACATAAATAGCCATAGTAATCACATATACAGGTGTATTGCATAGAGAACGCCATATCCGCCCTCCGCCGCGTTCCAGCTTGGTCTCCAGCACTTCCGGGGTTCCTTTTCCGGTATCACATGACTGATCCTCCAAAGTGCGGGCGGGCGCATGCGCCAGAATGTCCATTCGCCGATCCTCCTCCTACCAAACACGCAATGTCCGATTCTCCTCCCTCTGGGCTCATACACACCACTTCTTGGGGGAAAGAAACGTCCTTATCCTAAACAATGAATCCACCGCAGAGCACATGCGCAGTGAGATAAAATCCGCGCACTGGATGCGCAATTCGGGAACATGTTTCATGATAGCGTATGCATCTCCATCAAATGGTATATTCCATACATAAAAAGGAGACATATGAAAAAACACACATAGTTACATATAGAGCAATGGAGAAATACTCCATAAACAGTAAACTATAACAGGATATAAATAATACCTAAACAAATAAGCAATAATTAAGGATAAAACATGATAAAATATAATAAAACATGATAAGAAAAACAAAACAAATCAGAAAAGGAGCAATATAAGAATCACATGACTTCGAAGAATTGTAGCATGGGCATGGCGATACACAGTTCATGTAGGTGAGGATAAAATATATATATAAAAAATAATGAGCTCTATAAGAACCACAATCTATAAGAAATGACGAATTTCAAATTCACTATTGAGGCCAGCAGGAACAAGGGTGCCACATTCAAAAATGAACCTCATCTCCTCCTTGGCCAAGGTGAGGTCCAGGTCACCCCCCCTCCAACTCCTCCTGACTTTCTTAATAATACAAAACTCTAGTCCCTTTGGGTCTTGTGAATGTACCTCCTTAAAGTGCAAAGATAAGCTATGTAGCTCATATCCCTTTCTAATGTTACGTAAGTGCTCCCCTAATCTGACGGACAAAGATCTGGATGTCCTCCCAATGTAATTTAATCCACATGGGCATGTGAGGCAGTATACAACATACTTGGTGGCACAATTATAAACTCCCCCAATACGTATCATCCTACCTCCTATCGTCACATCATGTGTTCTTTTTACTGTATAGTTGTTTTTACAGCCCAAACATTTCCCACATTTATAAAATCCATTCCGGACTCCTAACATATGTGCTCCTTTATTCTTATTACCCCCAAAAGCACTATTTACAACAATATCCTTGATATTTCTAGCCCCCTGCAAATAAAACGGGGTCTTTCGGGAATAATTTCTCGCAATATAGGGTCCTGTCTAAGGATCTCCCAATAATGACGAACTATACCCCTGATATCCCTATTACCTATACTATAATCAAAAATGAATGGAACTCCAGAGGGATCTCGAGGGGTAGGGTCATTACGTGGTTGGTACTCAATAAGAGTACGTCTATCAACGTTCCTAACTTCTTCCACAATATTCCTAACAGAATCCCTATCATAACCCTTATCAGTGTTAATTTCCTAGATTTAGAGATATATGTTAATGATGGGAAATTACAAACACGTACATATTTCAAAGCCACAGATGTTAATAGCTTTATTGATCTCAATAGTGGACATCTCTCTTGTTGGCTTGATGGAATTCCGCGTGGGCAAATGCTTAGGATGAAACGTAATTGTACCTAGTCTGGACAATACCTATTGCAGGCAGATAGACTCACTAGTGCCTTTGTAGATAAGGGTTATGATAGGGATTCTGTTAGGAATATTGTGGAAGAAGTTAGGAACGTTGATAGACGTACTCTTATTGAGTACCAACCACGTAATGACCCTACCCCTCGAGATCCCTCTGGAGTTCCATTCATTTTTGATTATAGTATAGGTATAGGTAGGCCAAGGAGGAGATGAGGTTGAGGTTCATTTTTGAATGTGGCACCCTTGTTCCTGCTGGCCTCAATAGTGAATTTGAAATTCGTCAATTCTTATAGATTGTGGTTCTTATAGAGCTCATTATTTTTTATATATATATTTTATCCTCACCTACATGAACTGTGTATCGCCATGCCCATGCTACAATTCTTCGAAGTCATGTGATTCTTATATTGCTCCTTTTCTGATTTGTTTTTGTTTTTCTTATCATGTTTTATTATATTTTATCATGTTTTATCCTTAATTATTGCTTATTTGTTTAGGTATTATTTATATCCTGTTATAGTTTACTGTTTATGGAGTATTTCTCCATTGCTCTATATGTAACTATGTGTTTTTTCATATGTCTCCTTTTTATGTATGGAATATACCATTTGATGGAGATGCATACGCTATCATGAAACATGTTCCCGAATTGCGCATCCAGTGCGCGGATTTTATCTCACTGCGCATGTGCTCTGCGGTGGATTCATTGTTTAGGATAAGGACGTTTCTTTCCCCAAGAAGTGGTGTGTATGAGCCCAGAGGGAGGAGAATCGGACATTGCGTGTTTGGTAGGAGGAGGATCGGCGAATGGACATTCTGGCGCATGCGCCCGCCCGCACTTTGGAGGATCAGTCATGTGATACCGGAAAAGGAACCCCGGAAGTGCTGGAGACCAAGCTGGAACGCGGCGGAGGGCGGATATGGCGTTCTCTATGCAATACACCTGTATATGTGATTACTATGGCTATTTATGTGCATTTGTGAAGCTTGTACAAATTACTTTTTATTCGTTCTGATACCAACTGAGGAAGCTGCGGCAGCAGTGAAACGCGTTTTGGTTTTTATTTTATTTTTATTGGTCTTATTCATTTGACCTGTATATTAAATACTTTTCTACTTCACGGTGGAGGTCGTGCCAGTTCTTTTCATCCATTCAAGGGGGACTGGTGTATCCTTAATTGCACCCAGGCGCACATACAGAGCCAGTGTATATACACAGGCTCAGGACCACGTAAGTGTTACGACCACTTGACCTATACACTTATGGTTTGCTATGCTGTACTATGGTCTGTTTCTGCTTTACCCTATATATGGTCCACGCAAGTAAACTAAGGAACTACATGAGGAGGGGACGGGGTCATCCCTGAAGGGACCCACTGCGTACTTATTGAGCCTTTATTGCATAGGCTCCATCATATGTGAGTTCTTTTCCCCTCGTGTTCTTTACCTGTTATATTTGTACAGACATACTGTGCCATATATATGTTTTTTATCTTTCAAGACCTGATAATATGTTCATGCTGATGGGCAGTGCATGAAAAGTGCAGTCCTGCAGCATGTAGAATCCATATGCTGCTGGAAAGAAATCAGGAATCCAAGGTGACTTGCCTTAATTTCCTTCCTGCAGCATATGAATGGAAAACCTCCATATATTCAGGGGGTGTGGGGTCATTTTAGCGGCTCCTTCGTATATTCAGGGTCTACAGGTGTCATTTTAGAGGATCCTCCATGATTCATGGAGTGCAGACATCTTTTTAGTGGTTCTTCCACAGATTTGGGATGCACAGATGTATTTTTAGGTGCCCCTCCATACATTTGGTGTATAGCAAAGCTGCAAAACAATGAAACTCTCATCAGTGAGTCTCTAAACTACAATCAATGTTGTTAGAATTCACTCTGTAAATAAGATACATTGTTGTCATTCCAAATGACAGTTTTATTGACATGATGTCACATCCTATGGGCTCCATTTATCTAATACATCTGGAACTAGCCTTGCCTGTGGCCCCACTTTCAGGTCCTAAAATGCTTGGGTCTCTTTGGTCACATGAAACATTTGAGGTGTGAATTACAACATGTGACTGCATTGAGAAAGGGGTGCAGGTTATCACTAGTTGGACTTTCACGTTTTATGGTATAGCATTTTTTATATTTTGGTTTTGGGTTTGTTTTTTCCTTTTATCACAATTTTGGAAAGGATCTCACTCCGCTCACTACTCACATACTTACTGGCGGCATGTGATTTCAAGGGCTATTTCTGGTTTCCCGGGTCTGCGTCACTAGTTCCACGTGCATGTCTGATAACATTGTTTTGTGTATAATGCTGTGCATACAGAGGTATGGCCGCCAAGCGTGACGCGATAACACCGGGATATGCACTGACCTTAACCTTTAAAATGTCAAGTGGCGGATATACTAAGCATCAATCTGAGGGGGAAACAATTCTATATGTATATTTTTATACACAAAATTTAAATAAAATAAAAAAAAAACAAAACGGATGAATTTCAATTCACTTTCAATGTAGGAGCATTGTTGTTCAAGTTTACAGCAACACTTTACAATAAATTCTACAAAGGGAAATAAAACAAGGGGAACAGGTGAGCACGCAATGCAGAAAAAGAGGAGAGAGAGCGCGAGCAAGAGAAAAAAGGGGAGAGCGAGAAAAAAAGAAAAGAGAAAGAGCGAGAAAAAGGGGAGAGCAAGAAAGAGCGAGAAAAAGGGGAGAGAGCGAGAAATAAAGAAAAGAGAAAAGAGCGAGAAAAAGGGGAGAGAGCGAGAAAGAGCGAGAAAAAGGGGAGAGAGCGAGAAAGAGCGAGAAAAAGGGGAGAGAACGAGAAAGAGCGAGAAAAAAAGAAAAGAGAAAGAGCGAGAAAAAGGGGAGAGAGCGAGAAAGAGCGAGAAAAAGGGGAGAGCAAGAAAGAGCGAGAAATAAAGAAAAGAGAAAGAGCGAGAAAAAGGGGAGAGAGCGAGAAAGAGCAAGAAAAAGGGGAGAGCAAGAAAGAGCGAGAAAAAGGGGAGAGAGCGAGAAAGAGCGAGAAAAAGGGGAGAGAGCGAGAAAGAGCGAGAAAAGGGGAGATAGCGAGAAATAAAGAAAAGAGAAAGAGCGAGAAAAAGGAGAAAGAGTGAGAAAAAGGGGAGAGAGAAAAAGGGGAGAGAGCGAGAAAGAGCGAGAAAAAGGGGAGAGAGCGAGAAAGAGCTAGAAAAAGGGGAGAGAGCGAGAAAGAGCGAGAAAAAGGGGAGAGAGCGAGAAAGAGCAAGAAAAAGGGGAGAGAGCGAAAAAGAGCAAGAAAAAGGGGAGAGAGCGAGAAAAAGGGGAGAGAGCGAGAAAGAGCGAGAAAAAGGGGAGAGAGCGAGAAAGAGCGAGAAAAAGGGGAGCGAGAAAAAGGGGAGAGAGAGAAAGAGCGAGAAAAAGGGGAGCGAGAAAAAGGGGAGAGAGCGAGAAAGAGCGAGAAAAAGGGGAGAGAGCGAGAAAGAGCGAGAAAAGGGGAGAGAAAGAGCGAGAAAAAGGGGAGAGAGCGAGAAAGAGCGAGAAAAAGGGAGAGAGCGAGAAAAGAGCAAGAAAAAGGGAGAGAGCGAGAAAGAGCGAGAAAAGGGGGGAGAAAGAGCGAGAAAAAGGGAGAGAGCGAGAAGGAGCGAGAAAAAGGGGAGAGAGCGAGAAAGAGCGAGAAAAAGGGGAGAGAGCGAGAAAGAGCGAGAAAAGGGGAGAGAAAGAGTGAGAAAAAGGGGAGAGAGCGAGAAAGAGCGAGAAAAAGGGGAGAGAGCGAGAAAGAGCGAGAAAAGGGGAGAGAGAGCGAGAAAGAGCGAGAAAAAGGGGAGAGAGCGAGAAAGAGCGAGAAAAAGGGGAGAGAAAGAGTGAGAAAAAGGGAGAGAGCGAGAAAGAGCGAGAAAAAGGGGAGAGAGCGAGAAAGAGCGAGAAAAAGGGGAGAGAGCGAGAAAGAGCGAGAAAAAGGGGAGAGAGCGAGAAAGAGCGAGAAAAGGGGAGAGAAAGAGCGAGAAAAAGGGGAGAGAGAAAGCGAGTGTGATATCTCCATATCTTTGAAAGCAGAGACAGGCTGTGGAAGGTTCTTATTCTTTATTTACAGGAGCTGCACACAGCGTCTGCATGCTGCCTTAGAACTCTACCATGTGATGAGGAAACTTTATTTACAATGAACAGGAACACAGATAATACCTACAACATGCGCCCTCTAGTGGTGGATGATATAACACTATGATATACTACAGCGAGAAAAAGGGGAGAGAGAAAGCGAGAAAAAGGGGAGAGAGAAAGAGCGAGAAAAAGGGGAGAGCTAAAGAGTGAGAAAAAGGGGAGAGAGCGAGAAAGAGCTAGAAAAGGGGAGAGAAAGAGCGAGAAAAAGGGGAGAGAGCGAGAAGGAGCGAGAAAAAGGGGAGAGAGCGAGAAAGAGCGAGAAAAGGGGAGACAAAGAGCGAGAAAAAGGGGAGAGAGAAAGCGAGAAAAAGGGGAGAGAGAAAGCGAGAAAAAGGGGAGAGAGAAAGAGCGAGAAAAAGGGGAGAGAGAAAGAGCGAGAAAAAGGGGAGAGCTAAAGAGTGAGAAAAAGGGGAGAGCTAAAGAGTGAGAAAAAGGGGAGAGCGACAAAGAGCAAGAAAAAGGGGAGAGCAAGAAAGAGCAAGAAAAAGGGGAGAGAGAAAAAAGAGAGCTAGAAAAAAGTTAGAGAGAAAAATGGGAGAGAGAAAGAGAAAGAAAAAGGGGAGAGCGAGAAAGCAAGAAAAGAAAGAGCGGGAAAAAGGGGAGAGAGAGAGAGAGAGAGTGGGAAAAAGGGGAGTGCGAGAAAGAGCAAGAAAAAGGGGAGAGAGAAAAAAGACAAAGCGAGAAAAAGGAGAGAGAAAGAGCGGGAAAAGGTGGAGAGCGGAAAAAAAGGGGAGAGAGTGAGTAAAAGGGGAGAGCGAGAAAGAGCAAGAAAAGGGGAGAGAGAGTATAAGGGGAGAGAAAGAGCGAGAAAAAGAGGGGGAGAGAAAGAGCGAGAAAAAGGGGGAGAGAGAAAGAGCGGGAAAAAGAGGAGAGCGAGAAAGAGAGAGTAAAAGGGGAGAGAGCGAAAAAGAGCGAGAAAAAGGAGAAAGAGTGAGAAAAAGGGGAAAAGTGAGAAAAAGTGAAGTGACAAAGTGTGATGTAAAGTGGAGAAAGCGTGAGAAAAAGGGGAGAGAGAGAAAGCACGAGAGGAAGGGGGAGAGAGGGGCGAGAAAGAGCGAACAAGAGAGAAAGATTTGAAGAAGAGAAAGATTGAAAATAAAGAAAGGAATAGGGAGAATGAGCTTTCTATTTCACTAGTACAATGTTTCACTAGTACAATGACTGATCAAGGTGCACACAGCAGGTTTGGTTTTATCTTTCCTCTTACGCTCACTCTCTCTCTCTGAGTCATTAATATGTTTACAGACGTGAATGAAACTCATTGCTGCATTTTCATCACGTAGTCGGCGTGGTTGTGTGTATGTACACATGCCCTTTAACAATGGCTCCATGACACAAGTAGGTCATTAACGTGAAGATCGGAGATAAAACCTAACTTCACAAAGATAATACAGAACTATAAAAGAGCAAAATAAACTCTGGAAATACGACATTCATAGTAGGATGGCCACACCTGTACCGGAGGTTCACGTATTGATTTCTGCCGCACTATGGATTATGTAATACATACTGCACTACCAATGTTTGAAATGCAAATCACCAAACGTTTATTCAACCAACTGTATTACTGTTTATAAATACCTGTAGGCTAGGGTCAAACAAAAGCATTTTTACACGCGAACGTAAAAAAGTGCGTCCGAACGCATTGACGTATTTTTTCATGGAATTCGCGAAAACGGTCATACGATGCGCATTTTCGTGCGTGATTTTTTACGGATGCAAACCAGGAAACTTTGGGTGTCTGGACGTTATGTTGGCCGGACACGAGCAGGGTCTGACGTCTCCTAATCACACACACACACCGCTAGTGGACGCAGCGCACTCTGTACGTCCGTACTAGCGGTTCTGCGTTCTCGAAAAAATGCGTTCATTTTCCACTTAAGTTGCGCGGCCGGACTTTCGTGCGACCGTACTTCGTATATTGGCCGTCATTGCCCGTCATTTGCTGCTAGTGCGGCCGTGATTAAGTGCGCCAGAACGCACGTTAAAAGTGCGCTGGTCTGACCCCAGCCGTAACTGTTGCTTGAACAGACGTTCGCCATTGTTTCTGTATATTGAAACTACAGTGGACAACGGTATCGGCGTGGTCCAGTAAAAACGCATCCAAAAAAAGTCATATACAGTTGCAAGAAAAAGTATGTGAACCCTTTGGGATTACGTGGAGTTTTGCATGAATTGGTTATAAAATGTGCTCTGATCTTCATCTAAGTCACAACAATTTGAAAAACAGTCTGCTTAAAATAATGCAACGCAAACATTATATGTTTTCATGTTTTTATTGAACAGAACATGTAAACATTCACAGTGCAGGGTGGAAAAAGTATGTGAACCTTTGGACTTAATAACTGGTTGACCCTCCTTTGGCAGCAATAACCTCAACCAAACGTTTCCTGTAGTTGCAGATCAGACCTGCACAACGATCTGGAGTAATTTTGGACCACTCCTCTTCACAAAACTGTTTCAGTGTAGCAATATTCTTGGGATGTCTGGTGTGAATCGCTCTCTTAACGTCATGCCACAGCATTTCAATCGGGTTGAGGTCAGGACTCTGACTGGGCCACTCCAGAAGGCGTATTTTGTTTTGTTGAAGCCATTCTTTTGTTGAATTACTTGTATGCTTTGGGTCATTGTCCTGTTGCATCACCCATCCTCTGCGGAGCTTCAGCTGGCGGACAGATGGTCTTACGTTTTCCTGCAAAATGTCTTGATAAACTCTGGAATTAATTTTTCCATCAATGACAACAATCCGTCCAGGCCCTGAGGCAGCAAAGCAGCCCCAAACCATGATGCTCCCTCCGCCATGTTTTATAGTGGGGATGAGGTTGTGATGTTAGTGTGCTGTGCCTTTTTTTCTCCACACACAGTGTTGTGTGTTTTTTCGAAACAACTCAATTTTGGTTTCATCTGTCCACAGAATATTTTGCCAGTAGTGCTGTGGAACATCCAGGTGCTCTTTTGCAAACTTCAAACGTGCTGCAATATTCTTTTTGGACAGCAATGGCTTCCTCCGTGGTGTCCTCCCATGTACTCCATTCTTGTTTAATGTTTTCCTTATTGTAGATGTGTCAACAAAAACGTTAGCATGTGCCAGAGATTTCTGTAAGTCTTTAGCTGACACTCTAGGATTCTTCTTTACCTCATTAAGCATTCTGCGCTGTGCTCTTGCAGTCATCTTTACAGGATGACCAACCCTAGGGAGAGTAGCAACAGTGCTGAACTTTCTCCATTTGTAGACAGTCTGTCTTACCGTGGACAAATGAACATCAAGGCTTTTGGAGATACTTTTGTAACCCTTTCCAGCTTCATGCAAGTCAACAATTCTTGATCGTAGGTCTTCTGAGAGCTCTTTTCTGCGAGGCATGGTTCACATCAGGCAGTGCTTCTTGAAACCAGTAAACCCAAAACTGGTGTGTGTTTTTAAAGGGCAGGACAGCTTTCAGCAACACATCCAATAATATCACACTGATTGGACTCAAGGTTGGCTCACTCCTGGCTCTAATTAGCTCTTGGAGAAGTCATTAGGCTAGGGGTTCACATACTTTTTCCACCTGCACTGTGAATGTTTACATGTTCTGTTCAATAAACACATGAAAACATATAAAGTTTGTGTTGTGTTATTTTAAGCAGACTGTGTTTTTCAAATTGTTGTGACTTAGATGAAGATCAGAGCACATTTTATGACCAATTCATGCAAAACTCCAGGTAATTCCAAAGGGTTCACATACTTTTTCTTGCAACTGTATAATTCAACAACCACTAATGTGAGATGTAGCATGCTCTGCCTGTGGAGGTCAGGTCTCGTTTTGAGGCCTGTAGAGTTTCCAAAGCCTCCATTGTCTGTCACTCTGGATTAACGCCAGCCGCCATTTCTAAAGAGAAAAAATTCCACGTTTTTCTTCAACCATTTATTCTTTTCAATTGCAGCAAAAAGGCATTTTTAGGCATTTTTCGATTCCGATTTTTTTTTACGTGTTGTTTTTTTTATTCTGTAGCATACCTTTATACTGTTATTTATAGGCCCTTATATATTATTTCCATGCACTAGTTTTTTTTCTTTCTTAAAAGCCTTTTAAAAGTTACGGGGTTTTTTGTTTTCTTTTACCCCAGTACGTCTGCTGGTTGGCCTTTTTCGGATGTGTTCGACGGATCGATTTGGCGTTTTTCCAGCAGTTTGAGGACCGATTCGGCGTTTTTTAAAAAAAATTGATTTGGCGGTTTGCGGATGCATTCAGCTGGTTTATCGGCAGGGTTTGGTGCATTGATTCGGTTCTCTTCGGGGACCCTGCAGTGAATGCCGAATTCACCACAGGGTCGGCGAATTAAGGGTAGCGAAGGAGATAGAAATTTCGGTGCTCTCTGATTAACCCTTGTAAAGCTGGCCATAATAGAAAGGTGTCAGCACACATGTAACTCGCACCACCTTCCTAAAGATTGCTGCAGCCCACACACACCCCTTCATGGCCATGGTGTTCCTTGACGGCAGTGGCCTTTCAGCAGGATAATACTCCCTATCACACTGCAAAAACTGTTCATTAATGGTTTGAGGGACTTGACAAAGATTTCAAGGTGTTGCTTCTGCCTCTAAATTCCCCAGATCTCAATCTGGTTGCGCATCTATAGGATGTGCTGGAACAATAAATCCCATCCATGGAAGCTCCACCTCACACAACGTGCAGGACCTAAACGATGTGTTGCTAATGTCTTGGTGCCAGATACCACAGAACATGTTCAGAGGCCTGCGGAGTCCATGTCTCAAGTCGACACATCAGCACAAGGGGAACCTACACGATATTAGGCAGGTGGTTTTAATGTTGTGGCTGATCCGTGTATATATATTTAGTTAAGTAGTCCATCATCAGTGCTGGGAAGTCTCAAAAACTAACTTGCCAAGACTGCTTTATCCAAGGCATCTTCAGGCGTGACGTGCAATGGGCGCCCATCCTTCGGGAGGTTTTTGAGATTACGTACAGGCCCCGTTACAAACGGTTTTGTTAATGAAAAGCTTGTTATTTTAATGGACGTGTTCCCTCTTTTCCGCGGTGTTTAATTTCTCTCGCATGCACTTCCGGCCACATTAAAAAAATTTGGAAGAGAAAAAAAAAAAAACGGGGTCTTTTTAATTTATTCTGATGGTTGTTAAAGCAAATATTTTGCCTCACGTAAACATCGTTACAGAAGATCACATTCTGTCCGCTCCCTCAAATGATCTCAGCCTTTTAAAAGTCCAGGGAGAAGGAGCGCTGGGTAACCTCAACGACGGAGGGGAATCTGTCATAAAACAACTGTAAACGCCTTTAAAAATGGCAGCTGGAGCTAATCCGGAGTGACAGACTCTATGGAGGCTTCTGAATCCCCACAGGCCTCAAAAAACGACCTGATGTCCACTTCCTCCACAGCCAGCGCATGCTACCACCTCACAATAGTGGCCTCCGATTTACTTACCACCTTTTTGTATAGGCATTTTGCCTCAGAAAACGGAAAATAAAAGCGTCTTCCGAAAAGGCGGGAAGTCTCCTTGATTCCCAGTAAAGACAGGGGAGCTAGATTTCCATAAAACGATGAGCTTTTCCCAAAGACCGGCATAAAGAGCAAAAAACAGCAAAAGCCACACCACATTATACACAAGCATCAACCTCATATATTATACGGATTACATAATAGTTAAATATCTGCCTTTGATTTGAGTCCGTTTCTCTGACATGTCGTGTGTGAAAACTCGCCCAAAATACACAGAAATAAAAGCCCAAAAAAGAGGTGGATGTCTAAACATTAAGGCTAGGGTCAGACGAGCGTGATTTCTATGGACTGTACGTCCGTGCACACTGACGTACGTCAGTACGGAAGACACAGTAGTGGTCACACAGTCCGTTTTTTTCACTGACGTTTATTTTGACGGATGTAGGAGGGAAAATAAATTAAAAAGCAAAACCATTTTGTCCGTGAAAAATGCTGGACGTATAAATGCTGTCCGTCTGACCACGTTCCATCACTCACACACAAAGCTATGCAGACGTTGCGGACGCAGCGCACTTTGTGCGGCCGTTCTAGGGTTGTACGTTCTTGCCTGCCTTGCGTCCGTGGGCCACGGTTGTTGTGCGTCCGCAGTTCAGTGCGGACGTACTTCGTGTGTCGGGCTCCAATGGGCTTTCTGTCATGCTATCACGGACGTACTTTTAGGCGCAATCACGGACGTGAACACTACGCTCGTCTGACCCCAGCCTTAAAGTTTTTTTGGTGAGCATCCTGGAGCATAAGGGTTATTCAGAAAGCACCAAAATTTCACTGAAATTTCGTCGCTTTCTCGTTCGGCGATTCCAGTTCGCCGACCCTGAGGTGAATGCAGTATTTACCACCGCAAGGTCCCTCAAGAGCCGCCAAACGTGGAGCCGCCAAAGACTGCAGAACTTCAGAAATAAAAAAAGCAGAACTCTGCTATTCTTTAAAAGGTGTTTACAACAATAAAAATGCATGAAAATAATGAAAAAGGTTCTATAAAATTTTTTTTAAAAAAAGTCTGTTACGGAATAAAAAAAACGCCATTAAAAAAAATTGGGAATGCATGACCATGTACAAATAAAAAAAAAATGTCAAATACAAGGGAAATATTTTCAATTTTACAATGTTACAATTGCTTATTTCTTTAGAAAAGCGAATTTTCCATTTCTATTTTTTTTTTAATTTTTAGAGTACCTGTTAGAATCTAAAACCACAAAGGTTTGGAAGAGAAAATGTGGGACAATGTGGGATTTTTACATGATGCAAATGATTGAAATCTGAATAGAAACTTACCCATTTTTGCCATTTTTTGAAATTTCATTCTGACGCAACATATACACGGGGTTCAGCGATGTCAGTTTGATGAGCCTCCGGTGAATTCGTTATTCACTGCAGGGTCTTCGAAGTGCGCCAAACCCCGCCGATCAGACTGCTGAACAGCACCGATCGGCCTCCGAATGGGTAAAAAATAGGGATGTGTGTTTCGGGTTTCGGAATTTCGGAATTTTCACGAAATTTCCCGATTCATGTCTTCGGATTCGGCCTAATTTCCGAATCGGGTCGGACCCGAAAACCGACAGATCCGAAAAGTTTTCCGAGCCGAAACGAAAAAATTTCGGAATTTTCGAATGGACTTGAAATGTGTCAAATCGAAATTTATTTTTGCTCTATTCATGATTTTGGTTCCATTCGTGATTTTGGTTCCATTTCGGTAATTCTGGACATCGTATATTTAACTATTATCGGTTATATCGCTGATTCTGTAAATTTTGTATTTGTAAATGCGTATCACTTGTTTCTTGTGGCATTCGGGTCAGTTTAGCGTTTTTTAAATCGTTTTGTTCATTTTTTTTGTTCCTTGGCTTTCATACCATTTTAATATGATTAAGTAAAGTTGTGAAATGTATATTCAATTATTCATAAGAAAAAAAGGATCTTTATTTAATAAAAAAAAACACGATAGAATCGCCAGAATTATCGTAGACACTTTGAAACGAGGAGAACAGACGTTCCGAAAAAACGAAAATTTCCGAAATTTCCGAAAAGTCGATACAAAAAACGAGCAAAGTGACCTGAAAACACGAAAAATGGTCGATATTCCGAAAAAAAAATGTACACGAAAAATGAGCCGAACCGAACCAAATCGAAACAGAAATCGGTCGAAACGAGCCGAATCGAAAAGTTTAAACATCCGAACAAATCGAACCGAACCGAACAAAAAATCGGTGCACGAGCCTAGTAAAAAACAAAACAGAAGAGAACACTGCAGAAAAAAGATGTATAAAACATCAAAAATAATAATAATTAAAAACAAAGTCCTATAGAAAATAATAAAACAGTCTGTTACAGAATTTTTAAAGAAACATTAAAAAAAATTGAGAATCAAAAATTTCAAAATCCCCCAAAAAAATTCAAAAAAAAAGAGGCTTTTTGCTAAAAATGAATAGAATAAACGGTTGAATAAAAATGTAATGAAAATTTGTTAATGATAATTTGTTTTTACATTGAATCCTATGGGATTCGCCTGTTTAAAACTGTCGAACTGTACCACCAAAAATCAGGTCATTTCACGCTGCTGTTCGGCGTTCTGTGAATAGATTAGCCGTTACTTCTCTATGGGACAATTTCACTGCCACGAAGAGCGCCGAACTGCGGGGTGATCTGCGACGAACTGCACAGTATTTCGCTGTCATTTCACCAGTGTTTGGTGTATTGACAGCTTTCGGAACAGCCGAACTGCCACGAAATTGCACCGTACAGTGAAACTAACCTTCGGTGGCAAGTTCGGCGCTCTTTGAATAACCCTTTATAAATTAGAAAACTATGGTGTACCTTGGCACCCCAGAGGTTTCTGAACTACATGTCCCATGATGCTCAGCCAGCCTTATGTGTGACAAAGCATCATGGGACATGTAGTTCCACAACATCCGGGGTGCCAAGGTCCCCCATCACCGCTATAAACATTTCCAGTGTTAAATGAATCTTGAATGAGAGTGACCGCTGTCCCTGATCAGAACACGATGAACACTATAGATTTTTCCATACATAATCCTGCGTATGTGTCCGCTCTCATAAATAAGCATATACTAAAGCCAAGCACTATTCCAGGACAGCAACTCCTGTGCAGAAAACCGAAGCTGCAGAATAAATCCCCTGCCTGGGAATGAATGACTGTCATTTGCTTCCCATGGGGAAATCTGTGCATGAGTCATATTCTGGATGAGCAATGCAGTCATTGGACAAGTGTTGTTGCAGAAGGAAAAAAAAATAAAAGAGAAAAATTTGGAGAAATACTGGTTTAGGTAAAGATCACCACCTAGTGGGAGAATGATGCAATGACAGGTTAATAGTGTGTATCCAATAGCTGTGTCTGCAGACTGCACATTAACTAAGGGAATGCTGCCATCTAGGGGAGGACATGGACACTACTACACATTAAAAGCAAGAGGTCATGTGCTCAACTCACACTACTCTCAGGAAGGGTAACGCTACACTAGAGGGGTTATTCAGAGGGCACCAAAATTTCGGTGCACTCTCGTTCGGCGATTTCAGTTCGCCGACCATGTGGTGAATTCAGTATACACCGCAGGGTCCCCGAAGTATGCCTAACGGGATCTAAGAATGCTGCCACCAAAGAGAGCAAACGATCCGCCGAACTGGAAAAAAAAAACAACAGAAACACTGAACTCTGCTATTTTAAAAAAGGTGCACGGATTTAATATAGAGGGTTCTATAGAAAATAATAAGCTGGTCTGTCAAAGAAATTAAAAAAAACCACATTAAAAAAAAACTAAAATTTCACCCAAATTTTTTTTTAACCCTTTCGCTGCTGAGGCTTTTCCCGCCCCTATGCTGAGGTCATTTTTACCTGTTTTGCGCATCATGTTTAAACGTGTTTTGAAGGCTTATTTTAGTATATGACCCAGACATATTATATATCGTTCTTTCCGTCAGACTCAGTAGATTCATAATATGTCATTATTATATGTATACGTTATGTCATGTCTGTATATTATAACAAAAAATGCAATAAAATATGTATTTTCAATAATTTACAATGTGTAAAGTGTTTTTTTCCACATTTTAACATGCGAGCAATTGCGGTTATATTTTGTATGGGGTGCGCTTGTTAAAAAAATTAGAGATGGGGTCTCGTTACATTTTTTTTTGGGGAAAATGAC
This sequence comes from Leptobrachium leishanense, assembly GCA_009667805.1. Taxonomy (NCBI): domain Eukaryota; kingdom Metazoa; phylum Chordata; class Amphibia; order Anura; family Megophryidae; genus Leptobrachium; species Leptobrachium leishanense. Next base: position 23,199,148 of record CM019070.1, read on the forward strand.
ACTATTTTTAACAAACGCACCGCATACAAAAATCGTTAGTGCAGCATCATTGTTCACATTATAACTGAAATGGGAACAATATTGCTGCATTAACAAACCAAAAAAAATAAAAAAAAAGTGTTTATTTTAATTTTTTTAATTTTTTTTTTTAATTTTTTTTAATTTTTCTTTTTCTTTTTTTTTTTTTTTACAAAATTTTTCACTTTCATGTTTGGTATCGTTGGAACGGCCATGCTCTGGCCGATCCAACGATACCAAAATTTAACCCCTAGCTGCCACGGATCGGGAGATAGGGAGTTCATTGGAACTCCCTATCTCCACAGTTGGTGGCAGTTAGGGGTTAAGTCTAGGACTGGCGTCATCGTGCTACGCACGATGACGCCAGTCCTCTGGGGGAGTTCCCGGAGGCTTGGCCGACATCCAAGATGTCAACCAGCTCCGGGAAAGGATCGTGAACCGGCGCTTTTCAGCGCCGATTCGCGATCCAGCTCCCCAGGGGTTAATGCCAGGCATCATTTGGAAGGGCAGGCTGTGCCCTTCCAAATGATGCCTGGGTTAACCCCCTGTGCGCCGCCGATCGGGAGGGAGAGAGGTCCGAAGGACCTCCCCCCCCCTCCCTTTCAGGCGCCTCCTCCGCACATGCGGGGGGGGGCGCCTGAATTAGGTGTCATCGCGCCCCCGCGATGACACCTAATTCTGGCGGCTGCTGGTCCGGATGCCGGGCTGACATCCAGGATGTCAGCCCGCACCGGAGGGGCCAGCGATCGGCCGGAACCCGGCCGAACGCTGACCCCGATGGGAGGACGCGCTCAGCGCGTCCTCCGCATACCAGCGGGACTGCTGAGGACGCGCTGAGCGCGTCCTCAGCAGTGAAGTGGTTAAAATAAATTAAAAGGTTTTTTGCTGCAAATTAACAAAATAAAACAGTTTAACAAAATTTTTTAATAAAAATGCATATTTACTTTTACTTTGAATCCTATGGGATTCGCCTGTTTAAAGCTGTCGAACTGAACCACCAAAAATCTGTGCATTTTGCCAACATTTTGGTGCAGTTTGGCATTCTCGGAATAGATTAACCATTACTTCTCTATTGGACATTTTCACTGCTGCCGAAGGTCGCAGAACTGAGGCGAACTGCAACTTATTTTGCTGGCAATGCATGCGCCTGTATTGACAGCTTTCTGAATAGCCGAACTGCTACAGAATTGCACCGGTCTTGTGCAATTCGATGGCAAGTTTGGGTCTTATAAAGGCTAGGGTCAAACGAACTCATTTTTCGCGTCGTCTGTAAAAAAGTGCGTCCGAACGCATTGACATATTTTTTCACAGAATGCGCGAAAACGGTCATACGATGCGCAATTTCGGCTGTGATTTCATACGTATCCAAACCAGGAAACTTTGGGCGTCTGGACGTTATGTTGGCCGGACATGAGCAGCGTCTGACGTCTCCTAATCACGCACATACGCCGCTATGCCGACGCAGCGCACTCTGTACGTCAGTACTAGCGGTTCGACGTTCTCGAAAAAATGCGTTTGTTTGCCGTTTATGTTGCGCGGCCGGACATTCATGCCGTCACTGCGCGTCATTTGCTGCTACTGCGGCCGTGATTAAGTGCGCCTAAACTCACGTTAAAAATGCGTTAGTCTCACCCCAGCCTAAATAACCCCTTTGTAGTCACCCCCAATTCTTACACACAAAAAAAGAAAGAGACGTTAGTCACATATGCTCAAAACCTAAGAAATACTCTACAAAACAAAGAGATTTTTGGTTACTATGATGACCGTTATGAACGTTACCCCACCAGCATCAAGGCAAATCTCATAGTGGGGTCCCAATATAAAACTCACTCGGGAAAAAATAAAACCTGAAAAAATCTATGCGAAACAAATATATAATAAAGTGCCGTACTAAGGAGATACCCCTAAATATATAAAGCGCCAAAATCATCTATACTATAAAAGAGTAAGGCTTGGCGTGTCCGTCACCAAGCCTCCTCTGCGCATGTGCGGCACGCCCACAGGGTGCTGTGGTGGTTGGATGCGCGCGCAGCCGGGTGCGTGCGCGCCACCCGCCGCAGCACGCCCAAAGCGTGTTACGAAGGTTGGATGCGCGCGCAGCCGGGTGCGCGCGCGCCACCCGACGCAGGACCACAAAGTATGTTGCAGAGGTTGGATGTGCGCCTGGCCGAGTGCGCACGCAGCCAACCGCCGCAGCACGCCCACCGCTTGCCTGGGCCGTTGGATGCGCGCGGAATAGAGGGTGCGCACGCAGCCAACCGCTTCATCCTGAAAGAACTTGAGGCGCGCGAAAACGCCTCAGAGAGCACAGAGCAAAGCACAGAGCAGAGCACAGAAGCACTGAGCAGAGCACAAGAGCACCGAGCAGAGCACAAGAGCACAGAGCAGAGCACGAGAGCACAGAGCAGAGCACAATAAACGGCACAGAGCAGAGCACAAGAGCACCGAGCAGAGCACCAAGCAGAGCACAGAGCAGAGAGCAGAGCACAGAGCAGAGCACAAGAGCACCGAGCAGAGCACGAGAGCACAGAGCAGAGCACAATAAACGGCACAGAGCAGAGCACAAGAGCACCGAGCAGAGCACAAGAGCACCGAGCAGAGCACAAGAGCACCGAGCAGAGCACAAGAGCACCGAGCAGAGCACAAGAGCACAGAGCAGAGCACAAGAGCACAGAGCAGAGCACAATAAACGGCACAGAGCAAAGCACAAGAGCACCGAGCAGAGCACGAGAGCACAGAGCAGAGCACAATAAACGGCACAGAGCAGAGCACAAGAGCACCGAGCAGAGCACAGAGCAGAGCACAATAAACGGCGCACTGAGCCCCCAGTCCAATTTACACCACCATACAAAGAAAAGGAAAAACGAAAAACCGCACCGAGCACCCCTCACAAATGGCCCCTACATCTTGGCCATAATTGCACACATTTAACCGAACTGCACCAGGCCAGAAAAAAAAATTGTGCATCCACCCCCCCCCCCAAAATATCTGGCCAACTCCAAAAAAAAAGCACTCAGGGGGCATACAAAACACCTAAACCAGTGCCCCCCCAACAACCCCCCACACCACTGAGCAACCACCAAGAAAGAAAAAAAAAAAAAACCTCAGCCACACTAACCCAAGAAAAAAACAACTGAGGACCTACCAAAAACAGTGCCCCCTCCAAAGAGCCTCCAAAACACTTGAACAAGAGGGCATACAAACAACCAGTGCCCCCACACCAATTGAGCAACCAAGAAAAAAAACACCAAATAAATTGTTTTAAAAAACCTCACAGCCGCACTAACTGAACAAAAAAAAAAGACCCTAACAAAGCAACAACCAAGAAAAAATATTTAAAAAAAACAAAGAAATTCTTTTAAAAAACCTCACAGCCACACTAACAGGACGAAAAAATAAAAAGAGGACCTAACAAAGCAACCAAGAGAAAAAAAAAACCAAAGAAAATTTTATAAAAAACCTCACAAACACACTAACACAACGAAAAAAATAAATCTGAGGACCTAACAAAACCGGTGCCAACCTCCAAAGAGCCCCCAAAACACCTAAACAAGAGCTCAGAGGGCATACACAAAACCAGTGCCCCCTCACCACTGAGCACCTACTAACAAGAAACAAAAAATAAAATAAAAAAACAGCCGCACTAAGACAACGAAAAATTAAAAAAATAAAACACCTCGGGGGTCCGAACAAAAAAGCAGTGCCCCCCCCCTGCAAAGACCCCACAAACCATTTAACCCTTTAAATATAAAACCAAGAAAAATTCACATACACACAAAAAAAATAAAAAAAATGCCACCCTAAAGAAAGATGGATTTACAACTACAATCTGTCAATCTGTCGCTAAAAGGAGAGAAAATCACACAGAATCTAACACTAATGACATGCCGAACGAGCAACAACAAAATTTCCGAAATAAAAAAAAACAACAGAAAAGAAAGGAAAGAGCTAGACATGGGCACAGCACAAAATTTCGTTTTCAACTAATGGATTAGTCCTAAAATGCAATTTATTTAGTTGCTAAAGAAATTCTTTTTCAGTTCTTTAGTACGAAAACTAATTTCATTCATCCGAAAACCAGGGGATACAATTACTATTGTAGTGACTCCTCAGAGGGCTGAGATGGCTGCTTGTTACAGTATCACTCACTCTCAGCACAATGTGTCAGGCAAACCTGTTACAGTAACTGAATGCTGCTCATCACAGTGCTCAGAGTTTCTGTAAAACTAGTAAATAATATTTTTATATGTAAGAGGTTAGAACAATATTATTTCCTTATTTTACTGAAACTCTGAGCGCTGTTACAGTCAGTTACTGTAACAGCTGAGCCTGATACATTGTACTGAGAGATAATATAACAAGCAGCCGATCTCAGCGCTCACAGCCACTGGATTTAAAGGGCTAAAAAAAAAAAAGGCTCTTCTCTTTATAATGTATAGAACATCCTCCTGCATTAATTAATACCCCTCTCTGTATAATGTAGATAACATCCTCCTGCATTAAATAATAACCCCTCTGTATAATGTATACAACATCCACCTGCATTAATTAATGCCCCTCTCTGTATAGAACATCCTACTGCATTGGCATGTGGAGGGTGCAGAACTTCGGAATGCAATGCTTATCCAGAACAGGAGAGGGAACTTTTACTTAAACTTTGTATCTCTGTGGGGGAGACACAGGAATATAAAAGCAGAGGAGAGGGAAAATATTAACATAAATCAGTCTGAAAGCTCAGAGAAGAGATGACTGGTCCAAATTAATTTTTATAATAAAATAAAGCACTTTAAATCTAGGGAAAACATTCAAATAAATCACACTGAAGGCTCATAATGACAGAGTAACTGTGAGAGCTGGATATTAAATGTATCAGACGTAAAAAAACCTTTATAACAAGCAGCACTGGGAGAGGAGAGGGACTTTATATAAAACGTGTATTTTAGATGAGGAAAGGCCCCTATTATGCAGAGCGGGAGGGGAGATAATACACATAGAAACATAGAAAAATGTCGGCAGATAAGAACCTTTCAGCCCATCTAGTCTGCCCAATTACATGGATTTATAAAGTCCCTCTCTTCAGTGCTGCTTGTTATAAAGGGGTTTTTACTATCCAGCCCTCCTCTGTCATTAGCTTTCAGTGTGATTTATTTGAATGTTTTCCTTCTCCAGTTGCTTTTATCATCTTGTCTGCCTCATAGACATGCAAGGGTTAAGTAAAGGTTTCCTCTCCTCTCCTGTGCTGGCTGTCTGTGCTGCGAGTGAGTATGCTGGAGCTCTATCACTGTCAGATTTTCGGGTAGGGGTCGGGAAGGATTACGCATACAAACCTTTTCTGTAGCTTTGCGATGTTGCACTTCATTACTGGTCTCCTTCACTCATCAATGTAATATCACAAAAAGGATTGAAACTAAAATTTAGTGCATTTTATTTTAGTTTCTTTCTTTTTTTGTACTGAGCAGTTTCGTGTCTCTTGACTCATACTAAAACATACAGGGTTATCCAAAGAGATTCGAAAAGTCACCGCACGTTCGGTGACTTTTCGTTCTCTTCAATTCGGTTCCTTTTGCCGATTGCATTTCGGTGACCCTGCGGTGTATTCAGCAAGCACCACAGGGTCCCCGAATTGCAGGGAAAAGCTGCCGAAAACCTGACGAAAACTAACCGAATGCACGCTGAAAACAAGCAAAAACATCTGGATTAACCTTCGAAGAGGAGCCGAACAGGAGCCGAAAAGGAGCCGAATCACACAGAGCCGAAGCAGCTGTGACGTAGAGGAGGCAGTGAATAAATTAGAAAAACCATTTGTATGAATCTGGGAAAATGAAACGCTATTTGCAAAGAAACTACTGAGCGAAAATGTCTGAAATTTTCACAGGAGGTCCAGGGAATGATAATAAAGAGGGCTGTTACAAAAAAAATAAGCAAACTGAAAAAAAAAAAAAAAAAAATCGGACTTTTAATTTTTTTTTAAAAAATTCAGAAAAATGCTTAAAGTATCCTAAAAAATCTATAAATAAAGAGACTTTTTGCTGCAGAATTTTATAATGAACGGTTTATTAGATATTGAATTAATACGGGAATATTTTTAACATTGAAGTCTATGGGATTCTCCTGAATAAATTTGCCGAATTAAACCACCGAATGGCAGGGCATTAGGGGAACCTTTCACTGCTGGTTTGTGTTCTCTGAATAGCCGAAGCAGTGCTTTTTCATGGGGATTTCACTGCCCTCGAACAGGGACCGAACAGGCACCGTATGTTCAGGCAATTCGACAGGATTTGGCGAATTGCCTGCTCTCTGGATAGCCGAATGGTCAGGAAAGGCAACCGAACGCTGATTTTCAGCGTTCGGTTACCTTTCTCAAGCAATTCGAATCTCTTTGGATAACCCTGTAAATTATCCCAAAATTCGGACTAAATCGTTTTAGTACTAAAACGAATGCACATGTCTAGAAAGAGCTAATATGGATGAAAATGCACAATGTCAAGAAAGAATCAAAAACACATTGGCACACAAAGTACGATGTGCACAAACAAAACTTAATAAAATCATTAACAATGAACAGGGTGATTCAGTGCAACAACATTATTGTGGAAAACTCGATGTTCTGTGCACCAACTGCAATGCACTGCATTTTAATACACAGCAGCCATCCGACAGACTATTCACTCAATGCTGCAACAAAGGAAAAGTATACATGGAGCCCATTAAAGTTGCTCCTTTGATAGAAAGTCTAATGACAGGCGCTCATAAGCATTCCAAAAATTTCAAACAAAACATTCGATCTATCAACAGTTCATTAGCATTTGCTTCCATGGGGGCAAACATTACTCCTCCTCCTGGTTATGGACCTTACTGCTTTAGAATTAATGGCCAGATTTACCACCGAACTGCATCTCTTCATCCGCACAACTATATATCCTTGATCCCGATGAGGCCGCAAAACAACGCCTCATGATTAACCCCTTAGTGACCGGGCGGTTTTACACAAATCCGTCCTTTAGTGACCGCTGCTGTTTTTACGTTTCTGCGCTGTTAGTGTTTAGGTCAAATTTTCCTCTTACTCGTTTATTCAACCCACACATATTATACACAGTTTTTCCCGCCATTAAATGGACTTTCTAGAAATACCATTATTTCCATCATATCCAATAATTTACTCTAAAAAAAATATGAAATATGAGGAAAAAATGGTAAAAACACACTTTTTCGTAATTTAATCCCCAAAATCTACAACCACCCAAAACGACCCCGGCTAAATAGGTTCAAAATTTTGTCCCGAGACTAGAAATACCCAATTTTTACATGCGTTTGCTTTTTAACCCCTTCACTGCTGAGACAGTTCACCTATGTGCGCTGCGCTCATTCTGACCATTTTGTGCTAATTATTTTTAGATGACAGCCTAGGTCCTATTTAATTAAACCCCCCCAGACAAAAAAACCTTTTAAAAAAAAAACATTTTTAAATTTTTTTTTTTAAATTTTATTTTTTTATTTTTGTTTTAACCCAAACCTGGTCATGTTTGGTATCATTTGAAAGGCCATAATCAGGCCTTTCAAATGATGTCAAATATGACCATCTAGCTTATGACCATCCATCCTTAGGATCCCCTTATCTCTACATGGCAGCTAGATGGTTAACTGGCCCACTGACCTCCTCACACATATGGTGAGGTTGTCAGTGGGTGGGGGGGGACCTGGAGGCTTGGCTGACATCCAAGATGTCAGCCCCCCTCCAGGTTCGAATCGCATTTTGGCGCCAATTGGTGCCGAAACGTGATCCGGCGGCGAAACAGTTAATGCTATACACCGCTGAAAAGGGGAGACTCTCCCCTTTTCAGTGGTGTAAAAAGCATCTCCCTAGCTGCAATGGTTGGGGAGATAGAGGGCTCCGAAGCCCCCCCTCCCCTCCATTGCTTTGCATGGGGACGCCTGCTGATGACGTCACCACGCAGCGTGGCGACGTCATCAGCCTCGCCTGCCCATGTAAATCACATGGGCAGGCTTCCTCCCTGCCAGATCGCCGAGGGATCCAGCGAGGGAGGCGAGTATCGGGCGGGAGGGGGATTAGGCGCCGCTGACGTACCCTGTACGTCCGCAGGTCTAAGGGAGACCCGAGAACAGGACGTACAGGGTACGTCAGCGGCCCTTAAGGGGTTAATGAAAATTCAAAATGCAACCCTGAGCTCATGACAGAGTTAAGCTCTTTTATGGATAAAAACAATCCATTTGCAGAAGCCTGCAAAATGTTATATGAGGTAGAACAAGAATCCTTACAGGAGGCTATACAAAATGGCACTATACCGCCAACTGTCACCATGGCGATAGTACAAGATCGCACGGACGATCAACGCAGATACAATGCACCTCGCAGTAATGAAGTAGCTATTATTTTTCAAAATGATGATGGAGAACCTCCTCTCGAAAGAGATCTTATTATTCATTGCCGAACTCAAAACGCAGAAAAACAGAAAAACAGAAAGGATAAGCATTTTAGGTCCAAACTTAGAGCCGATGCTCTATCCACTTTTATTTCCATTTGGGGACCAAAGTTGGTCACCTCGCATTAAACTTAACTACACCCCTACTACTGTTAAAACCATACGCAGTCATTCCTCTGCTAAGCCAAGAGAAAGGGTCACTCAAATGCAATTTTATGGCTACATGCTTTCCATCCGAAAAGATTTCAACCCATTTTTAACCACTTCGCTGCTGAGGACGCGCTCAGCGCGTCCTCAGCAGTCCCGCTGGTGTGCTGAGGACGCGCTGAGCGCGTCCTCACATTGGGGTCAGCGTTCGGCCGGGTTCCAGCCGATCGCTGGCCCCTCCGGTGCGTGCTGACATCCTGGATGTCAGCCCGGCATCCGGACCAGCAGCCGCCAGAATTAGGTGTCATCGCGGGGGCGCGATGACACCTAATTCAGGCGCCCCCCCCTCTCTCCCTCCCGATCGGCGGCGCGCAGGGGGTTAACCCAGGCATCATTTGGAAGGGCACAGCCTGCCCTTCCAAATGATGCCTGGCATTAACCCCTGGGGAGCTGGATCGCGAATCGGCGCTGAAAAGCGCCGGTTCGCGATCCTTTCCCGGAGCTGGCCGACATCTTGGATGTCGGCCAAGCCTCCGGGAACTCCCCCAGAGGACTGGCGTCATCGTGCATAGCACGATGACGCCAGTCCTAGAGTTAACCCCTAACTGCCACCAACTGTGGAGATAGGGAGTTCCAATGAACTCCCTATCTCCCGATCCGTGGCAGCTAGGGGTTAAATTTTGGTATCGTTGGATCGGCCAGAGCATGGCCGTTCCAACGATACCAAACACTACAGTGAAAAATTTTGTAAAAAAAAAAAAAATGAAAAATAAAAATAAAAAAAATTAAAAAAAATAAAATAAAAAAAAAAATTAAACACTTTTTTTTTTTTTTTTGGGTTTGTTAATGCAGCAATATTGTTCCCATTTCAATTATAATGTGAACAATGATGCTGCACTAACGATTTTTATATGCGGTGCGTTTGCTAAAAATAGTGTCATTTTCCCCCAAAAAAAATGTAACGAGACCACATCTCTAATTTTTTTAACAAGCGCACCCCATACAAAATATAACCGCAATTGCTCGCATGTTAAAATGTGGAAAAAAACACTTTACACATTGTAAATTATTGAAAATACATATTTTATTGCATTTTTTGTTATAATATACAGACATGACATAACGTATACATATAATAATGACATATTATGAATCTACCGAGTCTGACGGAAAGAACGATATATAATATGTCTGGGTCATATACTAAAATAAGCCTTCAAAACACGTTTAAACATGATGCGCAAAACAGGTAAAAATGACCTCAGCATAGGGGCGGGAAAAGCCTCAGCAGCGAAAGGGTTAAATGCAGGCAAATTAACTCAACAGTACTTTGTAGACGCATATGTTAAGACCGAAGGTAACCGTCTAAATTATGTACGACAAAATCAGTCCAAATTACGAGTTGAAAAATACACCGGTCTCATGGACCATCTACAAAACGCTGCCGAAGAACAGGGCTTGATACCAGGAAAGGCAGTAATACTTCCATCAACATTCCAGGGTAGTCCCAGAAACATGCTGCAAAACTACCAAGACGCCATGGCTATTGTGCGAAAGTATGGGAAGCCTGACTTCTTCATAACAATGACATGCAACCCAAAATGGCCAGAAATTATAGAAAATATTACAGAAGGTCAAGCAGTGGAATACCGCCCTGATTTGGTTGCCAAAGTTTTCAACTTAAAGCTAAAAGAACTACTACACGACATCACAAAGAAACATGTGTTAGGTAAACCTGTCGCTAAAATTCATGTAATAGAGTTTCAAAAACGTGGATTACCTCATGCACATATTTTACTCATATTATCACCTCAAGATAAGCTTAAAGATGCTGACGCTATTGATAGGTTCATTTCAGCAGAAGTCCCCGACATTCACTCACAACCCTGATTACATGCAATAGTCATCAAACACATGATACATGGACCATGTGGGCCTCAGAATATTAATTCACCATGCATGGCTGATGGTGTTTGCTCAAAAAAACTTCCCAAAACCATACCAAGACCAAACTTTGCCAAACATGGACGGCTATCCACTGTACCGGAGAACACAAACAGCTGCTTCTATTGAAGTAAATGGAAAAATAATCAATAACTCTTGGGTTGTGCCGTACAACCCATTATTAGCTTTAAAATACAACTGCCATATAAACGTTGAGAGCTGCGCTTCTATAAAAAGTGTAAAGTACTTATTCAAATACATCTATAAAGGACATGACTGCGCAAATATTGCCATCAAAGAACATGCAACGCTCCATCATGACGAGATCACCTCCTTCATGGATTCTAGATATGTGACAGCTCCAGAAGCAGCATGGCGCCTTCTTGGTTTCAAAATGCACCATCAAAAACATACCATCGTGCGCTTACAAATCCATCTTCCTGGCGAACAGTCGGTATACTTTAATGAAGATAACATCAGGAACGCTATAGAAAGAACCCAATCAAGAGACACAACATTGACAGCTTGGTTTACCTTAACCACTTCGCTGCGGTGGACACGCTCAGCGCGTCCAACCGCATGTCACGTTCCATGCGGTGGACGCGCTGAGCGCGTCCAGCCTTTGGGGTCAGCGTTCGGCCGGGTTCCGGCCGATCGCTGGCCCCCCCGGTGCGGGCTGACATCCTCGATGTCAGCCCAGCATCCAGAACCGCCGCCGGGCTAATTAGGTGTCATCGCGGGGGCGCGATGACACCTAATTCAGGCGCCCCCCCGCATGTGCGGAGGAGGCGCCTGAAAGGGAGGGGGGAGGTCCTTCGGACCTCTCTCCCTCCCGATCGGCGGCGTTGCGGGGGTTAACCCAGGCACCATTTGGAAGGGCACAGCCTGCCATTCCAAATGGTACCTGGCATTAACCCCTGGGGAGCCGGATCACGAATCGGCGCTGAAAAGCGCCGGTTCGTGATCCTTTCCCGGAGCTGGCCGACATCTTGGATGTCGGCCAAGCCTCCGGGAACTCCCCCTGAGGACTGGCGTCATCGTGCATAGCACGATGACGCCAGTCCTGGAGTTAACCCCTAGCTGCCACCAATGGTGGAGATAGGGAGTTCATTGGAAACCCCTATCTCCCGATCCGTGGCAGCTAGGGGTTAAAGTTTGGTATTGTTGGATCGGCCAGAGCATGGCCGTTCCAACGATACCAAACACGAAAGTGAAAAGTTTGTAAAAAAAAAATTTAAAATAAAAATAAAAAAATATTTTAAAAAAATTATAAAAAAAAATAAACAAGTTGTTTTACTTTTTTTTGGTTTGTTAATGCAGCAATATTGTTCCCATTTCAATTATAATGTGAACAATGATGCTGCACTAACGATTTTTGTATGCGGTGCGTTTGTTAAAAATCGTGTAATTTTCCCCAAAAAAAAAATGTAACGAGACCCCATCTCTAATTTTTTTAACAAGCGCACCCCATACAAAATATAACCGCAATTGCTCGCATCTTAAAATGTGAAAAAAAAAACACTTTACACATTGTAAATTATTGAAAAATCATATTTTATTGCATTTTTTGTTATAATATACAGACAGGTCATGACGTATACATATAATAATGACATATTCTGAATCTGCCGAGTCTGACGGAAAGAACGATATATAATATGTCTGGGTCATATACTAAAATAAGCCTTAAAAACACGTTTAAACATGATGAGCAAAACCAGTAAAAATGACCTCAGCACAGGGGCGGGAAAAGCCTCAGCAGCGAAAGGGTTAAACAGAGTAGATGTGGCTGCCCGCGAATTCCTGTATACTGATATTCCACAACATTTTGTATTTCAACGGAAAAATACCACATGGGAAAGAAGATTGAGACATCGAGAAAATAACACTATTGGGCGAATGTACTCTGTTAACATAAATTCAGATGTTGAGAGATTTTGCTTGAGATTACTTTTACTCCGTGTTAAAGGAGCCACCTCATTTGAACATATCCGAACAGTTGGTGGTGTGCAATTTCCAACATTCAAAGAAGCTGCTCAAAGACTCGGTCTTTTTCAGGATGATGAATTATGGGACTTGACTCTTCACGAAGCTTCAAGTGAGATGATGCCTCAACTGCTTCGAGAGCTTTTTGCCAACATTTGTGCCCTTGCATCTCCACCAAATGCTAAACTACTGCTTGAAAAATATAAACAACAACTCATTGAAGACTTATCAAGACACCCTGGCCACACACCAGACTGCCAACCATGTCTCAATAATGCTCTATTAGACATTCAAGACATTTTAATTGTTAACGGGAAAAAATGTCAGGATTTCGGTTTACCAACACCTACCGACTATTCAACCGTCAAAACAACAGACATCTATGATGCAGTTCTTCAAAGTCACATAGGAGTACAAATGCAGGCGGCTTTAAATGATCTACAAAGAGAAACTTTAAGACATTCTTTCTGCCACCCAAAACGATACATTACCCCAAAGGTGTTACTTTCTCGATGGTCCTGGAGGTAGTGGCAAAACATACCTATACCAAACTTTATTGCATTCATTTAGAGGAAACAAAGAGGTAGCATTAGCTGTTGCTTCAACTGGAATTGCTGCTAATTTGCTAGAGGGTGGACGCACATATCACTCACAATTTAAACTGCCTGTTCCTTTGTTGGACACTTCAACATCTTCCATGAGGCAAACATCTAATGATGCCACAATCCTTAGATAAACAAAAATTATAATTTGGGATGAATCAACCATGGCTCCAAGTGATGCTCTCAGATGCGTTGACAAACTACTGCAAGAGCTCATGAAAAACAACAAACCTTTTGGCGGTAAAACAATTATCCTCGGAGGCGATTTCCGACAAACTCTACCTGTTGTGGCACATGGCAGTCGATCAGCAATCGTTGAATCCAGCATTAAATTCAATACACTATGGGATAAATTTAAGATCATAAAGCTGCAAACAAATGTAAGATCTGTGGATCCAGAGTTCAGCTCTTGGCTAATAAAACTTGGCGATGGAAAACTCACAAACGAACATGGCTTCCATCAAGATATTTTTCAGATACCACCTAAAATGATCTTCAAAAACTCCATTGTCAAGGAAATTAATGGTGACCATTTACACCCTGATGATATTTCAACGTTTGAGAAAACTGTAAATTTTTGCCCCAAAAATTGTGATGTGGACAACATCAATGAAGAAGTGCTTAGAAGGTGAGAGCTACACTTATTTAAGCACTGATTCTATTGATGATGAATCCCAGGAAGACAGGGATAATTACCCCATTGAGTTCTTAAATGAATTGGCTCCTTCTGGGATGCCAGTTCATAAACTGAAACTCAAAATTGGCTGTATTATTATGCTCCTGCGTAACCTGAATACAAAGAGAGGCCTGTGTAATGGAACAAGACTGATTGTGACAGTGTAGCGCTCACTCCCGGAGGAGCCGCTGAAATTGAACCACGGGTCAGTCTCCCCGCACTAGGTAATAAATATACTCCAGCACCGCTGTGGATTTTATAATTTAAATAGTTTACTAGCAATAAAAGCATATAATGGATAACACGGTGTTCGTGGATATATTTACAGTATTTCGTATTTCGGGAAACGCGCAGCGGAAAAGAAATACGAGGCTTAGAATTTCGGGAAAATGCGCAGCGGAACCGAAAAATACAATGCTTCGTAATTCGAGGAAAACGCGTAGCGGAAAAGAAAATACAATGCTTCGTAGTTCGAGGAAACCGCGCAGCGGAAAAGAAAAATAAGATACGAATCTTTAACCCCTTTCTGGATATTAGGGAGTGAGTCCCGCACAGGTTAAGTCCCGGACTGTAAGTATGTGTGTGTGTTATGGTACCCGGGTACTATTCAACTGGCCAGTGAATTACTTAAAGCGGTGTCTTCGACTAGTCAAGTTGGGGCCCTGTGGGTTTTTGGAACAAACAACAGCGTGCTTTCTTGCTTTACAACCGGCCTTTGAGGCCTCTCACCCATCCGCTCGATAACCAAGGCTCCGCTGACCCAGGACGTCTCTCCGCTTAATGCTTCACTGGGATACTGGCTACTGGATCCGTTGTCTGGCTCTCTCTGCTCCGGCCACGACTTGTCCGGCTTACCGCCTGCTCTCTCAATCCAATAGACCTGCGGTACTCCTAACTCGGGGGTCCTCCGGCTTCCTTGATAGCAGCTTGGGTAATATCTGTGGATCACTGGGTCTCCCTCTTCCTAGGCTGAATAACCCAATCTGGAATCCTAATAGGCCGCACCTGCATTCTGGCCTAGTCACTGTTCCACTTTGCAGCACTGTGTCCTGTCTCCTTCACTCCCTGGCGCGCTCTGCCAGCTATCTCCACGAGGCTCAGGATGTAACTCGGCGTGTCCCACCCACTTCCTGTGTCCGTTCCCAGAGCATGCCGGGAAATGTAGTCCCAATGTTGAGTGTCTCTTATCGCGCTTGTCTCCCTCCAGTGGCCAAAAATGGGTACTGCCACAGTAAGGTTTTAAACACAGCACTACAATAGCTATGCGCCAAAATTTGCTCATTGCTCAAGTATTGACACCTACCTCAGAACGAAAAAACTTTTTCATTCCTAGAATTGATTTAGCCCCAAGTAACACCGAACTGCCATTTGTTTTATGAAGGAGACAATTTCCTGTTAAATTGGCATTTGCAATGACTATTAACAAATCCCAAGGACAAACCTTTGACAGAGTTGGCATCTATTTACCAGAACCCGTCTTCAGCCATGGACAACTATATGTTGCATTCTCTCGAGTCAAGAGCTCTGCGGACGTTAAAATCAAAGTCATCGATGGACGTGAACAAGGCTACTTATTACCAGGGACTGATGCATGCTTCACTAAAAATGTTGTATTCAAAGAAATGTATTCAAAATAGTCACTAAAAATATTTAACTTTTCTTGACGCTGCTGTGTTTTCCTTTCCACCAACATTCATGCGCACCACACTTATCAATAGACTGCCCTCTGGGCAGGCTTTCCACCTAGTTTACAATAAATGTATAATTGTGCAACTTAGGCTAGGGTCAGACGAACGCATTTTTTGCATCGTCCGTAAAAAAGTGCGTCCGAACGCATGGACGTACTTTTTCACGGAATACGCGATAGCGGTCATACGATGCGCAATTTCGGCCGTGATTTCATACGTATCCAAAACAAGAAACTTTGGGCGTCTGGACGTTATGTTGGCCGGACATGAGCAGCGTCTGACGTCTCCTAATCACGCACACACGCCGCTATGCGGACGCAGCGCACTCTGTACGTCAGTACTAGCGGTTCGACGGTCTTGCAAAAATGCGTTAGTTTGCCGCTTGCGTTGCGCGGCCGAACCTTCGTGTGTGGGCCTGCGTTGGACATCATTTGCTGCTACCACGGCCGTAATAAAGTACAGCTAAACACATGTCTGACCCCAGCCTTACCAGTAATACTTTGTAAACGTTTAAAAGAAATAAAGAAGGCATATAGTGATTACATATCTAATGACTACAACCAACAGATCTGAGATCGGAGGAAAGATTTTGTCAACTGCAAAGGAAAGGGGGTTTTAATACACTTCTATTCAAAGAAAGGTGAAAATCAGGAGAATTGACAGAAGAGAACAATCTAGACCAAATAGCCAATCTGGAAAGTGAGAATTTTTCTGGTTTGGCCATTTTGAACTAGAATTTTCACTTTTCCAAAAGTTCTCCAGAGTTTCACCTTTCTTTGAAAAGACCTGACAGTAAAAATGTAAGGGTCTATTCACTAAACACTGGACATGCCACGTAATTGCACCGAACGGTAAATTTCACCATTCGCTGTAATTTCAGGGCAATTCGACAATTCACGAAGCTCTCAATTACTGACAAATATAAGCAAATTGACGGCGAAATACAGTGCATTTCACCCCAGTGAAATTACCCCATAGAGAAGTGACAGTTGTATGGCTTTAAAGCTCTGTTATACACCAACAGAGCTCAAAAATAAAGAGGAGCCCCTAAAAAGACACCCGCACACCCTGAATATATGGAGGAGCCCAGTGACGTGCGGTGAGGTCAGAGGCTGGTGAGTGTAGCGGGCGCTGCGGCCAGGGCCGACCCAAGACATTGTGCTGCCTGGATCGAAGGATGAAATGCTGCCCCCCAAAAAAAACAACAAAAAAAACCACACAGTGTGTATGAGCGTATCACAGTGCGCCACAGCAATAAAATTCAAACACTCATACACACCGTACATTAGAATTTTATTGCTGTGGAGCTCTGTGATAAAGTAATGGGAGGTGTATATAACTGAGCCCAGCGTCACATGCCCAGCAGTGCCCAGCGTCACATACCCAGGCTCACTCATGGATATATTTGCCCCAGGCCCACACATGGATATATTTGCCCCCAGGCTCACCTCTGCCTGGCCCCTCCGAGGGGCAGATCCTGCGGCCACCGCGTTTGTTCCTTCCACGAGCGTCAGCCTGCATGAGTATCTGCCGCTCGCCTGGGATCCACCCTCCAGCCTGCCGCGATCTTGCGAGATCGCAGAGTTCACGTGATCTTGTTCGCGGCAGGCTAGAGGATGGATCTCAGGCGAGCGGCAGATACTCATGCAGGCTGCCACTCGTTCAAGGAACGAACGCGGCGGCCGCAGGATCTGCCGCTGTGCAGATAAAAAAATAGTGCAGAGCGCAGCAGCGGCGCCGGTGGCTGAAATTTGCCGCCCCCGAATTTCTGCCGCCTGGCGCCGCTGCTCCGCTCTGCACCATTGTTGGGCCAGCCCTGGCTGCAGCGCTCACACAGGAGTAGCGAGGTTGAGATCTTATTGGACAGAATTATCTGCTCGATTGTAACAAAATAACAGTATATTCAGACCTATACTCCAAAGTCAAGGAGTATGACAAGAGAACCGAACTGCTACTAAGTTCCAAAGGTTTTGAAACTAACGGACAACATAGAGCACACAACAATACAGAGAGCTGCAAGACTGGAGCGGGTGTACCAAGGTAGTTTGTATGACAGTTATCGAATTGTGCAGACTGCAGGGCAGTCAATGACTGGACCAACTTAGCGTTTTCTGTGAAACCAACACGGGTATATACCTTATAATCACCAGGGTCTTTTGACATACATAACGGCGTAAGGATAGTACAAGCTCGGGTACACTTGTCAGATTGAGCAGGAACAGAAGTAGAAAACAAGCGGTATTTCGTTATTGCGGATTGTACAAACGTGCACGATCGTATATCAGGAACCTTGGGCCTGGAGCAGAACCCCGATAAGGCTATATATGATACACCAGAACAAGATGGGAAGTTCCCGAAGAGGCGAGTAAAACCCCAAAGCAGCCTGCATAGGGTTAAACCAACAACGCACAGCACTAGCAACTGCTATAGCATGAAACAGGAGAATGGTCAAAGACAAGCCGAGTCAAAATTAGGAGCAGGAATCGTAGACGTAAATGGGTCGGCAACGTAAACAGCAATGAGAATCAATAGGAAGTGATGCGGGAATGAACTCCACGTCAGGGCAACAAGCAGATCATCTCGCCCTGCTTTAAAGGCTGGTGGCGTCTCATCATTATGCTAAGCTCCGCCCCCTCAGATGCCGCTCTGCCAGCTCTCACTACTGGCAACCGGCCAACCAGCGATGCCACCGGGCGCCCTGACCCCCCAGGAAGTGCCGCGGGGGCCGAGGACGTAACAGTGAGGCACTGGCTAGTATCAGCGACATATATACAAAGGACCCCAGAATTATATGTACCCAGGCAGACAGACCCCAGAATTATATGTACCAGGCAGTCAGGCCAAAGAATTATACAGTATGTACTCAGGCAGACAGACCCCAGAATTATATGTACCAGACTCAGACCCCAGAATTATATGTACCAGGCTCAGACCCCAGAATTATATGTACCAGGCAGACAGACCCCAGAATTATATGTACCAGGCAGCCAGGCATGCTGCATCAGATTCCACCTCCAGCCGCGCACTCTGAGTCACTGGCTCACTCTCCGACGCTCCTGCGCCCAATGATCGAGTAGTCAGTCACGTGAGGTCAGAGGCTGGTGAGGCACTGGCTAGTATCAGAGCCAGATATACAAAGGACCCCTGAATTATATGTACCCAGGCAGATAGACCCCTGAATTATATGTAGTCAGGCGCACAGACCCCAGAATTATATGTACCCAGGCAGATACCCGAATTATATGTACCCAGGCAGATATACCCCTGAATTATACGTAGTCAGGCGCACAGACCCCAGAATTATATTTACCCAGGCAGACAGACCCCAGAACTATCAGGGTTATTCAAAGAGAATCGAAAAGTCACCGCATGTTCGGTGACTTTTCGTTCTCTTCAATTCGGGCCGATTCGGCAATCCCATTTCAGCGACTCTGCGGTGTATTCAGTAAGCCCCACAGGGCCGTCGAAGCGCAGAGAAAAGCTGCCGCAAACCCAACGAAAAGTCACCCGCAAGAACCCGGCGAATGCACACCGGAACCTGCAAAAACATCTGGATTAACCCACCGCAGACGCCAGAAAAACCCGAGCAGGAGCCAATCACACACAGTGAAGCCTCCGGAAAAAGCCGACACCGCAGATGAAGGCAGTGAATAAATTAGGAAAACAGTTTGCATGAATGTATGAAAAGTGAAACGCTGTTTGCAAAGAAACTACTGAGCGAAAATGTCTGAAATTTACATATGAGGTCCAAGGAATGATAATAAAAAGGGCTATTACAGAAAAAATAAGTAAACTAAAAAAAATCTTTTTTTTTTAAAAAAAAAGGCCGAAAAATGCTTAAAATATCCTAAAAAATCTATAGATAAAGAGACTCTTTACTGTAGAATTTTATAATGAATGGTTTACTAGATATTGAATTAAAACAGGAATATTTTTAACATTGAAGCCTATGGGATGCTCCTGAATAAACCTGTCGAATGAAACCGCCGAATGGCAGGGCATTTCGGGAACCATTCACTGCTGGTTTGTGTTCTCTGAATAGCCAAAGCAGTGCTTTTTTAATGGGGATTTCACTGCCCTCGAACAGGCACTGAACAGGCTTCGAATGTGCAGGCAATTCGCCAGGATTTGGTGTATTGCCTGCTCTCTGGATAGCTGAATGGCCAAGAAAGGTAACCGAATGCTGATTTTCAGCGTTCGGTTACCTTTCTCCAGCCATTCGGATCTCTTTGAATAACCCTTATATGTACCCAGGCAGACAGACCCCAGAACTATATGTACCAGGCAGGCCCCAGAATTATATGTACCAGGAAGGCCCCAGAATTATATGTACCCTGGCAGACAGACCCCAGAATTATATGTACCAGGCAGACAGGTCCCAGAATCATATGTACCCAGGCAGTCAGGTCCCAGAATTATATGTACCCAGGCAGACAGGTCCCAGAACTATATGTACCAGGCAGGCAGGCCCCAGAATTATACAGTATGTACTCAGGCAGACAGACCCTAGAATTATATGTACCAGGCACAGACCCCAGAGTTATATGTACCAGGCAGACAGACCCCAGAATTATATGTACCTGGCAGTCAGGTCCCAGAATTATATGTACCCAGGCAGTCAGGTCCCAGAATTATATGTACCAGGCAGTCAGGCCCAAGAATTATACAGTATGTACTCAGGCAGACAGACCTCAGAATTATATGTACCAGGCAGACAAGTCCCAGAATTATATAGTATGTACTCAGGCAGACACACCCCAGAATTATATATACCAGGCACAGACCCCAGAATTATATGTACCAGGCAGACAGGTCCCAGAATTATATGTACCCAGAATTATAGGTACCAGGCAGTCAGGCCCAAGAATTATACAGTATGTACTCAGGCAGACAGACCCCAGAATTACATGTACCAGGCACAGACCCCAGAGTTATATGTACCAGGCACAGACCCCAGAATTATATGTACCAGGCAGACAGACCCCAGAATTATATGTACCAGGCACAGACCCCAGAATTATATGTACCAGGCAGACAGACCCCAGAATTATATGTACCAGGCATGCTGCATCGGATTCCACCTCCAGACGCGCACTCTGAGTCACTGGCTCACTCTCCGGCGCTCCTGCACACAATGAACGAGTAGTCAGTCACGTGACGGACACTCGTCCCATCTCATTGACACTGCCTGCCTCAGACAGAGTCAGAAAATGTCAGATGTTGAGGCCACACACCCCCAGCACAGTAGCACAAATGTGCTCTGAGCTCTGACCCCCCCTTGTGGCAACGCCCCCATGACTGATGAGGACAGTCACATGACTGTCCTGCATCAATCCATGGGAGGCATGCCTCCCATTGAGGCATTTTTTTAAAACAATTGAATGGCTAGAGACCAATGGTGCTTTCCCATTGGCTCAAGCAATTCAATTGCTCTCAGTGCCTCTCTGAGGCACTAAAGAGCGTAGATTCAGGATGTTGGCAGACTGAATCATTCGGCCAGCTTGAGCTATGCAATTAGCGTAGTGTTCAGCTACACAAATTGCGTAGGCTGGCTGATGATTCACACACACAGCTGCTGGCAAGCTGAATGAAAAAATAAAAGTAGAGGACAGAGACTAACAACAGGGGAACGTGGAGAAAGTGGGCCTGTGATTTTTTTTTCAAATCTAAAATTTTTATTTTAATACAGATTGATTATTTAAATATAACCACCACAGCTGAGCACAGTGACTTAATGGCAGGTGAGGCCCTGCCTCACCTGCCGCCCCGTCCCTGGAGGAGCCCCTAAAAAGACACCCACGCACCCTGAAAATATGGAGGAACCCCTAAAAAGACACCTGCACACCCTGTATATATTATGGAGGAGCCCCTAAAAAAAAAAAAAAAAAAAGACACCCACACACCCTGAATATATGGAGGAACCCCTTAAAAGACACCCGCACACGCTGAATATATGGAGGAGCCACTAAAAGACACCCACACATCCTGAAATATATAAAGGATCCCTAAAAAGACACCCACACACCCTGAATATACTGTATGGAGGAGCTTCTAAAAAGAATTTTGCACACCCAAAAATAAGGGGGGTGTCCTGAAATATAAAAGGACATAAAAGTAGAAAATAGAGAGAGGTAATTGCAATAAAAAAAAATAAGATTAAAAAACACAAAATGAGTTGTCCTTCATATACAGTATAGGGAGGGACAGTATAAGCTATATGTATAATCATTAAATTTTTTTGCACTGAAATGTTCTTTGTTAAACATCTTCCAGGCCCGGCATCATTGGTAAACTCCAAGGACTACATAAAAAATACTGAATTTGTAACTTTGAATGGACACTGTATCTGTATCCAGGTCATATAAGGTTTCTTTCAGCAAAGAATTAGACATTTATTGATGATTTATCCTAACAACGTATTTACCATTATTGTATTTTCCTGTTATATAGTGTCCTGTCCCCCCCCCTCCGTCTAAAACAAAAAGCACACTTTAATCGCCTCGGTGTTTCTTGTCCCATTATTCACTGAATGAATCACAAGCGGTGTTTTCAGACATGAAAATATATAAAGAATACTAATAGCCACCTGCCCCATAGAAACAAGGCTTGTTTTGAAGACACAATATTTGGCTTCCTGTTTCTGGGTCGAAGGAAGTGTCCATCAGGAAACAATGTAGTTCCTTTAATTTGATTATTAAACAGAAGAAAAAACACCTTATCTATAAGCTCACATTTTATTATTCTTTATTTATAAAGCGCCAGCATATTCCACAGTTCTGTACAATGGGCACAGTATATTTACAATGAGGGAGTGCAGAAATGAGACATACTAAAAACACATAAGGGGCAGACGGCCCTGCCCGTAGGATAATTGCCCTACTGATACAGCACTTTATACAAGCGCTCAGCCAGACATCCCGTGAGCTTTCAATCTAAAGGACAGAGGTAAGTGAAACAAAAGGGAAGCAAGGGGAGTGTGGAGCTGGTGGCTAGAGAGAGAATAGCAAGGATTGTATGGAATTGACCAGAAGCTTGGACTAAAGGTTGATTAGACAAAAGTGGCATCAGCTGGAAGGGAAAAATACAAAATAAGGATGCACTCAAATAAAATCCAATTTATTGATACCAAAACATGATAAAATATGACATATAACATCCAAAATTAACTAACAAAAAAAGGCATAAATACCATAATACTTAGATCAATATAAATGGTAAACAGCAATTATCCGGCACTTTAGAAAAACAGCAAATTAGAGAGCGGAGCCAGGGATCCCAACGTTTCGACCTTAAGTCTTTATCAAGGGATATGAAAAAAATATAAGTACCTTATATATATACATCATAAGTTCCCCAGGAAAACCAATCAAGAAGGAAATCAGAAATGCACACACCTGTGATTAATAACGCGGCCGCCAAGTCAAACAGCCGGATTCACGTAAAGAATCACAAGAATCCGGTGCTGACCGGGATACCATGTGCATGCGTCTATACAGCGCATGCGCAATAGATGTCCCAAAGGAAAGGGTGTCTGAGCATGAATATTCTGACTCCGATCGTTGTATAGCGATTTATCCCTTGCAGACAGTGGCGTAGCGTGGGTTGTCAGCGCCCGGGGCCAGCCAAGAATTGTGTGCCCCCACCTGTGGACACGTTATCGATATTGCCCCAGCTCTCACATGGATTTGCCCCAGCTCATGGATTTGCCCCCAGCTCATGGATTTGCCCAGCTCATGGATGTGCCCCAGCTCATGGATTTGCCCCAGCTCACACATGGATTTGCCCCCAGCTCATGGATTTGCCCCAGCTCATGGATTTGCCCCCAGCTCACACATGGATTTGCCCCCAGCTCACGCATGGATTTGCCCCAGCTCATGGATTTGCCCCAGCTCACACATGGATTTGCCCCAGCTCACACATGGATTTGATTTGCCCCAGCTCACACATGGATTTGCCCCCAGCTCACACATGGATTTGCCCCAGCTCATGGATTTGCCCCCAGGTCATGGATTTGCCCAGCTCATGGATTTGCCCCCAGCTCACACATGGATTTGCCCCCAGCTCATGCATTGATTTGCCCCCAGCTCATGGATTTGCCCCAGCTCACACATGGATTTGCCCCAGCTCACACATGGATTTGCCCCCAGCTCACACATGGATTTGCCCCCAGCTCATGGATTTGCCCCAGCTCATGGATTTGCCCCAGCTCATGGATTTGCCCCCAGCTCACACATGGATTTGCCCCCAGCTCACGCATGGATTTGCCCCAGCTCATGGATTTGCCCCAGCTCACACATGGATTTGCCCCAGCTCATACATGGATTTGCCCCCAGCTCATGCATGGATTTGCCCCAGCTCATGGATTTGCCCCAGCTCACACATGGATTTGCCCCCAGCTCATGCATGGATTTGCCCCAGCTCATGGATTTGCCCCAGCTCACACATGGATTTGCCCCAGCTCACACATGGATTTGCCCCCAGCTCACACATGGATTTGCCCCAGCTCATGGATTTGCCCCCAGGTCATGGATTTGCCCAGCTCATGGATTTGCCCCAGCTCATGGATTTGCCCCCAGCTCATGGATTTGTCCCCAGGTCATGGATTTGCCCAGCTCATGGATTTGCCCAGCTCATGGATTTGCCCCCAGCTCATGGATTTGCCCAAGCTCATGGATTTGCCCCCAGCTCATGGATTTGCCCAGCTCATGGATTTGCCCCCAGCTCATGGATTTGCCCCCAGGTCATGGATTTGCCCCCAGCTCATGGATTTGCCCCAGCTCATGGATTTGCCCAGCTCATGGATTTGCCCCAGCTCATGGATATGCCCCCAGGTCATGGATTTGCCCAGCTCATGGATTTGCCCAGCTCATGGATTTGCCCCCAGCTCATGGATTTGCCCCAGCTCATGGATTTGCCCCAGGTCATGGATTTGCCCAGCTCATGGATTTGTCCCCAGGTCATGGATTTGCCCAGCTCATGGATTTGCCCCCAGCTCATGGATTTGCCCCCAGCTCATGGATTTGCCCCCAGCTCATGGATTTGCCCCAGCTCATGGATTTGCCCAGCTCATGGATTTGCCCCAGCTCACACATGGATTTGCCCCAGCTCACACATGGATTTGCCCCAGCTCATGGATTTGCCCCAGCTCATGGATTTGCCCCCAGGTCATGGATTTGCCCAGCTCATGGATTTGCCCCCAGCTCACACATGGATTTGCCCCCAGCTCATGCATGGATTTGCCCCAGCTCATGGATTTGCCCCAGCTCACACATGGATTTGCCCCAGCTCACACATGGATTTGCCCCCAGCTCACACATGGATTTGCCCCCAGCTCATGGATTTGCCCCAGCTCATGGATTTGCCCCAGCTCATGGATTTGCCCCCAGCTCACACATGGATTTGCCCCCAGCTCACGCATGGATTTGCCCCAGCTCATGGATTTGCCCCAGCTCACACATGGATTTGCCCCAGCTCATGGATTTGCCCCCAGCTCACACATGGATTTGCCCCCAGCTCATGCATGGATTTGCCCCCAGCTCACACATGGATTTGCCCCAGCTCATGGATTTGCCCCCAGGTCATGGATTTGCCCCCAGGTCATGGATTTGCCCAGCTCATGGATTTGCCCAGCTCATGGATTTGCCCCCAGGTCATGGATTTGCCCCCAGCTCATGGATTTGCCCCCAGCTCATGGATTTGCCCCCAGGTCATGGATTTGCCCCAGCTCATGGATATGCCCCCAGGTCATGGATTTGCCCAGCTCATGGATTTGCCCCCAGCTCATGGATTTGCCCCAGCTCATGGATTTGCCCCCAGGTCATGGATTTGCCCAGCTCATGGATTTGTCCCCAGGTCATGGATTTGCCCAGCTCATGGATTTGCCCCCAGCTCATGGATTTGCCCCCAGCTCACGGATTTGCCCCCAGCTCATGGATTTGCCCCAGCTCATGGATTTGCCCCCAGGTCATGGATTTGCCCAGCTCATGGATTTGCCCCCAGCTCACGGATTTGCCCCCAGCTCATGGATTTGCCCCCAGCTCATGGATTTGCCCCAGCTCATGGATTTGCCCCCAGGTCATGGATTTGCCCAGCTCATGGATTTGCCCCCAGCTCATGGATTTGCCCCAGCTCACACATGGATTTGCCCAGTTTACACATGGATTTGCCCAGCTCTCACCTGGATATTGCTCCAGCTCCGGCAGGGGTTGAGGGGACCCAGATGCCGGGCAGCGCAGGAGTGCCTGCCCGGTCCTGAAGAGTCCGTCCTGTTGAAGGTGATGCGGCTGCGTGGCGTGCGTGCGCAGGTCACGTGGTCCGGCCAGTCAGGTGGTACAGCGACTCAGTACCACCTGATTAGCCGGACCACGTGACCGGCTGCGCCTGCAAGCAGCCGCTTCCCTTTAACAGGACGGACTCTTCAGGACCGGGCAGGCACTCCCGCCCTGCCCGGCATCTGGGTCCCCTCAACCCCCGGGCCAGTTTTGCGCCCCTAACAAAACTGCGCCCGGGGCCACGGCCCCCCCAGCCCCCCCCCCCACGCTAAGCCACTGCTTGCAGAGACCTCTATGCCTGGCCTGTGTAAGTAGATGCAATCACTGAGGACAATCCTTATCAGATAGCTGAACTCACCAAAACACTGTTTCTTTCCACGACTTGCTTTATTCCGTACATCAGGTTACAGCAGATCACAGGATACAGCAGATAATGGAATGATATGTTTTATGCGGTCAAAAGATGATGCTGTCCTTAACATGCAGATGAATAGACATGTGTTGCTAGTTAACTGCACCATGCTACAGCTCTTACTCAGAAAGAAGGGTGGAACTTCACACACACAGGAAGTGCATCATCATAAAGCGAGGGAAAAAGAGAAAGCATGTACAATACAGAAAGACCACTAGGTGGCAGCATAAGGACTATCTATACAGTATAAATACCCATCTAAATGAATATAACTGTAACAGCACAATGAACGACATCGAAGAAAAAGCTATACTCGCTAAGCGATTGCAGAAAAACAGCACAATCATAACAAAGACTATTAGATGATGACAGATAAAGAAAAACGGATTTATAAAGTAATCAGTTCAATATTACAAAAAAAACGAACAATAACTACCAAATTTTGCAAAAAAACATTCAATAATCATAAATATCCTCACCTGTACAATATAAGGAGCCAAAATTCATAAACCCCTTATATCAATCTGAAACATGATTATACCGAGAGTACCATTATTACAAAAAGTAACATCAATAACTCTTTAAGATATGTTAATAACAAAAAAATATATATATATATATATATACATAAAAAAATATAATAAAAAGAAAAAGAAAAAAAGGGAAAAATTATAATATATATATATATATATGAAATAAAATAGAAAAAATTATATAAATCACATATATCCATTTTTAGGGCAATATAATAATTCTCACAAGTAATTCATTCTAGACATATTCATCAACCCATATTAATTATTAGCCCATATAAAAAATACATATATATAAATAAATGAAAATAAAAATAAATATAAAAAATATATAAATAATAAAAAATAAATAATAAAATATAAAAAAGTATATAAAAAATATGAAAAATAAAATTAAAATTAAATCTCAAACAAAAAAATAAAAAAATACAAAAAAATACAAACAAAAAATTAAAATTTTTTTTTTTATATATGTATATATATCCCTCCTCGTATAAATCAAATTCTAACAATATCGTATAGCCTCCTTCAATATTCCTCCGTCCAAGAATGTTCCTAAGAAAAAAGGGGAAGAAAAAATTAAAACATAAAAAATATAAAAGAAAACAAACCGAAGTCAATACCATCCATCCATAGAAATGGACTCAGATCAGCTGGAAGGGAAGCAATGAATTTGGGCCCAGGTTTGGGTGGATGGCACTGCAGAGTGGAGATGCAGAGGCTGCGGAATGGCTGTGTGTGGTGAGCTGTAGGAAGGAAGAGACAGAGCTTTTAGAGAGGGTCTGTATGCAAGGAGTGAATGACATGCGAGGGGGTGGGGGAAGGATGGTGGTAAGATAGTATCAAAAACTCGCTTACCACCATGCTTCCCCCACCCCCTGTACAGCACCCCAATCCAGGAGCCTACCATATATAGCTAAAATATCCTCCAAATGGTAAATTCTGCAGTAACGCTGACGAAAGCTTACAGAGAAATCCGAATCATCTAGAGCAGGGGTGGGCAATTACGGGCCACCAGATGTTTTAAAACTACATTTCCCGTGATGCTTGGCCTGCTCATTAGGTTTGTAGAGCCTCAAGGGAAATGTAGTTTCAAAACATCTGGAGGGCCGTAATTGCCCACCCCTGATCTAGAGCCAAAGACAGTACTAAGTTACAAAGTTTTAATGGCAAAAGACAAAAATAAAACTTTACTCAATGCCAATATCACATAAACAAGACATGCAAGATATAATAAAACTTACAAATACAGTTCTGGAAATAAAATGGGACCTAGTTCTTCCATGGGTGTTTCAGCTTTTTAAGTCTCTGAAATGTTCTTAGATGTTACTTCAACAAAATCCTTGCAAAAATACGGATTGTCTGTCGAACACCCACCAACCCCCATTCTATTTGGTTCAGGTATGCCATTCCCTGGTTCATGTTTCCATTCCCCCGTCCATGGAGGAGAGCAGATTATCAGATATGGGGTCGTAAATACCGGCAGGGCAGATTGAAGCATCTGGCTTTCCCTGGTGGGATATTAATGT
Source organism: Leptobrachium leishanense (assembly GCA_009667805.1). Taxonomy (NCBI): domain Eukaryota; kingdom Metazoa; phylum Chordata; class Amphibia; order Anura; family Megophryidae; genus Leptobrachium; species Leptobrachium leishanense. The sequence goes on from CM019070.1 coordinate 23,227,395, forward strand.
TATCTTAATAACTCTGCCAGGTAGGCTTTGCCGTCCCCGTTACTCTGATGTTATTTATCAGAAGTCAGACACATGGTTTCATTGGAGTCCAAACATGACCCGGTTACCATATTTATTTGTCCACTGTGTCGACTCCAGAACGAGGGTTTAACTCCTGTGAAAAGAAGACCGGCAACAAAACATGCTTGTGCATGATATCCTGCACGGTAAACACTGATGCCTTCTTTTCTGAATCCCCCAGGCTTCTCCAGGTCATAAAATCATTAGCATGGTTTAGAAACTTAAATTTTTATTTGTTTTCTCTTCACCCATGGCGAATGGGAAGACCAGTCTATCCTGAACCTGTCGCTGTCTATATCATCATAGCCGTCAACAAACATAATCCTCCAATGAGCATCTTTGGCCTCTAACAGATAATTATAATCAGAGAAAGAGTCTTCTGCCAAATCACGCCGGGCATCATTTGGGGAACGTGTTGGATTAAATAAAGCCCATTTCTTATATGAGAAGTAACAGAAGAAAGCTTTAGGTTAGGACCCACTTTAAGAGGTTTGTCTTGCCGTGGCAGGTGGGGTTAAGGCTTTAAAGTGCTCCCTCCGTTAGAGATTTTTGATATGTATTTTGTTGTAGCTTAATAAAACCCAGAACCTTTTTATATTTTACAATTTCTAATGGAGTTTTCTGAGATTTTGTAGCTCCTAATCTGCCTGCTCTTCTCATGGAGGCGGCCATTTTTTCCCTCTCTTATGTGTGTGATTAAGGATCTAAGCTGTGTGATTGACAGCTCAGTCTGGGATGGGGGGGGGGGTGTTCAGATAACAAGGATGCTTTTAATATGAACTCTGAAAGGCTCAGGGTTTCCTCCACCCATCCCACTGCTAATGTTCATACGCACATAAACATGTATATTTATATACCCGCCCCCTTTCACCCCCAAAAAACTAGAAATTTACTGAGCATCCAGCATTACCGTCTGTTCAGAAGATCTGTGAGACATATGCAAATGCTCTGAGTAGGGATTTTTAGCTCAGCAGCAGCTCACAGGGAGACTCTTCTGTTGTGCCGAGACATAAAACCCTACAGGGAAACAGTCGTGCGGCATGCCGCAGCCATGACAGCAAACAGGAAGCTCAGGGATATGTCAAGAGTTTTCCGGAATAAAAACAAAACAACCCTCTCAATCTGTCAGCGGTTTGGTTAACACAATATATAGACATATTTTGGAGACCTTTCAAATGAGCTAAAGTTGTTTTGCGCACAATTGGTGCCCTTTAACCCCTTAATGCTGGCTGGGTGGCACCCGGCGGTAGTTAATGACAGCGGGCTGTACTAGTACGTCCCGCTGCTGCGGTACGCCCTGCCTACGCAGCTGATGCACGTCATTGGCTGCAGGGGGAAGGCCTGTGTTCAGGCTGTCCCGTGGCAGCCATGGACGCACGCCGATTGCTGGGCAGGGCTGAGACAGGCCAATGAAGTCAATGGAGCGTACTAGTACGTCCTGTGGCTTCAAGAACCACCCAACGCGGGGACGGCATAGTACACCCCGTGACGAGAAAGGGTTAACAGACATTCAGTGCCGATTATAAGTTTTTGGTGCATTTTGCACATGAAGTCAGGTTGAATAGTGACGGTTTACATGGCTGCCCAAGTACATTGCAGATCGATTTTAAAGGATTTTAAGGCATTTTAAACAATTTTCTGGCATTATGCAAAAATAACCTGACACTTCTCGGAGGAATATATACGATTCTAGATCGTCTCCCAAAGAATGGGCTGTATGAACGGGATATGACCAGCAGAAAAGGGTTGCAAGGGCAGGGGGCTACCTCATCGAAGCTCATCCAGCAACAGATGCCACATAAGGACAAGTTGCCCAATTAACAGTTCTCTAAATCAAATGCCCCATCTTAAAAGACGGGTTTGTGAAGGAGTGACCTGCCAGTCGTAAAGGCAGGATGTTACCCCTGAACATAGGCGACTCTACAAAGGGGGCAAGGGGGGGCAATTGCCCCCCCTAGGTTATTCCTTGCCCCCCCATGTGCCCCCACCAAAAATCAGCACCCAGCTTACCACACTTATTCGGACCACTGTATCTCTGTCCCTGTGCATCGTATATGGATGATATAGGGGTCATTGGAAAGGGCAGATTCTACCCAACATGACCATATTCAATTTGAAATAAAAGTCATAAAACATTAAATAATAACGGGCACTTAAACTTAAGCATTTTCACAGGGTTGAAATGTCTCAGCAGTGAAGCGGTTAATGTTCAGACTATACATTACATTGTGTATTACGTTAGTTTTAGCCTTGGTTTAGTTGTATATTAAGGGTTAATGGGTACGTTTCATCCCTCACGGTATACATTTTATTTTTTCCTTGATTAATGGCATTGTAGGGGTTAATCTGTAGCTACATGCCTCCCAGTGTATTGATTTCATGTTTTCCCATGATTAATGGCATATTAGGGGTAGCTAAATGCCACATTGTTTATTATTTTTATTGTAGTTCCCTGGGTTTATGGCATTTTAGGGGTTATTCTGGAAGTTAGAATCTAAAGGGTCTAATCATATTTGGATCCTTTGCTTTTCGTCACATTTCGGGGAATTAATTTCGCTGAAAATATAGTGAATTCCTATTTAGCGAATGGTCACTGTAATTTGCTAAAAGTGGAGTCGCTGAAGCAGCTATCAGACATTCAGCGAAAACTGCCGAATTGCGGCAAATAAAGTATCAGGTTGGTACATTAACCCCTTAAGGGCCGCTGACGTACCCTGTACGTCCTGTCCTCGGGTCTCCCTTAGACCCGCGGACGTACAGGGTACGTCAGCGGTGCCTAATCCCCCTCCCCCCGATACTCACCTCCCTCGCCGGATCCCACGGCGATCTGGCAGGGAGGAAGCCTGCCCATGTGATTTACATGGGCAGGCGAGGCTGATGACGTCGCCACGCTGCGTGTGTCAGGGCTGCGGGTTCCGGGACGGCTAGCCCGGCGGTCCCCGCCTCATCGGGCTGCTGCTCAGGGGGTGGGATTGCGGCTGGCGCATGGGCCTGGCGTTACCCGGAGACCCGGCTCACCTCTGTTGCGGGTCCATGACTCCCGGAGGGGACGACGAGTGGGTCCCCGGTATCCGCCGTGGGCTTGCGTCGCAGCCCAAGACTGCTGGCCCAGCACATGCCCCAGAATGGACGCGCGCGCGGCCAGGCTCCACCAATATGGCGGCCGGCCCGCGGCGCGCGTCTGTGACGTCACCAGCTTCTCGAGTAGGGAGGAGCTCCATGGGTACTTAAGGGCAGACTGGCCATTCTATCTTCGCTTCACTATTGTAGCAGTTCCCTCAGTATTGCTCTTCCCATTCCATAGTGTATACTTTCTTGTGATCCTGACTTGGCTTGTGACCCCGACCTCCGTGTACCGCTGTGATCCTGACTTGGCTTGTGACCCCGACCTCCGTGTACCACTGTGATCCTGACTCGGCTAGTGACGTTAACCTTGCCTCCTTCACCAACTCCTTGGGCTCCCTATATCCTATTCCTGGATCCCTGACAGAATAGTGAAGCCACAATGGAGCTTGCGGATCGCCGGAGCAGTAGACACCCTGTCTCAACAGGTGAACACCTTATCCTGCTCCATAAGAGAACTACAGAAGGGCATCGGCACCTCCAGGAACAGTTGTTATCGTTCCAAAATACCTCACCAACCCGCCCATTGGAGTTGACTCATGTTCCAGAACACATGTTCCTATGCCCGAACGTTACTCAGGCAAGCAAGACCACTTCCAAGCCTTCATGATGTCGTGTGACCTTCTCTTTGCATTGAATCCCCGACTTATTACAGTGATTACGTTAAGATACGTACGACAATATCTCTTCTAGTTGGAGAAGCACAAGCATGGGCTCATAACCTGTTACGCTCTCAGAGCTCGGTGTTGGATACATGGCCGCTCTTCTTCACGCTATGGCCGCGATGTTCGACGATCCACTTCGTGCCAGTACGGCAGAAAACACCCTTAGATCCCTACGGCAAGGACGTCGTTCGGTGGAAGCTTATATCACAGACTTTCGTCGCTTCGCCTGTGAAACAGGATGGAATGATGTTGCCTTGATAGGGCAATTCCGTCTTGGTCTCTCAGAGGCCTTAAAAGACGAAATCGCACGAGTGGGAATCCCGTCATCCCTTGAGTCCCTGGTTCAATTATCCATCCAAATTGATAGGAGACTTCGCGAACGAGCAAGGAAAGATCCGCCTCCTACTCGTCAATGCTCCGTTCTCCTCCTGCTCCACCTCCCGGTAATCAGGGGCGTTACCCGCACCAGAGGAACCCATGCAGGTTAATATGGTTCAAGGCCGACTCCCACCAGAAGAATTACATCGACGACGTATGCACAATCTCTGCCTGTATTGTGGTCGACCACATCATACAGCACGTTACTGTCCAGAAAAGAACCGGGGTCGAGCAGGTAACCCTAACTCACCCCTTCGTCTGTTACATTTGTCCACCTCCAGGGCTGCAGCCCTTTATTGACACTCCCTCTTGTTTTACAGTGGGGAGGGAGGATGCTACTTCAAACCGCGATGGTTGATTCAGGAGCAAGTGGAAACTTCCTCGACAAAGCAGTCGTTGATGCCTTCTGTATTCCTATTACGAATAAACCCTTCCCTTTGCATATTCAGGTTGTGGATGGGTCTTCTTTGCCTTCTGGGCCTGTTACCACTGAAACAGAGCCATTACAAGTAACCATAGGCCCTGGCATAAGGAAACGTTACGCTTTGACATCGTCACTACTCCATTGTTTCCAATTATTTTAGGTTCCCCTGGCTACGTCAGCATGACCCCCAGGTCTCATGGTCCTCTGGCACGTTTACCTTCTCGTCTTCCTACTGTACCCAGAATTGTCTCCAGAAACACCATCATGTCTTGAATACGGTCCTAGATATACATATGACACTGCAGTATCACACCGTTCTCCCTAATGAATATTCTTCCTTCGCAGATGTGTTTGACGAAAAAGGGGTGGAATCATTGCCGCCCAGGAGACCGTATGACTGTCCGATTGAACTAATTCCAGGAGCTACCATTCCGTACGGCAGGCTCTATCCGTTATCAGAACCGGAATTGAAGGTATTGAAAGGCTACATTCAGGAGAACCTGGACAAAGGGTTATCAGCACTCAACGTCACCGGCAGGTGCAGGTATCTTTTTGTAGAGAAAAAAGATGGGGGTCTCCGTCCTTGCGTGGATTATCGCGAATTGAATCTCATCACGATCAAGAACAGGTACCCTCTCCCCTTGATTCCAGAACTTATCGAGCGTCTCCAGGGTGCAACAATCTACACCAAGATCGACCTCAAGGGAGCATACAACCTTGTCAGAATACGTAGAGGTGACGAATGGAAGACGGCGTTTAGATCACGCTACGGCCATTTCGAGTAAATGGTGATGCCTTTCGGGTTATGCAACGCACCTGGTACGTTCCAACATTTCCTCAATGACGTCTTCAGAGACCTGTTAGACCAATATGTAGTGATTTACTTGGACGATATCCTTGTTTTTTCCTGTACGCTCAAGGACCATAGGATCCATGTAACAACAGTCTTAACTCGCCTCCGAACCCATCGGTTATATGCAAAGATCGAAAAATGTGTCTTCGAGGCAGACGAAATAGAATTTCTTGGATTCTTCTTAACCCCAGGTCGTCTTGCCATGGATCATAAGAAAGTAGCCGCCATCAGCAATTGGCCTACCCCTACGGATAAAAAGGCTGTTCAACGATTTATAGGCTTCGCTAATTTCTATAGACGCTTCATACAGGGGTTCTCTTCCATCATTCTACCCCTTACCGTTTAACCAAACAACAGACCAAGTTCTGCTGGTCCACTGAGGCTCAACAAGCGTTTAATGCCTTAAAACATCGTTTCAGCACCGCGCCTATATTGGTCTTACCGGATCCCTTACGACCATATGAAGTAGAGGTTGATGCCTCTGATGTCGGGATCGGGGCGGTTCTCACCCAACGGAGACCCCCAGAACAGATGGCCCATCCTGTGGCATATATTCCAGAAAACTGACTTCCGCCGAGACGAATTACGATGTTGGCGATAGGAACTTCTCGCCATTAAATGTGCCCTTACGGAATGGCGTCATCTCTTGGAGGGTGCTCTACATCCATTCCTGGTCTTCACAGACCATAAAAATCTGGAATATCTACGGACGGCTAAAAGACTCAATCCACGACAAGCCAGATGGTCATTATTCTTTTCCCGTTTTGACTTCCGGGTAACTTACAAACCTGGTGTTCAGAATAAGAAGGCCGATGCATTATCACGTCTCTCTCCATCGATCCATCCGACACCCATTATTGAACCAGTACTTTCCCCGAACAGATTCATCGGCATGACTACTAACCTTATGCAACAGATACGTTCCCATACCGACACCAACAACCAACCTCATGTAATGGGAACTCAAGAACAGCGTCAGCAATGTCTCGTCCCGGTTCAGGACCGAGTAATGGTACTCCAACAATTCCATGATACTTTGGGAAGCGGTCATCCAGGGATACGTAAGACCAAGGACTTGATAAAGCGTTACTTCTGGTGGCCTACTTTGGCTCAGGATGTTAGGGACTTCGTGGGTTCTTGCTCGGTCTGTGCCCGTGCCAAACATAGCACGAAGAAACCAGTAGGTCTCCTACAACCCCTTCCGGTACCTGAACAACCATGGTCACATATCACCATCGATTTCATTGTTGAACTTCCTCCATCAAATGGTTTCACAACCATAATGGTAACCGTGGACCGTCTGACCAAAATGGCCCACTTTACTCCCATTCAAGGCCTGCCTACCGCTGCACAAACAGTATCCTTGTTTCTACAGAACATATATCGCTTGCATGGCATCCCTGAATCCATCGTGTCTGATCGAGGGGCGCAATTCACCTCTCGGTTCTGGCGATGCTTTTGCCGGGCTTTGGGGATTTCGGTTGACCTGTCTACGGCATACCATCCCCATACCAACGGACAGACAGAGAGGGTGAATCAATCCCTGGAAACGTACCTACGTTGTTATACAACCTATTTACAGGACGATTGGCCACTTTATTGTGCACTGCCGAATATGCCTATAATGCCCGACTACACGATTCCACTCGTTGTTCTCCCTTCTTCCTAATGTATGGATATCATCCTGCTCCCCTTCCTGATTTGCCTTCTGTTGTCCCAGTTCCTAGCGTTGCTACCCGCCTCCGGGCACTCCGAATATGTCGTACAAAGGCCCGTACGTGCCTCATAATGGCTCAGAATACGTACAAAAGATATGCTGATCATCACCGTACTGCCTCTACAGGCTATGCTATGGGCCAAAGAGTGTGGTTGTCCACGCGCCACCTACGTCTCTCTTGTCCCTCTAAGAAATTGGGCCCTAAATATATAGGCCATTTACCATCGTTGACATGATAGGGCCGGGGCGGCTCGTCTTCGGCTTCCTGCTCGTTACCGGTTCCATCCGGTGGTGCACGTATCCCTTCTGAAGCCGGTTGGTGCCAACCCTTTTGTGGGTCGTTCCCTGCCTCCTCCTCCTCCTGTGTCCGCTGCTGGTTCCGATATGTTTGAGGTGGCACGGATCCTCGATTCCCGTATTCGGCGGGGTGTACTCCAGTATTTTGTGGATTGGACTGGCTACGATCCTGAGGAGCGTTCCTGGGAACCTGCCTCTTTTGTCCGGGCTCCGGCCCTTGTCCGTGCTTTTCATGCGGCTCATCCCGGGCGTCCGGGTCCGTTGCGTGTCCTGAGGCCCCGCGTTCCGGGGGGGGTTATGTCAGGGCTGCGGGTTCCGGGACGGCTAGCCCGGCGGTCCCCGCCTCATCGGGCTGCTGCTCAGGGGTGGGATTGCGGCTGGCGCATGGGCCTGGCGTTACCCGGAGACCCGGCTCACCTCTGTTGCGGTCCATGACTCCCGGAGGGGACGACGAGTGGGTCCCCGGGTATCCGCCGTGGGCTTGCGTCGCAGCCCAAGACTGCTGGCCCAGCACATGCCCCAGAATGGACTGCGCGCTGCCAGGCTCCACCAATATGGCGGCCGGCCCGCGGCGTGCGTCTGTGACGTCACCAGCTTCTCGGAGTAGGGAGGAGCTCCATGGGTACTTAAGGGCAGACTGGCCATTCTATCTTCGCTTCACTATTGTAGCAGTTCCCTCAGTATTGCTCTTCCCATTCCATAGTGTATACTTTCTTGTGATCCTGACTTGGCTTGTGACCCCGACCTCCGTGTACCGCTGTGATCCTGACTTGGCTTGTGACCCCGACCTCCGTGTACCACTGTGATCCTGACTCGGCTAGTGACGTTAACCTTGCCTCCTTCACCAACTCCTTGGGCTCCCTATATCCTATTCCTGGGATCCCTGACAGCGTGGTGACGTCATCAGCAGGCGTCCCCATGCATTTCAATGGAGGGGAGGGGGGCTCCTTCTGAGCCCTCTATCTCCCCAACCATTGAAGCTAGGGAGATGCCGTTGCACTGCTGGAGAGGGGAGAGCCTCCCCTTTTCAGCGGTGTATGGCATTAACCGTTTTGCCGCCGGATCACGTTGCGGCGCCAATTGGCGCCAAAACGCGATTCAAACCTGGAGGGGGGCTGACATCTTGGATGTCAGCCAAGCCTCCAGGTCCCCCCCCACCCACTGACAACCTCACCATATGTGTGAGGATGTCAGTGGCCAGTTAACCATCTAGCTGCCATGTAGAGATAAGGGGATCCTAAGGATCCCTTTATCTCCCGATCCATGGCAGCTAGATGGTCATATTTGACATCATTTGAAAGGCCTGATTATGAAAAAAAAAATTAAATAAAAAAAAAAATAATAAAATAAAAAAATGGGTTTTTTTTAAAAGTTTTTTTGTCTAGGGGGGGTTTAATTAAATAGGACCTAGGCTGTCATCTAAAAATAATTAGCACAAAATGGTCAGAATGAGCGCAGCGCACATAGGTGAACTGTCTCAGCAGTGAAGGGGTTAAAAAGCAAACGCATGTAAAAATTGGGTATTTCTACCATGTTTTTACCATTTTTTTTCCTCATATTTCATATTTTTTTTTATAGTAAATTATTCGATATGATGGAAATAATTTTTTTATTTTTTTTTTGTATTTAAGATTTTTATTTTGTAAAGAAGTCAGCATATAATCAAACGTATTAATGCAAGGGCCACGCAGGGCCAACCACAGCATAAGTACTACTTGTGAAAAATAACAAACATCCCCCGAAAAGGGGGGGGTCTCAGCTTAAAAGAAATAAGGGGGGAGATGTTCCAGGGGAACACAGAGCAATACACAGAGCAATATCAAGGGATGGGGGGATCTCGGCTTCAAAGTGACAATATGTCGTCGTGGGGGGGGGGAAAGGGGGGGACGACAACAACGAAAGTCTGCAGGTGCTTCCGAAAAAACAAACAAAAAAAAAACCCACACTTACTCCTAAAAATAACAAAGTCATCTTAGGTGTTTCAAGGTAAAAGTAAGTGGGAGAGAAAAGAAAAGCCAACTGTCGATTAAAACGTCCTCAATAAGTGTCTCAGTAAGATAGCAGAAAGAAAAAAAAAAAAAAACGTCCAGAATGAAAGCGAGGGGGTCATCAACCAGTGTAAATATCACACGGGGGTCTGCAGGTATACTCTCAGCCAGTATCTCGAAAGGGTAATATTGGCTGCGCAGGCAGGGAGAAGAGGCGAAGCCCACCGGCTACAAAAAAGGCTGGTAAATCAAGTAGGCCCTTGCCTGTACCGCCAGTGTTTCCGGCCGCGCCAGGCAGGGCCGCAGGTGGCTCCGAAGCAGGGGATCGCAGGGGGGGACCAGGCAAAATCTCATCTTCAGAGGTAGGGGGATAATCTGTCTCCAGGCACCGGTCGGTGCCAGCGGGTGCCTCCAGCTCACCCACCAGCTTCCTCCGGTTTGACGACCCTCTATATGCGGGCACCCCCGAGGCACGCCACGCGGTCAGATCTCCCGTTGGGGGAACATACTGTGGAATCAGGTGTTCGGGTGCCCTCTCCTCTTCCCGCAGCTTCTCGGCCTCCTCCGCCTCAGATAGCACACCATCATGTGGTACTCCTGCGGGCCGCCCGCCGCCTGAAACTCCGCCGGTCGGGTCTTCAGTACTTCGGCCGGAGCGTAATACCTCCAGGATGCGGCGTATATCGCCCCGAGTCACAGGGCTTTCGTCGTCCCCCAGCAGCTGCAGCACGACGTCCAGCACAGCGGGGTAACGTGGGCCCTCCGTCACCCCGGTTGCCGACTTGGTCTCCAGCGCAGAACTGGGAGGGAGCGAAATCTTCAAAACAGGCCGCAAAATGGCCACCGGCGGCATGCTCCAGCCGGAGATGGCGTCCAGCGGGCGAGTCTCTGGACCGGAGGGGGGGGATACAGGCTCCGGTCAGCACAGTCCTGTTAGTCAGCCACCCAGGGTCCTCGGGTGAGGGTATACAGCGGGTTAAAATCTCAAATATCGCCCAGGGAGAAGAGAACGTCGCAGAGCTCCCACAGCATGCGTCCTCTCTCCTCGGCACAGTAAGCTCTATCATGATGGAAATAATGGTATTTCTAGAAAGTCCATTTAATGGCGGGAAAAAGGGTGTATAATATGTGTGGGTTGAATAAACGAGTAAGAGGAAAATTTGACCTAAACACTAACAGCGCAGAAACGTAAAAACAGCAGCGGTCACTAAAAGACGGATTTGTGTAAAACCGCCCGGTCACTAAGGGGTTAAAAAGGCATCATTGCATCACATTACTCTGGGGTTTTGGAATCTTATTTATATATACTTATTTAGGGCACTATTACCTGGTGTGGGTTAACCCTTGCGTTCACATGGTTTTGCGTTAGCACCAGGTTAATTGAGTCTAGCGCCGACTAACAGATCGCTTACCTCTCGCTACAAACGGGAAAAATCACTTAGTGCGTTGCTATTAGCGATTTGTACCGCGAGCTTACTGTACTTTCTGCGTCCTTTACTTAACACGGGGAGCACTAGAGATCTTTAGCGCTTTTGCAGCTAACAGATCACTTGGTGCCAGCGCTAATTTTTTGAGGGGCGCTAATTGCAACATTTTACCTACTGCACAACCCTGGTGCTAACTCCAAAAAAACAGATCTTCGCCCAAAATTAACAGGCAATTGAAAGGAATGCAGCGCAGGTTTTCTCTTGGCCTCATACACCATAGCAATGGATCTGGTCCGCATTGTCGTTGCTGTTGCAGTCGGCTCTATTATAAATGTATCCTTTATCCACATATATCCTAATTCTAATATATTGCCTAATTTTAAACATTTTATGCTGGGGGTTATTCATAGTATGGAAGCGATTGATTATTAGGGTGACCGTGTGGACCATGTTTAAAAGGGACACGTGAATAAGTCTTGCCCTGAAACATGTATTATTTTTATGCTGCAGCAGGGAAATTTTTGTCGCTCACCTGGCCTTCCTTTTGGATCGATTAAATGCAGTGTAATGATTCTACATGCTGCTGGGTGGCATTTATCATGCAATGCCCATCAGCCTTAATATATGTGTGCATCAAAACATGGATGATACGGCCACCTTGGAGGATTTTAATAATGCAGGGGTGAGAGGTTATTCACTGGATGTGTTCATATTCAAGCTTGTGAGGGCAGGGGATAGGTATGGCCCGGCACTCTGCACTGGGAAAAAAAACAGTTCTATCCTGTACACAACCGCATTAGCGCTGGGTCTCAGCCCGGGTCTTAGAGTTTTCCTAGCGTGCGCCAAACGACCTTGTTCATGGACTACCGCAGACAAGGTGATCTGTTAGTAGGTCGTCAGGCACTAAGTTTTAGCGACTCGCGGTAATTTTCCCTTTAGTGATGGTGTTTTAGCTCACACCAGGTGAAAGGGCCCTTAGTTTTATTCAGTGGTATGATTTAGTGGTGAAAATTATTAGTGCCCCCCCAGTTTTGACTGCGGTATCTTCTGTGCCCCCCCTAAATATTGTTCCTAGAGTCGCCACTGCCCCTGAAGCTCCTTTGATTACAATCCGGAGAGGAAAGGATGTCGCCAAGGGGGGGGGGAGGGTATAAATATCATCAAATGAGCCCAGAAGATGGATTAGATACATCGGTTACAAAAAGAACAAGTCATAGACTGTCCCGGTTTCCTAATGAACAGAGCTAATGAATTGAACGCTGTTTTGTTCTTCTGGCAGCGATGCTGAAACATGTGTTTCCCTTTCCATGTATCTAATCAAACGGTCAGTGAGGACACGCGCCACCTGGCTCCACCACCATGACGTCATGATGCATGAATAATCCCAGTTCCAGCGCCCGTGGAATAATTCATTAATTCATTTACTACAATTGAATTTCCACAATCAAATGATGCTGGTTAGATACTGGGAGATATACGAGGTATCGCCATTGTTACGGTCGGTTACACGGCAACTTTACTTCATTCTTGATTAGATCATACTCACAAGTCTGCAATTTATAAATCTCCCATAAACCCCTCATGGGGGGGGGGGGTACAAAATTCACAATAAATATACAAAAAAATACCTACACAGTAAGGGCACTAATACTATTCCCTAGTGTGCGCTAAAGTGGGGATGCTAACGGGGAAAATATGCACCTGCGGGCTTCCCCCTTTTAGCGCGAGATTCCAAGGCAGGCGCTAGCGCAGCACCATGTCCCAGAATGCAGTGCTAACTGCTTTGATACTCACAGCAACATTTCACACCACCGCGAGTATCACCTGGAGTCCAGAGGACTCCAAAGAGGTTTGCGTTTCCGGGCTGCGAGCCCTTCGCGAGAAGCGGGGGATCCTGCCACCGTTCTCGCTGCGGGACGACACACTAGTATGGGATTTATTTGATGGCGATTAAGGGGTGTTAAAGGATTTTGCGAAAGTGGAATCATTTAGCCTCAGCTTTTAGGTATACCTATAATTTTGTTTAACCCATCGGTGCGGTAATTAACACCTGTACTTTGTAATCCCTTACTTATCCTAACGCCAGTTACTGGTTGCGCATCCTATATTTAACATGGGGAGCGCAAAGTACAGTAAGCTCACGCAAGCTAGTGCAAAAATCAATGCGCTAACGATTACCAACGGGGGTAGCGTCAGGACGGTAATATGGGAGGCATGCGTTAAAGTCACTTATCCTGACGCTAACACCTACTCATCCGAACGCTAACGTTAGAGCACTATTCCCTAGTGAGCGCTAAGTAAATAAAATTTTCTTTCGGAGGGACAACTTGTGAAAACATGGTGCCCTGCTCCAGCTGAGCTGTTAAAGTTCCCTTTTCTTGCCCTTAAATAATTGGGCAGATTCTGCTGACAGCCTCCGCCCATTTATTTTTTTAAAAAAAAATTAATTTTAGGGGTGTTTTTACTCACCTTTGCTCCCTCGCTGCGTGCAGCTCATCCTCTTCGGCTCCGGGACTCCCGAAAATGGAAGTCCTTGAATCTTTTCTGCCCCCCTACGCAACTTGCCTAGCGCAGGTTCTGCAAATTGCTTATGGCTGTGGGACTAGCGCACTTTACCCATGCAAGTTCCATAGCGCCTGCGCAGAGCGATGGATCAGAACTTCGCTCGTGCAAAGATCCGATCCATTGGATGCCTCTCTGAGGCCGCTCGCTACAGCGATTGGTCTCAGAGCATGACGTCAGCATGTTCTCTGCGTGCTGACATCACTAGTGACTGATCTGGTGACCGGCAGCCGGTAAATTAAAAAAAACAGGCTTCTGGTGGCGCGGAGGAAACTCTTCTATTTCACCAGATTGGGGGAGGTGGCACTCCTCACATCCTCACCACCTTATACCTGTAAAGCGGTCAGGATGAGCAGATTGTCCCGTTAAGTATAGCGGCCCCAATTGTTAAAAGGTAACAACTCTCCTACTATTGAGTGGAGGTAACATCACAGCTCTATAACCGTGGAGACCCACGTTGGAATCCCGGCCAGAGCACCTCTCCAGTAAGTGTCCTTGGGACGAAACACCTAATGGTACATACTCGCTACCACACAATATCGGCTGTGGAGCCCAGTGGTGACGTCTCTGCTCTTTGACCGTGTAGAAGCAAGTTAAATCCTGTTCAGCACATCCCTCCAATACAACTGAGGAGAAGCAAGTCTCGACTTTACGAGAAGCGGGTTCCACCCAACCACCAGGTCGCGGATCTACAATCATGGAAAGACGACCTGATCCCACTCAGAAGACGCCACCAGCGAGTGTCCTTGGGCAAGACACCTAACGATATGGATGCGCCAACCTCACAAAATACTTGTACTTCTCATATTGTAAGTTCCCTTGGGAACAGGAACCCCCTGAATCACGTCATCATCCATGTGTGATATTACAATGTATCAACTCCTTGTACACTGATCTTGTAAAGCGCTGCGGAATATGTGGCGCCATATAAATAAAGGATAATAATCCTACAGGATTCGCCGGTTTAAACCTGTTGAACTGAACCACTGAAAATCATGCTGCTGATGCCAATTCGGGGGTTATCGGCACAATTCGGCGGTTTTCACTGACATCCGATAACTGCTTCAGCAACTCCAATTTTGGCAAAATAAGGTGACCAACACCATTCCATAAACAGTGAATTCACCGTATTTTTGGCGAAGTGGAATCGCCGAAGTGAGACGAAATTGCATTCAATTTCGGTGCTTTGTGAATTAGACACTTTAAGTAAAGAAAGGGGTCGGCAAGTAAAGCGGATAAACAAGGAGAAAATGTCAAGTACTCTGAGTCAAGAAAGACTTCCAGGAAAAGTACTAGAAGTTGTTAAATGGAGATGTTATTTCCTGAAAAGCTTGGCAATTCCTTCCAGACTCGAGGCGGACGTCCCCTCCAAGCTAAATCCTGTTTAACAGATAACCAAGCAACAATTACAGGGAGTTAAGTTATTAATTGGCGATGCGTGATCGGGCACGACTTGTAATGAGAGATACAAATGTTAACGACATTAACTCATTTTGACCTTGACGGACACCAAATAACCGTGTTCTAACACAAAACTGCTGCTCGCCTACTTTTCGCAGAAACCACCAGACAACGCACAATTGTCCATTTAAACCACGCAAAGACCTTAAAAATTCAATTTTCAAAGGACTTTGATCATAGGGAACTTATTTTGTTTGGATATACTAACCCCTTCACTGCCAAGCTCTGTTTGTTGAATTTTTTTTACATCTTAACGTTTACTTGAAACATGAGTTGCGAAGTTAACATTTAAACATGGGGTAGAAGAAACTGCACAGAAAAGGTTGTTCCGAGATTAAGAGTTTAAAAAAAAAATTGCTCATTTTTCATGTATTGGTTTATCCTTTGCAGAAATATTGCTGGGAAGAAAGGTTCTAAACTCTAGATGGAGTCCCCCATCTCACACATTGTCACACGGGGTCTGCATTATCAGCATACAGGCAGATATGACCTTTGTGTCAGTGAATGTGCTGCAGACAGATAATAAAATGGTGAGATAGATCAGTGGCGTCGCAAGGTGGGGGCGGGGGGGGGTGCGGCCCACACCAGGTGACACCCGCCCTTAGGGTGACACCGTCACCCTAAGGGCGGGTGTCTCACCCTGCGACGCAGTGTTCGGCTCCCTGCGAGTGTCCGAAGCTATGGAGCTTCGGCGCTCGCCTGGGGGAACCACGTCACCAGCCGAGTTCTCGCGAGATCGTGGCTGGTCACGTGGCTCCCCCAGGCAAGCGCCCAAGCTCCATGCCGCCGGACGCTCAGAGGAGCCGAACACCCGGCGGAGGCGCGGTGGCGGTGCGACGGCAGGAGGTGAGCTGGGGCCTGGGGGCAGTGTCCATGAGAGCTGCTGGGGCATATCCATGAGAGGAGCTGGGGCATATCCATGAGAGCTCCTGGGGCATATCCATGAGAGGAGCTGGGGCATATCCATGAGAGCTCCTGGGGCATATCCATGAGAGCTCCTGGGGCATATCCATGAGAGCTGCTGGGGCATATCCATGAGAGCTGCTGGGGCATATCCATAAGAGCTGCTGGGGCATATCCATAAGAGCTGGGGTATATCCATGTGAGCTGGGGCAGTATCCATGTGTGCTGGGAGCATATCCATGAGAGCTGGGGCAATATCCATGAGAGCTGGGGCAATATCCATGTGTGAGCTGGTCTGGGGGCAATATATCCATGTGTGAGCTGGTCTGAGGCAATATATCCATGTGTGAGCTGGTCTGAGGCAATATATCCATTTGTGAGCTGGTCTGGGGCAATATATCCATGTGTGAGCTGGTCTGGGGCAATATATCCATATGTGAGCTGAGGCAATATATATCCATGGGTGAGCTGCTGGGGGCAATATATAATTGTGAGCTGGGGCAATATATCCATATGTGAGCTGGGGGCAATATATATCCATGGGTGAGCTGCTGGGGGCAATATATCCAGAGCTGCTGGGGGCAATATATATCCATGTGTGCTTTAACTGCCTTCGAACAGGCACCGTACTTGCTGGCAGTTGGCAAAAATTTGTGTGAGCATATGAGAGAGCTCCACAGCAATAAACCTCACAGTAATGTGCGCTGTGTGTATGAGCATTCAGTGTTATATGGGAGTACTGATTTAGGAGTAAGAGTGGTTAAAAAAAAATCTGTAAAACTCGGGGGGGGGGGGTGACACCATAAGTTACCACACCGGGTGACACCAACCCTAATGACGCCACTGAGATAGATCTCCAGCTTATGGGTGTTTGTAGTGATCATAATGATATTATTAGCAATGCAATATCTGTATGTGCTGCATAATGCATGTGTATGGCAATTACAGCAACACCTTGTATCTGTATGTGTTGCATAATGCCTGTGTATGGCAATTACAGCAACACCTTGTATCTGTATGTGCTGCATAATGCCTGTGTATGGCAATTACAGCTACACCTTGTATCTGTACTGTACAGGGATTTACACTCATTATAACACCCTGAATCTTATCCCTGTACAGCAGTGGCGTAGCGTGGGGGGGGGGGCAAATGGGCGGTGGCCCCAGGCGCGATTTTCTTAGGGGCGCAAATTTCTTTTGAAATTGTGTGCCCTTAATATATCCAGCTGCCGATTGATCGCAATTGATCGGCCGCGCTGAATCCGGAAGATATTTCGTTCACGTGACGCTGGTGACGCAGTGCGCCGGCGCCACACTAATTGTCATGTGGGTGGATGGGAAAGAGCAGGAGGCTCCACCCGGCAGCCAGACCCAGCAGCGCTTTTTTTTTTAAATTTAATCGGTGCTTGGAAGCGGCGGCAGTGCACTCTCTAACTGCCGCGGCGCCCCTCACATGATGCGCCTCAGTGGCAGAAGAACCCCGACAGTGTCCACTGAAGGAGGACTGAGAGCTCAGGCCCCGAGCAGATTTATTTTTACAAGTGTATGGTGAGCAGCCCACCCGAAGGAGGGGGAGGGTTGAATAAGTTGATGAGGGGGGCTTTTTTTAAAATAATTTGATGTGGGGGGGGGTTGAATAATTTGATATGGGGGCTATTTATTTGAATAATTTGATGGGGTTGAATAAACTGATATGGTGGGCTTTTGGTTTGAATATATTGATATGCTGGGGGGGGGGCGGTTGAATAAAGTGGTATCAGTACATTACAGTGAGTTTTATTGCTGTGGGTGCTCTGTGATACACTCGTACACACCGCACATTACTGTATCACAGTACACCCACTGCAATAAAACTCACGCTCATACACACCATACATCACACTGAGGTTTATTGCTGTGGAGCTCTGTGATGCGCTCATACACACCGCACATTATTGTGAGTTTTATTGCTGTGGAGCTCTGTGATACGCTCATACACAGCACACATTACTGAGAGTTTTATTGCTACATACCCCCGGGGTGTAGGGGATATATGATTATGTATTTGAACGTATGGCTGTGTGTGTAAATGCATGTATTTGTCTTTTAAAAGGCTGCTGTGCGTAAAATTCTGCACTTGGGTCCTTGTCGCAGACCGGCTCGGTCAGGGCCGGATTAACATAGGGGCAGATGGAGCAGCAGCTCCAGGCCCATGCCCCAGAATAGGCCCAGAGAAAAGATAAATTTGTCTGCATTGATAGGCATTTGGACCTCTATATCTCCAGCTTCATAGCAGCTACAGGGTCATGTCAGGTATCACGGGAAAGGCCAGAGAATGACCTTTCCAATGATACCAAACATGACCAGGTTTTATGTAACAATAAATGTAAAATAATAAATATTTCTTTATTTTTCTTTCTAACACAGCAATATTTTTCACTTTTCAATTATAAAGGGAACAATGATGCTGCAGTAACTCAACATCACATATCTCATGTCACTAACAAGCGTGGAAGTGATGGTACAATCCATTATTACGAATTGTTACATCAAGAACCCAAACCGCCGCTCTGCAGCGAAGTGCACTGGGGGGGGGGCGTTTTGGAACCCTGCGCCACTAATCTCTGCACCTTGCATGGTCAACTGAGGTGTCATCGGACAGGACAGAGTCTGGCCTTTCCATTAATACCAAACATGACCATGTAAAATCTAAGCGAAAAGAAAACAAAAAAACTTTTATTTACTTATTTTTTTTCCAAAGCGATGGCATTGTCCATTTGTCACGTATAAAATGAGCAATACCACTGCTATTACTCACCTTCTCATTTCCCACGCTGGGAGCAAGTTCAGTGTTTTATACAGTCATATTATTCATAAAACACCATTATCCAAAGCAAATGGGAAATATCAAATTGTTTTGTTAAAATGTTATATTTTCTCAGAAACATGCAGTAACAGGTTCCCATTTAATTTTTTTAACAAGAATTACCTATAGAATATACTGTATAACCACAGATGTTTGGATGGTAAAATATGAAAAAATAATTTTACACTCTGTGATGATTGAAATCTGATTGAAAATGTACTCCCTCAGTATCTGCCTGGTTAGAAATACCGGAATCTGCACTGTTAAATAACCTAAAATAGGTTTTCATTTCACTAAATTCCAACAAAAGCCCACCAAAATATTCAGCTCCAGGCCCATAGAGATCTTAATCCGGCCCTGGGCTCGGTGCCTGTCACTTTATGATGCTTCATGGGGAGTACACCCACCTATTTTCCTAGAAAAAAAGCACTGTAGATTGCTAAAATATTTTCTTTAATTAGGTGCGTGTGTGCGATATGCTCATACACACTGCACATTACTGTGAGTTTTATTGCTAAGCAGCTCTGTGATACGCTCATACACACCGCACATTACTGTGAGTTTTATTGCTGTAGAGTCGACATTGTGGACCTGGATGGGTCCAGTGCGTGGTGGGGTGCAATTCTTTCCTTGCCCCGGGCACTGACAACCCACACTACGCCACTGCTAGTGGCTGAAACCACAGCTCTCCCTGTATTCTGACCTCTCCCTGGCTGTTGTAATGTAGCAGTAAAGATTGTTGGATTTCTTGCTACAGTGAGGCTTGGGGCTGCTGTTTGACTACAGAAATAAAACAATTTAGTTTTTTCTACACAGAACACTAATCTACACTTTGAGAGGGCATGAAAATGGGGTTTTGATATGCTAAGGAGTGATTTTCAATGTATTCCAATGCAAACATTCGTTAAGAGGTCAGGAAATGACATTATGTTGTACATGTCTGTAGTGGAAATTTACGGCGGGATTAGTGTGTGATATTTGCAGCAATGACATAATATCTGGTACGTTAACCTTGTACCAAAAGCACTATTTATTTATGAAGTATTTTAGCAGGAAGGATACATTGAGATTTCTCATTATTGTAGAGCTTCCACGCAACATGTGGTTTATTATGCAGCTTCCGTGCAACGTGTCGGTTTATCACAGGGGCTCTGTGCAACGTGTGGGTTAATTATAGGGCTTCAATGCAACATGTGGGTTTATCACATTCTTCTATGCAACCGGTGTTTTTATTATAGAACGTCCGTGCAACGTGCTGGTTTATCACAGGGTCTCTGTGCATCATACGGGTTTATTATAGGGCTTCAATGCAACGTGGGGGTTTATCACAGAGGCTCTGTGCAACATGCGGGTGTATCACAGAAGTTCCGTGCAACATGTGGGTTTATCACAGAAGTTCCGTGCAACGTGTGGGTTTATCACAGAACTTCCGTGCAACGTGCTGGTTTATCACAGGGTCTCTGTGCATCATACGGGTTTATTATAGGGCTTCAACGCAACGTGGGGGTTTATCACAGAGGCTCTGTGCAACATGCGGGTGTATCACAAAAGTTCCGTGCAACATGCGGGTGTATCACAAAAGTTCCGTGCAACATGCGGGTGTATCACAGAAGTTCTGTGCAACATGCGGGTATATCACAGAAGCTCCGTGCAACGTGTGGGTTTATCATCACAGAACTTCCGTGCAACGTGTGGGTTTATCATCACAGAAATTCCGTGCAACGTTTGGGTTTATCACAGAACTTCCGTGCAACGTTTGGGTTTATCACAGAACTTCCGTGCAACGTTTGGGTTTATCACAGAACTTCCGTGCAACGTTTGGGTTTATCACAGAACTTCCGTGCAACGTTTGGGTTTATCACAGAACTTCCGTGCAACGTTTGGGTTTATCACAGAACTTCCGTGCAACGTTTGGGTTTATCACAGAACTTCCGTGTAAAGTGGGGATTTATCATAGCGCTTCCGTGCAACGTGTGGGCTTGTTATACAGCTTCCGTGCAACGTGTGGGCTTGATATACAGCTTCCGTGCAACGTGTGGGCTTGTTATACAGCTTCCGTGCAACGTGTGGGCTTGTTATACAGCTTCCGTGCAACGTGTGGGCTTGTTATACAGCTTCCGTGCAACGTGTGGGCTTGTTATACAGCTTCCGTGCAACGTGTGGGCTTGTTATACAGCTTCCGTGCAACGTGTGGGCTTGTTATACAGCTTCCGTGCAACGTGTGGGCTTGTTATACAGCTTCCGTGCAACGTGTGGCTTGTTATACAGCTTCCGTGCAACGTGTGGGCTTGTTATACAGCTTCCGTGCAACGTGTGGGCTTGTTATACAGCTTCCGTGCAACGTGTGGGCTTGTTATCACAGAGCTTTTGTGGGACGTCAATGTCTACGATGGTTATTATAGAAGTTCTGTGCAACATCGGGGTTTACTATGGGGGATTTGTGGAAGGGCTAGGGACGCTTATTATAGAGGTACCATGCGAAATGTAGCTTTAGTAGAGGCCCTGTGCAATGAGTGGCTTTCATATAGAGGTGGCTCCATTCGACGCGTGCCTTTCATATAGAGGTGGCTCCATGCGGCTTTCATATAGAGGCTCCATGCGACATGTGGCTTTCATATAGAGGCTCCATGCGACATGTGGATTTCATACCGAGGCTCCATGCGACGCGTGCCTTTCATATAAAGATGGTTCCATGCGACGCGTGCCTTTCATATAAAGATGGCTCAATTCGACGCATAGCTTTCATATAGAGGGGGCTCCATTCAACGCGTGCCTTTCATATAGAGGGGTCTCCATTCGACGCGTGCCTTTCATATAGAGGGGGCTCCATTCGACGCGTGCCTTTCATATAGAGGGGGCTCCATTCGACGCGTGCCTTTCATATAGAGGGGGCTCCATTCGACGCGTGCCTTTCATATAGAGGGGGCTCCATTCGACGCGTGCCTTTCATATAGAGGGGGCTCCATTCGACGCGTGCCTTTCATATAGAGGGGGCTCCATTCGACGCATGGCTTTCATATAGAGGTGGCTCCATTCGACGCATGGCTTTCATGCAGCAGCTCAGAGTATAAAGTGTTATAAACTTTAGTTTCAGTTTTTTGATGTATTTTCAGACCCCTGTGTGTTATTCCTGAGGTATGTTGTTGTTGTTACTTCTTTTTTATCATTTTATTTAGGGTGCAGACATTGGAGCCTGTGTTTACCTTGGAGGTTCCTCCTCTATCAGGCTTTATTCTGCTAGGGGTCAGCAATCCTCTACCCTCCGCTGTTTTGAACTACATCTCCCATGATGCTCAGCCTCTCATTAGGTTAGCAGATCTTCAAGGGAAACGTAGTTCCAGAACATCTGGAGGGCCGAGGCTGCGGAGGCCTGTACTAGACGCAAGTAGAGAATGTGTGTGTGCAATACAGGGGTCTCTACCAGGGGAGGTCAATGCTCCGCCGCCGCCATGGGATTATGCGGGGGGAAGTGCGTCACAGGCCGGGCTGTGTGTGCCTGTGTCAGGACATGGAGCAGCACGTGACCAGAGCGAAGGCGGGGATTGGCCGGCTCCTGGCAGGCAGTGTGAGCCTCTCCCTCAGCATCCTCCTGCAGCCTGGCCGGGTCCGTGTCCTGCAGCCGCCGGGGGAGCCTCGGTCCCTCCGCCCCACATCCCTCCACCATCACCGGGCACCGAGTCCTGTCCCGCCAGCCCGAGGGAGCCTGGGTCCTGCCCGCTGCCGGAGCGTGAGGAATGAGAGAGTGCCACCATGATGGAAGGTAGGCTTGGCTTCTCCTGCAGCAGCAGCATCCCTGCACAGCCCCCTCATCACCAGGGTCCTCTCTGCATCCCCAATGTGTCCTCTGCTGATTGTACTCCATGATCCTCCTTGACTCCAATATTCACCGCCTCCACGCTCTGCACCTACTACCCTACGGTGCCCTGCCCGCCCCCAAGGTGCCCACCCTGCCCCCACGGTGCCCTGCCCGCCCCCAAGGTGCCCACCCTGCCCCCACGGTGCCCTGCCCGCCCCCAAGGTGCCCACCCTGCCCCACGGTGCCCTGCCCGCCCCCACGGTGCCCTGCCTGCCCCCACGGTGCCCTGCCCGCCCCCAAGGTGCCCACCCTGCCCCCACGGTGCCCTGCCCGCCCCCAAGGTGCCCTGCCCGCCCCCACGGTGCCCTGCCCGCCCATGGTACCCTGCCCGCCCCCACGGTGCCCTGCCTATGGTACCCTGCCCCCACGGTGCCCTGCCTGCCCATGGTACCCTGCCCCCACGGTGCCCTGCCTATGGTACCCTGCCCCCACGGTGCCCTGCCTGCCCATGGTACCCTGCCCCCACGGTGCCCTGCCTATGGTACCCTGCCCCCACGGTGCCCTGCCTGCCCATGGTACCCAGCCCCCTTGTGCCCAGCCTGCTCATGGTACCCTGCCATCTTGTGCCCAGCCTGCTCATGGTACCCTGCCATCGCCCCTTGTGCCCAGCCTCCCCATGGTACCCTGTCCCTATCGCGCCCTGCACCTACTGTTCTGCAGTGCCTAGCATGCCCATGGTACCTGGCCTGCTCACAGCTCTGCACCTACTGCCCCCTTGTGCCCTACCTCCCCACGGTACCCTCTCTGCACACAGAGCACTGCACCTGTCCCATTGGGTCCAGCCTAGTGCCCCGCTGCACCCAGTTCCATACCTGCATCTAATGCCCCATTGTGCACAGTGCTCTACCTACATACACTGCCCCATGGTGCCCTTCCTTCACCTACTGTCTCATTGTGCCTCTGTCGATATTAACCCATTCCCTGCCTATAGATTCTGCCCGTTGGATCTAGTGCCCAGCTGGCAGCTGTCGCCACAACTCCATGCATCGAATCTCAAGCTGCAGTCTCAAAGCCGTAAAAACATTTAATCCACACCACCACATTGAATGTCTCTGCAAAACATCTGGTTCCACCCGACTATCATCTCTGGTCATGTAGAAACTGCAGAGAGGTGACCCATAACACCGCTTGGTATGCCTTACCTGCAGACAGGTAAACACTGACCCCAAACCTGTGTGTCCTGCATCCAGGTGATCCTCTGCTCCCACAAATGCTTCCTGCATCCAGGTAACCAGGAGCCCCTTCAACAGTCAGTGTGGCTGTAACATGTCCTTCATCAGGTGAATGCAGATTTGCAAGAGAGTTCCCTCCTAACCGGGAGCGTCTTAACCTAACCGGGAGCGTCTTAACATAGAGATATATATATATATCTCTCTCTCTCTCTAACACACACTCTCTTCATTTGGAATCAGCCCCCCTCACCATGTCCTCCCTGCAGCCAGTCGACCCTTAGCCCCCTCACCATGTCCTTCCTGCAGCCGGGCGACCCTTAGCTCCCGCACCATGTCCTTCCTGCATCCAAGCGACCCTTAGCCCCCTCACCATGTCCTCCCTGCAGCCAGTCGACCCTTAGCCCCCTCACCATGTCCTTCCTGCAGCCGGGCGACCCTTAGCTCCCGCACCATGTCCTTCCTGCATCCAGGCGACCCTTAGCCCCCTCACCATGTCCTTCCTGCAGCCGGGCGACCCTGAGCTCCCGCACCATGTCCTCCCTGCAGCCGGGCGACCCTTAGCTCCCGCACCATGTCCTCCCTGCAGCCGGGCGACCCTTAGCTCCCGCACCATGTCCTCCCTGCAGCCGGGCGACCCTTAGCTCCCGCACCATGTCCTCCCTGCAGCCGGGCGACCCTTAGCTCCCGCACCATGTCCTCCCTGCAGCCGGGCGACCCTTAGCTCCCGCACCATGTCCTCCCTGCAGCCGGGCGACCCTTAGCTCCCGCACCATGTCCTCCCTGCAGCCGGGCGACCCTTAGCTCCCGCACCATGTCCTCCCTGCAGCCGGGCGACCCTTAGCTCCCGCACCATGTCCTCCCTGCAGCCGGGCGACCCTTAGCTCCCGCACCATGTCCTCCCTGCAGCCGGGCGACCCTTAGCTCCCGCACCATGTCCTCCCTGCAGCCGGGCGACCCTTAGCTCCCGCACCATGTCCTCCCTGCAGCCGGGCGACCCTTAGCTCCCGCACCATGTCCTCCCTGCAGCCGGGCGACCCTTAGCTCCCGCACCATGTCCTCCCTGCAGCCGGGCGACCCTTAGCTCCCGCACCATGTCTCCCTGCAGCCGGGCGACCCTTAGCTCCCGCACCATGTCCTCCTGCAGCCGGGCGACCTTAGCTCCCGCACCATGTCCTCCCTGCAGCGGGCGACCCTTAGCTCCCGCACCATGTCCTCCCTGCAGCCGGCGACCCTTAGCTCCCGCACCATGTCCTCCTGCAGCCGGGCGACCCTTAGCTCCCGCACCATGTCCTCCCTGCAGCCGGGCGACCCTTAGCTCCCGCACCATGTCCTCCTGCAGCCGGGCGACCCTTAGCTCCCGCAGCATGTCCTCCCTGCAGCCGGGCGACCCTTAGCTCCCGCACCATGTCCTCCCTGCAGCCGGGCGACCCTTAGCTCCCGCACCATGTCCTCCCTGCAGCCGGGCGACCCTGAGCTCCCGCACCATGTCCTCCCTGCAGCCGGGCGACCCTTAGCTCCCGCACCATGTCCTCCCTGCAGCCGGGCGACCCTTAGCTCCCGCACCATGTCCTCCCTGCAGCCGGGCGACCCTTAGCTCCCGCAGCATGTCCTCCCTGCAGCCGGGCGACCCTTAGCTCCCGCACCATGTCCTCCCTGCAGCCGGGCGACCCTGAGCTCCCGCACCATGTCCTCCCTGCAGCCGGGCAACCCTGAGCTCCTGCAGCCGGGCGACCCTGAGCTCCTGCATCATGTACTCCTTGCAGTCAGGAGACACTCACCTGCAGCCAGGTGACCCTTAGCTCCTGCACCCTGTCCTTCCTACAGTCAGGTGACCCTACCCTTCCACATACATTATGTCTCACCTGCAGCCAGGTACCTCTTGGCTCTTTCTCCATGTCCTACCAGAATAGTGTTGCCAGGTTGTGAATCTGTTTCCTGGACATACAGTATATAATTTATTCATGTGATGGGAAGTGCAAAAAAATCCTTCATTATGTTAACCCTTAATTTGCTGCAGAATCGGAGGAATCCAGGTAAAGTGACCTGACTAGGTAACGGATCTTCCTCTTGCAGCATAATACAGACTGTGGGGCAGCAGCTTCCCTTTTCTGTCCCTCTCCGTGAATTAATCATGTCCAGGGAAAACATGGACAACCTGGTGACCTTTATCTCCCTCGGCTTATTCTACCTGTTACAGGTAACTCCTAAAACCGCCCATTCCTGATTATAATTGGCTGTTCGTGGCTCCTGAGCAGGTTGACTGCTGCAAGACATGTAGCTCACCTCTGGGCCTTTAAAAGAGTTTCTCAGGTATACACGCCCTATACATACCCCCCCCCACTCCAAATCCAGAGTGTGCACCTGGTCAGTCTAAGTGCTGCCTTCAATACCCACAATGCAATGCATTGTATCTTGCGGCATAGGTGAGAGTGATGTTTTGTTTCTCTCACTGGTTTACATTATTTTTCTCACTGTATATGTTGCACGTGGTGTGACTCTCGATCAGTAGCTTTGGAAGCCGGTGTTGTCGGTCTTTACGCAGTCACCTACTGGTTAACGGGTTATTTGGAGGAGGATCACAAACTTTAGCTCAAAATCGCAAACACTCTCTTCTTCTTGAATTTTATATAGGTTTATTGCTGTCACTTTTTGTCTGGGTGACGGAGATGAGGGGGGGGGGGGTCGCCATATCCTCTTCTTTTTTTTCCCTTTCCTGTTCACGTATAATTTATTCCTGCTGATGGGCCATACATGAAAAATGTCACCCCCGCAGCATGTAGAATCCATACGATGCAGGTAAGAGATCAACAAGGAATCTCGCTAGATCTGCCTTGATTTTCTTCCTGGAGCATATGAATTATACATGTGGCAGGGCAGCACTTTCCCCTGTGCTTCCTCTCAGCATGTAATGGTGTGACCAGGAAAACCTGTCTGACATTGCAACCCTAGATCTGTCAGTTTTTTTAATCCTGCAGGTAGAGAGGCGCACGTTGGGTTTTGCCAGATCCTCCATGGTTTTCCTGTACGCGTATACTTTATTCATGCTGATGGCTGGTACAGAAAAATGCAGCCATGCAGTATGTAGAATTCATATGCCGCAGGGAACAAATCAAAGGGAAATCCCAGTTGAAACGATTAGTATTGGAATTCTTTCAACATTGTAACTATTCATACCACTGGGCACTACCCTTCATGTGCTCTCCCTCTAGCGTTGCCAGTTTGGCCTAGGTTTCCTGGACACATATAGTTTATTCATGCTGATAGGCAGCGTATGAAGAATGTAACCCTGCAATATGTATGATCCATACGCTGCAAATGAGGAATCCCAGGTGACCTGCTTTGACTGGGTATCAGAGTTCACCCCCCTGCAGCATATAAATAAACATGTTACAGGGCCGATCCTTCCCTGACCTATCCCTATGAATGAAATTGTAATATGTGTCCAGGAAAACCTAGTAACTTGCAACCCTGGAGCACTGTTAAATTGACCATATACACACACGGTCTCATGTGCCCAGACTAAGGTGCCAGATCAGCCATGGGTTTCCTGGACACGTATTATTAATTCATACAGAGGGAGAGCTCAGGGAAGGATTGGCCCTGTAACATGTATAGTTTATATGCTGCATTTGGACAATCAGTTGCTTAGTCAAGGCAGGCAACCTGGGATTCCTCTTTTATGTGATGCAGGGTGGCATTCTTCATGCGCTGCCCATCAGCATGAATGTTTTGTGTCCAGGAAAACATGGCCGATCTGGCAACCCTAGCCTGGACTCACGCGCAGGTTGGTGATCAGCGAGTTAAACTTGGTAAAAGTTAACTAAAAGCACGTGCCGCTACTGCCTATTTAAGGATATAAATCATTGAGCGGAGCGCTGTTTAATAAATTATGACGAGCAGAGACCGTAACACGTGCTCTGCAAAAAGCTGATCGCTGTATATAGACAGCAGGGGGTTAAATGAGTCAGAACCTTGGGAAGTGTGTGACAGTTACAGTGTATCCCTCCTCTGCACTACATTCCAGCCTGCTGCAGTTTAACCCTTCAGGAACATCGCAGAGACTTGATGGGATTAAATCGCTTTAGCCTGGGTTTTTTTGTGCTGAAAGAGCTTAAAATAGGTCTGATGTTGTATTTTATTGAATGTTTACGCTATGTGTGTGTCAGCAGACCCCCCCCTTCCTATTTATGTGTGTCTGCGACTTGATGTTCACACAGAACAGATCCGCACATATGTCTAGACCAGCTGTGAACCACGTTTCGGATAATGGGCATCACATCCCTCGGAAATTAGATTTTTTTTTTCTGTTCTTGTGGTTCGCCATGGTCATGCTTTTTTTTTTTTTTTTTTTTCTATCGTCAATGAATTTGACTATGGCCAATAGGAAGGCAAGTTGTCATCAGACCTTGACATCGCAGCTTCCCGTGGACCCAAGTCAGCAGCCATCTTTACTGACGTTTTTATTCCATCCTGCGAATTAAACGGCAAAGTTACTTTTAAATACAGACGGTGAGCGCGCGCGGAGCGATGCAGAGTTCTGTATACACCGATCCTGTCAAAAATAAATCGGCGGAAAAGTATCGGACGTCTTCCACCGGCTTCCTGTAATCAGCTTTGTAACACTGTGCTGTGTGCGTGATTGAAGCTGAATTAAGGGGGGGTTTAAGTCCTTTTTATACTGTGCTGTGCCGGGTTTTATTCAGCGATGTGCCGAGATATTATTATTTGCTCTCTATATACAAACAGACTGATCTCTAAAATGCAATAAACCTGCATTAACGGAGCGATGCGGGTGACGAGCTGCAACGTTTGTATTTAGTTATTGCTGATTTATGACCAGATATTCATAATTCCGCTAATGCTGTTTAGGAAGCCAGATCCCGTCAACGCAATCCCTTTTTGAAATTTTGCTGCAAATACATTGTTTTTTTTTTGTTTTTTTTAAATTTTATTTTAAATGTTATTTTATTTTTTTACGGTTTATATATAATTTTCTGTGACCTTTTTTTTAAAAAATTTTATTTTGCAAGTTTTTTTTTTAATTGTCACATTGAAGTTTTTCCATTCATTATGAAAACTATAAAAGGGGGGGGGGAATATCCACCCCCCCCCGACTATGGGTGGTTTTATAATAATTAATGAAAATTAGGCTCCGATGCAAACGGAAACCAATACATTCTTCTTTCTAATTTCTTTACACACAACTGTAGTATTTCTTACCTGTGGAATTTGGGGAGAGGAACATGAAGTGTTTAAAAAGAAAAGTATGCACTTTTATTAATTTCGGCCTCCGTGGTAGAGGCAGGCAGTGATTTATATATATTTTTTTTTTCCCCCAGATAAATTATATTTTATAGGATATATTTGGGTTTCCAAACAGAATATATAACTTGCACCCTTCTCTCCAGGGCATCCCGAGTACCTTTTTTTTAAAATAGATGCTCCAGGCTAAAAGTGACCTGATTTTTATTTTTTATTTATTTATTTATTTATTTTTCCCCGCTCAATGCATTTTACTAAATGTTTGTCAAAATTATATCTGATTTAAGTGCTGAGTACATATTTTTTAGGAATCTAGGAAACCTTTTCTACATGTACTCTTGTAGAACAATCCAGAAGTTTAATTTTCTACTAATATGTGGTTACCCAGCCCAGGGTACATAAAGATATTTAAAAAAAACAAAATTACGGCTTGTAGCTATGGTTTTTCTGTGAATTTATCATTTCGGAAGTGACCCCATGCGGACCAGGAAGCGACTGGAAACTCCTGGCTAATCCCAGGTCCTCCTATTAATATAATTCTGACCATACGGCATACACGTGTATCCAGACAGAACGACTTTGTCAGTCGACCCGCGCCATCTCCCTTTGCCTTTCTGAGGTTCCGCATGCATTGTAGCCAATTGCCAGGGGGTGGCACCCCCCGACGCCCATGCCTTTTAGCCTAGAGCAGGGTTCAGCAAGCTTGGGCCTCCCAGTTGTTTTGGTACTACAATTCCCTTGAGTCTGTACTAATCTTATGAGTGCCTGAGCATCATGGGAAATGTAGTTCCAAAATGTCTGGAGGGCCAAGGTTGCAGACCTCTGGCATTACGTGGTCTTTTTTTAAGGTGCACATACAGCAGTCATTGGAGAAGTAACAGGAGGAATGTGTGAATGAGCATCTCTTCCCGCTCTTTATCTTTTAAACTCCCTGTTTTACTGCACATTGTTAATGATAAAACTACTTGGATAATCGCTCGGTTGTATCGTTTTTAGTCGTGTAGCCTCACGTGATTTCCGTATTGTAGTAAAAAAAAAAGGCCCTGCAGAAAACAAACATTTAATGAAAAACTTTAAATTTCCAAGAAGCTAAAAAACTCCCAATGAAATCTGCGTGATATATATATATATATATATCTATCCTTCCTGGGTGCAGATTGCTCTGTAACTCTTTAAATTGGGGCCCAAAGCACTAATTAACAATGAAAATAATCGATTAATACCATTAGTTGACAACTAATCGGCTGTCGATTTAATCGATGTGCACACCCTGTTTAGAGTCAGACGGAGTTCAACATTATAACCACTTATTCTGCTTTGGAGCTAAATGGAGAAGATGCGCCGCTGCTTTACACGGTGTGATTTTTGTTCTAGGGATATGTCAGACATAACCAGTTTGGTTTTATTTAGTTTACATTTGCAGAAGCGCTATAACCCAAACCCTGCGATACTGTCACTGGGTATGGGCGCTATAACACAAACCCTGCGATACTGTCACTGGGTATGGGCGCTATATTACAAACCCTACGATACTGTCACTGGGTATGGGCGCTATAACCCAAACCCTGGGATACTGTCACTGGGTATGGGCGCTATATTACAAACCCTGCAATACTGTCACTGGGTATGGGCGCTATATTACAAACCCTGCAATACTGTCACTGGGTATGGGCGCTATAACCCAAACCCTGCAATACTGTCACTGGGTATGGGCGCTATAACACAAACCCTGCAATACTGTCACTGGGTATGGGCCCTATAACACAAACCATGCGATCCTGTCACTGGGTATGGGCCCTATAACACAAACCATGCGATCCTGTCACTGGGTATGGGCCCTATAACACAAACCATGCGATCCTGTCACTGGGTATGGGCCCTATAACACAAACCATGCTATCCTGTCACTGGGTATGGGCGCTATAACACAAACCATGCTATCCTGTCACTGGGTATGGGCGCTATAACACAAACCCTGCGATACTGTCACTGGGTATGGGCACTGTACCACTGGTGTTTTATCCTTATTTGAAGCCGGAGTCCTCTGTCACCACTCAACCTGCCCTTCACCCTTTCTTTGGTCTGGAGTTGCCACGCTCTCCCTTTCGGTCCCTTCCCACAATCTGGTCCAGCCTTTTGCCCAATCCCACTCCCTCCCCCTCACACTCGGGTCAAGTCCCGTCAACGAACTCTTTCACTTCCTCTTCGTTTGTGGAGAAAGAAGACAAGGGCTTAAACTGCATATGCAGCAACAATCCATCACTCTGACCAGGTGCTCGTGTACCTTGTGCGTGAAACATGTAATTTGCATATGTACGTACAAACGTTATGTTCACTGCGCAAATTGCTTACGAAAAAAAGCAGAGGGGGGCAGGGGTTTAATTCTTTTTTTCATAATGTTCCTTTTTAAGGAAATAAAAATTGTTTATCTAATGAATCGCTTAATCGGCCAACTAATCGATTTTTATAAAAATAATCGTTAGTTGCAGCCCTACTTTTAAATTGATGTCTCTGGGGAACTATGAGTTGTATTTAAAAGAAATATATATATATCAGACGCTGGATTATTATTATTCTTTATTTATAAAGCGCCAGCATATTCCGCAGCGCTGTACAATAAACACAGTATAGACAGGGTTACAATACATTGAACAACATTTGACAAACAGTACAGGAGGAGATGAGGGCCCTATTCCCGTAGGAACTCACAACCTGGGAGGGTTGGGGTTGGAAACAGGAGGAGAGGACTGTAAGGTGAGAGTGATTGATGGTTGCGTCAGTGAGTTGGGTGGTAGGCTTCCCTAAATAGGAACGTTTTAAGGGAGCGTTTGAAGGAAGAGAAGTTAGGGGAAAGTCTGACAGTACGAGGGAGAGCGTTCCAGAGAGTGGGGGCTGCGCGTGAGAAATCCTGCAGTCTATCATGGGAAGAGGTGATGCGGGGAGAAGCTAGGCGCAGGTCACTGCAAAAAAGTGAGAAATTGGAGACTTCATTTGCATGTCCTTCCCAGAGTTCCTTGCTGCATATGGGGATTTTAGCACATGAGCTCTGTGGGCAAAGCAGTTGTCTGAATTGCTGGGATGTGTAAATGTCTACTACAAAACATTAATATACTATATATTAGAATTATTATTCCCCCCCCCCTCGTTTATACCAGAAATAACCAGGATGTAAAAATAGCAGAGCCAGTGGATACGTTTCAGGTTCAGCCGTTTAGATCTTCTGTGTCATCAGGAATCCTGTTTCCATAAATATCTTTAAAACCATAGCTTAGATTGACATAACATGTAGCCAGCGGTATAAACAATGTTTAGCAGATAGATCTTCCCATGGTAAATCTGTCTGGGAGTTTTTAGAGAGGCGGCTGCCATCTTGGAATGACATCACAATTTCCTAACATTCAGTAGCGGCAACGCAGGGGTCAGCAGCCTTGGTCCTCCAGGTGTTTTGGAACTATTTCTCCCTTGGGAGAAATCATGGGAGATGTAGTTCCACAAAATCTGGAGGGGCAAGGTTGCTGAACCTGCCAGTAAAGGGGGAAGAGGGGTGTAATAAAGTAAACCCAAACGCTTCAGTGAGTTTGTGGTCCGCCAATCGGAATCAGGGATTTGCAGTGCTCACCTGTGCAGGAAGCTATTTTATTTATTTTTTAATAAAAATAAATAAATAAAATATATTTTATTTATTTATTCCATGACGGCACAAATAAAATATTTCGCTGTTAGAGTATCATCAGCAAGGAGGAGGGGAAAATAAATAAATATATTATTAAATAAATTGTGTGTGTGTGATATACAGTTGTGTTCAAAATTATTCAACCCCCAATGCTGTAAAGGGTTTTAGGGAATTTAGTGACATTTGTAATTGTATTCAGAATGAAATCCTACAAGGACTTTTTAAAGAACCATATGCAACTAAAATGACATCAATTGGTTTTGTAATACAGTAGTAAATGTTTCTTTTGTGAATTCTTCATTGACACAATTATTCAACCCCTTAAAGACTACCACTCTGAAGAACAGAGGTTCATTCAAGTGTTTTCAATCAGGTATTGAAAACACCTGTGGATGTCACGGAGCAGCAATAAAGCATAATAAGCACCAATTAGGCAGCTTTAAAATGACTGTGATACTCAGCTCCTCCTAGACATTTACTGGTGTGGTTACAAACATGGTGAAGTCAAGAGAATGGTCCAGGAAGACAAGAGAAGAGGTGATTACTCTTCACAGGAAGGGCAATGGCTATAAGAAGATTGCAAAGATGTTAAACATACCAAGAGAGACTATAGGAAGCATCATTCGCAAATTCAAGGCAAAGGGCACTGTTGAAACGCTACCTGGTCGTGGCAGAAAGAAGATGCTGACTTCGACTGCTGTGCGCTACCTGAAGCGTAGAGTGGAGAAAAGTCCCTGTGTGACTGCTGAGGAACTGAGAAAAGATTTGTCAGATGTGGTTACTGAAGTTTCAGCTGAGACAATACGGCGCACACTGCGTAATGAAGGCCTCCATGCCAGAACTCCCAGGCGCACCCCCTTGCTGTCTCCAAAGAATAAGAAGAGTCGACTGCAGTATGCCAAAAGTCATGTGGACAAACCACAGAAGTTTTGGGATAGTGTTCTGTGGACTGATGAAACAAAATTAGAACTGTTTGGGCCCATGGATCAACGCTATGTTTGGAGGAGGAAGAACAAGGCCTATGAAGAAAAGAACACCTTGCCTACTGTGAAGCATGGCGGGGGGTCAATCATGCTTTGGGGCGGTTTTGCTTCTGCAGGTACAGGGAAGCTTCAGCGTGTGCAAGGTACCATGAATTCTCTTCAGTACCAGGAGATATTGGATGACAATGTGATGCAGTCCGTCACAAACCTGAGGCTTGGGAGATGTTGGACCTTTCAAAAGGACAATGATCCCAAGCATACCTCCAAGTCCACTAGAGGATGGTTGCAGATTAAAGGCTGGAACATTTTGGAGTGGCCATCGCAGTCACCTGACTTAAATCCGATTGAGAACCTCTGGTGGGACTTAAAGAAAGCAGGTGCAGTGCGCAAGCCTAAGAATGTGACTGAACTGGAGGCTTTTGCCCATGACGAATGGGCGAAGATACCCGTAGATCGCTGCAAGACACTTGTGTCAAGCTATGCTTCACGTTTAAAAGCTGTTATATCTGTAAAAGGATGTTGTACTAAGATTGAATGTCACTTGGGGGTTGAATAAAACTGATAATGATGTGAGCACAGAAAAGACATTTGTGGTTATTTCATTATAAATGTTATGTTATATTTGTCTGACCTACACGTGCCTCTTTGATTTAATTGTAAGCAAGATGACTGAATGATCAAAATCAATGTCAAACTGGCCAAAACACTCAATTTCAGTGGGGGATGAATAATTTTGAACACAACTGTATGTATGTATATATATATATATCAAATATTTTTTTTCTCTCCTCTTCGCTGATGCTGTGTAACAGCGAAATATTTTATTTGTGCCGTCACGGGGAAAAAACTGAATTTAAAAAATGAGCAGTGCAACACAATAAGGTTTATGAATGGTGCTTGGTGCACACGGTGGATATTGCCGATAATTGTCCATTCATGACATTATCTTGTTTTAATGGCGTTATGACCCGAATTCTGGGCCCAGGTAGATAGAAGTGCGTCGAGGGATACTCCTGGGGGCCTGGCCACGTTTACGCATTGCAGGGTGTGTTTGTTGACTAAAGACTCAGAGTCCAGATTCCAAAAGTTTTATAGTTTCTTATCTAATGTGACTCGCTGCACAATAATGTATCTCTTATTACCAAGTTACGGTTTTCGTTTCATTTTTTTCCCCCTTTAATTTTCAGTTTCTATTTGCAGCCCCCTTTCCCCTGAATCACTTCAGACTTAGAGTATCCTTTCAAGGCTAAAACTGTTGTGCGAGAAATAGGGATAAGCCATAACCCATCCTGCCCCCCCCCCCGAGCCTGTTTTAACTCTTTTAGATTATTTTTATACTTGTTTTCCTGCTGCCTCTGTACTGGTCGGATGGGACATGCTGCGGCTTCCTGTAAGCTGCAGCATGTCATGTGACCATGGGGAAGCAGCCAATCCAGTGGCTCTAAATGCAGAGCGCATTGAGAGCCATTGGCGGGAGCAGGTTGATAAAGATCCAAAAGCCCCATAACCAGAGCAGGACTAAGCTCCTGTACTTAGAATGAACCAGTCACTTGGGAATCTCCGCTGGAAGGAGAAGAGGAGTGAAGACACTCTGACCTCTCAAAGTTACGTTGTGACCCCGGTGCCTAGAGTGGCTATTAAAGATGCTGTGTGCAGGGACCAGGATATAGGAAATGTAAACCTCGTTGGCCATCCCTTGGTGGGCGTGGATGTGAGAGCAGACCATACTTTGAAGGACATGGAGAACAAACAGTTCTGGTGTCCTTCGTCACAAAGCAGAATCCTGCAAGATCACATTCATGCAATCTCACTGACCATAATCCATCTCCATCAGCAGCATCAAGGTCAAACATTGCTGTGGAATGCTCCAAGTCTGGTATTAACCTGTAAATACTTTGTTACCTACATTTGAATAAAAGCGGTTTTCTTTTAGATACACTAAGACATACATTCTGCAGCTATAGGCGGCAACAGGAGCGTATTTGTGGTTAGACCTCAATGACCTCTATCACTTATTCTTCCACGCTCTTATATTGTAGTTGCTATGTACTGACACATGTTTGTTTTTATTAATGGTATTTATACTTTATCTCAAGTACTAGAGCCTCGTGGAATTGCCTCTTATCGCCGATGTAGTAAATGAAAGCATAACGTCAGTAAACATGGACAGAATCTCCGCTTTCTGTTCCGCTTCATAAAATTTAAAGGGACACTCTTGGTCAGGGATCTCGGACTCTGCCTCCCGGATGTTGATCACCTACAATTCCCAGAATTCCTTAGAATGCAATAAATGGTCAGAAAATCATGGGAAGTTTAATTCAGAATCCTCTGTGGAGCTAGAGTTTGATATTCCTGCTTTAGACCTTGTGATCATTCGATGTAAACGGAGTGTCTGGCCGGCCCCTCTTTTATATATTGTTGCAATAAGTAACAATAAATAATTACTGTAAATAGTCTGCAACAAAAATAGCAATATATAGAGGCCCACACTGAGCTATAATCTCGTCTTCATAGAGGGCCCAGAATATATAGCGCTTATCCCATTAACAATATGTTGTACATGATGGTCTTCAATGTACCTTCCTTAACAAGGTGAAGACGGTGTCAGGAAACCAGTACACTACCAACGTTTCGGCTCGTGGGCCTTTTCCCTTGAACTCAATATCGTTTATGAGATAAGCACTGTATAAATTTTTTATTTATTATATATATTATGGGCCCTGTATGAATACTAGAGTGTAGCTCCATGTGGATCTCTATATATGTTGCTATTTTTGTTGCAGACTCTATTTACAGTAATCATATTCTTTATTTATTGTTGCTTATTATAACAAGTTACTTATTGCATCTATTCTGGGTGAATATTTTGATTTATTGCTGTTCATTATGACACCTCTTTGGATATGCATGTCTTTCCAAGTATTCTCATATACATTGCTTTTCTATATTGGATAAAATAAAATATTTTTTTTAATTTTTTTTTTTTTTTAGTAATTACATTTTTGGGTGTGCGTCTCTTCGCTTTTTGAAAGGAAGCATTATAGTAATTTTATCCTTTCCAACTACGGCTCTGTGCGCCTTCTCGTTTTGGATCATTGGGGGGGGGATAAGTGTCTTTGCGTGCCGAGAGGGGGACTGAGATCAGCTTACAGAGTGATCGCGGAAGACCGCTCTATTGTAGAATACAAAAGTATTACCTTCTCGTTTATCCAGCCAAAAAGGTACAAAACAAAATGTTTCTGGGCTTGATTTTCAGTGGAGCTGCCGACCGTATGAGAGAGAACCTTTTTTATTACACCAAACCTTTACACTTGCTTTATTTTGTATTGGAGGTGCAAATGTAGGCGGAGATGGTGAGTTCAAGTATAGTGCGGCTCAGTGGCCAAATAAGAAGGAAAAAATACATCTGTAAGATCATTGGGCACCTTTTTAGGTTTCAAAATATTTATTTATTATCTCCTGGTTCCTCTAAAGATGAGGGGGCGCAATCCGCAGCCTCCCCTAGCCGTAAAGCGAATGTGCATGGAGAACAAATGGTCTTTCCATTGCACACAGTGATCCCCATCGAGCCGCCAATGCTCTATTATAGAATGGCACGCGCCAAATTTATCTCTGCTGAGCAACAGCACCAGCGAGCCTGAATAGGCTCCGTTATTTGGCAAGGCTTTTTAGGCATTCCTAGCATGGGGATTCAGTATGGAAGAATATGTTTCAGGTACAATTAATCACTAGAAGAATCTCATTCAGTCCCATAGTATAGATCAGCACCTCGGCCAGCTCCAGCCACGCATAGTATTAGATCAGCACCTCGGCCAGCTCCAGCCACGCATAGTATTAGATCAGCACCTCGGCTGGCTCCAGCCACGCATAGTATAAGATCAGCACCTCGGCCGGCTCCAGCCACGCATAGTATTAGATCAGCACCTCGGCCGGCTCCAGCCACGCATAGTATAAGATCAGCACCTCGGCCGGCTCCAGCCACGCATAGTATTAGATCAGCACCTCGGCCAGCTCCAGCCCCGCATAGTATAGATCAGCTCCAGCCACGCATAGTATAAGATCAGCACCTCGGCCGGCTCCAGCCACTCATAGTATAAGATCAGCACCTCGGCCGGCTCCAGCCACGCATAGTATTAGATCAGCACCTCGGCCAGCTCCAGCCCCGCATAGTATAGATCAGCTCCAGCCCCGCATAGTATAGATCAGCTCCAGCCACGCATAGTATAAGATCAGCACCTCGGCCGGCTCCAGCCACTCATAGTATAAGATCAGCACCTCGGCCGGCTCCAGCCACGCATAGTATTAGATCAGCACCTCGGCCAGCTCCAGCCCCGCATAGTATAGATCAGCTCCAGCCCCGCATAGTATTAGATCAGCTCCAGCCACGCATAGTATAAGATCAGCACCTCGGCCGGCTCCAGCCACGCATAGTATAAGATCAGCACCTCGGCCGGCTCCAGCCACGCATAGTATAGATCAGCACCTCGGCCGGCTCCAGCCACGCATAGTATTAGATCAGCACCTCGGCTGGCTCCAGCCACGCATAGTATTAGATCAGCACCTCGGCCGGCTCCAGCCACGCATAGTATTAGATCAGCACCTCGGCCGGCTCCAGCCACGCATAGTATAAGATCAGCACCTCGGCCGGCTCCAGCCACTCATAGTATAAGATCAGCACCTCGGCCGGCTCCAGCCACGCATAGTATTAGATCAGCACCTCGGCCAGCTCCAGCCCCGCATAGTATAGATCAGCTCCAGCCCCGCATAGTATTAGATCAGCTCCAGCCACGCATAGTATAAGATCAGCACCTCGGCCGGCTCCAGCCACTCATAGTATAAGATCAGCACCTCGGCCGGCTCCAGCCACGCATAGTATTAGATCAGCACCTCGGCCAGCTCCAGCCCCGCATAGTATTAGATCAGCTCCAGCCACGCATAGTATAAGATCAGCACCTCGGCCAGCACCAGCCATGGCAGTTCACATGGATCTCTACTAATCACAAGGCAAACCCAGGTGTGAGATTCTTTTCTTTCTCTAAATGGGACCTTCTCTATGCTGATACTGAGATATATATATTATACACTGCCTGCCCAACAAAAAGTCACACGCTGTAATATTTGGTTGTCTCGCCTTTTGCGGTGATCGCGTCACGCATTCCCCGCGGCGTCGTGTCGATAAGCTCATGCGATGTCCCAGCATTTATTTGTGGTCAAGCTCTTGTTTTGATGATGGGAGAGTCGCGGCGCTGCGTAAAGTCTTCTCCAGCACATTATCCCAAAGATTAACCTCAATGGGGTTAAGGTCTGGACTGGCTCCCAAGAGCGCCGACACATTTGGTAACTGTTTTTAACTTTTGACATTTTAATAAAATTGTAATTTTCATTTTTGGAGTGCGGCCACTCTTTGGACTTTGTATAGTTTCTTGCGCCTTGCACCGTTTTTTGGAAGGAGTTGCTGGTATCCTGTGTGTATGTGTGTATATATATATATCTCTCACGCATACATACAGTAATCCTGTCATGACAGACTTGCATGGAAAAACATGAAATGTCTGTAAAATCCTAAATACCATAGGCCGTAAACTGTATGTGCGTGCCAATCTGGCATATCTTCATGAAAACACGGAATTTGCGACGTGTGCGGCCTGTCACGTAGGTCTGTCAATCTATGCGCGTGCTCCGTTTTCTCCTTGTTCTCCCAGAGTTGATTTCCTAAATCCCAGACTGGATCCTGATCTCTTTTTTTGCAAATTTTACAGCTGGAGGATTGCGGTAGGATGGCATTTTGTGTTTGAAATCACCATGGCGACGCTTCAAGGTTGTATCTTTTGTTTTGTTTAACCTATAGATTATTCTTCCTGCATTGAAAGGATTTGTATGACGCGCTCCGTGCTGAAAATTCATCCTAATCGCGTCCCCTCCTAGAGAAGATACAGACCTGCCAAATGCCTGAAGAGGGGGCACTTGTACTTTTGGGGGATTCGCTGGAGGGGGCGGGACACTTACCTATGCAGACTTAGGCCGGGGGCACACTAGGCGTTAACGTTGGCGCACTAACGTGCGTTAAAAATGACGGAAGAGATGGTAGACGCCAGACGATGCGTTAATTTTGACGCACGTCGTAAAAACTGTATTTTTGAGCTGGGGAAAAAAAAGCTGGGCTGGAAGACAAAGAAATTTTAATAAAGTTGAAAATAAAGTGTGTTGAAAAAAAAAATAAGCGTTTTGTGGTGAGGTGTTTGTTGGAAGATGCTTTTGCCTTTTTATCCTTCTCTTTATAGTCCACGTGTGCGGTGTCCCACAACACGGGGTGCTCTTGCACGGCTGCAATGAGTAGCTCCACATCCATGTTATAATAAAGTGTGGGGGGAACCAACAGCAGCACTTCGAAATCAGCCACACAGGCCAGCCTTTTTCACACTTGTCTCCCGCTGTCACAGCTGCTAGTGCGCAGGTGCGTTCATTTGACGTTCGCCCTCTCCCGTTGTGCGCATGCGCAATGTATTTGACGCGCCAACGTCGCGTCCATCCTAGCGCACAAGCAAGGTGTTTCCACGACGGACTGCCCTCAGCGCGCGTTATGCGTAGCGCGCGGTAAGCGTGTGTTCTGCTCTATTGGCGTTAATTATATGCTGTGACGCATGCCGGTAACGCGCGTTAGTGTGCAAATGTTAACGTCTAGTGTGCCCCCGGCCTTAAGCGACATCGTGATCCATCGAACATTTGCGTCAATAATGAAACATAATTTTTAGACCCAAGTGTCTTAATTATACCGTGCGATTTCTAATGACATTTCTAGTCTCTACAGATGTTTCGAAACTACATCTCCCACAATGCTTAGCCATCCTCGTGAATGGCTGAGCATCAAGGTAGATGTAGTTCCAAAACATCTGACGCTGCTGACACCTGTTCTAGAGTGACTCGTTGCTTTGCAACTCTGTTATACAACCGCACACCCTGAATACATGAAGGAGCCCCTAAAACGACACCCACACACCCTGAATATATGGAGGAGCCCCTAAAATGACACCCACACACCCTGAATATATGGAGGAGCCCCTAAAATGACACCCACACACCCTGAATATATGGAGGAGCCCCTAAAATGACACCCACACACCCTGAATATATGGAAGAGCCCTTAAAAACACACCTGCATACCCTGAATATATGGAGGAGCCCCTAAAAAGACACCCGTACACCCTGAATATATGGAGGAACCCCTAAAACGACACCCACACACCCTGAATATATGGAGGAGCCCCTAAAATGACACCCACACACCCTGAATATATGGAAGAGCCCCTAAAAACACACCTGCATACCCTGAATATATGGAGGAGCCCCTAAAAAGACACCCGCACACCCTGAATATATGGAGGAGCCCCTAAAAAGACACCCACACACCCTGAATATATGGAGGAGCCCCTAAAACGATACCCACACACCCTGAATATATGGAGGAGCCCCTAAAATGACACCCACACACCCTGAATATATGGAAGAGCCCCTAAAAACACACCCGCACACCCTGAATATATGGAGGAGCCCCTAAAAAGACACCCACACACCCTGAATATATGGAGGAGCCCCTAAAAAGACACCCGCACACCCTGAATATATGGAGGAGCCCCTAAAAAGACACCCACACACCCTGAATATATGGAGGAGTCCATTGAAAACAAATTCTAGAAATTGGGACAGAACAGAGGGATTTGGACCAAATAAGGACTGTCTGTCTTAATTAGGAACACTCGGGATGAATGGTTTTGGATCCCCTCCCCCTTATGAGAAACATTAGAGAAGTCCCGTTATTGAATGTTCTGATCTAGTTCCTCAATGCTTGAAATCAGATCATTTCAAGTTGTCATATGGCATGAATATTTTTATTCTGTTGTAAATCGTGCATTTTTTAGCAGGTGACGTTGCTATGAGTGTGTTTCCTGCAAGGCACGGTCTTCCCGCGCTTGATTATTGTGTCATTTAGTGCAGTGTAAGTGGCCGGGATGAGATCACCCTTCAAAATAGAATATGTTGCTGGTGCAGCGCTGTAACTCCCATTACCAGCAGCGATCAGTGACGCCGTGTAGCTTTGCAACGCAGTAAATTTATGCTCTTACCGTGAAGCGCCCAAATTCCTAATTTGAGATGTGTAGCTTCTTTTTGTGTATGGACAGCACTGAGCCGTATGCACAAACCTCGCAGGGTCCATAATATTAAAATAAGTATTTTTTTGTTGCAAAAAGCAATGTTTTATTAGAAGAATGCAGAAATATACACAAATAAGTCACTGGAATAGCTTCGCCGGTCAGTGTGAAACAGTCGGTGGGCGAGCCGGTCGTGTGCTGATAAAGGGGTACACAGCTATAGGGGAATCATTTATCAATATTATTAATGCCAATTATTTGACAGTTTCCTTTTCGTGATGGAATGTTGGGTGTTGTTCTGTGGAAATGTTAGATTGCGATTGGCTGCTGAGATCAAAAAAAAAATGTCAGTCCCTCCAGGAGTCAAGACGAGCAGGACTGCGTTTGGGAACGCAGTTCCGCCACTATTTTTGCAGGGGGTAGTTGGGAACGGAGTTCCCATTGGTCCCACACACACACGATAAAGTTTATATCCAGATGTTCAGTAATATCTCTCCCTGTTAATTCACAATAAATATGGGATTTAAGATGTTATTGCTAAAAATCCATATATATCGTTTTAGCTCAAAAAATATATTTGAAATATATATTATTTTACCCAAAAATGTGTTTTTATCTAAATATTTTCAGGAAAAAAAAATTAATAATAAAAAAATATATATATTATATTATATTTAGACTTGTGTGTTTTTAAGTAGGAGATATTCTTTTTTAATTCGGGGGTGGGGGGCAAAAATCTTGGTGACTCCCCACACTTTTTAGGATTTGACCCCTGCAATCCCCTATTCCTGTTCCCATAGGTAAGTGTGCAATCATCTTGTATTACTAGTTTTCTCTCTGCATTCCTTTATAAGACAGGGGTCAGCAACCACGGCCCTCCAGATGTTTTGGAACTACATCTTCCATGATGCTCGGCCACTACGTTCACTATAATATATTGGTATACAGGGAATTTTACTTTTTTTTATTTTTTATGCATTTTATATTTGCGGCAGACGTCCGTTTGACAGTGCAAAGTGTTTCAGTTGTATGGTGTCTTTTTTATTTTCGATTTGTCACATTCACCGTTTTTAACCCCAAGCCGTGAAACCTCAAGCTCCCTGCAAATGAAATCAAATGAAATATTCATGAAAAGGATCGTTTGCCGTGTAGACTTTCTCCTTCCAAGCGTAGCATGATGGGTTGTGTTACAAGGCTGTCATACGGCACAATGTGCTCTTTACAGCGCGACAATCCCGCGCACTGACTGGGATGTTCCAGCAATGCAGCCATGTTTTCATATTTAAGTCGGTTTGCTTTAAAGGTCCCATATACGAAAAAGTAGATCTTTCAGTGTCTCTGGGATCTCAGCACTTTTTTTTGTTTTTTTTTAAATTATTAATATTTATTATCCCCCCCCCGTGTTACTTTATCATTTATGATAAACACATGATGGTCTTTCAAAGACCCTGTATTCTAGTGATTGGGTTTTATCTGGCATCACTATGTTGGCTGAATCCCTTGCCAATTCCAGTGTGCCGCCTGGGTACGATGTGGTCTATTGCGTGTGTTCATTGAGCAGTTTATATTGCGTGTGTTCATTGAGCGGGTTTATATTGCGGGTGTGTTCATTGGGCGGGTCTATATTGCGGGTGTGTTTATTGAGCGGGTCTATTATTGCGTGTGTGTTCATTGGGCGGGTCTATATTGCGTGTGTTTATTGAGCGGGTCTATATTGCGTGTGTGTTCACTGAGCGGGTCGATATTGCGTGTGTGTTCACTGAGCGGGTCTATATTGCGTGTGTTCACTTAGCGGGTCTATATTGCGTGTGTGTTCATAGAGCGGGTCTATAGTGCGTGTGTGTTTATTGAGCGGGTCTATATTGCGTGTGTTTATTGAGCGGGTCTATTATTGCGTGTGTTTATTGAGCGGGTCTATTATTGCGTGTGTTCATTGAGCGGGTCTATATTGCGTGGGTGTTCATTGCGTGGGTGTTCATTGAGCGGGTCTATATTGCGTGGGTGTTCATTGAGCGGGTCTATTGCGTGTGTTCCTTGAGCGGGTCTATATTGCGTGTGTTCCTTGAGAGGGTCTATATTGCGTGTGTTCCTTGAGTGGGTCTATATATTGCGTGTGTGTGTTCATTGAGCGGGTCTATATTGCGTGTGTTCCTGTAGCGGGTCTATGTTGCGTGTGTTCCTTGAGCGGGTCTATATTGCGTGTGTTCCTTGAGAGGGTCTATATTGCGTGTGTTCCTTGAGAGGGTCTATATTGCGTGTGTTCCTTGAGAGGGTCTATATTGCGTGCGTTCCTTGAGTGGGTCTATATATTGCGTGTGTTCCTGTAGCGGGTC
This sequence comes from Leptobrachium leishanense, assembly GCA_009667805.1. NCBI lineage: Eukaryota > Metazoa > Chordata > Amphibia > Anura > Megophryidae > Leptobrachium > Leptobrachium leishanense. The sequence continues at coordinate 23,271,524 of CM019070.1, forward strand.
TATGTTGCGTGTGTTCATTGAGCGGGTCGATATTGCGTGTGTTCCTTGAGCGGGTCGATATTGCGTGTGTTCCTTGAGCGGGTCGATATTGCGTGTGTTCCTTGAGCGGGTCGATATTGCGTGTGTTCCTTGAGCGGGTCTAGATTGCATGTGTTCCTTGAGAGGGTCTATATTGCGTGTGTTCCTTGAGTGGGTCTATATATTGCGTGTGTGTGTTCATTGAGCGGGTCGATATTGCGTGTGTTCATTGAGCGGGTCTATATTGCCTGTGTTCATTGAGCGGACCTATATTGCGTGTGTTCATTGAGCGGGTTTATATTGCGGGTGTGTTCATTGGGCGGGTCTATATTGCGTGTGTGTTTATTGGGCGGGTCTATTATTGTGGGTGTGTTCATTGGGCGGGTCTATTATTGTGGGTGTGTTCATTGGGCGGGTCTATATTGCGTGTGTTCACTTAGCGGGTCTATATTGCGTGTGTTCATAGAGCGGGTCTATATTGCGTGTGTGTTTATTGAGCGGGTCTATATTGCGTGTGTGTTTATTGAGCGGGTCTATATTGCGTGTGTATTTATTGAGCGGGTCTATATTGCGTGTGTGTTTATTGAGCGGGTCGATATTGCGTGTGTTTATTGAGCGGGTCTATTATTGCGTGTGTTTCTTGAGCAGGTCTATTATTGCGTGTGTTCATTGGGCGGGTCTATTATTGCGTGTGTTTATTGAGCGGGTCTATATTGCGTGTGTTTATTGAGCGGGTCGATATTGCGTGTGTTCATTGAGCGGGTCTATTATTGCGTGTGTTTATTGAGCGGGTCTATTATTGCGTGTGTTCATTGGCGGGTCTATTATTGTGGGTGTGTTCATTGGGCGGGTCTATATTGCGTGTGTTCACTTAGCGGGTCTATATTGCGTGTGTTCATAGAGCGGGTCTATATTGCGTGTGTGTTTATTGAGCGGGTCTATATTGCGTGTGTGTTTATTGAGCGGGTCTATATTGCGTGTGTATTTATTGAGCGGGTCTATATTGCGTGTGTGTTTATTGAGCGGGTCGATATTGCGTGTGTTTATTGAGCGGGTCTATTATTGCGTGTGTTTCTTGAGCAGGTCTATTATTGCGTGTGTTCATTGGGCGGGTCTATTATTGCGTGTGTTTATTGAGCGGGTCTATATTGCGTGGGTGTTCATTGCGTGGGTGTTCCTTGAGCGGGTCTATATTGCGTGTGTTCCTTGAGCGGGTCTATATTGCGTGTGTTCCTTGAGAGGGTCTATATTGCGTGTGTTCCTTGAGTGGGTCTATATATTGCTTGTGTGTGTTCATTGAGCGGGTCTATGTTGTGTGTGTTCATTGAGCGGGTCTATGTTGCGTGTGTTCCTGTAGCGGGTCTATGTTGCGTGTGTTCCTTGAGCGGGTCTATATTGCGTGCGTTCCTTGAGTGGGTCTATATATTGCGTGTGTGTTCATTGAGCGGGTCTATATTGCGTGTGTTCCTGTAGCGGGTCGATGTTGCGTGTGTTCATTGAGCGGGTCGATATTGCGTGTGTTCATTGAGCGGGTCAATATTGCGTGTGTTCATTGAGCGGGTCTATATTGCGTGTGTTCCTTGAGCGGGTCTATATTGCGTGTGTTCCTTGAGAGGGTCTATATTGCGTGTGTTCCTTGAGTGGGTCTATATATTGCGTGTGTGTGTTCATTGAGCGGGTCTATATTGCGTGTGTTCCTGTAGCGGGTCTATGTTGCGTGTGTTCCTTGAGAGGGTCTATATTGCGTGCGTTCCTTGAGTGGGTCTATATATTGCGTGTGTGTGTCATTGAGCGGGTCTATATTGCGTGTGTTCCTGTAGCGGGTCTATGTTGCGTGTGTTCATTGAGCGGGTCGATATTGCGTGTGTTCATTGAGCGGGTCGATATTGCGTGTGTTTATTGAGCGGGTCTATTATTGCGTGTGTGTTCATTGGGCGGGTCTATATTGCGTGTGTTTATTGAGCGGATCTATATTGCGTGTGTGTTTATTGAGCGGGTCTATATTGCGTGTGTGTTTATTGAGCGGGTCTATATTGCGTGTGTGTTTATTGAGCGGGTCTATATTGCGTGTGTGTTTATTGAGCGGGTCTATATTGCGTGTGTGTTTATTGAGCGGGTCTATATTGCGTGTGTTCATTGAGCGGGTCTATATTGCGTGTGTGTTTATTGAGCCGGTCTATATTGCGTGTGTGTTTATTGAGCGGGTCGATATTGCGTGTGTTCATTGAGCGGGTCTATATTGCCTGTGTTCATTGAGCGGACCTATATTGCGTGTGTTCATTGGGCGGGTCTATATTGCGTGTGTGTTTATTGGGCTGGTCTATTATTGCGGGTGTGTTCATTGGGCGGGTCTATATTGCGTGTGTTCACTTAGCGGGTCTATATTGCGTGTGTTCATAGAGCGGGTCTATATTGCGTGTGTGTTTATTGAGCGGGTCTATATTGCGTGTGTTTATTGAGCGGGTCGATATTACGTGTGTTCATTGAGCGGGTCTATTATTGCGTGTGTTTATTGAGCGGGTCTATTATTGCGTGTGTTTCTTGAGCAGGTCTATTATTGCGTGTGTTCATTGGGCGGGTCTATTATTGCGTGTGTTTATTGAGCGGGTCTATTATTGCGTGTGTTTATTGAGCGGGTCTATTATTGCGTGTGTTCATTGGGCGGGTCTATTATTGCGTGTGTTCATTGAGCGGGTCTATATTGCGTGGGTGTTCATTGCGTGGGTGTTCATTGAGCGGGTCTATATTGCGTGGGTGTTCATTGAGCGGGTCTATTGCGTGTGTTCCTTGAGCGGGTCTATATTGCGTGTGTTCCTTGAGCGGGTCTATATTGCGTGTGTTCCTTGAGCGGGTCTATATTGCGTGTGTTCCTTGAGCGGGTCTATATATTGCGTGTGTGTGTTCATTGAGCGGGTCTATATTGCGTGTGTTCTGTAGCGGGTCTATGTTGCGTGTGTTCCTGTAGCGGGTCTATGTTGCGTGTGTTCCTGTAGCGGGTCTATGTTGCGTGTGTTCCTGTAGCGGGTCTATGTTGCGTGTGTTCCTTGAGCGGGTCTATATTGCGTGTGTTCCTTGAGCGGGTCTATATTGCGTGTGTTCCTTGAGCGGGTCTATATTGCGTGTGTTCCTTGAGCGGGTCTATATTGCGTGTGTTCCTTGAGCGGGTCTATATTGCGTGTGTTCTTGAGCGGGTCTATATATTGCGTGTGTGTGTTCATTGAGCGGGTCTATGTTGCGTGTGTTCCTGTAGCGGGTCTATGTTGCGTGTGTTCCTGTAGCGGGTCTATGTTGCGTGTGTTCCTGTAGCGGGTCTATGTTGCGTGTGTTCCTGTAGCGGGTCTATGTTGCGTGTGTTCCTTGAGCGGGTCTATATTGCGTGTGTTCCTTGAGCGGGTCTATATATTGCGTGTATGTTCATTGAGCGGGTCTATATTGCGTGTGTTCCTGTAGCGGGTCTATGTTGCGTGTGTTCATTGAGCGGGTCGATATTGCGTGTGTGTTCATTGAGCGGGTCGATATTGCGTGTGTGTTCATTGAGCGGGTCGATATTGCGTGTGTGTTCATTGAGCGGGTCGATATTGCGTGTGTGTTCATTGAGCGGGTCGATATTGCGTGTGTGTTCACTGAGCGGGTCGATATTGCGTGTGTGTTCACTGAGCGGGTCTATATTGCGTGTGTTCATTGAGCGGGTCTATATTGCGTGTGTTTCACTGAGCGGGTCGATATTGCGTGTGTGTTCACTGAGCGGGTCTATATTGCGTGTGTGTTCATTGAGCGGGTCTATATTGCGTGTGTGTTCACTGAGCGGGTCTATATTGCGTGGGCGTTCATTGAGCGGGTCTATATTGCGTGGGCGTGTTTATTGATCGGGTCTATGTGTCAATAGGTGAAGCAGCCAGATGCATTTTGGAAGGTGTGCGCACAAGGAAATAATCCTTGAACATAAGGATATCAGGATTGGGTTCGTGACACTTTTCGGCCTCTGATCCCGAGTCCTAGACCTTGCTGGGCAGCGAGACTCCCAGCCAGAGCACCACAGCCTTGGCAGTGACTTGCAGCATCTGCTCTGTCTCCTCGTGAGCCACGGAGAAGGCCGGGAAGACACTGCGAATTTTCCAACTAGTGTCCAGATGCCTCTACATTCACGTGCTCCATGACCCGTGAGCAGGCAAGGAAAATGCTGCGGTGCATGCTTATTCCCCAGGATTCTCCTTTTTGCAAGAGAGCTGCAGGTCCGACCGCGGGTCGTGTCAGGTCAGGTCTCTGCATCGGCAGATCACAACTACCACACGGCTTGGATCGGATTGGCAGTCCAAAAATGGCGAACGTGACATCCCTACTTGAACGAAGAGCTAGATTATATGACCATATGCAACCTTATTAAAGTATAAAATTCTACAGGTTATTTATAAGTATGTTGTCCGTGGCTTTATAATTAACGACTATTTTATTTTTTTCCCTGGTGTCCTCAGGATTGAAAAAACGTACAAGGAAAGCGTTTGGAATACGGAAGAAAGAGAAGGATACAGATTCCACGTGAGTTTATTGATCAGTGATTGCTATTTGATCTTATGTTGTCCCCTCTACAAAGCCCATGAGAAAATGCAATGCAGGCTGGAACCTATCGAACAGCACCCTCCATGATTCTGATAGAGCCCCAAGCCTGATTTTTAGTATAGTCGGAGTTTATTTTGCAAAAATGCCTTTAAAGAGGTGCATGGAAGAGCTTTAAACGGGCCACTTGTAGCTGTCAGCTCCATAACAATCCGTGAACCGGTTATTTTAATAAGCTATAGTTTTGATAGCACCACGTGAAATTGATAGAATTGTATCCCCTTTCCTTTGCGATAACGTGAATATGGCATGGATAGGTTCATTATAATGCCTTTAGGGATGTCTGGGAAACACCCACACAAGATTTATGGACTCTTTCTGACATCTGCCCTGTCTGGGTGCTCTTCGCACATGCTCAGTCTGCCCAGAGGTTTCTGAAGTCACTCATTCACTCTCTTTATGGGCAATATGCCACATATACAGTTGCAAGAAAAAGTATGTGAACCCTTTGGGATTACGGGGAGTTTTGCATGAATTGGTCATAAAATGTGCTCTGATCTTCATCTAAGTCACAACAATTTGAAAAACACAGTCTGCTTAAAATAATACAACACAAACATTATATGTTTTCATGTGTTTATTGAACATAACATGTAAACATTCACAGTGCAGGGTGGAAAAAGTATGTGAACCCCTAGCCTAATGACTTCTCCAAGAGCTAATTGGAGCCAGGAGTGAGCCAACCTTGAGTCCAATCAGTGTGATATTATTGGATGTGTTGCTGAATGTTTACATGTTCTGTTCAATAAACACATGAAAACATATAATGTTTGTGTTGTATTATTTTAAGCAGACTGTGTTTTTCAAATTGTTGTGACTTAGATGAAGATCAGAGCACATTTTATGACCAATTCATGCAAAACTCCACGTAATCCCAAAGGGTTCACATACTTTGTCTTGCAACTGTAGCCTTGAAAAGAAGTAGTGGGATCTCAGCCTCTCAAAGGAACCAAACGATGACATGTTTGTGATGGATGTCTATATGTAGGTGCAAAGTGATTTTCTGTACCGCTATATAATTTCTATTTGCAATGCATTTACCCAATGGGATCGGCAATAAACGTTTGTGGAGAATCAATGGATTGTACTGTGATCAAAGTCTTATTGTTAATGCTTTTATTGTCTGTATATTTTTCCCTGTAACAAAAGCCCTGTCTGTGTCATATTTAAATATTTTGTCACGTTTTCCTCTTTTGCAGGGGATCACCAGACAGAGAAGGCAGTGTGAGTAAATGTCTAACTACAACGTATCTGATGCTTTTGCCAGGATTCTCTGAATACGCCTACACCACTTTGTTAGAAATAGCACTTTTGTTTTTCTTTAAATCTGTGTTTTTAGTTTAAAATTAAACCTTCTACTTTAATTTCCTGTTTTAAAATTATACAATAGATATGTGAGGGGTGTTCTGAATATTTAACTATATAATGCAGGGGTGTGGAAATTTAAAAAAATCTACTTGTCCAACGGACTAAGTAGTAGTCCAATCTATTTGTCCCTCAGGACGATCAACTTGTCCTGATAATTTCAACAAAATAGTGGTCTTTATTCATAACAGCCTATAGAGGCAGCGTCAGATACATGTGATGAATAAAGACCTTTATTTAAACACTATTTTGTTGTGTGTATCTATGTATATGTATGTATGTATATATTAGGGATGCACCGATACCACTTTAAGACAGAGTACGAGTACCGATACTTTTATTTTAATGTCATGTGACCACTTTCCAATAAGAACAGACCTCATAAAAATGTCCCCAGCTCACATGTATATATCCCCCCGAGATATATGGATATTGCCCCCAGCTCATGGATACTGCCCCCAGCTCATGGATATTGCGCCAGCACATGGATACTGCCCCCAGCCGGGAAAGTCTTCGCGTGTGCGCGTTGAAGGAGCCCGGCCGCAATCACGTGGGACTCCCACGTGATCGCGGTTGGGCACCTTCAACGTGCGGAAGCGCGGAAACTTTCCCGGCGTCGCTCAAGGAAGGCAAGTATGCCGGAGAGCTCCAGGGGCGGCTATCCGAATGCCGATAGAGCATTCGAACAGCCGCCTAAGCCCCTCGGATGCCGGCTCAATGCCGGCTTCCGTTATTGGGGGCATCCCTGGAATTAGTCCGCAGTCTCAAAAAAAACTACTCGCCCGGCGCCCGGATCTTCATGTCCCGGGCGTCGGGCGATACAATTCCCACACCCCTGTAATGTATTAAATGTTCCGCCACTGTAGGACAGTTCAGTAGAAAAATGGAACTTTTACTTCAGTGCTGAAACAACTAAGTGATCATGAGAATCGTTGTCACACTGTTACACAAGCTGTACACTCTCACTACTTTACATTGTTGCAAAGTGTGATTTAATCAGTGTTGTCACATGAAAAGATATAATAAAATATTTACACTTCTGTGAGATTCTGGAAGTAAAAATTCGGTCCAGAAGACTTTCAAAATTTCAGTTTTCAGAGTCTACCGGACTCTGGAATTCTGGATAAGGAGTTCTTACCTGTACTTACATTATGTTTTCAGATTTCTGTCCATAATGTTTTATATGTATGTCCAAATCGATCACATATGTTGAGGAAGCCAAGCTGCAGCACCCCGAGACTGATCTACCGCTAAATGTTTTCTAGTGTCAGTGTGACCACATACGACTGCTTCACCACATTGCAGACATGTAGCAGGACAGCAGGTCCTTGTGGTGTCGTGGTCACAGAGTAATGTAAAATGCAGCGTCAATTCTTAAAAGTTTATTCCGCACCCACATCCGACGTCTTAGGTTTTGCAAATAATTTGTGAATGCAGATAGCTCAAGAATTTAAATCCTGGCAAAAAAACATTTACACGTTTGAGCAGACCAGAGACTTTCTTATTTCAGGATAACCTTTCATGCAAAAAAAGCAGATTTGTCAATTTCACTTTTTTTTGCCTCCATTTACAGAAAAAGGCCAACGGAGCTCCGAATGGCTTCTACGCGGAGATCGACTGGGAACGATATGTAAGTTACAAAGGGGCAGGTTGTCAAATTTGAAGTCCTTTTGCGTGCATGCAGTTTTGTTTTGGTTTTTTCTTTTTAAATAAATGTCAGTAGGAGATCTTGAATAAAATCGAAGCTCGTTTGGCTTGATTTAATCTGTATATGAATCGGTCGTGTTTTCCTGCATCAGGCTCTTGTAGGATCTACCCAGGGAGTTACAGCTCTTTATTTTCTCACGGGTTTAAAATGTTCAGTGAGTTTTCATTAAGGTTTCAATTTGTCACACTCCCATCCTTTGCCCCAAACTGTAAACACCATGGGCCCTATTTTCTACCGAACGCTAAAATGGGGACACTAATTGGGAAAACCTACGTCTGCAGGTTTCCGCGTAGTGTCCCCATTTTAGCGTTAGATTCCGGGGCAGGCTTTGCCCCAGAACGCAGCGCTAACCTCAGTGATACTCGCGGTAGTGCTTCAGCGCCACCTCGAGTATCCCCTCCTGGAGTCCTATGGACTCCAAGGATGGTTGCGCTTCCGGGCCATGAGCCCTGTGTGATCTTGCTCCCATGAGATTGCAGATGGAGACTGGGAACTATTTGTCCCCAGTCTCACTTCTCGCAGCCAGGAGAAGCAGTGGATCGGCCACCATTCTCGACGCGGGATGTGAGGAGAGTATCTGGTTTATTGGGGGGTTTTAGGGTGTGCTAAATTTTTCTGCAAAAGCTGAATCCGTTAGCACCAGCTTTTAGGTGTCACCACATTTTTTGTTTAGCCCATAGGTGCAGTAATTGGCGCTAACGTTAATTGCGCTCCCCATGTTAAGTATAGGATGCACAATCACTGATGGGCTGATTTTTTTCGCAGGTTTAGCGTTGAGAAGGTAATATGGGGGCATGCGTTAAAGTCCATTATCCTGGCGTTAACCCTTACTAAGCTGAATGCTACAGTTAGCCTTCACTATGGAATAGAGCCCCATGTTTGGCCTCTGAAGTGGTTTTAATGGATTCTTGATCCTTTTACATTATTTTCATATTTTCTTACTCTTTCTGTAGAACTCGCCCGAGTTGGATGAAGAGGGCTACAGCATCCGACCTGACATGGAACCTGGCTATATCCTTTTTGTACGCCTGTGGTTTATAAGCCAAAAAAGAATTACAGACCTGGGGCTAGATCACAGCCGACTCATTACCCGTGAGCCGAAGAAGGGACTGAGCTGCGTGAGCCATTAACGGCGCTATGTTAGCCAGGCCACTGTATCAGCAGCCCGAGACGGAATATTTTCCAGCTGACTGATACCTGCAGTGCCTCTCAGGTCCTGGAGTCCGTAGGAATCCATGGAGCCAAGAGCGAGTCTACCCAAGCACTGCGCAAACTGTTTTTTTTCCCCCCCCGTCTTACCCTGCTCACAGCGGTTCATGCCGCCCTCTGCACTGTGGGATCTTGGGTAAGTAAGGGATTTTTCAGTTTCTTTTAGATTGAAGTCTTATGTGATTTTTCAAAATCCTTTACCTGATCATCCTGATGGAATGATTGGCAGGTGTATGTATGACTTGATTGAGGGATAACAAATCCTACAACTCAGGATGGATTACAGCACACAGCTAGGACGCGACTCCATATCTAGAGGTTTTTTTATTTCACTACCGCTGAATGGTTTGTTAATTTCCGCTCAGGAGAAAAGTTGTTTAATGAGCAATAAACAAATTTTCAACTATGATACAGTCCACAGGTGAAGCGCTACTCCTGGAGTTCTCCATGTATTCAATTTCTTCAATGAATCTCAAAAGAGAAAGGAAAACATCACATAGTGCAGATTCAACAGATCAGGTGATAATAAAATCAAACTGGGCCCACTCACATGCTCCAGAGCCATAGACGGACTGGCTCATTTTATAACCGGTGGACCCGTAGAGGCGATTTCTCCCTCACCCCCCCCTTCTTTGACTTCAATAATGGATGGGCTGGACCTCTATACAAATAAATAGTATATGGTGCAGAAAATCCTTTAAAATAGCTTGCATAGAACACTGGAATAAAACCTACTCACGTGATCTGGTGTCTTCCAAGATGCCAGATAATGAACAGTCGGTAATTTAAGGGCGCACCGAACCTCCCATCCTCCTCAGTGGTCTTGCTGTAGTAATCACGCACAGAAAGCAGCAAAAATAAATGGTTTTAAAAAGAATAACTTTTATTCCAAATAATTAAAATAATATGGTACCTAAATGTGTTTCACCAATAATCTTGGCTTCCTCAGTTGGTATTATCATCTGGTGTTCATTATCTGGTGTCATGGGAGTAAGACACCATATCATGTGAGGTGGGTTTTATTCTGGTTTTATATACGAGCTATTTTATAGGATTTTCTGCACCATATTCTGTCTATTTGTATTGAGGTCCAGCCCATCCGTTATTGAAGTCAAAGAAGGGGAGGGGTCGTCTCTAAGGGTCCACCTGAGTTATAAAATGAGCCGGTCTGTCTAGGGCTCTAGACAAGGGGTCAAGTCGAGGGGGAACGTGTGGGAATGCAGTTCCTTCACTATTTTTGCAGAAGGAATTCCGTTCCCTTTGGTCCTACAAATGTTAAAGTTTGTATTCAGGTGTTGAATCCTATTTTTCCGTTAAATCCTATATTTGTTGTGACTTATATATTTTTATAGAAATCCACGTATATACTGTACATAAATATATCATATTGGAGTGTGTGTTTGTTGCGTGATGACAAGTGCTATTTGGGGGACAGACCTCTTGGTGAGTTCCTGCACTATTGGTTTAGGACTTGACCTCTGGCTTTAGATCGTGTGAGTGGGCCCAGTTTGATTTTATTCTTGATTATATTGATCTGTTGAATCTGCACTATGTGATGTTTTCCTTTTCTCTTTCGAGATTCATTGAAGAAATTGAATACAAGAAGAACTCCAGGAGTAGCGCTTCACCTGTGGGACTGTATTGTTTTGTTTTATTTTTTGTACTTATGATTGCGGGTACAGTTTTTAGAGGTGTTTAGCGATTTCTGTTCGCTGTTCATTTGGTGGGGTTTGTTCCTTGCGCATTTACTTTTTTTTTTTTTTTTTGCATTTCTATGATGTAAAAAAAAAAAACATCCTTTTAAAAAAGAAGGAAAAGGTCAGTTACAAAATAAAGTCCTTTGAAAAATAAGAAAAACAAGAATGTCGTCAAAAAAATACAAAAAAGTGTTCTAAAAAAATTAAGGGCTTTTGCAAAAAATGAAAAGAACAAACCATTTTTTAATTTTTTACTTTTTACAGTGAAACCTATGAGAACTGTATCCCCTGATAAAGGGAATTAACAAACCCATAGGTTAGTGATGGGAAGCCTGGATCTATCTCTGGGTTTTTAGTTGAATTTTTTTTTTTTAAAGGGCAATAAACTGATTTTTCAGCCCCAAAAACCACTCAAACCTGTTGTGTTCTTTAACTGTGATTTACCTAACAACAAAGGGGGGAAGCACTTCTACTCGTCAAGTGAATCTGAGGAGGAGCAGGAGTCCCGTAAGAAATTCAATATTAAGATTAAGCCCCTGCAGGCCAAAGATAGCTTGAAGAGTGCAGCCACTGTGGATGAACTGAAGGCGTCAATAGGAAACATTGCTCTCTCTCCTTCCCCCGTGGTAAGAGGGCTGGCGGCAAATGTATGTTGATATTGGAGGCTTTTTTTATTTACAGATTTTTTTGACAAAGTTAGAAAAATGAAGGCTATTTATACTGTTTTTTTTTTTTATTATATACATATATATATAGATTATGATTTTATTTTTTTTGTGTGCGCGCGCACATACAATGTGTTGGATATTTGACCGTTCTTCTTTATTCCATTACTTGGAATACAAACCTATAGAGCGGTTTTTATCTATTTAGCATTTTAGACTCAATGATTCTATGCGTAACCAGACACTTACAGGGTTATTCAAAGAGATCTGAATGGCTGCCGAAAGGGAACCGAAAATCAGCGTTCGGTTACCTTTCCTGGCCATTCGGCTATCCAGAGAGCAGGCAATTCACCAAATCCTGGCGAATTGCCTGTTCGAGGGCAGTGAAATCCCCATAGAGAAGCACTGCTTCGTCTATTCAGAGAACACAAAACAGCAGAGAAAAGTTGCCGAATTGCCCTGCTGTTCAGTGGTTTCATGCGGCAGGTTTATTCAAGCGAATCCCATAGGCTTCAATGTTAAAAATATTCCCGTTTTAATGCAATATCTAATAAACCGTTTATTATAATATTCGGCAGTAAAAAGTCTCTTATAGATTTTTTTATGATATTGTAAGCATTTTTCGGGATATCTTTTTTTTTTTTTTTTTTTCTTATTTTTTCTGTAACAGCACTTTTTATTATCATTCATTGGATCTTATATGTAAATTTCAGCCATTTTCGCTTAGTCGTTTCTTTGCAAACAGCGTTTCACATTTCAAACATTTAAGCGAACTGTTTTTTTAATTTATTTACTCCATTCGTCTGCGGTGTTGGGTTTTTCCGGCGGCTGCGCTGCGTGTGATCGGCTCCTGCTCGGGTTTTTCCGGCCTTTTCGGCAGGGTTAATCCAAAGGTTTTTGCGGGTTTTCGGCGTGCATTCACCGGGTTTTGCGGTGAGATTTCGTCGCGTTTGCAGTGGCTTTTCCCTGCAATTCGGGGACCCTGTGGTGCTTGCTGAATACACGCAGAGTTGCCGAAATGGGATCGCCAAATCGAACCGAATTGAAGAGAAAGAAAAGTCACTGAACGTGCGGTGACTTTTCGATTCTCTTTGAATAACCCTTTTAGGCTCTATTTATAAAGCCTTGAAATTGCGTGCATTTCTCCGCGCTCTGTGTTTCACAGATTCCATTTCACTGAAAATACAGTGAATTCACTATTTAGCGAATGGTCGGACATTTGGCAAAAACCGTCGAATTGCACCGATAACCGCTTAATTAGCGTCAGCAAATTCCGCGTAACTGCAAAAAAGTCTCCTGTTGGAGGTTAAGTTAATTAAAATGGAGTAAAAATAGGTCTAAATAATAAAAATCCTTTTTAGGAAAAAAAAGGTCAGTTGTAAAAAAAAATGTAATAAAAATGTGGTCAAAAAAATACAAAATGGTTTTCTAAAAAAACCTTTTTTTTTGCAAAAAATGAAACGGTCTTTAATAAAAAAAATAAAAATTGAAGATATTACGTTTTTCCATTGACACCTATGGGAATAGCCTGTTTAAACCTGTCGAACAGAAACACAGGGCCTATTTGCCTATTTTCAGCATTCATTATATACATTTGAATACCACCCATGGATGATGACCCGACAATGGTGACTTTATACAGGTTTTTGGGGCTCGTTTTATTACTTAACAGCAAACTGTCCCTTGTCCTTTGTATTGTTGTTTTGTTGTATTGTTTCTAAGTGTAGCCGTTGTGGTGCGGCTGATTTCGTAGATACTGCGGCACATGCTGAAAGCACATACTTGTGTTTAAATGTAGTGTAGTGTTGTTAATCTTCATTGTCTGCATTCGTTGCGATGGAAGAGGTGGACCTAGAGGTCCTCCCGTCGTCACAGAGGGCTGGTTGGGATTCCTTTTATTATTATTATGAAGGAAACTGTTACCCTTCGCATGTTCTTACAACACGGAGTCGTCGTATGTATATTCGTGCTGTTTTTTGACATTTTAAGGTGGAAATTGGTGAGATCAAGTGAACTCAAAGGTCTTCTCATCCGAGAGAAGGAGAATTGTACATTTCAAAACTTGCTCTTGATTATAGTCCAGTTCCGCAGCTTTAATGGAGGGAAAACCCGGTGTAAATTGAGCGTGTCGGACTTCTCCCAGCCTGTATTATTGTGATTCGAGGTTGGACATCTGGTCGCCAATGACATGCAGTGTCTGGTATAGCCGAGGGGAAGGGGGGGGGTCCCAAAAACCTCCATTTACCATTCCGACGTGTCAAAAGGCCTCTCGAAGTAAATGCAATTTTTTTTATTTTTGTGCATCAAGCGGTTTAGGCTAGGGTCAGACGAACGCATTTTCACGTTGTCTGTGAAAAAGTGCGTTAGAACGAATGGACGCATTTTTTCACGGAGTACGCAATAGCGGTCATACGATGCGCATTTGCGTCCGTGATTTTGTACGGATCATCAATAAAACACTTTGTGCATCTGGACATTATGTTGGCCGGACATTAGCAGCGTCTGACGTCTCCCAATCACGCACACACACCGCTAGCGGACGCAGCGCACTCTGTACAACCGTACTTGCGGTTTTACGTTCTCGACAAAATGCGTTCATTTGCCACTTGCGTTGCGCAGCCGGACTTTTGTGCGACCGTACTTCGTATATTGGCCGTCATTGCCCGGCATTTGCTGCTACTACGGCTGTGATTAAGTGCGCCTGCACGCGCGTTCGCACTGCCTCAGTCTGACCCTAGCCTTATGGCCTAATTTAAGGTCTGTTGATGCGTCCTCCTTCCTGTCATTCTCTCAGCCTCCAATTTTTTCCTTTTAATTCCCAAAGCCGACTCTTTATCCCTTCTGTGCCATTTTACCTCCTTTTCTCCCAATGTATTGCTGTGTCCTCCTATGTCAGGGATCCTCACTGTTTTTTGTTTGGGAGCCACAGCAGCAAGAGCTCAGTCAAGAGGAGAGTCACATCGCCGAAATACCTGTGGCCAAACCATTTCGCTTTTGACTTTTGCGGATTGTTTTGACTGTTCCAGAACTCACTTTTTTTTTTCCTCTCCGTTTCTTATTGTCTCAGCTTCTACTTTCTGCCTTTTGAATTTTCTCTGCCCTTCTCTGCAAACTTTGCTCTCTGTGCCTTTCATTCATTCTTTTTCTTTAGATTTTCTTTCTATTCGTTCTTTCTTTATATTCTTTTTTTTCATATTCTATTCTATTTTTCTTTCTATTCGTTCTTTCTTTATATTCTTTTTTTCATATTCTATTCTTTTCTATTCTTTCATATTCTATTTTTCTTTCTATTCTTTCCTTCTATTCTCTTTTCTTTTCTTTCTATTCTTTCCTTCTATTCTCTTTTCTTTTCTATCTTTCTATTCTTTCATATTCTATTTTTCTTTCTATTCCTTCTTTCTTTATATTCTTTTTTTTCATATTCTATTCTTTTCTATTCTTTCCTTCTATTCTCTTTTCTTTTCTATCTTTCTATTCTTTCATATTCTATTCTATTTTTCTTTCTATTCCTTCTTTCTTTATATTCTTTTTTTCTTTTATATTCTATTCTTTCTTTTCTTTTTTACAAAAGAATCTCCTATAGGAACGAGAAACAAGGTGTCAACCTGTGAATTAAAAAATAACTTTTATTAGTGCAAAATAAAAACCAAAAGAGACGCAACATCAAAACAAACAAATCCATAATGGTCAAACTGACCAATAAAAAACACATCACCTCCAAAGGGTGATCCCTAACCTAATACTTGAGTAGATATTCCTAGTATAATTTCTAATAAGTCAACACAATTAACAATTTGGTTGGTAACCAGAGATGCAGCAAATATTGCTTATTGAACGTGTTGACGCAATAGGTAAAGGGAAAAAAGAAGTTCGAGACATGGGAACATGGCACAGAAAGCACATACAACTTGGCTCAACTTGCCAAGTTAGTCCAGAATGGACCAGTATATCAATTGGCTTTGACCATATCGCCAGAAGGTCATGGAAGCATTGTTTCAACCAAGTGCCCACAGCACAACCATATTATAGATTTACAAACACAATATGGCAGCGCTGATAAGATATTAAGGAAGGGTCGCTACAGGCACTCGCACGTGGTTCCTGTCCTGAACCACCAAAATATATACCCATAGTCCAAGGGGATGGAGTGCAGCGAAAACAATGTTCCTTTCTTTAAGTCCCAGGAGTAGATTTCCCAGATCCTGAAGAGAGCTTTCTTCCTAGGGTAACCTCAAAAAAGGAAAAACCTCATCGTGCGATCTGATGTATACCACATGGATAAACCAAAGAAGTGTCAGCACACTCACGTGAAATAGAGCTTTCCTGGCTCTGGATGATGCGCCTCTGGGTTATTAACGGCTACCCACTTGCCCTTTTCGGTACAGGTAATCTTGATACTTCAAGTCTTTACACCCTTAAATACGGATACAGACAGGGCATAGCATAGACTGTAATACTATGGAAAACAGAAAAGTGGAATAGAAATATACTCCCTTTCTTGGACCTAACCTAGGTCCTTAGGAATCAGGCTCAGAAGTTGTTGTAGGGTACAACTTCAAATAAAACCCCATGCGGTGGAGTAAAAATCTAAAATCTAAAATTTAATAAAACACAGCATAAAATACAACAAAAATATAAAATAAGGGAATAATTTCTATTCAACCGGCTGAGGAAGCCACTGCAGATATCTCAACGGGCGAAATGCATTCTGGTCACTAATTATTCCCTTATTCCCTGATTTTTATTTCGCACTAATTAAAGTTATTTTTTAATTCACAGGTTGACACTTTGTTTCTCCTTCCTATAGGAGATTCTTTTGTATTTACAAACCTGGGGTAGACCCTGTATGTGTCTTGTGTGTGATTACTTATTCATATTTTGGATATGTTTTCTAATTTACTGCAAATTACTTCTTACTAGCTTGCTAGTAATATAGATTATTTTCTTTTTTTTTTTTCTTTCATTTTCTATTCGTTCTTTCATATTCTTCTTTCATTTTCTATTCGTTCTTTCTATTCGTTCTTTCATATTCTATTTTTTCTTTCATATTCTATTCTTTCTATTCTTCTTTCTTATTCTATTCGTTCTTTCTATTCTTTTTTTTCTTCTATTCGTTCTTTCATATTCTATTCTTTTTTCTTTCATATACTATTCGTTCTTTCTATTCTTTTTTTCATATTCTATTCATTCTTTCTATTCTTTTTTCTTTCTTTTTCTATTCGTTCTTTCATATTCTATTCATTCTTTTCTTATTCTTTCATATTCTATTCGTTCTTTCTATTCTTTTTTCCTATTCGTTCTTTCATATTCTATTCTTTTTTTTCATATTCTATTCGTTCTTTTTATTTTCATATTCTATTCATTCTTTCTATTCTTTTTTCTATTCGTTCTTTCTATTCTTTTTTCTTTCATTTTCTATTCGTTCTTTCATATTCTATTCTTTTTTTCATATTCTATTCGTTCTTTTTATTTTTTTTCATATTCTATTCATTCTTTCTATTCTTTTTTCTTTCATTTTCTATTCGTTCTTTCATATTCTATTCTTTTTTTCATATTCTATTCGTTCTTTTCTTTTTTTCTTATTCTCTACGCTCTTTCATATTCTATTCTTTTTTCTTTCTATTCTATTCTTTTTTTCTTTCATATTCTATTCGTTCTTTCTATTTTTTTTCTTTCATATTCTATACGCTCTTTCATATTCTATTCTTTTTTCTTTCATATTCTATTCGTTCTTTCTATTTTTTCTTTCATTTTCTATTCGTTCTTTCATATTCTATTCTTTTTTTTCATATTCTATTCGTTCTTTCTATTTTTTTTCTTTCATATTCTATACGCTCTTTCATATTCTATTCTTTTTTCTTTCCCTTTCTTTTTCATGTGAGGCCTGAACAGGTCACTAGTGCCGTCGTTCATTCTCAGGACCCTCACAAACCTTTTTTTTCACTATATTTATAAATCACACTCATTGGGACCAACCCTCCGTAGGAAAACATTTTTTTGATTTGGTTTAATAGAAATCCTAGCTCTGCTTTCAGTCTGTAATTGAAATCCTGTCTGCAAAATATTACATTAATTTGCCGTCACAATGGTTTCCAGTGATAAGATGTGGTTTTCATATGTAAATATCTTTCACAGGGGAAAATACTCATCTGTCCTGTGCGATTTATCTATTTTTTATTTTTTCCTTGTGTCTAATTTTTATTGTCTGTTTGTTTCATAACGCTTCATTGTTTAGAGGAAAAGTCCGGTAAGACCTGTCACAAACCCTCCCTGACCCCACAAACCATGTTCTTTTCGTGCAATTGACGTTTTTTCCTTTCTAGAAACCTTGATAATCTACTTTTATAACCAGGTGCTGGTCACTTCTTTTAATTTCTTTTTTGATTCACCAAATCGATTTATCTTCAATATTCCATTTCCATATTCCAAAACCTGAACTGTCCTCATGAAACAATGACCCAAATATTTTAATATTGTTTTTTGGGTAAGAAGTACACATTCCATGCAAACGTATCACCTGAATAATCCCAATAAGCTCGTGTTTTAATGCCTGCAATTAAAAAAAACCGAGCTTGGCAAATGAGTTCACAATCGGCTCAGCTTTCTTTAGTTGTGTTTTTTTTTGTAATTATCTCCCAACCTAGTCCAGCTGAGCCTCAAACGTTTGCACTGGGTCACTGTACATGAACACTTCTTATACTTTGTATAGGACGTTTTTCTCCCCTTAACCCCTTCACTTCCATCGTGTTCACACCATCAGCAGCAGAAGCCGCAGTCCTTGAATGTGTTAACCCGATCTGGAGCTATGCTGTTTTTTTTTTGTTCCCATTCTTTTTTTGTGCAAATTAAAGACTCTATTACATTCTCCGTGCAAATTCGTCCGCGCACTGCAAATTTTTTTAACGGGCGTAAATTAACGCAGGTATTACGATCCGAGGGCATTTTTTCATCTGTCCGAAAATATCGCGCATAAAAAAGACACGTAAAAACGAGCGCAAATTAACGCTGCACGCAGAAATCGGTGGGCAATCAGATTGATTTTGGCAGGAGCAAAAACTGAACGGGAGACAATTGTGGTTCTCAATTCTGAGTATATATGCTGCAGCAATAATAAAAAAACGCACAACTTCTCCATTTTATTGTTTGGGTATGTGTAGAATGTGTAACTATACTGTGCTGTAATTTTTTTTTCCCGTGCTGGTGTATTTGGTTTCGGCCAGAAGGTTCAGATTTGGCATTAATACCAGCTTTTCAAAGACGTTAAAATTATGCGCGCAAACGTCGTTCGTAAAAATCTGCGCATAGATTGTAATACCATCCGCGTACCTGCGTACGAACGCTTTTGCGCTCACAATGTTAAGTATGGGATGCGCGCACGAACTTTCGCTCGCGCAGGGTAACTCGCGTTAGACGTTAACGCGCATCGTATGCTCGAACGTCGTAATACGACGTTCAGCACGAAGGGTTTTGCCCCTCGCGTTAATGCGCTTTTTCGCGCACGCAAAAAAGTGCGCAAGGAATGTAATAGAGCCCTAAGTTTGTTTGTAACAAATTCATTTGCTTTTCGGCCCCAGACGTTTCAGGACCTCAGACATGACACGTCATGTGCTGCAACAGTTTTCCCAAGTGAACATCTGTGTAACACAGAGATACTCACTTGCTGTAGCACCGAGCCCCAGCTGCAATAGCTCCTTCTGGCCACAGATGGCGACGCCTGCCCACTAAACGGGACAAGTACTGGAAATCATGCAGTATTATTCATTATATATTAAAACTATTACAACTTTATAATGAAAATAGATTTTTTTTTTTCTCTCAAATCCACTGGTTCCTGGCACTGGTTGTGTGGAATATCACTTGGTAGTGCGGGGGTTAATGAGTTCATTTTGGTAAAGGTGGTGTCTCTTTATGAGCCCAGGTTCAGATTGCACTTTTACCTGTTTTGTAGGCATTTTACAACTGAATTCTGATATAATCCAGGTACTCAGAGGTCGGCCGCATAGATCCTGCCAGTATTTTACTGTGTAGTGGAGAAGAAACGGTGTAGATTGCATCGAGAGATATATATATATTATACATTTTGCACGTCCCGGTTTGTTGGAACTCACCATTTAGCAAATAACGTCTCCTAATTGTGTCTCTCATGTTGTGTGATTTCTGCCTGAGCCATTGGGGTGTTTTTATTCGATGTATCCTCCTTAGTTTATTCTTTCATGATGGTGTGAGAAGACGTAGAAACCACGACCGGCTTCCTATTAATTTGTTATACTAAAGCTATGCCGGTCCTAAACAGAGCACACATTGAATGATCAGACATAAAGCACTTCACTTGGCGGTGTAATCCTATATTCCTAATTTTAAACCTTTTTTTTTTTTTTAATATTCAGTTTATTTTTTGCACCTAATTTACTATGAAGCGCGTCGTGGTTTCTGCATACTTTTTAACATCACAAGCTCTGCCTCCTAAGTTTTCAATGAAATTTCAATTTTTCAGAATAAATGTTTAATTTAATATTTTTTGTTGTTGTTTTCCCCCCACCTCCTCACCTTCCCTTTCCCCAACTTCCCTTTCCCCAACTTCCCTTTCCCCAACTTCCCTTTCCCCAACTTCCCTTTCCCCAACTTCCCTTTCCCCCAACTTCCCTTTCCCCAACTTCCCTTTCCCCAACTTCCCTTTCCCCAACTTCCCTTTCCCCAACTTCCCTTTCCCCAACTTCCCTTTCCCCAACTTCCCTTTCCCCAACTTCCCTTTCCCCAACTTCCCTTTCCCCAACTTCCCTTTCCCCAACTTCCCTTTCCCCAACTTCCCTTTCCCCCACCTTCCCTTTCCCCCCCACCTTCCCTTTCCCCCCCCCACCTTCCCTTTCCCCCCCCCACCTTCCCTTCCCCCCACCTTCCCTTCCCCCCCCCCACCTTCCCTTCCCCCCCCACCTTCCCTTTCCCCCCCCCCCCCACCTTCCCTTTCCCCCCCCCACCTTCCCTTTCCCCAACTTCCTTTCCCCAACTTCCCTCCCCCAACTTCCCTTTCCCCCCCACCTTCCCTTTCCCCCCCACCTTCCCTTTCCCCCCCACCTTCCCTTCCCCCCCCCACCTTCCCTTTCTCCCCCCCCCACCTTTTGTACCCATCCAGCCGTCCCATGGTAAAAGAAAACCTGATTGAGAATTTGTGTGTAGATATTTTTTTTTTAATGCATTTTTGGATTTCTTAAAAAATTTTTTGAATTTTATTTGTGTAAAATGTTATTTGCAATGCGATTGCTGTGCGTTGTAAAGTTCATTCCTCGCTTTGTGTCGACCCCGGTCGTTGGGCGACATTGACTTCCCAGTGAATGTGTATTTGTGTTCACTGATCTATCACTCTTTGATTAGGTGTGTCTTCTCTCTCTCCTATTGCTGGTCACAGAGGCGCAGCCCGGTAAGGAAAGACTTTTCTTTTTTTTTTTTTATACATCTTGTTGTTTTTTTATTTTTTTATTAAAGGGGATTTTTTAAAATATTTTTTTTACTTTCTACATACGGAGTGTTAATTGTACAGTTTGCTCTCCCCTGCCGTATCACTCATTAAAGTGCCCGATGTCTCTTTCAGTGCATTTCTGTCTCACCTCTGTTTCCGTGTCTATATTTGCCTGTTGTAATTATCTTGTGCAGGGAGAGGAAACCTAAATGTCAAATGTATGTAACGTTTGGAAAAAATTATTTTCTATTTTTAAATAAAAAATAAAAAAATAGATTCCCTGCCCCCCTCCCCCAACCATTGAGTCAAAGCAGTACTATTGCACAAGCATTGTATATTTTTTTTTATGATCAAACCTTAACGTCATCCATTGGTCATTGTAAGCAGTGCTGGTGGCTGTGAAATCCTTCCAAAGGAGAGGACTTCCCTCTGCCCTGAAGGCTGTCCATCAGCTCCTGCTGCAAATCCTGTAAGGTTAAAATCAGCCAATGCCTCTAAACTCAAAAGCATTGAAAGGCATTAGAATGGCTCCATGGCAGCATCTGTGTATATTTTCATATATATGTTGATAGTGTTTTGGAATTCTGTGGGTGGTTTTGTTTGTTTTTATTTTATTTTTTTATTAAGCGATCTGAATATTTTTGTACAATGTGATACCTTTTTATAGATGGGACCCATGTTTAAACACCAAATTCATTTGTTTGGTACGCACAGCCTGAAGGTGTTTTTATATAATATTTTTTTATAATATCATAATTTTGTCTGCGTCACAGGAGTGATATTTTCCACACGCGGCGTTATGTCAGCACTCCTAAAACTCCTGGATTTTGCAGAATTTCGGAAACCGATAGTTATAATCAACCCCTGTTTATCGGGTATTTTTCCTATATATTATTTTATGTGTATTAAATTTACTTTCTAGAGAATATATATATATATTCTCTAGAAAGTAAATTTATATATATATTAGTTAGAACACAATGTCCCTGCAACTACCTTGTAAGTCGACTTGAACAACTCGAAGACTGTCACGGTGCTTGCTCAAAAAGTTGCATAGAATCCACGAATGGAGCCGCACACGTGTAAATAAAATAACAAATTTATTAAATCTTATAAAATTGACCGTTTCGGCATATATATATATATATCTTGAGGACTTGGACAAAAAAATTAAGTTTTATTAAATATGCATCTTAAAATCCTGAACCTTGAGAAAGGCGTTAATATTATATATTTTTTCTTAAGTCCACGAGTGCACCCTTTACTTTCTGGCTCTGGGGATTATGTGGGGATTTTGCTGCACCTTGGCATTGTTTCTACCAGTGGCATACGCAGGTGTTTTTTTTTTTTTTCTTGTGGTGAATAAACTAAATATATCCCCCCCCCCCGAAAAAGGTGCACAGAGGAGGCTTTCTTCATACAGATATGACAAGATACGGTATCAACAATAACAAATTGAATAATAAATCACACATAGGGTGATACCCCTAACAATACAGCACAATACAGAATAAATTGGGGCAATGTATTCTTAGATATAACCACTCACAGGCTGCTGGTCCTGGGAAGACACATAGCAGGTTCTTGAATGTCTCCAGGCCAAGATGATAGCCTTAAGGGAAGGATAATAACAATAGTTTAGATAGCCAAGCAACCATAAAAAAACAACGTTTTTAATGCGCTTACAAAAATTTAAAACAAATGGAGCATAACCTCACCAACTCCCATGACCCAATTCGTCTGAAGGTGTTGCTCGACGCGTTTCGTCACGTGGACTTCATCAGGAGCGCTCCTGATGAAGTCCAAGTGACGAAACGCGTCGAGCGACCCCTTCAGACGAATTGGGTCATGGGAGTTGGTGATGTTATGCTCCATTTGTTTTAAATTTTTGTAAGCGCATTAAAAACGTTGTTTTTTTATGGTTGCTTGGCTATCTAAACTATTGTTATTATCCTTCCCTTAAGGCTATCATCTTGGCCTGGAGACATTCAAGAACCTGCTATGTGTCTTCCCAGGACCAGCAGCCTGTGAGTGGTTATATCTAAGAATACATTGCCCCAATTTATTCTGTATTGTGCTGTATTGTTAGGGGTATCACCCTATGTGTGATTTATTATTCATACAGATATGTCTGTTTATTCCATAAAGCTATATTGACGTTTCAGTCCAGACATTATATCTGTATGAAGAAAGTCACCTGTGCGCACCTTTTTTTGGAATTGTAGGTCTATGGCGCATTGGTAGCACCGGAGGTAAATATCATGTTTTATATCTGGATGTGAGGCTTCTTGTAATAAATCACATACATACATTCATACTCGGCACCTGATTCTCTAGTAGTTGGTTTGTGTTGAGCGCGGTCACCTGGATTATTTTAAAAGAAATATAATACAGAAAAACTTTTATTTGGGATAATTTTGGAGAACTCCTTCCACCATGAAGCTCCACCTGGTCCAGAATAAGCCGCTCTTCTAGAAGAGGACTCATGTAAGGCCTTGGCGTCGCTGTGTGGCAAATCGCTGGAATAACCGTATTTCCCTGAATATAACCACTTCTCTCAACGCTTTCTTTCTGCACTAAAACATGCGGAGCACGTCTCAAAGGGACATTTTCATAAATCCTATATATTTTAATTCCTAAATTCACGGCCTGTCTCGAGGTGGGGATTTAACGGGAAAAAAAAAAAAATTGTAGAGCAGTGACGGCTTCATTGTGAGATTCTCATATTATGTAAATAATGCAATACGTCCTTGTAATATTCCAAAGGAGCTTTATTCAGCCCCTGTATTCACTGCTCTACAATTATGTATCGCTGCCTTTTTTATGTGCTTTTATATTTCTGATCAGTCTGTGTCCTGCACAGATTTTTTTTTTATATTAAATGAACAATTTCTATTTTATTAAATGAAAATGTCTCTTTTAACAATAATAATAATAAAAAAATGTTTTATCTGGTTTATTCACGGCTCTCTGAATTAACCCGCACATCTTAAGAATTTCTATTCCTGCTTGAGTTTGACATTTCAACAAATGCACAAAGCTGGGGGTAAAAAATTCAGTTTATTCAAAGCGTGCATCATAGGTTGTTTTTAAGCCTTGACAGTGTGGAGTAAAGCCATGCTATTAAAGGAATGTTAATGGACAAATATATTACAGCTGAAACTAGTAATCGATTTAATAGACACCTAATTTTATTTATTTATAAAGGATTTTACCAGGGAGGATACATTGAGATTTCTATCATTTTCAAGTATGTCCTGGGTGGCGAGTATGTACCATTAGTTAGTGTCCTTGGGCAAGACACCTATCGATTAATCAGTTGACTGATTAATTGGTCTGTGTACAGTAGATTGCAAATTGTGTAAGAAAAAAGGGAAGAGAGGTTGATTTTTACATGGTGTTTCTTTTTATGTAAATAGAATTGTATTTTTTTTTCTTTTCAATATTTTTTTTTAAGGGAAAAAAAATTCTCTCGTGAAACAAATGGTAAGCGCCACACAACACGCCGTAATCACCCCAACTCCAATGCTACACCAGCAAATAGTGGTTTCCCCCACACCATAGAATATGAACAAAATAGGACGTAACTGGTGCGCGCAAGAACCAACTGAGGAAGCTGCATTACAGCAGCGAAACGCGTTCTGGGGCCATAATTCATGGTTTATCTTTTAATTTGTTTTATTAAAACTTTTTAAAGACCACATTTCCTGTTCCAGATTGGTTTTTTATTTGGGTTTTTTTCCCCACAAAAGAATCCATGGGCGATCCGATCTGAGCTGTGGAAGCTCCACCTCACGTAAGTCTCGAATTGGCAAAAAAAAGAGCTGTGTACCCTTTACCTAAGAAGAGATTTACACTAGGAAAGCTTGTATTTCCAATTTTTCTCTCCATGTTTCTACTACTCCATGGTGTTTAAAGAGAACTTCCATACCTAAGGTGGGGGCCACCTGCCAACAGGGAGGAAGAAAAATTACTCGGAGGCAATTTCCCACTCTGAGCCGGTGCTAGGGCTCTATACTTGTGAGTGGTACAACTTTACAATATACTGTTTAATATATTTTTTACAGTTTAGCACTATGATGCTTTGTCTATGCTTCTTCCACATAACCACATGATGTGTCGCGGACCCGCATGAGACATCTGGACTCCAGAGCATTTTTTGCACTCACCAGTTACGTCCTATTTTGTTCCAAAAAAATTCTCAGCCAACTAATTGATTATCAAAAATAATCGTTAGTTGCAGCCCTAAATTAAATAATAATAACCTAAATCCTTTTTTTTTTTTTTTTTTTTTTTTTAAACTGGCTGGTTCTGGTATTCTTTTGGGAATGACGCCATCTTCTGGACTAAAATAAAAAAAAAGTGTCAAATGACACCCAAAAAAAAACACTCCAAAACGCAATGTCTTGTTTTTTGAAGCTGTTTTATGGGATAAGTATCAGCTGGAGGCAAATAATTTTTCTTTAAAAATTCTGCTCCACCCAAACATTTGATTGCCGGGAAAAGCCCTCAACCTAACCCTTGGGAAATTTTATTTTTCTGAAAATGCTCTAATACGGATACAAATTTATTGTTGCAGCAACGTCCTGTGATGTAACGTCCTGTGATGTAACGTCCTGTGATGTATGATGTAACGTCCTGTGATGTCCCATGCATATAATTTACTAGGCAAATAATCATGGCCTCTATTACTAGAGAGGTGGCAACCCTAGTCCTACCCAACTTGGGTCTCGTAAGGTTTTAGATTGATGGTGCCATTACAGAGAACATATTACCTTATGCAAATCATTCTGTCACCAGGAAATGGTGACCAGAACTAAAAATGCCAAGGAAGTAGGCTGCTCCTAATAGGTGACACAGGTGATGACCTCCCAAATGTTCAGCCACTCATCGGAGATCACGGTTGTGGGATGGAAGGAGATCGCTAATCAAAAAAATCCATTCCACCCTTAATATTCCTTTTAATATTTGGTTTCTTCCGCTGGCCCAGAAAGCGTAAAGTGCAGCTTTTGATGAAATTCTAAACTGTTCTTGCGGTATGAAAGACAAATTTCTTCTGGCACAGGAATTCTTCTAATTAACCAAATCTGTTATTAATTGTATCGCAGGAAATTTTAACCCTGAGCTTCCTAACTTCTGTTTAAACGCATGCTTATTAACCCCGCGGATGCTCATGAGACCCTGTAAATTAAAATAAGACCTTTTTTTTATGTTCTTTATAGGGCACGATCAAGAGGAAACTATCAAGTGAGTATGTTTGCCTGAATCAGATCGCGCCAATGCAGTTACTGCCTGATTTTTATTTTTTATTCATGCAGGTTGTGATACGCTAGATCAGGCCTCAAAATTTCCACTCGCATGCTCGCATTTGGCGAGTGGAAATTACATGAGGGCAAGTGGAAATGCAGAGGCAGGCAAGGCAGGATAGGGGTTAGGTGGGGCAACTAGTGGCGAGTAGCTGAGGCTTGGCTAGTAGCTTGGGACTTGAAATTTTGAGCCCTGCGCTAGATACTGTTTTTGTTAAATATCTTTGATTTACACCTTTCCTTGTTTTCAGACTTTATAAATGGGATGGGGAGGTTACCCTTTGGGTTCAGACAGCCTCGGCAAGTGTATGGTACTTGTTCTAAGGTGATCCTGAGTAGGCTTCTCTAATAAGGTTGTACATGGCTTTAAAATGTCATGTGATTGGCTGTCACATTGACCACATGGTATTGTGACGTAAAAATGGTGTTCCCGTTCACCAGACGAGCACTTTTCTTCACAAATGTGGTAATTTGTTATATTCTAGTGATGATCTGCCACTTTTACGTATATTATTGGCAGAGCTTGGGAAGGACCATCACCTAAACCAGTGGTTCCCAACCCTGGTCCTCAAGTACCCTTAAAAGGCCAAATTTTAAGGATCACTTTGGGGAAATGCAAACCGAATCCTGCAATCACTGTGCAGCAAATTATATCACCTGTGTTGTGCTTAAGATATCCTGCAAAATCGCCTGTTAGGGGCATCGAGGACAAAAGTTGGGAACTACAGACCTAGAGGCTTTTGAGCCTGACAGCAGGGAAGTTTGTAGTCAAATATAGGAAGGAGAGCCTCGGGGAGACATATGGACTTAGGTGCAAAGTTTAAAGTCCAGTTGTGTGAAACAGGAGGAACTTCGGTGAAATGTTATCTCTTTAGATCTTGGCAATCTTTATTCTTGACACAATCAGGTGAGGAGATCGCACGACCAAGACGCACAACACCGACTGCTGAGGTCGCACGGCGTTCAACTCCAACTCCAACTGCAGAAGTTACGGCTCGTTCAACCCCGACGCCTGAACTTGTTAGGTCAGTGTTCTCCACTGCTCTGAGAGCCTAGAAATTGGCAACCGGATGTTACATGTCGTTGAGATCCTGGGACGGGTTATGTTGTTATTTGCAGCCATGAATTTGACCGGATTCCTTTTTGTTTTTCCTTCCAATACTCTATAGTAAGAAGACACCCACTGAACTGTTTGGCCCTCCTCTGGAATCTTCCTTTGAAGGGCCAAAGTCTGAAGGTAAAAAGGAGGGCAACTTCTCAATTAATGACCGTCGAATGATCACTCATGTTCTTTCCACCACCCTCGATTTCCCGACTCCACTCATCTACAGGCTTCCTATGTTCCTAGATTGCCGAATTGCAACGAAATTTTGTCGTAATGACCTGATTTTTGGTGTTTCAATTCGACAGGTTTAAACAGGCGAACCTTATAGTCTTCAATGTAATAACTGGAATATCATTTTTACATAAGACCATTTATTTTTTAAAAAAAATTATTCAAAAACCCTTTTTATTAAAAGACCTTTATGTATTTTTAGCATTTTTTTTAAAGATCTTTTTTTACTTTGTAACAGACCTTTTTACAATTTATTTTTTTGACCTTTTTTATTATTTAGATTTTCTACATTTTTATTGATTTACACTCCTCCATTAATAGAATAGGAGACCCCCCCCCACACACGTTCGGTGGACTCGCTTATGTCAATTTAGCGGTTACGTTCAACTGACGTCCAATAACTGCTTTGGCGACTCCCATTTCGTCAAAATACGACCACCGAATTTGTGGCGAAAAGAGACCCCCCCCCCCCCCTGTTTGTCTTTTGCCAAGAGTTTTGTCATGACGGCTGAGGAACGGGATCTCTGTCCTTGCCTACTGTCTTGCATGATGTCTGCGGGGTATAAATAAGGAGATTTTTTTTTTTTTTAATTTATTTTTTTTTTTTATTTATTTTTTTTTTTTATTTTTATTTTTTCTCTTTTCGCTATCCATTAAAAAAAAAATTTCAGTCTCGTTGGATCAATCGGAAATATGGGGAATGTCTCAGGCGGCTTCACCGGAACAAGAATCGCCGAAGCAGTCCCGTCCTTTTCCTGCTGGAAGTGAGTAAAATGCATGATTAAAAGACAACCAGATGCACGGTCCAAAGGATTCTACCTATATTCCTCGCGTGTGGATTCTTTATATGAAAATTAATCCGTCATGATGTGTGTGTGTGTTTTTGTTTTTTGCTTTTTCAATCTTAATGGCACAATCCTGTATTTCAAAACATTCCCAGGCAAAGAATTAACACCATTTTCAGAAAGTGTTTGATAGAATTGTTGAAAGCTGGTGTGGATGAGACGTACTATTTTTTTTTTATTTATTCTTAAAGGGAAAAAGAAACAAAACCGATGTGGCTATATTATTCAGACAGAACATGCTCCGTTGTTGGAATTAACTTGCCTTATGGTACATTATATATGGTATTATTGGTAAAAAAAAAAATTGCCTCATGTCGCAGGTGTGAGAAATCCGTGATTCTAGGCTCAAAAATTAATCTCCTAGTGCAGTGGTTCCAAACCGTGATCCTAAAGTACCCCTAACAGATCAGGTTTTCCAGACATCTGAAGCGCAGCACAGGTGATATGATTGGCTGCTCAGTGATTGCAGGATTTAGTCTGCTTTTAACCAAGGTAATCCTTAAAATCTGACCTGTTAGGGGGAGTTGAGGACCGCAGTTCGGAACCACTGTCCTAGTGTTAGTGTATTAGCCAGGCTGAAAAGCTAACCACAACATCTGAGCCCTAAGTGGTTGACAACAAATTCCAGTTGCAAAGGGTCCGATTTCCACTATACCTGCTTATATTCTCACTTTACCCAGGTGAGCGGGCGAGTGGAAATTTTGAGCCCTGATTGATCTTTTTATTTATATATTTTACTTAAAGGGACACTCGCCGTGACCACTTAAGCTTTAAGTGGTCGGGGTAACGGGACACTGTCACTTTACATTCCTGGCCGTTGTGACATCCTTCCTGTCAGTCATCGGCTGCTGTGCTGACAGGGGTCTCGGTCCTTTCCAGCGAGTAGCCCCATATGTGTTTCCATGCCTTGTACAGACTGTTGATCACACGAAGCAGGAATACTTGTATTAAATGAGTCCGTGCCAGTTTAGACAGTGTGGTTTCATAGTTTAGGAAGACAAGCTAGCAATCTTTGCTGGTTTCCCCAAAAAGTGACTTTTTTTTTAAACTTTTTGTTCATCCAGCTCCTCCGCCTATTCCTCCGAAAAGTATTCCAGCCACACCACCAAGAACTGCTTCACCGTTGCCAGCAGAAGCAGGTGGGTGACAAATCTACATTGAGCCTTATTTACTTAACTTTTTGTTCCCAACCCTGGTCGTCAGGTTCCTCCTACAGGCCAGGTTTGCAGGATATGTAAAGCACAGCACAGGTGATAGGATTTGCTGCTCAGTGATTGCAAGATTCAGTCTGCATTTCCCCAAGTTATAAAAATGAAATGTCCTTATTGTGTTTATTTGATGTTGCTGATATCTCACGTGTTTTATTTTTCTCTTGTATGTTTAGTTAAAATATTTTCCTCTATATATGTCACTGGGTGCATCCATTGTGTGATATTTTCCTCTATATGTGTCACTGGGTGCATCCATTGTGTGATATTTTCCTCTATATGTGTCACTGGGTGCATCCATTGTGTGATATTTTCCTCTATACGTGTCACTGGGTGCATCCATTGTGTGATATTTTCCTCTATATGTGTCACAGGGTGCATCCATTGTGTGATATTTTCCTCTATACGTGTCACTGGGTGCATCCATTGTGTGATATTTTCCTCTATGTGTCACTGGGTGCATCCATTGTGTGATATTTTGTGTTGTAAACTGCCCCCCCCCCCCCAGTGTCTTTCCATCACTTGCTCCTCACTGTGTGGCTTTGGCCATAGAATGGAATGAACGGGTCAGTCACCAACTCACATGATTGTATTGTGTGGGATGTAGTCAAAGGACATCAACAGGGGGTAGATTAGAAGTCTTAAGCTCCCTGTTTTAGCTCACTCAGCTGCCAGCTCTTATCTCAAGTAGCCTTTAGAACTCCTGTTGCCTTATCTAAACCTTCCCTCCTCCACCTCATTAATTGTTGAATGATGTAGATTGAAGAAACAAGAGCTGCAAAGCTTTTTTGGTAAATGTTGCATCATGGGAAAAATACACCTAAATGGAAACGAGAGATAATAACCTTACTTTATCTTTCCTTTTTACATGCAATTACTTCAAACAAAGCGAAAATCAGCAGCATGTGTTTTATAATGTTTTATAAGGTGATTTATAATGTGTTTTATTTGTAACGCAGATCTAGTTACAGCTTATGTCAGTAGTAGTGACCCTTTAAAGAGCAAGTTTAATTCTGTGTTTTATTTTAAGCCTTTTCATATGGCTTGGCTTTTTATTTCCAAAAAGCGATATTGAAGTAAGGCATAATATTTCTTTATAAAATAAATTACAGTACAACTCCAATAAACCTCTCTGCTGCCAGTAACGTTATCACGCCTTTTGGAATGGCTTTATAGCACAAAACAAGATTAAATGAATCCAACGCCACATACCTCACCCTCTGCTCCCACACTGACCCTTACCCGGCATATAAAGCAATGTATTAACTTATTTCTCCCCATAAAATCTTTACCTTAAGGACCTGAACAGAAAGAGGTAATTGAAGATGCGCTGCTCCCATCGATCAACGACTTGGACAGCATCTTTGGCCCAGTGTTGTCCCCGAAGATGGTGACCGTTGATTCAGAAGACAAATGGGTCAGGTTTGCGGACCCGTCGCCGGAACAAATCACTCCTGAACTCCCTGCAAGAAAAACGGCAGAGTCTCCCGCCGCAGAACCGGATCTCCCGACGTATCCCCGGCAGCTGAAACAGCCCGCAACATACCCTCCCCACTCGATTTGGAGGATATCCAGAAGAAGATCATTGAGCAGAGCTTCATCAAAGACGACGTGCTGGAGACTGCGGTGTCTCCAAAAGATTTTGGATCGGGGCAAAGAGCTACACCTCCTCCACCTCCACCACCTACATACAGAGCAGTGGTGTCTTCCCCTGGACCCATCGCAAGCAGTAACACGGGCTGCGCAAGTGGTGTGTCTCTGGTGAAGGAAAGAAGTGTGTGTGTGTGTGTGTGTGTGTGTGTGTATATCACACACAATGAAGTTGTTGTGGTGGAGGGCAAAACCTTAGATTAAAAGTCTCCGCACAGCAAATAATAAAGTTTATTATTGCAGAAGTCATTTACACAGCCCAGCAATTCAGAGAACTGCATCACAGAGCTCACGTGCAACATTCCCCATATGCAGCAAGGAACTCTGGGTAAAACAGGCAAATGATGTTTGCAATTTCTCATTTTTCTGCATCCTGGGTCGGTTTTAACAGAGAACCCTCTTGCCAGTCTCATGCCATACTAGATGGCTTTTTTATTTATATATATATATATATCTCAAAGGTCAGGTTTATGCAACAGGTCAATCACTCCTGTACAGCAGTTTCATGTTTATTGTTCTCTCATCAGCAGGAGATCGACCGTGACCAGTTGCAGTTTGATGCAACTCTAATACAAGCAATTGCAGCTGGTCACGGCCTATCTCCTGCTGATGAGGGCACAGTAAGCCCGAAACAGCTATACAGCAGTGACTGTGACCTGTTGCTTAAACCTGACCTTTGCTAAAAGCCATCTAGTATGGCGCGGCTCTGGTAAGAGGGTTCTGTGTTAAGACAGACCCAGGATGCAAAAAAATTAGAAATTGCAAATGTAATTTGCATGACTTACCCAGAGTTCCTTGCTGCATATGGGGAATGTAGTACATGAGCTCTGTGAAGCCGTTCTCTGAATTGCTGGGATGTTTAAATGACTTCTGCAATAATAAACTTTATACTGTATTTATGAAAATGTCAACTATATATAATTTATATTCTGTCATTTTTATTTTGATGTGTACTGTTTAGCACTCAAGCCACCGTATACTCTTATTTCCCAATATATTCATAAGTTTGCCCGTGTTTAATACACTGGAGAGGGCTGCACCCCCCGAGGAATACACCTATATGTACAGAGGAACTGGTAGATTGCAATCCTCTTAAATGGAAGCTAGGAATATTCTATACTGGGAAAGCTATTGGGCCGAATAATAGGTGTGGGGGTCTCTTTTCCAGCTGTTCTGAAGGGGGAGGAGGTGAATTCCACTGTATTATAACTTAGTGTACATTTTTTCATGTAGTTTTGTCTGCATTTTTGAGACTGTATTATGTCAATTCCCCAGGATCTGTTCACTGGTCTTTTATCGAGCTTTTTACCCTAAAAATAAATGAATGGGATAAAATTTGCAGATTTTTAAGATGACGGTTAATCGTTTGAATCAAACCTTGTTTTGCCATTGTGTTCTTTCATAGCCAGGACAGGATACTCATCAGACTAGTGATGCGGCAAGATCCGATCTGGAACACGTTTTGTTATATGCAGAGATATATATATATATTTTATTCCTGTGTATTTAAGGTGACTTATTTCAGGTACCTCCTCTCCGGCGCGGCCTGCCACACCACTGGCTATCTGCAGTACAACACCACCACCGCCGCCTCCTCGACCACCGTCTCGACCAAAGCCGCCTCCGGGGAAACCTGCAGTAAGTGACGTAAGTCAGGTGTTGATAATTTAATATATACCTAATATGCATTTTATTTATATTTTTTGTTTCTGAGAAACTGATCTTGAGTTATGACTAGGTTGGTGACTGAGCCGTCAAATTTTATTTATTTTTTTTCCCTTCCTTTCCTTAACCATCGTCAGCAGAAACTCGTTCAAATGGCCAAGCATAAAGTTAAAAAAAAACCCTTTTTTTTTTTTTTTTTTTTAGATGTTTTGTATGCTCTTAACCTCCTTCCTGCATCTTATCACATGTTGACTCAATGCTTCTGCCCTGATAGCCCATATTGGTGTATGAGAGACCGGACCCCTTCTAAGGCTAGGGTCAGACGAAAGCATTTTTCCCCGCGAACGTGAAAAAGTGCGTCCGAACGCATTGACGTATTTTTTCACGGAATGCGCAAAAACAGTCAGACGACGCGCATTTTCGGGCGTGATTTTGTACGGATCGTCAATAAAACTCTTTTTGCGTCTGGATGTTATGTAGGCTGGACATTAGCAGCGTCTGACATCTCCTAATCACGCACACACGCCGCTATGCCGCAGCTGCGCACTCAGTACGTCAGTACTAGCGGTTCAGCGTTCTCAGAAAAATGCGTTCAAATTCCACTTGCGTTGCGCGGCTGGACTTTTGTGCGGCCGTACATCGTATATTGGCCGTCATTGCCCGTCATCTGCTGCTAGTGCGGCCGTAATTATGTGCGCCAGAACGCACGTTCAAAGTGCGCTGGTCTGACCCCAGCCTAAATCTTCCATTCTGTCGTTTAAATACAAAACATACAGGGTTATTCAAAGAGAACCGAAAAGTCACTGCACGTTCGGTGACTTTTCGTTCTCTTCAATTCGGTGCAAATCGGCTTTCCCATTTCAGCGACTCTGCGGTGTATTCAAGCACCACAGGGCTGTCGAAGTGCAGGGAAAAGCTGCCGAAAACCTGGCCAAAACCCGGCGAATGCACGTCAAACCCGTAAAAACATCTTGATTAACCCGTCGAAGAGGCCAGAAAAACCCGAGCAGGAGCCGATCACACGCAGCGAAGCCCCCGGATAAAGCCGACACCGCAGATGAATGGAGTGAATAAATTAGCAAAACCGTACGCTTGAATGATTGAAAGTGAAAAGCTGTTTGCAAAGAAACTACTGAGCGAAAATGTCTGAAATTTACACAGGAGGTCCAGGGAATGATAATAAAAAGGGCTGTTACAGGAAAAATAAGTAAAGTTAAAAAAAATCCATAAAATATCCTAAAAAAAATCTATAAATAAAGAGACTCTTTACTGCAGAATTTTATAATGAAAGATTTATTAGAAATTGAATTAAAACGGGAATATTTTTAACATTGAAGCCTATGGGATTCTCCTGAATAAACCTGTCGAATGAAACCACTGAATGGCAGGGCATTTCGGGAACCTTTCACTGCTGGTTTGTGTTCTCTGAA
This sequence comes from Leptobrachium leishanense, assembly GCA_009667805.1. Classification (NCBI taxonomy): domain Eukaryota; kingdom Metazoa; phylum Chordata; class Amphibia; order Anura; family Megophryidae; genus Leptobrachium; species Leptobrachium leishanense. The sequence continues at coordinate 23,305,694 of CM019070.1, forward strand.
TAGCCGAAGCAGTGCTTTTTTATGGGGATTTCACTGCCACCGAACAGGCACCGAACAGGCACCGTATGTTCAGGCAATTCGCCAACATTTGGCGAACTGCCTGCTCTCTGAGTGGCCAAGAAAGGTAACCGTACGCTGATTTTCAGCGTTCGGTTACCTTTCTCCAGCCATTCAGATCTCTTTGAATAACCCTGATAGTTTCACATTTTATTTTAATGCCATGAATTTGCCACAAATCCATGATATGCATTGCTTATCAATTGTGTTCTCTCTATATTTCCAGTGGAGACTCATTAGGTTTTGGGATGATGCATTCCATATCAACTGAGCATGTCTAAGGCTAGGGTCAGACTAACGCATTTTTCGCGTCGTCCGTAAAAAGTGCGTTCGAACGAATGGACGGATTTTTTCACGGAATGCGCGATAGCGGTCATACGATGCGCATTTTCGTCCGTGATTTGTACGGATCATCAATAAAACACTTTTTGTGTCTGGACGTTATGTTGGCCGGACATGAGCAGCGTCTGACGTCTCCTAATCACACACACACGCCGCTATGCGGACGCAGCGCACTCTGTACGTCAGTACTAGTGGTATCACGTTCTTGAAAAAATGTGTTTGTTTGCCGCTTGCGTTGCGCGGCCGGACTTTCGTGCGGCCGTACTTCGTATATTGCCCATCATTTGCTGCTAAAACAGACGTGATTAAGTGCGGCTGCACGCGCGTTTGCACTGCGTTCGTCTGACCCCAGCCTAAAGTGGCCTCAGCTGGGGCAAATTTTAAAAATGTCCCAAGTACTTGACACTCTCACTTTGTTCAAAAAGGAGGCGAGACTCTGCAAGGTTGGAATAATGAAAGAAATTTGAAACCGTTTTTCTCGAACATTATTAACTATTAAATGTTTTCTTTTACCAGTCTTTTTGATTTAGAGTCAATTCTAAACCCTCCTCTCTGGGGGGTGAAAAAGTGTGGCTAGTTTTGACGCCGACAGTTGATTGTTGTGATCATTATTATTTCTTGCAGGTCCTCCCACTCTCCTAGTCCCTAAAGCTTCTCCACACTGCCTCCTGTCAATCAATCCTCAGCACAGGATTATTGCTGTCGGCGTAGACCTATATGCCAAACATTTTATTGGCAGATGGGTATTTATTAGCTATTTATTTACTTATTTTCCTGGCACAATATATTGACAGAATTTGAAGCCCAATCGAAGGTGCGCCTGACTGGTGCACTTTAAAGTACTTTATTCTAACTCCAAGATAAGTGTGATGCTCCTTAAAATTCACCAAGTTGTACAATTAAAGGGCCGCTACCACCAAAAAAATGAAATGACCTTATTGTGTTTATTTTATGTTGCTGATATCTTATATGTGCTTTGTTTTTGTCAAGTAAAATGATTTCATAAATAAACATGTGTCACCGGGTGCATCAGTTGTGTGATATTTTGTGTTGTGAACCCCCTCCCCCCCCCCTCCCGGTATCTTTACATCACTCACTCCTCACTGTGTGCCAAATAGCATTGAATCTCCAGAAATCCGACGCCTAGTTGGATGTGTGTGATAGCCGCCGTAAATGGCAGCACTAGGGAGTAGGATCAAGTGTTGGAAGGCCACTATCCTATCTCATTCAGCTGCCATCTCTTATCTCGGGTAGCATAGACCACACAATAGATCCTCTGCAGCCTTGTCTAAACATTCGCTCCCCCCACACCATTGCCTCTTCACTACTGCTTTATCCTATACCACAGCTGTAAAGTGAGACTTGCCATATACTTTTGGCAAACATTGCATCATGGGAAAAATTCACCATATGGAAACAGAGGATAAAAACCTAACTTTTTTTTTTTTTTTTTTCCTTTTTACAATAAAAAAAATAGCATGTGTTTTTATAATGTGTTTTATATTGTGTTTCTGTTTGTAATGCGCAAGTAATCCAGTCACAGCTTGTGTTAGTGTCCCTTAAATCCCGGAGTGACCTTTTCATGGCTTTCTTCTGAGTAAGCTACTCCTTTTGTATTGTGAACATGTAACACGTCACGGCTCTTTGCGGAGAACATTTTTTTTTGTTTAAAATATGATTATACCACATTTAAATACCTTGGCCTTTTAAATCTCTTTTCAAAAGAGGTCCTAGATTGGTCCAGGGCCAACTTTATTACACAATTTGTTTTGTATCGTATACACTGTATTTGTTTAACAAGCTGTTGACAATCCTGACCGTGTTTTATGTTTGGTTTTTTTCTCCTTCTTGCAGTCAAGGCCATTCAGTCCCCCTATCCACTCGTCCAGCCCCCCTCCCACCGCTCCGCTAGCTCGTGCTGAAAGCACCTCTTCAATATCTTCTGCAACCTCCTTGAGTGCCGCCACGACTCCGACCGTTGGTAAACGCTGCTTGTTTTCTTCTTTCTGCTACAATAGAGTTTGTGTCTGCGTTAGTTTAGGCACTGTAGAGCTGCTGCTTTTTGCACAGGCAGGGGCTGAATGCAACATAACCGTGCAAAATACAGTTTAAAGGGAGTATGGTTATTTTAAGCCAGAGTTTACTGCTTTGACGGGTTGGACAATGCTCGAGCTGACTAAGATTATGGTGGTAACGCAGTTTTAAAAAAAGTATCGGATAAGGACGAGCATTTCAAGATTCTAAGTGTCCCAGTGTCTGCATAAACTGTGAGGAAAGGGAAATCCGGGCGACTCCTGGTGCACTGAGAAAAGTCAATAGGGGTTATTCACAACAACCGGCGACTGTTTGCTGGTTTTGTAGCACCGGCATTTCACAACGATAAACGTCAAAGACTGAGAGGAGCTGCACAATAAAGCTTCACCTGTTAATGTTTGGGTTATAGTTTTGTGAAATGCTGGTGTTCGGTGACCGGTGTTGCTTCATGTCACCAAACCCGTGACAACTAGAGACATGTGCCACTTCCGGTGACGTGGGATCATCTGTTCGGCTCAAATGCCACACAATGCGCATGCGCACTATGCCACAGCGGACGAGTCTCCGGTGACATTTCCTCACGTGCATGTGCAGTGTGTGGCTTTGGCGTAGCTCGCATGCGCAGTGTGTGGCTTTGGAGCCGCCCAACTGAACCCACACCACCAGACGTGACGTAGGCCTCCAGTTGCCACAGGTCCAATGACCTGATGGAACACTGACAAACGCCGGCACTTTGTGAATAACCCCTTGTGTGTGTATTACCTAAAGGCCTGGCCAGGTGTCGCTTATTATGTAGGTCAATGATGGCAAGATTTGGTACCTAGAGGTTTCACGACTTTCCCATGATGGTCAAGTAGCCTGAGGACATGTAATTTTGGCATAACCGGAGTTCCAAGGCATGACACCAGTACAGGTAATTCTTGGGAAGATGTGAATGAAGCTGCTTAATGTAATAGAGGCCGAATGGCTTCTTCTCAGTCCATCTCTAGGTTTAATGTCATTTATGACTCGTACGGACCAGATAATTCTGACTTTCCCATCGGTACCGGTTGGACGTATGCATAGCTGTAGGTTTTTTAAATTCCTGCTGCTTTAATTAGAAGGAAAATAGCTCTTTATGTACAATCAAGACACATTAGACCTAAACTATATTAGCAGGAAGATTATTTTTATATAGCTGGGATTGATGTCAATGAGCCGCTGCTACACTTAGCGCTAGTCTGGATAGAGATAATAAAGAGTAGTATTTACTGGGAGAGCTGGAGTGGAGATAGGAGACCAGAGAGAAAATAATCTTCTCTACTTACTTTTTTTTAAAAATGTTATATATATTTTCTTCCGTTTTCCTAATCTTTTTTTTGTGCAGCTTTTGTACCCGTCCCTTTCTGTTTTAGATTGCTAAAGGCTCAGCGGATCACGCGAAAATTAGCGATTTACCTCATTTTGCTATTTCATTCTGTTTAATTTTTTTTGTTTTGTTCTTTAATCTACAGTTTCTTTTTTGGCTTTATTTGTTTTGCTGCTTTTTCCCATTACTATTTATTTGATCTCATCCTGATTTTATACACAAATGTGCATAAAATGAGAATATATTCTTTAATATATATAATTATTAGGGGTTTATTGATTCTCTGTGATGGAGGGCAAGGGCTGAACTGACCTGACTTTAAGGATCTCGTAAACCATTCCCAATGAGGTGTACTTTGATGGGGTCAAGACTAGCCCAGGCTACCATGTTTGTTGCAGAGACCTGATCATTTTTGGTCACCCTGGTGGTGCCGTGACGCAGTCAGACGTGGCAGGCCAAAAAGGATGATGACAGTGATTTTTGTTCCCCCGTCTCCTCGGAGGTGCAAACCTCTCACACTACCACTTCACCAAGAAGCCATTAACCATAACCAGCCTCGCTAACTCGTTCTCCTGGGGTGAATTTGTTATTCATTGTCTCGGATGCCAGAGTGGAGTGCCTCGGTAAATTCATATTAGGACAGAACAAAATCTAAGGAAAAGCCTCTGGGATAAGTCTGGCATCCTGCAAATAAACTAGGGTTGCACCCATACCAATTTAAGACCAAGTACGAGTACCGATGCTTTTTCTCAGGTACGTAGCGATACAGAGTTCCAATATATGTTTATTTGAAGTCATGTGACCGCTTTCTAATAAATTAGGATGTTGCAGAAAGCCTGTCCAGTTTGTTAATATTGAAGTGTATGGCCAGACGCCCCATTTACTCACTGCACAGCCTGCCACACACCCTGACCCCAGATACATGATACCCAGACACAGACCCCAGGTACATGTATACCCAGATACAGACCCCAGATGCATGTATACCCAGATATAGACCCCAGATACATGCACACCCAGACACAGACCCCAGATACATGCACCACCATACCTCAGGATCATACATACCCAAACACAGACTTCAGGATCAGATATACCCCGCGTGAAAATGCCACGATCGATACCGATACTAGTATCGGGGCATCCCTAAAATAAAAGTGGCCGTATTCCTAGGTTGTCGATAAGACAACTTCGAGTTACACATAAAATCTCAAAGTTTTCTTGCTATTCCATTCTTGGCACAAGCTTGCGGCTCTAGTATAGCGTATTCTGTGCATCCCCTACTGCAAATTTAAGTGTTGTATACATTGTATAGGAGGTATTAAGTAGCACCTTGGAGTAGAATCCCAGGATATCTTGTGCTTCTACTCGTGACACTGTATTTCTCCCAGAAATGCCATCTCCTTAAAGTGATTCTGCTTTAACCTACCCCACCCCCCTCCTGGAAACAAAATCCCATACACTCCTCTCATCCCACTGGAGAGGGCGACACAGTCTGCCGCTTCCTGTTGCTGGGAGCAGAGTGAGACTGAGAACCGTTAGTTCCCATTCTCCCTCTGATCCTTCCGCGTCGCTGCACAATGATCGAGCTACCGGCTAAGAGCTGATACAAGTACCAGTTTGCGCTGCGCTTTGTTCCGAGGTTAGTTGTTAATAAAGCTCCAACCTGCAAAAAGGGAGACTGTAAGAAAATTCTGCAGGCGCGGATGTCTTTCCTGAATGTCAAAATAATGCCCAAAATCCTTTCAATCCCCAAATATCAGGAAAATAAAAACCTTGTTTCAAGTACCGGTAAAGTGAGAGGAACCACGTTTGATATTGTGCTTCATCAGGTTGTTACACACAGGCTCTGCAGAATATGTTCCTAAAAAGGTTAAAATGTAAAGTTTTGGGTGGTTTCGTTTACAGCTAGGATCCGTGCTGGATACATGAGGTTCCGTGGAGTTCAAGCAATGATAACACAGCTCAATAAAACCTCAAGTGTGATTGGAGTCTAGATACAAAGTATAGAATCGGGGGTGGTTGTTTTGTTGTGGTACAAGAGAAGAACTTGGACCTTTTCTAACCCTATCCACTCCAGGAGCAACACAAAGGTTGTGACTTACTTTGGCTCTTAAGAAAAGGTACAAACTCTAGTGCAGGAGTTATGTTTGAATATTGCGCACACGGGGGACCAGGCCAGCTGCAGGCATTTTCCTGTCACTTAAGGGGTTATTTAAACGCTGCCAAATTGTGAAGGAAATGGTGAATTTCACCTTTACAGTGCAATTACGTGGCAATTCGGCTACTGAGAAAGCTGGCAATAATGGCTGCAGTGAAACCCCCACAGGGAAGTAATGGTTAATCTTTTCAGAGAGCGCTGAATGGCACCGAAAAGTTGGTGAAATGCCCAGATTTTCAGTGCTTTCGGTCGACAGACTTAAACAGGCAAATCCCATAGATTTCAATGTAAAAAGTAAAAAAAAAAAATTTATTCTTTTCATTTGCAGCAAAAGTCCTTTTTAATCAATTTTTTTTTAGAGTTTTTGAGGATTTTTTTTTATTCTGTAACAGACCTTTTTATTATTATTCATGCGACCTCATGTGTTTTTTTTTTAACCCCTGTTCAGCAGCTGATTGGCTTTTTTTCTGCGGCAGTGTTCGGTGGATCCCTTTTGGGGACCCTGCTGCGAATACTGAATTCACCACAGGGTCGGCGAACTTGAATCGCACCGAATGAAAGGGCACCAAAATTTCCGTGCTCTTTGATTGACCCCTTAACTTTGTTACATTTCCATAAAAAGTGTATATATCAACATGCCGTCTTGCCAAATAAAGCCTATAGCGGCAGACTTACTCTTGATGCCAGACAGAAATGCTTATTCGGATAAACGAAATGGAAAAATAAACAGCTGGTGCCGCTAAAACAAGTACTTCAAATACAATAATTACTCCTTAATACAGGCATCAGCAACCTTGGCTGTCAGGATGTTTTGGAACTGCATCTCCCATGATGCTCAGCCACTCATTAGATTGACTGTCAGAGGAAATGTAGTTTCAAAACATCTGGAGGGCCGAGGTCGCGACTCTTGACGTACAGCGGAGACAGTTCCATATAGTTTTGCAGGGCGGGGGGGGGGGGCAATGGTAAGTGATGTTACACAAAACCACCAGGTCCTGCCGGTGGTTTAGTAGAAAATCTGTTGTTAGGGGAGGGATTAAACTCTTAGAATCTGTCCCTTGGTTTTTCTATACATTTTAGAGCTAGATTCTAAGCCTGGTTTAAACTACACCAAAGCTCCGGTAACCTTGGCAACACCATAGACTATAACGGCTCCGATAAGTTTACATCCTGCAGTTGTTGTTTTTTGTTGTTTTTTTACTTTGTACACCTTCCCATCACCCAAATAAATCCACCTCAAAACGGATTGTGTGGCGTTTTTGTCAGACTGTAGTCTCTGTTTCCTGTGGATTTTGACTTGTGTTGCTGTTTTGCGCATGGCTTGCCATTTTTCTTAATTTCATTTTTTTTACAATTTTTTTTTTAAATTTATGTTAAAATGTGTTTATCGTCCGTTTTTATTTCTGCGCGTGTAAAGTACTGGTGTGTATATTATACTGTTAACCGATGGCATCTCTGGGATGCCTGTGAGTACTTTATACAGACAAGTAGGAATGTCCTGACCCGATCCGAGGGAACGGGACCCGATTATGGGCTCTATTACATTCTGTGTGCAAAAACGTACGCGCAGCGCTATTTTATTTATTTTATTTTTTTCCGCGCAGTGTTAAACGTTAACGCGCGTAAATTAACGCTGGTATTACAATCCTCGTGCATTTTTTCAGCTGTCAAAAAATGACTGGCGGAAAAAAGATGCGCAAAGCCGCACGCAAATTAACGCTGCGTGCAGAAATCGGTGGGCGGACTGTTTTTTTCACGCGATTCAGCCAATCTGAATTAAGATCCACAATTGTCTCCCGTTCTGTTTTTGCGCCTGTCAAAATCAATCTGAGTAATAATGCTGCAGCAATAAAAAAACACGCTCCACCTCTCCATTTTGTTGTTTGGGTATGTGTAGAATGTGTAACTATACTTTGCTGTATTTTTTTTTTTCGGGCTGGTGTATTTGGTTTCGGCCAGAACGTTCAGATTTGCCGTTACCACCAGCTTTCCAAAGACGTTAAAATTATGCGCGCAAGCGCTGTATGTTAAATTTTGCGCATAGATTGTAATACCATCCGCGTACCAGCGCACAAACGCATTTGCGCTCACAATGTTAAGTATAGGACGCGCAAAGTACATTACGCTCGCAAAGGGTTCGCGCAGGTTCACCAACGGTAGACGTTAACGCGCATTTTTTGCACGGACATTGTAATACGACGTTCTGCGCGAAGGTTTTTTTTTCCCTCGCGTTAATGCGTTTTTTGCGCACGCGTTAACGTTTGCGCGAAGAGTGTAATAGGGCCCTATTTTATTTATTTTATGTTCGGGAATCCGATGTAGAGACTTCAAGGACAACAGGTTGTAAACCCCATGGCACAATTTTCGACAGACCTTTATGTATGAAATAATAAAGTAGTAGAAGACCTGTGACGGACCGCCTGACACTCCGACTTGGTGCCTCTGTCAGTCTCTGGCTTTCTCCAAGCTGGCGCCCGAAATCAAGCAACTTCAGCTACGAAATAATAAAGATTTACCCCAAATCACCAGGCAAGACCAGTGTTCAGAGTAGTAGTAGTAACAGAACTAACTCTTTATTTAAAAACATACATCCACAGTTAAGGGACCACCCCACTGGTAGGATCAACAGATCCAAGAACAGGACAATGGGAAGGGTCATTCACAACAATGGACTGTTTACACAGGCAACCTTTATCTTAAACTGCCTGCTAGTTCCAGGGAGAAAGGGGGGGGGGGATTCAGGGAAGCATGTGATAGAATGGCCAGTTACCCCAGAAGCAACTACCTTTAGTCCATTAATGCTCCATTTCCTGATGTCTGTATTGTTCCCTTATGTATTTATGTAATGTCATGTTATATATACGGTGTACATTCCCTCCGTATTGGTTACCCCCGCTCTGTATAGGATACACCAGCTGTAAGAATATATTCCTTTATGCCTAGACCCTTGGAGGAATTTCCCAACACCCCCAAACAAAACAGATCCCTGGAGAAATATTAACCCCTGCAGCCTGGGTCTGTCACAAAACCAAATACTCCAGATATCTTCAATACGCGATAGATTTGATACTTGGAAAGAGAGCTTCTTGGAGAAGCCCAACCCCCCCCCCCCCCACAAGCTCCGAAAATATCAAGTGAATCCAGAGAGCTCAAAGTTCATGAATACAGAAAATACATACCGTATATAAGAAATGTATAAAAATATACAAAAAATATAGTATATTAAAAACTTCTATCTGATATGTAGATATACAGTGTTACCCGCTGTGCCGCTATAAAAAGCCCTTAGAAGGAAAATAATAATAATGAAAAAGTCTGTATATAAAATCTAAATATGTAAAGATCTTGTATCACAGGTTTTTTACTCGCCTCTTGGCAGTGAGGCTTTTACCGGATCTTCAATATGTTTAGAAATTCTCTTCCGACAGGTTAATCAGTGTTCGGTCCCAAATCACCGGAATTAGTCCATATTCAGCATATATTACAGCTAACGGTGGTACGATACAGCTTTCTGCACTTTTCCCGTACTAGCAAACCTCTTGACTGAAGAAGCCTGACCTAGGCAAAACGCGTCTCTGCTTTTATATTTGGATAAATCGTGCATTCTTTTAGGTGTTTCATTTTATATGTAGTTTTGAAGAAGTTTTAATTTACATTTCTGAGCACAAGGCGTGCTTTGTGGAGTCCTCTCTCCCCAATCGAAGTATCCTGAAACGGAAGGAAGGGGTCTTTATTGGTGTCCTGGATTGTGGCTCAAAGTGAGAACCACAAACACCGGGCCGAAGTTTAAAGGCCTAGTTCTGCAACAGGATCCAGGCCTCAAATACGCAAACACCTGAGCCAGTTCTACATGCAGCTCAAAAAAAGGTGAGTGCATCCTATACTTTACCACAGAGGTATGCGGTTAGTTGCTCTGTGATGGCTATTCGTTTTGTTTAACCCTGAGGTTTGCCAGTACGGGAACAGTGCAGAAAGCTGTATCGTACCACCATTAAATGTAATATATGCTGAATATGGACCAATTCTGGTGATTTAGGACCGCACGTTGAGATTAACCTGTCGGAAGTGACTTTATAAACCTATTGACGATCCTGGAAAGACCTTACTGCCAAGGGGCGAGGGGGGGGGGGAATTATAATAATGTGATCTTTGATATAAGAGTTTTACAGATTTAGATTTTATATACAGACGTTTTTCATTATTTTTTTCCGTCTAAGGTTTTTTTATAGTGGCACGTGGTCAACATTGTATATATATTACGTACATTTCGGATCAAAGTTTTTAATTTATAAAAAATTATACTTTTTTGTACATTTGTTTATATTTTATACACTCTGTTAGACTAGGGTCAGACGAAAGCATTTTTCCCCGCAAACGTGAAAAAGTGCGTCCGAACGCATTGACGTATTTTTTCACGGAATGCGCAAAAACAGTCAGACGAGGCGCATTTTCGGGCGTGATTTTGTACGGATCGTCAATAAAACTCTTTTTGCGTCTGGACGTTATGTAGGCTGGACATTAGCAGCGTCTGACGTCTCCTAATCACGCAAACACGCCGCTATGCCGCAGCTGCGCACTCAGTACGTCAGTACTAGCGGTTCAGCGTTCTCAAAAAAATGCGTTCAAATTCCACTTGCGTTGCACGGCCGGACTTTTGTGCGGCCGTACATCGTATATTGGCCGTCATTGCCCGTCATCTGCTGCTAGTGCGGCCGTAATTATGTGCGCCAGAACGCACGTTAAAAGTGCGCTGGTCTGACCCCAGCCTAAAAGTCTTTGCGCAAAAATGCATTAACGCGAGGGGAAAAAACCCTTTGCGCTGAACGTTGTAATACGATGTTCGTGCACAAAATGTGCGTTAACGTCGAACGCGCGTGACTCTGCGTGAACCCTTTGCGAGCGCAATTTAGTGCGCGCATCCTATACTTAACATTGTGAGCGCAAATGCGTTTGTGCACTGGTGCGCGCATGGTATTACAATCTTGGCGCAAAATTTAACAGACAACGTTTGCGCCCATAATTTTAACGTCTTTGTAAGCTGGTGGTAACGGCAAATTTGTAACAACCTGACCGTACCAAACTGCGCAACCACAACGGAGAACGTCGATGCGCCCTTTTTTTTTTTTTTTTTTTTTTTTACTAGATCCTTCAAAAATTACGACCACTACCTTGTCTTCCGTCAGAACGTACGTCTGTTGTGCGCGGTCCGCACAAAAATGCGTTCGTCTGCCGGACTTGCGTTAAAAATTACATTGCGCTCACTGATTTCTGCACGCAACGGTACTTTGCGCACATTTTTGCGTGTCGGTTTTACGAGCGGATGAAAAAATGCACGCGGAATGTAATTCCAGTAGTGATTTTCGTACGTTAATGTTTTATCGCTTTGCGCAAAAAAAAATAGCGCTAAGCGTGCGCTTTTGTGCGATGAAATTAACAGAGCCCTATATGTATTTTCTGTATTTATGAATTTTTGGAGCTCTCTGGATTCTTTCTTGCAGACGGCGGCGTTTCAAAATATGCACGTTCTACATGTTCTATAGTAGAAACCCCACAAAAAGCAAAATATTGCAAACGATCTAGTGTTCCGGAGCACCTCACTAACCCCTCCTCGGGACATTGCATGACCGTTTCTTCGTTGCGTCACATGGGTTCAGTTTTGGGTTCTATCCCGTTGAAGTATGAGGTCACACATCGTCATCGTGGCTGCAGGACAGGTCACCGCTGACGCGTAGCCTCCTTTATTCTCCAGAAAGTGATGCGGCTGTCGTGTCCTCAAGCCATAAAGCGGGGCTCGGCGTCTGGCCAACGTGTCTGCTCTGTGTGCTCTCTGTAGCTGCTGCTGTAAATGTTTTGTCTGTTGTGTTTTTCTTGTGTTTATTGTCCCCACTTTAACCGATTTAACCCTTCCGCTGCCTTTCAGTTTAAATACACTCTTTCCCGGCAGCGCCGCATCCCAAGCCATCATTTCGTAGTATTGTCCTGCTCTGACTCTGTGTCCTTCTCTCTCCCTCTCCTTAAACCTCCCCTCCCCGCTTACACCCCTGTCCACACAGAGAATGAACAGCCTTCCCTCATATGGTTTGACAGAGGAAAGTTTTATTTGACTTTTGAAGGTAAGTAGTGCATAGCATCCCCCGAACCCGACCTGCCCACCTACCTCCTGCCTATCACTCGATTAACCCCTTTTTTTGCTGCTGCAGTGCTTAAAACGCTGCTTTGCAATCTCTGCACATGGGCCCTTCTGGCTGCTTAACCCTTCGAGCCCCCCCCCCCGGGCTGTGTGCGTTGCACCCTTATGCATGGCATTGCACACTACTTTTTGCTCTCAAAGGCTTACCAGGGGTCCAGAAGTAACATTTCCTTCCATAATTACAGTTCGGGCTCTAGGTGGGATCCATCGATTCCCATTTAACCCTTTGGGCTGCTGGTGCAGCGAGGCCTGTCACAGGGTTAGGAGTCCGTCCCTTTCCTGAGCTCTGGCTGTTTGAATCGCAGGGAGACCATTAAACACTTTCGCAACTTGAACTTTGTGAGAAATCCCCATAAAACACGAATCTGTGGAATTTTTAGGGAGGATTGAGGCTAAGTTGCACGTTTTTCTATGAATCCTAGCCGCAAACCTGCCATCCAGGACACGCTGGTCTCTCTCGTGACACTGCTCCACCTTGCCCGGTTTTTACGATCAGTAAAGCGATGGACAACCTTGACGCAGCAGATGTTTCAACTTGCCATACAGATGTTTGGAACTACATCTCCCACGATGCTCAGCCACTCATTTGGTTTGCTGACCCTCATGGGAGATGTAGTTCCAAAACATCTGGTTACTGACCGCTGGTGTACAGCCTGCAAACCTCTGTGATGCCAAGACTAGCCATCACTGGTACAGCGTGCCTGGCACCAATGCTTGTTCTTTGAGCGGTTTGTTGACCTGTAGATGCAGCGAGCCTTGCATTAGGATACATTGTCTAACTGATCTTTATGTCGGGGGTCCGGTGACCTCGACCCTCCAGATGTTTTGGAACTACATTTTCCATGATGCTCAAAGAATCATCAGAGATGTAGTTTCAAAACATCTGGAGGGCCGAGGTCGCTGCCCTATCAAGCTGAACCCTGCAGGCTTTCATACAACATATGGCTCAATAATTTATTCATTTAATAAATGTGTGTGTATATGTAATAAAAAATATATATTTTTAATTATATATATATATATATATATATATATATTTAAATAAAATATGTGTTAAATAAAATAATAAACATATTTTTTATTATATATATATATATATAATATATATATATATATAAAAAATATAAATAAAATATGTTTATTATTTTATTTAACATTAATATATATATATAAATAAAATAAATAGATTTTTTTATTTTATTTAAATATATATAGATATTCTAATTAAATAAATAAAATGTTAATATATATTTTTATTTTATTTTTAATTCGTCCCGACAGCCGAAGTTGCCACCCATTTTGGCTATTCTTCAATTCAGGTGATTCAAATTCGGACTTGATAGCATTTCGATCCTGAATTCCGCTCGAATGTCGGCTCTTGCAGCTGTAATTTATAACTGAAGACACCGGCTTTAGCGATTTCAATTCTCGATTGAATTCCATCTCAATGTATCCTTCCTGGTAAAATACTTTAGAAATAAATTAGAATTTTTTATTTTTTTATCGGTATGCTGATTTTTCGGGGAAAAAATTACAAGCGCTGAAAGGTGTTGCTTTAATGGATTTTTAGGCAGGGAAATGGATTGAAACTAAAATCTTTTATTAAACGCCAGATTTTGTTTGAAGGCGTGTCATTTTTTTAAAATTTATTTGCCTTTTTTTTTTTTTTTTTATTACGATTTAATTTTTTTGCCGTTACCGGCATCATTTTTCAAATTTGTGGCAAGTCACGTAGTGCTGCGCAATTTGCGTTTCCCACGCTGCAGAAAAATTTCAGGGACGTCTGGGAGTCCCTGAGCCGAACAAGAGGAGCAGCATGCGGCAAGAGAGGAAAGGTGAGCAAAATCACCGATAATAAATAATTAGGCAGGGTCTGCTGACTTTTTTTTTTGGGGGGGGTTTACCCCTTCACTACAAAGTGATTTTTTTTAAAGAACGTCAGGAACCAGTGTGTTTTTTTTTTTTTTTTAGGAAAAATAATTTTTAATTCTACTGTATTTAGAAATACTCCCAATTAATCTTTTACTGTACTAACATGTTTGGCCAGTAGATGGTGCCATCTCCTGCCAAATTGAGATACAGTTGCAGCCTGCGGTTCACTACAACAAATATTTCGGCTTGCTGAATGTCCGATGTCGGGGCATTCAGTTAGCTGATTTTTTTTCACAGTTTTAGCTCTCTGGGCGATCCATAGGAGTATCGAGCCTTGCAGCGCTGAGCGCACTAACTGCGCTCAGCGAGGTGCCAGACGGGCGTCACAGTGGAAGGAACGTCCTTCCACTCTTCAAAATGCTTGTCTGACCCCAGCCTGACGGTGCAATCTGTATGTGTCCTGTATATATCCGCATCCTGCTTAGATATTGGAGCGTTTTTGTCGTTCAGGTTAACTCGGGGGGGGGGGGCTTTTTCCACCTTGCTCCATCATATGGTGCACGGCTTGTTCATGGCTTTATCGGAGGGGGGGGAGGGGACCAAGCGCCTTTTAATATAACAATGCAGTGCATTACCGCCAGAGATAAAGACCGACCTTGAGAGCCAAAACACGTTCAGAAGCAGAAGATGAGGCTCTGAAAACTCCTACGCAGTGTGCGATGCGACAATGGAAAGCTATTAACCATGAACGTGCTCGATCACTCCCAGCCAGACATGTGAAGGACTCGTGGCTAATGGAAACAGTGTACACGAACAATAACCGTGCAAACCACGCTGCACACGTCCTACAGCCCTCTCCTTAAAGGGGACTTTCCTGCTTTTGTTTTATTACACAGTGTTTATATAGCGCCAACAAAATTCCGCAGCACAAACACGAGACTTAGGCTGCTGTCAGACGAGCGTAGTGTTCACATCCGTGATTGCGCCTAAAAGTACGTCCGTGATAGCATGACAGAAAGCCCATCGGAGACCGTTACACAAAGTACGTCCGCACTGAACTGCGGACGCACAACGGCCGCGGCCCACGGACGCAAGGCAGGCAAGAACGTACAACCCCTAGAACGGCCGCACAAAGTGCGCTGCGTCCGCAACGTCTGCATAGCTTTGTGTGTGAGTGATGGAACGTGGTCAGACGGACTGCATTTATACGTCCAGCATTTTTCACGGAAAAAATGGTTTTGCTTTTTAATTTATTTTCCTTCCTACATCCGTCAAAATATACGTCAGTGAAAAACGGACTGTGTGGCCACTACTGCATATTCCGTACTGACGTCGTCCGTACTGACGTACAGTTTGTAGAAATCACGTTCGTCTGACCCTAGCCTTAGGCTGGCGGCACACGAGCATACTGTACTGCGTCCATTACGGACGCACTTTTTCACGGGAGATATTGTGAGTTCTGCATAAAGTGCGTCCATAACGTCTGATGTCTCCACACCTAGGAAAATACATGGCGGCGTTGTTTCTGCGTCCGTTAAGCTTTTTCACGTCAATGTTATTTTTGTGTCCGTTGCTATATGCGTTGCTTCCGTGAACAAGTGCGCAGGGGCTTCGTGTGGTGTGTTTAATTGACTCCTTTATAAAGCTACGACGGACGGAAAACAGTGCAGTCAGACTGACGCAAAATGTTTGCTCGTGTGCCGCCAGCCGTAACAGCACAAAACGTACAGACGACCCTGCCCGATGGATACGTTGTAATGTAAAATCGCTTTGAATTCTTCTTCTAAACCAAATTTAACACCCAAATATATATAGATTTTTTCAGATGATCTTAAACAGTCCTGTAGTTTCCAGATTCCTCCCTCGGTTGCTTGTCATTGCTGTGAGTGTATTCCTCCGTCTGTGTCTCTGTCTGTGCTGTTGCTGTTTACCTTTGCGCTATTTTATTCTTTTTCCGTTTTGTGATCGTTTTTTGTTTTTGCATCTTTAACCCCTCACCTGCCATCCAAGCTAACTTTACTACAAGGTGAATTTTAAAAACAAATGACAATATTTAGCCTCGTTGCGTTTGGCTGATATGGATACTAATCCCCCCCCCCCCCCCGTGTCCAGCCTCAGAGATATTTCTGAACTGCAACTCCCATGGTTCTCTGGCCATATATTGCATTCAAAGAATTCTGGGAATTGTAGGTATCCACGATCCAAAACGCTCAGGCCCAAAGATGTCGGGGATTTGGGATCTTTTGGGATTTTGGCGAATTATTATTATTCTGTATTTATAAAGTGCCAGCTTATTCCGCAGCGCTGTACAATGGGGGAGTGCAGACATGAGACATACTAGAACACATAAGGAACAGAGGGCCCTGCCCTTAGGATAATTGTCCTACTGATACAGCACTTTACACAAGTGCTCAGCTAGACATCCCGTGAGCTTACAATCTAAAGGACAGGGGTGAGTGAAACAGAAGGGGAGCAGGGGGAGTGTGGATCTGGTGGCTGGAGAGAGAATAGCAAGCCACAGGTTGATTAGAATAAAGTGGCTACAGGTGGAGGGGAATGAATACGTTTGGGCCTAGGGCGGGCAGGTGGCAGATCAGAGTCTGTAGTTGTGGCTGTGTGTGATGAGCTGAACGAAGGAAAGGCAGAGCTGTTAGGTGAGGAGGTGGGGGAGGGGAGGCAGAAGCATGGTGGAGAAACACACAGAAATGGAGGGAAGCCATTAAAGGGAAAAATAAGCAGCACGGGGATGATACATAAAATGCAGAAACGTATGCACGCAGCAGGAGTGAAGCAGAGGAATGGCTTGAATGAAGTCATGGTCAAATCGTGGATACCTTTCTGAAGTCCTTAAGCGTGCAGAGTCTGTAGTTGTGGCTGTGTGTGATGAGCTTTGAAGTCCTTAAGCGTGCAGAGTCTGTAGTTGTGGCTGTGTGTGATGAGCTTTGAAGTCCTTAAGCGTGCAGAGTCTGTAGTTGTGGCTGTGTGTGATGAGCTTTGAAGTCCTTCGAATGCGAATATGCATGTAGTAATGATGACATATCTTGGGGACCAAAGTCTAAACAGGAAATTAATGTTGCACCCCTTTTTATATACACAGCCTGAAGTGCATTTTATATAGTATTTTGAATTGTTTTGTCCCTGTCACGTGAGGTCGGGGGTGGGGGGGGATCTTCCACTTTTTACGCGTAAAGTCAGCGCGCAGGTAATTTCTGATTTTGGAGCATTTCATGATTTATTTTATGAGTAATACTCATACTGCACAGCAGGGCTCGGAAACATTGGCCCTCCAGATGATACGGAACTACATTCCCATCGGGGCATAGCCATTGTAACGAGTATCTGAGCATCATGGGAGATGTAGTTTCAATTCGTCTGGAGTAACCGTTTTAATGGGCTGATCTGGTTTGCGTATGATTATTCCCAGGACCTTGACGTTTGCCTTCTGAGATGCTGTAACATAGCGAGGCCTAACTCTGCATGCTAAAGCTTTATCCACGTTAAAGGCCATTGCCGCCTGGGGCTGCGCGGCCCGCCACCATAGGATGTTGCATTACAAGCTCGCTACACTGTGCTGAATCCCATCATACCGCACACCAAGTGTCGGGCGCAGTGCCCGGATCGCATGGTCACGTTGTGTACATTGAGGCAAACAAGGGTCTTAGATCTCATCGCTGCTGGAAAACATTGAATTATAGATGAAGTTAATACAAAGGCAGCGCTTTTACTGAGCGATCACAGGGACTGCCGGAATGACATTCTATCCAGGAGGGGTAACATAATCATTTAAAGTTCACTGTGTCATTTACCTCTATTTTAAAAACCCAGCATTTCCCATGGGGAGCTTTACGAACGAGTTGCAACGCCCCCCAAAGTCATACTTACCACCAATCTATAAGACGATATGGCTCAGGCTGACCATTATATTCCCTGCCTTTTAACCCTCTATATGTACACATATACCTCTCTGCACACATACAGACATTGGCCTTTCCGTGTGTGTGTGTTATATATATTCTCTCCCAATGTGCATGCATACAAATATTAAACCTTCCCTTGTACGTATATTCAGATATTAAAACTTTCCTGTGTACGTATATACAGATATTAAATTTTTTCAGTGCATGTATATACAGATATTCTACATACCCAGTGTACGTATATACCAATATATTAATCTCTCCCAGTGTACATTTATACAGGTATTAAACCTCACTGTACATAGATATTATCTTCTTGTATAAATTTATGCAGATATTAAACCTTTCTAGTGTATATACTGTAGATGTCCATCTCTTTGTGTACGTGTATACTGATCTAAATCTCTCCCAATGTACATTTATACAGATCTTAATCTTCCCCATTGTACATGCAAACAAATATTAAACCATCTGGGTGTATGTGTACATATATATTAATCTCTTCTGCTGTATGTGTATATAGTTAACATCAGTACACATATACACGAGAAAAGAATAATCTATATATTGAATGGTTAAAGAAACCTGCCTCGAAATATCGGTCATATGAATTTCTACCAGTGTAAGAGATATATATCGATTACATTGATCTCTAAATACACGGGGTACGTGTGTACATATTCTGGATCGGTGGAACGTGGATACGTGTAAATGGCATTTAGGTAACAATGTAATGTCGCCGTGTCCATACGTTTGCAGTTTTATTTGTGAAGCTGTTCACTGGGTTAAAGTTAGGGTTAATCTATGGGACAGGTGGAGATATCTCCACAAACGTCGTCATTAGGGCTGGTGGTATCTGACAATCGCGCGGCTTGGCAACAGACTTAAAGGGGGGAAAAGAACGGTGCCAGGCAGTGCCGTAGAGCTTTTCCATTGTTACATTTAAGTGTCCCTTACCCCGTCTGTCACTGCAGATTTTTTGGTGCCCTGCAAAAAAAACAACCATTCTATCCAGTCCACAGGGTACAGGCCTCCCTTTCCCGTAGGAAATTTGCATACTGCTCTGCCATTGGTTAGCTCAAAGCTTACGGAGTCCAACCTCTGCACCGACAAATGTGCAACAAAACCAACCAACCAATCGGGAGCAGTGCAATGTATTTGTGCGCTGCCATTGGGTGAAATGTCCTAGTAACCTTTGTGTGTTTACTTGTACTTTGTTACTGTCTCCACCTCCCAGACATGCTGACCCCCTAACAGAGACAAAAGGTGTTATTCACTAACAGCCGAATTTGCCACCAAATTGCACCGAACGGTGGATTTCACTGTTCGGTGCCATTTCAGATCGATTAGTCTATTCACTAAACTGTCAATTCGCCAAATACAGGCAAATTGACGGTGAAATACGGAGCTGTTCAGGAGCACAGAAATTACCCTGATAGAAAATATGGATTCGTCTATTCACAGAATGCTGTATTGCTCCGACCTGTTGGCAAATTTACCTGATTATTGGTGTTTCGATTCGACAGGTTTAAACCGGCTAATATCATAGGCTTCATTGTAATAAATGAAATAACTCTCTCGTTCGTTCTCTCTCCTCACTTTCTCTCTCGCTCTCTCTCGCGCGCCCTCGCTCGCTCGCTCTCTCGCTCTCTCTCTCGCGCCCTCTCTCTCGCGCCCTCTCTCTCGCGCCCTCTCTCTCGCGCCCTCTCTCGCGCTCTTTCTTCCTTTCCCGCGCATATCAATTTAGGCTGGGGTCAGACGAGCGTAGTGTTCACGTCCGTGATTGCACCTAAAAGTACGTCCGTGATAGCATGACAGAAAGCCCTTTGGAGCCTGACACCTGATGTACGTCCGCACTGAACTGCGGACGCACAACGGCCGCGGCCCACGGACGCAAGGCAGGCAAGAACGTACAACCCCTAGAACGGCCGCACAAAGTGCGCTGCGTCCGCAACGTCCGCATAGCTTTGTGTGTGAGTGATGGAACGTGGTCAGACGGACTGCATTTATACGTCCAGCATTTTTCACGGACAAAATGGTTTTGCTTTTTATTTTATTTTCTCTCCTACATCCGTCAAAATATACGTCAGTGAAAAAACGGACTGTGTGGCCACTACTACGTCTTCCGTACTGACGTACGTCCGTGTGCACGGACGTACAGTCCGTAGAAATCACGCTCGTCTGACCCTAGCCTTAAAGCCCTCTCGGTCCTTTAGAAAAAAATTGTATATAATATGTGTGGGTGCAGTAAATGAGAAAGATGGAAATTATGGTTGAACGTGCACATGGTATAAATGACAGACTTGCTTGGGTCCTAAAGTAATAACCAAGCAAAATGAGGCTGTCACTAAGGGGTTAACTAAGGGGATGAATCTTGCTTGTATCACAACCACCATGACAAAGGAACAATGTGCTTCTAGCGTCCCTTTAAAAATGCAGTTTGGGCTCCCTTACTAATCGCATGGTAACATTACCCCCCAAACACTATTAAACAATTACAAGTCTACCGAGAGCAGATCCGGCGGGGTGTTACAGTGTTATATGTCCCTCGCATTTCATTTTTTTTCTGTTCTAGTTTAAAACTCCCTCTGCTGAATTGCAGGAGTATAAAAATCTGTTTAAGCGCTGCGTTCAGGACGCCGTGAAGAAACTGTCATGCAAGCGATTGGCGCTTCCGGTCGCCCCGAGAAAACGTATTGTATTTGGTCGATTCCTGTTCTTAAGATTCAGTAGTTTCTGCTTTTTTTCTATTATTAAACAAGCAAAAGCTGATTTCGGGGCCCACAACCCACCTTTAGGAGAACCTTCTTTGTCAGTCATCTCACACAGCTGCTGTGAGACATGGGGAATACGTTTTATGGTGCACAAAGCTCTGGCGAGTAGAGCGTGCGCTAGGAAATACAGTCCCCCAGCTACTGCAGCCAGTCATTGGGACCACCAATCCCCATGCAATCTGTGTCTGTGGAGCCCAGTTTCAGGTCCCGCTCGCCCTAATTAAGGACAGCCCTGCAGTTTACCTAGGAAGGCCAGACACGCGCCATGTGCCAGACTATCGTTTAATCTTGCAAGGAATTCAGAATAAAGATGTTGTAGGACGTTTTGTATGTTTTGATTTGCTTACAACATCTGATTCGAACACCCATAACAAGAGATGGCAGCTGCGACGTCTTCTGTTGCAGGATCATCCCGAGGACCCAGCCCGCTAACCATGGGAGCGCAAGACACCCTGCCGGTGGCCGCAGCCTTTACCGAAACCGTCAACGCCTACTTCAAAGGGGCCGATCCCAACAAGTGTGTATCCCAACCCAAATATCTGCGGCGTTTAAACTATTATTTTTTTGTAAAGATTTCGGACGAGCAGCAGCGATGTGATTTGTCATATTTGGGTTTCTCACAGGTGCATAGTGAAGATCACCGGAGAAATGGTGCTGTCCTTCCCAGCCGGCATCACTCGGCATTTCTCCAACAATCCGGCGCCGGCCACCCTGATGTTTCGTATAATGAATTACAGTCGGTTAGAACATGTTCTACCAAACCCACAGCTTCTCTGCTGGTAAGCACATCGAAGTGTGAGTTGGTTGAGAAGTGGACAGGGATGGTACCTCCCTGTGCACAGGCACGGCACCTCCCTGCGCCCTGTGAATGGGTACGGCACCTCCCTGCACCCTGTGAGCGGGCACGGTGCCTCCCTGCACCCTGTGAACGAGCACGGCGCCTCCCTGCACATGGGCACGGCGCCTCCCTGCACATGGGCACGGCCCCTCCATGCGCACAGACACAGTGCTTCCCTGCGCAGGGGAACGGGCCCTCCCTGCACCCTGCGCACGGACCCTCCCTGCACGGGCATGGCGCCTCCTTGTGCATTGGCACGGCGCCTCCTTGTGCACGGGTACAGCGCCTTCCTGCGCGGCTCCTCATTGCGCATGGGCACAGCACCTTCCTGCACCCTGTGAACGGGCACGGCGCCTCCCTGCACCCTGTGAACGGGCATGGTGCCCCCTTGTGCACGGGCACGGCGCCTTCCTGCGCGGCTCCTCAATGCGCATGGGCACAGCACCTTCCTGCACCCTGTGAACGGGCACGGCGCCTCCCTGCACCCTGTGAACGGGCATGGTGCCCCCTTGTGCACGGGCACGGTGCCTCCCTGCACGGCGCCTCCATGCACGGGCATGGCGCCTCCCTGCACACGGGCACGGCGCCTCCCTGCACCCCATGGTTAGTACTGCATGTTCTCTCTCCAATGTGTGTTAATTCCCAGGACGTGTTGGTGAAGTTGCATTTCTTCTTCATCATAAAACATGTAGCGTTGAGCCGGTTTGGCGGTTTTTTGACGTCCTGTTTATGGCTCGTAATGGATTTATAAACATGATACTGATAATTTTACGTTTTTCCAGACAGTCTGTTTAAATGGAATCACCACAGCCGAGTAATCGAGAAATGGTGACGGTTTTTGTTTTCTCCTCGCAGTGACAATACGCAGTCTTCACCAACGCTAAAGAGTTTTGGGTGAATATGCCAAATCTGATGACCCACCTGAAGAAGGTTTCCGAACAGAAACCTCAAGCGACGTATTATAATGTGGACATGCTCAAATATCAGGTAACTAGCCACGCATGTTATGTGCTCCGTGCGTTTCCCTCCCCTCGCTATGTTAAACCCTTTATAGCTCTTGCTGTGGCGGATTGAAATTTGGCCGGACGTGGTCTGAGTTTTGTGTTACTGATTTTTTTACCAAACAGTTATGGCTCCGATTTCATTTTATTTCCGTTTTGTTAAACTGGATAAATTTATCTTGTTTAGATTAAATTATGTCAATACAACATATAAACAATGACTGAAAGAAAAAAAAAATATAAACCCAGTTACGTAGCTCCGATTTTTATAATAAAGTGCTGCTCCTGGGGGTATTAAGGGGGTGTCGTGGCTGCTGTTGTATGCAAGGATAACGCACAATGCTTTTCGTTGCGATGTGCTGCATACAGATTGCCAGCGAGCTGGTGTGAAATACACTGCCTGGCCAAGAAATAAAAGTCAGTGCCTCCTGTACCGGCATGTTATGATCTGGTGTTGCTTCAGCTGGTCAGGTCTGGATTTGGAAACGTTATGTTTCAGCATAAAATGAGGTCATGTGACTCCCTGAATACACTGAATGAGCAGGTTTTTCCATCAATGGGTTTTTTCTCCCCTGATGGCACAGCGGGCATATTCCAAGATGACAATGCCAGGATTCATCGGGATCAAATTGTGCAAGAGTGGTTGAGGGAGCATGAGACCTCATTTTCACACATGGATTGGCCACCGCACAGTCCAGACCTTGACCCCATTGAGGTTAATCTTTGGGATAATGTGCTGGAGAAGACTTTACGCAGCGCCGCGACTCTCCCATCATCAATACAAGATCTTGGCCACAAATTAACCACTTGGCTGCTATGGACGCGCTCAGCGCATCCAGCCAAGTGGTTCTCCTGTGCTATGGACGCGCTGAGCGCGTCCATCCACAGGAGGCAGCCATCGGCCAGGATTCCGGTCGATTGCTGTGCCCCCCCCCCCATCTTGTATGTCAGCCCAGCACTCCGGGACCCCGGCGGGGACATTAGATGTCATTGCAGCGGTGCGATGACATCTAATTCAGGTGCCCCCCCCCATGGGTGCGGAGGAGGCACCTGAAAGGGAGGGGGGGTCCTTTGCTCTCCCGATCGCCGGGGGCCACAGGGTTAAGGCAGGCAACGTTTGGAAGGGCACAGCCTGCCCTTCCAAACGGTGGCTGACATTAACCCCTGGGGAGTTGGATCACGATTCGGCGCTGGATCGTGATCTTCTCCCGGAGCTGGCTGACATTTTGGATGTTGGCCAAGCCTCCGGGAACTCCCCCTGAAGACTGGCACGATGACGCCAGTCCTGGAGTTAACCCCTAGCTGCCAGCAATGGTGGAGATAGGGGGTTCATTGGAACCGATCCGTGGCAGCTAGGGGTTATGTAAGTTTTTTTTTTTGTTAATGCAGCAATATTGTTCCCATTTCAATTATAATGTGAACAATGATGCTGCATTAACAATTTTTGTTTGAGGTGCGTTTGTTAAAAATCGCGTAATTTTCCACCCAAAAAAATGTATCTAGTCCCCATTTCTAATTTTTCTAACAAGCGCACACCATAGAAAATATAACCGCAATTGCTCACATGTTAAAATGTGGAAAAAAAACACTTTACACATTGTAAATTATTGAAAATTCTAATTCTATTGCAATTTTTGTTATAATATACAGACAGGTCATGACGTATACATATAATAATGACATATTATGAATTTGCCGAGTCTGCCGGAAAGAACGATATATAATATGTCTGGGTCATATACTAAAATAAGGCTTCAAAACGCGTTTAAACATGATGAGCGAAACCGGTAAAAATGAGCTCAGCACAGAGGCGTGAAATGCCTCAGCAGCGAAAGGGTTAATGCCACTCTGGACGGGAATAAATGCTGTGACGTCGCATGCGCTTTGGGTACAGCTGTTTACGATGTTGCCTCTTCCATTAAGGTATCTACCCAGGGTCTTCAGTCGACTCCCCTCAACCTGGCGTTCAGTTGGCGGTGTGAGCCGGAGAATACAGACCTGCGGGTAGACTACAAGTACAATCCAGATGCAATGACTACGCCCGTAGCGCTGAACAACGTCCAGTTCGTGGTACCTATAGATGGGAACGTAACCAAGCTTCAGGCTGTCCTCCCGCCTGCTGTCTGGTATGGTTTGCTCCCTTTTACTTGCATTAAGTATCCTCCTATTTCACACTGATATTTTATCCCATTTGTTCCGTACCTTACCAGCCATGGTGTAAAATATGGGGTTATGCAGCAGAGACGCCACTGCTTCTGTATGCTACGGGGCCGACGTGATCCCTGTAACTGTGATATGTCTGCCCAGCACAAAACTATGGCGTTTCACAGAAATAAAAGGACACATAAGCTCATCGTGCAACACTGCATTTTATCTACAGACCTCACTTTCTCTCAGTAACAATCGAGGTGTATTCAGGCTTGGTGCTACCCCCCCCCCCCACCACCACCATAAATATGCACATAAACCTGGAGTTAAGACAAATATTATTAATGCCTTATCAGCGCTATGTATGTCTATTAATATTTTTGGAACAAGAGAAAATTAACACCTTTTATTCTAGTTTAGAGACTCCTTGCTGGGAGTTTTATTGCTTTGCAGCTCTGTTATACACCCACACACCCTGAATATATGGGGGAGCCCCTAAAAAGACACCCACACACCCTGAATATATGGAGGAGCCCCTAAAAAGACACCGACACGCCCTGAATATATGGAGGAGCCCCTAAAAAGACACACACACCCTGAATATATGGAGGAGCCCCTAAAATAATACCCACACACCCTGAATATATGGAGGAGCCCCTAAAAAGACACCCACACCCTGAAAATATGGAGGAGCCCCTAAAAAGACACCCGCACACCCTGAATATATGGAGGAGCCCCTAAAAAGACACCCGCACACCCTGAATATATGGAGGAGCCCCTAAAATAATACCCACACACCCTGAATATATGGAGGAGCCCCTAAAAAGACCCCACACCCTGAATATATGGAGGAGCCCCTAAAAAGACACCCGCACACCCTGAATATATGGAGGAGCCCCTAAAAAGACACCCGCACACCCTGAATATATGGAGGAGCCCCTAAAATAATACCCACACACCCTGAATATATGGAGGAGCCCCTAAAATAATACCCACACACCCTGAATATATGGAGGAGCCCCTAAAAAGACACCCGCACACCCTGAATATATGTAGGAGCCCCTAAAATGGCACCCGCACACCCTCAATATATGGAGGAACCCCCTAAAAAGACGCCCACACACCCTGAATATATGGAGGAACCCCCTAAAAAGACGCCCACACACCCTGAATATATGGAGGAACCCCCTAAAAAGACGCCCACACACCCTGAATATATGGAGGAGCCCCTAAAAAGACACCCGCACACCCTGTATATATGGAGGAGCCCCTAAAAAGACACCCGCACACCCTGAATATATGGAGGAGCCCCTAAAAAGACACACACACACCCTGAATATATGGAGGAGCCCCTAAAAAGACTCCCACACACCCTGAATATATGGAGGAAACCCTAAAATGGCACCCGCACACCCTGAATATATGGAGCTCATAAAAAGACGCGCGCACACCCTGAATATATGGAGGAGCTCATAAAGACACCCGCACACCCTGAATATATGGAGGAACCCATAAAAAGGACGCGCGCACACCCTGAATATATGGAGGAGCTCATAAAAAGACACCCGCACACCCTGAATATATGGAGGAACCCCTATAAAGACGCGCGTACACCCTGAATATATGGAGGAGCCCATAAAAACACGCCTACACCCTGAATATATAAAGGAGCCCATAAAAACACGCCTACACCCTGAATATATGGAGGAGCCCATAAAAACACGCCTACACCCTGAATATATGGAGGAGCCATAAAAGACACCCGCACACCCTGAATATATGGAGGAGCCCATAAAAACACGCCTACACCCTGAATATATAAAGGAGCCCATAAAAACACGCCTACACCCTGAATATATGGAGGAGCCCATAAAAACACGCCTACACCCTGAATATATGGAGGAGCCCATAAAAAGACACCCGCACACCCTGAATATATGGAGGAGCCCATAAAAAGACACCCGCACACCCTGAATATATGGAGGAGCCCATAAAAAGACGCCCACACACCCTGAATATATGGAGGAGCCCCTAAAAAGACGCGCACACACACCCCGAGTATAAGAATTTCATTAGAGATGTACACCCCTCCTGCCTCTTTCCTGGTTTAGGCCCAAACCAGTTGCCCTGTGCAAAAATACACACCTGGAAATACCTATATATGGAGATAAACTTTATTTTTATATAATCTAGATTTGGGGTAATTTTTCTTGGCTGCCGCAGTGAATACGCACTCACCCGTTAGAGATGGTACCATTTACTGAGCAGAGGCGCACTCCTCCGCCATCCTGATCATCTTGTATAAGGCACAATGCAACTTCCATTACAGGAGATTTTATCCCTTCACCATTGAAGCACAATATTGAGCGTTCATTAGTATAAACTTCTGTAGAAAGGTAAACCTAAATAAATCGCTAGTACTGTTGCCACTGATATGGATCTTCTAAATTTTAGGAGCGCAGAACAGCAGAGGATATTATGGAAAATCCCAGATATTTCCCAGAAATCTGAAAACGGAGGTGAGTCAGTTTGTGGCTGCTGACATGCGAGCAGTGAACCTATACATCCAGATCAAGGGCAGCTCCAGTGGGTGAGATACTATAGGAAGAGCTGAAAAAATTCACTGGACCAGTACTGGTATGGGGGCACAGGGTCAACAGTTAAAAGTGCATGGATGGTCTAGGGGTGCAGGGCCAGGATTAGGAGTGCATGTATGGTTCTAGGGGTGCAGGGCCAGGATTAGGAGTGCATGGATGGCCTAGGGCTGCAGGGCCAGGATTAGGAGTGCATGGATGGTCTAAGGGTGCAGGACTCGCATTAGGATTGCATGGATGGTCTAGGGGTGCAGGGCCAGGATTAGGATTGCATGGATGGCCTAGGGCTGCAGGGCCAGGATTAGGAGTGCATGGATGGTCTAAGGGTGCAGGACTAGCATTAGGATTGCATGGATGGTCTAGGGGTGCAGGACTAGCATTAGGATTGCATGGATAGTCTAGGGGTGCAGGGCCAGCATTAGGAGTGCATGGGTGGTCTAGGGGTGCAGGGCCAGCATTGGGAGTGCATGGATGGTCTGGGGTGCAGGGCCAGCATTAGGAGTGCATGGGTGGTCTAGGGGTGCAGGGCCAGCATAAAAAGTGTATGGCTGGTTTAGGGGTGCAGGGCCAGCATAAAAAGTGCATGCATGGTTTGGGGGTGCAGGGCCAGCATAAAAAGTGTGTGGCTGTTTTAGGGGTGCATGGATAGTTTATGGGTGCAGAGAGAGTAATGACTGGAATAGATTTGATATGAAAATCTTAAACAGAATAGCTATAGGGGTGCAGGGACGAGTGTAGGAGCCAGTTAGATGGGGAAAGGTTAGGGTTCAGGAACGGATACGGGGTGATGATGTAGGGATGCAGGGCCACATTTAAAATTGCAAGCAAGTGCAGGACTGAGAGAGGAACCGGTGAAATTGGGAAAAAGGGACAGGTTTAGGAGTGCAACGACAAAATTAGGTTGTGCAGATGATGACCAGAAACAGATGGTAGGCACGAGTGTTCCACCAGTTAAT
This sequence comes from Leptobrachium leishanense, assembly GCA_009667805.1. Classification (NCBI taxonomy): domain Eukaryota; kingdom Metazoa; phylum Chordata; class Amphibia; order Anura; family Megophryidae; genus Leptobrachium; species Leptobrachium leishanense. The sequence continues at coordinate 23,333,926 of CM019070.1, forward strand.
ATAATGGGTGAAAGCAATGGTGGCTAGTAACGTGTAACCCAAAATATCGAGCCCTATTTTAGGGTCTCTTTATTGTTGATTTTTTTATTTATAAAGTATTTTGCCAGGAAGGATACATTGATATTTCTCTCGTTTTCAAGTACGTCCTGGGTTCAAGAGCATAGTATTTCTGTAGAGAAAATGTGGTGACAGTCTGCGCTTCCCTTTTTTGATGGTAAATGTTCAAGCTGAAGATCTTCTTATTAAACAACAGAATCACTTGTAATGCGTGGTCATCAACCCTCAAAGAAAAGGGAAAAATTGGCAAACATAGTGTGATCTGTATAATTTCTTTGAATCCCCCAAACGATTGTATAGTAATTCAACTCACATTTGGAGGTGTCATAAATCTGACACTGGATGTATAATACCACCGATATGTAAAGGAGATATCGGACTCCCCTTTCTCCTCCTCCGTCTGGTAGTGTTCCTCCAAAAGAAAATAAGGTTGCAGGATCCTCGATAGATTTAAATATATTTATTACTTAAAATAATTAAAATAATACATAAAATGAACGCCAATACGCGTTTCGCGATACCAATCGCTTCATCAGTCGGCAAAAGAATCTTGCCGACTGATGAAGCGATTGGTATCGCGAAACGCGTATTGGCGTTCATTTTATGTATTATTTTAATTATTTTAAGTAATAAATATATTTAAATCTATCGAGGATCCTGCAACCTTATTTTCTTTTGGAGGAACACTACCAGACGGAGGAGGAGAAAGGGGAGTCCGATATCTCCTTTACATATCGGTGTTATTATACATCCAGTGTCAGATTTATGACACCTCCAAATGTGAGTTGAATTACTATACAATCGTTTGGGGGATTCAAAGAAATTATACAGATCACACTATGTTTGCCAATTTTTCCCTTTTCTTTGAGGGTTGATGACCACGCATTACAAGTGATTCTGTTGTTTAATAAGAAGATCTTCAGCTTGAACATTTACCATCAAAAAAGGGAAGCGCAGACTGTCACCACATTTTCTCTTCAGTATTGACTATTTGATGGTTGGAGGTGAACCATCTGTGTGTGATCACCTGCAGCTGACTGTTGAACTGCGAATTTAAATGTATGATAGACCTTGTGTTATCTGACATATTAATCGCACGGTTCAGTTTTATGCATTAGGGGGCGCCAGATACTACTCTCTTCATAGTATTTCTGTACCTACTGTAAAAAATGCAAAGTAATAAAATGCAAGATATTAAAAACACAAAAATATACAGATTAACACAGAAAATAAATATGTAGGAAATATATTCACTGTGTTACATATTTTAGCGCAGCTGTGTCCATGGTAATCCAGTGATGGAGATCCACCCTGGGGGGTTTATTTTATGTTCACTTATTTTGGGCTGGTCCATAAATGTTACATCATGTTGTGATTCATTGTATCTTATTCATCCCTGCAAGGTGTTGGTTCGTTACTTGCAAGGTTCCTTCTATCAGAGGGTCCGAGTAAACCAGCCCCCCTGGTAGTACAGTTCACCAGCGAAGGTTCCACACTATCTGGATGTGACATCGAACTCGTTGGAGGCGGGTATCGATTTTCGCTCATTAAAAAGAGGTTTGCTGCAGGTGAGGATCTGAAAACGACTTTTATGCACAGTGTATGAAATCGTTACCCCACGCCACACCTTTTGTCCTCCAGACAATCCATAAATACAGAGCAAGGAAGGTTTGTTTTTAACCCCAAAGCAGGAGTATTTGGTGCCTGTTTAAATAAAACCCGCCATTCTGCCTCTTAGCTAGGAAGCAGCACGAGCGTATGTAGTTACTCAGAGGAGCGGCTTATGGTTTCATTAGGTCCTCACCATACCAAGAGGTGACTTGACGGGACAGATGAGCTTAAAGTTCAATGGCCATTCAAGTAAACCAAAACCTCTGTTTTTTTTCACAAGGAATTCTATAGAAATAAGCGCGGATAACACTTTTTTCTTGTTATGCTTTATACATGAACTCGGTCATTACTCATGGTCGTTGCAACCGCCCTGGTGGGCACGCGCGACACCACCTTTTCTGTATAAAACATTTTAAACTGCGTGTTCTTGATCAAGTCATCATTCACGGAGCTGTGGTGTGATACAAAGAAGCTGTTTTACATAAAACCAGAGCAATTTAGCCAAATTTTACATTTTGTATCCATGGAGATACATTAGATCCTATATTATAAACATTAGGGTTGCACCGATACTAGTATCGGTGCCGATACCGGGTACTGCAGGAGTACTTGGTACCCGTGCAGTGCCCCCAATATTTCCCCTAATACCGGAAGCCAGCATTGAGCCGGCTTGACGGCATCCGAGGGGCTGGGGCGACTGTCCGAATGCTCTATCGGCATTCGGACAGGCCCCTGCAGCTCATCGCGTTCATACTTACCTTCCACGAGCGCCGCCAGCAAAGTTTCCACGCGTCCTGCTCGTTGGAAAGCTTCTAGCCTCGATGTCGCGAACTCCCACGTGATCGCGGCTGGGGGCTTTCCAAAGAGCGCACGCACGAAGACTTTGCTGGCTGCACTCGTGGAAGGTATGTATGAACGTGATGAGCTGCAGGGGCCTGTCCGAATGCCAATAGAGCATTCAGACAGCGCCCCAAGTCTGGTCTGGGGTGGGTGGGTGTGTGTGTGTAATATATACACACACACACAGAGCTGGGGGCAATCGCCATGTAAGCTGGGGGCATTCTGTGTGTGTATATATATATATATATATCTCCAATAGTCCTGCAACACCTTCCAGTATCCAAAAAGAGTCTTGTGTTGGTGTTTCACCAGAAATAGTATGGAAATGGCGGCACTCAGTCAGAAAATAAAAAAAGTTTTATTGAATAATTTTAAAATAGGTCCGACGTTTCGGCCCACACAGGAGCCATTTTCACCTTGAAAATGGCTCCTATTTTAAAATGATTCAATAAAACTTTTTTATTTTATTTTCTGACTGAGTGCCGCCATTTCCTCCATTTCTATATATATATATATATATATCTCGGGGGGGGGATATATACATGTGAGCTGGGGGCATTTTTATATGAGGTCTGTTCTTATTGGAAAGCGTCACATGACATAAAATAAAAGTATCGGTACTCGTACTCGTCTTAAAAAAGTGGTATCGGTGCATCCCTAATAAACATACTCTCCAGTAACGGACGCACTCAGGGACTTCTAAGGCTGCATTCAGACAAGCGCACTTAGCACGTATGTCTGACCGCACTGTTCGCTGTCCGTCGTAGCTTTTCAAAGGAGTCAATGAAGAACGATACACGAAGCACACTTGTTCACGCACGGGCAACGCGTATCGCAACGGACGCCAAAATGGTATCGACGTGAAAAAGCTACGACGGACGTAGACACCCCTACATACAGCCCCCCCCAACGTGCGTCATATCTAATAGTATGTTAACCACAATCTCATCCTTTATAAAGTGCATCCGTCTCCACAGACACAGTGCGCTCGTCTGACAGCAGCCTAAAACTTCACTTTTTTTTATCCTGTATACCTAAAAAGCTGCTGTTTCAGCTCAATGAGCCTTTCTTTATATTGTTTTGCACATGTTGCACCAGCCCTCCTGCTGCATCCATCACCGCTATGAATAAAAGTGTGTAACTTGGGGATCATCTCCAACTGCTTTTTCTTTCTTTCTTCAACTAACAGCTTTTTTTTTTTTTTCTTCCCTTGAAGGAAAATACTTGGCGGATGTCTAAGCGGACGTTTATACACGTGGGCCGTTGCTCGCGTAGGAACAGTGTTCCCCAAGCAGGTTTTTATTTATAAGCTAATGAACATGAACAATCACTGGGCACGTGGGACATTTTCTTGTCGGGAGCCGCGTCGGCCGACCATCGATGCATTTTTCTTCCCGCGGGAAAACCGTCATGTTTACCATTCCTACAGTATTTACTTCTAGGTGTAACATTGTTCATGGTTTTAAAATGTAATTATTGTATTTGTAAATTGTACCTATTCCAGTAAGGCTGTATTTTGGCAGTTTAGACTCTGTCGTCTCGACATTTTACCATTAGTAAATGGATGTAATTTAAGCTGTTCTAAAGAATAAATCGGTAGTATTGTTGAATGGCATACTGCTTAACGAGATACATTTTGTGTATATATATAGAAATGAATCTACGATTATAAATAACTGTGAACGAGGTGGGTGGGGGGAGAGAGGCTCGAATCGTTAGCTGCGCAGGAAGGAAAGGAATTGCAACGAGAGATTTTACAGACATGCAGATGTGTTGGGTTTGCATGACGTATTAGAGAGTGTTAGGGGATACCGCGAGGTTAGAGAAATCAATAAAGCTTTGAAATACAAATAGGGACAATTATGCATTTCTGTGTGTTTTTGGTTCTTGTTTTATTTATTTATTTTTGCTTCTTCATATCAAACCAAGACGAAGTCATGTATTTATGAATTATTTTTTTATCAGTGGTCTGCTCCATAAATATCGAAAGATGCAAATTTATTTAAAAAAAATAAAATTAAAGGGTTTCTTCATTAACGAGACGTTATGGTCAATCGTCAACCTAGCTGCATAATCTGACTGTTTTGGCCCCGCGTTCTGCACATTGGTTTTCCATTCGCTGCGGTTGTTATATAAATGTTTTTTTTATTTAACCCTTTCACCTCTGAGGACGTGTGGGGAACGTCCTTATTGACTCCTAAGGAAAGATAGGGGTGGAGATAGGGGTTACTTTGAACCCCGATATCTCCCGACTGTTTTCAGCTAGCAGGGTCATGTTTGGTATCATTAGAAAGGCCAGAGCATGGCCTTTCCAATGATACCAAACATGACCAAGTTTAAGGCAAAGAAAAAAAATAACAATAATAAAAAAAGGAACAATTTTTGTTTTTTTAAGACATGAAATGGCTCAGCAGTGAAGGGGTTAAGTGTATTTAAATATAAGCTGACCTCCCCTCTCCTGTCTCTCTTCTCCTGAGGTTTGGTTTCTAGCTTTCTTCCATCTGGTTTATTCTGAACTCTTGGCATTTCTAGGGGGCTGACGCCGCCTTTACAGTTTTACATTTTGAAAGTCCTGCAAGTCATTTTGTCATTGTGGAATATTAAAATATATATAAAACCCAAATTAACCAGTGTGTGCGTGTTTTTACAGACGTCACACATCGCTCTGTGAAAAGGGAAGCCAACGCATTTATAGGGGGGTTAAGAGATGAATGTGATGCATGCATTATGGGGTACAGGGGTTTATGTTACTGGATGATTGCTGGGACAGCTCCCCCACAATGCATACACACAATCTCACAGATGCCTTACTTCAGGACCCTATTTAACCCTTGCATTGCAGACGGCCCCAGGAGGGCGTGCCCTTTGTAGGGTTGCCAGATCAGCTATATTTTCCTGGACACACTTTATTATTATCCTTCTTTATTTATAAAGCGCCAGCATATTCCGCAGCGCTGAACAATGGGCACAATATAGACAGGGTTACAATACATTTAACATTTTGGCAAACAAGTACAGGAGGAAATGAGGGCCCAAATTCCCGTGGGAATTCACAAGCTAGAAGGGGAGCATAGGGAAAATGCTGTCCTGCAATATGTATAATTAATATGCTACAGGAAGTAAGCCAAGTCACCTAGGATACCTTTTTTTATTTCTTACCTGCAACGTACCGATTATACATACTGCAGGGTGGCATTTTTCATGCACTGCCCATCAGCATGAATACATTATGTGTTCGGGAAAACATGGTTGATCTGGTAACCCGATTTCTGTGCCAAGTTTTTTTTTTATCCTATAAGAACAGGCGTTAGGACCTGCAAAAATGGTTAAATTGATACTGTGGCAACCTGCACATTAGTGTTATACGGAGTATTGTGTTATGTATACATCTTGTTGCTAAATTCTGGATTACACATAATTTGCATTTAACCTCAAAATGGTCAATTTATTTGACTCCTTAGTAGGAATTTGTCTAAGGTTTATTCCCTATATATGGGATCGTCCACATATTTTGCAGGTAGTAGTGTCATCTACACATACATTCTTTTTCATGATTAGAGACATTAGAGACATTCATATTTCCAGTCTGGCGCCCCACCAGCTTGAAATAACTCTGGTTGTACAATGTGATGGCTCTAGACAGGGGCAAACCATACAAAACATGTAAACCTCTGGTCTTGTATTTGTCTAAAAAGGATTTTGAGATTTTGTCTCTGCTGCATGTTGCCAGAAGACCAATACAACTGTAGCCAACAACCCGCATATCTCGATCAAGCAATATACAGGTTGAGTATCCCTTATCTGAAATGCTCAGCACCAGAAGTGTTTTTTATTTTGGAATCTTGGTATAAAATGAGAGATCCTGGGGATGGGACCCGAGTCTAAACCCATTTATGTTTCATACACACACACACACCCTGAGGGGCATTTTATCATTTTGTGCCTGTCACATGAGGTCAGGTGTGGGATTTTCCACTTGTCACATATACAGGTGTAACAGTCTGGTGCTCTTTGCAGGAATTTCGTGAGACCCTCTGTCTCCAATAGTGTCCCTTGTACTGCCAATACCAAATTATACCCGGTTGCTTCTCTTCTTGCTCGTGGGCTCTCAAACTCTGCCCCCCATGTTTATCAACTACAATTCCCATGATCCTCTGGCCATTTATTGCATATAGCAGGGGACAGGAGTTTGACACCCTTGCTTACACAGTAAGTCTGGGTTTAGTGCAGTATTGCTCAGCCTCGGTTCCCCAGATGATTTGGAACTACATTCCCTATGAGGCTCTGAGCATTATGGGACATGCAGTTCCATGGTTAAGCAATCCTTGATTTAATGCCTCTATTAGTCTGACTTGAGCAAAATTAGCACACACCACCCAAGTGTCCCTATTCAGGAGGAGCAGTCCCTGCTTTGAGTCCCGTGTCCCTCTGCTCTATCCTAACATCCCTCTGACGGTGGGAAGCGCCGAGGAGCAGCTCTTGGGCCCACTGACCAGATCAATATAATGCAGGGGGGCGGATAAGGCCTGCTAGATAGACCCGCTGCTTGCACTCAGACGCCCTGATCCGTCTGTGAATCACGGGGGGAGGGATTGACCGGGCCACATCCTGCTCCCGCCCGCCCCGTATAGAAAAGATGCGGAACTGAAAGACTTGGCAACACAGCAACAAGCATTCCGAGGGGGACACTGTACTGCAACCGCCAACTTCCGGTATGACGTACACGTTGTGCGTTCATGCTTTCGTCTCTCGGCTTCCTATTCGTCCACGATGGTGGGCGCCCCGCCCTGCTTCATGTTGTCACATGGTTGCTATTGGCAACACAACGCTGGCTTGGAACACTAGTCTAGTGCAGCAGGTACATGAATGATTTATAAGGGGATATAGGGGTACAGGAAAGACTAAAAGGGGGCTGTTGAGATACATTGGGGATGTAGGGGTACATGTTTAACTTTATGGGGGATATAGGGGTATATTATTGACTGTATGGGGGACATAGAGGGTATATGGTTGGCTATATAAAGATATAGGGGTAAAATACATGAATGACTGAGCTGTATTCAATAGTGTGTGACCAGCCCCGTCGCAGCAAGTGTGGGTGCGCGTGTGTGCACCCGGCCTAAAACGGGGACGCTAACAGGGAAAGTCTGCACCTGCATGTTACTGCGATATATTCCGGGGCTGGAGCTAGCTGAGCACCGCGTCTCAGAACACAGCGCTAAACTCTGCGATACTCGTGGCTTCCGTGCCGCCGCGAGTATCACCTCCTGGTGTCGACAGGACTCCATGGAGGTTTGTGCTTCAGTATCGCGAGCCCTGCGCCGCGGAGTGATCACAGAGGGAGATGGGGAACGATTTCTTCCCAGTCTCACTCTGCTCTCGGGTCACTTGGCTTTGGCTACAAAACTATGAGATAACCAAGTATGCAGAGATACAGTCAGAATCCTCCAAAAATCACAGGAAGGGACCGATTCAGCCAGCATTAGACCGTGTTCCATCATACGTGGCAAAGATCAATGGGGACAGTTGTGCTGAGAAGTTGGGGTGTGCTTTATTAGGAATGGAAAGCGAGACATTCTCTACAGATCAACCCCTTCTGCTGCTCCTCAAAATTTGATCTGTACGGGGGTGAACAAGGAATTATTATTTTTATTAAGTGCCAACACATTCCGCAGCGCTGTACAAGGTGCAATGGGTAAAGACAGGACAATTCTACAATACATACAGGAGGCAGGTCAGTATTCCTGCCAGCAGATACAGGAGGGCATGAGGGCCCTATTCCCGTGGGAATTTACAATCTCGATATTAATATGGAGGGGCACAGTGACAGCATACATGGGATGGAGCATCAGAGAAAGGGGATTAGGAGAGACATTTTTGTTGCTGTAATGACCGTGGAAGAGTTTCTTGCCAGGTCTGTTTAACGATGAGAGAGGCGGAAGGAGGATCATGTTTTTCTTTAGTCTCCAGCCGCACAATGTTCTGGGGACAAACCAAATGCAAAATGTATTCTACCGGTGTCTGCAAAAGCGAACGTTACTTTGTTTTTGGTTTTTAGGAATGTCGGACGCAGCGAAAGACAAAGCTGCTCGGCTACTGAAGAAAAGGGGCAGCGTCTCCTCAATCAGCAGCCATGAGGTCAAACCGAGGGAGAGCCATACCAAGACCAAGGAGTGAGTACTATCATTAGTATCCTTCTTCAGTACCGCATTTCCTCTTGATCTCTGCCGGGTTTCCCCAAGGTTCGGGCCTTGGGCGCTACTATTTTCAATCTACGCATCCTCTCTTGGAAAGCTCCTTAGTTCTTTTGTGTTTCCGAACCATCTTTATGCCGAAGACGCCCAGAATTAGCCGTCCTCTCCAACCTCAGCTCTGCCTTCTGGGTCGGGCATTTGAATGTCTTGCCAGCATCTCTTCCTGGATGACTTCACCTCAAACTCAACATGTCAAAGATCGAACTTCCCTCTCCTGAACCTTCGACAGACATGTCAATTATGGCCGATGGTTCCACCGTCCAGTCTGTCTCACATGTCCGCTGTCTTGGTGTGATAATTTACTTCTCCTTCAAGTCCCACATTTAATCTCTGACTAGTTCTGGTCGTTTCCATCTTTGTAACATATTCAAAATACAAGCTTTTCTGACACAAGAACCCCACAGACCTACCAGTCCTTTCTCAAATGATGTCCCAACTGGACTACTGCAGTTCTGTTCTTATTGGTCTTCCCCTTAGTCGTCTGTCCCTACTAGGGCCGCCATCAGGGCATTACGCCCCATGCTGCCGTAAGGGGCCCGGGCCACCGGGGCCCGGGGGGGTCTGGGCCCCCGACGGCAGCGGCGTCGCCCTTTAACAGCTCCGGTATCGGACTCGAGTCTGAATCCGGAGCTGTGTCCCTGCTGCTGCTGCTGCTGCTGCAGGAGCCGGAGGAGACACTGTGTCTCCTCCGGCTCCTGGCAGCTTCACTGGTTGGCTGGGCGGGGCCAAGCAGCGTGTGGGGGCCTCCCAAGCACGTTGCTTTGGCTCTGCCCCTCCACTCAGTGAAGCTGCGCGCCTGAGACGGAGGGACCGGGAAGAAGATTAGAAGGAAAGAAGATTGAAGGACCCAAACCTAGGCCCAGATCCCAAGGCCCAGGGACCAGGCCCAGCCTAGACCTCAGGGCCCAAGGCCCAGTCCCAGGGACCAGACCCAGGGCCCAGACTAGACCCCAGGGACCAGACCCAGACGCCATCATACACAGCCCGTTTCTGTGAGATTTATTGCTGTGGATTCTGTGATACGTTCAGACACACCGCTCATTACTGTGAGTTTTATTGCTGTGGATACTGTGATACGCTAATACACACTGCACATTACTGGGAGATTTATTGCTGTGGATACTGTGATACGCTAATACACACTGCACGTTACTGGGAGTTTTATTGCTGTGGATACTGTGATACGCCCATACACACTGCACATTACTGGGAGTTTTATTGCTGTGGTGCTATGTTATGTCCTTTTTTTTTTTTTTGAAGGAGGAGAAAAGCTGTTAGAGGTTGAGGGAGTGCCGGGGGGGGGCCTGGGGGGCCCCATCGTGAGGTTTAGTAAGGGGCCCCATCATTTCTGATGGCTGCCCTGGTTATCCATGCTAAATGTCTTGGTGCAACTCATCTCCCTCAGCCATCGCTCCACCTCTGCCTCCACTCCATGCCAAACTCGGCACTGGTTCCCGATACCTTACACAATCAAATTTAAAATGCTGTCACTTACTTATAAAGCCCTCTCCAACTCTGCACCCTCTTACATCTCTCGGCTCATCTCCAAATATTCCCCCACTTTCAGAGGTGACATTGTACAGGGTGTCCATAAAGTCTCTTTACAATGTCAAACATTTATTACAAAATCAAATGAAAAGACAAATATATACGTCTCATTTTGTAATAATTTTCTCTTATCTAAGTTTTTTTTGCCTCATTTAATAAACCTCTATATGGGCACCATTCGTTGCACGAAGCACATCAAGGCGGTACTGGATTTCTTGCCATGTTGGCTGTAGCATCCCCTCATCAATGGTGGCAATGGCATCAGTGATCCTCTGCTTTAGATGAATGTGTGGTGTGGCATCATGTGTAATCGAATCATTGGTCCATTTTTCTTCCGCAAGACATCAATTACTGCAAATGTTTACCGTGACCTTCTGACTGAATACGCGGCACCACAACTACATGACCTTCAACCAACCAACATTTTCCAGCCAGATGCTGCACCACCACATTGGAGACTGCACGTTGTTGGGTTCCTAAATGAAACATTTCCAGAGCGGTGGATTGGAAGGGGTGACCCAATTCCCTGGCCACCTCGTTCACCAGATATCACTCCCCTCCACTTCTTTCTATGGGGTTATGTTAAGATATGGTGTATGGAACAAAGGGACATCACTAATCTAAAGCAGAGGATCACTGATGCCATCGCCACCATTGATGCGGGGATGCTACAGCCAACATGGCAAGAAATCCAGTACCGTCTTGATGTGCTTCGTGCAACTAATGGTGCCCGTATAGAGGTGTATTAAATGAGGCAAAAAACCTTAAATATATACGTCTCATTTTCTAATAATTTTCACTTATCTGTCTTTTCATTTGCCTTTGGAATAAATGTTTCGGATTGACACCCTGTATAATAAAACGAATTGGGCTCTAATTTCACACGTGTGCTGGATGTGCTACCTGGAGTACAACTAGATATGTGCAGATAATCACCTCTCTCCTTCCAGTTCTATGAGCACCGTGTCCTACATAGACGAGCCAGGCCACCACGATGACATCCCTCGCCCGGCGGTACAGATGGAGAATACATATCAATTAGGTAGGTGGTTCTTAAATATAGATATAAGGCAGGACGCCAGACGTTCCCACTGTGGCCATTAAATATGAGTCTTGAGTCTAAACCCTCTGAACTCAGCTCTGGGCTCCCTCAGCTGGTGCCTTTACGCCATATAATACTTGGGGTTCCGCATACATTTACCATTGCTGGAAATTTCTTGGCCGTTCCTTTGGCTGACGGCGATTTAGAGGACGTCTTGTTTTTGAAAGGTCACGTGAGTGTTCTGGTTGAGCGTCTTGTTCGATGGCAGGTGATGGACCAGTCCCTGAAGGAGAGACGTTGAGTGAAAAAAATGTCAAGATCTTCATTCTCATGCCATTCACTGCTGTCAAACAGGCACTGTATTTTCTGGTAATTCCCCAACAAGTGGCGAACTGCCAGCTTTGTGACTAGCCGAATGGCCAGGAAATGTCACCATACGGGGAAATTCACTGTTCGGTGCTTTTTCGGTGCAAGTACAGATCTCTGTGAATAACCCTGTATATGTTCTATGTTTTAAAGGCTGGATTATTACTTTTTAACACCTCAAAGTGCTGTAACTGTTCACCCCCCCCCCCCAGGTCCAGTGAAGCGATTCCCGGTGGCCACAGTAAATAATATTTTAAAGGACGTCCTCACAAGTTACCTTCAAGAGGAAAAGTACGACGCCGAGTTATGCAGGCAGATGACGAAGACGATCTCTGAGGTAACACACACAGTGATATATTTTAACACTTTGAATGTTGCCATGGGGTTCAGTGAGTAGACACGGACACGAACCAGTGCATAAGGGTTGAATGATTTTGTGAATCCAGGCCCTGTAACCGACCATTAAATGGACACTAAAACTAACATAAACTGTAACTGGATTACCTGTGCAATATTACAAATAAACCACTTTATAAAACACATTGTAAAACACGCGCTACTGTTTTTTTCTTTCTTTCTTTCTTTGAATTAATTGCATCTAAAAAGGAAAAATAAAGTTAGATTTTTATCTCCTGGTTCCATTTTGTGTTTTTTCCCATGATGCAACACTTACCAAAATCTTATGGCAAGTCTCAATTTACAGCTGTGGTATTGGATAAAACAGCGGTGAAGAGGCAATGGGATGGAGGAGGGCATGTTGATACAAGGCTGCAGGGGATCTATTGAGGCGTTTAGGCTACCAAGCTAAGAGACTTTTAATACTTTATTCTACCCCCTGTTGATGTTCTTTAAATGCATATATAAAGAGCTTGTCACAAGGACAATGGAGTCAAGACCAGCACGTTTAGGATTGAACCTACAGTATAGTCACAAGAGAAAAAAAACAACGTAGATTGTGGCAAATATGTCACAGCTGTATCAGCTGGCTTCCACCACTCGTGCTGGTTTCAAGTTACAGACATACAATACACATATAACTTTTATTGATTAATTCTAAAAACATAAATAAACGGCAAACAAATCTATGTGAAATGATGGTACTTAATATACTGTTGATTAGTCCCACTTTAGTGGGAGATAACTAGGGATCCTGGATTTAAATAACCCCTGTTCACTGCTCACCATTCCATTCTTAATATATTGGATAATCGCAGAATAACAATCAGGTCCCTGCGGGGATACTCAAACCAATGATTGAAGTTAAGCTTAGCCAAGGAGAATGATAAAAATTGACTTAACTCAATAAAGATGTATATCACACCAATTGGGATTATTGGTCAAATTACAGCTGATATACCTAAATTATAAATCGCAACCTCCTAAAAAATGTTAACTTGAATGCACATAATGGAAATTCCACAACAAATATAAGTTGGTACAACTCATTAATAGGAGTGAGAGAAAAAACAGGAATTGGTAACCTACTGTGGATGAAAACCTGGGTGTGACCCTAGATCTGATATAATCTTCTATGCTGACCCTACCCCAAGTCACACAAAGAAGGTTGATTTAATAATTGCTGCAAAAAGGCCCCAGAAAAGGCCCGTCCAATTAGTTAATAAGTTCGCCAATAGTTTCATAAAGCATATCACCAATATTAACATGAAGCAACATTGTTCGTTAGTCAACACGGATAATTAGTCTTGTGATTGCTGCAAAAAAAGCCCCAATGGCTAAAGAGGTATTGGTTGGTCATACCGCCAGTACAGCGTAAAATGTGTCACCAATATCAATAAAAGACGACACAATTAATTAGTCAACAAAATTGATGATTATTGGATTTGCTGCAAATTAGTCCCAAAAGCTAAGAAGCTGTTAATTAGTCATAACGCAAATAGCAGCACAGCATGTCGCTAATAACACCATAAGGTGACACAAATTGTAGATCAAATAATTACTGCAGACTAGCACCAATGGCTAGAAACAATTGGATTGGTTAGTCATATCACCAGTAGCAACAGTATTAGAAGTGCCCGATATCTGTTAAAATCAAAAAATCTTCATCAATAGCAAACGCTGACGCGCGTTTCGCCACTAACAAAGGGTGGCTTCGTCCAGAGCGTACTTATATTTGTTGTGGAATTTCCATTATGTGCATTCAAGTTAACATTTTTTAGGAGGTTGCGATTTATAATTTAGGTATATCAGCTGTAATTTGACCAATAACCCCAATTGGTGTGATATACATCTTTATTGAGTTAAGTCAATTTTTATCATTCTCCTTGGCTAAGGCTAGGGTCAGACGAACGCATTTTCACGTTGTCTGTGAAAAAGTGCGTTCGAACGAATGGACGCATTTTTTCACGGAGTACGCGATAGCGATCATACTATGCGCATTTGCGTTCGTGATTTTGTACGGATCATCAATAAAACACTTTGTGCATCTGGACGTTATGTTGGCCGGACATTAGCAGCGTCTGACATCTCCAATTCACGCACACACGCCGCTAGCGGGCGCAGCGCACTCTGTACAACCGTACTAGAGGTTTTACGTTCTCGAAAAAAATGCGTTCATTTTCCACTTGCGTTGCGCAGCCGGACTTTCGTGCGACCGTACTTCGTATATTGGCTGTCATTGCCCGTCATTTGCTGCTAGTGCGGCCGTGATTAAGTGCGCCTGCACGTGCGTTCCCACTGCCTCAGTCTGACCCTAGCCTTAGCTTAACTTCAGTCATTGGTTTGAGTATCCCAGCAGGGACCTGATTGTTATTCTGCTATTATCCAATATATTAAGAATGGAATGGTGAGCAGTGAACAGGGGTTATTTAATTCCAGGATCCCTAGTTATCTCCCACTAAAGTGGGACTAAAGTACCATCATTTCACATAGATTTGTTTGCCGTTTATTTATGCTTTTAGAATTAATCAATAAAAGTTATATGTGTATTGTATGTCTGTAACTTGAAACCAGCACGAGTGGTGGAAGCCAGCTGATACAGCTGTGACATATTTGCCACAATATACTTTGTTTTTGTTCTTTAAATACATCCCACAGAATGCAATCCTTATTTATGAGTGTTTATTTATTTTTTTGGGAGATCTGACCCATAGAGTTCCTTCAATGCCCCATGACCCACAGCGAGGAGCAAGTGATGGAAAGATATTGGGGGACACACAATATCACACAATGGATGCGCCCAGTGACACATATAGAGGAAAATATCACACAATGGATGCACCCAGTGACCCATATAGAGGAAAATATCACACAATGGATGCGCCCAGTGACACATATAGAGGAAAATATCACACAATGGATGCGCCCAGTGACACATATAGAGGAAAATATCACTCAATGGATGCACCCAGTGACACATATAGAGGAGAATATCACACAATGGATGCGCCCAGTGACACATATAGAGGAAAATATCACACAATGGATGCGCCCAGTGACACATATAGAGGAAAATATCACTCAATGGATGCACCCAGTGACACATATAGAGGAGAATATCACACAATGGATGCGCCCAGTGACACATATAGAGGAAAATATCACACAATGGATGCGCCCAGTGACACATATAGAGGAAAATATTCTCTTAACTAAACATACAAGAGAAAAACAAACACATGTAAGATATCAGCAACATCAAATAAACACAATAAGGACGTTTCTTTGTTTGGTGTACTGTCCCTTTAACTTTGTATGTCATAATTTGCTCCGGTTTCATTTTTCACGCACTCACATGTCTGTTTTCACCAGGTTATTAAATCCAGGGTGAAAGAACTCATGGTCCCGCGGTATAAAATCATTGTGCTGATCTACATAGGGCAGCTGGGAGATGAAAGCATGCGAATAGGAAGCCGCTGCATCTGGGATCCCGCGAACGACACCTTCTCATCCTATTCCTTCAAGAACAGCTCACTGTACGCGCTGGCCAATGTCTACGCCGTGTACTACGAGTAGAGAATCCACAAGCACCACACATTGCTTACAGACATCATGACGAGGTGAATTGAAGCTTCACGCTTTGATTACATTGATGCTAATTAGGGTTTGCCAGATCGGTTATGTTTTCTAGGACACACATAATTTATTCCTGCTGATGGGCCGCTCATGAAAAGTGCAACCCTGCAGCATGTATAATCCATAACTATTCATATTCTCACTACATATATTGATCTTCGTTATTGATTAGTATGTTATTGATCGGTCTGGCACACATTATCCTTCACCTACACTGCAGGTAAGACTTAATGGAATCCCAGGTGACCTGCCCGGATTAGATAACAGATTTCCCTCCTGCAGCATATGAATTATACATACAGCAGGGCAGCACCTTCCCTGTGCTCTCCATACCCATGAAATAATAATAGATGGCCAACCTGGTAACCCTAATGCTAACGCCCCTGGTTTTTATATTGAGCAGGACTGAGACACATATAAGTACCTGCACTTCCAGACATAGAATAGCTTGTGCTATTTTGAATTAATGACATATTCTGGAGCCTTTGGTTTCTGCCAATTAGAATCTGATTAGCCTTCGAATCCTCAACGGTGACCACCACATGCACGAAGGGGAATTAAACGCTGGCCGCCCCTGCTATGTGATGTAACCAAGAACGTCCTGCATTGGTAAAATGTTATATTTATAAGGCTAGGGTCAGACGAACGCATTTTTCACGTTGTCCGTGAAAACGTGCGTTCGAACGAACGTACGTATTTTTTCCCGGAATACGCGATAGCGGTCATACGATGCGCCCTTTCGTCCGTGATTTTGTACGTATCATCAATAAAACACTTTTTGTGTCTGGACGTTATGTTGGCCGGACATTAGCAGCGTCTGACGTCTCCTAATCACGCAAACACGCCTCTAGCGGACGCAGCGCACTCTGTACGTCAGTAGTAGCGGTTTGACGTTCTAGAAAAAATGCGTTCGTTTGCCACTTGCGTTGCGCGGACGAACTGTCGTGCGGCCGTACTTCGTGTGTTCCCCGGCATTGGACATCATTTGCTGCTAGCACGGCCGTGATTTCGTGCGGCTAAACGCACGTTAAAAATGTGTTCGTCTGACCCTAGCCTAAATCTAAAAGTTTCTACACACAGGCCGGGTCTCTTTTATTATTAACTTGGCTTAAATCATGTCTTTTTTTGGCTGAAAACTAAAGGAATTTTACTTTCTTTCCTGTAGCCGTTAAGTCCCCATTGAATTTTGTAATTTGGTTACAGCAATAGACTCGTATATTATGTATTAAAATAATCTTTATTTACATTATATTTCCCACCAGCATTGATTTATTTTCATTCTGTTTATTCCTGGCTGTATTGTCTATGTTTTGTGTAAATCGAGCGCCTGGTCGGTCACATTAAATTTGTCTGACAGACTCAAATGCAAATGTCGATTATTAGAATAATTATTTAAATTCTGTTTTAGGACATTTCGGGCCATATTACACGGGGACGCTAAGGAGGATAATCTGCGCCTGCAGGTTTCTCCTTAGCGTCCCCGTTTTAGCGTGATATTACGGTGCAGGCACTAATCCAGCAGCCTGCACCGTAACCCGGTTCTAAGCCTCAGGATCCTCGAGGCAGCACTAAAACGCCACCCTGAGCAACCCCTCCATGGAGTCCATAGGACTCCATTGAGGCAGATGCTGCCGGTCACATGACCTGGTGGATCTCGCCTCGCAAAATCCTTCAGATCAGTGGAGTGATTCACAGAGGGAGACTGGGAGACTTTTTCCCTCCAGTCTCTCTACGCCCCCAGTGGCAAGAAGGAGCGGATCTGGCTGCCGTTCTTGCCGCGGTATGCGAGGTGAGTATCTGATTTTTGGGTTATTTTTTAGCTGGTGCTGACGGATTCTGCAGAAGCGGTATCAGTTGGCACCTTTTCCTAGCTGTGAGTAACTTTTCTGTTAACCGCAGCAGGACGGTAATTACCGTTAGGACTTTGTAATGCTAATTAACGGTTTACGCTTCCTATACTTAACATGGGGAGCGCAAAGTACAGTAACCTCGCGCTGAGAAGATCCAAATCCCTGTTATGGTTCGCCTGCGCTAGGACTAACAAAGCTAACGTTAGCTTGAAGTATGTAGAAATGGCCCTTCAGTTTTTACACTTTATTTCGTTGTTGCCATTTCCTATATTTTTTTTCCTCGAGTTCAGACCGGCCCAAGTGAAGTTCTATAAAATTAAGATTATATTACGAGTTATCCGCTATCTTTGCCGGCCGTGCAAAAAATGGCAAAATCTCTGGTATTGCCGAAACGTTGGCGCTTCTCAAACTAATCAGTAAAAGAAGAGGCGAGGCTTTATGCCAGAGTTTCTCATTTCACTGCGTAGTTCTTATTTTTGAGAACCGCAGGCTTTTCTTGACAAGGCGATTTATGCAACACCGGCACTTATTGGATAACCCCATTGTTAAAGTGGCAACCCCTGCGGCTCAGTTTACTGTAGGGGTTATGGTGAAGCACTTTGACAGAGACCCGGTTTTGGGATAGGTCCTCCAATCAGATGATGCGATAGGGACTTAGTGTTTCCTGATCATCCATGGAATCTCGGCGTGGGTCGGCTAGTTCCAACTGCTCCAAATTAACCGTTAATCCTTTATTTTTTGCCTCCAAACTGACACCGGATTCATGAGCACAACCGTGACCAAAGCCTCGTGGCCGTGGTTCAAACTGACCAAGTGCCCGGTGGGCTAGAATGACTGCGAACCATACTGGAGAGGCCACCAGCCGTGCCATGTACAGCCAGCGCCATGTCTATACAGGCCAGTGTGGCACTCATAGACGCCCTTTGACTAGTCCAGCATTGCAAAATTCCTGCAAGATCAGGATACAGCGCCCTCCCGTACAGTCCAGTTGCTCCAATACCTTTCATGTAGTGTCTGACTTATCGGTGAGTTCAATACCCTCCCCTCCCATCTTTCCCATGAAATGCCCCAAGATGACCCACAACCCCTAAAGCTGCACCTCCTATCAGAGCCAATTCAAAGACTCCGTTCAGACCTTCCTATGACAGATACTGCAGCTGGAACACTAACCACTAAGCTACCTCACTGTCCCTCGAGACGTTCGGTCACTCCGGTATCATGGAGAATCCGCACCCATACAAAAAATAGACACAACACAGGATTATAGCTCTTTACCAGAAGACAATGTTTTATTGGATTTTTTAATATAAACCACATTCTATATATTTTCTGGAGGGGGCGGGGCTTATGAAAATGACCTTTTATACCCATTTACTGATCCGTATTTCAACCGATCATTCTCGACACCCCGGGGAATCTAAAGACATCACGTTAACGTGCTGCCAGAGGAACGTTCTGGCCGTCACTCCATCACCCAACGGACTGGGCAGAGCACGACCCGTCCCCGTCTAGCACAGAGAGCTCAGATCTTTCTTCTTGCAGCCGCTTTTGCAGCACGCCGTGGTCAGCAGCTCGTTAAGGTCTCGTCTCTCTTGAACGGAATTTTTCTGCAGACCCCAGAAGTCTTCCATCGATTCGCTGTGCTGAACCTCCTCGGTTTCGGAATTCAGTTTCTGCGTCTCGATATTTCCGTTGTGCAAGTCGAAGAAGTGACCCCTGTCTGCAGAAGAACAAAATGTGACATCATTACTCCGGTACCACTAGAGGGTTAATACACTAACTGCTGGTGATCACTGCTGTCACTACAGTGAATGTCGGCAAAATCCAATACCGACAGGCCAAGTTCCTGCCAATAACGGAACAGCCCCGCCACCATTATTCTTCTGTAAATTGAGTAAACTATGGCTGTTCCTCATTCACGGTTGTTCCACCATTGTTTGCAACACCAGGGAATATACTTTGGCGATCTCCGCCGAACCCCGGCTCCCCCCCCCCCCCCGAAAGAAACAACTGTATAAACCTAAACACGGCTGAAACTGGAGGGGTTTTTCACAAAGCAAAGAAATTTCAGCCAAATTTAGGTGCTTTGCACTTCGGTGCACTTCAGCGATTCCATTCCGCCAACCCCTTGGTGTATTCACTATTCACCACAGGGTCACCGTAGTGCACCGAAGATGGAGTTGCCGAACTGCAGGGGAAAAAAAATATATGGAACTCTCCTAGTCTCCTAATAGGTGTTTAAGCCAATAAAAATGCATTAAAATGTGACTTAATAATAAAAAAGGTACTTGTTACAGAATGAAGAAAATAGTGCCTTTAAAAAAACTGGGAAACAAATTTTGTCTAAAAAAAAAAAAAAAAAATTTACAAAACAGTGCTCTAAAAAGTAAGACTTTTTACTGAAAATTAATTTTTTTTTAATTAAAAATGATATTCTTTTACATTGAATCCTCTGGGATTCGACTGTTTAAACCTGTCGTACTGAATCACAGAAAATCAGGGCATTTCACTCACATCTCAGTGTCGTTCGGCGTTCTGTGAATAGAATCTTAACCATTACTTCTCTATGGGACAATTTCGCTGTCGCCGAAGATCACCGATCTGCGGCAAACTGCACTGTATTTTGCCATCAATTCCCCAGTATTTGGCGAAATGACAGTTTAGTGAATAGACGAACTGCTACGAGGTCTTGTGAAAAGTCCCTGCGAGGACTGAAACATTGATGTAATAAATAATTCTATATATTTTGAAACAGACTCCGTGTGCACCTCTCTACATTTATGATTTGTCCTGATGTCAGCTCTATAAGGAGAGATGAAACGTTGACTCATATATAAATATAAATATAATGGCCATCAAACGTAGAACCAGCACTCTCTTTACCAACACTATTAATTCGATTCAATGCCTGGTTGCAAAAAAATCCAATGTATATATAGACGATCCAAATGGATGCACTCCAGGACTTGAGTAGAAAATGTCTTTATTGAAAGTTGCATTTAAAATTGACCAACGTTTCGACCCTGCACCGTGTCTTTTTCAAGGTAAATGACAAAACGATTAAACAACATATAAATAACAACACTTGGACACTCACCAGCAATGTCCTCGGAGTCTCCTGCCAGCAGTCTCCTCCACCGGGATCCTCCGCATGTGTATATCACGGCTCGGATGAATTCTCTGCCGCACAGCTTCACAAACTGGCCGTCTCCTTTCACCTCGGTTAGGGCCACCAAGAGCAGGAGCAGGACGCAGCTGGCGGGTACAGCCCTCATTCTTGGTTAAAGAGGCTGAAACGAGCTTCACAAGGTGACTGGGGATAACCAAGGAGCTTGCAGTGATGTGGAGATGTCTAAAAAGCACGAGTCAATTTATAGGAGCGTCCGCGGATTCCCATTGGACGACTGGTTTCTGGGCAATGTAACGTAAGAGGATATTTAGTATTTACTTTTTGTACGCTTGTTAAAATCGCTCTTTAGTCCATTATTTCGGCACTCGGGGGTTTTAAGGTGCATCATTTAAACTATATGCAAACAATAAAACGACTCTTTGCCATCCATCTGCCCGTCGCTAGTCGTTTTAAGTCTGTACATTTTTTTTTTCTCAATGTGGAAATCCAAACCTTTAAATTAAATTATCTGAAAAAAATTGTACTGTGTAAACATAGCGTCCTGCAGCGCTTCCTGCAGCGCGTCCTGCAGCGCGATCTGCTCTATATCTGTTCTGGTTTAGTTCCAGTTTGTGTCATGCCGCTCTGTGCGCGGTAATGGTGTTAGGCGATGGTAGCCATTATGACTGCATGAACACATCAGATGCAAACGTCATGCATTTTTATAGGACACGTGAGAGATGAGAAGCGGACACACAGCCAGAGGAACCTCAGGCAAAGATCAAATGTGAGGCCCCACTATCGATACCCAATAAATGTAAATGAAAGACGTCTCACCATGCTCTCTTAGTAGATGAACGTATGTGAATGTAGGAGTGTATTTGTAGGGAATGTCAGTATGACCGTGAATGATGTGTACATTACATTCCACTCAAATTACCGGCTGGGTGGAGTAGAGGTAACATCACTGCTCTGCATGGAGAGAGCCTGTGGAAACATGAGTTCGATTCCAGCGAGCACCTCTCCAGTAAGTGTCCTTGGGCAAGACACCTAACGGTACATACTCGCCACCCAGGACATACTTGAAAACGAGAGAAATCTCAATGTATCCTTCCTGGAAAAATACTTTCTCAAAAAAAAAAAATTCCATCCTGAGAGAACCCTGTTTTACCCAGTAAAAGATACCACCGCTACAATAAGCAAAGGGTACAGAACCTAAGCATCGCACCCTCTGGAGACTAGGCCACCCCTGACTGTTTGAGTCCTGCCAATGAAATGGCCATCGTGTATGAGGAAGGGGTTCTGTCCAGTGAGAATTTATGATCTCCCTATCATCCAGAAGAACAGTGATGGTGAACCTTGACACGCCAGATGTAGTTCCGAAACTGTGTGCTTAGGCTAGGGTCAGACTGAGGCAGTGCGAACGCGCGTGCAGCCGCACTTAATCACGGCCGCACTAGCAGCAGATGCCGGGCAATGACGGCCAATATACGAAGTACGGTCGCACAAAAGTCCGGCTGCGCAACGCAAGTGGAAAATGAACGCATTTTTTCGAGAACGTGAAACCGCAGGTACTGACGTACAGAGTGCGCTGCGTCCGCTAGCGGCGTGTGTGTGTGATTAGGAGACGTCAGACGCTGCTAATGTCCGGCCAACATAACGTCCAGACACAAAAAGAGTTTTATTGATGATCCGTACAAATCACGGACGAAAATGCGCATAGTATGACCACTATCACGTATTCTGTGAAAAAATGCGTCCATTCGTTCGAACGCACTTTTTCACAGACAACATAAAAATGCGTTCGTCTGACCCTAGCCTTAAGCATCATAAGACCTTACACAAGGGAAGGTCCAAAAGTAAGGTTTAAAAAAAAAAAAGTCAATGAAGTAATTGTGCGAACTCAAAATTATACCAAAAACAGATCTTCATGCTCTACCAACTCGTTTCTCTGTGAGACAGTGCTTTGGAGACCTCAAAACCCATCTTGGTGGTGAAGCCCCAAGTTTCCAGAAGTTCCACAGGTTTTTTTTTTTTTTTTTTTTCCAATGAAAGCTTGTTTATTCAGCATTTCTCAACCAAATCGCTGTCGATCTGCATCCACATACCAAAACACCCCCTGAAAATCAACTGTCAACATAGTCAACTACTCCAGTGATGGCAGACTTCCCATCTTCGAACGTGAGAGGAACGTTTTAGCAAACAAAAAAAAGCTGGAGTTGAGTTATGCGTTCAACAAAAGACAGAACCCAGCAGGCGCACTTCTTGGTAAAGTCCAACTCGTCATGAAAAATCCTCGTCATGCTTGTTTTTGGAATGTTACTCTTCCACAAGCTTTCTGAGAATGGTTTCAGATCCTGATTCAGAAGATCCTTCACCTTGGCCACCATGGACTTATCCGTAGATGTGCCCTGTTCTTCATTCATCACAAACGTAAAAATTTCCAGACTTGAATCTGCTAAGCCACTTGTCGACCTTCTGGGGACTTGGGGGGCTTCATCACCAGGATGGGTTTTGAGGTCTTCAAAGCTCTGTTTCTCAGAGAAACCCCAATGAAGTTGGTAGAGCATGGTGGTCTATTTTTATAATTTGGAGTTAGCATCATTATTTCATTGATTTTAACCTTCGGTTACTGAGCATAATGGTACATGCAGTTCCGAATCATTAGGCGTGCCACGATTTGCCATCACGGTGGCAGAACATCAGAGCACCCCATATATGGTCAGCTGGGGACATCCATTAATCTCCCTCTTTAGTTATTTGCTATCAATTCCTCAATGAAAACCAACGTGGCAGACACTGAAAGCCTTCTGGTCTAATGACAACACACTTTTATATCTTTAACAATTATTTACAATCCACAAACTATGAAACGGTCACCCGGGTTTCCCCAGGGCTTTCCATTCCAAACCAATAAACACCAAATCCATACAAACCTAAAATGATCCATCATTTCGGTGTCAGTACCTAAACCCACAGCTTTCCGCTTCCACCCAGAAAGGTTCTCTTTATTGGAAAATGTTCATCCAACGGTGACTTTACGGTCTTCATAAAAGGCCAACAGCATCATAACCCATTATAAAAAGATTTACGAGACCTGCGCCAATCAGATATCGCCATTAATCAGAGATCATATCATTTTATCTTATTTAGAAAAAGAAACCTTTTCTTTTTCTCGACTGATCATTGCCGGAGAAAGGTTCACATTCACAGGTTACAATATTTCAACTCGATATTGGTTATTTATAGGGATGAGCCGAACACCCCCGAGTTCGGTTCGCATTCGAACTCAAACTTTCCAAATGTTCGAATTCGAACTCAATGCAAGTCAATGGGGCTGAAAATTCGATTTTTAGAGTGCCCTCCAAGAGAATGCTAGATATTTGCCATAAAAGGTGTATGGTGGTCCGGGTAGTGCCCTGGGGGACAGGAAACAAGGACAAAAAGTTTGAGAAAAAAAGTTTTTGAAAGGGACAGTGAGTTTTCCATGAAATAAGGGTTAAAAATAAAAACGAAAAATTCCTTCAAATATCGTGCCGAGGAGGTCCCCATAACCTGCCCGTGAAGTGGCGGATTTCTAGGATGTATAGAAATATGTAAAAACCAAAAAATTATATTTCAAATGACGGCAAATGCTTTTCCTTTAATCTATCCATAAACAACTGCTTGGCGCGGCAGTCTGTATGAAAAGAGGAGACATTTTCGGACACTTAGGCTAGGGTCAGACTGAGGCAGTGCGAACGCGCGTTCTGGCGCACATAATCACGGCCGCACTAGCAGCAGATGCCGGGGAATGACAGCCAATATACGAAGTACGGTCGCACAAAAGTCCGGCCGCGCAACGCAAGTGGAAAATGAACGCATTTTTTCGAGAACGTTAAACCGCTGGTACTGACGTACAGAGTGCGCTGCGGCCGCATAGCAGCGTGTGTGCGTGATTAGGAGATGTCAGACGCTGCTAGTGTGCGGCCAACATAACGTTCAAACAGCCGGATTTCCCTAGACTTCTTTTCACCCCATCG
Organism: Leptobrachium leishanense; assembly: GCA_009667805.1. Lineage (NCBI taxonomy): Eukaryota > Metazoa > Chordata > Amphibia > Anura > Megophryidae > Leptobrachium > Leptobrachium leishanense. The sequence goes on from CM019070.1 coordinate 23,358,657, forward strand.
TCATGAAATACGTCCAGAATTGCGCATCGTCTGACCACTTAAGCGTATTCCGTGAAAAAATGCGTGCGCACGCATCGACGTACATTTTGACGGTGGCCGCAGAAAATGCGCTCATCTGTCCCTAGCCTTAGAAAAAGTTTAGTGATTTTTTGGCTAAATTATTGTGAAACTTATGCAGGCTTTGGATGAAAGTGACAATAGGTGCTTTAAAATTTGTCCTTTAGCGTCGGCAACAGTGCCGTCACACAGTAACCCCTCTGAGGATATGAATCTGATACAGGCATCAGTGGCAGTACACCCAAATATTGTGCTTTTGGTGCCAGGCCAGCAAGTACTATCATACAGGAACCCCTCTGTAGTATTGTGGAAGAATGCAGGGGTGGACCTTGCGGTCCTATATTAAAAAGATATGCATCTGTTAAAGGCGTCAGTGCACCCAGATATTGTGCTTTTGGTGCCAGGCCAGCAAGTGCTTTCATACAGTAACCCCTCTGTGGTATTGTGGAAGAATGCAGGGGTGGACCTTGCGGTCCTATATTAAAAAGATATGCATCTGGTAAAGGCGTTAGTGCACCCAGATATTGTGCTTTTGGTGCCAGGCCAGCAAGTGCATTCATACAGTAACCCCTCTGTGGTATTGTGGAAGAGTGCAGGGTTGGACCCTGCGGTTCAAAAAATTAAAATGATATAAATCTGGCACAGGCGTCATTGCAGCCAAATATTGCGCCTTTCATGGCAGCAAGTGCCTTCACACCGTAACCCTTTTGTGGTATTGTGGAAGAGTGCAGGGTTGGACCCTGCGGTTCAAAAAATTAAAATGATATAAATCTGGCACAGGCGTCAGTGCAGCCAAATATTGTGCCTTTCATGGCAGCAAGTGCATTCACACAGTAACCCTTTTGTGGTATTGTGGAAGAGTGCAGGGTTGGACCCTGCGGTTCAAAAAATTAAGATGATATAAATCTGGCACAGGGGTCAGTGCAGCCAAATATTGTGCCTTTCATGGCAGCAAGTGCCTTCACACCGTATCCCTTTTGTGGTATTGTGGAAGAGGTTTTGTGAATGCAGAAGACATCCCCGATCTATTCCGTTACGTCAGCATCAGGGGATTGATAACTGCTGATCCAGGACTGATTCATTTTTATAAATGTCAGCCGGTCTACAGAGTCGGTGGACAGACGCACTCTTTTGTCTGTGACAAAACCTCCAGCGGCACTGAACGTCCTTTCAGAAAGCACGCTGGATGAAGGGCAACATAGTAGCTGCATAGCATATTGGCTAAGTTCTGGCCAGTGATCCAATCTCAACACCCAGTAAGCCAGTGGATCATCTGCTGGAAAGGTATCCAGGTCTGCCCTTGCCCCTAGGTAGTCCTGCATCATATGGTGTAGACGCTGGCAATGGGTGCCTACATTTGACGTCCCTGGGCGTCGTGGACTAAAACAATTAAAAAATGCATCAGTCAAGCGGCCCTGGCCTTCACCACTATTCCTCTGATCATCCGCAGCCTCAGAAGCACCTGTGTCAGAACTTGGTAACCTACCAGTGCCTGGAAAGGTGTTACACAAGTGTCACTTTAGAGCTTCAAGTTTTTTCATCCTGTGCGGGCAGGATGAGCTCTGCAACTTTACCCTTGTATCGTGGATCAAGAAGGGTTGTAAACCAGTAATGATCCCTCTCCTTGATAGCACGAATCCTGGGGTCCGTTAGCAGGCTTTGCATTATAAGGGAGCCCATGCAGCGTAGGTTGGAGGTGGCATTAGCTTCTGAGTCTTCCTGGTCAATGAGGATGACCGTATCGTGCACTTCCTCCTCCCAGCCACACACTAGCCCTTGTGTTTCTGGGCACACAAAACCCTCCCTTGAGGAATCCCCACCTTCAATGCCCCCACTACTTAAATATTCCTCCTCATCCTCCTCCTGTCTGATCTGAGGAGGACCCGCTGGAATGCTGTCTGCGGAAAGACTGGGGCCTTCAGAACTAGGGAAGGCCTCCTCTTCCTCCCGTTGCTCTGCCTCTAGAGGCACATCTATAATTCCCCGCAGAGTGTGCTCCAGCAGGAACACTAACGGAATTGTGTCACTTGATGCATGCACTATCCCTGCTCACCAACCTCGTTGCCGCCTCAAATGGTGACAGTACAGTGCATGCATCCTTGATCATCAGCCACTGCAGGGGGGGGGGAAACCAAGTTGACCTGAACTTGTCCTTGTGCCATACTCACACAGGTACTCGTTGATGGCCCTCTGCTGCTTGTGCAGACGCTGCAGCATTGCTAATGTCGAGTTCCACCTGGTGGGCATGTCACAGATCAGACGGTTTGTGGGAAGGTGGAATTCTCTTTGAATTTCTGCCAGGCGAACGCTTGCTGGGAATGACCGTCTGAAGTGGCTGCAGACTTTTCTGGCCTGGCTGAGAAGCTCTGCCAGCCCTGGGTACTTGGTTAGGAAACGCTGTAGATTTAGGACGTGTGCTAGGCATGGTACATGCGTCAATTTACCCAGGCATAGGGCGGAGAGAAGGTTGCTGCCATTATCACAGACGATCATTCCCAGCTGAAGCTGGCGCGGTGTTAACCATCTCTGCACCTGGCCCTGCAGAGCTGACAGAATTTCTGGCCCGGTGTGGCTCCTGTCCCCTAAACAAACCAGCTCAAGCACAGTATGGCTTATTTTTGCTTGAGCCATTGCGTAGACCCTGTCAGGCGTCAGTTTAACTGCCACTTCACCAGAGACACAGAAGGAGGAGGAGGAGGAAGAGGGAGAGGTGGTGGTGGAGCAGACAGACCTCATACAAGCAGCTTTCTGGAGGCGTGGTGGATGAACAAGCTCCAGCACAGAGCCCAGTCTTGGATCCCTCCCAGCTGCAATCAGAGTTAGCAAGTGTGCCGTGAAGGAAATGTAACGACCCTGTCCATGCTTGCTGGACCACGTGTCTAAAGTCACTTGCACCTTGCTGCTGACTGCCTTTCCCAATGACTCAATAACATTGTCTTCCACGTGCTGGTATAGTGCTGGAATGGCCTTGCGTGAAAAGTAATGGCGTTTTGGAACCTGCCACTGTGGTACAGCACATTCAGCAAATTCACAGAAGGGAGCAGAGTTCACCAGCTGGAAAGGCAGCAGCTGCAATGCGAGTAATTTTGCTAAGCTGGCATTTAGACGCTGTGCTTGGGATGGTTGGGACTATATTTTTTCTTATGCTGCAGCAGCTGCGGCAACGTAATCTGACTGCGTAAATCTTCAGCTGATAGGATGTCACATTCTGGGGAAGGAGCTGGTACATCCATTACTGTAGCATCATCCCTGTCAGTGGCGGTTGTAGGCAATGACATGGCAAGACATACAGTGGGGGTAGAGACAGATGAGGAGGAGGACCTACGCAAAGTTTTGCGCCAACGGGATGTGTGGCAGGTGGTCATATGTCGCCTCAAGCACGTGGTACCCAAGTGTCCGGTGTCTTTTCCACGCTTGAGCCTCATCTGACATAGATTACAAATAGCAACGGTGCGCTCTGCTGCACATTTCTTAAAGAACTCCCAGACAGCAGAGTTCCTGCATGTGTGCTTTGAGACAACAGCTCTCTGCACCTGAGCAGCTCTGACATCTGATGCCTTGGTCTGGCTAGTGCTACCCTTGATCATAGAGGATGTTGTGCCTCGTGTTTGCTGTGCCGCCTCTTCCCCCTCACTTGATTCCTCTGTTCGATCTGGCACCCAGGTGGAGTCAGTGACCTCATCATCATTACCCCCTATCTCCTCGTCACTGGAGCCAACTTAGCAGTATGCTGCAGCTGCTGGAGCAACATGAGTGCCAGTTATTTGTGTGTCATCACTGGCACCCCCTTCCTCTAGGTTGATTATACTCCCTTCCTCAACCTCAGAGATTGAATCAGAGCACTGTATTTGCTGCGCATCCTCAAGCAGCAGGTCACTGTCATTGTAGTCAAACAATTCAGCTGACTCCTCCGTGTGTGATAGCGAGGCTACGGCAGGAGTAGCTGTGGGCATGGAGGCTGCACTTGATGCTTTGGCAGCTGAGGTGGACTGTAAAGCACTACAAGCCTGGCTGGCAGAGGACTCGGATGGCCTGGTTAGCCAATCCACCAAATCCTCTGTATGTTGCTGCTGCTTAAGACAGCCAGCACCAGTTAGAAAGGACAAGCGTGCCCCTGCAGAGGATGCACCACGACCAGAGGCACAGCCTCCCGACACAGGGGCTGCTTGCCCTCTTATCTGTGTCTGGGAGCGTCTGCCTGTCCTTTTTGTTCTTTCAGACATGGTGAGTGATATATAGATTAAATATATACAGAACTCTGATTCAACTCTGGTATAAAGATTGAAGATTTACAGAACTCTGGTATAACTCAGTGAGACACCCTGATAGCTGGCAGCCAGTAACAAGACACAGATTACAATTCCCTCCTATAAATCAGTGTGACCCCCTGATGGGTGGCAGCCAGTGAGAACACACGGATTATAACAATTCCCAAATATTTTGTAGAAATTTGTTACCCCCAAAATACTGCGTGGTACTGGCTGTGTGACAAGACACAGATCACCTCAATTCCCAAATGTTTTGTAGAAAGGAGACCCCCCCCCCCAATAGCGTGGCAGACTGGCAGTAAGAACACACAACAACAATCTCCTATGAAATCTCCTCTCAAATGCACGCTGAAGCGGTGCGTGGAAACCTTATATAGTGTGCTGCGGGACTTAGCTCTGTGAGCTCATGATTGGGCAAAATTTGCCCAATCAGGACTCTGGCATAGTGTTGAACCGGTCTTGCACCAGACCTGTGGTCAGGTGCAAGGCTGTAGCCAATTACGAGCTTCAGGCCAGTGGGAAAGTGCATTGTCGTCCATTGTGGTGCATTGTGGGCGAACACGCGGAAATGTTCGTAGTTCGCGAACAAACGAACAGGCTATGTTCGATGCGAACTCCGAACCAATCGAACAGCTCATCCCTAGTTATTTATTAATTTTTACATTATATTTTATACTTAAGCATTTTTAATAAAGTCCATTTATTTTTTTTATAAAGGATTTTACCAGGAAGGATACTTGAACACGAGAGAAATTTCAATGTATGTGCTGGCTGGCAAGTCTGTACCGTTAGGTGTCTTGCCCAAGGACACTTACTGGAGTGCTCTGGCTGGGATTCGAACCTGGGTGTCCACGGTTATAACGCAGTGATGTTACCTCTACTCCATCCAGCCCGTTTGTGAATGGACTTAAATCTGTACCAAAACTACGCAGAAAAGTATTTTTTTTTCATAATAGAAGACAAAAAATAATGTGCCGCCATAATTCAAACACAAACAAAAAATAAAAGAAATTGATCAGGTCTATTCACCAAAAGGTGAAACTCAGGAGAATTGGCAGAAGAGAACAATCTAGATCAAATGGGAGATTTTTTTCTGGTTTTGGCTATTTTGACCTAGAATTTTGACTTCTGTCAATTCTCCCAAGTTTCACCTTCAGTGAATAGACTTGTAGGTTTTCTAAAAGTAGACACCCATGGGTATTAATCTACTAGATTTTTATATGCTAAAGCATCCCTAAGTTTTCCAAAAACGTGAAAAGATAAAAATATAAGCAAGGTCAGTATCGATGCAGAAACCTCCTGGATGAGTCCGAGTTGGAGCTTATTGCATCGGATCAAATGGGTTTATTATAAAACAAAACAAAACTGTAAATTATCTCCAAGCAAACAAGAGTGAAATAAACAGTGTGCTTTAAGCAGTGGTATAATTTTATTATTTAGTGAACTTCTTTAGAAACAGATAATTCTCAATATTATCATATCCTGGATGCTGTTTGGATATGTTATCAAGCGGAGGAGGCCATGCGGTTGGTTGTAGGGGAGTCAGACATTTACAGTGGTTTTATCCCACAGAAAGGATGTTAGGATTTTTTTTTTTACACCAAGATGGATAGAAATCAATGAATTATGAATGAAGTGTGTGTGTGTGTGTGTATATACACAGTCAGGTCCAGAAATATTGGGACATCGACACAATTCTGACATCTTTGGCTCTATAATTTAACTGCAGACTGTCAGCTTTAATTTGAGGGTATGTACATCCAACTCAGGTGAACGGTGTAGGACTTACAGCAGTTTGCAGATGTGCCTCCCACTTGTTAAGGGACCAAAGGTAATGGGACAATTGGCTTCTCAGCTGTTCCATGGCCAGGTGTGTGATATTCCCTCATTACCCCAATTACAATGTGGAGATAAAAGGCCCAGAGTTCATTTCAAGTGTGCTATTTGCATTTGGAATCTGTTGCTGTCAACTCTCTAGATGAGATCCAAAGAGCTGTCACTATCAGTGAAGCCAGCCATCATTAGGCTGAAGAAACAAAACAAACCCATCAGAGAGATAGCAAGAACGTTAGGCGTGGCCAAAACAATGGTTTGGAACATTCTCAAAAAGAAGAAACGCACCGGTGAGCTCAGCAACACCAAGAGACCCGGGAGACCACGGAAAACAACTGTGGTGGATGACCGAAGGATTCTTTCCATGGTGAAAACACCCTTCACAACAGTTGGCCAGATCAAGAACACTCTCCAGGAGGTAGGTGTATTTATTTATTTATAAAGGATTTTACCAGGAAGGATACATTGAGATTTCTCTCGTTTTCAAGTATGTCCTGGGTTCAAGAACATTGAAGTGTTACAGTTACAGAAATACAAAGTAATACAATGCAAGATATTAAAAAACAACACAAATATACAGATTAACAGAAAATAAATATGTAGAAAAATAGTCATTATGTTACATGTATACAGGTGCATTCTGTATTGAGGTATGTTAGTAAGGAGCTCTTGAGTGACTTAAGACTGGGGGAAGATTTGATGGTGTCTGGGAGGTTATTCCATAATTGTGGTGCTCTGTAGGAAAATGAGGATCGAGCCACTGTCTTTTTGTATTGTGGTATTGCAAGTAAGGTGCTGGTCCTGGATCGGAGGTTATAGGATGAGGGAGCTGCTGGGGGAAGCAGTCTATTCAGGTAGGGTGGCAGCTTCCCAGAAAAGCTCTTAAACACCAGGCTGGAAAGGTGAAGGGTGCGTCTAGATTCCAGCGATGGCCAGTTTAGCTCTTTTAACATGTCACAATGGTGGGTCATGTAGTTACATTGTAATGCAAAGCAGCAGAATGAGTTATACAATGTAGTAAGTTTCTGAAGATGTGTTTGTGGGGCGGCTGCGTACACTACATCTCCGTAATCAATAGCCGGCATAAGCATTTGTTGTACAATCTGCTTTCTTACCGCGGGGCTCAGGCAGGATTTGTTTCTGTACAGGGCGCCTAGTTTGGGGTAAAGTTTAGATGAGAGTTTTTCGATGTGAGGGCCAAAGGATAGATTAGGGTCCAACCACATACCTAGATATTTGAGAGAAGTGACTGTGGTCAGCGTGCCATTTGATTTTGTCCCCACACATAGATGGGGATTTTGCAATTTGTGTAGTTTAGGTTTTGTTCCAAAGAGCATCGTTACAGGTTTGTCATTATTAAAAAAAAGTTTGTTGTGTTTGATCCACTTTTCTACCTCTGTGAATTGTTCTTGCAGCACGGCCTCCAGCTGCCGGAGATTTGGTTTGCTGGTATAGATTACGGTGTCGTCTGCGTACATATGTACAGTTGAGGCTTTGCAGACGTTGGGCAGATCATTTATGAATATAGTGAATAGCAGGGGGCCGAGTATTGAGCCTTGGGGTACACCGCAAGTGACAGGGAGGGGGAGGGAGGAGCTGCCAGAAATGGACACATATTGTGATCGGTCGGATACATATGATTGAAACCAGGTTAACGTGGAATCACCAATGCCAGAGTTTTTAAGTTTTTCTAACAAGATGCCATGGTCTACTGTGTCAAAGGCCTTGGCAAAATCAAGGAAGATGGCTCCAGTTAGGTTTCCTTGTTCCATCCCAGCTTGGATATCATTGCAGACTTTTAAAAGGGCGGTTGTAGTTGAGTGATTTGGACGAAAGCCGGATTGATCCGGGGTTAAGTAGTTCCAATATTGATAATAATCACGTAATTGTGTGTAGACGCATTTTTCCAAAATTTTTGACATTACAGGGAGCAACGATATCGGACGGTAGTTGGATACCAATGTACTGTCACCACTTTTATGGATAGGTACCACTCTTGCAGTCTTCCAGAGTTTGGGTATGTATCCAGTCGCCAGTGATTCATTGATTAGGGTTGCGACAGGATTTGCAATTGCGGGTGCACTGATTTTCAGCAACATTGCTGGTATTTGATCAGGTCCAGACTGGTATTTCATTTTTTGCTTACGGAGAAGTTTAGTAACAACACTGACAGGCACTGGTCTAAAACTGAATTCCTGTCTGATACAGGGACTTTGCACAGTTGGAGGGGCCTGACCTGCATGAGGCCTTTCTGATTGATTGCCAAGCTAGGAAATGACATGCAAAGTGGTGGCGCATCCAACAAAATAACCATTAAAGGCATTTGCTACATCTAGGGGGTGTTGCAGGGTTTTGTTGTTTACTTTGACAGCAGCCGGCTGGGAGTGGACTGGGGGTGCTTGTATGTTATTTATGGTTCTCCAAAAGTTTCTAGGGTTTGATATGTTATTGTTTAGATTTTCATTGAAGTAATGGGCTTTAGCCATTTTTGTTTGTTTTGTGCATTCATTCCGGCATTTTCGGTATTCGCAGTGATCGTTCATGGAACCAGTACTCTTGAAATTTGACCACAGTGAATCTCTAAGACGGTACATTAGTGTAAGATCAGCTGTAACCCAGGGGAGATGGGTCCCTTTTACTCGCACTTTACGCAGCGGGGCATGGGAATTCCAGACTTTCAGGAGCTCAGACTGAAAGTATTCAATTGCACAGAAAAAGGGGTGAAGCGCCCACTGGAAACGAGTGTCTCACCCACTCGCTATATATTGTGTACGGAGGTTTCTCTAAACACCTAGAAAATTGAGCAAAAAGATTACAACATAGCGCTCAAAAGACCAAGGTCCATAAGAAAGTAAGAGAGACACACTGTATGTCCACAGACAGTTCTTATCTTCAAGCGAGAATCTTCTCTGTTGTGTAGATGAAAAGACACGCACTGCAGGAAAAAGCAGAAAGAAAGGGCCACAATTGCGCAGTACATCAACACCCAATGGAATGAAATTTCGTTTGTATTTTTGAGCGCTAGGTTTTATTCAATTGCACAGTCTAGGTCTGGGATTAGGTTTAGTCTGTACCATGGGAGCTGTTTGAGATCACTTAGGAAGGATTCAAGAATAAATTTCTTGAAAGTCCTGGTGGTTATTACCTTTGGGGGAGATTTCATGGCCTTTATTTTGCGCACGCAGTACACTAGACAATGGTCACTAAAGCTATTAGCGAGAACACCTGCCTCCTGTATTCGATCAGGAGATGAGGAGAGAATCCAGTCCAGCAAGGTATGGTTAGGGCTTTTCATATTAATGCGAGTGGGGGAGGAGATTAATTGAGTTAGCTGCAAAGTTTTAAACAGTGAGCAGTGTTTATTGTTTTTAGGATTTAGCCACTCTGTATTAAAATCGCCGAGGACCAGCATTTCACTTTTTTGGTTTTGGGCAAGTAGGTTATTAAGGATTTGAGATATGTCAGAGAGGGAGTGCACTGGAGAGCTCGGTGGGCGATAGAATCCAGCAACAATGATGGATTTACTGAATGGAATCTCAATTAAACCAGAGAGGAAATCAAAGGTGACAGGGGAGCTAGAAGTCTGTAAGGGGGTGACCTTTATGGACTCAACATAAATAACAATTCCCCCTCCTCTCTTTGCTCGGTCCTTTCTATAACATGAATACCCCTGTATTGATATGGCAGAGTCTGGTACTTTTGGGGTTAACCATGACTCTGTGAGAACAATGATTTTGGGTTTGTAATAGCAACACCATGCCTGAAGCTCATCCAATTTAGGGAGTAAACTGCGGATGTTACAGTGCACAAATGAGAGGCCTTTTTTAGTGGGGAGACTAAAGGTTGTGTCACCTATAGGACCAGGGTTAGTTTCCACATCGTTTGCCAGGGAAAGTAGAAGGATAAATAGAGTTTTCTTTTGGTAATAATGTGGTTGCAGAGTTTTAAACCTTTGTCTGGGGGTGGGAGGGCTGGATTTTAACACTCTCCACCAGCACTCAGGTTAAAATAACTGAGCAGGCTGTGATTTATTGGAACTGGTTTTCCATCCTGGGGCAGTTGGAAAGGTGTATAGAAGGAGAGAGTAGTTTTAGAGAGAAGGGATGAGAAAGAAAAGAGAAGCAATAGTGGCATAAACATTATAGAGAAAGGTGTTGGAGGTGAGTAAACAGGAAATAGAGAGGTACCAGAGTAAATGGTGTAGGTTGCTGCGATATCACATGATCAATTAGTTGAGTATATATTAAATGAAAACCATGGGGGGGGGTTGGTGAGGGGAGGGAGCAAAGTCCTGCTGGATGAGGATGATTTAGCTTCTCTCTGCCAGGGTCAGGTAGAGAGACTGAGTTTTGGGCGTGTGCTGAAAGAGAAATTAAGATTGCAAATAGCATCACATTGGGTTGAAGTTGTCCAGGAACTAGGGGAGTTTGTAGGGGCAATAAAAGTTAAGGTTCATTGAACAGGGACATGGGGCAGAATAGCAGGTCTCGAGAAAATATAGAAAAAGGGAGTGGAATGCAGAAATCAGATAGCATTACAACAATTCAAATACATATATATATATATATATATATATCACACAAGTGTATCTTTTATCTACATCTATATCACACACATACAAACACACATAGAATATACATCAAGAGAAAAGGCATTAGGCTATGTCAGATCACCTTCAGTGAATGAAGTTTCTAAGCAAGATGCCTCATTGTGGTGAGTCCTGCTGGATGAGGATGATTTAGCTTCTCTCTGCCAGGGTCAGGTAGAGAGACTGAGTTTTGGTGTGTCAAAGTCAACAATCAAGGGAAGACTTCAGAGTGAATACAGAGGGTTCACCACAAGATGTAAACCATTGGTGAGCCTCAAAAACAGGAAGGCCAGATTAGAGTTTGCCAAACAACACCTAACAAAGCCTTCACAGTTCTGGAATAAGATCCCATGGACAGATGAGACCAAGATCAACTTGTACCAGAGTGATGGGAAGAGAAGAGTATGGAGAAGGAAAGGAACTGCTCATGATCCTAAGCATACCACCTCATCAGTGAAGCATGGTGGTGGTGGTGTCATGACGTGGGCATGTATGACTGCCAATGGAACTGGTTCTCTTGTATTTATTGATGATGTGACTGCTGACAAAAGCAGCACGATGAATTCTGAAGTGTTTCGGGCAATATTATTTGCTCACATTCAGCCAAATGCTGCAGAACTCATTGGACGGCGCTTCACAGTGCAGATGGACAATGACCCAAAGCATACTGCAAAAGCAACCAAAGAGTTTTTGAAGGGACAGAAGTGGAATGTTCTGCAATGGCCAAGTCAATCACCTGACCTGAATCCCATTGAGCATGCATTTCACTTGCTGAAGACAAAACTGAAGGGAAAATGCCCCAAGAACAAGCAGGAACTGAAGACAGTTGCAGTAGAGGCCTGGCAGAGCATCACCAGGGATGAAACCCAGCGTCTGGTGATGTCTATGCGTTCCAGACTTCAGGCTGTGATTGACTGCAAAGGATTTGCAACCAAGTATTAAGAAGGGAAAGTTTGATTTATGATTATTATTCTGTCCCATTACTTTTGGTCCCTTAACAAGTGGGAGGCACATCTGCAAACTGCTGTAAGTCCTACACCGTTCACCTGAGTTGGATATACATACCCTCAAATTAAAGCTGACAGTCTGCAGTTAAAGCACATTGTGTTTGTTTTATTCCAACTCCATTGTGGTGGTGTATGGAGCCAAAGATGTTAGAATTGTGTCGATGTCCCAATATTTCTGGACCTGACATATATATATATATATATATATATATTATTCTTTTTTTCCCTCATTTTTTTAATAAAATGCTTTGAGTACATTTTCAATTAGGAGTCACATAATGACCAAATTTACCCAAATATATTGGAGGATTAAACCATCGGGAGGTACAGACCTGTCTCTTGCGCTGAGCTCTCTGATAGTTTTCATTGCAGCGGGAATCATTAGGATTAAAAGGGTTATTCAGAAAACGCAGAAATTTCAGCGCTTTCGTGTTCGGGGCACTTCAGCGTTTCCAGTTCGCCGACCCTGCGGTGAATTCACTTTTCACCACAGGGCTCCCAAGGTTTGCTGAACGTGGAACCGCCCAAGACCACAGAAGAGACCACTGAACTGCAGGGGAAAAACGGAGCTCTGCTATTCTTTAAAAGGTGCTTGAAACAATAAAAATGTGTGGAAATAATAAAAAAAGGTCCTATAAAAAAGGTCTGTTACAGAATAATTAAAAAAAGGAAATCAAACATTTTGCCTAAAAAGGACGCAAAAAATTACAAAAATAAATTAAAAGAATAAATGGTGATATTTTTTTTTCTATGGGATTCACCTGTTTAAACCATTCAAACTAAACCCCGAAAATTAGGGCATTTCACTGACATGTCGGTGCAGTTCAGTGTTCTCTGAATAGATTAACATAACCACCAATTCTGAGACAATTTTGTTGCTGCCGAAGATCGCAGAACTGTGCCGTATTTTGCCGTCAATTCGCCAGTATTTGGAGAATTAACAGCTCTCAGTATAGCCGATCTGCCACGATATTGCACTGTACAGGGAAATTCACTATTCGGTGCCCTGCGGTGGCAAGTTCGGTGCTCTTCGAATAACCCTTTAAGTGTATATTTACAACTCAACGAGATATGAGATAAAATGTTTGTTTACCACAGATCCTCTTCAAAGAGAACTGGTGGCGTGAGCCCAATCAGCAAAACCACGCAAAAAAAAAAAACATCTAAAAAGAGATACCAAGTAACAAACCTAAAATTCATTTATTTATAATATATAGAATCCCTTCGCATGACATATGGGTTGGGGCAATGTCATATCAGCGCTATGACTTCATCAGGATAGCAGGTTCAGTCCACGTTTCAGGCTCATAGTTCACAGCTGACTGGCTAAGGTAGCTCCAATTAAGTCAAATAAAGCATCTACCTGTACAGAAAAACACAAAACAAAGGAAACTTTCATCATTGTGATACAGTGGACCCAGGCAGGAATATAGAACATATTATTGTAATTATATACAGGGCGTCCATAAAGTCTCTTTACAATTTCAAACATTTATTACAAAGACAGATAAGTGAAAATTATTACAAAATGAGGCGTATATATTTAAGGCTTTTTTGCCTCATTTAATACACCTCTATATGGGCACCATTAGTTGCACGAAGCACAAAAAGACGGTACTGGATTTCTTGCCATGTTGGCTGTAGCTTCCCCTCATCAATGGTGGCCTCAGTGATCGTCTGCTTTAGATGAATGTGTGGTGTGGGATCATGTGCAATCGAATCATTGGTCCGTTTTTCATCGGTGAGACACCAATTACTGCAAATGTTTACCTTGACCTTTTTACTGAATACGCGGCACCACAACTACATGACCTTCAAGCAACCATCATTTTCCAGCCAGATGCTGCACCACCACATTGGAGACTGCACGTTGTTGGGTTCCTAAATGAAACCTTTCCAGAGCGGTGGATTGGAAGGGGTGACCCAATTCCCTGGCCACCTCGTTCACCAGATATCGCTCCCCTCCACTTCTTTCTATGGGGGTTATGTTAAAGATATTGTGTATGGAACAAAGGGACATCACTAATCTAAAGCAGACGATCACTGACGCCACCATTGATGAGGAGATGCTACAGCCAACATGGCAAGAAATCCAGTACCGTCTTTTTGTGCTTCGTGCAACTAATGGTGCCCATATAGAGGTGTATTAAATGAGGCAAAAAAAGCCTTAAATATATACGTCTCATTTTGTAATAATTTTCACTTATCTGTCGTTTTATTTGCCTTTGGAATAAATGTGTGAGATTGTAAAGAGACTTTATGGACACCCTGTGTATATGTCAGCGAGGGAGTCTCTTGTAGTGTAAGGGCAGGTTCTGAGCATCATAAAAACATGGCTTTCCAATAAATCCGCACTTAGAGGCAGGAGGCGAGGTTTAAAAGACATGTGTGCACAATTCAGCGCAGGCCATTAATCAGATGCATATTAAAAAATATAGAGCATCAGAGAGGTTCAAGGCTGGTTCACAAAACAATGGAGTGATTTTATAGCGGAAGATATATCTTTATATTTGCACCCGTGTGACTCAGGGAAAGAAGAAGAGCTGATCTCTGCGCAGCTCCCAGGTTCAGCCCATGTAAGTGAGGGGTCAGTTACGGCAGTGTAATTTCGGCAAATCACCGCCCGTATAAGACGAGGACGGGATCTTTGTACCAAAACTTACAGAACGAATCATCTGAAATTCTACCTGTGAAACATCTGAGCTTGCGACGTTCCTCAGCTCGTACACACTGACTTGTCCATCGCTGTCCCCGATCAGGACACACTTGGTATTTCTAGCAAACAGTATGGTTGTAAGTTGAACGCCTGGGTTTGCAGAACTGACGATGACTGGATCCAAGCTGAAGGAATAAAAACGTGAAAATATGAAAAATTCTTTTCTAAAAACAGTTTAATTTTTTTTAAATTATATATGTTTATAATTGTAGAAGACCTTTACACATCCCAGCAATTCAGAGAACTGCTTTGCCCACAGAGCTCATGTGCTACATTCCCCATATGCAGCAAGGAACTCTGGGTAGGACATGTAAATTAAGTCTCCAATTTTCTTGCATCCTGGGTCTGTTATAACACAGAAGCCTCCTTGCCAGTGCCGTGTCATACTAGATGGCTTTTTAGCAAAGGTCAGGTTATGCAACGAGTCAGACACTCCTGTACAGCTGTTTCGGGCTTATTATGCCCTCTGTATGCAAAAAAGCGAGAGATTGGAGACCTAATTTGCATGTCCTACCCAGAGTTCCTTGCTGCATATGGGGAATGTAGCACATGAGCTCTGTGGGCAAAGCATATTTGTAACCCCTTCACTACTGTGAACGCATATACACAATTAGCAGTAGGAGGCACAGCAGCCTGAGATCATGTTAACGTGATCTCGGAGCTAGGCTGCATCATTGCTAATGAAATTTGATTGTTGCAAACACATTTAGTTTGCATTTGGGCTTCAGAACATGCCCCAAAAGGCTAAGCATCGTGGGCAAGATGCCCGAGGTGCGAACCCTTTTTAAAATCAGCTGGGGAATGTGTCTGAATGACATCTCCCCAGCTGATACTGCATGAAGCCCATAATTACAGTAACTCCTGTTTGGCCAGTAGATGGCGACATCTGCCAAATGGCTCAGTACAGTAAGGATTACATAGGGAATATTCCCAGATATTTCTTACAGTATAATTAAAAAGGCGTCTCCAAAAAACCTGACAGTGGTAGTGAAGGGGTTAACACCTCGTGAAGACGGACCACTTACACATCACTCGTTAATTTTTATTCTATTAATTATATCAAAGCAGTAAAAGAACAAAAACCAAGAACAACTTACGTGCTAACGCCAAGATCCCATATTTCCACCCGGCTCTCATTCACTGTTCCAAACACCAGCGGTGACACCGGAGACCACATGATGTCATTCACAGCGTTGGTGGTGGCAGCGAACGTTAACACAGGTTTCAGAATATCTTGGCGCCAAAGATTAATCGTCCAATCAGCAGAGCAGCTTAGAAACACATCAGGGCAGAATGGAGACCAGGCGATCTTATACACGGGCCCCTACAGAATTTGGGAAAGGAGAAAGTGGCGAACATGAGCGAGACCATGAAGCTTGTTCAGCCAAGCAAGCCTGATCTTCCTGGGGTTTCCAGTCCATAATGATCGATATTAAACGGGTATTGATCCATGTCATGTGTCGGGGTTGTTCCCCTTGTGGTCATTCAGTGGAGAATAACAATAATTGGCCTTAATTCCATTTTAATCCTTTCCCTAAAGCTCAACTATATCCCATGAGGCTCAGCCAGTCTAACAAATACCTGAGCATCATGGGAGATGTAGTATCCAAACATCTGGAGGGTCAATGTTGCCGGCCCCTTGTTTAGTGCATATCCATTGCGTGGGGGTTCCATAAAGAGAGGCCCCTGTCGCTGCATCCGTCGAGGCAGGATTTGGAGGCTTTTCTCTCAAATTTAATATTTATCCAAATAAAGAAACCAAAAGGTCTTAATTGATCCAAACAAGCTCAAAGTTGTTTTAACCCCTAGGAATCAATATTTGGTGCATTCCATTATCTCACTACAAGGAAAGAGTCACAGATGCAGCAGAATCAAAGCAAACAAAAATGTTTTAAAAATTATCAGGGTTATTCAAAGAGAATTGAAAAGTCAGTGACTTTTCGTTCTCTTCAATTCGGTGCGATTTGGCGATCCCATTTCGGCGAACCTGCGGTGTATTCAGCGAGCACCACAGGGCCGCCGAAATGCAGGGAAAAGTCGCCGCAACCCCGACGAAAACTCACCGCAAAATGAGGGCGAACGCACACCGAAACCCACAAAAACATCTGTATTAACCCGCCGAAGACGCCAGAGAAACCCGAGCAGGAGCCGATCAGAGCGCAGAGCAGCCGCCGGAAAAAACCCAACACCGCAAACGAAGGAGGTGAAGAAAAAAACAAAACAGTTTGCTTGAATGTTTGAAAAGTGAAACGCTGTTTGCAAAGAAACTACTGAACGAAAATGTCTGAAATTTACATATAAGATCCAATGAATGATAATAAAAAGGGCTGTTACAGAAAAAAGAAAAAACGATTTAGAAAAAAAAAGGAATAAAAATGTTTGCAAAAAAATCCCAAAAAATGCCTTAAAGGTCATAAAAAAAAAATCTATAAAAAAAATACTTTTTACTGCAGAATATTATAATCAATGGTTTATTAGATATTGCATTAAAACAGGAATATTTTTAACATTGAAGCCTATGGGATTCGCCTGAATAAACCTGTCGAATTAAACCACTGAAAGGCAGGGCATTTCGGCAACTTTTCACTGCTGGTTTTTGTTCTCTGAATAGATGAAGCATTGCTTCTCTATGGGGATTTCACTGCCCTCGAACAGGCACCGAACAGGCATCGTATGTGCAGGCAATTCACCAACATTTGGCGAACTGCCTGCTCTCTGAATAGCCGAATGGCCAGGAAAGGTAACCATGCGCTGAATTTCACTGTTCAGTTACCTTTCGGCCACAATTCGGATCTCTTTGAATAACCCTGTAAATATAATAATCTATTATTCCAAACTTCAAGGGACCCGCAGCCAGGATATCCTCTTTATACTGCTCCGGTGCTGACCGCCGCTGTAGCAGCTCAAAGGGAAATTTTGCACTCCTGGAGGTTTTTTAATAGTATTTTTATTGTTCTAACAAGTGATCAACGTTTCAGTCAACAGAAGACTTTGTGTTAAGTCACTCTGCTTTCTAGATAAAACTTTGGTTAAAGCCTCCACATTAAGAGGAAGAAGTAAAAAACAAGATATGATGAGTACCATGTAACGATCTCAATGCGTCAGGATTAATCCGCTCACCTTGTGTGCCTGGTAGGTGTCCAGAAACTGCTCGTTGTATGAACAGGAGCACTTGTGTATGAGGCCCTCCTCGGTCCCAGCCAGATAAATGTTCGAATCCTCGATGAAGAAGAAAAAAAATAATAACAATTGGGCCCAGAATCCATAATGTTCTTCACAGATCCAATACTTTACCAGTATGAGTGATTATCAGCAATATGGTCATGAATGGGCACAGGTGGTGTGACTGGTGGGCGCAGGCACAGTCTGACGCTGGGTGAGCAGGTCCTGCCTGTCCCTGAGTTCAATCCCTACCTGCTGCAGGTTTTGGATGTTCTTCTGAGGTTTTCTAAGGCTAGGGTCAGACGAACGCAGTTTTAACGTGCGTTTAGCCGCACGAAATCACGGCCGTGCTAGCAGCAAATGACGTCCAATGCCGGGGAACATACGACGAACGGCCGCACGAAAGTTCGTCCGTGCAACGCAAGTGGCAAACGAACGCATTTTTTCGAGAACGTCAAACCGCTACTACTGACGTACAGAGTGCGCTGCGGCCGCATAGCGGCGTGTGTGCGTGATTAGGAGACGTCAGACGCTGCTAATGTCCGGCTAACATAACGTCCAGACGCAAAAAGAGTTTTATTGATGATCCGTACAAAATCACGGACGAAAATGCGCGTCGTCTGACCGCTATCGCGTATTCCGTGAAAAATACGTCCATTCGTTCGACCGCACTTTTCCACGGACGACGCGAAAAATGCGTTCGTCTGACCCTAGCCTTAGCCTAACTTTGTAATGATCAGATATTCTATGGGTCACACCCTAATGATATGGATTGCGCACGCCAGCGGTAAGCATATACGGGATTTTTTTAGCCAAATATTTCATCCGGATTCCAAACGCATTGATCTCACACGTCCAAATAATAGACATTATAAAGTGCACATAAAATGATGTAGTATTTAAAATATCTATATATAAACACACAGTGTATAAAGGTAATCTATAGATGTCACATACAAAAAATTTATATTAAAGTGTTAAACTCATTTATAGATATTTTTTTCCAGCAAATAGTGTAAATGGCATGCTAATGGTTAATTAAAAGAGCAGGTTTCCAGATCACCTTTGAAAGAAAATCAAAACACATGCCCGGAGCTTGGCGTGAAATCAACGCTTCTCCCTTCTTTTCGTTTCCAGCGCTTTGTTTTTTGGATTTCTTGATTCCGGTGCGTTTTAATCTCATTAGATCTAAATTCACACAAAGAAAAGAGGAGAGGTTAAGGTCAGGGAGGGCGTGACACTCCGCTTGTGCATTGTAAAAAAGAATTGTTTTGAAGGGAAAAAAAAAAAAGCGTATATTATAAAATAAAGAAAAAAAAGAAAACAAATTAAGAATGTATATTATAAATAAAAATTAAAAGAACAAAAACAATGAAGCTCCTCGAATTCTTTAAGATTGTCATTCTATATATAAAAGAAAACGTTATGCCATTTCAATAGAATCTGCAAATCTTGCTTTTGAAAGGGTATTTTTTATCATTTGCATGTATTTTAATTGTTACATGTATAAATAAAAAAAACATGTTAACACTTTATTGCTCTTGACCAATGTGCTTTATCTGTATTTCTTTAGGTTTATTGACAGTATAAATACCATAGGTCTGAAAACAGTCACTATTAGCAACTACCCCACCCTAGTCCCTATAGGATATTTATAGTTGAACCTATATACACACACACTATCTGCTGTTATTATTTAGTATTTTATAAACAATTTCTGATTGTCATATCCTTATTTAAAAATTATACATGCATATAAATATTCAAATAAGGGGTTGTCAATAAGAAATGTATTAAATGCAAACAATTACATAATTAAGTATAAACACGTTTAATATAATTAAATGATTTCTGATAGTTGAAACTGATTATATAGATCATCAATTTCAGATCAGGGTTTGGCAATCAAATTAAAATTATTTCTAAAACATTACATTTTAATTAATTTCTTATTTTCAAACCTTTTAATGAAGCCAGAGATATAGATATCTAGAAGTTCAGTTCTCAAACTACGTAGTAGTGCCCGGTGCAGCACCCACCTATGTATATTTCTCCCCGTAAGACTCTTGAACCCCTTAATGCAAAGTTGTTGTTTTTTTAATTCACATCAATGTTTCAGTTTACATCACGAAAACGTTCAGTCAGGATCCTGATAACACACACAACACACACACACACACACACACACACACACACACACACACACACACACACACATATATATAAATGATCTTAAATGGAAAACCAAAAAATTTTATGTCCTTATTGTGTGTATTTGAGGTTACTGGTATCTTACATGTGTTTTGTTTTTCTCTTGTATGTTTAGTTAAGAAAATATTTTCCTCTATATGTGTCACTGGGTGCATCCATTGTGTGATATTTTCCTCTATATGTGTCACTGGGTGCATCCATTGTGTGATATTTCCCTCTATTAAAAGAATAAGTATCTGGCGCCCCTAATGGATATAACTGAACAGTGCAGCTATTAAGCGAGTATTGTTATACACCATTAGAGTCCATAATTCATTAAATCGCAGTTCCAAGTCAGCAGCAAAAAAAAAAATCACACACAAGGTGGTTCACCTCCAACCACCAACTAGTAAACAGCAGAGGAATGTGGTGACTGTCTGCGCTTCCCTCTTCAATAACAGGTGTTCTCCAATGGGAGATCTTCTTATTGTAATGTAGAGTCACTTTCTCAAATGCAGTCTTCAACCCTCGAAAGAAAGGGGATAAATGGCAACATAGTGTGATTTGCTTAACTTATCTGAGCCCCCCAGAAAGAGTGCAAAGGTTCAACTCACATGTGAAGGTGTCATAAATCAGACACTAGATATACTGCACCACCGGTATTTTTAGGAGATACCGGACTCCCCTTTAACACCTCCGTTTGAAGATATTCTTTCAAGGAATAAGAAATACAGCTGCAGGATCTTTGATGAAGATATTAAAAAATTTATTCCTTTAAAATAATTAAAACAATTAAAATTAGACGCCAAAACGCGTTACGTGACCCAGTCGCTTCCTCAGTTGGCAAAGAATGAATGGTTCCAATTATCCTGCAGTGTCCTTATATCCCCTGTTGTTCATAACATAATTAGATGGCAGAACGCCCGTTTTTCAAAACTCGGCAAACCCCACTGCGTATGCGCGGGGTGCCGTCCAATGATGGTATGAGGTCCGCCTTCAAAGATGGTGGTGGTGCGCTTCAGTCGGCCTTATCATGCGGTTCATTTAAGTCACATAAGCACTAGAGACTTAAATGAACCGCATGATAAGGCCGAATGAAGCGCACCACCATCTTTGAAGGCGGACCTCATACCATCATTGGACGGCACCCCGCGCATACGCAGTGGGGTTTGCCGAGTTTTGAAAAACGGGCGTTCTGCCATCTAATTATGTTATGAACAACAGGGGATATAAGGACACTGCAGGATAATTGGAACCATTCATTCTTTGCCAACTGAGGAAGCGACTGGGTCACGTAACGCGTTTTGGCGTCTAATTTTAATTGTTTTAATTATTTTAAAGGAATAAATTTTTTAATATCTTCAAAGATCCTGCAGCTGTATTTCTTATTCCTTGGAAGAATATCTTCAAACGGAGGTGTTAAAGGGGAGTCCGGTATCTCCTAAAAATACCGGTGGTGCAGTATATCTAGTGTCTGATTTATGACACCTTCACATGTGAGTTGAACCTTTGCACTCTTTCTGGGGGGCTCAGATAAGTTAAGCAAATCACACTATGTTGCCATTTATCCCCTTTCTTTCGAGGGTTGAAGACTGCATTTGAGAAAGTGACTCTACATTACAATAAGAAGATCTCCCATTGGAGAACACCTGTTATTTAAGAGGGAAGCGCAGACAGTCACCACATTCCTCTGATATTTCCCTCTATATGTGTCACTGGGTGCATCCATTGTGTGATATTTCCCTCTATATGTATCTCTGGGTGCATCCATTGTGTGATATTTTCCTCTATATGTGTCACTGGGTGCATCCATTGTGTGAGATTTTGTGTTGTAAACTGCCCCCCTCCCCCAGTATCTTCCCATCACTTGCTCCTCACTGTGTGGCTTTGGTCATAGAATGGAGTGAATGGGTCAGTCACGACTCACATCATTGTATTATGTGGGATGTATTCAAAGGACATCACCAGGGGGTAGATTAGAAGGCTTTTAAGATACCTGTATTAGCTCATTCAGCTGCCAGCTCTTATCTTGGGTAGCCTACACAACACAATAGACCCCTTGCAGCTTTATATAAACATTCCCTCCTCCACCTTGTTAATTGTTAAATACTGAGGCTAAACCATAGTAGTAAAGTAAAACATTTGAACAGATTTTGGTAAATGTTGCATCATGGGAAAAATCTACAAAATGTAAACATGAGATAAAAAAAAACTAACTTTATTTTTCCTTTTTACATGAAATTACTTCAAAGAAAAAAATAAAACAGCAGCAGCATGTGTTGGATATTGTGTTTTATAATGTGTTTTTATTTGTAAAGCACAAGTAATCTAGTTACAGTTTATGTACGTGGTAGTGTCCCTTTAAGGTTCACTGCAATCAACACCTCCAAAACACCCACTTGAATCCTCAATACAAAGTCTAGCCTTCCCAGATCCAAAATTAAGTAGAAGCGCCCTCAGGGGAAACTGAATTGAATCTTACTGAAGCATTTTAGAACAACGCATCACATTTTTCTTTAAAATAATGTGCACATAGTATTGTTATTGTGTCCCAAGACACGGAACAAGAGAGACTTCATAGAGGCAGAAAAATAAACCAAGAAAACCATGGTGTGACTTTCACCGGAGGGCATTCGGTAAAACGAGACGCGCTGGTGTTCAGTGGTTTGGTCCTTCGAGGATCCTGTAGCTCCTATCATTGCAATCCTTCTCCCCGGAGCAAAGATACACAGAGACACGACCCGTCTGCCGCACATTCAGCTGGGAGTCTGGCGGATTCAGTTATTTGTTGATATTCCCTTATTGTCAGGAGTCGTTTTTATAAATGTGATACAGTAGCGATCACCTATTAATGGGGTTTTTAACACTTTGTTTCCGTACACATTTCTTCTTCTTTAAGGAAGACAATTAGCTTATCGGTGATTGCGTGAGCTTGCGTGAGCTTACTGTACTTTGCGCATCCTATACTTAACACGGGGAGCGCAATCAGTAATTAGCGTTAGGATAAGTAAGGTATTACAAAGTGCTGCCGCTAATTACCGCAGTGATCCGCAAACAGAAATTTTAGCGACACCGAAAAGCTGGTGCTAAATAATTCAAAAATCATTTAGCACCTCCTAAAACCCCCTCAATAAATCTGATACTCCTCCCGCGCGAGAGCGGTAGGGTGATCCGCCGCGTCTTCTGGCCGCAAGCAAAGTGAGACTGGGAAGGAATAGTTCCTAGTCTCCCTCCACGGGGCTGCGTAATTTTGCGGGAGCGAGATCGCACAGGGCTCGCAGCCCAGAATAGCAAACCTCTATGGAGTCCTATGGACTCCAGGAGGTGATATGGCGGCACAGAAGGGTTACCACGTGTATCCCAGGGTTTAGTGCTGCGTTCCGTGGCAAAGTGCCAAGGTAGCACCTGCACCGGAATCTCTAGCTAAAAAGGGGACGCTACAAGGAAACCAGCAGACGCAGATTTTCCCTGTTTGAGCCCCCATTTTAGCGTTAACTAGAGAATAGGGTCTATGTCTTTTGTTTCTGTAACAAAATCCTAAAAACAAATGATATCAAACAGGACGATCTCACCTTTGCAGTCCAGACCTTTTCTAATATTCCATCTTGCAATTCTGCCATCGGCGCTGATGGACACCAGGATTTCGGCTTTATGTGCCACCTGGGAGCCCCGGTCCTGTTCGATCCATTTCAGTTGCCACACGGGGGCCGTGTGTTTATTCAGGGTCTCGCTGGATGTATAGAAATTCATAAAATGTGTCAGAGTGTAAGTTTGTTAGAAATATGGCCCTAAGCGCTTCTGCGGAACAGGTGACATTGGTAAACTTCGAGCAGGTGCCAGTGTTACAGGGTATTGGCTGTTCTTGGCAACAAGGAGCAGCATGTGGCTATGTACCTGATATTCCCGGGGCCACGCGTTTCACTAACCGACCGGCGAAGTTGTCATAAGTAATAAAGTTGTGGCCTTTCTACATTCATGGACATTTTGGCATTGAAAAGGGGTTGGGTTTTCCATCAGACTTCTGAAACTTTGCTTTTCCTTTTGATCTTTTTAACCTTTTTCCACCTAGTGGTTTTTCATAAGACCACTGGCAGAATCTGGCGGTTTTATGGTAAACCTCCTCACGTTACCCAGACGCTGAAAATGCCCCATTAGAAACCATACAGTGCATTTACCGGCAGCAAGGCTGATGGGCCCCTCTGCTGGCCAAATTGTGGTACTGCTGTATACGCCTGTGAGACTAGACGTCTGTCCTGAACTAGCTCTGGGAGTTGCAGTACATCAGCTTCTACGTCTGATGTGCTGCCACTTGTGTGGCATGTTCTGGATACCGTACGCAAACTAATTTTGTTAAAAAAAATAATAATAATTTGCATTCATCCATAATATATACAGATCGAGTTAACTCGATCTAGGGAACCATAAGGTGCTTCTGAAGATCAAGTCATCTTGACCATTGTAGTGAAGGGGTTAAAGAAACAAGCAGGAACTGTAGATGGTCAGATAATTGTTCTTTTGATGAGGTGGTTTCAGATTTACCCCAGAAAGAAACAGAGGAACATTTGAGGGAAAAAAAGATTATTACAAAGAACAAATAATAAAAATTCACATTATAGGAGTTAGAGATGTGCAATTTGTTTCGTTCGGAATCCAAATTCGGACTGAAAAAAAACCCCCAAAAAACAACATTTTTGTATTTCGGGAGCTTTTCTGAAAATGAAATATCGGTCAACCGAAATTTCAAAATCGATCCAAAATTTCCAATCGATGTAACCACACAAACGAAATCGATATGGAATGGATCCGAAATGAAAACGAAAAAAACCAAAAAACATCAAAAACTAATAAAATTCGGAACGAAATGATCTAAAACGAAGAAAAAAAAAAACGGAACCAAATTATCGGAAATGGAAAAAAAACAGAATGAAATTATCTAAAACGGAACCAAAAGATCCAAAAGTAATTTTATTCCAGCATATGAATCTACACACTGCTGGGAAGCGCCTCTCTGTGGTATAATTAATGCAGCATATGAATCCACACACTGCTGGGAAGCACCTCTCTGCAGTATAATTAAAGCAGCATATGAATCCACACACTGCTGGGAAGCACCTCTCTGCAGTATAATTAAAGCAGCATATGAATCCACACACTGCTGGGAAGCGCCTCTCTGCAGTATAATTAATGCAGCATATGAATCTACACACTGCTGGGAAGCACCTCTCTGCAGTATAATTAATGCAGCATATGAATCCACACACTGCTGGGAAGCACCTCTCTGCAGTATAATTAATGCAGCATATGAATCCACACACTGTGAGGAAGCGCCTCTCTGTGGTATAATTAATGCAGCATATGAATCCACACACTGCAGGGAAGCGCCTCTCTGCAGTATAATTAATGCAGCATATGAATCCACACACTGCTGGGAAGCACCTCTCTGCAGTATAATTAATGCAGCATATGAATCCACACACTGCTGGGAAGCGCCTCTCTGCAGTATAATTGTGGATTATTCCAGCCTTGGTGTCAGAATAATCTTAATTTTAATAAAGACAGGAGGCGAATATTTTGCATTCTCTTTTCTTTACTAAATCAACAGCAGCAAGGAAAGTTACATAGCAACAGCAGTAACCAATCAACAACAAGAGTGTAGTAAGTCCTTAGCCACGCCCTCTTTTCTTGTAAGCTGGACGAGCAGGAGAGACGTGACGGAGAAAACCAGAAATCCAGGAAGATGGAAGGAGAAATGGAAAATGAAGCGGAGAAGATCCAACTAGGCAGAAGTCCAGGAGACTTGAAGGTACAAAACTGGAAGCCAACGGCCATCCGAGACGATGAGAGACCACAGGAGCAAGTCAAACTGAGGAGGAAGCAGAGGATACGTGAAAGCACCATGCACAGGAGGTCTGTCAATCAACAGCCAACTAACGAATCATTTAAAATGAAAACAATCAAATGGTAACCAAAGTCGAGACAATAGTTCGAAGTGAGGCGAACAATACAAGCAAACCCTACTAGGGGGATAAAAACACGTTAAACAAATGTACACTTACACAATTCTTTCATGTGAGAATTTTTTTTAATTTTTTTTTTGTAATCAATTTTATTTATTTATTTATTTTTACATGTAGCAGAAGAACACACAGAACAATGTAAGCCAACCTGGGCCGGGGCGGGCGGGAAAAATATTCGCCTCCTGTCTTTATTAAAATTAAGATTATTCTGACACCAAGGCTGGAATAATCCACAATTTTATATCAAGGCAGGAGGCTTCATATTTTGCAGTTTTAAAGCTGCACTAGAGCCCCAGAAGCATGAGAACGAGGACGGAAATAGAAGGTACGAAATGTGACCGCCCTAGACCAATCAGCCGCCTGTAGAATATCGGCCAGAGAACCCCCAGCGTCTGCGACAGAGGAAGCCGCCGCGCCCCGCACGGAGTGAGCGCCGAAATGGGGAGCAACGCCCGCCAGGGAGAGGAGCCAGCGCACCCATCTCGAGAGGGTAGGAGAGGAAACAGGTCTGTAAGGAGAGACATAAGAGACCAAGAGTTGGCCAGTCGGAGAGGAGCGCAAAGGACGCAAACGAGAGAGGTAAGTAGTAACACAACGAGCCACACACAGTAGAGGATCAGTGGGAAAATAAGGGTAGAAAACCTCACGGGATAGAGTTTTTGTACGCCTAGTAAGCGAGAAGACAACACCCTCAGGGGAGAAAGCCACGGCGTGCGCATCGAAGGCCCTAACATCAGAGACACGTCGAAAGGAAACCAAACACAACAGAACTGTTAATTTTAGCCGAGAGCTGACGGAGGGTTAGTGAGTCATTATCCGGCCAGTTACGCAGGAAGTCAAGCATCAGCGCTACATCCCAGAATACCACATATCTCGGAGCCGGCGGGCGAGCGAGTCTAATGCCACGAAGGAGACGACAGACGGAAGGGTCCCTACCCGCAGGAACGCCGCCCAGGGGAACGTGAGCCGCCGAGATAGCCGAGCGGAACAGGTTAATAGTACGATAGGACTTCCCCAACGTGGAAAGATGCGCCAAAAAATTGAGGATCAACTGTAGAGGGGCAGTAGCGGGATCAGCCTGTTGTTGCAAACACCAGCTACCCCAAGTTCTCCAGGCGTAACGATAACACTTTCTCGTGCCGGGAGCCCAGGATTCCCACAATAAGGAGCGAGCTGCATCTGATAGTCCCGGCAACATGCAGGGTCCCCGGAAATCGTCCACGCCACTAGAGGAAGATTGTTCTCCAAAATCATCGGATGTGGTCTGCCCTGGGGATCCAACAGAATGGATCGGAAGGACGGGAGCAGGAGTGGATGGAGGCAGGATAGTTCCAGCGTCAGTGGGAACCAGGGTTGAGCATGCCACAAGGGTGTGAGAAGAAGCATCCGGATCCCCTGTCGGCGGACTTCTTGGATCGTTCGCGTGATCATCGGGAACGGCGGAAAAGCGTAGGCCCCGGACGGTGGCCATGGTTGTAGAAAAGCGTCCACCGCAGTTGCCTGTGGGTCCGGAAGCCAGCTGAAGTAGGCCTCTGTTTGACGATTCAAGCGAGAAGCGAACAGATCGAGGTGGAACGGGCCCCTCAGTTCCGACAGGCGGTTGAACGTAGACACATCTAGTTTCCAATCGCTGGAGTCCCTCCAATATCTCGAAAACCAATCTGCCACAAGATTGGAGGAACCGGGAAGGTATTCCGCCCTGAGAGAGATGTTCCGTTCCAAACAATAATTGAAGAGGGAAAGCGTGAGGTCCGACAGGAGCTTGGAGCGGGAGCCTCCTAGGCGATTCACGTACTGGACCGCGGAGATGTTGTCCATCCGGAGAAGAAGGGTGCAGTCCCTGAGGTCCTGGGTAAAACTGCGAACGGCGAACGAGCCGGCGATGAGCTCCAGGCAATTGATGTGAAGTTGCCGTTCCTCCGGAGCCCATGCTCCTCCCGTGGATATAGTGCCACAAGTTGCTCCCCAGCCCGACTGGCTGGCATCGGATTCCAGAACGAAATCTGGTAGAGAGCCGAAGATGGCTCGGCCGTTCCAGGCCTCCATATGGCGTAACCACCATAGGAGCTCCACACGAACCTCCGGGGTAATGGAGACCAGCTGGTCGTAGGAGGGGTTGAGTCGGAGGTGTTGTGCCTTCAGACGTTGCATCGCCCGATAGTGTAGTGGGCCAGGGAAGATGGCCTGAATGGAGGAAGAGAGGAGACCCACGACTCTCGCCAAATCTCGGAGACAGATGGTGTCCATGCTGAGGACTCCGCGTAGGGATTTCTTGATGGCCCGAAGCTTTGGCGGGGGAAGCCGCAGTTGGCAAGATGTTGAGTCTATATCGAATCCGAGGAAGGTGACGGTTTGGGCGGGACGCAGCGCCGATTTGTCCCTGTTGATAATGAAGCCCAGGTCTTGGAGGAGCGTGACCACCAGGGTTGTATGGTGAGCGGATTGCGCGGGGTCCTGCGCCAATAGAAGGATGTCGTCTAGATATATAATCGTCCTGACACCTTGGGATCGTATGAAGGCCATTACCGGTCTGAGCAGCTTCGTAAGCACCATGGCGCGGAGCTGAGGCCGAACGGCAGGCAAGTGAACTGCCAGAGGTCGCGATGCCAGAGGAACTGCAGGTACGGGTGGTGAGTGGGATGGACCGGGACCGTGAGGTAGGCGTCTGTGAGGTCCAGCCTCGTGAACCAATCGCCGTCTCGGAGGAGATCTCTGAGGAGGTGTATACCCTCCATCTTGAAGTGGCGGTAGGCCACGAAGGTGTTGAGAGTCTTTAGATTTATAACCGGTCGAAGGTCTCCTGATTTTTTGTGGACCAGGAATATAGTGCTGACGAAGCACGGGGAGGCCCTGGCGGGGGTGATGGCACCTTTTAACTGCAAGGAGCGAAGTTCTCGGTCTATCAATGTCGCTTCCTCTGAGGAATAACGGGCCGGGACGGGGTAGCAGCTTGGACGGGAACCTGGGAGAAGTCGATTAAATAACCCGCTACCGTTTGCAAAACCCACGAATCTGATGTGAGTGTGCGCCATTTGGGAAGGAAATAGCGTAGGCGACCCGCGACCGGGAATGTGTGGAAGTGGGAGTGCTGGGGCACTTACCAGTGGAATAGCGGCGTCTGGGTCTGTTGAAGCCGCGACCAACAGGGACTCCGCGCGCCAGGATCGGACTGGGTCTGTACTGCACCTCCTGGCTTGGCGTGAAGCGAGGTCTATAGGTAGCGTTGTAACGGCTGGCGACCCGACCTCTTGGTGCGCCAGCCCTGGAGGAAAAACGTTGCTGGGGGTGGAAAACCCTTTTCATATTTGCCTGAACCTTTTGAAGGTTCGTATAAACGTTTACCTTGCGGTTAAGGTCTCTCATGAACAGATCTCCAAAGTAAGCCTTTTGCTGCCGGACCCAATTCCTTTGTAGCCATGCTAATTAGCTTTGCATCCAGCCGAAACAGCGCCGCCTTACGGCGTTCGGACGAAATGCCGACGTTGGCATTACCCAACAAGCAGAGGGCACGCTGTGCCCATTCGCGGACTAGAGCAGGATCAAGCGGGTTGTTGGTGGCTAGTGCTTCGTCTGCCATTACGAAGATGAGTGAAAGGGGACCGGAGACGTCCAGAAGCTTGTCCTGGGCGACACGGAGACCCTGTTCCAAACCCTTTCTTGGGTCCCTGCCAGCCTTACCCATGAAGGTGACGAAGTCCTCGTCAAATTCAGGGGTAAGGGACACTTTATCTGGCAGAGTCGGGCGAGGGCATTCGGCCCGCAAGCGCGCCCTATCCGCCTTGTCCAAGGGGCAGCGCAACCAGAAGCGCAAAATTCCGCTATATGGTCCGGTGGTAACCAAGCGGAGGACCTAGGGTGGGTGGTGGTGCGCGGGTCAAAGAAGGGCAAACCTCGGGAATCGAGGATCGGTAAAAAGGTGTCTGCGGACGCAAGGGAGCGTGGCGGCGCGGACATGGTAGTAATGGGTATGATTGCCATAGCATCGGAACGGGGCTCACCCGTTGAAATAGGAGTGGCCGGTGGGTTACCGGTGGAGTCTCCATCCTCCTCTTCAGGATAATTAGCCTGATAGTCATCCAGTTCGTAAATGTCAACACCCTTGGGTTCTGAAACACATCTGGATTTTTTAATTGGCCCTTTACCCTTGCCAGCGGATTCCGACTGGCCTTTCCAGGGTCTTTTACGTGAAGGTTCAGCAGACTCGGATTGGTCCGAGTGTGAACCGTCGGAGTGGGCTGGTGAATGGGCCCTTGAAAGAACCGGGGGTTCCGGTGGGGGGGCTGGAGGGAGGCTTGCAAGCGCTATGGGGAGGGTTTCAGAAATGGCTGTCAGTAGCCATGCTTTCAGCTCCTCCTGGTTTGAGGGAAGTTGTGGGGGATCCATAACTATGGAGGCCAATGAAACAAACGGGGCTCACCCGTAGGGAATATATATATTATATATATCAATGAATTTGATCCGTATTGTGCGGATCTATGCTCCGCTCAGCGGGCTGTCACGCGATTTTCGCGGGCTTTTCGAGTGTCCGTCGGAGCGGAGTTACTCGTTAGTGTTTGTTTGACGGGGCTCACCCGTTGTAAGTAGGAGAGGGTCCGTACAGCAGGCAGTGTCAGTATGAGCAATAGCCGCACCTGCCAACCTAGAATCCGGCACGAGCGGAATGGCGGCAGAGGCGACGGAGAGAAGATGGCCGCCAACGCATGCGCAGATAAAACGCGCACTCTGAGGCGAGTACCTCACGCGGGGCTGCGCGCGCAGACGGCAATATAACATAAAATAAAATAAGAATAAATAATAATAATAATAACGATGCAGCGGTATCGCTAGCGCCCGGCCCAGGGAGATTCCCCTTTGCCGGCCAGGAGATGGAGAAGCCAGCGCAAGCCTGCAGGCGGGAAAGTGCCCACACAGCAGGCAGAATCTAAGGAAGAAAACTGTTAAATACAGAAAAATTTGTAAAACACAAACGGTTATAACCTAAATATCTCTAAATAAAAACCTTAGCAATAAAATATAGAAAATATATCCTGGCGTCCAGGAGCTGTTTTGAAAACGACTCACCTGGAGGCCAGCAGCAAGAAAAGAGGGCGTGGCTAAGGACTTACTACACTCTTGTTGTTGATTGGTTACTGCTGTTGCTATGTAACTTTCCTTGCTGCTGTTGATTTAGTAAAGAAAAGAGAATGCAAAATATGAAGCCTCCTGCCTTGATATAAAATTAATGCAGCATATGAATCCACACACTGCTGGGAAGCGCCTCCCTGCGGTATAATTGTGGATTATTCCAGCCTTGGTGTTAGAATAATCTTAATTTTAATAAAGACAGGAGGCGAATATTTTGCATTCTCTTTTCTTTACTAAAACATCAGCAGCAAGGAAAGTTTACATAGCAACAGCAGTAACCAATCAACAACAAGAGTGTAGTAAGTCCTTAGCCACGCCCTCTTTTCTTGTATGCCGAACGAGCAGGAGAGACGTGAAGTAGAAATTCCAGAAATCGGAAGAACCCGGAAACTGAAGAGGTGAAAGCCAAGACTAGGTAGGAGTCAACGAGATGGTCAGTCGCAGAACTGGAAGCCAACGGGCGTCCGAAACGATGGGAGACCAACAGGGCCGCAGAAGCAAATCAAGCTACGGAGAAAGCAGAGGATACGTGAAAGTACCATGTGATGGAGGCTTGCCAATCAACAGTTAACTAACTGACCAGTCAAAGTGAAGAATTATCAATAGTTAAATCAATTATGAGACAGTAGCCGTAGGCTAGGCCAATGAGACATGCAAACCCTACTAAGGGGAATGAAAAATAGTTAGACAAAAGTCGAAGAAGTGTAGATACGTAAATTACATCCTTTATTCAAATTTTTTTTTTTTATTATTATTATTATTTATTTATTTTTTATTTATTTTTTTTTTATTATTTTTATTTATTTATTTATTTATATATTTTATTATTTTTTTTTTATTTTTTTTTTATTTTTTTTTTTTAATCGAATATAGCAGTAAATCCGGTACAATGTGAGCAATCCCGGGTATGGGCGGGCGGGAAAAATATTCGCCTCCTGTCTTTATTAAAATTAAGATTATTCTAACACCAAGGCTGGAATAATCCACAATTTTATATCAAGTCAGGAGGCTTCATATTTTGCAGTTTTAAAGCTGCACCAGAGCCCCAGATGCATGAGAACGAGGGCGAAAATAAAAGGTACGAAAGGTGACCGCCCTAGAACAATCAGCAGCCGCTAGTATGTCGGACAGGGAGCCGCCGGCGACCGCAACAGAAGAAGCCACTGCACCCCGCACGGAGTGAGCGCCGAAGTGAGGAGCAACACCTGCTAGGGAGAGCAGCCAGGGGACCCCTCTAGAAAGTGTAGGCGAGGAAACAGGATTGTAAGTGGAAACATAGGAGACCAAGAGCTGGCCAACCGGAGGGGAGCGCAAAGAGCCTAAGTGGGAGAGGTAGTTCGTAACGCACCTAGCGACACATAGGGTAGAAAACCTTAGAAAAAGGGGGTTTTTGTACATCTAGTAAGCGTGAAAAACGACTCCCTTAGGAGAGAAAACCATAGCGTGCGCATCGAAGGCTCTAGCATCCAAAACACGTCTAAAGGACCCCAAACACAAAATGATGGTTAGAATACATCAAGAGCTGACGCAGGAACAGCGAGTAGTATCTGGCCAGTTACGCAGGAACTCCAAAACAAGCGCCACATCCCAAAAGTGAGTATATTATTTGGGGCCGGCGGGCGAGCGAGCCTAACGCCCTTGAGGAGACAACACACAGAAACGCCACCCAGGGGAGCGTGAGCCACCGAGATGGTCGAGCGGAACCAGGTGATGATAGGACTTGCCGGCCGTGGAAAGGCTCGCCAACAAATTAGAGGGGCTGTAGCAGGATCAGGCACACACCAACCACACCAAATTTCCCCAGGCGTAACATTTTTGCGTGCCAGAAGTCCAGGATTCCCATAATAGGGAGCGAGCCGCAGCTGATAAGCCTGGTAGCATGCAGGGTCCCCGAAATTGTCCAAGCCACCAGTGGAAGATTGCCCTCCAATACCACTGGATTAGGGTTGCCTTGAGGGTCCAGAAGAATGGATGGAAAAGGACGGCAGCAGCGGGCAGGAGTAGACAAGGGAGTTGTAGCGTCAGTGGCAACCAGCTCTGTGCATCCCATAGAGGCATGAGTAGAAGTCGAAACCATCCATCTGCGGACTTCTTGAAGCGTGCACGTGAGCATCGTGAACGGGGAAACAGTGTAGGCTCCTCGATGGGGCCATGGTGGGAGGAAAGCATCCACCGCTGCCGCCTGCAGGTCCGTAAGCCAACTGAAGCCGGTCTGCATCTGGTGGGTCAAGCGGGAAGTAAACAGGTTGACCCAAAGGAGTAGAGGGCAGATGATGTGAAGCGGCTGTTCCTCTGGCGTCCATGCCCCACCCGTGGATACAGGTCCGCAAGTCGCTCCCCAACCCGACTGGCTGGCGTCCGATTCCGATACGAAGTCCGGTAGAGAGCCAAAAATGGCCCACCCATTCCAGGCTTCCATGAGGCGCAGCCACCACAGGAGTTCCACTCGAGCCTCAGGAGTGATAGGGACCAGCTGGTCGTAGGAGGGATTGAGACTGAGGCACGTGGTTTTCTGACGTTGCATCGCCCGATAATGCAGTGGGCCAGGGAGAAGGGTGATGACTTGGGCTGGGCGACAAGCTGACTTGTCCATGTTGGTAATGAACCAGAGGTCTTACAGGAGAGTAAGCACTAGGGCCGTGTGATGGGAAAACAGGACCGGATCTTGAGCCAGTACGAAGATATTGTCCAGGTATATGAGAGACCTGATGCCCTGTGAATATATGGAGGCCATGGCCAGTAAGAGGAGCTTCATTGAAGCACCATGGTGCGGAGCTGAGGCCGAAAGGTAGGCAGGTGAACTGTCGGTGGTGCAGGATGGATAGGAGACCCCTGAGTAGATGTGTGCTCTCCATTGTGAAGTGTCGATAGGACAAGAAGGGATTGAAGACTATCCAGTTTAAGACCGGGCGAAGGTCCCCAGACTTCTTGTGTACCAGAACACATTGTATGGGGAAAACAGACTGGAAGGGAACCTGGGAAAAGTCTATCAAGAAACCAGATACGATTCGTAGGACCCAAGAGTCGGAAGGTTGGTATAGATGTTAACCTTATGATTCGATTCTTTTAAGAAGAGGTCCCCAAAAAACAACCCCTTGGCCGCAGGACCCAATTCTTTGGAGCACATACTTGTTAAATTAGCGTCAAAGCGAAAAAGCGCCTCATTGCGGCGTGCAGAAGAGATGCTGACATTGGCGTTACCTAAAGACAGAGGGCACGCTGTGCCCATTCACGGACCATTGCAGGGCCGAGCAGGGTAGGCATAAGGCTATCCTAAACAAAAGGTAAATCCAGGTAAAGTATCCATGTAATTGGGCAGACTAGATGGGCCGAAAGGTTCTTATCTGCCGACAGTTTCTATGTTTCCAGAAGGTAGTGCTTCGTCCACCGTGACGAGCGGGCCTGAAACCTCCAGCATTTGTCCTGGGCGATGCGGAAGCCCTGTTCGACTTCGACAAGGATCCCTGCCAACCTTGCCCAGAAAGGAGACGAAATCCACGTCAAACTCTGGCGTAAGAGATACCTTGTCAGGCAGCGTCGGGCAAGGGCATCCTGCCCACAGATGCGCCCTGGAAATTTTAACTAAGAGACCGCGTAGCCAGAAGAGCAGAAACTCCGCTGTGTGGTCAGGCGGGAGCCAGGCCGAAGACCTGGGGTGGGTGGTAGTGCATGGATCGAAAAAGGAGGGGGGAGCTCCTCTAGCGTCGAGGAGTGGCGCCGGGGTATCCGAGGACACCAAGGAGCGAGGCGGTGTTGGAGCGGTAGAGAAGGGCACGATCGCTAAGCTATCAGAACGGGGCTCACCCGTCGAGCTTGCAGTAGTCGGTGGATCACCGGTGGTATTGGCTCCGTCCTCCTCGGGTAGTGAGCCTGGTAAATATCCATGTCATAATCATCGTCCCCTTCTTTGGGGACAGAAGTGCGGGAGGAGTTTGTAGCAGGGCCCTTACCCTAGCCAGCGGACTCAGATTAACCCTTCCAGAGTATTTTACGAGATGGCACGGCAGCCTCAGAATGAACCGAATGGGAGCCCTCAGAAAGGGCCGGTGACTGGGCCCTAGAAAGGACCGGAGGTTCTGGCTGGGGAAGCGGGGCTTGGCTGCCAAGCTATGGGCAGTGTTTCTGAAATGGCAGCTAAAAGCCAGGCCGAAAGCTCCTCTGGATTGGTGGGGAGCTGAGGAGGATCCATGGAAAACAGAATAACGGGACTCACCTGTTGAGGTAATATATATATATTAAAAATTTATAGGGATATATATCAGGGCTCACCCGATGTTTAGTGTGGCCAAACAGAAAAATCCTGTACTAGCCGTCAGGAAGGTAATAATATATTCATTATAAATTAATGTGTTGTGGCTCACCCGATGCCTTTGTGGGACAGACAGATCCCGCCAGAATAATAATATACTTATATATATATATAAGCTTATCAGGGCTCACCCGATGTCTTCGTGGGACAGATATCCCGTTAGATAAATAATATATTTGTTTATATACATAAGCTTATCAGGGCTCACCTGATGCCTTCGTGGGACAGATATCCCGCCTGATAAATAATATATTTGTTTATATATATAAGCTTATCAGGGCTCACCTGATGCCTTCGTGGGACAGATATCCCGCCTGATAAATAATATATTTGTTTATATATATAAGCTTAGCAGGGCTCACCCGATGCCGTCGTGGGACAGATATCCCGTCAGAAAATTTATTTTTATATATATATATATACATATACTACTTACTTATCGGGGCTCACCCGATGCATTCGTGGGACAGATATCCTGTCAGAAAATTTATTTTTATATATATATATATCTATCTATCGGGGCTCACCCGATGCCTTCATGGGACAGATCCCACCAGAAGAAATAATATTTATTTGTATATATATAGTATAAGCGTATCGGGGCTTACCCGATGTTTACGTTGGGCAGACAGAAATCCCACCAAAAATAATAATTTATTTATATAAATAGAACCTGAGGCCGTTTAACATGTAAGTGCTGACCTGCTAGTTTGCATCGGGACGCGAAGACGCGATGTCCCGAATGGCGGCAATTGCTGGTTAGAACTAAGATGGCCGCCGGAGTGCGCACGGACGAAAGCCATACTATCCTGAGGAGAAAGTTTAGTCGCGCACTCGCGGGAAGGCGGCGGGCGCCGCGCAAAACACAAAGAAAGGGGGAAAAAAAACCTTAAGGAGAAAACAGAGCTGTTAAAACAAAGTAAATTACGATGGGGCGCCGCAAGTCGCGCAACGCGAGCAAAGCGCACCTGCAGGCGGGAGAGTGCCCACACAGCAGGGAGGAAACCTAGGAAAAAAACAATCAGGTGCACAGTACATATAATAAATCTGAGTATAAAATTACATAATAAACCTAACAGTGACAAATTACACCTAAATTAAAGCCTGGCAACCAGGAGCTGTTTTGAAAACGTCTCACCTGGTCGCCAGCAGCAAGAAAAGAGGGCGTGGCTAAGGACTTACTACACTCTTGTTGTTGATTGGTTACTGCTGTTGCTATGTAAACTTTCCTTGCTGCTGATGTTTTAGTAAAGAAAAGAGAATGCAAAATATGAAGCCTCCTGACTTGATATAAAATTAATGCAGCATATGAATCCACACACTGCTGGGAAGCGCCTCTCTGCGGTATAATTAATGCAGCATATGAATCCACACACTGCTGGAAGCGCCTCCTGCGGTATAATTATGCAGCATATGAATCACACACTGCTGGGAAGCCTCTCTGCGGTATAATTAATGCAGCATATGAATCCACACACTGCTGGAAGCGCTCCCTGCAGTATAATTAATGCAGCATATGATCCACACACTGAGGGGAAGCGCTCTCTGCGGTATAATTAATGCAGCATAAATCCACACACTGCTGGAAGCACTCTCTGCGTATAATTAATGCAGCATATGAATCCACACACTGAGGGGAAGCGCCTCTCTGCGGTATAATTAATGCAGCATATGAATCCACACACTGCTGGGAAGCGCCTCTCTGCAGTATAATTAATGCAGCATATGAATCCACACACTGCTGGGAAGCGCCTCTCTGCGGTATAATTAATGCAGCATATGAATCCACACACTGCTGGGAAGCGCCTCTCTGCAGTATAATTAATGCAGCATATGAATCCACACACTGCTGGAAGCGCCTCTCTGCAGTATAATTAATGCAGCATATGAATCCACACACTGGGGGAAGCGCCTCTCTGCAGTATAATTAATGCAGCATATGAATCCACACACTGCTGGGAAGCGCTCTCTGCGGTATAATTAATGCAGCATATGAATCCACACACTGCTGGGAAGCGCCTCTCTGCGGTATAATTAATGCAGCATATGAATCCACACACTGCTGGGAAGCGCCTCTCTGCGGTATAATTAATGCAGCATATGAATCCACACACTGCTGGGAAGCGCCTCTCTGCAGTATAATTAATGCAGCATATGAATCCACACACTGCTGGGAAGCGCCTCTCTGCAGTATAATTAATGCAGCATATGAATCCACACACTGCTGGGAAGCGCCTCTCTGCGGTATAATTAATGCAGCATATGAATCCACACACTGCTGGGAAGCACCTCTCTGCAGTATAATTAATGCAGCATATGAATCCACACACTGCTGGGAAGCGCCTCTCTGCGGTATAATTAATGCAGCATATGAATCCACACACTGCTGGGAAGCGCCTCTCTGTGGTATAATTAATGCAGCATATGAATCCACACACTGCTGGGAAGCGCCTCTCTGCAGTATAATTAATGCAGCATATGAATCCACACACTGCTGGGAAGCGCCTCTCTGTGGTATAATTAATGCAGCATATGAATCCACACACTGCTGGGAAGCGCCTCTCTGCGGTATAATTAATGCAGCATATGAATCCACACACTGCTGGGAAGCGCCTCCCTGCAGTATAATTAATGCAGCATATGAATCCACACACTGCTGGGAAGCGCCTCTCTGTAGTATAATTTTAATACAACATATCAGAGGCGAGTATTTGCTTTTTCAATCTTGCTTTAATAACAAAATAGCAGCACAGAAAAGCTTTGAAAATATTGAAAAAACTTTTTAAACAGAAGAAAAAGAAGGACCAATCCCAGCAGGGATATCCCCTCTTACAGTCCACCAATCACAATGTCCCCAAGTCCATAACGGTCATGCCCTGCGGAAGCTCCTCCTCTTTCTTGCTGCCACGCAGTGCAGATAAGTAACGTTTTTTTATGCTCTTTGTAAAATGACACTGCGGACCCGTTTTCCCGTCTTTATATAACCGGGGACGGCCGCTGTTGTAATTTTCACTGCCTTTTATGCGTTTTTTCCGCGTTTGAGCGCCTGCTTTATCGCAGAGTGAGTTTGCCGGCATTAGCTTCACCCGACTCGCGCAGGGAGGTGCGCGCGCGCTTCGCGCCATTTTCTCCCCCAGTGGCCATTTTAGGTACTGCAGTTGCCGCGTCTGGTTACTGTGGAGATGCCTCAAACAAAACAGCGTCGCCGCTCTCCTTCTCCTGCAGGGTCAGAGTCAGACGCCAGTTCAGGGCATGAGGACATTTCTGCCTCTAATTCTGTGGGGAATCCACTGGAAAATATCCCTATTGAAGCCCCTCTAGATAAAAACCTACAGGCCCATGTCTTATCAACCGTTAAGTCTGAGGTGGCAAACTTGTCACAGACTTTTCATAAGTCCTTACAAGAGGTTTTAGCGGCAGTTCAAGCCCTACAATCAGCCCCGGTGCCAATTACACCTTCAAGTACTATTCCCACCGCTGCCCCTGAACCTGCGGTTACTGTACCACCCCCCGTGGTGTGTAAAAAGGCTGCCCGTAAAACAAGGCACCTGACTGAAGGGGCTGACAACCCTATACCTCTGTCACTGCCCAGCACTGAAAGCCTCTGGTGTCAAAAGGGCCCCGGGCGCTGGCACCTTATGCCCCCAAGAGGCAAAAGTGGGCAGAAAGGTCCCCTCCAAAGGAAGTGGATAGTGAGGAGATGGAGGCCTCATATGACGACCCCGATGTCATTACTGGGGATGAGCTGGTGCTATATGCTCCCCAAGACGACTTGTCTGTTATGGACGAGTCTATTGATTATCCTCCTGGCTCTGAGGCCGTTCTTTATGACCCCTTATTTTACCCTGAGGATTTGTCTAATCCACGCTCCTCTGCCTGGTCACTAAAACCCTATGTAGAGCAGTGGCTGGATGCAAGATTGCGTTTTCCTTTAGACAAGGAAACGCGCATTAAAATGCGCCAAGAATGTGCACGACCCGTTACTGCGGGTAAAGCGTGCCTCACCCCTATAGTGGATAAATCCTTTCAAAAATATGTCGCCCAGCATGGGTGGTCCGCTAAGTCTGGTATTGACCATTCCTTCCGAATGTGTCAGGACAAGCTGTTGGATTCAGTAGGTCCATTAGTTAAATTGTTTGATGTCGCTGAGGACGCTAAACTGGCAGGCGACACTTTAGACCCTTTGTTGGTCCGTAATTATGTGCAACGCACTTTATGTTTTATTGCTAACACAAATAATGCCATTTCCTCGGAAAGGAGACGCACTATCCTGCTAAAAGTTGATAATACCTTAACAGGGTTAGCAGACTCAGATTTGGGTAGTGCAGCCCAGGGGCTCCTTTTTGGGGACAATTACATTAAGGACATGGGAAAATATGCCAACACCTTTACATCCCTGGATAAAGTTTCTAATTAACTCAAACGAGTATTTAAAGGACGGGTTTTTGGCAGGGCCGGTAGGGTCAGGGGGCGTGCTACCGGCAGAGCAGGGTTCACACCAAGACCATATCAGCCCCCCCAAGCAACCCCCCAAGTTGCCC
Source organism: Leptobrachium leishanense (assembly GCA_009667805.1). Taxonomy (NCBI): domain Eukaryota; kingdom Metazoa; phylum Chordata; class Amphibia; order Anura; family Megophryidae; genus Leptobrachium; species Leptobrachium leishanense. Next base: position 23,398,469 of record CM019070.1, read on the forward strand.
CACAACAAGACACCTCCTATTCAGGAGCCTTCTTCCCTTCACGCACCCGTGGCTGGCGAGGTAGAGGCTTCAGAGGTTTCCGAGGCACATTCTCTGGACGACGCCGAGCAGGTATTCAGTCCTTTGATCCTCACGAGATCTGGGGGTACAGTGGGAGGTCGCATTGCGCATTTTATAGATCGCTGGCGACTTATAACTTCAGACCCATGGGTACTGGCTACGGTAAAGGGTTTTCAGATAGAATTCACCTCCATACCTTGCCAAGTGCGCTCCCCAACTCCTCTCCATCTATCTCAGGAGGGATCTCATCTGATAGATCAAGAGATCTTGGATCTCGTTGCCAAACAGGCAGTGGAGAGAGTTCCCGAAGACTCACCAGGCTTCGTGAGCAATATATTTTTGGTTCCCAAAAAGGGGGGGGGGAATGCGCCCAGTGATAAACCTAAAAGATTTAAACTCCCATGTAGTAGATCGCCATTTCAAGATGGAAGGGCTACAGAATTTGCAGGACATACTCCTCCCGGGAGATTGGCTGGCAAAGATCGATCTGCAAGATGCGTATCTGTCAGTGTCCGTGGCACAAGATTGCAGAAATTACCTACAGTTCCGTTGGCGGGGCACTCGGTGGCGTTTCTCCAGTCTGCCGTTCGGGCTCTCATCCGCACCTTGGTGCTTTACAAAAATCATGAAGCCGGTGGCGACAACTTTGCGCGCAAAGGGAGTCCGACTCATAGTATATCTAGACGACATCCTCTTAATGTCCTCCAGGGAGACTCAGCTGCAAACACATCTGAATTGGACAGTGACTTTGTTACAAGAGTTGGGGTTTCTGATAAACACCGACAAATCAATGTTGAAACCAACTCCTTGTCTGGAGTCTTTAGGTCTCCTATTAGATCCCAGATCTTGGAGCCTCAGTCTTCCTCCTCAAAAGGTAGCGACAATATCGAAGGAGACGCGAATGTTACTTCGCAAACCAGAAGTGTCACTACGGGAGCTAGCCAGGGTCATTGGGTTGTTGGCGGCTGCTCGCCTGGCAGTACCTCCAGCACCGCTTCATTATCGGGCCCTCCAACGCCTGAAGGCCCATTTCCTTCGGGAGGGTTTGGCATACTCGGATCACGTTCGTCTAACGGAGGAAGCTCGTCTAGATCTGATTTGGTGGACCGAGAACCTCCAATTCTGGAATGGCAAGGAAATTTCCCCTCCACCTCCATCTCTCACGATCAAGTCGGATGCTTGCAGAACCGGTTGGGGAGCAAGATGCGGTCCTCTGGAGACCGGGGGTCGTTGGTCCATGACAGAAATGTTTCTACACATCAATTGTCTGGAACTCCTAGCAGGTCTATTCGCAATAAAATGTTTCGCGCGAAATCACCAGGGAGGCGCGATCTTACTGAAGATGGCCAATTTTCCAGCAGTTTGCAATATCAATTCCTTTGGGGGTCCACGGTCCCCGAAACTCACTCAAATGGCAACAGAATTTTGGACATTCTGCTTTCAACGAAGGATCACGGTGATAGCTCAGTTCCTTCCGGGTCTAGACAACACAATAGCGGATTGGAACTCTCGCAACACAACCGATTCAGGAGACTGGAGATTGCTGCCCTCTGTCTTCAAGAGTCTCTTCGATCTCTGGGGTCCGATGGAAATGGACCCGTTTGCCTCACGTCTGAATTGTCAATTACCAAAGTTCTTCAGTTGGAAACCGGACCCAGAAGCTTTAGGGACAGATGCGTTCCTCCAGGACTGGTCCACGGCACGACACTTTGCATTCCCACCGTTTGCAATGATCGCGAGGACCCTTGCGCAGATTTGAACGCAATCGGCAACGTTGGTGATCGTCACCCCTCTGTGGCGGGGACAACACTGGTTTCCAATATTGTTAGAATTGTCCATAGATCTCCCTCGGCTTCTACCGTTCTCCCAGGACCTAATCCTCGATCCAGGTGGGATTCCACACCCGCTCATATCCAAACTATGTCCGTTGACTGCCTGGTTGGTTTCCGGGGACCTGGATTTGTCGAGGGAATTTCGTTCCGTACTAACACCTTGCTCCAACAGGCATGGGCTCCGGGTACCCGGACAGCTTATAGTTCCACGTGGCGTAAATGGTCTGGCTGGTGTATGGGCAGGGATCTCGATCCCGTTTCGGCATCTGTAAACAGAGTATTGGATTTCCTTACTGAGTCATTTGATGCTGGTTTGAAGTATAGAACTGTAAATACCTTACGTTCGGCTATTTCGGCTGGTCATGAAACCATTCAGGGGACTCCTTTGGGTCGTCATCCCTTAGTTTGTAGATTGTTGAGAGCGGTCCGTTTTGCACGTCCCCCAGTACCTAGGTATGATTCCACTTGGGATGTTTCGCTGGTGTTACACTTTCTTTCCAATTGGCCAACTAATTCTGATTTGCATTTACAGCAATTATCTGCTAAATTGTTGATGGTTTTATGTATTTTTTCCTGTAAAAGAGTAGGTGATGCCAGAGCTTTAGATTACCCTTCTCGTTCGTTTACTCCAGAAGGAGTCCTTTTGATATTACTCGCCGTACAAAGACGTTAATTTCTTCTGTATTTTATCCATGTTTTCCGGAACATCTAGCTCTATGTCCCGTTAAATGCTTACAAATTTATGAACAACGCACTTTACCTTTTCGTTCCCCGGGAGTATCTCCTCTCTTTTTATCTTATGTGACACCTCACCGTCCAGTATCTTCCACCACCCTGTCTTGTTGGTTACGGTGGTTGATGGAGTTAGTAGGGATAGATGTCTCGGTCTTTGGGGCCCATTCAGTCCGTAGTGCTATGGCTACCTCGGCATTGAATTCTGGTTGTAAATTGGAAGACCTTATGCGAGCGGCTGATTGGTCTAGGGAATCTACACTACGTACCTTCTATTTCCGACCAGCGCCTCATTGGACTGCACCTCTGTTAGATGGGCTTTGAATTTGCAAATACGAGCCTCCGATATGTTGTATTAAAATTGTTTAATTTTCCTATTACATGACGGAAAGTTAGAATTTTAATAAACATTCGGAGGCGAGTATTTCCCACCTCAACCCACCCAATAAATTCTGATAGTTTGGGATGTTCGTACTATAAATAAATTAAAATAAAAAAATAAAATTATTTACTCTTAACTTTCACATTGTGTGAGCCTGAGTTTTTCCTTAATGACCTATGCGCATGACTATATTTAAGTTATCCATAGATACGGATTAACTGGTTACAATGTTTGCACACTAAAAAAATAAATAAAAAAAAATAAAAAATTTGTTGGTAATTACCATTATACTCTGTTCTCTTCGCAGACTATTGATCATCTGTGTTCCTCATCCAGCGTGTCCTTCCTCGCTTCTGCCGTTTCCATTTGGATTATATTCCAGCTTTTACTCTTCGTTTCGTATGTTTGGAATCTGTTCAACTAACCAAGAAAGAGGAGGAGCTTCCGCAGGGCATGACCGTTATGGACTTGGGGACATTGTGATTGGTGGACTGTAAGAGGGGATATCCCTGCTGGGATTGGTCCTTCTTTTTCTTCTGTTTAAAACGTTTTTTCAATATTTTCAAAGCTTTTCTGTGCTGCTATTTCTTATTAAAGCAAGATTGAAAAGCAAATACTCGCCTCCGAATGTTTATTAAAATTCTAACTTTCCGTCATGTAATAGGAAAATTAAACAATTAATGCAGAATATGAATCCACACACTGCCGGGAAGCACCTCTCTGCAGTATAGATAATGCAGCATATGAATCCACACACTGCCGGGAAGCACCTCTCTGCAGTATAGATAATGCAGCATATGAATCCACACACTGCTGGGAAGCACCTCTAATGCGCGGTATAATTAATGCAGCATATGAATCCACACACTGCCGGGAAGCACCTCTCTGCAGTGTAATTAATGCAGCATATGAATCAACACACTGCTGGGAACTTCCCAGCAGTGTGTGGATTCATATGCTGCATTGAAACCTATGCGGAAAAAAGCCTAGCTTCTTTAAAAGAAGTTAGGAAACCTAAACTTTCACCCAAAAAATGCCATAAAAAAATTAAAAAAGTAAGTAAAGAAACGGTCATTCTATTGGTAGTAATCTACTTCCCATTCTTAAAGAAGCAATAAAAAAACAAAACTCAAAAAACGAAAAACCAACTGATCCGAAATACCGAAATCGATCTGCACCGAAACAAAACAAAACAAGTCCGAAATGACTGAAGTGGAAAAAACAAAACAAAACGAAAAAAAAAAAGTCATGCACATCCCTAATAGGAGGACGAGATGATCCAAAAAAATTCCTTCTCTAGGAACCGTACATGGTTGTCTGTCAGAAGGAAAAGTGCCCACTGACTTGGGTTACCCTTTGTCAATAAGGCTGCATGCTTACATTTTAACCCTTTCACTACCGTGATCGTGTATACATCATCAGCAGCCCATGATTGTCTTAACAGGATCTGGAGCCATGCTGTATCACGGCAAATAAAATTAATTTGTTGAAGTGAATTTAACCCCTTCACTGCTGGGCAATTTCACCCCGTGTGCTGAGTTCACTTTTACAGTTTTTGCTCGTCATGTTTAACCCTTTCGCTGCTGAGGCATTTCACGCCTCTGTGCGGAGGTCATTTTTACCTATTTCGCTCATCATGTTTAAACGCGTTTTGAAGGCTTATTTTATTATAGGACCCAGACATATTATATATCGTTCTTTCCGGGAGACTCGGCAGATTCATAATATATCATTATTATATGTATACGTCATGTCCTGTCTGTATATTATAGCAAAAAATGAAATAAAATTATAATTTTCAATCATTTACAAATGTAAAGTGGTTTTTTTTTCACATTTTAACATGCGAGCATTTGCGGTTATATTTTGTATGGGGTGCGCTTGTTAAAAAAATTAGAAATGGGGACTGGTTACATTTCTTTGGGGGAAAATTACGCGATTTTTAACAAACGCACCTCAAAACAAAAAACGTTAGTGCACCATCATTGTTCACATTATAATTGGAATGGGAACAATATTGCTGCATTAACAAAAAAAAAAAAAAATGTTTTTTTTTTATAGAATTTCTTTAAATATTTTTTTATTTTTAATTTTTTTAAAAAACTTTTTACAAGGCCATGCTCTGGCCGATCCAACGATATCAAACATTAACCCCTAGCTGCCACGGATCGGGAGATAGGGGGTTCCAATGAACCCCCTAACGCTACCATTCCTGGCAGCTAGGGGTTAACTCCAGGACTGGCGTCATCGTGCTATGCACGATGACGCCATTCCTCAGGGGGAGTTCCCGGAGGCTTGGCCGACATCCAAGATGTCGGCCAAGCCTCCGGAAGAGGATCACGATCCGGCGCTTTTCGGCACCGAATCGTGATCCGGCTCCCCAGGGGTTAATGTCATCCACCGTTTGGAAGGGCAGGCTGTGCCCTTCCAAACGGTGCCTCCCTTAACCCTGTGGCCCCCGGCGACCGGGAGGGAGAGAGGTCCGAAGGACCCCCCCCTCCCTTTCAGGCGCCTGAATTAGATGTCATTGCGCCACCGCGATGACACCTAATGTCCCCGTCAGGGTCCCGGAGTGCTGGGCTGACATCCAAGATGTCAGCCCGCACCGGGGGGGCCAGCAATCGGCCGGAATCCCGGCCGATTGCTGCCTCCTGTGCTAGGACACGCTCAGCGCGTCCGTAGCACAGGAGAACCACCTGGCTGGACGCGCTGAGCGTGTCCATAGCAGCCAAGTGGTTAAACGCGATTTGAAGTCATGTTTTATTGTACGACCCAGACAAATAATATATCCTTTTTTTACGGCAGATTCATAATATATCATTATTATATGTATACGTCATGTCCTGCCAGAATGCTAGAACAGAAAATGTAAAGAAATTAGAATTTCCATTCAGATTTCAATCATTTACAGGGTGTAATAATACTATGTTTTCACATTTTATCATCCGAGCCTTTGCGGTTATGTAAGAAGTTTAAAGTCTGGCACCGATATTCCGATCTTGACACTACAGTCGGGTGAAAATGTTTTGCGCCTCGCAGCTTGCGCGAGATTACTGTACTTAGGTCTTCTATACTTAACAAAGAGAGCGCAACCTATTTTTAGTGTCTCGACAAGTGAGGTATTACAAAGTGTTGGCGCTAGTTACCGTTGGGACACGCAAGCCAAAAATGTAACAACTCCTAAAAGCTGCTGCTAAATGAGTCTGCAAATGTAAAATCATTTAACACGCTCTAAACCCCCTCCCCATCCTAAAGATCCCAAAGGCACCTCTAATCCTGCAGTGAAAAGGGTGGCCCGATCCGCTGCTTCTCCCCGGGAGCAGAGTGAGACTGGGAACAAATACTTCCTAGTCTCCCTCCACATTCACGCTGCGGTGCTGCACAATCCCGCGAGAGCGAGCTCGGGGCCCGGAAGCGCAAGCCTCCATGGAGTTCTATGGCCTCCGCGAGCTGATACTCGTGGTGGCGCAGAAGCACTATTGCGGGTATCAGGGAGGTTAGTGCTGCATTCTGGGACGAGGCGCTGAGATAGCACCTTTCCCAGAATAGGACGTTAACATGGAGACGGTACAGGAAAATCTGCAAGCGCACATTATCCTGCATACAGTCTCCATGTTAGTGTCCACCATGGAATAGGGCCCTTTGTCTTTTCACCAATTCGCATCTTCCTCAGTCAGGATCCTATATTCCACCCGTTACATGTGGCACTGGCTTACCTACTGTCCAGCACTGGTGCTTTTCCGCTGCTCTTCACGTTGTATATTGCTACAGTACCATCATACATTCCTATGGCAAGCAGGTTGGGATTTACGGCTGAGAAGTCCAGGGCTGTGACTCCGCTGTCACAGTGAAAGATGCGCTCCGGCCACTGTACATAAAGGAAATAAAAAGCACCGTGAAGTCACTGGAAACCCGTCTCCAAATCGTAAACCCCTGTATATCGTCATCACTATCTGTGGCATTACCCGTAAAACGAAGGAGCGCATCCAGTTCAGTGGCTTAAAACTTAAAGGTGACCATGAAGAAAAGAAAAAAAATAATACAAATACAGAACGAGTAAAAACCTGTAACAATTGGAAAACGACAAAAAATTAACTCTCCAAGAGAAGAAAAAAAAAAAACATGACTCACTGCAACAGTACGGACGTCCTGAGCAGCCTTTATGTACCTCTCGTCATCCAATCAGAGTCTTTCAAGGATCGTGATTGGACGATGAGTCCCGATCCGATACAGGACCCTCCCGCTTCCTCAGTGGCCAATCCTAGTGCCAGCTGTGAAGGAGTGGGTGCGGCTTACTGGCAGACTGTGCAAACTCAGGCCCTACTGTGCCGCGCACACTGCTAGCAGCTTCCTAGCTGTGCCCGGGGCGCTACAGCTCTCCCCACATGGCGCCAGCAGAATAAAAGCGTAGGGAATCAGGACTCCGATCAATCCCTATCAAATACCCAGATCGGATTCTAATCCCTGAGAGCAAATCGGGACATCTCTAGGTAACAGTACAATTAATGAGCACATAGGAATTCATCCCACAATTCCCATTCTTTCTGGACGGGGGAGATTAGGAACCCTAGAACAAAAAGGTCACCCAGCAGTTTATTATCATTCACTTTTCTAATGATGGAACGTAATGGTGAAACATTATCTTTCAGCCAATCAGCTCTGAGCCCTCATTCCCTCATTTTTGAGAGTTCTATGTTGCGCATGGTACACTTTAGAAAGCCTGATCAGACCCACAGATTTATCATGGACACAGAGAAAAATAGGTATAGCTAAGAGTACAGAGTAATCCAGACGTAGACCCAGGGCCGGGTTTACATCTCAGGAGCCTGTAGGCATAAAAATCCGACAAAGAAAGTCCCAAAACCAGGGGAAATACAGAATAATTAAAAAATAAAAATAAAACTGAAAAACAGGTTCTTGCTGCATTCATGTCAAAAGGGGCAGAATCTGTCGCTTTAAAATGACGCAAAAATGGAACATAATGTTAGGGTCAACCCTAAGCAAGCACAAATAGTAACCTAACCCAACCTTAATTTCCTAAACCTAACTCTAATTTCTAAGTCAAAACCTAGCTACGGAAAATGATGCTCCACTTCTGCCAGAACAATCAAAATTCTGAACGACAAAGTGAACAATATAGTGCAGCGTTAAAAATAGCTTTACTTTTTTTTCGATTTGTTATTCTATTTTTACATAATAATGGTTATTCAGTATCAATGTACCCCTGTCTATACTGTATTGTGCCCATTTCTCAGCGCTGCAGAATATGCTGGCGCTATATAAATAAAGAATAATAATAAATAATGTTTGGTATTATTGGAAAGGCCACACTCTGACCTTTCCATTGATACATTGAATCTTCCCCTAGCCTGTAGGCTTCGACATACAGGGGTCTAAATGATTGTATTTTTTTAACAGAAGAAGCCGCCCCCTGTGGTAGGTGCCTATAGGCACATGCCTACTTTGCCCAATTATAAATCCATCCCTGCGCAGACCCCATGCTTGAGGTACCTGGAGGGGTGTTAGCTATACCCTCCTGACAAAGCCTAAAAAGGCCACAATGATTGTCAGGGTTTGCTGCCTCTCTTGTGCAGAGATGACTCCGTTGGCAATTTGGTACTAGCCACCCTTCCTGGGTGACAGCAGACAGATTTCCATATGGTAACGTCTTCTCTGTAGTGGCACCATCAAGCTAGAAGCTTAGGATATCGGAGCGGGAGCCCACTGAGGCGGGTCACTATTCTCGGCGCTCTCATATACCTTGGGTTCTATTAAATTCTTCACGCTAACATTAATGCTCGTGCAAAAATGCATTAACGCGAGGGGCAAAACCCTTTGCGTTGAACGTTGTATTACGACGTTCGCGCACAAAATGCACGTTTAACGTTAACGTGACCCTGCGCGAACCCTTTGCTAGCGCAATTTAGTGCGCGCATCGTATACTTAACATTGTGAGCGCAAATGCGTTTGTGCGCTGGTGTGCGCATGGTATTACAATCTTAGTGCAAAATTTAACGGACAGCGTTTGCGCGCATAATTTTAACGTCTTTGAAAAGCTGGTGGTAACGGCAAATTGTAACAACCTGACCGTACCAAACTGCGGAGTCACAAAAATGAATCCGTCAAAAATGATGGCCACTACCTTGTCTTCCGTCAGAACGTACGTCTGTTGTGTGCAGTCCGCATAAAAATGCGTTCGTCTGACGGACTCGCGTTAAAAATTACATTGCGCTCACTGATCTCTGCATGCAATGGTATTTTGCGTGCATTTTTGCACATCTGTTTTACGAGCGCAATTTCCCAACGGATGAAAAAAATGTGCGAGGAATGTAATTCCAGCGGTGATTTATGGGCGTTAACGTTTAACGCTTCGCACAAAAAAAAAAATAGCGCTGCGCGTGCGCTTTTGCACGATGAATTTAATAGAGCCCCTTGTTTTTGCTCACTAGTTAAAATGCGGCAAATACGCTTAGTTTTATTACCATAGTATTCTTCAGGGACCAACAACAAGCCAAGCCGTCCTTCTGCTCCCTAAAGCCAAACTGCCCATAACCAACAGCCAGGAGATCCTGCGGGATAAACATGTATAAAGAATTAAAATCGGCACAGCTTTCTGGACTGTACATGAGCAGTGATCACCGAGTCAACGTTCACAAGGTTTTCTCGGATGAGCAAGAAGGATAGTATGTACAGGTCACACACACCGGATTCTTTTTGTTCCAGGACAAGCTGCTGACGTTCCGGCCTTTGGTTATTTCGCAAGCGAAGGCCCACAGTCTGTCCAAGCTGGGAGAAGTCACATCGAGCGCTACCTGTTGATCCGTTTCAACTGCAGCCTCAGGATCTGGAGAGTAAACATGCAAATCCATGACAATGTACGAATAGGCACAGGACACAGATATCATACAAGAAACCTATGGAGGTATTTCATGGTAGTCACTTCTAACTTCGAGTACATGGACCTAAGGGTCTTGAGTGCAATTTCAATGCTTTTTATTTCATTGCATTTCGGCACACTTTGACAATTCCATTTTCCCGAAAATATGGTGAATTCACTATTTAGGGGGAAGGACACTGTATTTTGTTGAAATTGGAGTCGCGGAAACAGTTATCGGACGTAGGCGAAAACAGTCGAATTGGCATCGGCGAATTCCACCAAACTGAAAAAGAAAAAAGGGGAGTCTCCTATTCTCATAATAGGAGCTTAAATGGATAAAAATGTAGTAAAAAAGTGGTGTATAAATAATAAAAAGGTCTGTTACAAAATTAAAAAAGTCTTAAAAAATAAAAGAAAAATGGGTTTCGCAAAAAGAATAAATGGTCTTTAAAATAAAGTATTACTATGCGACATTGAAACCTATGGGATTTGCCTGTTTAATCCTGTCAAACTGAAACACCTAAAATCAGGACATTGAGCTGTAATTTTGGTAGGATTTGGTTACGAGGCATGTGTTTGTGGGAGTAGGGTGGCTATTTAGTATGGTAATGCCAGGGTGTGTCTTACCTTTGTTGAGCTGCCCATCCTCTGTCTGTTGTCCCATTGTAAGCACAAAATAAAGCCAGTCTACGTTCAGGTGTTCGCTCTACAAGGAGCTCTGGCTATTGACTGGGTGGGATTGGGACAGAATCAGTACTCATTCAGGATACAGACAGCCAGAGGGAGACTTTCTGCACATGGCTACCCACCCTGGGTACTAATCCCTGTTACAACATATTTAGGAAGGAATTTTATATTTACTGCACATGTCGCCCCAGGAATGTGGTGGCTGGAGGAAATAGAAGACAGTAGGGAGCCAAAACCTGACTCCATACTCCTTTCTTTAAAAGGGTCGATCCTCACATGTCCCAATGTAAACATAGTGCGTGAGATCACCAATACTTCCTAGCAGCAGACCGAGCATGCCCAAAGTGGGCTTATTAGGGGCAGTTTTGGGCTACTGATTGATTTGTATTAGGACTTGCAGGGATTAATTAATAGTGGTGCAGCGGTAGCAGCAGAGTCTTGTCCACAGGGCTGCCATCAGCATTCTCAGGGCCCCTTTCATCAGCTGCCCATTTCAATAAACTCTTCCCCTCCAGTAGGGGATAAAATGTGTCCCAAGGTGAGAGCTTTGATCTGCACCTCAACTTGGTGTAGATCGTACTAATCGCTCCCTTAGTGATGAGACAGAGCACTGTTACCGACTCTTTATACCTCGGCCCACCGGGAAATTTGTTGAGATCTTGTTGGGCCACTCCTGGGTGGCATGGTATATCCTTTTGTCTGTGGCACATAAACTGCGCTGGGTTTGGCCTGGGCCTGCTGGACCCACTGGGCCCCTGAACATATCATGGGCAGTCACCCCCGATGTCTGCCCTGCTTGTCCAATCAAAATGATTGGGAGAGGTTGCGGCTACACATCTAACATTATATTCATCACGTTCACCGTGCAATGCATCTGCCGTGACACACCTGTAATGACCGGCAGCTGTCTGTACGCAGCCAGTTTGGGTTGAAATATATTTTCCATCACGATCCTCTCCATGAAAAACAGGTCTTGTTGAAATTTTTCCGATTTCATGATCTCGTCAGAGTCCGGCAGGTTTTCGTTCGGTATCCTTTGAACAGACAATGACTCCAGGTCTGTGACTGTGCTTGAGAATATATCTGGGGGGAAATAACAAACCAAGGGGAGAACAACCCATTACACAAACCACACCACCTCAAAATACATCGAATTTTAAGGGAATTCAAGGTTTTTAGAGATTTTAAAATTTAGTTTTTTAACATATTTTCCACAACCTGATTCAGATCATAAATGATGGGTATTTAGTTCACGAAATATGGGCCATATGATGCTTAAGCCCGTCACAAATGTCACGGTATTCCATCGATGACAGGCCCTACACCAAATGCCTAATGACCGTATTTATGGGATCAACTCACTATCTGGAAAATATATACTGTATATTATAAACGCATTCTATTCTTGTTTTAAAATAGACAGATTCAATACAATTTAGTAAGTTAGATAGACATACAAGGCCAGATTTGCATCTTGGGAGCCTGTAGGCACAGAAATCTGGAGTGCCCCTCCCCCAATAAAAATAAATGAATGCCTAAACTGGGGGAAATACTTTTTTTATTTTAAATTTTTGCTTATGGGTGGAAAAAAATTATTATACATTTAATAAAAAATTAAACAACAGTTTCTCTCTGCGCTCACATAAGGAGGGGGGCAGAATCTGTTGCCTTAAAATCAATCAAAAATGGATCAGAATGTTAGAGCTGGGGTTAACCCTAACCTTTTATTTTTTAATTGTTACACATTACATGAGGATATTTGATATCATTGGAAAGGCCAGACTCTGACCTTTCCAATGACACCTCACCTGACCTTGGGCAGTGTAGAATTCAGAGATGCAGGATCCAAAGGCCCCCTGCTTCTCACTGCAGTGCGGTGGTTTAGGTTTTAGATGAAACCATGCGTAATAATGCATTTTGTCATCACCTATACACTTGCGGGCAGTGTGGTAAATGAGAAGCTGAGTAAGTGTTCCCTTTATAATTGAAATGTGAAGAACAATGTTGCTTTAAAAGAAAAAAAAAAAAATACAAATATATATATATTTGATTTGATTTTTTTTTCATAAAACCTGATCAACTTTGGTATAATTGGAAAGGACATACCTGGACCTTTCCAACGATACCTCATATGACCCACTAGCCTACATGATTCCGGAGATGTAGGGGTCCATAGGATTTGAAATTGTAAATTGGTTCTTTTGTTTTTTTAACATGGAGCCCTTGTGGCAGGCACCAGTAGGCACATGGCTACTTTGCCTAATTATAAATCCGGCCCTGTAGACATCGAATACTTATGCAACTAAAGCAGATACACATGTCTAAAGAAGTGGTTCCCAACCCTTGTTCTCAGCTGCCCCTAACAGGCTAGGTTTTAAGGATTGCCTTGGGGAAATGCAGACTATATCCTGCAATCACTGAGCAGCAAATTATATCACCTGTGCTTCACAAATCCTGCAAACCTGGGCAGTTAGGGGGACCCAAGGAGCAGGGTTGGGAACCAATTCTCTAGCGCAGGGGTCCCCAACCCTGGTCCTCAGGTCCCCGTAACAGGTCAGGTTTCCAGATATCTGAAGCACAGCACAGGTGATATGATTTGCTGCTCAGTGATTGCAGGATTCAGTCTGTATTTCCCCAAGGGAATTCTTAGAACCTGGCCTGTTAGTGGCACTTGGGGACTGCGGTTGGAAACCACTGCTCTAGCGTAAAATCTGTTGATGCAGTCACTTGTAGAAATGTAATTCCTCGTCTAAAAACAAAGCACTTTTTCTTGCAGATTGATTGCTTGGGTTTATAGTGGTACCACACAGGGCCGGATTAAGAGCATCATGGGCCTGGTGCCGAGGATTTTGGGGAGCTTTTTTTTTTTTTTTTACAAATACTGAGGTACGTACACAAACACACGCAGATATATACAGAAGGGACACGCACGCGCAGCTATATACAGAGGACACACAACCACGCAGCTATATACAGAGGACACGCACGCGCAGCTATATACAGAGGACACGCACGCGCAGCTATATACAGAGGACACGCACGCGCAGCTATATACAGAGGGCACGCACGCGCAGCTATATACAAAGGGCACGCACGCGCAGCTATATACAGAGGGCACGCACGCGCAGCTATATACAGAGGGCACGCACGCGCAGCTATATACAGAGGGCACGCAGCTATACACAGAGGACGGGCATGCGCAGCTATACACAGAGGACACGCGCACCTATACACAGAGGACACGCAGCTACCACAGGACGTTTCCTAAAAAAAGACAAAACACTTTACAGTGTGATAAACTGATGCAGGATACAAGGGGTGTGGTGGACAAATCTGCAATAATCTGTAATTCTGGCAACACAACCTCAAATCTAATGTTCTAATATAGTCACAGACTGACACATTACCTGGAACACACACTCCGTGCTGCGATGCTCATTTCATACATATATACAGTCATCCTATAAAAGATTGAAGGAATAAATGACTCTGTTACTGACCTCCCTTCTCCACTGAGCTAATGGATGTGGTTCCTCTGCTCGCACTTGTTCTACTGTTGGCAGCACTTTCAGATACAACGTCTACCTCGCGTGATACATTCACTGGCGGTTCTTCCAGTGAATTAAATGAATCGTACATATCCCATGCAGATGCCATCACACCTAACGAAAAAAGACATATGTACGGTTATGCTCCCGTTCGCTGCACTTCATGGAGTTAAATTCGCTGACCCTGCGGCAAATCCCCGAAGTGCAGCGAATCGACCCACTGCGCAAGTGGAAAAACCGCTGCATCAAACACCGCCGAATGAATTGAAAAAGTACCGAATGGATCCAAAAAACACTGAATGCATCCGACGATCCGTCGAACAGACCAGTGAATTGATCTGAAAAAAGCTGACAAGCCACCGAACAGGGGCAAATCCCCCCCCCCCCCAAAAAAAAAAAAAAAAAAAACACCCCCCATCTCACAACTTTTAAAAGGTGTTTTAAAAAAACAAAAAAAAACTGATGAGAATGCTTGGAAATAATATATAAAGGTCCTATGAATAAGAATAATAAGGTCTGTTACAGAAAAAAAAAACACGTCATTTAAAATAATCAGGGAAAAAAAATTACCGAAAAAAATCCCCAAAAAGTTATAGAAAAAAATAAAAGACTTTTTGCTGCAAATGAAAAGAATAAAAGGTTGAATAAATATTTAAGAAAAACAGGGAATTAGTTTTACGTTGAAACCTGATTCGCCTGATTCAACCTGTTGAACGAAACCTCTGAAAATCAGGGCATTTCTCTGCTGTTTGGTGTTCTCTGAATAAATTAACCATTGCTTCTCCATGGGAGATTCACTGCCGTCAAACAGGCACCGTATTTGCTGGAAATGCGCCAAAAATTTAGCGAATTGCCATCTTTTTTAATAGCCGAATGGCCACTTAATTGCACCATATGGGGAAATTCAATGTTCGGTAAAATTTCGTGGCCAATTCAGTGCTCTTTGAATAACTCCTATAAACGTCCACAGACGCATCAGCGATGCTTAATCTTGGCGCCAAGACCGGTGGTGGCTTAGCCTTGTATGTTTATATATAATTACTTCCTTAATGATGAGTGGTCTAACAATGCAGCCAAACAAATCAACCAAGTTCTTATTGCCATACGTGTATGCAATGTATTGATCACGGCAACGGCCGCATGTTGGGCCCTATTACATTCTTTGCGCAAACGTTTGCGCCTGTGCAAAAACGCATTAACGCGAGGGGCAAAACCCTTTACACAGAACGTCGTATTACAATGTCAGCGCAACAAATGCACGTATACGTCTACCGCAGGTGAACCTGCGCAAACTTACTGTACTTTGCGCGTCCTATACATAACATTGTGAGCGCAAATGCGTTTGTGCGCTGGTATGCGGATGGTATTACAATCTATGCGAAGTTTGTAGCGCACAGCCTTTGCGTGCATAATTTTAGCAACTCCTAAAAGCTGGTGTTAACGGCAAATCTGAACGTCCTGGCCGAAACCAAATACACCAGCCCAAAAAAAAATACGCAGCAAAGTATAGTTACACATTCTACACATACCCAAACCAATAAAATGGAGAGGTTGTGTGTGCATTTTTTACTGCTGCAGCATATATGCTCAGATTGACTTTGACAGGCGCAAAAACTTAACGTGAGACAATTGTGGTTCTTAATTTTGAGGGCTGAATCAAGTGAAAAAACAGTCCGCACACGGATTTCAGCGGGCAACGATAATGCGCACGCGTTTTTGCGCGTCCGTATTAAGCGCGTTATTTTTTGACGGATGAAAAAAATGCGAAGATTGTAATACCAGCGTTGTTTTACGCGCGTTAACGTTTAACACTTCGCGCAAAAATTCATGCATTCTGCGTGCGTTTTTGCGTTAAGGATGGAATAGGGCCCGTAATTATTACTTATTTAATATGCATTTATGAATTTGTAGCTGCACTGGATCGCACGCAGAGTGTTATGTGTGTCACGGCATGTACAGCCAATTTGCTGCTTAAACTGGGATTTATAAAGACAAGCCTAGGATTATTTAAATAAGAGCGTGAGGATTTATTCCCAGATTAAATCACCTGCGTCTTGCAAACCGATATGTTCGCATTGGACCTCTTTATTCTTCGGAGCACCGTTAAATGTCTGCGCCGCTCGCTCAACATACAGATCGTTTCCGGCTCTGTTCTTGCAAAGGTCTGTGTAGGCTTTGTTCCGCAACCTTAAAGATAAACCACACAAAACACCATAGATAACAAAGAGCCGCTCTGTGGCGCCGAACCCATACTATATGATACTATAGCTCAATACAAGATATGGCAAACAATAGTGGTTAGCCTTCAGACACTGGAGCAACCCGTCTCATCAGTTTCCAAAGCATAAACTAGACCCTGAGAGAAGCCCAAATATCTCCTACCTAGAGACAAAAGGACAACAGCACAAAGGGGAGAAAAGGGGAGGAAGAAACAGAAGGGTCACATCTGCGTCCGGGCCCTTCCCTACATGGGGGCCCATTGAAGCGCACCCAGCTGCACAGTATCCCATGCAAGATGCCCCTGCGTCTTTCAGAGCAGGAGGTCAAGTGCTGTGTATACTGAAAGCATAAATAAACAGGGATCACTCTATATACAGACAAAGAATATACACAGAGCAGTATTGCAACCACAAGTGACTATGAACCCCTGCTACAGAAATGCTCGCAGGATATAGGAATAAATCAGGCACATCTAATGTACTCTGCCTCCTCCAAAGTGCTGGATCTACTGAACTGGTCCGGTCAGGAAAAGGAACCTTCTGATTGCCGCAGGTTGGAAAGGAATACATGGATACTGTAGAAAGCAAAAAAACATTGATTTAATAATCAAGGTATAATAAAAGGACATGTATATATCCCATGCATTTCATCACACCGTGGCATCTTTGAGAAAGTCACCAAAGTGCAACGAAACACGTTGGATATATACATGTCCTTTTATTACACCTTGATTATTAAATCAATGTTTTTTTTACTATTTACAGTATCAGCCTATTCCTTTCCAACCTGCGGCAATCAAAAGGTTCCTTTTCCTGACCGGACCAGTTCCAGTAGATCCAGCACTTTGGAGGAGGCCGAGTAAATATGATTGATGTTGCAATACTGCTCAGTGTATATTCTTTGTCTTTATATAGAGTGATCCCTGTACTAATTATTTAGGTTTGTATCCTGGGGATGAAGGTGTGTGAGGAGCCATCCTTACAGGGATCCTCTGTGAAGAAACGTGCATGAAGATACGTATATTTATTATATTTTATCCTATGGTCCCATTTTTTCCCTTATAAATTTCAGTGTGCACTGTGTATATGGCAACCTGAGGACGTCAACGTGACCAAGAAACAAGAGGTCCTGGTCCTTTTCTTGGGCATGGGAGAGAGTATGTGTATATGGAAGAATGTGTTAGTGTGTATGAATGTAAAAATATATATATATATATATATACACACACACACACACACACAGTTATGGATAAGAATAGGTATCTGCTTTAATAATATTCAAAGGCCTAGAAAAATGCTCATTTAAGTAGTTAATATGTCTTTAAGAACTGAATTAATAAAATAGTCTTTTCAGAGAGAATCAAAATGTATCTTGCGTAACTCCGCTGTTTCTACAGAATAGCTAACCACAAAGTCATGAGGAGTCTTATTTCGGTATCAAGCCGGGTGTGGGCCACCTTGCGTCCTGGAACAGGACATCCACACACCCATGATGGAGAAAAACGGCTGACACTTGTCAATGACGCATGATACCTTGACCTTTAGAAATAGCTGATATTGGATTCTTATATAGTTAATAAAATAATCTGTATGTGCACAATTTTATGCTGAAGTTGACTAAAATGTTAAGTTGACTCCCACTCGCTTACGCACCAAACTGGTATAAAACATGTATCAAAACCTATCATTAAAAGGAGAAGTCACTGGCTTTGACCAGAGAGGCTGCATAGACCCATTCGTTGTCTGTGTGATTTCTTTAAGTGCGCACTTTGACTTACCTGAATTTCTCCACCGATTAGAACAGAGACTGGCATCCAAAGGACGGATTTTCATCCATTTCAACACATACACACGCATATTTATGTATTGATATGTGTATGTGTGTATCGAAGAAAGTGTTTGAATGTAAATATATGAATGTATGTAATAATAATTTATACACACACACTTATGTATTGATACGTGTACATGTGTGTGCATGTATGTGTGTCCAGTTACAGTTTCAAAGCAGGGTTACATAACTTCTTGATTATGTTTAATTTAGTTTTATGTTCAGGAAAAGAAGCTTTTATACCCAAGTTCCTTTGGGAGAGGGATCTCAAACTCTGGTCCTCCGCATGTCGATTGCCTGCAATTCCCAGAATTCCTTGAATGCGATAAACTGCCTGAATCATGTGAGGTGTAGTTCAGAAAAATCGGGGGGCAGAGTTTGAGATCCCCGCTTTAGGACATTGCCGGTTGCCATTTAAATTAACTCCATGCTGTCTAGTTGGACCATTGTGTATTTTGTGAAGGTTATCACACAAATAAACCTGAAAACTATCCAGTGGGGTGTAGGTGGTCTGGGTAGGATTCTATTAAACTTGTACCTGACTTTTTCAGCCTCTTCGGAGTCTGTGGCGACCAGCATGGGTGGCATGTCCAGCAGCCAGATCGTGTCGGTCTCTGCCAGCTCTATTTCGATGGTTTTATTTAGTTCTTCTTCTCCCAGCGGCTCCTCGACCTCCTCCTGCTTTACACGAGCTAAGAATAAAACATATTCTTACTTTATCATTTTCCTTTTAGGACCCAAATCATTTAAGAAGGAACACATACCCTCAGCTCCCCTCCCCCGATCATCAAAACTGGGCAAGTTGCATTAAAGGCATTTGAAAAAAATGATATATTGAAATATTATAGGACCCCTAGAATTATATTTTAGCAGAGTATAGGGGCCGACGACCTATAACCTTTATACAGTCTCATTCGCTTTGCATCCAGCACGTTGAGCTCTACTCTTTGATACAGTTACAAGTACTTATACAGCGCCAACAGGTTCTGTAGCGCTTTAGAATGGGGAAGAACAAACGTGATGCATTAGGTGCAGACGGCCCTGCCCGTAGGAGAATTGTCCTGCTAAAACAGCACTTGGGCCAAGTGCTCAGCCAGACATCCCGTGAGCTTACAATCGAAGGGACAGATGTATGTGAAACAAGGAGGAGCAGGGGAGGGGAGGGAGGGGTGGAGCCGGTGGCCAGAAATAAGATAGCTGGGAATACATGGGATACATTCTACCTAGATGCATGGGAATTCACGTGGTTGTGGAGAGAACCTTCCGGTCAATACTCATTAAAAAAGGTACAATTTACACATCTTGACCACTATAGCATGCTGTGCCAGGAAATCCTGTGTGAAGCGGAGGAGTTTCAAACGCCCACACAGGTATCAGACAGCCGAGATTTTGCATTTCCCAGCTGCTAGTCACCAGGTCACTGGTGATATCAGAACGCTCGGCTTGCTGAGATCACTCCCTTTCACACCACCTGTGAGAGGCAGCCGATGGATCCGTTCTGCGCATGCATTTGCTCCAATCCATCCGAACCGTACGCATGTTCCAAGTGATGCGTAAATTGCGGACTCTACACAATGCAACTTGCATAGGGAAGCATAGTGCACACAAAAAGCTGCAGGACCTTCTGTATTTCAGATGTCCTGGGTTGGAGGGGGGAGCAGCCCGGCACCGAGAGAGAAAAGGGGAGTATTTACCAAAAAAAGAAAAGAAAAAAAAAAAATTATATAATGCTGTTAACAGCATCCGCCCAATTATTTAGAGGAAAAAAAAAATGGCCCGAGGGGGGGGGGGATATATCTTTTTTTTATTAGAGTGGCTCTTTAAAAGGATAATCTATTGATTGGGCAGAAGCTGCTGACAGTCTGCACCGAATTATTTTTTTTCTTTCAGTGATTTTTTCCTTACATTTTTCCCCTCGTAGCTCCTCCTCTTCAGCTCAGGAACTAATGAATCCAGAAGTCCGTGAAGCTTGTCTGCACAGTTTGCTCTCATGCGCGATTTGCGTAGCATAGTGACCGCAAACTGCGCACCGCTACGGGAGTTGCGTACTTTATGTATGCCGGATCCCCAGCGCCTGCACAGAACAATGGATCAGAGCTGCCTCTCAGAGACCACTCGCTACAGCGGGTGGTCCCAGAGAGGGTGACGTCGGCATGCTGTCTACAAGCTGATGTTACTAGGGAGTGATCTGGTGACTGTCAGCCGGGAAATTATAAAATCTCGGGTGCTGGTGACACTGGGCGGGGTGGAGGAAACTCCTCCACTTCACCCAACGTTTTCTGCCAGATCGGGGGCGCTCGGAGGGAGGCACTCCTCACATCCTGACCACTTTAAAATTATAACGTGGTCAGGAGGAGTAGTGTCCCTTAAACCTCATGTTCAGTGCTGTCTGGTCCTTGGTCAAACGTCCAAGACCCTTCTAGTGGCCATCCTCTGCTTCTGGAATGTGATTTATCCACCGCTTACAAATGTCCCCCAGTAATAAACACGAAGAAACGCAATGATCTGGGCAGCCGTTAGAATCACTCAGATATCCAGATCCTGGCCTAGGAACCTCTAATGCATTGAAATAAAGAGTAAATTATTGTGTGTACAGGTATCAGGGATTCTTAGAAGAGCATGGTTTGTAAAGGGATAAAGTAGGAGAAGAACCATGTGACAGATCTCTGTACACCAACAGGGTCACATTTGCCAATGCAGCTTCCTTGCAGGACCCCCGTGTTCTACCCAGGCAGACCCCCGTGCCTTCCTCCAGTCCTCAGACGAAGCTTAAGGACCAGGACACAGAGAGCCCCCTAGCACTCCTCAGAAATAAGAGGCTGTAGATCTGAGGTCTTTCTGGGTTAGAATGGAACTCTTTTAATCAGGGACAGACACATACATTTATACGCTCACACATGGGTCATTTACATACACAACCCCCCCGAAACTGTTGAGGGACCTAATCAGACTGAAACAGATAATTGGACAAACATTTACTTCTTGTAATGTGAAACCTAATTACATTAGGTAGACAGTTAAATTAAACATTATGTAACATTTCTAACGAGACAGGACAATGGTAATCAGGATAACAGATTACAGAAAGCAGATTTACAAACTATTCAAATAGAAACAGATAACACATTCCTGAGACAAGGGTAGGATGGCAGGTCCATCCTCAGCAACAGATAACAGGTACACAAGGACCAGACAATAGGCAGATAGACAATAACATTCTTGCATAATCACAGATTATACCAACATTATACCAACATTCTGCACACAAGAGAAATAATAAAGAACCTCAGGCCTGCACCTCCCAAACACATCTCCATGTCCATGCACCCCAAGTCCAAAGGGACGCACGTCACAAACCACCTTTACCTTTTCATGGATTATGTCTGTGAACAACTATTTGTTAATCGAAATGCTGGAAAAGAAATAACATTTAAAAATAAATCAGGGTTACCTACCAGGTACATGGGGTACAGGTGGTACATGGCGACGGTGCCCTTGATCTTCGATATTTTCAGACTGGTGATCAATGCCTGACCTTGATAGGACACCATCTACAAAGGAGGACCTTCAAAAGAAACATGGGAAACACTGGATTTTTCTGTATTACATCACAATAAAAAAGACTTGTGTTTCTTTAACGGATAAACCTATGCCCTAACAGAGGGGTCCCAGAGCATCGCGTCACTGAGGGTAATTCAAAGAGCACTGACATTTCAGGGACATTTTCGCTGACCCTGTGGTGAATCCATACGTACACACTTACATATGCACAAGGGGAAGTCCAAAAATAAGGTAAAAAAAAAAAAAAAAAAAAATAGATGAAATAATGATGCTAAATCTTACTCCCCTAAAGAAAGCCCAATTCTTCTAATACTTGTAAAAAAATTGATATCCCCACAGACGGTCATGGAGACGTGAGTTGACTCAAAAAATGGCAGTGGTCGACCGCGTAGAATTGCTCGATCAATTTCATTGTGGTTTCTCTGCGAGACAGTGTTTGAAGACCTCAAATCCCATCTTGGCGATGAAGCTCCAAGTCTCCAGAAGGTCCCCAAGTGATTTAGAAGAGTCAAGTCAGGACATTTTTACATCTGTGATGAAGCAAGAGAGGGACCCCCCCACATCCACGGATGAGACCATGGTGGCCAAGGTGAAGGAATTTCTGGATCAGGAACATCAAACCATTCTCAGAAAGCTTGTGCAAGAGTTCTACATTCCAAAAACAAGCAGGACGAGGATTCTTCATGACCAGTTGGACTTCACCATGAAGTGCGCCCGCTGGGTTCTACGATTGTTGAGAGAAGAACAAACAACTGCTGGTGTGGAGGTTGCTAAAAGGTTCCTCCTCATGTTGGAAAATGGAAAGTCTGGCAACTTCAGGTCAAGTGTCACCAGAGATGAAGCTACGTTGACAGAAAATGATTTTCAGGGGTGTTTTGAGAAGTGGGTACCCTGCTTGAGAATAAATGGGGAGATTGGTGGCAATTATTATTACTATCATCATTTATATAGCGCCAACAGTTTCCGCAGCGCTTTACAATAACCAAAGGGAACGAGATACAGATAAACGGACATGCAAAGGAAACACTAGGTGTAGAGGGACCTGCTCATGGGAGCTTACAGCCTAGAGGGATCGGGGTTAAGGAAGACGAGGAGTTTTACTGTACGTCAGGATCATTAGTGCTAGTGGTTCAGGAATGGTGGGGCCACAGAAGCAGCTTCAATCGTGTGAGCAGAGGGGTGAGTTGCATCAGTGATGCGGTGTTAATCTGAAGAGATGGGTTTTGAGGGAATTCTTGAAGGACTGAAGGTCAGGGGAGAGTTTGATAGGCCGAGGCAAGTCATTCCACAAGACTGGTGCTACCCTTGAGAAGTCTTGGAGGCGAGAGTTGGCCGTGCGGGTGTAGACAGAGGAAGGTGGAGATAGCCTTTCGACCGGAGTTGTCTAGACGGGATGTGCTTGCATAGTACTTGTAAGGGGAGAGGGGTTGGTTATGTCGAGAAATGCTGAATAAAGAAAAGCTTTCTTTGAAAAAGAAAACAAATTGTGATATCATCATTATTTCATTGATTTTAACCTGACCTTTGGACATTATTATATATATTATAATATAATACTGCCACGTCGATGGGAAGGATCGGACAAAGAGTTTAAAATACAGCTTGATCCTTGCTTGTTCAGATGTCTCGGAGCACATTAAAGTGCAGGAAGACATGACAGCAACTGCCAGGTGAGAGGATCATTTAGGATGGTTGTCAGAACCACTTAAACAAGGACAGGAGACACCTATTGCATACATATGTTTTATTACCTTGCAAATTGGCCAATAAAGCTAGAATTAAGCATAGTTTGTGGCACAGAGAAAGAAGAAAAGAGGTCGGAGGTCACCATTCCGGGTACATCTTGGGGGCTGAAGAACCTCTGTCTGGACGCTCCGTATTCCGTATGAAAGAGGGGCCGAGGAGTGACATTGTATCCTTCCTTATCAAAAACCTGCAAGAATCCACAGTGCAATTGTCATAAATGAAGATCTTGGCATTTTAGCGACACGTGTAGAGCCTCCCTCCACCCCGTGTTTGCTGAAAACAGGATAACCAGCAACCACGGATCAAATTAAAAACCAGCGGTGATTAGAGTAACCCTTGATACCAGCCCCTCCCTTTATTTCATTTAAAAGCCATTCAATTCCTTCCAAGAAACATGTTACGATGGATTTCTGATCTGCAGTGTTCTCCTTATTCTGGAACCCCAGAGTCATATGCAAGAAGTGAATGTCACCTGCAGGATATGGTTGAAGTCAGGTAGCTTGAACTCATCCGCTTTTTGAAAGCGCACAAAGTCCTGGATGGATGATGGGTAGAGAGCTTCTCTGTATGTTTTGGTATGGGATGATGGGTAGAGAGAGCTTCTCTCTATGTTTTGGTATGGGATGATGGGTAGAGAGAGCTTCTCTATGTTTTGGTATGGGATGGGATGATGGGGTAGAGAGAGCTTCTCTATGTTTTGGTATGGGATGATGGGTAGAGAGAGCTTCTCTGTATGTTTTGGTATGGGATGATGGGTAGAGAGATAGCTTCTCTGTATGTTTTGGTATGGGATGATGGGTAGAGAGAGCTTCTCTAGGTTTTGGTATGGGATGATGGGTAGAGAGAGCTTCTCTATGTTTTGGTATGGGATGATGGGGTAGAGAGAGCTTCTCTATGTTTTGGTATGGGATGATGGGTAGAGAGAGCTTCTCTATGTTTTGGTATGGGATGATGGGGTAGAGAGCTTCTCTGTATGTTTTGGTATGGGATGATGGGTAGAGAGAGCTTCTCTGTATGTTTTGGTATGGGATGATGGGTAGAGAGAGCTTCTCTATGTTTTGGTATGGGATGATGGGGTAGAGAGAGCTTCTCTGTATGTTTTGGTATGGGATGATTGGGTAGAGAGAGCTTCTCTGTATGTTTGGTATGGGATGATGGGTAGAGAGAGCTTCTCTGTATGTTTTGGTATGGGATGATGGGGTAGAGAGAGCTTCTCTCTATGATTTGGTATGGGATGATGGGTAGAGAGAGCTTCTCTATGTTTTGGTATGGGATGGGATGATGGGGTAGAGAGAGCTTCTCTGTATGTTTTGGTATGGGATGATGGGTAGAGAGAGCTTCTCTATGTTTTGGTATGGGATGATGGGGTAGAGAGAGCTTCTCTGTATGTTTTGGTATGGGATGATGGGGTAGAGAGAGCTTCGCTGTATGTTTTGGTATGGGATGATGGGTAGAGAGAGCTTCTCTGTATGTTTTTTTATGGGATGATGGGCAGAGATAGCTTCTCTCTATGTTTTGGTATGGGATGATGGGTAGAGAGATAGCTTCTCTGTATGTTTTGGTATGGGATGATGGGTAGAGAGAGCTTCTCTATGTTTTGGTATGGGTTGATGGGGTAGAGAGAGCTTCTCTGTAATGCACTTTCTAGTAGGAGGGAGGTAAAACAGAATGCATCTACCCAGTATAAACAGGATGCTGATACTCACAAGCCTCCATGGTTAGAATGCAGGTTACAGGAAGTGAAGCTTTGCTGCACAGAAAATGGAACTGGGCCAAACTAACTATGCGAGTTAGACAGGGAGAGAGGACTAATGCATTCTTAAGTAAAAGTATAGGGTGAGGGGGAACAACTAAGGAATCTGGTTCCATGATACTCCTAGACACATAAATGCACAGGTTTACACGGTGAACTCTGCTTCCTCGACGTATGTAGACCTCATACCCTGCAGGGGGGAAACCAATCACCTTGATGCCATCTCTTTGGTATCCTTCCACGGATTGCCGCCTGCTGCTCTTTTAGCGTTGTATTTGTGCCGTGGTTTTATTAACGGATCCACATTTGAGGAATCTATCTCCTGTTTTCTCATATCAAACATTCCCAGGGTGCGCTGCTCTCCCATTGGCACAGACGTACATGCCGAAGAAAGCAGTGCAAGCTGGGAAATGCTTTGACATTTTTGAGCGCGGAGACACAATTTGCAAACACAATGTACAGACAGAATTTTATGCTCTTTCAGAAAGCCTAAGATTGTTTTGGGCACGATGGGTTAACATTATGAATGCTGACCTGGATGGCTTGCTTGCCTCCTGCAGAGTTCTTCTCTATGACCTTGCTTTCGGCCTGCAGATTAACAGTCCTCCGGCTGGTGATGCCCATCACGCTGCGGTTTCCGAAGGTGTAATTTACTTTGCTTTGGGTCCCGAATCCAGATATACTGGTGATCCTGTTCAATCGAGTCCCTGCCTTGGATGGCCTGGAGGAAAAAAAACCATAAACAGCAGGACATTAACAGGGTAAAACATTTCCCAAGAGACATGCATTGACACTAAGAGAAAAAAAATCAATAATTTAATAAACCCACAGAAAAGAACAAACTGCTTTAAAATATGATAAATTGGTAAACCAGAGAAAAATGGGCAGATTTTTAGTAGCGGCAGAATAATACATTCGGTCAGATTAGAGCATTTTCATTAACCATTTATTTCTAAAGTATTTTACCATTACATTGAGATTTCTCTCATTTTCAGTATGTCCTGGGTTCAAGAACATTGTATTTCTGTAACGACTGTAACAATTCAAAGTAATAAAATGCAAGATATTAAAAACCAAAACACAAATAAACAGATTAACCCAAAAAATAAATATGTAGGAAATAGTCACTATGTTCCATGTTTACAGGTGCATTCTGTATATAGTCACTATGTTACATGTTTACAGGCGCATTCTGTATATAGTCACTATGTTACATGTTTACAGGTGCATTCTGTATATAGTCACTATGTTACATGTTTACAGGTGCATTCTGTATATAGTCACTATGTTACATGTTTACAGGTGCATTCTGTATATAGTCACTATGTTACATGTTTACAGGTGCATTCTGTATATAGTCACTATGTTACATGTTTACAGGTGCATTCTGTATATAGTCACTATGTTACATGTTTACAGGTGCATTCTGTATATAGTCACTATGTTACATGTTTACAGGTGCATTCTGTATATAGTCACTATGTTACATGTTTACAGGTGCATTCTGTATATAGTCACTATGTTACATGTTTACAGGTGCATTCTGTATATAGTCACTGTGTTACATGTTTACAGGTGCATTCTGTATATAGTCACTGTGTTACATGTTTACAGGTGCATTCTGTATATAGTCACTGTGTTACATGTTTACAGGTGCATTCTGTATATAGTCACTGTGTTACATGTTTACAGGTGCATTCTGTATATAGTCACTATGTTACATGTTTACAGGTGCATTCTGTATATAGTCACTATGTTACATGTTTACAGGTGCATTCTGTATATAGTCACTATGTTACATGTTTACAGGTGCATTCTGTATATAGTCACTGTTACATGTTTACAGGTGCATTCTGTATCGAGGTATGTTAATAGGGAGCTCTTGAGTGACTTAAGACTGGGGGAAGATTTGATGGCGTCTGGGAGGTTATTCCATAAAATTAGGGATGTGTGTTTTCGGATGCGGCCGAATTTCCGAAAAAGTTTAGATCCGAAAAGTTCAGATCCGAAATGTTTTCCGAGCCGAAATGAAATATTTTCGGATTTTTCGAATGGGCTTGAAATGTGGCAAACGAGGAGAACAGATTTTCCGAAAAACGAAAATTTTCCGAAAAACGAAAATTTTGTAAAAACGAACATTTTCTGAAAAACGAACATTTTTCGAAAAAACGAAAAGTCGATACAAAAACCGAGCACAGTGACACGAAAATACGAAAAATGGTCGAAATTCCGAAAAAAAAATGTACCCGAAAAACAGGTCGAACCGAATCGAAAAGTTTAAAAATCCGAAAAATCGAACCGAATAAAAAAAAAAAAAAAAAAAAAAAAAAAAAAAAAAAAAAAAAAAAAATCGGTGCACAAGCCTACCATAAATGTGGTGCTCTGTAGGAAAATGAGGATCGAGCCACTTTCTTTTTGTATTGTGGTATTGCAAGTAAGGTGCAGGTCCTGGATCGGAGGTTCTAAGATGAGGGAACTGCCGGGGGAAGCAGCATGTACATTTGAGGACGGCGTGGTGGTCTATGTGGTCATGCGTGCGACCGCATATACCAGTGATGGCGAACCTTGGCACCGCAGATGTTTCTGAACTACATATCCCATGATGCTAAACCAGCCTTTCGCGTGACTAAGCATCATGGGATATATAGCACCGAAGAGCATCTGCGGTGCCAAGTTTCACCATCGCTGGCATTGAACATAACGCACTGAAATTTCCATTCTGAGCTGAACGGGGCTTGGAAATCATGTTTTTTGTTGCCGACTTCCAGACAGCCAGGTAAATCAACAAAAGCTAACTGTGATCTATGCAGCAACCTATCGAATAGGTGAAATTTCATCATTAAAACTGCAATACATCGCTGGTGATATATGAAGAATAAAAGTTTTTAAAAAAATGACAGACATACAGGATGCACGGGGGGGGGGGGTATTCCCGCTCGCAGGGCAAATCTCTGAATCTGCTCGGAGTCAATTTTTTCATTTGCACCAAATTACAAATTATTATATTCAATATGGTGAGGAAATGTATTTTTATTTACATTTTTTACTATTTTCCTTTTTTTCCATGTAAAAGCATTAGATTTAAATATATGGTAAAAATAAATAAAATAAAATTCTGTGTTTGTCCTTTACAGGACAGTATATAATATGTGCGGGTGCACAAAAAAAAAAAAAAAGCAGAAAAATCAAAAGGTGAGCATATACATAACAAAAATTACAATATGGCCCTGGTCCCCACGCAGCAAGGCTAAAATGTGTCAGTCATAAAAGGGTTAATCTAGAGAATTCCAACCCCTCCAAAAGAGTAGTGTATTATTTTTTAAGTTGTTGTCATCCGAAAGCATCATTCAAGCGGTAATCCACATCACCTTATCAATACGCTCCTCTCGTTATACCCTAGTTATACCTCGATCAACGTCTGTCTTCGAAAGAAAGGTGGTTTTACCTCCGGATAACAACGGTGGACAAAGTACGATGAAGTCTCTATATAAGAAGCTGCCACCATAGCTCTTCGTTCTTTCCACCGCAGTTTCTGCCGAGAGTTGCCCAGCGTGGTTTTCTATGGCGCTGCCAATAAAGCTTCCTGTCTGAGTTATTTTGCGTACGCGTCACCGTAGTTTCCGTTGTAGTATCTACCAAATTTGGTCACCATAGTTTCTACCATAGGGTCAGTTTAACTTGTCCAGCGACTTTTCACGAATGGGAAAGCTCCAGCTTAGCACCTATGAGTCGCGTAGCTCGGGTTGCCATGTCGGCCACATCGTCCTGGACACACATTAGAATTTCATGCAGAGGGAAGCACAGGGTGATGTGTTGTCCTGCAACATGTATAATTCATATGTTGCCCAGAAAGAAACCAAGACCGGTCACCTGGGATTCCTTTTTTGTTTCTTACCTGCCGCATATGGATTCTACTTACTGCGACGAGGTGACATTTTTCATGCAGCGCCCACCTGCATGAATAAATTATATGTGCCCTGGCCGATCCAGCAACCCTAGTGCACGGCAGAATCAGGAAACCAAGCTGGTAAGTGAAGCGCATGCGTTTAGTTCAGGAGGCAGAAGTCCATTGACTCTTCTTTTACATAAAAAATAACTCAATGAAAGCAGGAAATGAATAATAAATTATGCTGAACTATAACTCCCATGACTCCCCGACCATCTATTGCATTCAAAGATTTCTGAGAATTATAGCTCATCAACATGGACCCCACATCGAAAAACTCTCATCTAAAATTTACCCCAAACTAGGTGCCCTGTACAGAAACAAATCCTGCCTGAGCCCCGCGGTAAGAAAGCAGATTGTACAACAAATGCTTATGCCGGCTATTGAATACGGAGATGTAGTGTATGCAGCCACCCCGCAAACACACCTTCAGAAACTTACTACACTGTATAACTCATTCTGCCGCTTTGTGCTACAATGTAACTACATGACACACCATTGTAACATGTTAAAAGAGCTAAACTGGCTGTCGCTGGAATCCAGACGCACCCTTCACCTTTCCAACCTGGTGTTTAAGAGCTTCTCTGGGAAGCTGCCACCCTACCTGAATAGGCTGCTTCCCCCAGAAGTTCCCTCCTCCTATAACCTCCGATCCGGGACCTGCACCTTACTTACAATACCACAATACAAAAAGCAAGTGGCTCGATCCTCATTTTCCTACAGAGCACCGCAATTATGGAATAACCTCCCAGACGCCATCAAATCTTCGCCTAGTCTAAAGTCACTTAAGACATAGTAACATAGTGACTATATACAGAATGCGCCGGTAAACATGTAACACAGTGACTATATACCGAATGCTCCTGTAAACATGTAACACATGACTATATACAGTATGCGCCTGTAAACATGTAACACATGACTATATACAGTATGCGCCTGTAAACATGTAACACATGACTATATACAGTATGCGCCTGTAAACATGTAATACAGTGACTATATACAGAATGCGCCTATAAACATGTAACACAGTGACTATATACAGAATGCAACTGTAAAGATGTAACACAGGGACTATACACAGAATGCACCTGTAAACATGTAACATAGTGACTATATACAGAATGCGCCTGTAAACATGTAACATAGTGACTATATACAGAATGCACCTGTACACATGTAACATAGTGACTATATACAGAATGTGCCTGTAAACATGTAACATAGTGACTATATACAGAATGCACCTGTAAACATGTAACATAGTGACTATATACAGAATGCGCCTGTAAACATGTAACATAGTGACTATATACAGAATGCACCTGTAAACATGTAACATAGTGACTATATACAGAATGCGCCTGTAAACATGTAACATAGTGACTATATACAGAATGCACCTGTAAACATGTAACATAGTGACTATATACAGAATGCACCTGTAAACATGTAACACAGTGACTATATACAGAATGCACCTGTAAACATGTAACAGAATGACGGATTCCTACATATTTATTTTCGGTGTAAATCTGTATTTTGTTTTGTTTAATATTTTACATGTTATTAGCATTGTATTTCTGTAACAACTGTAACATTTTAATGTTCTTGAACCCAGGACGTACTTGAAAATGAGAGAAATCTCAAATGTATCCTTCCTGGTAAAATACTTTATAAATAAATAACACGGGGGGGGGGAGCTGGGCTTGACATCGCTGCATTTTAATTTTACTGTGTAACTAGGGTTGCCAGGTCGGCCATGTTTTCCCAGACACATATTACTATTTCATGCAGAGGGGAGCTCAGGGAAAAGTGCTGCCCTGCAACATGTATATTTCATATGCTGCATGAAGGAAATCAAGACAGGTCACCTGGGATTCCGTTATGATTTCTTACCTGCAGCCTATTGATTCTACATGCTGCGGGGTGGCATTTTTCATGCACTGCCCATCAGCAGGAATAAATTATATGTGTCCAGGAAAACATGGCCAATCTGGCAAGCCAACACAGCGTAGTTGTGCACAGCAGATTCAGAAGTCACAGGGATCTAAACTGGTAAGTAAGTATTCAGTATCTAACACTCTCCCCAAAAGGTCCCTTCTCTGTGTCTTTATGGCCTTTCCGCTGCATTCGAGACTGTTGACCACTAGGGCTGTGCAATTAATGGCAATCGCAAAAAAAATCGTGATTTAAGCACATGCAATTTCTAAATCGCATAAGGCTGCAATTTTATCTATTCATTTTATCCGCTCCCTGTGAGCTTCTGGCGGCATGGAGCTTTGGGCGCTCACAGGGGGAACCACGTGTACAGCCGCATTCTCGCGGCTCGTCACGTGGTTCCCCCAGGCGAGCGCCCAAGCTCCATGCCGCCGGAAGCTCACAGGGAGCCGAACACGCGGCGCAAAGAGGTGAGCTGGGGCAGTATCCATGAGCTGGGACAGTATATCCATGAGCTGGGGCAGTATATCCATGAGCTGGGGCAGTATATCCATGAGCTGGGGCAGTATATCCATGAGCTGGGGCAGTATATCCATGTGTGAGCTGGGGCAGTATATCTATGTGTGAGCTGGGGCAGTATATCCATGTGTGAGCTGGGGCAGTATATCCATGTGTGAGCTGGGGCAGTATATCCATGTGTGAGCTGGGGCAGTATATCCATGTGTGAGCTGGGGCAGTATATCCATGTGTGAGCTGGGGCAGTATATCCATGTGTGAGCTGGGGCAGTATATCCATGTGTGAGCTGGGGCAGTATATCCATGTGTGAGCTGGGGCAGTATATCCATGTGTGAGCTGGGGCAGTATATCCATGTGTGAGCTGGGGCAGTATATCCATGTGTGAGCTGGGGCAGTTTATCCATGTGTGAGCTGGGGCAGTATATCCATGTGTGAGCTGGGGCAGTATATCCATGTGTGAGCTGGGGCAGTATATCCGTGTGAGCTGGGGCAGTATATCCATGTGTGAGCTGGGGCAGTATATCCATGTGTGAGCTGGGGCAGTTTATCCATGTGTGAGCTGGGGCAGTATATCCATGTGTGAGCTGGGGCAGTATATCCATGAGCTGGGGCAGTATATCCATTTGCTGGGGCAGTATCCATGTGCTAATCGCAAATAAAATCGCAATCTTCATTAAAAAAAAAAAAAAAAAAAAATCACAGTATGATTATTTTATCCATATTGCACAGCCCTATTGATCACCCTCTCCTGCTGCTCACACTGCGTCAATTTGGCCTCAGTGACCCCGCTCTCTCCTGGTTCTCTTCCTGAAACGGTCTTCGCTGGTGCCTCTTCACACCCGGTTACGCTCTCAGTTTGGGTGCCTCAAGGCTCTGTTCTGGATCCCTCACTCTTCTCGAGCTCTACCGCCTCTCTGGGTAACCTCATCTCTTTCTATGGATTCCAATATCATCTCTATGCCGACAACACCCAAATCTACCTTTCTCCGCCCGTGTTGGACCACGTTACGGCCTGCCTCTCAGCTGTCTCTGACTGGATGACTTCCCGTTTCCTAAAGCTCAACCTCTCCAAAACTGAACTTCTAGTCTTCCCTCCCTCTTAGGCTAGGGTCAAACGAACGCATTATTCGCAGCGACCGTCAAAAAGTGCGTCTGAACGCATTGACGTATTTTTTCATGGAATGCGCGAAAACGGTCAGACGACGCGCATTTTCGTGCGTGATTTTTTACGGATCGTCAATAAAACACTTTTTGCGTCTGGACGTTATGTTGGCGGGACATTAGCAGCGTCTGACGTCTCCTAATCACGCAAACACGCCGCTATGCCGCCGCAGCGCACTCTGTACGTCAGTACTAGCGGTTCTGCGTTCTCAAAAAAAAATGCGTTCATTTTCAACTTGCGTTGTGCGGCCGGACTTCGTATATTGCCCGTCATTTGCTGCTACTGCGGCCGTGATTAAGTGCGCCTAAACGCACGTTAAAAATGTGTTACTCTGACCCCAAAAACCTCCATTCCTGCACCCATTTCCTTTCAGGTGAATGGTGCCACCATTACTTCTTCCTCTCATGCTCGATGCCTTGGGGTCCTCTTCGACTTTGATCTCTTCTTCACTCCTCACATTCACTCACTAACCAAATCCTACTTCCACCTAAAAAACATTGCATGTGTTCATCCCGGTCTTCATCAGGACTCTGTTAAAATGATCATCCAAGCTCTTATTATCCCCCGCCTTGACTACTGTAACCTCCCCCTCAATGGCCTTAAGAGATCCCAGATTCTCCTTCTGCAGTCTGTGGTGAATGCCTGTGCCAGACTCATCTACCTCACCTCCCGTACTTCTCACACCTTTGTCAATCTCTACACTGGTTCCCTGTTCCTTTAGAATCCATTTCAAAACATTGGTGCTCACGTACAAAGCTCTCAATAACCGCGCCCCAACTACATCTCCTCGCTTATTAACACGTATATCCAGCCACAACCACTTTGCTCGGCCAATGATCTGATGTTATCAGTTCCCCGTACCCCCAACTCCTGCCTTCAAGACTTCTCCCAAACTGCCCCTTTCTAAGGAACTCCCCCCCGCAACATCAGACTCTCCCCGTCTCTCCAGTCCTTAAAGAAGTCTCTGAAAACTCATTAGCCCATCAGCCACTCCATGATTCCCTGAGGTAAATTTCTTGCTCCACCTTCCCACCCAGCCCACAAGCACTGCACCACTTCATGTACTCTATATACCCTTACCTAGCGTGTCACCCCTCTCCTCTTAGATTGTAAGCTCTTGAGCAGGGTCCTCTCTCCTACGGTTATGTGTTTAACTTTTATGCATATTTCTTATCCGGTCTCACCCATTGTACAGCACTACGGAACTTGCTGGCGCTTTATAAATACTTGTAACTGTAAACACATTCTGTCTAGTTGCTAGGGTTACCCCCATTCATTTGTTAGATACTGTGTCAGACTATCAATACTAGATTCTTCTTTTAGCACAGGAATAACTCCTTGAAGGTAGTAATAAAATAATAATAATGCTGTACTACAACTCCCATGAATCTCAGGCCATCTATTGCATACAAAGATTTCTGGGATTTGTAGTCCTGCACAAAAAAAGTCTCATTATAATATGCTGAGCCAGAGCCACGCTGAGGATGATGGGAGTTACAGACCAGTGCTGCTAGACTCCAGGGTCGCAGGGCATGCTGGGAGGAGGAGCACTTACATGGGGCGCTCCGGGTGGGGAGCCTTCACTTTGTCCTTAGTCGAAGCCGACATGGTTGCGGTACAGGGGCAAGTAAACTATCACCCGTAACCATAGCGACCAGGTAGCCCCCACATCCTCCAACCACAGGAGGGCCCGCCTCTCGAAAGTCTCTTCATTGGCTGCTCATCCGCCTCCGCGAATCCTTTGCCGTCCTCGATTTCATTGGCCGTCGCCACGCCCCCTCTCTTTCCCTCCAATCCCGCCCCTCGATGTTTCCGATCATCGGAGACTCCTTTCCCCCCACCTCTGCTGATGTCCCGCCTTCTCGACTCTGATTGGCTGCCGGGCCTGGCGCTCAGGACTCGGCCGCTTCCGCCTCCATCCGGGCATTTGCTCTGACCCGCGATGTGACCCGTCAGTTCGGCAAACATGGCGGAGGTAAGGAGGAAACTCACCTGAACACCCTTTACCCGGCGGGATCTTCCAATCGCAGCGGGGCATCCTCCCCCGTAACGAGGCTTCATAACGCCCCGGGCCCCCGCCTTGTCCATCCGAGGGCCCCTTCCCGCCACTTGTTGCTGCAGCCCGCGCTTATAAACTTTGTGTGTGACCGGCGCGGGGACCCCATGAGCCCCCTGCGGGACCCACCCCCTGCTCTGCCTCACAAACATCCCCTCAGTGAGTGCCAGCCTGTCCGCCACAACACGGCTTCCCTTTCAGGCAACTTTCTGCTCATTGCATCCCCATCAGCTCTGAACCCAACCTCAGGGGGGCGCCCTGTGACACCCAATATCTTCCTGCCTGGGGCCCCCATGTGGGGATCCGTGCTCTCCTTATGAGGGTTCAGTGTTCACTAAAATTTAAAATAAAGGGCTGGCCTCAATATTACCTCTATCCCGCCTCTGCCGGAGGGGGGCGGCCTCTGCGTTGCCTCTGCCAGAAGGGACGTGTCTGTGTTGCCCCGCCTCTGCCGGAGGGGATGGCCTCTGTGTTGCCCCGCCTCTGCCAGAGGGGGCGGCCTCTGCGTTGCCCCGCCTCTGCCGGAGGGGGCGGCCTCTGCGTTGCTCCGCCTCTGCCGGAGGGGGCGGCCTCTGCGTTGCCCCGCCTCTGCCGAAGGGGGCGGCCTCTGCGTTGCCCCGCCTCTGTCGGAGGGGGCGGCCTCTGCGTTGCCCCGCCTCTGCCGGAGGGGACGGCCTCTGCGTTGCCCCGCCTCTGCCGGAGGGGACGGCTTCTGCGTTGCCCCGCCTCTGCCGGAGGGGGCGGCCTCTGCGTTGCCCCGCCTCTGCCGGAGGGGGCGGCCTCTGTGTTGCCCCGCCTCTGCCGGACGGGACGGCTTCTGCGTTGCCCCGCCTCTGCCAGAGGGGGCGGCCTCTGCGTTGCCCCGCCTCTGCCGGAGGGGGCGGCCTCTGCGTTGCTCCGCCTCTGCCGGAGGGGGCGGCCTCTGCGTTGCCCCGCCTCTGCCGAAGGGGGCGGCCTCTGCGTTGCCCCGCCTCTGCCGGAGGGGGCGGCCTCTGCGTTGCCCCGCCTCTGCCGGAGAGAACGGCTTCTGCGTTGCCCCGCCTCTGCCGGAGGGGGCGGCCTCTGCGTTGCCCCGCCTCTGCCGGAGGGGACGGCCTCTGCGTTGTCCCGCCTCTGCCAGAGGGGGCGGCCTCTGCGTTGCCCCGCCTCTGCCGGAGGGGGCGGCCTCTGCGTTGCTCCGCCTCTGCCGGAGGGGGCGGCCTCTGCGTTGCCCCGCCTCTGCCGAAGGGGGCGGCCTCTGCGTTGCCCCGCCTCTGCCGAAGGGGGCGGCCTCTGCGTTGCCCCGCCTCTGCCGGAGGGGGCGGTGCGTTGCCCCGCCTCTGCCGGAGGGGGCGGCCTCTGCGTTGCCCCGCCTCTGCCGGAGGGGGCGGCCTCTGCGTTGTCCCTCCTCTGCCGGAGGGGGTGGCCTCTGCGTTGCCCCTCCTCTGCCGGAGGGGGCGGCCTCTGCCTCGTCCCTCCTCTGCCGGAGGGGGCGGCCTCTGCCTCGTCCCTCCTCTGCCCGGGGGCGGCCTCTGCCTCGTCCCGCCTCTGCCCGAGGGGGCGGCCTCTGCCTCTGCCCGAGGGGGGCGGCCTCTGCCTCGTCCCTCCTCTGCCCGGGGGCGGCCTCTGCCTCGTCCCTCCTCTGCCCGAGGGGGGCGGCCTCTGCCTCGCCTCCTCTGCCCGAGGGGGCGGCCTCTGCCTCGTCCCGCCTCTGCCCGAGGGGGCGGCCTCTGCCTCGTCCCGCCTCTGCCGGAGGGGGCGGCCTCTGCCTCGTCCCGCCTCTGCCGGAGGGGGGCGGCCTCTGCCTCGTCCCACCTCTGCCGGAGGGGGCGGCCTCTGCCTCGTCCCTCCTCTGCCGAGGGGGCGGCCTCTGCCTCGTCCCTCCTCTGCCCGAGGGGGGCGGCCTCTGCCTCGTCCCTCCTCTGCCCGAGGGGGGCGGCCTCTGCCTCGTCCCTCCTCTGCCGAGGGGGGCGGCCTCTGCCTCGTCCCTCCTCTGCCCGAGGGGGGCGGCCTCTGCCTCGTCCCTCCTCTGCCCGAGGGGGGCGGCCTCTGCCTCGTCCCTCCTCTGCCCGAGGGGGCGGCCTCTGCCTCGTCCCTCCTCTGCCCGAGGGGGCGGCCTCTGCCTCGTCCCTCCTCTGCCCGAGGGGGGCGGCCTCTGCCTCGTCCCTCCTCTGCCCGAGGGGGGGCGGCCTCTGCCTCGTCCCTCCTCTGCCCGAGGGGGGCGGCCTCTGCCTCGTCCTCCTCTGCCCGGGGGGCGGCCTCTGCCTCGTCCCTCCTCTGCCCGAGGGGGGCGCCTCTGCCTCGTCCCTCCTCTGCCGAGGGGGGCGGCCTCTGCCTCGTCCCTCCTCTGCCCGAGGGGGGCGGCCTCTGCCTCGTCCCTCCTCTGCCCGAGGGGGGCGGCCTCTGCCTCGTCCCTCCTCTGCCCGAGGGGGGCGGCCTCTGCCTCGTCCCTCCTCTGCCCGAGGGGGGCGGCCTCTGCCTCGTCCCTCCTCTGCCCGAGGGGGGCGGCCTCTGCCTCGTCCCGCCTCTGCCCGAGGGGGGCGGCCTCTGCCTCGTCCCGCCTCTGCCGGAGGGGGGCGGCCTCTGCCTCGTCCCGCCTCTGCCGGAGGGGGGCGGCCTCTGCCTCGTCCCGCCTCTGCCGGAGGGGGGCGGCCTCTGCCGGAGGGGGCGGCCTCTGCCTCGTCCCTCCTCTGCCGAGGGGGCGGCCTCTGCCTCGTCCCTCCTCTGCCCGCGGGGGGCGGCCTCCGCCTCGTCCCTCCTCTGCCCGAGGGGGCGGCCTCTGCCTCGTCCCTCCTCTGCCCGAGGGGGGCGGCCTCTGCCTCGTCCCTCCTCTGCCCGAGGGGGCGGCCTCTGCCTCGTCCCTCCTCTGCCCGGGGGGCGGCCTCTGCCTCGTCCCTCCTCTGCCCGAGGGGGCGGCCTCTGCCTCGTCCCTCCTCTGCCCGAGGGGGCGGCCTCTGCCTCGTCCCTCCTCTGCCCGAGGGGGGCGGCCTCTGCCTCGTCCCTCCTCTGCCCGAGGGGTGCGGCCTCTGCCTCGTCCCTCCTCTGCCCGAGGGGGCGGCCTCTGCCTCGTCCCTCCTCTGCCCGAGGGGGGCGGCCTCTGCCTCGTCCCTCCTCTGCCCGGGGGGCGGCCTCTGCCTCGTCCCTCCTCTGCCCGAGGGGGCGGCCTCTGCCCGAGGGGGGCGGCCTCTGCCCGAGGGGGGCGGCCTCTGCCTCGTCCCTCCTCTGCCCGGGGGGCGGCCTCTGCCTCGTCCCTCCTCTGCCCGAGGGGGGCGGCCTCTGCCTCGTCCCTCCTCTGCCCGAGGGGGGCGGCCTCTGCCTCTGCCCGAGGGGGGCGGCCTCTGCCTCGTCCCTCCTCTGCCCGAGGGGGCGGCCTCTGCCTCGTCCTCCTCTGCCCGAGGGGGCGGCCTCTGCCTCGTCCCTCCTCTGCCCGAGGGGGGCGGCCTCTGCCTCGTCCCTCCTCTGCCCGAGGGGGGCGGCCTCTGCCTCGTCCCTCCTCTGCCCGAGGGGGGCGGCCTCTGCCTCGTCCCTCCTCTGCCCGAGGGGGGCGGCCTCTGCCTCGTCCCTCCTCTGCCCGAGGGGGGCGGCCTCTGCCTCGTCCCTCCTCTGCCCGAGGGGGGCGGCCTCTGCCTCGTCCCTCCTCTGCCGGGGGGCGGCCTCTGCCTCGTCCCTCCTCTGCCCGAGGGGGGCGACCTCTGCCTCGTCCGCCTCTGCCGAGGGGGGCGGCCTCTGCCTCGTCCCGCCTCTGCCCGAGGGGGGCGGCCTCTGTCTCGTCCCGACTCTGCCCGAGGGGGGCGGCCTCTGCCTCGTCCCGCCTCTGCCCGAGGGGGGCGGCCTCTGCCTCGTCCCGCCTCTGCCCGAGGGGGGCGGCCTCTGCCTCGTCCCGCCTCTGCCCGAGGGGGGCGGCCTCTGCCTCGTCCCGCCTCTGCCCGAGGGGGGCGGCCTCTGCCTCGTCCCGCCTCTGCCCGAGGGGGGCGGCCTCTGCCTCGTCCCTCCTCTGCCCGAGGGGGGCGGCCTCTGCCTCTGCCCGAGGGGGGCGGCCTCTGCCTCGTCCCTCCTCTGCCCGAGGGGGGCGGCCTCTGCCCGAGGGGGGCGGCCTCTGCCTCTGCCCGAGGTGGGCGGCCTCTGCCTCTGCCCGAGGGGGGCGGCCTCTGCCTCTGCCCGAGGGGGGCGGCCTCTGCCTCGTCCCTCCTCTGCCCGAGGGGGGCGGCCTCTGCCTCGTCCCTCCTCTGCCCGAGGGGGGCGGCCTCTGCCTCGTCCCTCCTCTGCCCGAGGGGGGCGGCCTCTGCCTCGTCCCTCCTCTGCCCGAGGGGGGCGGCCTCTGCCTCGTCCCTCCTCTGCCCGAGGGGGGCGGCCTCTGCCTCGTCCCTCCTCTGCCGGAGGGGGGCGCCTCTGCCTCGTCCCTCCTCTGCCCGAGGGGGGCGGCCTCTGCCTCGTCCCTCCTCTGCCGAGGGGGGCGGCCTCTGCCTCGTCCCTCCTCTGCCGGAGGGGGGCGGCCTCTGCCTCGTCCCTCCTCTGCCGGAGGGGGGCGGCCTCTGCCTCGTCCCTCCTCTGCCGGAGGGGGGCGGCCTCTGCTCGTCCCTCCTCTGCCGGATGGGGGCGGCCTCTGCCTCGTCCCTCCTCTGCCGGAGGGGGGCGGCCTCTGCCTCGTCCCGCCTCTGCCGGAGGGGGGCGGCCTCTGCCTCGTCCCGCCTCTGCCGGAGGGGGGCGGCCTCTGCCTCGTCCCTCCTCTGCCGGAGGGGGCGGCCTCTGCCTCGTCCCTCCTCTGCCCGAGGGGGGCGGCCTCTGCCTCGTCCCTCCTCTGCCCGAGGGGGGCGGCCTCTGCCTCGTCCCTCCTCTGCCGGAGGGGGGCGGCCTCTGCCTCGTCCCTCCTCTGCCGGAGGGGGGCGGCCTCTGCCTCGTCCCTCCTCTGCCGGAGGGGGGCGGCCTCTGCCTCGTCCCTCCTCTGCCGGATGGGGGCGGCCTCTGCCTCGTCCCTCCTCTGCCGGAGGGGGGCGGCCTCTGCCTCGTCCCTCCTCTGCCGGAGGGGGGCGGCCTCTGCCTCGTCCCTCCTCTGCCGGAGGGGGGCGGCCTCTGCCTCGTCCCTCCTCTGCCGGAGGGGGGCGGCCTCTGCCTCGTCCCTCCTCTGCCGGAGGGGGGCGGCCTCTGCCGGAGGGGGGCGGCCTCTGCCTCGTCCCTCCTCTGCCCGAGGGGGGGCGGCGGCCTCTGCCTCGTCCCTCCTCTGCCCGAGGGGGGGCGGCGGCCTCTGCCTCGTCCCTCCTCTGCCCGAGGGGGGGCGGCGGCCTCTGCCTCGTCCCTCCTCTGCCCGAGGGGGGGCGGCGGCCTCTGCCTCGTCCCTCCTCTGCCCGAGGGGGGGCGGCGGCCTCTGCCTCGTCCCTCCTCTGCCCGAGGGGGGGCGGCGGCCTCTGCCTCGTCCCTCCTCTGCCCGAGGGGGCGGTCTCTGCGTTGCCCCCCCTTCTGCCGGAGGGGGCGGTTTTCAAGGTGATTAAATTAATTGTATAGCAGGACTTTGTGCATTGTTTGTGTTTTTTTTTTGTTTTTTTTGGAAATTTTGCTTTTCTATAACTTGACGCTACACAGGAAGAATACAGATTAAATACACACGTTTAGGTGTTTGTAATTGAGAATCGCCGCCATTAACCTGATTTCTAAGCAAATATCGCTGGAGGCGCCGCTGAGACCTTCACCGCTGGCTTTTTAATAGTTTCCTTATTTCACATCTATGTAAAAAACCTTTTGGCCCAGGATTTCTTTTCTTTTAAACTTGCAGGCCCTGATACTTTGTTTTACACGAATCACTCCAGGGTCACTTGTTATCGTTTTATCAGTGGTTTTTTTTGTGTCTTCCCTTTTGTAAAGCTTGAAATCGAAATAAATCTCTGTATCCTTTCTGGTAAAATACTTTATAAGCGCTGCGGAACATGTTGGCGCTTTATAAATGCTCGTATTGTTTTGGAGGCAACATGTTGCCCCTCATGTTACGGGGTGGGGGAAATCGCCAAATTAACATGAGTCGCTAAGGCCTCCTTGTGAGGCTGGGTTCACACCTAAGCGTTTTACAGCGCGCTCCTGCGCGCTGTAAAACGCTCAAACAGTGAAATACCATTATTCCCTATGTGGGCATATCACACCTGGCCGTTTCTCAGCGCGCGTGAACGCGCTGATAAACGCCCTACGTCCAAAGAAGTGCGGGAGCTTCTTTGGGGCAGTTATCAGCGCGTTCGCGGCCATATCATAGCCGCGAACGCGCTGCAACGCACGTTCGCGCGTTTTTTGGATGCGCGAACGCGCGTAAAAAAAGCGCGCGGCGCTACGCCGTGGTGTGAACCCAGCCTAAGACTGTGAACATTGATTTCCCCCCCCCCCCCAGGTCTGTGTGGGCGAGGTCTGCGGTCTGTGGGCAGGGCCTGGTCTGAGGTCTGGGTATATGTATCTGAGATGAGGGGTGTGTGTAGGGGGTAAATGGGTGTCTGGCCATACATTTCAATATTAACATAAACTGGACAGGCTTTCAGCAAAATCCTAAATTATTGGAAAGTGTCACATGGCTTTAAAAGTTTCGGTACTCCTTATCGATGAGTACCTGAAAAAAAATATTGGTGCTGGTCTTAAAGTTGTATCGGTGCATCGTGTGTGTATATATACAGTTGTGTTCAAAATTATTCAACCCCCAATGCTGTAAAGGGTTTTAGGGAATTTAGTGTACATTTGTAATTGTATTCAGAATGAAATCCTACAAGGACCTTTTAAAGAACCATATGCAACTAAAATTACATCAATTGGTTTTGTAATACAGTAGTAAATGTTTCTTTTGTGAATTCTTCATTGACACAATTATTCAACCCCTTAACCCCTTAAGGACGGGAGTAATTTTACAACTTTGGCGCTCTTTCGGAAGTGAAGTTTGCTGAAGTTTTTGCTCATCATGTTTAAACGCAGTTTTAAGTCACATATTATTATACCACCCAGACAAATTATATATCGTTCTTTCCGGCAGACTCGGAAGATTAATAATATATCATAATTATATATAAAAGTCATGTACTGCCAGAATGCTATAACAAAAAATGTAAAAAAATGTGAATTTTCAATAAAATTTCAATCATCCACAGTGTATAAAGTGTTTTTTTTTTCACATTTTATTATCCGATCCTTTGCGGTTATATTCTATGGGGTAGACTTGGGAACCCTTTTTTTTTTTTTTTTGGATGGGGGGCGGGAAATTACGTGATTTTAGCTAAACCCCCCCCCCCCCCAAAAAAAATCATTGGTGAAGCATCATTGTTCACATTATAATTGAAATGTGAACAATAGTGCTGCATTAAAAAAAAACAACAAAAAATTTTTTATTATTATATTTATTATTTTTTTATTATTTTTCCTTTTTTTACACTTATTTTTATTTTAATTATAACATGGTCATGTTTGATATCATTGGAAAGGCCATGCTCTGGCCTTTCCAGCAATATCAGACATGACCCCCTAGCTGACACCGATCAGGAGATAGGGGGGTTCTTTGAACCCCTTTATCTCCTCTAAGGGATTTCCATGGGAAATCCCTTTGCATCTAGGGGGTTCCCCGGTTAACTGACATCATCGCGCATGGCGCTATGAGTCAGTTGACGGGGGGGGGATCCAGAGGTGGGGGCTGCCATCCAAGATGGCGGCCCCCACCGGAAATAGGCCGCGATCGGGCACAAATTAGTGCCCGGTCGCGACCTGACAACTAAGGGGTTAACCCCCCATACATCGCTGGAAAGGTCAGGCTGTGACCCTTCCAGCGATGCTGGCCACAGCCGCCTGGTCCCCGGCGATGGGGAGATAGAGGGATCCAAAGGATCCCCCCCTCCCCTTCAGGCGCTTCCCCTGCTCCGGCGGGGGGGACGGGACGCCTGAAACTGATGTCATCGCGCCACTGGCGGGAGTCAGAGCAGCGTGTGAGCGATCAGAGGAGGCAAGTATTAAGGCAGGGGGGCTGTAAACGCCGAGGACGTACATTTACGTCCTGCGGCGTCAAAGCCCGCCTAATGCAGGGCGTAAATGTACGTCCTGCGGCGTTAAGGGGTTAAAGACTACCACTCTGAAGAACAGAGGTTCATTCAAGTGTTTTCAATCAGGTATTGAAAACACCTGTGGAT
This sequence comes from Leptobrachium leishanense, assembly GCA_009667805.1. Lineage (NCBI taxonomy): Eukaryota > Metazoa > Chordata > Amphibia > Anura > Megophryidae > Leptobrachium > Leptobrachium leishanense. The sequence goes on from CM019070.1 coordinate 23,441,436, forward strand.
GTCACGGAGCAGCAATAAAGCATAATAAGCACCAATTAGGCAGCTTTAAAATGACTGTGATACTCAGCTCCTTCTAGACATTTACTGGTGTGGTTACAAACATGGTGAAGTCAAGAGAATGGTCCAGGTAGACAAGAGAAGAGGTGATTACTCTTCACAGGAAGGGCAATGGCTATAAGAAGATTGCAAAGATGTTAAACATACCAAGAGAGACCATAGGAAGCATCACTCGCAAATTCAAGGCAAAGGGCACTGTTGAAACGCTACCTGGTCGTGGCAGAAAGAAGATGCTGACTTCGACTGCTGTGCGCTACCTGAAGCGTAGAGTGGAGAAAAGTCCCCGTGTGACTGCTGAGGAACTGAGAAAAGATTTGTCAGATGTGGGTACTGAAGTTTCAGCTCAGACAATACGGCGCACACTGCGTAATGAAGGCCTCCATGCCAGAACTCCCAGGCGCACCCCCTTGCTGTCTCCAAAGAATAAGAAGAGTCGACTGCAGTATGCCAAAAGTCATGTGGACAAACCACAGAAGTTTTGGGATAGTGTTCTGTGGACTGATGAAACAAAATTAGAACTGTTTGGGCCCATGGATCAACGCTATGTTTGGAGGAGGAAGAACAAGGCCTATGAAGAAAAGAACACCTTACCTACTGTGAAACATGGCGGGGGGTCAATCATGCTTTGGGGCTGTTTTGCTTGTGCAGGTACAGGGAAGCTTCAGCGTGTGCAAGGTACCATGAATTCTCTTCAGTACCAGGAGATATTGGATGACAATGTGATGCAGTCCGTCACAAACCTGAGGCTTGGGAGACGTTGGACCTTTCAGCAGGACAATGATCCCAAGCATACCTCCAAGTCCACTAGAGCATGGTTGCAGATTAAAGGCTGGAACATTTTGGAGTGTCCATCGCAGTCACCTGACTTAAATCCGATTGAGAACCTCTGGTGGGACTTAAAGAAAGCAGTTGCAGTGCGCAAGCCTAAGAATGTGACTGAACAGGAGGCTTTTGCCCATGACGAATGGGCGAAGATACCCATAGATCGCTGCAAGACACTTGTGTCAAGCTATGCTTCACGTTTAAAAGCTGTTATAACTGTAAAAGGATGTTGTACTAAGATTGAATGTCACTTGGGGGTTGAATAAAACTGATAATGATGTGAGCACAGAAAAGACATTTGTTGTTATTTCATTATAAATGTTATGTTATATTTGTCTGACCTACACGTGCCTCTTTGATTTAATTGTAAGCAAGATGACTGAATGATCAAAATCAATGTCAAACTGGCCAAAACACTCAATTTCAGTGGGGATTGAATAATTTTGAACACAAGTGTGTGTGTGTATATATATATATGTGTATATATATATATATATATTCCTCGATGTTCCGCCACTCAGAGACTCTTTTTGTTGTAAAAATAAATTCCTTTATTGGATCATAAGTACAGCATCGATGTTTCAGTCCCGTAGGACTTTCATCAGGACATCATAGAAACATAGAAAAATGTCGGCAGATAAGAACCTTTCGGCCCATCTAGTCTGCCCAATTACATGGATACCTTAACTGGATTTATCTTTTGTTTAGGATAGCCTTATGCCTATCCCATGCTTGCTTAACCCCTTAGTGACCGGGCGGTTTTACAAAAATCCGTCCTTTAGTGACCGCTGCTGTTTTTACGTTTCTGCGCTGTTAGGGTTTAGGTCAAATTTTCCTCTTACTCGTTTATTCAACCCACACATATTATACACCCTTTTTCCCGCCATTAAATGGACTTTCTTGAAATACCATTATTTCATCATATCCAATAATTTACTATAAAAAAATATGAAATATGATGAAAAAAATGGTAAAAACACACTTTTTCGTAATTTAATCCCCAAAAGCTACAACCACCAATAAAGACCCCGGCTAAATAGTTTCAAAATTTTATCCCGAGAATAGAAATACCCAATTTTTACATGTTTTTGCCTTTTAACCCTTTCACTGCTGAAGCAGTTCACCTATGTGCGCTGCGCTCATTCTGACCATTTTGTGCTAATTATTTTGAGATGACAGCCTAGGTCCTATTTAATTAAACCCCCCCCCCCCAGACAAAAATCTTTTTTAAAAAACCACATTTTTTTATTTAATTTTTTTATTATTATTTTTGTTATTTTTTAAAAAAAAAAAAAAATTTAAACCAAACCTGGTCATGTTATCATTTGAAAGGCCATGACCAGGCCTTTCAAATGATGTCAAATATGACCATCTAGCTGCCATGGATCGGGAGATAAAGGTATCCTTAGGATCCCCTTATCTCTACATGGCAGCTAGATGGTTAACTGGCCCACTGACATCCTCACACATATGGTGAGGTTGTCAGTGGGTGGGGGGGGACCTGGAGGCTAGGCTGACATCCAAGATGTCAGCCCCCCTCCAGGTTCAAATCGCGTTTTGGTGCCAATTCGCGCTAAAACGCGAAACGGTTAATGCTATACACCACTGAAAAGGGGAGACTCTCCCCTTTTCAGCGGTACAAAAAGCATCTCCCTAGCTTCAATGGTTTGAATGGGGGCACCTGCTGATGACGTCACCACGCAGCGTGGCGACGTCCTCAGCCTCGCCTGCCCATGTAAATCACATGGGCAGGCTTCCTCCCTGCCAGATCACCGAGGGATCCAGCGAGGGAGGTTAGTATCGGGAGGGAGGGGGATTTGGCGCCGCTGACGTACCCTGTACGTCCGCGGGTCTAAGGGAGACCCGAGAACAGGACGTACAGGGTACGTCAGCGGTCCTTAAGGGGTTAAATTCAATTACTGTTTTGGCCTCTACCACTTCAACTGGAAGACTGTTCCATGTATCCACCACTCTCTCAGTAAAATAATGCTTCCTGATGTTACTTTTAAACCTTTGCCCCTCTAATCTAAGACTATGTCCTCTTGTTTTGCTACTTTGTTTCCTTTTAAATATACTCCCTTCCTCTACCTTGTGGATTCCCTTTACGTATTTAAATGTTTCTATCATATCTCCTCTGTCTCGTCTTTTTTCCAAGCTGTACATGTTAAGATCATTAAGCCTTTCCTGGTAACTTTTCTCCTTCAAGCCGTACACCATTTTAGTAGCCCTTCTCTGAACTCTCTCTAAGATGTCTATATCCTTCTGGAGATACGGTCTCCAGTACTGCACACAGTACTCCAAGTGAGGTCTCACCAGTGCTCTGTACAGTGGCATGAGCACTTCCCTTTTCCTACTGCTAATACCTCTCCCTACACAACCAAGCATTCTGCCAGCATTTCCTGCTGCTCTATTACATTGACTACTTACCCTTAGATCCTCTGAAATAATAACCCCTAAATCCCTTTCCTCAGATGTTGAGGTTAGGACTGTATCAAATATTCTATATTCAGCCCTTGGGTTTTTACGTCCCAGGTGCATTATCTTGCACTTATCCACATTAAAACTCAATTGCCACAGCTCCGACCATTTTTTTAGTTTACCTAAATCATTTGTCATTTGGCTGATCCCTCCAGGAACGTCAACCCTGTTGCAAATCTTTGTGTCATCAGCAAAAAGACATACTTTTCCATTAATACCTTCTGCAATATCACTAATAAAAATATTAAAGAGAATGGGTCCAAGTTCTGACCCCTGAGGTACCCCACTGGTAACAAGACCTTGCGCCGAATAAACTCCATTTGCCACAACCCTCTGTTGTCTGTCACTCAGCCACTGCCTAATCCATTCAACAATATTGGAATCCAAGCTCAAAGATTGCAATTTATTGATAAGCCTTCTATGCTGAACAGTATCAAAAGCCTTACTGAAATCTAAATAAGCAATGTCCTGTCCTGATGAAAGTCCTACGGGACTGAAACGTCGATGCTGTACTTATGATCCAATAAAGGAATTTATTTTTACAACAAAAAGTCTCTGAGTGGCGGAACATCGAGGATTTTATTATACTATATACCAAGTTCCTGCACCGGAGCATGATGCATTCGTTACTGGGTGTGCAGAGATCGAGTTTGCTATATATATATATATTATTCAATACTATTCAGATTAAATTGTCAGTAAATTTATATGTATTTTATTCAATAGAAACTTTCTAAATGGACGTCACGTATCAGTGCGGTTGGACGGCTGATATAAGTGGAGTTTAGACCATGACTATATGGCACGCTTTGTTTTAAATAAAGTTTTGGCATGTTGTACATTGTAATTTAAAAGTTGTTTTTCAACAAACTTCTTTTTTTTTTCTATGAAATGGGTTTTGCTTAAGAAAAGAGACCCCTGCGCAGCCCACATGCCACCCCCTTCTACCTGGCTTTATGTATCTAATCATACATATATATATCCAAGTAGGGGGGGGCATGTGGGCTGCGCGGGGTCTCAGGCAGTAGGGGGGGGGGTTGGTACCCTTTGCAAAGTTATTGGGGAAGGTAAGAGATATATATATATATATTACACACACATATTGGGGGGGGGTGGGTGGCATGTGGACAGCCTCAACTAAATGCCCCCCCCCATCCCTCCAGAAGAACTGTTGAACTTGACAGAGCAGTGAGTGGAAAAAAAGGGGACACTTCTCACATCCCGACCAGTGTGTAATTATATATATCATACACATACTGGTCGGGATGTGAGAAGTGTCCCCTTTTTTTCCACTCCCTGCTCTGTCAAGTTCAACAGTTCTTCTGGAGGGTTGGGGGGGGCATATAGTTGAGGCTGTCCACATGCCACCCCCCCCCCCCCAATGTGTGTCTGTGTATATATGGTCTGGTCTGAAGTCTGTGTGGAATATATATGTATGAGGTCTGCATGTTAAAATATATGTATGTATATGTCTGTGGTATCAATGCATCCCTACTCTATATATAGCGCTCCGTGTCCCTATAATATATAAGATTAGGGTTACTTTTTTTCTAAAAATTTTTATACTACTCCTATTAAATTGGCAGTAATTTAGATGTATTTTATTCAATAGAAACGTTTTTGCCTATATGACATGCGCTTTGTGAAAGTAAAAGGTTTTGGTGTGTACATTTTAATTTAGTTAGTGGATTCCTGTCCAGTGCGGTGAGAAGCAAACGTAACGCAGTGTAGACCTGCTGCGAGGCGGAGCGGAGTGAAGTCAAGCCTGCAAAATGTTTACTTTTCTCCGCTGTAGTCACTACGCGCTCAGTATATCTCAGGCTTAAATTCTGTTGAGCCTGTATGGCCAGATTTATAGGGCTGTCCGTCTCTACTTTCTGTTGTGAGTAGGGTTGCACCGATACCAGTATCGGTACCGATACTGGGTACTGCAGGAGTACTTGGTACTCATGCAGTACCCCCCGATATTTTTCCCGATACCGGAAGCCGGCATTGAGCCGGCTTGCCGGCATCCGAGGGGCTGCGGCGGCTGTCCGAATGCTCTATCAGCATTCGGACAGCCGCCCCTGGAGCTCTCTGGCATACTTACCTTCCTGAGCGACGCCGGGAATGTCTCCGCGCGTGCGCTCGTTGGAAGGACCCCAGCCGCGACCACGTGGGACCATGTGATCGCGGCTGGGGTACTTCCAACGAGCGCACGCGCAGAAACTTTCCCGGCGTCGCTCAGGAAGGTAAGTATCATCGCGGAGAGCAGCTGCAGGGCCTGTCCGAATGCTCTATCAGCATTCGGACAGGCCCTGCAGCTGCTTACTGTGTTCATACTTACCTTCCTGTGCAACGCCGGGAAAGCTTCCGCACGCGCGCTCCTTGGAAGTAACCCAGCCGCGATCACATGGTCCCACGTGGTCGCGGCTGGGGTCCTTCCAACAAGCGCACGCGCGGAGACATTCCGGCGTCTCTCAGGAAGGTAAGTATCGTCGCGGGGGGGTGGTCCATGAGCTGGGGGGCATACCCATGTGTGAGCTGTGGGGGCATATCCATGAACTGGGGGGCATACCCATGTGTGAGCTGTGGGGGCATATCTATGAGCTGGGGGGCATACCCATGTGTGAGCTGTGGGGGCAATACCCATGAGCTGGGGCAATACCCATGTGTGAGCTGGGGGGGCATATCCATGAGCTGGGGCAATACTCATGTGTGAGCTGGGGGGGCATATCCATGAACTGGGGGGTATACCCATGTGTGAGCTGTGGGGGCATATCTATGAGCTGGGGGGCATACCCATGTGTGAGCTGTGGGGGCAATACCCATGAGCTGGGGCAATACCCATGTGTGAGCTGGGGGGGCATATCCATGAGCTGGGGGCAATACTCATGTGTGAGCTGGGGGGGCATATCCATGAGCGGGGGGCATACCCATGTGTGAGCTGGGGGGGCATACCCATGTGTGAGCTGTGGGGGCATACCCATGTGTGAGCTGTGGGGGCATATCCATGAGCTGTGGGGGCATACCCATGTGTGAGCTGGGGGCATATCCATGTGTGAGCTGGGGCATATCCATGAGCTGGGGCAAATCCATGTGTGAGCTGGGGCAGTATGAATATATATATATCGGGGGGGGATATACATGTGAGCTGGGGGCATTTTTATATGGTCTGTTCTTATTGGAAAGCGTCACATGACATTAAAGAAAAGTATCGGTACTCGTACTCGGTCTTAAAAAAGTGGTATCGGTGCATCCCTAGTAGTGAGACTGCTTTGTTTACCCGCTAACGCTGTTTCTGTAGGTTGAGGAAAAGCCATCGCGTGCATCCTCCTGCCCGTACACATGCTCGTGCCATCCTGAGCGGTGGCCCAGCAGCGATTTTATATTGTTGTGCTTCTGTTCTAAGTAACAGTAGAAAGTTAGTAGTTTCATCGAACGTTTCCACTGTGGCCGATGTGTAGGATCAGCTCATCCCTGCCGTTTAAATGTATGGGGGGGGGACGACTCCTGATTGGCAGGCCAGTTCCTGGTCTGTGAAAAGCTCACTACAAAGGCTCGGCCCAACCTGATGATTTACAGCTAGCGCAGGTACTTCGAATGATAATGTTACGGGTAAAGCCAGGAGTGCGGTTAATCCTAGGATTACCTGGGTAATCCTGACATCACACCACTGGGTAAGGCTGCAAAAAAATGAAAAATTTCGGACTTTACCCGGGTAATTTTAGGACTAACCAACTGCCGTTGGGTAACAGTCTGGAAGAGCTGAAAAATTCACACTTTACCCGGATAATGTGCAAGTCTGAAGCTTCACCCGGGTAATCTGAGGACTATCCACAGCTTCACCCGGGTAATCTGCAGAGCATCCAACCCCGCTTGGGTAATAGTGAATTTTGCTATTATGTATGGATATTATCAATGAAAACGTCAAAAGAGAAACCTTAAAATGTATTGAAGATAGAACGAATATACAGAGTAACAGGATATGTTTCTTATATCAATGTGAAAGAGTTACATGATCTTTATTATGTGTCATATGTGCTTATATATCATTTATAAAACATAATAACCATCAGGTTACTCTTTATATAATATCTTTATCTTCATAAATTCATTTTCACACAATTTAACGCACAGAGTTACATGGCGGTTATTTAGTGTGGTTTGTGACTGTGGATACAATTTCATTAAAAATAACAAAAAACCACTATTTTGTTATCAGTCAGATAACAGTTTGCAGATTTACCCGGGTAATAGTCGGAATTCAGTCAACTGGAACCTGCTGAAAACCCCCAAAAAAGTGGAGAACCCAGAGGCGTTTGGATACTTTGCAGATTACCCGGATAAAGTCCGACGTTTCGTTGCACATCACACTTTATCCAACAACACTAGGTTAATGTGCGAATTACCCGGTTAAAACAGAGCAGAAAAGCGGATTACCCAGAGGCCTCTGGATACTTTGCAGATTACCCAGGTAAAGTCCGAAATTTCATTTCACTTTGGACTTTTGCTAATGACGCCTGGGTAATGTCAGGATTACCCGGGTAATCCTAGGATTAACCGCACTTCGGGCTTTAACCGTAACATATATATTACAACCATCCTTTTTAACGCCTCGACCATTTCCGCTGCGCTTTACAATATGCTGTAGAACGAAGAATTAAAGTGACTGTAGGAGCCAATCTAGGGCAGGGGTTTCAAACTCTGGACCCTCAGATGTTTATTGCCTACAATTCCCAGAATTCTTTTTAACGCATTAAATCAATAACTGGTCAGAGAATCATCCTACGTGCAGTTCAGAAGCATCTGGGGGACCAGAGTTTGAGATCGCTGATCTAGAGGTTTGCTTGTGTGTTTGAGGGGGGTGTGTGTGTGTGTGTGTGTGTGTTTTTTGTGTTTTGCTTTTTTGCTTAAATGCTCAGGAATCAGTCAGCAATCTTGTATATAGATTTGTTACAAATAAACCCCCTAAACCCCCCCCAAAACCCCCCCCAAAAAAAATCCCCCCCCCCAAAAAAAATCCCCCACATTTTTAAGGCCTTGCGTCTCGCTGATCCTTAGATTTTTCCAGCCCTTCACTCATTGATATTTTAGTTCGTTTTTGCTCTTGCGTAATTTTTGATCCCGTTTCTGTAATCTGAGACTGGTTAGTGTTTTACTTTTACTTTCTGTTTCCCAGCCTTTTATAATCTGGACTATATGGCTAAGAATTAGAAACAGCAATGTGCACCGTGTCTATTAAAGATTTCACGTTTGTATCATTTGACGTTGGTTTTTTTTGAAAAAGAAAAAACATTTTTTTATTATCCCCTTCTTTGAGAAATCCTTAACCCCTTCACTACCAAACTGTTTTCCAAAATAAAATCACTGTCAAGAACCAGTAGTATTTTTGAAAAATCATTTAGGCTAAGGTCAGACGAACGCAGTTTTAACGTGCGTTTAGCCGCACAAAATCACGGCCGTGCTAGCAGCAAATGACGTCCAATGCCGGGGAACATACGACGAACGGCCGCACGAAAGTTCGTCCGTGCAACGCAAGTGGAAAGCGAACGCTTTTTTTCGAGAACGTCAAACCGCTACTACTGACGTACAGAGTGCGCTGCGGCCGCATAGCGGCGTGTTTGCATGATTGGGAGACGTCAGACGCTGCACACGTCCGGCCAACATAACGTCCAGACGCAAAAAGTGTTTTATTGATGATCCGTACAAAATCACGGACGAAAATGCGCATCGTATGACCGCTATCGCTTATTCCGTGAAAAATACGTCCATTCGTTCGACCGCACTTTTTCACGGACGACGCGAAAAATGCGTTCGTCTGACCCTAGCCTTAAATTAATGATACAGCGAGAAATATTTGTGAATATTCCCAATGCATTCCTTACTGTAATAATCTATTTGACAGGTGGATGGCGCCATCTACTGGTCAATTGTAGTTACTGAAGGTAGAACTGCAGCTCGTGGATCCGTGCATGGTTGGTGAAAGCCAATAAGGACATTTAAATACCCGATTTTTATCCAGTGTTTGCACCTTGGGCATTGTGCCCACACGGCTAAAGCTTTAGGGGCACCTTCTGCAGCCCTTTGTTGGTAACAAACAAATTTAATTTACAGTACTTTCATCCTCCTCCGCTTCAGATCGAGATGACTCTATATCGGGCACCTAATGGTGCGTTTGAAGACCGGAGTTATCTTGATCTCAGGAGTGAAAGGGTTAAAAAGAGCATGTCCCGCTGTAATTACATTGCTACAGGCTGAGTATCTCTTATACAAATCACTCGGGCCAGAAATGTTTTAAATTTTTGGGGATTTTGGAATCTTTGTATATAAGGGAAGCCGACCACCTGACTCCGTAACAAGACATCCGACAGACCTAAAAATGGTCCTCACCTCCCTGCATTAACTCATCACTGAAGCCCCCCTCCTGTTTCTATCCCCTCACCCATCTAGATTGTACGGTCCCACGGGAATAGGGCCCTTGCGTCCTCCTGTATCTGCTGGCAGCAATACTGACCTTCTCCTGTATGTATTGTAGAATTGTCCTGTCTTTACCCATTGCATCTTGTACAGCGCTGCGGAATGTGTTGGCGCTTAATAAATAATAATAATATAATCATGAGCTAAGCGGGAAATGCATTGATGTGTCATAAACACAACCTGAATGGTATTTTATAAAGGATTTTCAATCCTTTTGTCACATGGGGTCAGAGGTGAGATTTTCCACTTTCAGTGTCTCGTGGCATATGTTGGATTTCTGGATAAGGGATTCGCTGCGGGAAAGCTTCATTACTCCTGTGTGACGGGGCTGGATCTTTTGTGAATTTTCGCTTTTCTTTTGGAACACGGATGTCTGGATTTGCGGCCTATTTTTTTGGTTGGTGGTAAAGTGTAACCCCTAAAAATTATATATATATATATATTTATTTATTATTATTCTCCGTCCTGTTCCTGCACTTGATGGTTGGGTTTTATTATCCGGACATGGTTTCCCGCCTCTGGCTATAAATACAGCTGTGGGTCCTGGGAATAGATTGAAAAAGCCGGGACTTGGCATTGCCAAAGGTTTTGACTTAATAACTGCTTCTCAAACGGTAACATTTTATTCTCGCAGCAGCCTCGGTTATATGTATCCTCAGCCATGATTATTGTATCTGGTTGTTTCAGTCAGCCTCTTTTCTATTTTGATGAGTTTCAATGTGCGGTCAGATAATCCAGATTATTTGGGCGTAGAGCGTTTGCCATTTTCAGTGTTTTATACACCATAGAGACTCTTAAAGGGCCACTGCACCAAAAAATGCAATGTCCTTATTGTGTTTATTTGATGTTGCTGATATCTTACATGTGTTTTGTATTTCTCTTGTATGTTTAGTTAAGAAAATATTTTCCTCTATATGTGTCACTGGGTGCGTCCATTGTGTGATATTTTCCTCTATATGTGTCACTGGGTGCATCCATTGTGTGATATTTTCCTCTATATGTGTCACTGGGTGCATCCATTGTGTGATATTTTCCTCTATATGTGTCACTGGGTGCATCCATTGTGTGATATTTTCCTCTATATGTGTCACTGGGTGCATCCATTGTGTGATATTTTCCTCTATAGGTGTCACTGGGCGCATCCATTGTGTGATATTTTGTGTTGTAAGTAAACTGCCCCCCCCCCCCCGTATCTTTCCATCACTTGCTCCTCACGGTGTGGCTTTGACCATAGAATGGAGTGAATGCATCAGTCACCGACTATTCAAAGGACATCACCAGGGGGTAGACTAGAAGTCTTTTAAGCTCCCTGTCATATCTCATTCAGCTGCCAGCTCTTCTCTCAGGTAACCTACACCCAACAATATACCCCATGTTGATATGGCGGCAGATCTCCTTCTCCACCTCATTAATCTACAATGCCAGTTAAATAAACAAACAAAAGCAAAGCTTTTGGTAAATGTTGCATCATGGAAAATCCAGAAACTGGAACCTAGAGATGAAATACTTATTCTTCCTTCTTACATGCTATTACTTCAAAGAACAGCAGCATGTGTTTTTATAATGTATTTTTGTGTTTTTTATTTGTAATGCACAAGTAATCAAGTTACAGGTTATGTTAGTGGTAGTGTGCCAATAAAGACTTCCAATCTACCCCTGGTGATGTCCTCTGAATACATCCCCCACAATACAATGATGTGAGTCGGTGACTGACCCATTCACTCCATTCTATGACCAAAGCCACACAGTGAGGAGCAAGTGATGGAAAGCTTACTGTGGGGGGGGGGGGGGCAGGAAGTTTACAACACAAAATATCACACAATGGATGCACCTAGTGACACACATAGAGGAAATATCACACAATGGATGCACCCAGTGACACATATAGAGGAAAATATCACACAATGGATGCACCCAGTGACACATATAGAGGAAAATATCACACAATGGATGCACCCAGTGACACATATAGAGGGAAATATCACACAATGGATGCACCCAGTGACACATAGAGGAAAATATTTTCTTAACTAAACATACAAGAGAAAAACAAAACACATGTAAGATATCTGCAACATCCCATAAACACAATAGACCTTTCATTATGTGGTGGTACTGGCCCTTTAATAATCATGTGACTTGCATAAGCACATGGTGGGCCAGTGGAAAGACAGAGGAACTATTATTATTTTTTTTAAAATTTGTGAATGAAGGAATAGGTAGTGGATCCCCTCCCTCCAGTGAAAGAAGAGATTTTAGTGGTCATTGAAGAGAATTAAATTGAATTTAACATCAAGAAATCAAAAAGAAATAAAGTTTTGGGGCCAGCAAATATTTTCTTCTTCTCGAAGAAAATTCTTAAACTGTGTTTTTTGTTCTAGTAACGTCTTTGTATCTTCCTTCGCTTTGTCATTGTGTCAGATCCTGTTCATTTGTTTAAACCTGTTCTTCTTTTCTTTTTGACAGCCTTCTCTTGGGACTGCGAGCCCAGGTAATACGCTTTCCTAATTCTTATATTACCACTGAATGCTGCGCAGTGTACAGAATAATCATTATCTGCAAGTCAAATGCGAAGCTTCCAGTGCTTTCTGTATAATAAAGTCTGTGAAAAGTGCTTTGAGACGCACTCACAAAATTGCAAGTGGCCATAGTGTCACTCAGACATTGATTCCCTGTGGAGGATCAGACCCTCCAATATGTGTCAGCTTGCCAAGGTGCCCACTGAGGACATCTCCACACAAGGTGATGGACCCAGTTAGCTCCACCCACGGAGGGCAAATCACAGTGGCGACATTACTGTATCGAGAAGAGTATAAACTCCAATGTCTCATCAACATACGCAGTGATCTTTTTAAGGCCAGTCCATCCCCGATGGCATATCGCAGAGATTGGGCACTTTAAGGGGCAACCTGGCTCATCCATCCAGTGCTGTGAGCAGATAGGCATGGTGTTCGGTCAAAAACTGCCACCTGTCACATAATGCCTCAAACAATCTTCGCAGGAGTGATGTAAAGCTATCTGATCTGGTGATCAGCTGGTTGTCGCACATGTGCACACCGCCAAAATTGCTATCTTCAATTCAGCAAGCGCGGAGGCAATAGATCATCAGATACTGCCTCCCACTTCCTGCGCATGCGCGACTCACGCCACACATGGTCGGGGTGGGGTATAGACATGCAGATAAAGGCGTGCTTGTTCCGTGTATACACACATTACTGTGCGTCCTCACTCTAGTCTCTGTATCTATACATATGTTAAACCCCTCCTGTCAGTGAGCAGTATACTCCTCACTGCTCTCTGTATATCTGCATGTCTATATCCCACCCTGTCCCTGTCTGGCGTGTGAGTCTTGCATGCGCAGGTGACGAAAGGCAGTATCTGCCGATCATATTGCCTTGGCACTTGCTGAATCGTAGATGGTGATTTTGACGGTGTGCGCATGCTCGGGTGTGGCCTGGCGACCAGTTGGTCCCCAGATCTGCTTGCGTTACGTCACTCCTGCGCATGCACCGGTCGTCTGAGTCATTATGTGACAGGTGGCAGTATTTGACGAAACACCGGCACGTGCTGCTTTGTAAACTTGCCGAATTACGGCTAGTGTGTTAAACCCGTGGCTTTAATGTCTTTCTCTAACCTAGGGGGCTCGGCTGCATCGGACGACCATGAGTTTGACCCATCCGCTGACATGTTGGTTCACGAGTTCGATGACGAGAGAACGTTGGAAGAAGAGGAGCTGATGGAAGGGGAAGTTAATTTCACAACCGAGATCGAACACCTCGAAAGGGTAAATTCGCAACAAGACTTTGTTATATAAGCGTGAAAAAGCAGGAGAAGAGAGAAATCACTTTTTGTTGTTTGCTCATTTTGGAATTCGCAGTTAACCATTTTTATAGCCGGGTTTATAGGTATATAAAGTGTTCTGGGTGTGGATTAAGGAAGTATCATGTTCAATCATCACGACCAAAGTCCATGTTTCAAAAAAAGTATTCAGGTGACATTAAACATTTTTTGCAGAACACGGTCACTGGTTTGTGATGTTCTTAAGTCATTATTTATTTTAAATTTTGATCTAAATCAAAGCTTGGCCAGAAACCTCCTCCTGATACAGTATTTTTATAAACTGGTCATTATTGTTCTTGCATAATCTTTTTGCCACTTTTTATAAGAATACAACCACGGAACAATGACCTCGTTCCGTCCCACCGTGCATATTAAACACTTTACAGCTTGTATATTTTGTTACTGTATGTGCTTCTGACGGCTCCATACGCTGGGAAAAACCACTGCGTCTCAACACCGTGCTGCTGTTTGCGCTAAAAGGTATCTACTATGGCAGCGTTTGCTAACCCTGATCCTCGGGACCTGCTGACAGGACAGGTTTGCAGATATCTGAAGCACAGGTGATATAATTTTCTGCTCAGTGATTGCAGGGTTCAGTCTGCATTTCCCCAGGGGAATCCTGAAGTCCCCTTAACAGGCCAGATTTTAAGGACCAGGGTTGAGAACCAGACTACTCGTCTCTCAGTACAGAGATCGAGATTACTCGGGTCTTCAAAGGCATCATCATGTGCCTGACATCGAGTTACCTTTGATCTGCAGTTGCACGGGACAAAAGCAAATGAAATTTGTTTGCTGCAAACAAATTTTGTTTGGGGGCTGCTTCTGCAGCCCAAAAGAAAAGTTTTAGCCCTTTGGGAATAATGTCCAATATGCTAAAATCAGCTAATTTCAATGTCCTTATCAGACTTTCAGCAGCCGATGCTCGGAGCCACAAGCTGCAGTTCTAACTGCACTAAGCTCTTTTGGCCAGCAGATGGAGACATCCGCCTGTCAAATAGGTTATTACAGTAAGGAATACGTTAGGAATATTCCCAAATATTTCTTACGCTATATATAATTAACCCCTTAAGGACCACTGACGTACCCTGTACGTCCTGTCCACAGGTCCCCCCCCAGGGTTAAGGTCAACCTTAAGCTCATTTTAATTGTGAAAATCGAGGTCAAAAACAACCCTAACTTTTATCTCGCAAGACTATTCATAGGAAACCTCTCCCTCCCCTCATCACATAACGGGGGAATAAACCCTTTTTACACAAATGTCCCCCATCTCATTACTCTCTACACCCTCCCAAGTCACCCCCATAGTATCAGAGAGTACTTCTTTCCTGTTTTTGTTTATTTTGAGGGCTTTTATAATTTTTTATAACCAGAGTGACTTTTTTTTTTTTTTTTTTGGCCCAGAAACTATTGGTCAGAGGCTGCTGAAAGCCTTTAAATAATAAATGTTTATCTATATTTACTCTCCTTTTCTCCCTCGCCTCCCGCATCTTCTCTTCGGCTCAGGAACTCCCAAACCCAGAAGTACCCGAGGCTTTTCTGAGCAATATGCGCTTCTTGTGTAGGAAATGCTAATTGCGCATATTGGACATGCGACCGTTTCGTGCGCAAGTTATGTAGTGCACGCACAGCTCCGATCCATCGCGGCCTCTCTGACACCGATCGCTGACACTTCTGGTCTCAGATAGTGACGTCAGCACGCTCCCTTCATGCTGACGTGAGCAGTAACCAGCAGCTGGGAAATTCCAATTTCTTGGCTGCTGGTGACGCTGGGTGGAGTGGCGGAAATTCCTCCGCTTCACCCAGCTTTTTGTCAAAAAAGGGGGGGTGGCACTCCACACATCCTGACCATTTAAGAAATACAGTGTTCTGGGTGTGTACGATGGTCCTTGTAAATGTGGTTCCCTTCTGGTTTGGTGCTTTCATTATTTTCTATTCAAGCATCTCTACCCGATCGTCATTGCCACCACCGTATCCTCTTGTACTCTTACGCGATCTGAACGTGTCTCCGCATATAAGCTTTTGGATTGCGACAATAAAACATTGTGGGCCCTATTACATTCTTTGCCAGCATTAACGCGAGGGGTAAAACCCTTTGCGCTGAACGTAGTATTACGACGCTCGCACACAAAATGTGCGTTAACGTCTAACGCGAGTGACTCTGCGCGAACCCTTTGCGAGCACAATTTAGTGTGTGCATCCTATACTTAACATTGTGAGCGCAAATGCATTTGTGCGCGCATGGTATTACAATCTTAGTACAAAATTTAACGCACAGCGTTTGCGCGCATAATTTTAACGTCTTTGAAAAGCTGGTGGTGACGGCAAATTGTAACAACCTGACCGTACCAAACTGCGGATTCACAACAGAGAACGTCGATGTTCCCCTTTTTTTTCTTTTTTTTTACTAGATCCGTCTAAAACGACAGCCACTACCTTGTCTTCCGTCAGAACGTACGTCTGTTGTGCGCAGTCCGCACAAAATGACGGACTCGCGTTAAAAATTACTTTGCGCGCATTTTTGCGCTTCTGTTTTGCGAGCGCAATTTCCCGACGGAATTTAGCAAATGCTGGAAATTAGCAAATGTTGTGCCCATTCACAAGAAGGGTAGTAGGGAGGAATCTGGGAACTATAGGCCAGTTAGTCTTACGTCAGTAGTGGGGAAATTAATGGAAACCATGTTAAAGGAAAGGATTGTTGAACATCTAAAAACACATAGATTACAGGATCAGAAACAACATGGGTTTACCTCAGGGAGATCATGCCAAACTAATCTTATTGATTTTTTTGATTGGGTAACAAAAATAATAGACACAGGTGGTGCAGTAGACATTGCTTATTTAGATTTCAGTAAGGCTTTTGATACTGTTCCGCATAGAAGGCTTATCAATAAATTGCAATCTTTGAGCTTGGATTCCAATATTGTTGAATGGATTAGGCAGTGGCTGAGTGACAGACAACAGAGGGTTGTGGTAAATGGAGTTTATTCGGCGCAAGGTCTTGTTACCAGTGGGGTACCTCAGGGGTCAGTACTTGGACCCATTCTCTTTAATATTTTTATTAGTGATATTGCAGAAGGTATTAATGGAAAAGTATGTCTTTTTGCTGATGACACAAAGATTTGCAACAGGGTTGACGTTCCTGGAGGGATCAGCCAAATGACAAATGATTTAGGTAAACTAAAAAAATGGTCGGAGCTGTGGCAATTGAGTTTAATGTGGATAAGTGCAAGATAATGCACCTGGGGCGTAAAAACCCAAGGGCTGAATATAGAATATTTGATACATCTGAGGTTGGGGTTTAGGGGTTATTATTTCAGAGGATCTAAGGGTAAGTAGTCAATGTAATAGAGCAGCAGGAAATGCTGGCAGAATGCTTGGTTGTGTAGGGAGAGGTATTAGCAGTAGGAAAAGGGAAGTGCTCATGCCACTGTACAGAGCACTGGTGAGACCTCACTTGGAGTATTGTGTGCAGTACTGGAGACCGTATCTCCAGAAGGATATAGACATCTTAGAGAGAGTTCAGAGAAGGGCTACTAAAATGGTGTACGGCTTGAAGGAGAAAAGTTACCAGGAAAGGCTTAATGATCTTAACATGTACAGCTTGGAAAAAAGACGAGACAGAGGAGATATGATAGAAACATTTAAATACGTAAAGGGAATCCACAAGGTAGAGGAAGGGAGTATATTTAAAAGGAAACAAAGTAGCAAAACAAGAGGACATAGTCTTAGATTAGAGGGGCAAAGGTTTAAAAGTAACATCAGGAAGCATTATTTTACTGAGAGGGTGGTGGATACATTGAACAGTCTTCCAGTTGAAGTGGTAGAGGCCAAAACAGTAATTGAATTTAAGCAGGCATGGGATAGGCATAAGGCTATCCTAAACAAAAGAGAAATCCAGGTAAAGTATCCATGTAATTGGGCAGACTAGATGGGCCGAAAGGTTCTTATCTGCCGACATTTTTCTATGTTTCTATCAAAAAATGCGCGAGGAATGTAATTCCAGCGGTGATTTTCGTGCGTTAACGTTTAACGCTTCGCGCAAAAAAAACCACATGTTTAGCGGGCGTTTTTGCGTTAAGAATTGTCGGATATAATCTCTGCACGTCAATACAACACGTTATATATATTTATTACGTATACAAAAAAGTTTCAAATCTCATATCATAAACAAAAATTTATAAACCACAATCCATCAGCATATAAAAACTAGCTTCACAATATATGTATCTCCGGTTAGTAACTGCATATATGATTAATATCATTTACCTTATCAGTTAGTAACTAATACACAAATGGTTAATAAACATTTCTGCTTAATACAACATGCATTTCCCAGCAAACAATGTTTAACCAGCCAGCTCTTATAGATATATATATATATATCTCTGCTACATGGATCAACAAAAGATGATGAGCTAATTTAATAAGTAATAAAAACTTATTTAGTGAATCCTCCCCTAATCTCGAGAATTAAACTTCTAATCTTTTGCTTTTTATTTTGTAGTTATATAATTCCTTGCTTATTAATTTTAATCACAGTAATTTCCAAATTCAATATATATATTGGTATCAATCTTACAACATTTCTTTTTAGGAATAAATCTTTATGTCCACTTCTTCATATTTCTATCTGCAGAATAGAAATACTTAGAATTTTTGGAGTTAGCCATTATCTGAGAAGTCTCAGTCTACGTTGCAAAAATATCTTCAAATATATATAATTACATTAATTCCTTAATTTCATACATTACCTGTCCAATTTGAATTTTGAGAAGTCTGCCTTGGAATTCCTGATGTAATATTTTTGGAATGTGTGAAGATTATCGATATCAGATAATCAATGCATGTGAGTTAGAGATTTGGTGAGAATCTTGATTGCCTCATGTCCTGGGATCTGCTATGTGTACTGGACATCTGAATGCATTGCGGTGTGAGTCTGAATGCTGGAATCTCCGACTGATCTGCAACCAACACTGCCACTTCAATTATAGTAAATTTGACGTCACTGGCAATATTATTGGTATATCAAATCTAATATTTACTATCCTCTAGAGGGCAGTATTGCACTTCTTAATTAATTCCACCATTTCTTTTTAATATTCTTATCTCGGGTCAAAAGGTCAATCTACCCAAAGACCTTCTCTTCTCCCAATGTATAGACACTGTGTCTCTACCTATCATCTCTGATTTATATCCTCACTCCCTTTTGAAATTACTTACTATCAGCTGGATTCTTTTCTGGTTAACTCAACAGAATCTATTCTTTAGTAATTTTTATTATTTACCAATTATATACTTTCTACAATATTTATTGGAGTTTATATTTCCTACTGTAAATATAATAAAATATACCTTGATTATAAACATATATTTTGTGAATATAAATCTATATTACAGAGCTATTAACTCTTATTCCTATACCCAAAAGACAAAATATCTTTTGTTTTAAAAACTTAAGACAGACCAATAAATTTAATTATGACACGTCAAAATTCAATGATCTATGTATGGATTAGAAAAAAATGGTAGGAGCAAGCGCCAAACTCAAAAATAAAAACCCCAATTTTGGGAATATCAAACAATCTGTAAGATAAAGTCTACACACACTAAGTAGAACAAACACACATTGCAGCTGATCTACAGAGTTGCAGCGTTTGACGCTTTATATCTTCATTTCCCGGCACTGCCGGCTTCCCATACATCGAAACGAAATTCGGTCATTTCATCCAAATGCTGTTACAGGAGTCCTATTGGGGGAGATTTGCGAAATCCTGGCGAACGGGGGAAAAATGCACAGATCACTATGGAAACGAGTGGTTTTTATCAGCTAGGTGTCTTTTTTTTTTTTTTTCTTCTTCTTTTCCCATTTCCATGGTGATTGGTCAGATAACAAAGAAGCATTAAGTTGAAGTATATAGACTGAGTGGAGTCTCTGGTTTTCTGGTGTATGAGTAAGCAGAGACTCATCCCGCCGGTGTGATAAGCGTGAGATATATAAAATAATTCAGATACACATTTAGAGCCTCGCGTCACTCTGACTGATCTGTTGTCTCCAAAATACCAGCTGATAAATATCGGAGCTCTGTTAAGGACCTCCGTGGCATTTGTACACGTTGAATATTTTTTTAATGATCGATAGATCTATCTATCAGCCCTCAACCTTTACGAAGCACAGAGGGCGGGCGCTTCTCAAGACAATCAAACACAACTAACCAAGAGGAGAGCACCCCAGCTAACACTAAACACAAAAACCTCAAACCGTAATGTTCTTTAGTTATTGCGTTAATTACTTTGATTTGTTAAATACGCAACAGCTCAACCCGCACAAGAAAACTGACATCTATGATGTGCAGATGTAGCGTTAGGTTTGTATATTAACCCCTTCACTGCTGAGCCATTTCACGTCTTAATAAAAAAAAGAAAAATGTTTTTATTTTATTTCTTTACTTTAAATATGGTCATGTTTGGTATCAATGCTCTGGCCTTTCTAATGATACCACACATGACCCTGCTATCTGCCAACAGCCGCGAGATATTGGGGTTCAAAGGAACCCCCATCTGTCCTTAGGAGTCAATGAGGACGTTCCCCACACGTCCTTCAGCAGTGAAAGGGTTACTGCAAATGAAACTAGGGCTGATACAACTAATCGATTAATCGGCAACTAATCGATGATTAAAATAGTTGTCAACTATTTCCATTATAGATTTAATCGGCTGTCGATTTAATCGTCCTGTGTGCAGCACACACTGTTTAGAGTCAGAGTTAAACGTAAATAACCTCAGCTTCGGAGCTGAAGTTACTCTCTACGGTTGACTGTCTGACATTTGGAGCCGATTCAGTTGGGCTTACGATGTCTTTAAGTAGTCAATGTAATAGAGCAGCAGGAAATGCTGGCAGAATGCGTGGAAATGCTGGCAGAATGCTTGGTTGTGTAGGGAGAGGTATTAGCAGTAGGAAAAGGGAAGTGCTCATGCCACTGTACACAGCACTGGTGAGACCTCACTTGGAGTACTGTGTGCAGTACTGGAGACCGTATCTCCAGAAGGATATAGACATCTTAGCGAGAGTTCAGAGAAGGGCTACTAAAATGGTGTACGGCTTGAAGGAGAAAAGTTACCAGGAAAGGCTTAATGATCTTAACATGTACAGCTTGGAAAAAAGACGAGACAGAGGAGATATGATAGAAACATTTAAATACGTAAAGGGAATCCACAAGGTAGAGGAAGGGAGTATATTTAAAAGGAAACAAAGTAGCAAAACAAGAGGACATAGTCTTAGATTAGAGGGGCAAAGGTTTAAAAGTAACATCAGGAAGCATTATTTTACTGAGAGGGTGGTGCATACATGGAACAGTCTTCCAGTTGAAGTGGTTGAGACCAAAACAGTAATTGAATTTAAGCAAGCATGGGATAGGCATAAGGCTATCCTAAACAAAAGATAAATCCAGGTAAAGTATCCATGTAATTGGGCAGACTAGATGGGCCGAAAGGTTCTTATCTGCCGACATTTTCTATGTTTCTATGTCTTTTGAATTAACAGACAGAAGTGAGGGAGTGCAGCTCCCCTCTTTCTTTTTGGGGAGCAGGCCCTCTAATTGTTTACCCCTGTTTGCAGACGTGTTGTGGGAGTTTGATACATGGTGATATAATCTGGGCAGTTTATCGAGTCGGTCTCTAAACACAATCTTTCACGCTTTTGTAAATGAATAAAATATCTAAATCCTTGTAAAACTGTCTCGCCGATATTCGCACCATGGTGTGAGACGCAAAAAGGTTTCAGAATGCGGTTTTATGGGGCTACATAGAAAGCGCTGGTGTTTGCTAATGTTGCAGAAGAGACAAACACCGATGCTACGCAAAAAGAGTCAGACGCACGAGAAGCTTCACTGTGAAACCTCTGCAGCTGTTTGGCTTGTCCTCCTTATATTGCCCCCCCTTTATGTGTTTTAAGGTGTGTGTGATATCACGGTCATTTTTTTTTTTTTTACTCCCCATTTGAGATTTTATGAAAGAACAGATTTGCATTAGTGGTTCTAACATGTTACTTTTTTGGCGTTTTGTCCCCCTGCAGGAAAGTGAGATGCCAATCCACGAATTACTGCGGCTGTACGGGTATGGTAGCACCGTCCCTTTGCCAGGTGAAGAGGAAGAGGAAGATGATGACGATGAAGAGGAGGAGGAGGAAGAAGAGGACGATAATGACAGAAACAGTGGCTGCAGTGGGGAAAATAAGGTTTGTATAGAACACTGCAGCTTGTTTGTGCATGTTATATATTGTATTAAATGTGCACTCTGTAAAATTTAAAGGAGCGTAATGGCCAACCTAACTCTTGACCCTCCCCCGACAACTTCACACCACCACAAAATGCTTCTTTAAAACTGTACACTCATGGCCCATACTTATATTTTGTTACAAGTTGGGCTCCCATTTTCCGGGATTTTCTGAGCCTTCCGAATCTCCGAACTTCTCACCTCCCTGATGCTCCTGACAGCTGCAGCACATGCTAGGAGACTCTGTGCAGCCCTAGTGCGTGACATGCTGCAGAGACACACTGGCTTAAAAAGGGACGCACAGCTCTCCCAGCGTGCGTACTCGCTTCTGCTGCAACAGGAAGGGGACTGTGGCTCCACTGCTGTGATCCGCTGCAACAGGAAGGGGACTGCGGCTCCACTGCCACAATCCGCTGCAGCAGGAAGGGGACTGCGACTCCGTATCCACGATCTGCTGCAGCAGGAAGGGCATTGCGACTCCGTAGCCACGATCTGCTGCAACAGGAAAGGGATTGCGACTTCGTAGCCACGATCCGATGCAACAGGAAGGGGATCTCCGCGGGCCACGATCAGCTTCCCCTCAAACATCAGTCTCTTGCGGATTCTAAAATGCAGAAGAATTCATAATGCTCGGCGCCCCAGTGTTCAGGATAAGGGATAGCAATTTCAATTCTGTGTCAGCCTGTCACTTAAGGGTCTATTCACAAAGCATCGAAATTGTGAGCAATTTCAGTGCTTTGAGTTTCGGCTCACGTCGGCAACTCCCATTTTGGAGAAATGAGGGGGGGGAATCCCCTATTCTAATGGTGGTTATCAGTAAAAATAAATAATAAGCAGTCCTTTAAAAAAAATTTAATAAAAAGGTCCGTTACAAAATGGTCTTTTTAAAAAAAGAAAAAAAAAGGTTTAAAACGATGCAAAAATAAAAAGGGTTTTTGAAAAAAATGAAGAATAAACTGTCTCTTTTGTTTATTTAAATTTTTTATGAGAATTACGTGTGTATGTGTGTGTGTCGCCCATTTAAACCTGTCGAACTGAGACCATGAACATCAGGGCATTTTGCCGTAATTTCAGTGCAATTGAGCGTTCTGTGAATAGGAGACACAATCGTCTTCTATGGGGCAATATCGGTGCTGGTGGATTGCACTGTATTTCGTTGTCAATGTGTCTGTATATTGCACTGAACGGTGCAATGCGGAGGTTGGCGATTAACCCCTTATGTGTTAGACCCTCCGATTACATGTAACCTATTGATATATTCTGCTTTTGGATGATGTGGGGTGATAGGCATTGGTTTTAAACCATCTCCATATGAAATAACCTTTGTTTCCCGTACGTTCAGCTAGGCTTAGAGTTTAACCTCTGTGCTGCCACGTTTGTTTCTTTTCACCTGCTATAAATAAAATGAATGACCTTTTTACAGCAGTTTGATGACTTTGGACATTTCTACTGCTTAGATGAGCGATCTCAAACTCAGGCCCTCCAGATGTTGATGCATACAACTCCCAGAAGTCTTTGAATGCAACAGATGGGGTCTGAGAATCATCAGAGTTGTAGTTCAGAAACATGCGGAGGGCCCACAGTTTGACATCGCTGACTTAGACTCCTGTGCATCTGATCCCAGCTCTGCCGTTCAGTACTAAATGCATTATGCCTTGCGTGTGGGGAAATTGTTATTCTACCCCAAAAACTGCCTTTAAAAAGATGTTCATACAGTTTTTTTTTAATTTCTTTTCTTTCCAAATTTCCACAATTGTCTTTTTTATAGGATGAGACCCTCAAAGATTCCTCCGAACCAGAAGATGAGACTCAGTCGTCTAATGATGACCCGGCTCCGTCTGCCACGTCTCAGGATGTCCAGGAGGTTATCAGGCCGCGGCGGTGCAAGTATTTTGATGCAAGTATGTTGTTGTTTTTCATTACGCGGTCCATTTCTTCTCTATCTTTAACACGCTGGATCTTTGTTTCTCCGTCTGCTTGTTTTAATCTGCAGCAGGGCTGTCAAACGCCGGCCCCCCAGATGTTTCTGAACTACAACTCCCATGATTCCCTGGCCATTTATTGCATTGAAGGAATTCTGTGAATCGCAGGCATCAAGATCTTGCGGGCCGTCCGTTTGACAGCTCTGATCTACAGTATTATTGGATCCTGGCATGTATGAGCGCATGCACAGCCTGGAGACCAGCAATGACTTGGCTTTTAGCTGTAAATATTTTCCTAGGAGACCAACACAAAATATTCTCCCTCCAATGCGCAATACTTCAATCATTAGTTTTTCAGGACCGCATACTTGCTAAAATTGTGTGTGCATACTCCACGACAATCTACCATAAAAAAATCCATATATTAAAAGAATGAAAAATCTATATATATATATCTCTATAAATATAATAACATTTTATTAAATTTAAGTTGTGGTGGAGGGCAAAAAAAGCAATATTAAAAGCCTCCACATAGCAAAGAATAAAGTTGTCGCCATCTTTCTATCTCTGTTAATAGAACTTATGGCTTCCCTTTTTTTTCTTTTTCTTTCAATGATGAACTGTCCGGGAACAACAATGCTGAGACATATAAAGTGAGCGATTTGCCGGTTAACTTGATTTAGTGCAGGACAGATGCGCTCTAACTTCTGATACATAAGTGTCTTATGAAACAAAACACTATGGGCCCTATTACATTCTTTACACAAAAACGAAGGCAGAACGCGTGAATTTTTGCGCTAAGCGTTAAACGTTAACGCGTGTAAATTAACGCTGGTATTACAATCCTCGTGCATTTTTTCATCCGTCAAAAAATAACTTGCGTAAATCGGACGCGCAGAAACGCACGTGCATTAACGTTGCGTGCAGAATCAGTCTGCGGACCGTTTTTTCACGCGATTCAGCCAATCAGAATTAAGAACCACAATTGTCTTCCGTTAAGTTTTTGCGCCGGTCAAAGTCAATCTGCGTATATATGCTGCATCGATAAAAAAACCACGCACAACTTCTCCATTTTATTGGTTTGGGAATGTGTAACTATACTTTGCTGTGTATTTTTTTTTTGGGCTGGTGTATTTGGTTTCGGCCAGGTTGATAGAATTTGCCGGTAACACCAGCTTTTAGGAGTCGCTAAAACTATGCGCGCAAAGGCTGTGCGTTATAAACTGCGCATAGATTGTAATACCATCCGCGTACCAGCGCACAAATGCATTTGCGCTCACAATGTTAAGTATAAGGCTAGGGTCAGACGAACGCAGCTTTAACGTGCGTTTAGCCGCACAAAATCACGGCCGTGCTAGCAGCAAATGACGTCCAATGCCGGGGAACACACGAAGTACGGCCGCACGAAAGTTCGTCCGCGCAACGCAAGTGGCAAACGAACGCATTTTTTCGAGAACGTCAACCGCTACTACTGACGTACAGAGTGCGCTGCGGCCGCATAGCGGCGTGTGTGTGTGATTAGGAGACGTCAGACGCTGCTAATGTCCGGCTAACATAACGTCCAGACGCAAAAAGGGTTTTATTGATGATCCGTACAAAATCACGGACGAAAAGGCGCATCGTATGACCGCTACCGCGTATTCCGTGAAAAAATATGTCCGTTCGTTCGACCGCACTTTTCCACGGTCGACGCGAAAAATGCGTTAGTCTGACCCTAGCCTAAGACGCGCAAAGTACAGTACGCTCGCAAAGGGTTCGCGCAGGTTCACCCGCGGTAGACTATTACCTGCGTTTGTTACGCTGACTATGTAATATGACGTTCTGCGCAAAGGGTTTTGCCCTTCGCGTTAATGCATTTTTTGCGCGCGCAAACATTTGCATGAAGATTGTAATAGGTCCCTATATATGAATATGTGTTAATCCGGAACAGCGCATTTTACAACCTACCATGTTGTGCGGTGATGATGCGCCGCGTCGAAGCATTGACCGTGTTAGAAAACATCTGAAACAATTGTTGTTTGTGCAGGTAACGAGATAGAGGAGGAATCTGAGGATGATGAAGATTACGTTCCTTCAGAAGACTGGAAGAAGGTATCGGTCTGGAATTTCTGTCCATGTAAACCACTCTTAACACTTCTATGCTTCATTGCGGTTTCGTTTTTTTTGTGTGTGTGTGCGCGATGCCACGCACTATGTTGTTTTACACATACAGGAGCAGTCACCAGCTCTACTAACTTGAAATGTTACAAACATTAGGGTTTTTGTTAGGGATATCTCGATCTTTGGGTCTCAGATCCGGTTTGTGCAGTATTCATGATCCTTGATAGAGGATCCCAATCAGATACCGAACAACCTGCGGCTGAACAGCGGCTCGCTCTTAAAGGGATTCTGGGGCCATGAAGCGGGTAGGGAGTGAATGCTGCGGCTGCAAGCATCTTTCCTGCTTCCTCCATGGCTTGCAGGCATGGCAGACGGTGCCGAACCCCAACAGGGAGTCTCTCTGCTTGGCATGTTTCGGACTCTGGGGATCTGATTGCTTGAAAAAGCTAATTCCCCAGAAAATCCAGAGATTAGATCCTGATCCCAATCCTAGGGATCGGATCGGGACGTCTCTAGTTTTTTACGTTAAAGCACTGATGTGTGTCTTCACTTGTAGTTTCGATCACCTTATCATAGCGCAGGAGTCACGCAGCCCAACAGGGTTCAATCGCTAAAGGGATTATTCGCTAACCTCTGAATTGGGACCGAATCGCACCGAACAATGAATTTCATCATTCGGTGCAATTTTGGGTCAATTCGTCTATTCACTAAGATGTCAATTCGCCAAATACAGGTGAATTGACGGCAAAATACGGTGCAATTCGGCAGCACGGAAATTGTCCCATGGAAGACTATCTTCTATTCCCAGAACACAGAATTTCACTGACATTCCCGCGAAATGCCCTGTTTTTCAGTGTTTCAATTCAATGGGTTTAAACGGCCAAATCCCATTAGGTCCAAAGTAATAAATGTCATTATCCTTGTTATAAAAAAAATTTAAAGCCCATTTATTCTATACCTTTTTATTTATTTTTAACCAATTCACTAAAAGGGACCCCAAAAAAAACAAAAAAACATTGTCAGGAATCAGAGGTTTTCTGCAAAATCCTTTTTAATTATACAGTAAGAAATAGTTGGGAATATTCCCAGTGTATTCCATACTGGCAAATTTACCGAAATACGGTGCAGTTCGGGGATTTTCGGCGGCAGCGAAATTTTCCCCACAGAGAAGTAGTGGTTAGTCTATTCATCAGAACGCCGAACTGCACAGACATGTCAGTGAAATGCCCTGATTTTCAGTGGTTCAGTTGGACAGATGTAAACAGGCGAATCCCATAGGATTCAATATAAAGGATTACATTTTATTCAACAGTTTTTCATTTTCAGCAGGGTTTTTTTTAATGTTTTTTTTTCTGCAGTTCGGCGGTCTTCAGCAACTCCATGTTCGGCGCATTGCAGGGATCTTGCGGCGAATAGTGAATTCACCGCAGGGTCGGCGAAATGGAATAGTCGTAGTGCGCTGATCCAGAAAGCAACGCAATTTCGGTGCTCTCTGAATAACCCCTCTAGCGTGTTAATGTTTGGCCAGTGTGACCTCACTTGATGACGCCGTAAAAAACACACATACTGCTTTTTAATAGCTTCGCATCGCAGCGACCTCTTGATTTACATTTCCTTTTTTTTTTTTTTTTGTTTTTTGTGTGTGTGTATACTACATGTGATTAATTTATTTGTACCTCTGGTATAGATTAACCCTATAATCGTGCAGCAGAATAACCTAAATGTAGATTTCTGTTGGTACAGGAGATCATGGTGGGCTCCATGTTCCAGGCAGAGATTCCAGTCGGTATCAGCAAGTACAAAGAAACTGAAAAAGGTGAATAACCGTAGGTTTGTGAATGCAAGGATTTGCTGCTGCTGTGATGTGTTTTTTCTTTTGGGGGCCTCAATTAAACTATCTCCCTCCACGTTGTGGCTCTGGGAGTCGCAATCTCCTCTCTGTCCCTGCAGGACTTTCCCGAGCTGCCCCTTATTAATGGAACTAACTCCCTTGTAACATTCGACTCTCCCCGTGTCTGTAGGTTTTCAAGACGTCTGTAAATGACTTTATAAAGTCCTTTCAGTTCACTCCATAATCCACACCTTGCATCGTCCTTATCTCCCACCCCCCATGCACCCTATTACTTCTCTTGGTTTGCTGCTTAAATTAAAGCTTTTTTTTGTTTTTCTTTCTTAGTGTATGAAAACGATGACCAGCTACTCTGGAATCCAGATTTTATAATGGAAGACCGAGTGCTAGATTTCCTGTGTGAAGCATCCAGAAGGACCGGAGAGGAGAAAGGATTGGAAGCGATACCGGAGGGATCACATATAAAGGATAACGAGCAGGTACTTTGGGGGGGGGGGGTTTCTCTTTTTTTTGGGGGGGGGGGGTTGCAAGGTGCTGGAGAGGGGAGCGAGGTCATGGACTTCTGTGAGATGTGTTGACATTTACCAGACAGATTTGTGAATGATAACACTGTGACCAACGAACTACACCTGCCGTAAAGCTGTGCTGTGGGAATATTCAAGGCGCTGGACGTTGTAAGGAGTAATCAAAGGGTTACTGTTTACAAAAAAATGTTTCACGATTATGTAACACCTAAAACAAAAAATATAAATGACAAACCTATAAAAAAAAACTACATCTCTTTATGGTGGCTTCCCAGGATGACCCCCTCACACGTCATCCATTTGATAGTTGTACTTGCCGGCTTCAGCTTCAGCTCAGCTAATCATGTGATTTAAGCCCGGCCTAACACTGTTGATTTAAAGCAGTGTTTCCCAAACCTGTCCTCAGGACCCGCTGAAACGCCAGGTTTGCAGATATGTGAAGCACAGCACAGGTGATTTGATTTGCTGCTCAGTGATTGCAGGATTCAGTCTGCATTTCCCCAAGGTGATCTGCAAAACCTGGCCTGGTTGAGGGCCTGAGGACAGGTTTGGGAAACACTGCTTTAAAGGAACACGCTATCTTTTTAAGAGTTCCCTTTTCTTTTTTTATGCCCTTAAATAATTGGGCAGATGCTGCTGACTGCCTCGGCCCAAACATTTTTGTCTTTTTGGCTGATTTTGCGCCCCCTTTAGTCCCTCGTTGCGCGCTCCTCCTCCTCTTCTTCGAACCTGTAAGTTCCTGAAGCTTTTCTGTGCAATTTGCGTTTCTATGCAACTTGTGTAGCGTATGAGCCACACATTTCGCAGCACTATGGGACTTGGCGCTTTACGTATGCAAGTTCCATAGCACCTGCGCAGAATGATGGATTGGAGCTGTGCGTGTCACAGGTTCGATCCGTTGGCTGCCGCGGGAGCGATCAGTCTCAGGGCTAAGTTGGCCGGTCTCTGTGTACTGACGTCACCAGTGACCGGCTGCCGGGAAATTAAAAAATCCTGTCTGCTGGTGACGCTGAGTAGGGTGGAGGAAACTCCTTCACGTCACCCTATGATTTCACTGAATCAGGGGACCTGGAGAGAGGGAAAAGGGGGAGGGAGACCTGACACTTTTGAAGTGGTCAGGATGAGTAAAGTGTTCCTTTTAACTGATGTTTGCTTGCACGATAAGCTGAGCTGGTCTCTCATGATAACAGCTTGGCGATTGTAGCGGAGTTGTGCTTGTCGGCAGCGACTCGGTGCTGCATGAATGATGCCCTGCGTGTCCAAACGCTTCATGCGTGCTGCTATGTGTATGGTGAATGACACGTGTGCTGTGTATTTCTGTTTTAGGCACTGTATGAACTAGTGAAATGTAATTTCGACACAGAAGAGGCCTTACGGAGACTGAGATTTAACGTTAAGGCTGCAAGGGGTGAGTCCATCTCCCAAACACTTCATTTTAATGTGAACCCGTTGTGTTTCCTTGACAGATCTGCAAGCTAAAAGCGTCGTTCCAGTGCGACAGTGACACATCCTATCCCTATAGAAAAAGTCATTATGAATACAAGGGAGCAGGGAAATCATGCACTTAAACACGTTCCCTGGGTCCTCTCACTGACGCTCAATGCACAATATGATCCCCCCAGGCACTGACCAAAACACCAGGTTGCGGTCACACAAGCCTTTTTCAGAGCGGAAGGAACGTCCGTGAGAGTTGACTGTCCTTCTCCTCTGACGCCCGTCTGGCCACCTCGCTGAGCGCAGTTAGTGTGCTCAGTGCTACAAAGAAAGATCCTCCTATGGAGGATTGCACTTTGTAGCCCCATCGGCGTCTGTTGTAGCTTTTTGACGGGGAGGCTGAAATCACGTCCCGTGGTGGCGCGTACACTACCTCGTGTGGCCCTCGCCATCCAGCCTGTCAAAAGCTGCGACGGACACAGGGAAGTGCGGTCACACGGACGTTCTCCGTGCGCTCGTATGACCGCAGCCTTGAGTGTGTATTATCCATGTTCCTGGGGTTAAAAGACATGATTGCTCACACCATTCGATGCAAAAAAAGCTCTACTGACACGTGGTCTTTTAAAGCAGGAACGTCAAACTCTGGTCCTGCCAGATGATGATGTGCTACAGCTTCCAAAATTCTCCGTCCATCTGCAGCAGGGTTCAGCAACCTTGGCCCTCCAGGTGTTTTGAAGCTACACTTCCTCCTGAGGCCCAGCCAATCTAATGTGAATTCCTACATCATGGGAGATGTAGTTCCAAAAGATCTGGAGGGCCAAGGTTGCTCACCCCTGCTCTACAGCATTCAAAGGTTTCTGGGAATTGTAGGCCGCCATCCTTGTTGACGTATCTGTTCTAAAGGTCTTCGTCCTTACTTTTGTATTTGACCCTTTAACCTCAAAGCGGTTATTCAAAGAATTGCACAAAACAGTGAATTTCCTCGTACAGGGCAATTTCATGGCAATTCGACTGTTCAGAAAGCTGGTGATTTGCCACATGTTGACGAATTGACAGCGAAATACAGTGACCTTCGGCGGCAGTGAAATCCCTCATAGAGAAGCAATTGTTAATTTATCCAGGGACACCGAACAGCAGAGAAATGTCAGTGAAATGCCCTGATTTTCGGTGGTTCCATTCGACAGGTTTAAAATGGGTGAATCCCTTAGGTTTCAATGTAAAAAATGGATTTATTTTTTTTCTTTTCTACAAATTTTGTTCAACAGTTTTAATAGTTTCATTTACAGCAAAAAGGTGTTTTTTTTCTTACACAGTGTGTTTATATATATATTCTATAACAGACCTTTTTATTCTTTATAGGACCTTCTATATTTCATGCAGTAGTTTTTTTGTTGTTTGTTTTTTTTTTAACTCCTTTTAAAAGTTGCAGGTTTTTTTTTTTTCTTTACACTCCTGTTCGGCAGCTGGTCTGCTTTTTTTCGGATGCGTTCGGTGGTTTATCGGATGCGTGCGGAAGTTATCCGATCGATTTGGTGGTTTTTCGATTCGTTCGGTGCATCGATTCGGCGACCCTGCAGTCAGTGCTGAAAATCTCGGTGCTCTCTGAATAACCCCTGAAAGGTCACTTGTTCCATACAAGATGAAAGTATATTTCAAGCGATAAGGTCCTCCTAACTATATCCATCTTTTCTTCTCTACTGTCTGTGCTCTATATCTTAGTAATCCTCACCACCAAGATTAAAATAAATATCCGATGGTGAAATAATTGTGCATAGGTGTGTGTAATCATATAGATGTATCGATACATCAATATTTGTGTGTGTGTGTATGTAGTTCTTCCTCTTGTCTGTCGCTTGCAGTGTCAGTGTGTGACCGGTCTGCTTTGTTCGCTCTCCTGCACTTTTCCTTCCATGCACCTTTTTTATCCCTTTTATTGTAATAAAAAGCACGAAAACGTTTTCCTTCCTTTTTAAGGAGTTAAGTATAATGATTCGGCAATGAACGTGGTGATCGAGGTTTCACTATAGATATCTCTCCATTTTCCTCAGAAGAATTGTCTGTTTGGACTGAAGAGGAATGTAGAAATTTCGAACAAGGACTGAAGGCGTACGGGAAAGATTTCCATTTGATTCAGGCAAATAAGGTAAAGGTTCGTTAACCATCCTGTCTAACATCCTCACATGAGCTGCCAGAAACATGTCTATTAACCCCCTTCACTACCAAGAATCGTGTTTTGTTGAGAAAAACAAAAAAATAACATTTATTTGAAATGTGATGCGAAGTTAACAATTTTAAGGGTAAAATAGAAATTTTGCGCAGAGATCGTTAAAAGCGAGAAAGTTTACATGGAACGTATTCATTTTATTCTTTAAAAATAACACATATTGCTGGGATGTAAGATGCTGAATCCGACGGCGTCCTTTATCAGACACAATGTCACACGGGTCTGCATTATCAGCATACAGGCCTTTGTGTCAGTAAATGTGCTGCAGACAGGTAATAAAATGGTGAGATCTCCAGTTTATGGGGATTTGTAGTGATCATAATGAGATTATTAGCAATGCAATATCTGTATGTGTTGCATAATGCCTGTGTATGGCAATTACAGCAACACCTTGTATCTGTATGTGCTGCATAATGCCTGTGTATGACAATTACAGCAACACCTTGTATCTGTATGTGCTGCATAATGCCTGTGTATGGCAAATACAGTTACACCTTGTATCTGTATGTGCTGCATAATGCCCGTGTATGGCAATTACAGCAACACCTTGTATCTGTATGTGCTACATAATGCCTGTGTATGGCAATTACAGCAACACCTTGTATCTGTATGTGCTGCATAATGCCTGTGTATGGCAATTACAGCAACACCTTGTATCTGTATGTGCTACATAATGCCTGTGTATGGCAATTACAGCAACACCTTGTATCTGTATGTGCTGCATAATGCCTGTGTATGGCAATTACAGAAACACCTTGTATCTGTATGTGCTGCATAATGCCCGTGTATGGCATTTAGGGATGCACCGATACCACTTTTTTAAGACCGAGTACGAGTACCGATACTTTTTAAAAGTACTCACCGATACCGAGTACCGATACTTTTATTTAATGTCATGTGACGCTTTCCAATAGGAACAGACCTCATATAAAAATTTATTAGAGATTGACCGCAGCTCACATGGATTTGCCCCAGGTCTCATGGATTTGCCCCCAGGTCTCATGGATTTGCCCCCAGGTCTCATGGATTTGCCCCCAGGTCTCATGGATTTGCCCCCAGGTCTCATGGATTTGCCCCCAGGTCTCATGGATTTTCCCCCAGCTCACATGGATTTGCCCCAGCTCTGATGGATATGTCCCCCAGGTCTCATGGATTTGCCCCGAGGTCTCATGGATTTGCCCCGAGGTCTCATGGATTTGCCCCCAGGTCTCATGGATTTGCCCCCAGGTCTCATGGATTTGCCCCCAGCTCTGATGGATATGCCCCAGCTCTGATGTATATGTCCCCCAGGTCTCATGGATTTGCCCCCAGGTCTCATGGATTGGCCCCCAGGTCTCATGGATTGGCCCCCAGGTCTCATGGATTGGCCCCCAGGTCTCATGGATTGGCCCCCAGGTCTCATGGATTGGCCCCCAGGTCTCATGGATTGGCCCCCAGGTCTCATGGATTTGCCCCCAGGTCTCATGGATTTGCCCCCAGGTCTCATGGATTGGCCCCCAGGTCTCATGGATTTGCCCCCAGCTTGAACGCTGGGGAAGCTGGCCGTGTGCATGTAAAGCACGCGGCCAGCGTTCCCCTCCGGCGCGC
Organism: Leptobrachium leishanense; assembly: GCA_009667805.1. Lineage (NCBI taxonomy): Eukaryota > Metazoa > Chordata > Amphibia > Anura > Megophryidae > Leptobrachium > Leptobrachium leishanense. The sequence continues at coordinate 23,475,003 of CM019070.1, forward strand.
CGCGATACTCACGCATCCTGAAGGTCCAGTCGCTGGGCAGTGATGCGATCACGTGGCCGCCGGGCGCATCTGTGACGCGGCCTCCAGCCGAGAGGCCGCGTCACAGGAGCGCCCAGTGGTCGCGGGAACACATCACTGCCCAGCGACCGGACCTTCAGGATGGGTGAGTATCGCGGCGCGCCAGAGGGGAACGCTGGCCGCGTGCTTTTCATGCACGCGGCCAACTTCCCCAGCCCCGCGGATACCGGCAAGCCGGCCCAGCGCCGGCTTCCGGTATCGGCGGGATGTATCGGGCCGTTTGCACGAGTAACAAGTACTCGTGCAAACGGCAATATCGGCCCCGATACCGATACTAGTATCGGTATCGGTGCATCCCTAATGGCAATTACAGCAACACCTTGTATCTGTATGAGCTGCATAATGCCTGTGTATGGCAATTACAGCATCACCTTGTATCTGTATGTGCTGCATAATGCCCGTCTATGGCAATTACAGCAACACCTTGTATCTGTATGTGCTGCATAATGCCTGTGTATGGCAATTACAGCAACACCTTGTATCTGTATGAGCTGCATAATGCCTGTGTATGGCAATTACAGCATCACCTTGTATCTGTATGTGCTGCATAATGCCCGTCTATGGCAATTACAGCAACACCTTGTATCTGTATGTGCTGCATAATGCCTGTGTATGGCAATTGTTTAATTTTCCTATTACATGACGGAAAGTTAGAATTTTAATAAACATTCGGTGGCGAGTATGCGCCTAGGCGGCCGGCCCTGTGTATGTGCTGCATAATGCCTGTGTATGGCAATTACAGCAACACCTTGTATCTGTATGTGCTGCATAATGCCTGTGTATGGCAATTACAGCAACACCTTGTATCTGTATGTGCTGCATAATGCCTGTGTGTGGCAATTACAGCAACACCTTGTATCTGTACTGTACAGGGATTTACACTCATTATAACCCCCTGAATTTTATGTACAGCAGTGACTGACCCCACAGCTCTCCCTGTATTCTGACAAATCCCTGGCTGCTGGAAAGTAGCGGTAAAGTTTAAGCTTTTTGTTACAGTGAGGTTGGGGGCCGCTCCTTTATAGCTTCTTTACTGTAATGCAGAGAGACAGAATTTAGTTTCTCCTCTGGGGGCACTAATCCTGCATATTTTTATTTTAAAGGTGAGAACCAGATCTGTTGGCGAATGTGTGGCGTTCTACTACATGTGGAAAAAGTCTGAACGTTATGACTTTTTTGCTCAGCAGACAAGGTTTGGAAAGAAGAAATACAACCTGCATCCTGGTGTAACGTAAGTATTTAACGTCATGCTATAACTGGGCTCGGGGGTGGGGTGGGGTTTATGTACCATCTGTTTCTTCACACCCATGCAGTGCATAAACACCCGCCATAACAAATTTATAGTTAAAGGAACGCTTTACTGAAAAGTAAAGGTCCCTTTTATTTATTTATTTTTTGCCCTTTAATTGGGCAGAGGCTACTGACAGCCAGGGCCGGTGCAAGCTTTTTTGCCTAGTCAGGCGAAGGTCTGTTTTGGTGCCCCCCCCCCGTCATGTCAAGCCAATCAGGATAGAGATGCATAATAATCTCTATCGTGAGTGTTCGGTGTCGTCACGCAGAGATTAAAGGATGCTTAAAGTTGGTCTTGCAAGGACAACCTTTAGCAGCGTTGTGAGTCACTGATTGGGGGGACAGCCACCAGTGCTGTCTTTATGGACTTATATAAACACTGTCTTTCTTCTGGAAAGGCAGTAGTTACATTTGTCAGACTGTAGGAACAACATATTTGGGTATATATTTGCGGCCCCCAGCTCATGTATGGGTATATATTTGCGGCCCCCAGCTCATGTATGGGTATATATTTGCGGCCCCCAGCTCATGTATGGGTATATTTGCGGCCCCCAGCTCATGTATGGGTATATTTGCGGCCCCCAGCTGCTCATATGGGTATTATTTATGTTATAAATTTTCCCCCAGCGAGTCTCTTACCTCTCTGCTCAGCTGACTGTGTCTGATTGACTGTGACAGTGTGCACAGCACTGCTGCCTGCTGACTTCTGCTGCCTCACCTTGGCACTGCAGGCCCCCCCGTCGCCCGCTGGCGTTCTAGTTCTACTCAGTCCACACTCTCAGGCAGTCAGGGAGGGAGTGAGACGAGAGACCAGACCACCAGGGACAATCAGGGACCAGACCAGGTAGTAGGTTTTTTAGTAGCAACAATTTTTTAGGCTTAGCTTAAGCTAGGCACCGCCACCGTCGCTCTCTGCGTCCCCCTCGTGTGACACGTGACGTCACGTCTCGAGGCGACTGGTGCGAGCGGCCGCTGGCGCTGGCCAGGCATGTGATGCACATGTGCACACGCACCTTTCCCGCTCGCCTGTGATTGGATTCGGGAAGCAAGGCCAGGCAGGGAACCACGTGGTGCTTGTTGTCCCCTCCCTCTCATTGCCCCCTTCCAATCCCAGGCAGGGGCGGATCCAGAGACTAGTCTCGGGAGGGGCACTTACAGAAAATAAGGTGTTTTAGCAGAGAGCCCGACTCACGAGAATTTACAGAGGGCCCGGCTCACAGGAGTTTACAATCTAGAGGAGCAGAGGGCAGGCTCACAGGAGCTTACAATCTAGAGGAGCAGAGGGTCCGGCTCACAGGAGTTTACAATCTAGAGGAGCAGAGGGTCCGGCTCACAGGAGCTTACAATCTAGAGGAGCAGAGGGCACCTCAGGAGCTTACAATCTAGAGGAGCAGAGACACCAGGAGCTTACAATCTAGAGGAGCAGAGGGCACCCCGGATTTTACAATCTAGAGGAGCAGAGAGCCCCCAGCTCACACATGAATTTGCCCCCAGCTCAAGGATTTGCCCAGCTCATGGATTTGCCCCCAGGTCATGGATTTGCCCCAGGTCATGGATTTGCCCCAGCTCATGGATTTGCCCCCAGCTCATGGATTTGCCCAGCACATGGATTTGCCCCCAGCTCATGGATTTGCCCCCAGGTCATGGATTTGCCCAGCACATGGATTTGCCCCCAGCTCATGGATTTGCCCCCAGGTCATGGATTTGCCCAGCACATGGATTTGCCCAGCTCATGGATTTGCCCCAGGTCATGGATTTGCCCCCAGGTCATGGATTTGCCCCAGGTCATGTATTTGCCCAGCTCATGTATTTGCCCAGCTCATGTATTTGCCCCCAGGTCATGGATTTGCCCAGCACATGGATTTGCCCCCAAGCTCATGGATTTGCCCCCAAGCTCATGGATTTGCCCCAAGCTCATGGATTTGCCCCATGGTCATGGATTTGCCCAGCTCATGGATTTGCCCCCAGGTCATGGATTTGCCCAGCACATGGATTTGCCCCCAAGCTCATGGATTTGTCCCCAAGCTCATGGATTTGCCCCAGGTCATGGATTTGCCCAGCTCATGGATTTGCCCCCAGGTCATGGATTTGCCCCCAGGTCATGGATTTGCCCCCAGCTCTCACCTGGATTGTTGCCCCAGCTCCGGCAGGGGGTTGAGGGACCCAGATGCCGGGCAGCGCGGGAGCGCCTGCCCGATCTTGAACAGTCCGTCCTGTGAAGTGGATGCGGCTGTGTGCGTGCGCAGCCGGTCACGCGGTCCGGCCAGTCAGGTGGTACAGAGACTCAGTACCACCTGATTAGCCGACCACGTGACCGGCTGCGCACGCACACAGCCGCATCCACTTCACAGGACGGACTGTTCAAGACCGGGCAGGCGCTCTCGCGCTGCCGGCATCTGGGTCCCTCAACCCCGGGCCAAATCTCGGGGTCGGTTACACCCCGGGCCGGCGCCCCTCACACTGGCAGGACGCCAGACAGTAAGGCGGCCGCCTGTGCCGCCTTACGTTAGCGCCGGCCCTGCTGACAGCCTCTGCCCAATTATTATTTTTTTAAGATTTTTATTTTCGGTGAATTCACTCACCTTTTTGTCCCTTGCCGCGCGCTGCTCCTCCTCTTCGGCTCAGGGACTCCCAAACCTGGAGGTCCCTGAGGCTTTTTTTGTGCTCCCTGTGTTACTTGGCGTAAAAAGTGGTCAGGATATGTAGCGTTCCTATAAAAACTCTTATTTGTGTAGATCTTCACGTGCCTAGAACCGTGATGGCAAACCTTGGCACCCCAGATGTTTTGAAACTACATGGCACATGATGCTCCAACAGTTTCAACCCCCTTCACTACTGAGATCGAGATATCTCGAGCTTCAAAGGCACCGCCTGGTGCCCCGATATCGAGATATCTCGATCTGGTGATCTACAGCCCAAAAGCAAATGAATTTTGTTAGCAGCAAAAAAAATTGTTTGCTTTTGGCCTACAGAAGGCGCCCCCAAAGTTTTAGCCCTGTGGGTATAATGCTAAAACTGTAAAATCGTATGATGCCCTGACATGGGGCTTTCAGCAGCCGATGCAGGGGGAAAAAAAAAGAAGAAAATAGACCAGCAGGCAGCAGCTCGAACTGCCGTAACTCAGTTTGGCAGTAGATGGCGCCATCTACTGGTCAAAAATAGGTAATTGACAGAAATGCAATTGGTATAAGCTTAAATATTTATTACGTTATAATTAAAATGGTTTTTCGAAAAAACACTTTTCTTGTAAAATCACATGGTAGTGAAGGGGTTACAGGCTGAAAAGGCATCGTGTAACATGTAATTTCAAAACCCTTAGGCCGGGGTCAGACAAGTGCACTACGTGCACCTGTACTGACATGCCTCCCGGCGTCCATCGCAGCTTGTGACGCTTCAACAGGGCCAGCCACACGCTGTAGCGCGCGTGCGCAAATTTTGCACGCTACAGCGGGCGTGCTGCGGATGTTCTGAAAGCCTCCCCATCGAAGCGCTATGACGCGCATTCGACGGGGCTGCAAAGTGCAATCCTCCATAGGAGGATCGAGCCTTGCAGCGCTGAGCACACTGACTGCACTCAGCGAGGTGGCCAGACGGGCGGCAGAGTGGAAGGAACGTCCATTCTCACGGACATTTTTTCTGCTCTGCAAAATGCTCGTCTGACCCTGGCCTTAGGTGTCAAGGTTTGCCGTCACTGGCCTGGACCATGCAGCACGAGTTATCTGTAACAGATCCTCCCCAGCAGGCGCCTGTTCTCTTTAATACTCACCGTGTGTAATGCACACCTAGAATCTTCTGGCTAATACCTCTGCAAGGCGAGAATCTGGACGTCCTTCCCATATGTCAGATTGTTTTTTATTCATTCGGTTGTGATTTTTTTTGGAGTTGCAGGTGTCCTTGGATGAACAATTCTATAAAATATATCTCACGTCTTGTAATTTTTGCCGCTTAAAGTCTTTGAAGTTTCGGAGTTTGTTGTCTGCGGGTATTTAAAATTTACTCCCGATTCATAATCCCCACCCCCTTATCAGTACATAAAAAACCTTTCCGTTGCCTTTCAGGGATTACATGGACCGTCTGCTGGATGAAAGTGAAAGTGCGGCGTCTAGCAGGGCTCCATCGCCCCCACCGGCTACCTCGAATAGCAGTAACAGCCAATCAGAGAAGGAGGATGGAACGAGTAGCACCGACCAGAACGGTATGAAATGGGATTCACTCGACGCCTATATTTTACTTTTCCAGTCATTGGGATGTTAGCTGGGGCCAAAATACAGATCGTCTCCAGCTAATATCTTACTGGCAAGCGAGGAATAGGGCCAGGGTTACTGTAAGAAGCTAATGCTTCTATTCCATAAATAGAGAAAAAATGTGGCGGGACAGGCGCTTCCTTCACAATGACAGGGATGTCCTCACTTAAATGACAGTTCTCCCCTCTGTTGGATGAGTGTAAACCTCAAACAGAACAGAAAACAAAAATAATGGTGCAGTATGTCAAGGCAGTATACTATTAAAATAAAGATAAGAGGATTGCACTCACATGGTGTGGTGTCTTAGTATCAGACACCAGATGTTTATAGCGGCTGGCAGAATTATGGAAGGAACGCCAGACTTCCCTTGGTGGTGCTCCGTCTGTGGTGGTCCTCCAATCTTTGGGGACTCCAAGAGCCTTGATGTTGTTTCAGTATCCGTTCCCCTGATCCTCAGCAGCGGTGTAGATCACAATCATGTGGGGTACAGCAGCCAGGAAACAGGAAGAATAGGGACAGCAAGCAAGGTATAATGGGATTTATTGGTATAAAATAATTAAAATAATCTTGGTACATCCAAACGCGTTTCGCGGTATGAAGCCGCTTCCTCAGTAGATGTCCGAGTGAACGGACAAGCTGCTGATTTACTGTGAGAAACATTGACAATTTACGGTTTTATTGCTGCTTTTTTTTTTTCTCTGCTCTTAAAGGTCTTGCGGGGTTAATTAACCCTCAACACATGAACAATTGTGAAAGGAACCACTAGGTGGCGCCCAGAACACAGATTCTTCTGTTTTAAAGCTTCTATTCCAGTCTCTGGCAGAAACGAGCCGGCAGCATCAGCGCTATAACTGGACTCGCCAGCAGAGGGAGCCAGATATTCTGTCAAATATGGAGGATTCATTCTGAATCCACTGTACTGACCATGATTAGTAGAGAGAGCGTTCAGTGTGTGTGTTTTGATTATTGGGTTAAGGAGCATTTTAAAGGATTTCATTAACCCCTTAACGATGGGCAGGTGTCATCCCCATACAGCCAATGAAGCGGGGAGGGCCTGAGACGGCCCATTGAAGACAGAGGGCGTACTCGCATGCCCTGCGTCTTCAAAACCCTCATAGCACGTCTTGGGGCGACAAGGGGTTAAGCGTCATAAAAACCCTGGATTAAAACCACACAATAACATAAACACAACAAAGCCTCTGGTTTTATTTTTCCTTTTTTTGATTTTGGTTGTTTAAGATCCAGGGGAATTTTTTGTTGTTTCCTTCCAGTCTTCGTGTTCTCGTAGTATTTTGTGTTGTGAATGCAGTAGTTGTTGTACAAAGTCTGTACGTTTTTCCTGGCGTAGCAGGTATCGCTATACACTTTTTTTTGTTGTTGTTTTCTGTCTGGGTGTGTAAAAATTCCACATACATACATTAATGTTTATAGGTGGATGTGGAGAGGTCCGCGCTTCTTCTTTAAGTGTGTAAATTCTCTCCTTATTTCAGCAATGTTCACCTCGAGAGAAATACATCAACATAGTGTGATCTGTTACTGTATTCTGGAAATTAGAAAGTATATAGATTTCCCACTCACATTTTTTAGTGCCCAAAGCCTGGCACTGGATGTACCGGCTGGGTGGAGTAGAGGTAAACTCACTGCTCTGCATGGAGAGAGCCTGTGGAGACATGGGTTCGATCACGGCAAGAGCACCTCTCCAGTAAGTGTCCTTGGTCAAGACACGTAACGGTACATACTCGCCACCCAGGACATACTTGAAAACGAGAGAAATCTCAATGTATCCTTCCTGGTAAAATACTTTCTCAAAAAAAAAAGTCAGGTATTGTTACCCTAAGAAACCGCTAGGTGGCGCCAGGAACACATTTTTAACTTTGCATACATTATGGCTGTTGCGCTTTGCATTCTAAAGTATTGGAAAGGAGAATGTTTCCAAATCGCTTCATCCTTCCAGACATTCCTCTTTATTGTTTGTTTTTGCGCAGGTGTCTCTTCCAATGGCCCCTTCGACATGTCTGCGTACAGAGACGGACCCAAACCCGAACACGCTCGTCTGAACGGACCGATTCTTGGCAACAGCGACCCGTCATCCAACGAGGCAGACACTAATGGCTATGGCAGCGGAGACGCCACGTTTAGCCATGCGAACTCCAGACAGGACGCAAACCTCGACGAGCAGAACGAGCGCCACATAAAGAGGCGGCGGATCGACAGTCCGGGGAAGGACAGCCCGGGATCTTCAGAATTTTCTCAGGAAGTGTTTTCGCACAGCAAAGTTTAAAGGATTCTGAAAATCTTTTTATTTCAGCCACTTTTGAAAACAAACTTACTTGTTGCTGGGAAAGCTGTACTGTCAGAGCTGCCTGATTATTTATCGCGGTCTGTGTCCTTCTATAGTAACTGAGCCCCTGCCGTTTTGAGCCCGAGGTTACGCGGAGACACGCGGGCTGTTCACACGGGGGCAACTTTAGGATTAATATTTAAAAGTGCGCCCTCAGAATGTACACGTCAAGCGCCGCAGAACACGTCCGAGAAGCGAAAACCTACTCTTAATTCAACAAGCAGGTTATTCACAGCGATTCTTTCGAAAGTCTGTCCGACGTTGTGATTGGTTGAAGGACGCTGGGGAACCCGGGCACTTCCTGGCGCCATTTTTCTAGATAGAGGTTGAACGAATAAACCAAATGATGGTTTGATGTTTTTGTTTTTAATTAAATTATATTGACATCAATGATGTCTTCTATTCCGATCTGGGCTGAAAAAGATACGTTGTGTATTTTTCCAGATTTCTTTGTAAGCTTTTGAGAGATTTTTACAGTTTACCTACGTTTTAATCGAAGCCGCCCTTTCGTAAACAAAGCTTGTATAATTTTCTTAACTTGTACAGTCCATAGACACTTTTATTATGAGAAATTAATATTCCGAAGGTTCTATTGTCCGCTCTTTCCCTCGGAAACGAGATGGGAGCGGGGGGAGGAAGAAAAAAAAAAAATACACAAAAATGTTTTCACTCGTCTTGCATTTTTCTTTTCTTTACACTTGGAGGTATCTGTTTACTGGAATCCTTTAATTTACCAGTATTGTGGGGGAAAAAAAAGATTCATTTTGCAAATTGGTTAAAACCGGCACACTCTGTGCATTGTGCTGCTTTAATCTGACCTGTCGTCGTTTTATTTTTTGTTTTGCTTTCAGAACCCCCTCGCTTTCGATGTGACCTTATAATGGATGATGTATGAAGGAATTAAACAGATTTTTTTTTTTTTTACCAGCAGCACATTTCTGAAACGCTTCCATTTATCGCAATTACTGCTAAATGGTGTTTTTTGGTTTTTTTTCTTCTTCTTTTAGAACATTAATATATTTTTTTATTTGGTAGCAAATAAGTGAATTCCTGTCATGACGTGATGCATATTGGAATTTAAACCTGATGCCTGTGTCTTTTTAATTTTTCTGGTTTTATTGTAGATTTCCTAAAAGCATTTTTTTTTTTTTTTTCTCTCTGGTTTTGTTTTGTTTGTTTTTTTTATAATTATATAAATATAACATTAGTGGGTGCATGATCACTAGACCAAACCCAGCTTTTGTGATTTGAAGCACAAGTTCTCGCCCTATATAAAGATTCCTGCCTCTCTCCATCGGTCGGTAAGCTCCGGGGGGGCGTTTATATTTTTTAATTATTCCGATGCTCCTTCCTTTTTTTCTTTTTCTTTTTTTTTGGATCTCTGTAAAATCGGCAATGATCACTTGTAGCATATACTGAACAAAACCTTTCGATCTGTTTACGTGTATATAAACATAAATCCCTCCGCTGTAGTAACCTGTATAATCATCACTGGTTATGTTAGAAGTAGCTCGCGGGAGGGTGGGGAGCGGCTTACGGGTTATATGGATCTCTCCACTGCCAAGGGGCAACGCAGACGCCATATGCAATCCACACGTTGTCCATGGAAGAAAACCTTTTTTTGTTTGTTACTCCCCTTCCAAAGAAGAACCAGTGCAATCACCGCCATTCCTCAGATCCTAAATATAGTCTGTGAAAGATCCATCATGTAGGATTTTAATAATGTGTTTCAGTGACTTTTTTTCTTTTAGAAGTTAATGCTCCTTTTTTTTTTATGTGTAATATTGACTATATGTAACTCGTAATGCAAGGGATGCTGTGAGACTGGGCAGGTGTAATGTGATTTTTGCAACTTTTGGTTCTATTCTGGCACTGCACCACATTTTAACCCATTACCTGCTGGAGTGAACACGGCTTTATGTCTTCGCCTGGTGCCGAATATGTATTTTTTTGGTTTGTCTTTTCATGTTGTTTATTTTACTTTTCTTTTGAGCCAAAATGTATCAGCCTTAACATATCAGATTCCGGTATGTTTGTACAATTTGTATTTCACGTTAATGTTCTCGCACAGCGCAGTGTTCTGAATAAATCTTTTTTCCCATTTTGTCTTTAATTTCAGCCTGTTAGTCCGATGAACCAGCTCTTTTTATTTTTTTAATGCAAGAAACCAGTAATTCTCCACTCGTTACTTTTTGTTCCAGTAAGTGGAAATGCTCTGCAAGTTTTTTTTTTTCTTTTTTTTATTCCGTCGTTTACCCCCGCCATTGCTCCCATGGATAGCGTTGTGCGTTCTCTGCGCGTCTCGTCAGAGCTTTTATTGAATGTAAGTTATCGCAGAGTCGCCTCTTGACGTCTGCCCACATTTCAGTGGTTTATTTTCACTCATTTTGTTTGCACTGTTGGTATATTTGCCGCTACTCAACTTTTGTCTGCAAAAATCTATTAAAATATTTTTTGGAAAAAAGTGTTTTTATTTTCTGATCGGCCATGTGCACGGCAATGTGTTACAAGGCACCCCTTCATGCCCAGCAGGGCTCACTTGTCAGAATCGCTCCCTTTCATGTGTTGAACATTTTGTAACACACCCACCTGCCCACGCCAAGGCAAATCGAGGTGGGTAAGTATGTGAAAACAACATGCCAAAAAATTCTAACAATCACAGGGAATAACCCCCCCCCCCCCACCCAATTATGTCTCGGTATCACTGTCTCGCGTGTGAACGCAATATGCTCTCCACAGTACAGATGCATTTAAATTCCTTTGGTAGTAAAGGGGTTAGTCAGGGACCATTTTTTTTGGGGGGGGGGGGGGTTGGGAATTATTACAGGCAGATGTCACCATCTACTGGCAAAAGCAGTTACTAACTCAGCTCCCCACTACCTGTCCTCACTGTAATCACCAAATACACCCCAGCCCGCTCCCTAAGGTCAAACAGTGACCTGCGCCTAGCTTCTCCCCGCATCACCTCTTCCCATGATAGACTGCAGGATTTCTCACGCGCAGCCCCCACTCTCTGGAACGCTCTCCCTCGTACTGTCAGACTTTCCCCTAACTTCTCTTCCTTCAAACGCTCCCTTAAAACATTCCTATTTAGGGAAGCCGACCACCCGACTCACTGACGCAACCATCAATCACTCTCACCTTACAGTCCTCTCCTCCTGTTTCCAACCCTAACCCTCCCAGATTGTGAGTTCCTACGGGAATAGGGCCTCATCTCCTCCTGTACTGTTTGTCAAATGTTGTTCAATGTATTGTAACCCTGTCTGTACTGTGCTTATTGTACAGCTCTGCGGAATATGCTGGCGCTTTATAAATAAAGAATAATAATAAAAAATACTGCAGTTCAGGTGTTCGTGCAGGATCAGCTGGGGAGACGTCAGTTACGTGTTCCCAGCTGGTTTTAAAAAGTTTACCGCAGGTATCGTGCTCACCGTGCGAAAACGTTGTGGACAGGTTCTGAAAACCAAAAGATAGTTTGCAATAACTTTAAATTCCTTTGCATTTCTTGGTAGTGAAGGGGTTAAGGAAACAGCAGCTAATGTATAGCTAGACCTTTACTTTCATGCATGATTCGAGGACATGACAAATGCTGCTACAATTCTAGCCACGGTGCACTTAGCAACAAGAGACTGCACTCTGATTGGCCGACCGCTTACAAAGTGAGGCAAAGTTTGCGCATTTTCTGAGTGAAATTAGTTCTGCACAGATCATGTATCGTGGTTCCTTACAGGTTCTAAATGTAGTATTAAGACCATTATTTTTACATCTCATAGCAATCTAAATAACACCGAAAACCAGAATGGCGGCGCTCAGCTAGAACATGCATTCATAAGGGGCTCCTGAAACCAGTGTTTCCAAACCAGAGCGCTCCACTTTAAGATTTTATAACTATATTAAGGTGGAGTGCTCTGGTTTGGATACGTTGTGTTAGTTGGTCTCGGGATCCCCTTATGAATGCATGTTCTAGCTGAGCGCAGCCATCCTGGATTTGCATGGTGAGGACTAGGGATGAGCGAGCGGTTCGGAGTTCGAATCGAACATCGGCTGTTCGAAAGTTCGAGAACTTCGAACTTTTTTGGGACGTTCACCAAAAGTTTGAAAAAAAAAATTTGAAAAAAGTATAAAGAATGCTTCAAAAAATCTAGAAAAATTACTGCAGAATATAAGCAACGGTTTATTAGATATTGGATATTGGATTAAAACGGGAATATTTTTAACATTGAAGCCTATGGGATAAAACATTCTTGTTACTAAAACATCAGGCAGACACGGCCCTCTAATCAGGCACTGTAGAGGGCAGCCTGCCGGGGCCTCCCAAGGATCCCCTTGAGGAGCATGCGGCTGCCGGATGACAGAGTGGCGACTGTGCGGGCTAGCCGCCCAGGTGCATGTGGCCAGGTAGAGGGGGGTGGCATGTGGGCTGCGCGGGGTCTCAGGCAGTATGTATGTATGTAAAGATTCACCCGCACTCCATGATTTTCAAACTTCCACTTTATTAGAACAGGTTTCAAACCGCCAACATTTCAGTTCCGGTCCGGAACTTTCATCAGGACAAGAAACAATTACCCCCTACTACAAACCCTCAGGTTAAATAGGGAACAAAATTAAAATCACATTGGGTACTCACCCTCCCGATGTGCCATGTGTCCGGCGTGCCTATGACTCCCATGCGCCATTTCCTGGCTCACCTCTATGACGGCGCCCTGGTCGTACTGGAGACCAAGACGCTTTAAACTTAACAAATGTTTCCCAGTACTTCACGCATTATGCAATCCGTCTCTTGCGCACACCGGGGGGGGAGATCACCAATGGAATACCCTGTTAAAAACAAAAATACCTTCTGCGAATAGAAAGAATAACATGGTATATTACACCGTGGAACAGACTTAAACAGAATTGAATAGCCATTATTAATTATAATAAGGGGCAGAGTGATATCGCCACTTGGATTGACCGGCTGATCAATTTGTACCTACACAAATACGGAGTACATATTTCGTTCGTTGAGGCCCCGAGAGAACACAGTATCAAGCCTGTGTATCCATTGGGCCTATTTTTTAACTCCTTAACGCCGCAGGACGTTCCGTGCCGTCCTGCATTTGGCGGGCTTTAACGCCGCAGGACGGTATGGAATGTCCTCGTCATTAGGAACCCAGCCGGAGGTTATACTCACCTCCCTGGCGGCTCCCACGCAGATCTGGCTTCGATGAAGCCTGATCTGTGTTTTTTTTTATAGCCTCCCGGTGCACTGACGTCATCGCGCTGGTGCGATGACGTCCGTTGCAGGCGCACCCCCCGCCGGAGCATGGGGAAGCGCCTGGAGGGGAGGGATCCTTTGGATCCCTCTATCTCCCCATCGCCGGGGGCTAGAAGGCTGTGGCCAGCATCGCTGGAACGGTCACAACCTGACCTTTCCAGCGATGTATGGGGGTTAACCCCTTAGTTGCCAGGTCGTGACTGGGCACTAATTCGTGCCCAATCGCTGCCTATTTCCGATGGGGGCTGCCATCTTGGATGGCAGCCCCCACCTCTGGTCCCCCCCCCCGTGTCAACTGACTCATCGCGCCATGCTGTCAGTTAACCGAGGAAGCCCTAGCTGCAAAGGCATTTCCTAAGGAAATCCCATGGAGGAGATAAGGGGGTTCTTTGAACCCCATTATCTCCTGATCGGTTGCAGCTAAGGGGTCATGCCTGATATCGTTGGAAAGGTCTGAGCATGGCCTCTCCAATGATATCAAACATGACGATAAAAGTAAAATGGAAGTGTTTAAAAATAATAAAACATGCTCCTATGGTTTTTTTTTTTTATGCAGCATTATTGTTCACATTTCAATTGATTTTTTTTTTTGGGGGGGGTGAGCTAAAATCACGTAATTTCTCCCCAAAATATAAAAAAAATGGGTTCCCAAGTCTACCCCGTACAATATAACCGCAAAGGATCGGATAATAAAATGCGGAAAAAAAAATACTTAAAACACTGTGGATGATGGAAATTTTATTAAAAATTCACATTTTTCGTTATAGCATTCTGGCAGGACAAGACGTGTAAAAATATCTATACTATAATTGAGTAAGCTAAAAACTGTCCGTCGCCAAAAGCCGTCGCGCATGCGCGACGGACATTTGAAAGCGGCCGTTAAAACACACAGGTAGCTGCGCGTGCCGGCCGCGTGAAAAAAAAAAAAACGGCACGAGCCGCGCGCAGCTACCCGTGTGTTTACACGGCCAGATGCCCCGATCCTCCAGCGGTGACCGTCCTCCGGCTGCCGGCGGGCCTCCAGGCTCAGGCGAGCCCCCGGCTCGGTTTGGGCCTACAGGCCCAGCCGAGCCGGGGACTCGCCTAAGCCTAGAGGTCCGCCGAGCAGGCCGCCGGCAGCCGGTCACCGCTGGAGGATCGGGGCCGAAGTTCCCAAAAACATACATAACCCCATAAGTCGGCCCTGAGCTCCAGCGGAGACCTCCTCCGGCTGCCGCTGGCTGCTCGGCGGCCTCTAGGCTTAGGCGAGCCCCCGGCTCGGTTTGGGCCTACAGGCCCAGCCGAGCTGGGGACTCGAGTAAGCCTAGAGGCCCGCCGAGCAGCCAGCGGCAGCCGGAGAAGGTCACCGCTGGAGGATCGGGGCCGAAGTTCCCAAAAAATAAACCCAAAATCGGCCCTGAGCTCCAGCGGAGACCTCCTCGGCTGCCGCTGGCTGCTCGGCGGGCCTCTAGGCTTAGGCGAGCCCCCGCTCGGTTTGGGCCTACAGGCCCAGCCGAGCCGGGGACTCGCCTAAGCCTAGAGGCCCGCCGAGCTGCCAGCGGCAGCCGGAGGAGGTCACCGCTGGGGATCAGGGCCGAGGTTCCCAAAACATACTCACCGACATCGGCCCTCCTGCGATGGCGGTCCCGCTTGCAGCATCCTCTCTCTCCGTTGTTCGCCGGAATGACGTCACGAAAGCCTTTGACCCCGGGGGTCAAAGGCTTCCGTGACGTCATCCCGGCGACCAACGGAGAGAGAGAGAGAGGACGCTGGAAGCGGGACCGCCATCGCTGGAGGGCCGATGTAGGTGAGTATATCCACGAGCGGGGGGGCCATATCCACGAGCGGGGGGGCCATATCACGAGCGGGGGGCCAATATCCACGAGCGGGGGGCCAATATCCACGAGCGGGGGGCCAATATCCACGAGCGGGGGGCCAATATCCACGAGCGGGGGGCCAATATCCACGAGTTGGGGCGGTATCCACGAGTTGGGGCGGTATCCACGAGTTGGGGCGATATCCACGAGCTGGGGCAGTATCCACGAGCTGGGGCGATATCCACGTGCTGGGGCAATATCCACGTGCTGGGGCGGTATCCACGTGCTGGGGCAGTATCCACTTGCTGGGGCAGTATCCACTTGCTGGGGCGATATCCACGAGCTGGGGCGATATCCACGTGCTGGGGCAGTATCCACGTGCTGGGGCAGTATCCACTACTGGGGCAGTATCCACGAGCTGGGGCGATATCCACGTGCTGGGGCAGTATCCACGTGCTGGGGCAGTATCCACGTGCTGGGGCAGTATCCACGTGCTGGGGCAGTATCCACGAGCTGGGGCGATATCCACGTGCTGGGGCAATATCCACGTGCTGGGGCGGTATCCACGTGCTGGGGCAGTATCCACGAGCTGGGGCAGTATCCACGAGCTGGGGCAATATCCACGTGCTGGGGCAGTATCCACGAGCTGGGGCAGTATCCACGAGCTTGGCAGTATCCACGTGCTGGGGCAGTATCCACGTGCTGGGGCAGTATCCACGTGCTGGGGCAGTATCCACGTGCTGGGGCAGTATCCACGTGCTGGGGCAGTATCCACGAGCTGGGGCAGTATCCACGAGCTGGGGCAATATCCACGTGCTGGGGCAGTATCCACGAGCTTGGGCAGTATCCACGAGCGGGGGCAGTATCCACGAGCTGGGGCAGTATCCACGTGCTGGGGCAGTATCCACGAGCTGGGGCAGTATCCACGAGCTGGGGCAGTATCCACGTGCTGGGGCAGTATCCACGAGCTGGGGCAGTATCCACGAGCTGGGGCAATATCCACGTGCTGGGGCAGTATCCACGTGCTGGGGCAGTATCCACGTGCTGGGGCAGTATCCACGTGCTGGGGCAGTATCCACGTGCTGGGGCAGTATCCACGTGCTGGGGCAGTATCCACGTGCTGGGGCAGTATCCATCCACGTGCTGGGGCAATATCCACGTGCTGGGGCAGTATCCACGTGCTGGGGCAATATCCACGACCTGGGGCAGTATCCACGAGCTGGGGCAGTATCCACGAGCTGGGGCAGTATCCACGAGCTGGGGCAGTATCCACGTGCTGGGGCAGTATCCACGTGCTGGGGCAGTATCCACGTGCTGGGGCAGTATCCACGTGCTGCGGCAATATCCACGAGCTGGGGCAGTATCCACGAGCTGGGGCAATATCCACGTGCTGGGGCAGTATCCATCCACGTGCTGGGGCAATATCCACGTGCTAGGGCAGTATCCACGAGCTGGGGCAGTATCCACGAGCTGGGGCAATATCCACGTGCTGCGGCAATATCCACGTGCTGGGGCAATATCCACGTGCTGGGGCAATATCCACGTGCTGGGGCAGTATCCACGTTCTGGGGCAATATCCACGTGCTGGGGCAGTATCCACGAGCTGGGGCAATATCCACGAGCTGGGGCAGTATCCACGAGCTGGGGCAGTATCCATGAGCAGGGGCAGTATATCCACAATAGACTGCCCTCTGGGCAGGCTTTACAACTAGTATATATATGATATATTATTAGTCTGCCGGAAAGAACGATATATAATGTGTCTGGGTGGTATAATAATACGTGACTTAAAGGGATACTCTAGGGCAACATGACCACCTAAGTTTTTTTAGGTGGTCATGATGCCCTGAGTATTCCCCTGCCTGTCCCCCCTCCCTCCGCTCAGCCGAAAACAGCTGAGATAGGGCGGAGTAAACTCCTCCACCTCCCAGCTGTCAGTCAGCAGAGCGGGATTCATATTTCCCGCTTCTGCTGACTATTGCCAAGTAGGAGACGTCATCGCGCTTTCAGCACGATGACGTCTCCAACTCGCCGCAGTAGCTGGCGGCAGCCTGAGGATTAGTGTTGCGCGCATCCTCTTGCGCGCAACACTAATCCAAGAAGATGGAGCCGGGAGGAAGCCTGCTGATTGGCTGGCTTACGTGAGGCGCGCATCCCTTTTATGTTCAGGCATCCCCCAATGTTTTGTTACAAGCGCAATAGGAGTTTAAAAGATCTATTAGTCCATACTGATCCTATCTTGGGGCGCACGCAGGAACTGGAGCGTTTCCGTAATGTGGGATGTAAACGGTGCCTGGGGTGTGTGACCTGCAGTCACATGGTCCCAGGGAAAGAATTCTGCCATACACACACCGGGAAACGTTTCCAGATCCGCCACACAATCACATGCAAGACTGAGTTTGTCGTATACAGAATATTGTGTCCTTGTGGGTTAGCGTATGTGGGCAAAACAACTGCCCAACTATGTGATAGAATAAGGAATCACAGATCCAATATTAGAATAGCACTCAGATAAGCCAGTACCGAGACACTTTTTAGAATTAGGCCACTCGGTTTCATCCTTGAGGTTTATGGCCATAGATCATGTCCCTGTACCCAGGAGGGGAGGGGAGGGGATAGGGCGCTTATGTTACTTAAAAAAGAGGCCCAATGGATACACAGGCTTGATACTGTGTTCTCTCGGGGCGTCAACGAACGAAATATGTACTCCATATTTGTGTAGGTACAAATTGATCAGCAGGTCAATCCAAGTGGCGATATCACTCTGCCCCTTATTCTTGATAATGGCTATTCAATTCTGTTTAAGTCTGTTCCACGGTGTAATATACCATGTTATTCTTTCTATTCGCAGAAGGTATTTTTGTTTTTAACAGGGTATTCCGTTGGTGATCTCCCCCTCGGTGTGCGCAAGAGAGATGGATTGCATAATGCGTGAAGTGCTGGGAAACATTTGTTAAGTTTAAAGAGTCTTGGTCTCCAGGATGACGTCATAGAGGTGAGCCGGGAAATGGCGCATGGGAGTCCTAGGCACGCCGGACACATGGCACACTGGGAGGGTGAGTACCCAATGTGATTTTAATTTTGATTTTGTTCCCTATTTAACCTGAGGGTTTGTGGTAGGGGGCCATTGTTTTTTGTCCTGATGAAAGTTCTGGACCGGAACTGAAACGTTGGCGGTTTGAAACATGTTCTAATAAAGTGGAAGTTTGAAAATCCTGTAGTGTGGGTGAATCTTTACATCTACCTAAGAGGCCGTCACCAAGCACCGGGTTTGTGGATTCAAGGTGAACCGTGAGTGCAAACCATATTGACATACATGAGAAATATCTATCTATATCTAATCTATCTAAAATCTCCAGACTTGTATTACACACACATTTTGGCAACTAATTGCCCTCCCCCCCCAATTTGTCTGATCCCTCCAGAAGAAATGTTGAACCCGATAGAGATATAATATATATATATTCTCTGCTCTGTCGGGTTCAACATTTCTTCTGGAGGGATCAGCCAAATGGGGGGCGCATTTAGTTGAGATTGTCCACATGCCACACCACCCCCCCCATGTGCGTATATATGGTCTGAGGGTGGATAGAGAAATTATTTATATATATATAACAAACACGAGAGGGACAGCACTCAACCTTAACTACGCTTTCAGTGCGGGTGCATCTCAAGACAACATGATCTACAACAAAACAGGAGAGCACACCAAACCTATTCAAACAATACAAAAACCACAACAGCAGCTAAATTCATTTAGACATAGAAATTCTCCAGATTTAACCCTTTAAATGCTTACAAACCTCTCTTAACCCCTTCAAAAACACTGCAGTTCTTCACCCTTACACAGATTCAATGCTGAGCTCTGTTGAACAATGGTGGAAGTTTAGTTTGCAATGGATTGCGTAAGCCTGCCAACAGCGACAATGTATTCCACCCCTGGCAGGTCCTATCATACTAACCGAATGACTGCTCTTATGGGATAAACTTGAGGACCCAGGCCTTTCTGAAGCTCCCTGCAGATCAAGGTTTAAATAGAACCTGCGGGTGGAGCACCTGTGACAGGGAGGGGTGCTTGCCCAAAAGGGTTGTCAACCCTATAATATACAAAATACACGAGAGGGGCAGCACTCAACCTTAACTACGCTTTCAGTGCATGTGCATCTCAAGACAACATGATATACAACAAAACAGGAGGAGAGCACACCAAATATATATATATCTCTGCGTGTCGATACATACGTATATATAGGTCTGCGTGTTGATATATACGTACAGTTGTGTTCAAAATTATTCAACCCCCCACTGAAATTGAGTGTTTTGGCCAGTTTGACATTGATTTTGATCATTCAGTCATCTTGCTTACAATTAAATCAAAGAGGCACGTGTAGGTCAGACAAATATAACATAACATTTATAATGAAATAACCACAAATGTCTTTTCTGCGCTCACATCATTATCAGTTTTATTCAACCCCCAAGTGACATTCAATCTTAGTACTTAGTACAACATCCTTTTACAGTTATAACAGCTTTTAAACGTGAAGCATAGCTTGTCACAAGTGTCTTGCAGCGATCTACGGGTATCTTCGCCCATTCGTCATGGGCAAAAGCCTCCAGTTCACATTCTTAGGCTTGCGCACTGCAACTGCTTTCTTTAAGTCCCACCAGAGGTTCTCAATCGGATTTAAGTCAGGTGACTGCGATGGCCACTCCAAAATGTTCCAGCCTTTAATCTGCAACCATGCTCTAGTGGACTTGGAGGTATGCTTGGGATCATTGTCCTGTTGAAAGGTCCAACGTCTCCCAAGCCTCAGGTTTGTGACGGACTGCATCACATTGTCATCCAATATCTCCTGGTACTGAAGAGAATTCATGGTACCTTGCACACGCTGAAGCTTCCCTGTACCTGCACAAGCAAAACAGCCCCAAAGCATGATTGACCCCCCGCCATGTTTCACAGTAGGGAAGGTGTTCTTTTCTTCATAGGCCTTGTTCTTCCTCCTCCAAACATAGCGTTGATCCATGGGCCCAAACAGTTCTAATTTTGTTTCATCAGTCCACAGAACACTATCCCAAAACTTCTGTGGTTTGTCCACATGACTTTTAGCATACTGCAGTCGACTCTTCTTATTCTTTGGAGACAGCAAGGGGGTGCGCCTGGGAGTTCTGGCATGGAGGCCTTCATTACGCAGTGTGCGCCGTATTGTCTGAGCTGAAACTTCAGTACCCACATCTGACAAATCTTTTCTCAGTTCCTCAGCAGTCACACAGGGACTTTTTCTCACTCTACGCTTCAAGTAGCGCACAGCAGTCGAAGTCAGCATCTTCTTTCTGCCACGACCAGGTAGCGTTTCAACAGTGCCCTTTGCCTTGAATTTGCGAGTGATGCTTCCTATGGTCTCTCTTGGTATGTTTAACATCTTTGCAATCTTCTTATAGCCATTGCCCTTCCTGTGAAGAGTAATCACCTCTTCTCTTGTCTTCCTGGACCATTCTCTTGACTTCACCATGTTTGTAACCACACCAGTAAATGTCTAGAAGGAGCTGAGTATCACAGTCATTTTAAAGCTGCCTAATTGGTGCTTATTATGCTTTATTGCTGCTCCGTGACATCCACAGGTGTTTTCAATACCTGATTGAAAACACTTGAATGAACCTCTGTTCTTCAGAGTGGTAGTCTTTAAGGGGTTGAATAATTGTGTCAATGAAGAATTCACAAAAGAAACATTTACTACTGTATTACAAAACCAATTGATGTCATTTTAGTTGCATATGGTTCTTTAAAAAGTCCTTGTAGGATTTCATTCTGAATACAATTACAAATGTACACTAAATTCCCTAAAACCCTTTACAGCATTGGGGGTTGAATAATTTTGAAAACTGTATATGTCTGTGTGTGGTATCAATGCATCCCTACTCTATACACAGCGCTCAGTGTCCCTATAATATATATGATCAGGGGTTACTTTTAACAGTAATTTTTGATGTATTTTATTCAGTAGAAACCTTTTTTTTGCCTATATAACATGTGCTTTGTGAAAATAAAACAGTTTTGTGTGTACATTTTAACCCCTAGTAGTGACCGGGCGGTTACACAAATCCGTCCGTTCGTGACCGCAGCTGTTTTTACGTTTCTGCGCTCTTAGTGTTTACGTCAAATTTTCTCTTTACTCGTTTATGTAACCCACACATATTTTACACTGTTTTTCTCGTCACTAAATGGACTTTATAAAGATACCATTTTTTCATCATTTTCATATAATTTACTATAAAAAATATTGTGAAATATGACACAAAAATTGAAAAAACACCACTTTTTCGAACTTTGACCCCCAAAATTTCTTATGTATCAACAACCGTCAAAATTTTTTATTCCTTAGTAGTTTCTAAATTTAGTACTGAGTTTAGCAATACCCAATGTTTACATATTCCTCGCTTTTTTCCTTATTTTATGCAACAATAAGTGCAAGTAGCACTTTGCCATTTCCAAAGAGTTTACTTTCAAAACTAGTGATAGTGACATTGTAACACTGATATCTGTCACTAATTCCTGAATAACCCTCCACATATACATATTTTTTTAAAGTACACAAATCAAGGTATTAAACTTGGGGTATTTTGACTCTTTCCATGCAAACCATTTTACCACAAATCTATGCCAAAGTTTGAAAAAAAAAAATTTTGGTGATTTTTTTTTTTTGACGCAATTTAAGAATACATGTACTGTGAACTTTAAGGTTTACTGCCAAAAAGCACCCCAAAATATGTTCAGCAACATCTTCTGAGTAAATTGATACCACCCAAGTATAGGTATGTCGGGTCATTTGGGGGCTAAAAGGCCTTATTTGGGGGTGCACATTTCAGTTTTCCAACTTGGAATTTTCACATTTCGTCATCATGCACCCATGTCCTATTTGGGACATTTTTGAAGCCGGCCAAAGTAATTTACCCCCATCAAACCATATATTTTTAGAAAGGGCACACCCTAGGGTGCTTCAAAGAGTTGTATTTTAACACTTTCCATGCACTAGCTCTTTGTCAATCTTTCAGGTAGTCACTTTTTGTGTTATTTTTTCACACACATTGTACTTTAGGCATGAATTGTCAAATCCAGTTATGGGTTACTGCCAAAAAACACCCCAAAATATGTTCAGCAACATCTTCTGAGTAAATTGATACCACCCATGTATAGGTATGTCGGGTCATTTGGGGGCTAAAAGGCCTTATTTGGGGGGTGCGCATTTCAGTTTTCCAACTTGGAATTTTCACATTTCGTCATCATGCACCCATGTCCTATTTGGGACATTTTTGAAGCCGGCCAAAGTAATTTACCCCCATCAAACCATATATTTTTAGAAAGGGCAACCCCTAGGGTGCTTCAAAGAGTTGTATTTTAACACTTTCCATGCACTAGCTCTTTGTCAAACTTTCAGGTAGTCACTTTTTGTGTTATTTTTTCACACACATTGTACTTTAGGCATGAATTGTCAAATCCAGTTATGGGTTACTGCCAAAAAACACCCCAAAATATGTTCAGCAACATCTTCTGAGTAAATTGATACCACCCATGTATAGGTATGTCGGGTCATTTGGGGCTAAAAGGCCTTATTTGGGGGTGCGCATTTCAGTTTTCCAACTTGGAATTTTCACATTTCGTCATCATGCACCCATGTCCTAATTTGGGACATTTTTTGAAGCCGGCCAAAGTAATTTACCCCCATCAAACCATATATATTTTTAGAAAGGGCACACCCTAGGGTGCTTCAAAGAGTTGTATTTTAACACTTTCCATGCACTAGCTCTTTGTCAATCTTTCAGGTAGTCACTTTTTTTGTATATTTTTCACACACATTGTACTTTAGCATGAATTGTCAAATCCAGTTATGGGTTACTGCCAAAAAACACCCCAAAATATGTTCAGCAACATCTTCTGAGTAAATTGATACCACCCATGTATAGGTATGTCGGGTCATTTGGGGGCTAAAAGGCCTTATTTGGGGGTGCGCATTTCAGTTTTCCAACTTGGAATTTTCACATTTCGTCATCATGCACCCATGTCCTATTTGGGACATTTTTGAAGCCGGCCAAAGTAATTTACCCCCATCAAACCATATATTTTTAGAAAGGGCACACCCTAGGGTGCTTCAAAGAGTTGTATTTTAACACTTTCCATGCACTAGCTCTTTGTCAAACTTTCAGGTAGTCACTTTTTGTGTTATTTTTTCACACACATTGTACTTTAGGCATGAATTGTCAAATCCAGTTATGGGTTACTGCCAAAAAACACCCCAAAATATGTTCAGCAACATCTTCTGAGTAAATTGATACCACCCATGTATAGGTATGTCGGGTCATTTGGGGGCTAAAAGGCCTTATTTGGGGGGTGCGCATTTCAGTTTTCCAACTTGGAATTTTCACATTTCGTCATCATGCACCCATGGCCTATTTGGGACATTTTTGAAGCCGGCCAAAGTAATTTACCCCCATCAAACCATATATTTTTAGAAAGGGCACACCCTAGGGTGCTTCAAAGAGTTGTATTTTAACACTTTCCATGCACTAGCTCTTTGTCAAACTTTCAGGTAGTCACTTTTTGTGTTATTTTTTCACACACATTGTACTTTAGGCATGAATTGTCAAATCCAGTTATGGTTACTGCCAAAAAACACCCCAAAATATGTTCAGCAACATCTTCTGAGTAAATTGATACCACCCATATATAGATTTGTTCTGTTGTTTTTGGGGTGCTACGCCAATCTTTGACATGTGCTTGTCAATTTCTAATTTGACATACAGTATCTTCTTTGCTTATCTTCTTTTTAGGGGCCTTTTTACATACCCCAGTTTTATGAACGTGCATATATTTGGTAAGCTAACACCCCAAAGTATTGTAAATGGAGTGTTTTTATGCTATGGATGCATCCGTTTGCTCCAAACAAATTAGATACTGTTTGGTGGTCATTTTCATTTTCACACCCACATCAGTTTTGGACTGATTTAGGAGACACTGTTGTTTTTTACTGCATGAAAACTCTCCAGGTTGTTTTCTGCAAGGTCTCCTGAGTACACCCATGCCCCCCATGCATAGGTTTGCCAGGATTTTGGGAAGGTTCAAATACAATTTTTATGACTTTGTCATTGGAGTTGAAATTGAGATTATTTCTTCAGCTAGGCCTATCTTTGGTTTTGGGTCTACCGCATACCCCAGTTTGAATTATTGCCAGAAATTGTTTATGTTTGTTATGTTGACACCCCAAGGTATTGCATATGGAGTGCTTTGATGCCATGGATGCAACGGTTTTAGCCCAAAACATTTGAGAAGGTGTGTGGCGGTAATTTTTCAATTTTCAGATTTTTACGCGCCCACAGTAGTTTTGGACTGTGATTTAGCAGACACTGTTGTTTGTTACTGCATGAAAACTCTCCAGGTTGTTTTCTGCAAGATCTCCTGAGTACACCCATGCCCCCCATGCCTAGGTTTGCCAGGATTTTGGGAAGGTTCAAATACAATTTTTATGACTTTGTCATTAGAGTTGAAATTGAGATTATTTCTTCAGCTAGGCCTATCTTTGGTTTTGGGTCTACCGCACCCCAGTTTGAATTATTGCCAGAAAATTGTTTATATTTGTTATGTTGACACCCCAAGGTATTGCATATGGAGTGCTTTGATGCCATGGATGCAACGGTTTTAGCCCAAAACATTGGCAACAAGTGTGTGGTGGCGGTAATTTTTCAAATTTCAGATTTTTACGCCCACAGTAGTTTTGGACTGTGATTTAGGCTAGGGTCAGACGAGCGTAGTGTTCACGTCCGTGATCGCGCCTAAAAGTACGTCCGTGATAGCATGACATAAAGTCCAATGGAGCCCGACACACGAAGTACGTCCGCACTGAACTGCGGACGCACAACGGCCGCGGCCCACGGACGCAAGGCAGGCAAGAACGTAGAACCGCTAGAACGGCCGCACAAAGTGCGCTGCGTCCGCAACGTCTGCATAGCTTTGTGTGTGAGTGATGGAACGTGGTCAGACGGACTGCATTTATACGTCCTGCATTTTTCACGGACAAAATGGTTTTGCAATTGAATTTATTGTCCCTCCTACATCTGTCAAAAAATAAATGTCAGTGAAAAAACGGACTGTGTGACCACTACTGCGTCTTCCGTACTGACGATGTCCGTACTGCACGGACGTACAGTCCGTAGAAATCACGCTCGTCTGACCCTAGCCTTAGCAGACACTGTTGTTTGTTACTGCATGAAAACTCTCCAGGTTGTTTTCTGCAAGATCTCCTGAGTACACCCATGCCCCCCATGCATAGGTGTGCAAAGATTTTGGCAAAATACAGCACCAATTGTAGAACATAAAAATGTACGAATAAAATGTAAAAGTCTGGTGCCTGTCAAACTGGGGATGCTCTCTAGGGGAGCACAGGCTGTTGTCACTGAAGTGCATGAAACGCAAAATGTTTTCATACCTTCTACGTGACATTGATTGGAGGTAAATGGGGGTAGAGCAGATGGGGCTACTGCTCCAGCAGGAGCGAATTGAGGGCTTCTTTATGATGCCCTCAGCATAGTAAGTGCCCAGAATTTCAGAAATTCTGGCACATCTAGCGGGGTCCATTGCTGCCTTGCCAAGTAGGAGTCTGGCTTCGCAGCACAATGCTGATGGGCATACAGATTTGATTGGGCCACGATGTGGCCCAACAAATCATCCCCCATAAACACCTGCAAAAACTGTGTGGCGGTAAATCCTGCAACATCAATATTGATGCCAGGATTTGCCGTGAAAGGAGGGATATCTGGCCTCTGGCGATGAGGCACTACCCACTCCTCAGCTGGAGCTGTGCGTCTCCTGCTGGCAGGTGGTGACCCAGGATCTGCATCAGAAACATCACTAGATACATCAGCCAGCATAGATAATGTATCTAGCGACGCCTCTGAGCAGTTAGCGGGGTCGAAATGAGGGTCTGAGTCTGACGCAGATGCCTCAGATTCTGACGCCAGGATGGCATATGCCTCCTCGGCGCTGTACACCCTCTCAGACATTTATAATAATAGATTATAAAATTTTATAATTATTATATATATATAAGCGGATTGTTGGTTCTTAGAAGAACCATTGGGTTTCACAAGAAAATACAAATAAACACCTAAATCTCTCTAAATCCCTCTAAACCTGCCTCAATTCTTCTAAATCTCCCTAAAATCTCTCTAAATCTGCCTCAATTTTTCTAATCTCACTAAATCTCACTAAAATCTCTAACCTGTCAAATCTGATCTCTCTCTCTCGCTCACCAAAACACAAGTGAGGAGAGGGAGGGAGAATCACAGAGGTCAGAGCCAATATTTACAAAATATTGGCCTGACCTGACAAATTAGAAATTTTATTTTGATTTTTTCTAACTTCTGATTGGATGTTGCTAGCCTGCCTCTCTGATGAGGCAGGCTAGGAACATCCCACTCAGCCCCAAGATGACCCTGCCCTTAGAACCCTAACCCTACCCCTGACCCTGCCCTTAGAACCCTAACCCTACCCCTACCCCTAACCCTATCCCTACCCCTAACCCTACCCCTACCCCTACCCCTACCCCTACCTGTCAGTTTATTTTATTTATTTTTCTTTTTTTACACTTTTTTTTTACACTTTTTTTTCACTTTTTTTTACTCTGCTGGGTGCCTTGATCCCTCGAGGCACCCAGCAGAGCACCTGATCACTGAAGTGATCGATTTTTGTACTGAGTGCCACGATACCTCGTGGCACTCAGTACTTCCTGCCGCTACCGGAAGTGATCGCTCGGGGGAGCGATCACGGACGGACCGGCGGCAGGTAAGTATATTACAAGGATGCCTCGATGTCGAGGCATCCTTGTAATATGCTCAGAGCAGCTGGAAGCGATCCGATCGCTTCCAGCGCTCTGTAGAAGTGCCGGGCACCTCTCCGGTGCAACCGGATGTAGATCGCTCCCGGGGAGCGATCACATGGTGCCCCGGCACTTCTAACGGCCATTGCACGGATGCCTGGACTCCCAGGCATCCTGCAATGGCGTTTGAGCTGCTGGAAGCGATCCGATCGCTTCCAGCAGCTCAAAAACGGCAGGACGTACCATGTACGTCAGCGGGTCTAAGAGAGACCCGCTGCAATGACGTACATGGTACGTCCGCGGTCGGGAAGGGGTTAATTTAGTTAGTGGATTCCTGTCCAATGCGGTGAGAAGCAAACGTAATGCAGTGTAGACACGCTGCGAGGCGGAGCGAAGTCAAGCCTGCAAAATGTTTGCTTCGCGTCGCTACACACTCAGTGCGTCTCAGGCTTTATTCCCGCATCGCTAGCTTACCGAATCAGTTTGTATACTTGTTACTGACGACCCGATCTGTTGCCAACTTTGCCTGCCATTTGACTATTCTCTCTGTGTATTAGAAACATAGAAAAATGTCGGCAGATAAGAACCTTTCGGCCCATCTAGTCTGCCCAATTACATGGATACTTATCCTGGATTGATCTTTTGTTTAGGATAGCCTTCTGCCTATCCCATGCCTGCTTAAATTCAATTACTGTTGTTTTGGTCTCTACCACTTCAACTGGAAGGCTGGTCCATGTATCCACCACCCTCTCAGTAAAATAATGCTTCCTGATGTTACTTTTAAACCTTTGCCCCTCTAATCTAAGACTATGTCCTCTTGTTTTGCTACTTTGTATCCTTTTAAATATACTCCCTTCCTCTACCTTGTGGATTCCCTTTACGTATTTAAATGTTTCTATCATATCTCCTCTGTCTCGTCTTTTTTCCAAGCTGTATATGTTAAGATTAAGCCTTTCCTGGTAACTTTTCTCCTTCAAGCCGTACACTATTTTAGTAGCCCTTCTCTGAACTCTCTCTAAAATGTCTAGATCCTTCTGGAGATACGGTCTCCAGTGCTGCACACAGTACTCCAAGTGAGGTCTCACCAGTGCTCTGTACATTTGGATGAGCACTTCCCTTTTCCTACTGCTAATACCTCTCCCTACACAACCAAGCATTCTGCCAGCATTTCCTGCTGCTCTATTACATTGACTACTTACCCTTAGATCCTCTGAAATAATGACCCCTAAATCCCAACCCTCAGATGTTGAGGTTAGGACTGTATCAAATATTCTATATTAAGCCCTTGGGTTTATACGTCCCAGGTGCATTATCTTGCACTTATCCACATTAAAACTCAATTGCCACAGCTCCCACCATTTTTTTAGTTTACCTAAATCATTTGTCATTTGGCTGATCCCTCCAGTAATGTCAACCCTGTTGCAAATCTTTGTGTCATCAGCAAAAAGACATACTAATAAAAATATTAAAAGAGAATGGGTCCAAGTACTGACCCCTGAGGTACCCCACTGGTAACAAGACCTTGCGCCGAATAAACTCCATTTACCACAACCCTCTGTTGTCTGTCACTCAGCCACTGCCTAATCCATTCAACAATATTGGAATCCAAGCTCAAAGATTGCAATTTATTGATAAGCCTTCTATGCGGAACAGTATCAAAAGCCTTACTGAAATCTAAATAAAAAATGTCTACTGCACCACCTGTGTCTAGTTTGGCATGATCTCCCTGAGGTAAACCCATGTTGTTTCTTATCCTGTAATCTAGGTGTTTTTAGATGTTCAACAATCCTTTCCTTTAACATTTCCTGCCTGTTCGGTTTGCTTCCTGTTGCTACTGGTGTGAGCGGATTCTCACCATATACAGTAACGCAGTACAAGTGCCTAAACATCGCTGACCCGGTTTTGTTATAGCTGCTGATGTAACTGGGGATCTCTTCTGCATTACCAAAACCTCCACCACTGCACTCTTCCACAATACCACAGAGGGGTTACGGTGTGAAGGCACTTGCTGCCACAAAAGGCAAAATATTTGGGAGCACTGACCCCTGTACCAGATTCATATCATTTTAATATTTGACCACAGGGTCCAACCCTGCACTCTTCCACAGAGGTGTGACGGTACTGTTGCCAACACTAAAGGCCCAATTTTAAAGCACCCATTGTTACTTTCATCCAAAGCCTGCATAAGTTTCACCATAATTTAGCCAAAAAATTAAATCACTAAACTTGTTCTGCATGTCCTAAAACATCTCTTTTCATACAGGCTGCCGCGCCCAAGCAGTGGTTTATGAATAGATTAAAAGGAAAACCGTTTACCATCATTTGAAATGTTATTTTTTGTTTTTAAATGTTTCTATACATCCTAGAAATCCGCCACTTCACGGGCAGGTTATGGGGACCTCCTAGGCACGATATTTGAAGGAATTTTTAGTTTATTAACCTTTACTTCATGGAAAACTCACCTGTTCCTTTAAACGTTTTTTTTTAAAACTTTTTGTCCTGGTTTCCTGTCCCCCAGGGCACTACCCGGACCCCCATTACACCTTTTATGGCAAATATCTTGCATATATATAAAAAAAAAAAATTAGTTCAAAGTCGAGTCGAACAGGGAGGAGGGGTTCATCCTTATTGAGGACGGACGTATGGCCCAAGTGCGATGATCTCAGCATTAGGTTGGCATAGATTAGAACTAGGGATGCACCGATACTAGTATCAGGGCCGATATTGCCGTTTGCACGAGTACTTGTTACTCGTGCAAACGGCCCGATACATCCCGCCGATACCGGAAGCCGGCGCTGGGCCGGTTTGCCGGTATCCGCGGGGCTGGGGAAGCTGGCTGCGTGTATGAAAAGCACGCGGCCAGCGTTACCCTTCCTGAAGGTCCGGTCGCTGGGCAGTGATGCGTTCCCGCGGCCACTGTGCGCTCCTGTGATGCTGCCTCTCGGCTGGAGGCCGCGTCACAGATGCGCCCGGCGGCCACGTGATCGCATCACTGCCCAGCGACCGGACCTTCAGGAAGGGCGAGTATCGCGGCGCGCCGGAGGGGAACGCTGGCCGCGTGCTTTACATGCAAACGGTCAGCTTCCCCAGCGTTCGAGCTGGGGGCAAATCCATGAGACCTGGGGGCAAATCCATCAGAGCTGGGGGCAAATCCATGAGACCTGGGGGACAAATCCATGAGACCTGGGGGACAAATCCATGAGACCTGGGGGACAAATCCATGAGACCTGGGGGACAAATCCATGAGAGCTGGGGGACAAACCCATCAGAGCTGGGGGACAAACCCATCAGAGCTGGGGGACAAACCCATGAGTGCTGGGGGCAATCTCATAAATTTTTATATGAGGTCTGTTCCTATTGGAAAGCGTCACATGACATCAAATAAAAGTATCGGTACTCGTACTCGGTCTTAAAAAAGTGGTATCGGTGCATCCCTAATTAGAACATCCTATCATGGTGCACATTGATGTTGTGGCAGGCTTACTCAAACTCCCATTTTATAAACAATTGGTTTAGTTTGCCATCGTGGCAGGCTTGCTCAAACCCAATTTTATTATTCGATTTTATAAACGGGGGTTTAAGCTAGTGTCAGACGAACGCAGTCGTACGTCCGTGTCGCCACACAGTTTAACATTCGTCGTAGCATTGTTTTGTGATCAAGAGACCAACACAAGAAATACGTGCGCAAGCAGGTGCCAACGGACGGCATTTAGGCCGCGATGTAACAGTGCTAAGACAGACGCCCAGTGCGCTGTGTCGCGGCCTGTGTGCGTGATGACGCAATGTCAGACAGCGCATTTGCAACGTCCACCACGTTGATGCTCAGTTTTTTTTTTTTTGTCTGACTGTACCTGTCATTTAATTTTGTTTCCCATATTTCTCTTTTTTCTACATCCGTCAAACAGATCGTGTGGTGTCTTACAGTATCTTCCGTCAGTACATCCGTCCATTATGCCTGCGTTCGTCTCACATTAGCCTTAGTTTACGTCACAGCAGGTTTTAGCCTGTGCCGACCTAATGCCTGCTCTAATATAAACACTTTGGTATGAGCCAGGACCTGCCATGATGGAGTACATTGTTGTGGCAGGCTTACTCCATATGCCCCATCATGGCAGGTCCTGGCATGCCAACGTAATGCCTGCTGGAAGAGGAATTTGCTTACCTCGGTACATTCATCCTCTTGGGGCTCTGGCAGGAGGTGTGAGTGACAGGGAGGGTTAGTCCTAGACCTACCTTTTTATTATAAGTGGCATCTGAGTTCAATAAAACAGACGCGGCTCAGTACGTGAACCTTGGGTGTAAAGATCTTTCGGATGCGCCAGCGTTTGGTTTTCATGTCTTATTAAAAGGCTTAAATCTTTTACAGCAAGTTCCTTGAAAACACAGAACGGATTATGACAATATATATTTTAATGTTTGATTTCCATTTTTGTACATGAAATATCTGTAAAAGTCAGCGAATACTTAACATGAATAAGGCCTCGAATACTTCATGGCTTCTTACTACGGATCCTTTGTTACATTGTAACCTGAGATAAAGAGCCTCTCACATGGGCAGAAGCACTTTTACTCATTTCGACAGGGAATTCCCTCGTTTTATATACATCTGTTTTATTGACATCTAACATTTTTCTTCCTCTCGTCGAGGCCAGTGCCATGTTGATAGGCGGAGGGTCTGCTGCGGGCACAGCCCCCCCCCCACACAGTCAAATGGTCCCTCCCCTGCGGCATGCCACAAGTCACATGGGGGACCAGGGAACCTAAAATAATGGAAGAACATTTTTTTAGTCTGAAATAACACTGATCTATACGATTGGTAGGGACACCCTGTCGGGGGGGGGGGGAAGAGTAGCTTTGCCCATGATGGAGGTGCTTTAAAGAGCCGGGACATGAAATATTCACATGTAGAGAAAAAAAATGTTTGACCTTTAATAAAAATTAACACTTTCAGTTCAGAGCGACTCTTAAAATGACAGCGATAAAATGCGACAAATACAGTCTATAAAATCTGTTAGAGCTACTGAAGGAACGGACGCACGACGGGGCCAACCGCAGAAATAGAACGGGTTGCAGTGCTGCACAATGGCAATAGACACATTATTATACAAAAAAAGTACAAATTTGTTCGCCTAGAGCTTCATAGATTGTACGGATATTGCTCAAAAATAAGAGATACGGTTAACGGTGTGATTTAAAACTACAGCTTCCTGCACGAACAAGTTTGCTTATTCTGATCTGTGGGTGGGATTTGGTTTTGTGTCCTACAAAAAGGAGAAGGATCAGTCACACAAGGCCTGGCTTTAGCAGGAGCAGCAGCGTTTCAGTCCTGCACTCAGGACCTTTGACTTGAGAAATGGCCTGAGTGAAGGGCTGAGATGTTACTGCTCCTGGAATAAAGCTCCTCCTAAAGCCCAGTCTTCCTCCTTTGCTGTCCACATCAGAGCAGGTGACCCTAGACCAGTGGTACTCAAGTCCCCCTAACAGGCCAGGTTTGCAGGATATGTGAAGCACAGGTGATAGGATTTGCTGCTCAGAGATTGCAAGATTCAGTCTGCATTTCCCCAAGTGAAAACCTGTTAGGGGGACCTGAGGACCAAGGTTGGGGACCACGGCCCGAGACTATCGGAACCCTGGCTGGGCCATTATTTTAAACATAAGTCTCTGAACGCTACAAGAGAGCATAGGCCAGAGGGATGTACTACTGTCAATATAAAACAAATTGTGGTGCATTACCAATGGCTGCCGGTTTGGACCAGGAGTTGTGCACCTGCATCCCCAGCGTGGCCAATCATGTAAATGTTTTAAAGGATCATTTCGCTTGTAGTATATACTTTAAAATACAAAACACAAACTTTGAGGGAAGGTCTGTACCGGCACTTGCATTAAAAACCAGTGTCTCCTCCTTAGAGCTGTGACAACATCTGGAACCGAACTGGATATGCATTAATACGCAATCTGCTCGTTTTGCTCTGACAAGACTTACGTTATGGGACATTTAAATCTGCAAACAAATTATAAACAGGAGGGGCTTAGTTTATGTGAATTAAAGCAGTGGTTCCCAACCCTGATCCTCAGGTCCCCCTAACAGGCCAGGTTTGCAGGATATGTAGCACAGGCGATAGGGTATGCTGCTCAGTGATTGCAGGATTCAGTCTGCATTTCCAAGGTAATCCCTAAAATCTGGCCTGTTGGGCCCTGAGGACAGAGATGAGAAACCCTGCATTAAAGAACCTATTTTACGCAGAGAATGTACACACACCCCGCCATAGATCTAAAAACATAATCCTATAGCTATGTATGCAACATGTATATTTTAATAATCATAAAAGGCCAGCGTTTAACAGAGTGCACGTTCCTCTCACTCTGACGCCCGTCTCGCCGCGTGCAGTTAGTGCGCTCAGCGCTGCAAGGCTCAGTCCTGCTATGGAGGCTCACGCTTTGCAGCCCCATCGAATGTGCGTCCTAGCGTTTCAACGGGGAGGCTTTCAGCACATTCGCTATAGCTTGCACACACTGCAGCGTGTGGCCGGCCCCGACTACATGTCACAACGCTGCGACGGAAGGCATGTCAGTACGGGCGCCCATAGGCCTTAAAGTTAAATTTGGTTTTATATAAAAAGGTGGCCCTAATCGTTTAATAATTGCCCTAAAACAAGACTGTACAGTTAATAATCTGTTTGCAGATTCAGGGACACTGACATGTACAGATACAAACTTATCCACAAATTGTGCAGTTATTTCTCCAGGGCAGACACACACAACCACCAGCACCCAGCACCGAACCACTGGCCGCAATACCTTCCTTGCCAAGACAGGTACTGGTCCAGTTCAAAATATTCTCCAGAGCACCATTAATGGGGTGAAAACAGGAGCCTGACGTATAGCAGCGGTGCATGGACCTTCTCCATCACTCTAGAGGTCAGCAGCTACATCCTCCATGATGCCAAGTTAACCTGATGAGGGGCTGAGCATCAGGGGAGATGTAGTTCAAAACATCAGGAGGGTCAAGGTCACCAACGTGTGCATTACTCAATGGACACCTCTGAATCTGGGCATTGCTGTCCTGACCGATCATTTGTACAGACAAAAAAAAAAATAAAGACTCTGCAAGACCATCTCTTGTAATGGTCCAGCAGCTAAAAAAAAAAAAAAAAAATTAAGTTACAAAAATAATCATTTTACTGCATTAAAATTACCTCCGAGAACGTGTCTAAAATATATATATATATGTATAAAAAAAGGGCATCAATTATTAGAAATTTGAGAAATGTGCAAAGTAGCAGTAGCCTTTTGACGTGTGCACATGTCCACGCAAACCGTGCAGCGGCCGCACCGCGCTCCGATTGTCCATGCGCATCACACCGCGCTTTTCCCTTTGATGTCCAGCTTGGCGATGATGGATTCGGAGGGTTTGTTCAGTTTCTCGTCTGTGAATGTTAAGTAGGAATAGACCAGGCTTCCTGCAATGCTGAAACAGACAGACAGACAGACCAAAGGACTGAGTAACGGGACGCGCGGAAAGAACACAGCGGGGACAACAGAAAGGTAACAAAAACTAATTGAAAGAGGCTCAGAAAACCAAAACTAAACATTTAAATCAAAACAGATTAGGCCTAAGAGCTAAATAATGATACGGATGAATGCAGACAGCGGACAATATTCATTTTACACATTAACTTGGGATCTGACACCAAGCCATTAGCAGCAGATCCTTTAGGTCCTGCACGTTGTGAGGTGGCGCCTCCATGGATGGGATTTGTTGTCCCAGCACATCCCACAGCTGCTCAATCGGATCAAGATCTCAGGAATTTTGAGACCGAGACAACACCTTGAAATCTTGGTCATGTTCCTCAAACCATTCGGGAGCAGTTTTTGCCGTGTGACGGGGTATAATGAGGCTGAAACAGGCCACTGTCATCAGGGAGCACCATGACCGTGAAGGGGTGTACGAGGTCTGCAGCAATCTCTAGGTAGGTGGTGCGTGTCACGTGTGCGCTGACACCTTTCCATCATGGCCAGCATCAGGTAGCTCTGCTTTATGATCCGACCAGACGGGCTCGGCCTTCACTCCCCCCCATGACCCTTAAGCTGGTTCACCGGTTGTCCTTCCTTGCACCACTTTTGGGAGGTGCTAAACACTGCATCCCGGGAACACCCCACAGGACTTGTTTCAGAGATTCTCTGATCCAGGCGTCACTATTTGATTTGGCCTGTGTGTCACGCAGATGTTTTCACCCATTTTTAACCCTTAGTGACCGGCGGTTTTACACAAATCCGTCCTTTAGTGACCGCTTGCTGTTTTACGTTTCTGCGCTGTTAGTGTTTACGTCAAATTTTCCTCTTACTCGTTTATGTAACCCACACATATTTTACACTGTTTTTCTCGTCATTAAATGGACTTTATAAAGATACCATTTTTTTCATCATTTCATATAATTTACTATAAAAAGCATTGTGAAATATGACAAAAAAAATTGAAAAAACACCACTTTTTCGAACTTTGACCCCAAAATTTCTTATGTATCAACAACCGTCAAAAAAATGTAATTCCTTAGTAGTTTCTAAATTTAGTTCTGAGTTTAGCAATACCAATGTTTACATATTCCTCGCTTTTTTCATTATTTTATGCAACAATAAGTGCAAGTAGCACTTTGCCATTTCCAAAGAGTTTATTTTCAAAACTAGTGATAGTGACATTGTAACACTGATATCTGTCACTAATTCCTGAATAACCCTCCATATACATATTTTTTTAAAGTACACAAATCAAGGTATTAAACTTGGGGTATTTTGACTCTTTCCATGCAAACCATTTTACCACAAATCTATGCCAAAGTTTGAGAAAAAAAAAAATGTTTTGGTGATTTTTTTTTTTTTAACGCAATTTAAGAATACATGTACTGTGAACTTTAAGGTTTACTGCCAAAAAGCACCCCAAAATATGTTCAGCAACATCTTCTGAGTAAATTGATATCACCCATGTATAGGTATGTCGGGTCATTTGGGGCTAATAGGCCTTATTTGGGGGGTGCGCATTTCAGTTTTCCAACTTGGAATTTTCACATTTCGTCATCATGCACCCATGTCCTATTTGGGACATTTTTGAAGACGGCCAAAGTAATTACCCCCATTAAAACCATTATTTTTTAGAAAGGGCACACCCTAGGGTACTTCAAAGAGTTGTATTTTAACACTTTCCATGCACTAGCTCTATGTCAAACTTTCAGGTAGTCACTTTTTGTATATTTTTTCACACACATTGTACTTTAGGCATGAATTGTCAAATCCAGTTATGGGTTACTGCCAAAAAACACCCCAAAATATGTTCAGCAACATCTTCTGAGTAAAGTGATACCACCCATATATAGATTTGTTCTGTTGTTTTTGGGGTGCTACGCCAATCTTTTGACATGTGCTTGTCAATTTTCTAATTTGACATACAGTATCTTCTTTGCTTATCTTCTTTTTAGGGGCCTTTTTACATACCCCAATTTTATGAACGTGCATATATTTGGTAAGCTAACACTCCAAAGTATTGTAAATGGAGTGTTTTTATGCCATGGATGCAACCGTTTGCTCCAAACAAATTGGATACGGTTTGGTGGTCATTTTTCATTTTCACACCCACATCAGTTTTGGACTGTGATTTAGGAGACACTGTTGTCGGTTACTGCATGAAAACTCTCCAGGTTGTTTTCTGCAAGGTTTCCTGAGTACACCCATGCCCCCCATGCATAGGTGTGCCAAGATTTTGGCAAAATACAGCACCAATTGTAGAACATAAAAATGTAGGAATAAAATGTAAAAGTCTGGTGCAGTAAAAGAAAAATAAACTAAACTGAACTAACTGGAGTGTGAGAAAATAGAAAGGAAAAAAAAAAAAAAAAAAAATCATAGATCACGCACAGTGTGATATATCTTGATACAGTCCCCAAGACACAGACCGGGTTGTCCAGGGCATTCTGGGCAGTAAAAGATTGTGTCTCTCCTCTGCCCCCTCTTGAAACACACCCTGCATCTTTTTTGGGTTTCTGTTTGCCCTCAGTAGGGGGGATTTTATAAATAAAATGTGTAGCCCCAACTCTGTCCCCCATCACCGCCCGGGGAGCAGGTGCATCCTGGTACAAAAACCCCGAAATGACCTGGAGCTGAAACTGTAAAAAGGACAGCATCACTCCGGGTTTGTCTTTTTGCAGAGCAAAAAGGCATTGTGGGTTGCAATTTGCATCAGGTAAATTGCAACCTTTTTGTACCAGGCCCTTGACTTCCGCATAATCTGGTAGGGCTGGAGCAGCTGATCTGCCAGATCAACCCCACCCATATGCCGGTTATAGGCTTTGATGCACACTGGCTTCCTGATGCGCTCAGCTCTGCCACGTACAGAGACCTCCACAGACCTCTCAGTGTGGATGGTGGATAGAAGGTATACATCCTTCTTGTCTCTGTACTTGACCGCCAACAGCTCCCTCTGGCGCAGAGCTGAGTCTCCCCCCTTTTTAATCGGGTGCAGACAAGCTGTGCTGGGAAACCTACGTGGTTCTTGCGAACAGTACCGCATGCTGCTGTATCAAAACAATACAGCAGCTTGAACAAAGGGACACTCGTATAAAAATTATCAACATACAAGTGGTACCCTTTGTTCATCAGGGGAAAAAGTAGGTCCCACACAATCTTGCCACTGGTTCCCATGTGTTCTGGGCAACCTGGAGGGTCAAGGCTACTATCCTTTCCCTCGTACACCCGGAAGGCCTGAGTATACCCACTCTCGCTGTCACAGAGCTTATACACCTTCACTCCATACCTGGAGCGTTTGGAAGGAATATACTGCTTGAATCCCAGCCTTCCCTTGTATTTCATTAGGGATTCATCCACGCAGATATTCCTTCCAGGTGTATAAGCCTCTGCAAACCTGGCGGCGAAGTGGGTAATCAGGGGCGGATTTTATACAGCCTGTCAAACTGGGGATGCTCTCTAGGAGGGCACAGGCTGTTGTCACTGAAGTGCATGAAACGCAAAATGTTTTCATACCTTCTACGTGACATCGATTGGGGGTAAATGGGGGTAGAGCAGATGGGGTTACTGCTCCAGTAGGAGCGAATTGAGGGCTTCTTTATGATGCCCATCAGCATAGTAAGTGCCTAGAATTTCAGAAATTCTGGCACATCTAGCGGGGTCCATTGCTGCCTTGCCAAGTAGGAGTCTGGCTTCGCAGCACAATGCTGATGGGCATACAGATTTGATTGGGCCACGATGTGGCCCAACAAATCATCCCCCATAAACACCTGCAAAAACTGTGGCGGTAAATCCTGCAACATCAATATTGATGCCAGGATTTTCCGTGAAAGGAGGGATATCTGGCCTCTGGCGATGAGGCACTACCGACTCCTCAGCTGGAGCTGTGCGTCTTCTGCTGGCAGGTGGTGACCCAGGATCTGCATCAGAAACATCACTAGATACAGCCAGCGTAGATAATGTATCTAGCGTCGTCTCTGAGCAGTTAGCGGGGTCAAAATCTGGGTCTGAGTCTGACGCAGATGCCTCAGATTCTGACGCCAGGATGACATATGCCTCCTCGGCGCTGTACACCCTCTCAGACATTATATATAATAGATTATAAAATTTTATAATTATTATATATATAAGCGGATTGTTGGTTCTTAGAAGAACCGTTGGGTTTCACAAGAAAATACAAATAAACACCTAAATCTCTCTAAATCCCTCTAAACCTGCCTCAATTCTTCTAAATCTCCCTAAAATCTCTCTAAAATCTGCCTCAATTTTTCTAATCTCACTAAATCTACCTAAAATCTCTAACCTGTCAAATCTGATCTCTCTCTCTCTCTCTCTCACCAAAACACAAGTTAGGAGAGGGAGGGAGAATCAGAGGTCACGGCCAATATTTACAAAATATTGACCTGACAAATTAGAAATTTTATTTAGATTTTTTCTTACTTCTGATTGGATGTTGCTAGCCTGCCTCTCTGATGAGGCAGGCTAGGAACATCCCACACAGCCCCAAGATGACCCTGCCCTTAGAAGGGCAGCGCCATCTTGGCTGTCACTTTTATTTTATTCTATTCTATTCATTTTTATTTTTATTTATTTTTTTACACTTTTTTTACACTTTTTTTACACTTTTTTTAGTCTGCTGGGTGCCTTGATCCCTCGAGGCACCCAGCAGAGCACCTGATCACTTATGTGATCTTTTTTGTACTGGAGTGCCACGATACCTCATGGCACTCAGTACTTCCTGCGCTACCGGAAGTGATCGCTCGGGGGAGCGATCAGACGGACCGGCGGCAGGTAACCCTATTGCAGGGATGCCTCGATGTCGAGGCATCCCTGCAATATACTCAGAGCAGCTGGAAGCGATACCGATCGCTTCCAGCGCTCTGTAGAAGTGCGGGGCACCTGTCCGGCGAAACCGGATGTTGATCGCTCCCGGGGAGCGATCACAAGGTGCCCCGGCACTCCTGTCCGCCATTGCATGGATGCCTGGACTCCCAGGCAGCCTGCAATGGCGTTTGAGCTGCTGGAAGCGATCCGATCGCTTCCAGCGCTCAAAAGACCGCAGGACGTACCATGTACGTCAGCGGGTCTAAAAGAGACCCGCGGCCATGACGTACATGGTACGTCCGCGGTCACTAAGGGGTTAAATTGTTCAACACATGAAATTCAAGAACTGACTATTCACTTGCTCCCAATAGATCTCCGCGACAATGTATCCCGTCCCTACAACAATGTATCCCGTCCCTACAACAATGTATCCCGGTCCTGCAACAGGTGCCAGTGTAACCATATAATCAGTGATCTTCACTTCACCTGTCAGGGGGTTTGATGTTGTGGCTGATCAGTGTATGTATATAAAAACCGAGGTATTGATTGACTAAAGATTAGCAAAGCCAATAAACAAAATTCTTCCCACTGAAATATTGTTGATAGAAGCTGCCGGCACCTCCTCATCTCGCAGCAAGTTCCACCTCTTCCCTGTCATCACGATCTAATCTCCTTTATAGACACAGATTGTGCCGGGACAAGATTCATCATCTTTTACCTCCCTCAACAGTAAATTCAGACAGAAGCAATCGCTGCACCCCTTACCTGATATTTAATCCCAGGAAGTTCGTCCAGCTGAAGATGTAATCGCCTCCGAAAAACATCCCAAGGTAGGTGATTAATATGTTCTGCAAGCAGAGAGAAGGGGTGGGGGACACCCTCATTAGACAGGTTTAGGAATCTGAGAGGTACAGGCCGTCACCCCGATGAATCCTGAGCATTATATGGCAAAGAGTTATTTCCACATTAAAAACTCATCTAGGACCTTAAAGGGATATTCCATTTAAAAATAAAAGGTCCCTCTCAAATAATATTTGGCCAGAGACTGCTGACACCGTATGCACAATTAACCCCCATTTTGTGATTTGCATGTTCTGTAGCGCCGCTGTGCAGAGCGATGGATCCGAGCTGCACACACATGCACAGGTCTGATCCATCAGATAGCTGGGATTTTTGAATTTCCCAGCTGTTGGGTGGGGTGGAGGAAACTCCTCCACTTCACCCCACGTCTTCTCCAGATTGGGGGAGCTGGGAGGAGAGAAGGGGGTGCACTTCACATCCTGACCGCTTTAAAACTATAAAGTGGTCACGATGAACATTTACGCCACATGCAGAGCCAGCCTTTACCCGGAATAGCACGAGCGAGGCAGAGGCGGTGATCGCATCGACCCACCCCGAGAAGACAGATATAAAAGGAACACAGGATAGGAGACGCCGAGCCCAGTGAATGCGGTGATAACCGGCACCATTACAAATATCTCTGCATTCAGAGAGTCTGGAGATAAGACAATAAAACACTTACTTTAATGCAGCCAACAATAGTAGTTGTGAGGGCAGAGTTATAGTGCGTGCAGAGGACTGTCGAATACATTAACATAAACCTAGGGGAAAAAAATATACAAAATTAACAATTATATACGCATTACACAAAGTATGAATCGTCTGTACATGCAGAATTGTAACCAATTAGAAAAACAAACCAAAAATACTCCTTTGCTTTTGAAAATCTACACACGGGAGCAGATCCAAAAGTATCAATAAAAACGCTAAGCTCCACCCCCAATAAACCTAATCCTTCGAAAAAACATTGATATCCGTGAACGTGATTGAGGATGAGACCGCAGTGGCCAAGGTGAAGGAATTTCTGGATTAGGAACCTCACAGCATTATTTTAAAGACTGAGCGATATAAAAGGGGAGAAGTCTTGATAGAGCGATTATCGGTGACCGATATTCAGCAAATTACTGATAATGGTTTCTGCTTTTTAATTGCCGATAATTGGACAAGCTGGCTCACTGCAGCCGCGACACGTGAGGTCCCACAGAACGGTGCCAATCTGGTAAGGATGCACTGATACTAGTATCGGTGCAGATACTGACGTTTGCACGAGTACTTAGTACTCGTGCAAATAGCCAGATACACCCCCCGATACCGGATATCTGCGGGGCTGGGGAAGCTGGCCGCGTGCATGAAAAGTAAGCGGCCAGCGTTGCCCTCTGGCGGCTGCAATACTCCCCTCTTCAGAAAGGTCAAGTCGCGCTGCTGTGGCGCGATCACGTGGCTGCCGTACGCATCTGTGACGCTGCCTCCAGTCACAGATGCACCCGGCAGCCACGTGATCACACCACAGCAGCGCGACTGGACCTTCGGAAGAGGGGAGTATTGCAGCCGCCGGAGGGGAACGCTGGCCGCATGCTTTTCATGCACGCGGCCAGCTTCCCCAGCGTTCAATGGGACATATCCATGACAGCTGGGGACAATCTCCATGAGAGCTGGGGGCATTTTTATATGAGGTCTGTTCTTATTGGAAAGTGGTCACATGACATAAAATAAAAGTATCGGTACTCGGTCTTAAAAAAGTGGTATCTGTGTATCCCTACACTCCGGTGCTTCTCCCACAGCAGGCTGACAACTCTTGCTGTAGGACTTCCCCTGAAAACTGTCGGTATTGCACATGCGTGTGATGACAACAGAACTTGGGCTTCACGCCCATCTGGCATAGAATTCACTATACAGGAAATGTTTGGGTCTATTGGTCCCCTCTATTCATGGTACCGATTGCCTACAGCAGGGATCAGCAACCTTCGCCCTCCAGATCTTTTGGAACTACACTTCCCATGAGGCTCTAAGAACCCAATGAGTAGCTGAACATCATGGCAGATGTAGTTCCCATAGCATCTGGAGGGCCAAAGTTGCAGACGACCCCTTACATAGAGGTACAACATAGAAGCGCCACGAACAACGCAACGGTGGGAAACCTGATAAACCAACCGTCTCCACGAGATTCCAATCAGATGGGGATGCCACCAGCCCCCTGGATAAGTAGAAATGGAAGAAATGATGGATCTCCAGTGGATAAGAAGTGCCAAACGGTTTATTCATGGAACAGCAGCCTTCAAAAAATCAGTGACGTTTCGACCCTGAGGTCTTAATCATACATGTATGATTAAGACCTCAGGGTCGAAACGTCACTGATTTTTTTGAAGGCTGCTGTTCCATGAATAAACCATTTGGCACTTCTTATCCACTGGAGATCCATCATTTATTCCATTTCCCCTTACATAGAGGGTCATATGAGGGATCACTTTGGACATGGCCATAATGTAAAAATAAAAGCTTAAATATATATATCTTTTACTCATTAAAAAAGGGACATGATGCAAGGTTTACAATGATATTAAATGCATAATGTCAGATTTGTGTTGATTTTTCACGAATCTAAATTTACAGAATATCTGCATCAGATATCGGCCACAAAGGCTGCCGATAATCGAAATCGGTATCTGCCCTGAAAAAAAATTATATTCGTCTATCCCTCTTTAATAAGAGAAAAAAAAAAACTCACCCCATCACACAGGACATGACGAACTCCACAACAAAGAAAAAGTCATTCCATCCTTCATAATCCACGGCCTGCGGGGAGAAAAACCAGCCGATAATATGTGAAACGCATCTTCGAGGGGCTCAACACGATTTAAATCAGCATTCTAACAACAACTGGAAACCAACACCTTTCGCCACCGAGAGGTTGTGAAAGTACAAAATACCACAGGCGTTAGAATAGAACAGGTGAAGAGGACCAACAAAGAGAAGAGAAAGATTCCGGAATGGGCAGAGCCTTTTCTTGGCCACAAAACAAGCATCAGATTTTCTCTGGATACAGGCGAACGCACAGCCGGGTTCTTTCCTAAGAGAGAATGAGAGACTTTCCGTGGAAACTTTTATCCTTCAAAACCATTTTTTTTTATCCACGGGATCCCTTGGCGCAGTCAGACACTCCGACACACAAAGGGCAGGTTAGGAGAAGCAGCGAGCACAAGGAGCGCGCTAAACACTGGAGACTAAAGCTAGACTCCATGACTGATCAACTGTGTGAATCACAAGATAAAGTTAGACAAAACGTGAAAGAAAATAAAGGGACGCTCTATTCACACTGAACACATTTAAAGTGGTCAGTATGTGAGGAGTGCCCCCCCCCTCTGGTGAAATCACTGGGTGAAGGGGAAGAGTTTCCTCCACCCTACCCATCGTCACCAGCAGCTGGGGATTAATAGATTTTCCCAACTGCCGTCTCTGGTCCGGCGGGCCCTGACATCAGAGGCGGCCCGTCGGCGACCACCTTGAAGTCCCTGCTCGCCGGCAGCTGGGCCCATGTAGGCCGCAGTATCTCTGAGGACTGCAGCTAAAGTTAACATAGTTGCAGGCCCCCCCAAGTCCCCTTACAGCAACATGGGCCGTAATGCCCTGATCGGATCGATGATCGGTATCCGGCGGCCCCACCATCTATGACAGGGACTGTGCTGGGCCCCCAGGCTGAGGCCCCGGTGCGCCTGCACCGGCGGTAGGTCCGCAAATGCAATCTAGCGAGAGTGAGATTGCGCAGAGCTCGCAGCCCAGAAGCGCAACCCTCCATGGAGTCCTTCGGACTTCCAGGTGATACTTGCAGAAGCGCTACCGCAAGTATCACTGCAGTTAGCGCTGCGTTCCGGGATGAGGTGCTGAGCTAGCGCCTGCCCCAGAATACCACGATAACATGAGGACGCTGCGGGGAAACCGGCAGGTGCAGATTTTCCCGGTTATCCTCCCCATGTTAGAAACCATAGTGCACGTTCACGATCCTGTTTATTGAACTTCCTTAAACCACAAAACAAACACACACAGACGTCGCACTCCACAAGCATTAAATGGATCTTTTATTAGTGGTCAGTTTCCTTCTGTATTCGGGTTGCGGGGGGGGGGGGGGGTCGGCCATGTTTTCCTGGACGTGTATTACTTTGTCATGCAGAAGAAGAGCACAGGGAAGGAGCTGCCCTGCAACATGAATAATCTATATGCTTCAGAAGGAAAATCCCTTTCCCCCCCCTTCAGGATTGGTCACTTGGGATTCCCCTTATGATTTCCTACCTGCAGCGCATGGATTATACATGCCACGGGGTGGCATTCGTCACAAACCGCCCACCAGCATGAATAAATTAAGTGTCCAGGAAAAAGGTGGCCAACCCTATTCACACTCACACACACACACTTTAAATCTGTAGGAAAGCTTATCAAATGCATTTTTTTTTTGGTGAGGTAGAGTTACCCTTCAACAGGCAAAAAAAATTTAAAAAA
The DNA here is from genome assembly GCA_009667805.1 of Leptobrachium leishanense. Taxonomy (NCBI): domain Eukaryota; kingdom Metazoa; phylum Chordata; class Amphibia; order Anura; family Megophryidae; genus Leptobrachium; species Leptobrachium leishanense. The sequence continues at coordinate 23,519,543 of CM019070.1, forward strand.
AAAAAATAGGAGCATTGGATGAATCTTGTGCTTTACAGCGGAGTTTCCAGTCTATTCACTCTGTAACATGATATCCACCCCCTTTCGCTCAGGATGGAACAGCACGCAGTCCATTTCGTGAAGACTGAGGATAAAGGAGCAGGAGCGCAGTCTGCTGAAGGCCGCTGTATAAATAGTATTAACTCCTTGAAGGTAGAAAATAAGTTTCATTTGCTAAAAGGCTTCTTTTACCAGACTGGATTTATTAAAGCTTACTAGAAAACCCATGCGTCCGTGCGCGTCTTGAGCTTTTATTTTAGGGGTGGGTGTGAGGTTCGCTGCTCATTTCAAAGGCTGCACCCCCACTTTCTACATGTGGGGGGGGGGGATGTCCTCTGCGAAATCTATAAATTATAAAGTGGTGAATCTTTGCTCCAAACATCCATATAACCAGGAAAAAAAGCCGTGTGTGTGGGCGGGGGGGGGGGGAAGAGAGATTTCTACCTGAATGCCGAGTAGGAAACGGAGGAATAAGAACAGACGCTCTTTGTTTGCACCGTGTTTGTATAGCGGGAGTACCCGGTGCCCAGCGCGCCCGCACAAGGGATACATTCTCTGCAGGCAGTTACATGGACGGGCAGGGAGAGTCACACGTGGATTTCCAGCTGGCCTCAACCAACCCCGAGGGGGGGGGGGATCTAGAGAGGTGCACGTTCCACTATTCAAATGTACCGCGTGCCAAGGGCAAACTGAGTCAGGAATTAAAGGGAGGAGGGGGGGGGGGGGGAGGTATTCCTGGACAAATATATGTTTCCAAGAGGGGAGGTGTAAGAGCGTATAAAAAGTCCAGTGAATCCAGAGTGTATAGAATGTTGGGAGAAAAAAAAAAAAACGACAATATTACAAGATACAGTTTTGCAGAAACACTGAAAGACACGCAGCGCACGCGGACGCATGGGGGGGGGGGATTAATCAAGATGCGACTGCGATCCGGCGTAAGAAATGATAAAATAATCCAAATCAATGTAAACAGTATTATTTTCCAGCGATTGAGAGGTTAATCTTTGGGGTCCATTCACAAAGCACCGAAATTTAACTCAATTTCGGTGCTTTGCATTTTAGCTCATTTCGGCGGTTCCATTTCTTTCTTTTTTTTAATGTTGTGAATTCACCATTTAAATCGAATGGTCACTGTATTTTGCCGAAAAGCAAGTCGCCGGAGAAGTCATCGGACAAAACGTACCAATAAGCTTCGATAACCAACGAACTGACCTCAGCAAATTCCAACAACAAAACAGGGGGGGGGGGGGTTCCACAAAAAGTAATAAAAAATAAAAAAAGATTGTTTAATAAAAAAATAAAATAATTTTTTTTAGGTTTATTACATTGAAACCTATTAAATTCGCCCGTTTAAACTTGACAAATTGAAAACACTAAAGGAAAGAGAATTGTGGAGCATAATCTGCAAGACAAATCAATACACACATAGTGCAGTCTTTCTATTCAGCATCGGTTATTAAAAATAGGTATGTGGAGAAGGGATACGATGAAGTTAAAGTAATGGTAGATTTAGATGAAGTTAGCAATATGGATAGGGAATCATTACTGGTAAATTAAAACAAAATTGATGAAGATAATTCAATCCCCAATCGTATCGTATTAAAAACAGAATAAAGAAACACTGGCATATACTACAGACCGATGAGGTACTAAAACATCGGATTCCTAAAAAACCTAAAGTCATCTTCAGGAGAGCTCAAAATTTGAAGAATACATTGGCCCCAAGTTTATTACCCACTATAAAAACTAATACCTACGAAGGCTTGTGGAAAAAACCGACAGGCTTCAACAAATGTGGGAGATGCAAAGCTTGTGTTTATCAAAAAAAGAAAACCACGGAGTTTACGAGTTGTAATAATGGGAAGATGTTTAAAATAAATCATTTCATTCATTGTTCAAGCAAGGGGGTCATTTATTTGCTCCAATGTCCATGTGAGGCACAATATATCGGTCAAACGTCGAGATCTCTTCGTATACGCATTCTGGAGCACCTGGGTAATATTAGGAGAAAGAACATAAACCATAGTGTACCGGTCCATTGTAATTCAATAAAGCTGTGGAATTCTCTGCCTGTTGAGGTGGTTGGGTCAGAGTCTGTACAGACTTTTAAAAAACGACTGGACGACTTCCTGCAGACACAGAATATTAAGGGTTATAATATTTAATATGTGGGTAAAAGCTTCTTGATCCAAGGAGAAATCTGACTGCCATTCTGGAGTCAAGAAGGATTTTTTTCCCAGTATGTTGCATATTGGCGAGCGCTTCAGACTGGGTTTTTTGCCTTCTTTTGGATCAACAGCAGTAGGTTATGTGGGAGAGGCTGAACCCGATGGACGCATGTCTTTTTTTCAGACTATGTAACTATGTAACTATGTAACTATGTCCAGTTTTTAATTTTGAGCAGTTTGTTTGGGTATTGATTGGAGGGGGTGATTCACATAAGGATCTACTTAGAGAGACAGAATGGATATTTAAAGTAGGAACCTGGAATGCAAAAGGGCTCAATGTAGATCTTGATATACATCAATGTTTGTGACTTTTTGCTATGAGTATTTCTGTCATGTGGTTTTTCCTGTAATGGTGATATTTTAGGAGTTTTTTGTGAGGTCTATTATATTAATTTTCCCTGTTAATAAGATCTTTCAAGATGGCGGCGTCAGGAGGACGTATATTTGACCTCCACAAGATGGCGGATGCTGGAGATCGTATTTCTATGATTTTCAACTATCGGAAATAAAGGGGAGAGGATATCTGACCTCCATAAGATGGCGGATGACCTTCACAAGATGGCGGATGCTGGAGGCAGGTTAATTTCCCACGATTCGTCACTTCCGGTCGCATCAGGAACAAAGGGAAGAGGATGAATAAACTACAAATATGGAAGTGCGCTCCATTGTGGGGCGCATTGCAATTCATTAATTGGGACTTATGTGGACAATTAATCAATTATGTGTGTCAGCTGTATCCCCCTTTTTTACGATTGGCTATATAACTGCGTTATTCTGAAAGAACACCATATCCCTGATGAAGTCTTGCGTGTAGCAGAGACGAAACGCGTTGGATGGTGTTCCAACTTTTTTATTCATGTTATTTTAATTAAATCAGTTTTTTATTGGAGCCACTGCTGGTCTGATTTTCTTTCAATGAGCCGGATTCCTGATTCTTGTTCCACTGACTGACCAAACAAGCCTGGAGGAATTCCTTGGCGTTATTCTGATGGTCCGGAGTTCAGGAGGCAACACAATCTATCAGGAGAGGGTAACCAAGTACCTGCTATGTGCCTGATTAATTCATTTATCTTGTGAGTGCCAATCCAGTGGGGGCATAATATATTAAATGATGTATCTGCACTATGTGTGTATTGATTTGTCTTGCAGATTAGGCTTCACAATTCTCTTTCCTTTATACATCCTGTTGGCATTGAGGGGACAGTGCTGTTGTACGACGCCTAGCAGATACGTATTATTTTATTATTGGGAGTGGTCACTAAATTTTTCTTGTTCCAAATTGAAAACACTAAGGCTAGGGTCAGACTGAGGCAGTGCGAACGCGCGTGCAGCCGCACATAATCACGGCCGTGCTAGCAGCAGATGCCGGGCAATGACGGCCAATATACGAAGTACGGTCGCACAAAAGTGCGGCCGCGCAACGCAAGCGGCAAACAAACGCATTTTTTCGAGAACGTGAAACCACTAGTACTGACGTACAGAGTGCGCTGCGTCCGCTAGCGGCATGTGTGCGTGATTGGGAGACGTCAGACGCTGCTAATGTCCGGCCAACATAACGTCCAGACGCAAAAAGTGTTTAATTGATGATCCGTACAAAATCACGGACGAAACTGCGCATCGTATGACCGCTATTGCGTATTCCGTGAAAAAATACGTCCATTCGTTCGAACGCACTTTTTCACGGACAACATGAAAAATGCGTTAGTCTGACCCTAGCCTAAATCAGGTAATTTCAACAAAAATTGCGGGTGGAATTCGGCAGCCTGAATGGATGAATCGTTACAACTTTATGGGCCAATTTTGGTGCCACTGAATCGCACTGTATTTTGCAAATTTACAGCTTTGTGAATAGATGAATTGACCCGAAATTGCACCAAACGGCGAGATTCACTGTTCAGTGCAATTCGGACGTCGGTGAATAACCCTTTTAATAATTATACGACGGGAGCAAGTTTTTGCTTCACCTAGACCTGAAAACCGTTCCCAACCCAATCGAGATCAAGACGTTCCTAAAGTGACATTTAAGAAGCTGTCCAGCCCCGTGCGTCTTCCTGTGGGCGGGTGAGACCCCAACCGATTAAAACACCAAGAGATCAACACACAAGACAAAGTAAGTGCATTGTAAGGTGGTGTTGGAGGTGTGCCTGACGCGTTTTACACGATGACAAGGTTGAGCAGTACGGTCACGCCAGCCCAGTCTGACACATCCATCATTTCCTGGATTGAGAAAATGCTACGGTCCCTGACACCAGCACCGACCGGAAGACAACGGCAAAATACCCGCTTTACCTACAGCTTATCCAGAGGATCTACAGCAGGAAAACACTTACTGTATATACACTCGAGTATACCGCTAGATTTTGGTGACAAATTTACCTTAAAATTGGAAGGGTCGCGTTATATGTGAAACATCTGCATCGCGTGTAAAAAAAAAAAAAAAAAATCCCTTGCTCTGGATCACGAGTATCCCAAGTTCTGGTAGTCGAAGTGAATGCGGTCTCCCTGATGCCTGCAAGCATTTCAGGAACTCCCAGTTTCGGGAGAGGTGGGATCCATCACGACCAGAGGGCACGCTCTGTTTAAGCCAATAATTCGCCTCGCTTGCCTCCGCCAGCCATCTAATCGCTAGTAAAGAAGACGGGTGGTCGGCGGCTTCATACTTAGTAACAACTGCAATCATTCTAGAGCAGAACACCCTGGCCTGAGGGGGAGCCTGACCATGTTAAGAGAACCTGGAAGGATTTTAATGGTTTACTTGTACAGTAAAATTTTGCTCCTCGCGTTATATTCGAGTCTTGATTATTCTCTCATTTCCATAATAAATCTCTATCCATAGCGTTATATTCGGGTCGCGCTATACTCGATTATCTATGGTAAAAGGAAAAGTACAAAAGCGCAATAAAGGGACCTTCATACAGACTGGACATAACACGGATAATTCAAAATACATATAACCAGCAGCAAGTGCAAATGAAGAACCATAAATATTAGATCTCCGTACCCTGACCGGGTCACATGTGCCAATGCCGTTTTCCTTGCCTGACCCCCCCCCCTTCTCCCCAGCCAGACTGTCTTTCTCCAGGTCTCAGACGAAGGTCATAGACCATGACACGTAGATAGCCGCTAGCATCCCCCAGAAATAAGAGGCTGTAGGTCTGGGGTCTTTCATAGTCAGTATGAAACTCTTAATTTGGAACAGGCACACATAAGGGTCGTTTAAATACACAAAACCTCCCCTAGGAAATGTTGAGGGATTGTCAAGTTTCTGTTCCTTCTGCTTCTTGGCATGCGACATATAGATTAGGTACAGACAGTGAAATACACATTGCATAACATTTCTAAAATGAGGCAGGACAATGGCAATCATGATTGACAAACATTACAGTTTAAAACCGATAACGGGGCAGTGTTTGCCTGACGAAGAATAACAACACCTCAAATATACAGCAGATAACATTCATGCATAACTCAGATTACATGCACCCAAGAGATGGCAAGGAAATGACAGAACATCCGGCCTACACCTCCGAAATACATCTCTAGGTCCACACACCCCAAGTCCAAATGACACACGTCACAAAGAGTATCAAGAAGACGCAACGAACTACATACAACAAGTACCAGCAAAATCAACAACAACAAAAAAGGCACCTTTTTGTTGATTTTTGCCAGTATTTGTTGTATGTAGTTCGTTAAATTTTTCTTGATACTCTTGAAATTTATCTAATATTTATGATCCTTCATACGCACTGGCTGCTTGTTATATGGATCTAAAGCAGGAGCATCACATTCCTGTAAGGCTGGGGTCAGACGAGCGCAGTTTTAACGTGCGTTCTGGCGCACTTAATCACGGCCGCACTAGCAGCAAATGACGGGCAATGACGGCCAATATACGAAGTACGGTCGCACGAAAGTCCGGCTGCGCAACGCAAGTGGAAAATGAACGCATTTTTTTGAGAACGCAGAACCTCTAGTACGGACGTACAGAGTGCGCTGCGCCCGCTAGCGGCGTGTGTGTGTGATTTGGAGACGTCAGACCCTGCTCATGTCCGGCCAACATAACGTCCAGACGCAAAAAGTTTCCTGGTTTGGATTCGTAAAACATACGCACGAAAATGCGCATCGTATGACCGTTTTCGTATATTCCGAGAAAAAATACATCAATGCGTTCAGACGCACTTTTTTACGTTTGCGTGTAAAAATGCTTTCGTTTGACCCTAGCCTAAGACAGGGAGGGCAGCGCTGGATCCCAGAACCCAACATCAACACCAGCTCTTATACAGAGTCTCCGAAACACGAAGGGTTGAAACCTTTACAATATATATATATATTTAAACACACAAGCCCTCCCTGCACAAACACATTCCACATGAGGGAGTATTCAGCTCAAACTGGATAAAAGATTTAAAAAAAAAGCTCACAGTATTCACAGTCGATTCCCCACTTGGTGAACAAAACCTTAATATCTCTCCCCTCCCCCTCAATAAGAATAGGTTTAGTATGAGGGACATAAAATACACACGCACACTCATTCTCTAATATTTAGTAGGACCTCCTCGATGTGATTGCAGCACGCATTTGCCGTGGCCTCGTTTCAGTAAGCTCATGCAATGTCACAGCACCAATACTAGTATAGGTGCCGATACCAGAAATATCTGTGCAAATGCCCCCAGTACTACAGATACCAGCGCACTTGGCTGGCTTGCCGGGTAGTATCTGAGGGGCTGAGCCAGCTGGCAGAATGCACTATCAGCTTTCTGCAAGGCTCCTCCGGCTGACAACGTTGGAAATTTGGAACGTGGCTCCGGTGGGGGCCACACGCTCGTGAGATCTTGCAGAGTTTGCAACGTTAGCCCAATAAAAAAAAAGGTTTCACTACGTGTTGCTATGCTCTTGTGAGAGAGAGATAGAAATATAGATATATAGATATATAATAATCACACACATCTATAATCTCTAAAAATCTGAGGTCTGGTGTCTGTTTATATACATATCTGAGGTCTGGTGTCTGTTTATATACATATCTGAGGTCTGGTGTCTGTTTATATACATATCTGAGGTCTGGTGTCTGTTTATATACATATCTGAGGTCTGGTGTCTGTTTATATACATATCTGAGGTCTGGTGTCTGTGTTTATATACATATCTGAGGTCTGGTGTCTGTGTTTATATACATATCTGAGGTCTGGTGTCTGTGTTTATATACATATCTGAGGTCTGGTGTCTGTGTTTATATACATATCTGAGGTCTGGTGTCTGTGTTTATATACATATCTGAGGTCTGGTGTCTGTGTTTATATACATATCTGAGGTCTGGTGTCTGTGTTTATATACATATCTGAGGTCTGGTGTCTGTGTTTATATACATATCTGAGGTCTGGTGTCTGTGTTTATATACATATCATGGCATTAATTTGTGGCCAAGATCTTGTATTGATGATGGGAGAGTCGAGGCGCTGCGTAAAGTCTTCTCCAACACATTATCCCAAAGATTAACCTCAATGGGGTTAAGGTCTGGACTGTGCGGTGGCCAATCCATGTGTGAAAATGATGTCTCATGCTCCCTCAACCACTCTTGCACAATTTGAGCCCGATGAATCCTGGCATTGCCATCTTGGAATATGCCCGCTGTGCCATCAGGGGAGAAAAAAACCCATTGATGGAAAAACCTCATTCAGGTTTTCAGGGGGTCACATAATGACGTTGAACCTGACCAACTGAAGCCACCCTGGGTCATCATGTGTGTACGTACGCGTTTGTGTCAGTAGCAACATTATGATCTATGCGAGTGTCAGAAACATGTGTGAAGGCGATTAAAGGAACATGACCAGCGTTACAACTAAAGATGCGCCAAGCAGAGAGGGAAAGGGGGGGGGGGGGGGGAGACAGCATGACGTACCTTTTGGATATCGCCGGTGACGTATGCAATGCCCAGCGTCGGGAGGATCATGAACAGTGCATTGTAATAAAGCAGCCCGTATTTTCCCAATTCCTGTGTAAGAAATAAACGTTTATTGTCATATGTGAAAGAAGAACCACAAGCCAGGAGGTCGCACTCTCGCCAAACCTCCCACATGTACCTAAACTGCAACTCCCAGGATTCTCTGCCCCTCTATTGCATTCAAAGAATCCTGGGAATTGTTGGCCGTCAGTATCTGAGGGGCCGGAGTTTGGCATCCCACGACTTAAAGTACAGATTATTACACATCAAAAGCTCATCAACCATCCATAAAGTAAATATCAGAATTCAGAGATTCCAGCGCTTTTCACGTCCGCGCACTGTCACCGAAACTACGGGGAATTCACTGTAGGGTCACGGAAGTGCGTCAAAGCCTCATGAAAAAGTTGGAGAATGTCGCCGAACAGCACAGAAGAGGCCTTGGCAAAGCCACCAAGGCCAGGATCACACAAATGCAGTATGTGCGCCCGTACTGACGTGCCTCCCGGCATCCATCCCGGCATTGTGAAGCTTCGACAGAGCTGGTCACATGCACGAATTACACACGCTACAGCGGCTGCTGCAGATGTTCTGAAAGCCTTCCCGTCGAAGCGCTACAACGCACGTTCGATGGGGCTGCAAAGGTGCGATCCTCAAGGCGAGGATCAAACCTTGCAGCGCTGAGCGCATTACCTGCACTCACAGACGTTCCTTCCACGCTTAAAAAGGCTCATCTAACCCCAGCCCAAAATGCAAAAAAAAAAAAAAAAAAAAACAGAACTTTGCTATTCTCCCAATAGGTGCTTAAACCAATAAAAATGTCTTAAAAAAAAGGGTATCTGACTAATAAAAAAGGTCTGTTACAGATTTAAAAATAATGGGAAACAAACATTGTCAAAAACACACACAAGGATTCGTTAAACCTGTACAACTGAATCACTGAAAATCAGGGCATTTCACTGACACGTTAGTGCAGTTCGGTGTCTCTGAATAGATTAACCAATACTTGAGACAATTTCGCTGCCGCTGAAGATCACCAAACAGCACCGTATTTTACCGATGAGTTGCCTGTATCCGGTGAACTGACAGTTTGTCTATTCACTAAACTGCCCTGAAATGGCACCGTTCGGTGGCAAGTTCAGCGTTTAGTGAATAAGCCCTTTATTTATAAAAGGGAATACAATACATATAGAATATATAGATCAGGGAAATAAAATATAAATATGGGTTGGGTACCCACGAGGCAGTAAAGTGACCCCCCCCCCACGTACCTTGGAGTCCAGTTTCTGTTTGACATAAGCCCCATTTGCTGCCGTTAAAACGTCATTCACCAGTATGAATATGTAACCTTCCAGATCAAAAGCCAGGTCGGCGCTGGGACGAGACAGAACATCAAGACACATTAATACCAGGGTCTTCAATTATGTCGGCCCCCATATTTATTTTCTGGCTCCTAAATAGAAAAACTTGTCAGGTCCCGCCCTAACCACTAGCAAAGCACCATGGGAAATGAAGTTCACAAGCAGCCAGAGTGCCCAGCGCACACTCAACCCAAGCAAGTGAAATCCGGCAGTGAATATTCAGGAAAACGGTCCCTCTGGATGCTTTAGCATGACGACATGTCCCACAAGGCTCAGCGTTGCAGGACGGGCAGCTCAAAGACATCCAGGTGACGGGATCGCACGGGAGAGGGACCGTTACTATACGGGGGTCTCTGATGGGGTGAGCGAGTCGTGTCGACACTTACCTTGCTGCTATAAATGCTCCGATTATCATGGAGAATACGGTCATCTGGATCCCACGAGAGAACTTCTTCCTGTACGGAGGGCAAGTGTTACACAGGGCACAGACATTGTAACGGGGACAAAAAACTGTTAATGGGTTATTCAAAGCGCCTCGTAATTTCAGCATTCGGGTCCCCGAAAAATCGATCCACCGAACTCTGCCAATAAACTACCAAACACATCCGATGACCCACCGAACAAGGATAAAAAAAATCCTAACTAAATTAAGACTTTTTGCTGCAAATAAAATAAAAATGTTGAAAAATATAATAAACGGGGATTTTTTATTTTTTTTAACATTGAAACCTACGGGATTCGTTTGTTTAAACCAGTCGAACGGAAGCAGCGAAAATCTGGGCATTGCACCAACTTTTCCCTGCTGTTCAGCATTCTCTGAATAGAATAACCATTACTTCTCTAAGGGCGGGGGGGGGGGGGGGGAAGGTTTTCACTGACAAATTGCATCGTATTTCGCGCCAGCTTTCTAAATAGCCGAATTGCTACAAAATTGCACCGTATGGGGAAATTCACCATTCGGTGCAATTCGGTGTCCAATTCGGCACTCTTTGAATAACCCCTTTGACATTGTGCCATCTGATTATCAGGGGTGATGCGGTCCCCACGGCTAACCAAGGATTATGGGACATGTAGTTCCAAAACAACGACAGACTTTTTAATGGGGAAAACCGCACGAGAGAAAAATAATTTTTGTGTTACACATGGGTCGTCAAGGATGAGTTAAGACCAGAGCAAGTACAAAAAGCAGACCTGTCCACGATATTGAAGAAACACAGATCATGTCGGATTATCCTAAATGCGTTCTATGAAGCAGTAAGTGTCAGTATAGATGGGGGGGGGGGGTTGCAGTGGATGCGATTTACTTTGATTTTGCCAAAGCTTGCGACAGTTTCCACCCAAGAGGTTACTATTTAAAGAAAAATTGGTCTAGATGAAAAAATACTTGTTCTTGGATAGAAAACTGGCTAAAAGATAGGTCATAAATGGTACATTTTCAAGATGGACATCAGTGGTAAGTGGTGTCCCTCAGGGGTCTGTTATAGGACCAATTCTACTCTATAAATGACCTTGAGATAAGCATTGAAAGTCATGTATCAGCGTTTGCAGATGACACAAAACGAGGAAAAGTAATGCAATGTGAGCAGGATGTTAGATGAAATTTAATGTAGATAAATGCAAAGTTATGCACATTGTAGTGAAGAACACACAAGCATCGTATACCCTAAATGGATACGGAGTTAGGGAAATCCAAGCAGGAGAAGGATTTGGGAATAATCATAGATTTCAAACTAAGTAACAATGTGCAATGTCAAACAGCAGCCGCCAAGGCCAGCAAAGTATTGGCATGCATTAAAAGGGGAGTTCACTCACGGGATGAAAACATAATTTTGCCTCTTTTATAAATCGATGCTAAGACGCACCTTGAATATGCCGTGTGATTTTGGGCACCTGTCTTAAGAAAGGATATTATAGCGCTAGAAAAAGTGCAGAGACGGGCGACTAAATTAATAAGGGGAATGGAAGGGTTAAGTTATGAGGAAAGACTAACAAGGTTAAACCTGTTTAGTTTAGAGAAACGGCGCCTTAGAGGGGATCTGATAACCTTATATAAATATATACGGGGCCATTATAAACCATTGTCTGATAACCTATTCATTAACAGGACTATACACAGGACAAGGGGTCATCCATTTAGACTGGAAGAAAGGAAATTCAGCCTAGAGCATAGGAAGGGTTATTTTACAGCGAGAACAATAAAGCTGTGGAATTCTCTGCCTGTTGAGGTGGTTGGGTCAGAGTCTGTACAGACTTTTAAAAAACGACTGGATGACTTCCTGCAGACACAGAATATTAAGGGTTATAATATTTAATATGTGGGTAAAAGCTTCTTGATCCAAGGAGAAATCTGACGCCATCTGGGGGCAAGAAGGAATGTTTTTCCAATATGTTGCATATTGGTGAGCGCGTCAGACTGAGGGGGGTTCCTTCTTTTGGATCAACAGCAGTAGGTGGTGTGTGTGAAAGGCTGAACCCGATGGACGGACGGACGCCCTGGCCTTTGTAACAAACATGCAGACACATTTAATGTGGTTGTTAGGCTGGACTGCCCATAGCCTTTATTAATAAAATGTAATTATTCACGAATACATGCACCAAATGACAGGTATGATGTGCTATACAGCAAAAGCAAGACTGTATATGGTCACAGAAAGGTTTCCCGTCATGACACTGGCCACCACAGACAAAGACGAGCTAAACCAGCACAACCAGGCAGCTTAAAGTGTATTTATTTAATATGTGATTTCTAAAGGAGGGTCCACAATGCAGAGAGCTGGCACTCCTGCGTCACCTCACACGTCAAGATAAAGAACAAAAGAGGGAGCAGGAAAAGTAAAAGGTCACCGGGTGTAAGGCTAGGGTCAGACGAAAGCAGTTTTAACGTGCGTTTAGACGCACGAAATCACGGCCGTGCTAGCACCAAATGACGTCCAATGCCGGGGAACACACGACGAACGGCCGCACGAAAGTTCGTCCGCGCAACGCAAGTGGCAAACGAACGCATTTTTTCTAGAACGTCAAACCTCTAGTACGGACGTACAGAGTGCACTGCGTCCGCTAGAGGCGTGTGTGCGTGATTAGGAGACGTCAGACGCTGCTAATGTCCGGCTAACATAACGTCCAGACACAAAAAGTGTTTTATTGATGATCCGTACAAAATCACGGACGAAAAGGCCGTATGACCGCTATCGCGTATTCCGTGAAAAAATGCGTCCATTCGTTCGAACGCACTTTTTCACAGACAACGCGAAAATGCGTTCGTCTGACCCTAGCCTAAAAGCACGGCCAATGAGACTGGAAGAAGAGAGATTTTGCTTAGAACAGAGGAAACCTACAGCACAAGCAATAAAGATGTGGAACGCTCAGTCTAGTGACGGGTATATAGCGTATACAGTGATCACAAAAAATAAAAATTCTAGGAAATCACAGATCATAGTTAAAAAAAAAAAATGCTCAAATATAAACAAAAGGGATAAAAACTCCGAAGCAATGGCAAGTTTTTCGCTGCACTACTGAAAATTGCTTTTCCCCCCCCCCCTTTAAATTGCTTTTGTATCAGTAGCAAAAACAGAAGCTTATCTTTAGACTGTCCCCCTGCAGCCAATGATGCACACCACACGTCGGCGAGAAAATCTGCAGCTCGTGATGGCACCTGTCGGTGAGGCGCACTTGTATGCCTCACTGGCGTTAACGGGTTTATATACCTCGATACAGAATGAGCCTGTAAACATGTAACATAGTGACTATACAGAATGCGCCTGTAAACATGTAACATAGTGACTATACAGAATGCACCTGTAAACATGTAACATAGTGACTATATACAGAATGCACCTGTAAACATGTAACATAGTGACTATATACAGAATGCACCTGTAAACATAACATAACTATATACAGAATGCACCTGTAAACATGTAACATAGTGACTATATACAGAATGCACCTGTAAACATGCAACACAGTGAATATATACAGAACGCGCCTGTAAACCTGTAACAGTGACTATATACAGAATGCACCTGTAAACATGTAACATAGTGACTATATACTAGGGCTGTGCAATATTGACAAAATAATCATATTGCGATTTCTTGAATGAATATTGCGATTGCGATTTAGCCAATTGTTTTTGCTTTTTCAAACATGCTACATACATTCTAAATGTATTCAGTATTCAGCACATGGATATACTGCCCCACCATGGATATACTGCCCCAGCACATGGATATACTGCCCCAGCACATGGATATACTGCCCCAGCACATGGATATACTGCCCAGCACATGGAATATACTGCCCCAGCACATGGATATACTGCCCCAGCACATGATATACTGCCCAGCACATGGATATACTGCCCCAGCACATGGATATACTGCCCCAGCACATGGATATACTGCCCCAGCACATGGATAATACTGCCCAGCACATGGATATACTCCCAGCACATGGATATACTGCCCCAGCACATGGATATACTGCCCAGCACATGGATATACTGCCCCAGCACATGGATATACTGCCCCAGCACATGGATATACTGCCCCAGCACATGGATATACTGCCCCAGCACATGGATATACTGCCCCAGCACATGGATATACTGCCCAGCACATGGATATACTGCCCCAGCACATGGATATACTGCCCCAGCACATGGATATACTGCCCCAGCACATGGATATACTGCCCCAGCTCATGGATATACTGCCCCAGCTCATGGATATACTGCCCCAGCTCATGGATATACTGCCCCAGCTCATGGATATACTGCCCCAGCTCATGGATATACTGCCCCAGCTCATGGATATACTGCCCCAGCTCATGGATATACTGCCCAGCTCATGATATACTGCCCCAGCTCATGGATATACTGCCCCAGCTCATGGATATACTGCCCCAGCTCATGGATATACTGCCCCAGCTCGTGGATACTGCCCCAGCACGTGGATACTGCCCCAGCTCACCTCTGTGCGCCACGTGTTCGGCTCCCTGTTAACTTCTGGCGGCATGGAGCTTGGGCGCTCGCCTGGGGGAACCATGTGACGAGCCGCGAGAACGTGGCTCGACACGTGGTTCCCCCTGCGAGCGCCCAGAGCACCATGCCGCCGGAAGTTAACAGGGAGCCGAAAATTGCAGCCTTATGCGATTTATTAATTGCATGGTCGGAAATCGCGATTCGATTGCGATTGCAATTAATTGCACAGCCCTACTATATACAGAATGCACCTGTAAACATGTAACACAGTGACTATATACAGAATGCACCTGTAAACATGTAACACAGTGACTATACAGAATGCGTCTGAACATGTAACATAGTGACTATATACAGAATGCGTCTGTGAACATGTAACATAGTGACTATACAGAATGCACCTGTAAACATGTAACATAGTGACTATATACAGAATGCACCTGTAAACATGTAACACAGTGACTATATACGGAATGCACCTGTAAACATGTAACATAGTGACTATATACAGAATGCACCTGTAAACATGTAACACAGTGACTATATACAGAATGCACCTGTAAACATGTAACAGTGACTATATACAGAATGCGTCTGTGAACATGTAACATAGTGACTATATACAGAATGCGTCTGTGAACATGTAACATAGTGACTATATACAGAATGCACCTGTAAACATGTAACATAGTGACTATATACAGAATGCGCCTGTAAACATGTAACACAGTGACTATATACAGAATGCACCTGTAAACATGTAACATAGTGACTATGTTACTTACATATCTATTTTCTGGGTTAATCTGTATATTTGTGTTTTGTTTTTAATATCTTACAGAAATACAAAGTAATAAAATGCAACAATTCAATGTTCTTGAAAACGAGAGAGATCAATGTATCCTTCCTGGTAAAATACTTTATAAATTAAATGTAGGTATGCATACACAAAACCAAACAACACACAAAAACCCATTAAGCGAGGAAGTGACCTCTCAGGCCTTCAAGGTCTTTAGAACAAAAGAAAAAAAAAAAAAAGCAATGACATCTGACACAATCTGAGGACTCGCTGAAATATATTTTCTACAGATAAGAACAAGAACACCGATAGCAGAGAAACAGAAATAGAGGAGACTGACGCAGGAGATAAGCAAAAATGGAGATTTCAAACCGAGAACAGGAAATATATATATATATATACACTTTACACACACCAGTAAAGCGGGGGCACTCGCTTGCTGTGGGCTCTCTGACAGCCCCCTTTCTTACAAGTGGGGGAGGCACTGAGGGTTCGAATATAAAATCCAAAATTTTATTGTGTCATAAGAAAAAAGAAAAAAAAAAAAGGGAACACGTTTCGACCCCCCCCCCCATCACCTTGATAAAAGGCCCGGGGGGGGGGGGGGTTTCGAAACGCCTTTTTTTATCCTGTGGCAAAATAAAATTTTGGATTTTATGTTAAGCCCCGAGTGCCTCCCCATGAGACAGAGACACACACACCTCAATTCAAGGACAAAGTCAGCACCAGGAAACAAATTTAAACTACAGGTTGGCGGCTGCTCCTCATCCAGAATTCCAAAAATGTTCATGGTCTGCCAGACCGAAATGTTACTTCTAGCCGGTAGCTCTAGACGCGTCCTCCAATGGCTGCTGCGCCGCAAGGAACATGCTGGGAGACTCTGCAGATGCACAGGTCCATTAAAAAGGGCTGCACAGCATCAGCCAGTGTGTGTACATGCTAGTGCTGCAGAAGGAAGGGGGATCGTAGCCCCCCCCCCCGCCCCATCTCTCCTCCAACTGCAGATTCACCCAAATTCCAAAATCTGGAAGAGTTGAAAATCTGGAGAACGATAGGAAGAGTAGCCCGTTCAAGAGCTTACAATCTAAGAAGAGTGGGGTGACGCACAATGAGGTGAGGGTAGAGATCAGGAGAATTAATGGGGTACATGGGGGGGCTGTGTGGGATCAGGAAAGGTACAATGGGGGGGGGGTTTATTGCGTGAGCTGGAAGGCTCTATTTTCACGGACATATTAAAAGACTGGAGGCACGGGGTGAAGCTCCATAGATTGTAAGCTCTTGAGCAGGGTCCCCTCTCCTACTGCTGTGTGTGTTTAACATGTATATTTGTTATGTCTCACAAATTGTACAGTGCTACGGAACCTGTTGGCGCTTTATAAACACTTGTAACTGAAGCGGAGAGAGAGGGGTTCGGGTATGAGGAGAGGATAGTAACAGATCATTGGACGAATGAAGTGTCCAGGATGGAACGTATCTGCTAATAAGGGAGGAGAGCTTTGTACGTGAAGACGTATCTAGTCTGGCACAGGAAGGGTTAAAGGATTACAGAGAAACCAAGAATAATGTGATCTCTTACTTGAGCAGGAGGACTTCAGCCATCATTGTAAACAGGATTGAAAACCGTCTCAGGACCGTAAACATGGGAAGACTGGAAAACACAAAACAGGGTTATAAAATTCAACCCCACCCAGGATTCCCTGCTATCTGTTGCATCGAAAGAATTCTGGGAATTGGAGGCATCAACAGGTGGGGGGGGGGGCGCGCTGCGAGTTTGACGACCCTGTTCTAAGGCAAGCCCTGCATGAAGGCTGGTCATCCACTGGGTCTGTAATCCCACAACACAGAAGAGATTAAACTCTCGTCCATTGCCTCTGACTTCCATCAGACGACTTTATCAGACTAGCGACCTCTCCCATTCGAATGGGATTCGTCAGACGACCTGGTTCAACATACATCACACTATGGATGCTGAAAAAACGTTCTATTGTTTAAGAGGACTAGCCCTGCTTGTTTCGTCTAATTTTGAGGGTAGGGGAGACATACTCTGGCACCTTTTGCAGCTTTGCCTTAACCCCTTATGTGCCAAGTGTAGATTTAGGCACATGTTAACATTAAAACTTCTATTTTGCTATATTCTATGGGGTGCTGCATTTCCCCCCCCCCACAAATACGTCAATGTAACGTTATTAAAACGTTATAGAATAAGAGATAAATGTACAGGAGAGGTTTTCACGATTTGTGTTTTACCTAAAAACCACGAGATTACAATAGGATCCCATTTAAAATAGAATATATTACACATCCAATAGAAATGGATTTAAATAGTTAACTTAAATCAGTATTTACACTTTTTTTTTCTATAACACAAAAGAACAGATTTTGAGAGTCTCTTTTCTTCTTTGGGTCAGAAGAGAGATTTAAAATATAATGGATATATATTTTGTACAAAGAAAGGAGGAGACTCAAAAGCTGTGTTTTAAAACACTGATTAAATATGTGGATTTAAACCGTTAAATTAATCAGTATTTATACATGTGTTAGTAGAAAGAAAAACAAACAAACCGCTTTTGAGTCTCCTCTTTGGGTCAGACTCAGAAGAGAGATGTGATATATATTTATTTTACATCTCTGACCCAAAAGAAAAGAGGAGACTCTCAAAAGCTGCTCGTGTTGATTTTATACATTTTTTTAATTTAGAAGGGAAAAAACAAAAAGGAAAAAATATATATACATACATACATACATACACACTATCAGGGTTATTCAAAGTGCTCCGAATTGCTTGAGAAAGGTTACCTTTCCTGGCCATTCGGCTATCCAGAGAGCAGGCAATTCGCCAAATCCTGGCGAATTTCCTGCACATACGGTGCCTGTTCGAGGGCAGTGAAATCCCCATAGAGAAGCAATGCTTCGTCTATTCAGAGAACACAAACCAGCAGTGAAAGGTTCCCGAAATGTCCTGCCATCGGTGGTTTCATTCGGCAAGTTTATTCAGGCGAATCCCATAGGCTTAAAATGTTAAAAATATTCCCATTTTAAATTCAATATCTAATAAACCGTTTTTTATAATATTCTGCAGTAAAGAGTCTCTTTACAGATTTTTTTTTTTTTTTTTTTTTAAGGATATTTTAAGCATTTTTCGGGATTTTTTTTAACTTTACTTATTTTTTCTGTAACAGACCCTTTTTGTTATCATTCCCTGGACCTCCTGTGTAAATTTCAGACATTTTCGCTCAGTAGTTTCTTCGCAAACAGCTTTTCACTTTTCAAACATTCAAGCAAACGGTTTTGCTAATTTATTCACTTCACTCTGTCTGAAGTCTCTGCTTCGCTGCATGTGATCGGCTCCTGTTCGGGGTTTTCGGTGGCTTAATACAGATGTTTTTGCGGGTTTTCGGCATGCATTCGCTGGGTTTTGCGGTGAGTTTTCGTCAGGTTTGTGGCAGCTTTTCCCTGCAATTCGGGGGCTCTGTGGTGCTTGCTGAATACACCGCAGAGTCGCCGAAATGGGATCGGCAAAACGAACCGAATTGAACGAAAAGTCACCGAACGTGCGATGACTATTCGAATCTCTTTGAATCACACACACACACAATGTGTGTGTAAAATATATATATGTCAATTCAGTGAGATTTTGTTTACTGAAAACAAGACCTCGTTTTATACCATACCGTGCATTGGGGCACAGTAACATCTGAATTTCTACAGGCCGGATAGAGATATATATATATATATATATTATTCATTAGCTTGCTCTATATATTAGACCTGGTGGACAACATTTGCTCGGGGAGGATACAGGCAGGTCGGGGGGTGGATACAGGCACGTCGGGGGGTGGATACAGGCACGTCGGGGGGTGGATACAGGCACGTCGGGGGGTGGATACAGGCACGTCGGGGGGTGGATACAGGCACGTCGGGGGTGGATACAGGCACGTCGGGGGGTGGATACAGGCACGTCGGGGGGTGGATACAGGCAGGTCGGGGGGTGGATACAGGCAGGTCGGGGAGGATACAGGCAGGTCGGGGGGTGGATACAGGCAGGTCGGGGGGTGGATACAGGCAGGTCGGGGGTGGATACAGGCAGGTCGGGGGGTGGATACAGGCAGGTCGGGGGGTGGATACAGGCAGGTCGGGGGGTGGATACAGGCAGGTCGGGGGGTGGATACAGGCAGGTGGGGGGTGGATACAGGCAGGTCGGGGGGTGGATACAGGCAGGTCGGGGGGTGGATACAGGCAGGTCGGGGGGTGGATACAGGCAGGTCGGGGGGTGGATACAGGCAGGTCGGGGGGTGGATACAGGCAGGTCGGGGGGTGGATACAGGCAGGTCGGGGGGTGGATACAGGCAGGTCGGGGGGTGGATACAGGCAGGTCGGGGGGTGGATACAGGCAGGTCGGGGGGTGATACAGGCAGGTCGGGGGTGGATACAGGCAGGTCGGGGGTGGATACAGGCAGGTCGGGGGGTGGATACAGGCAGGTCGGGGGGTGGATACAGGCAGGTCGGGGGGTGGATACAGGCAGGTCGGGGGGTGGATACAGGCAGGTCGGGGGTGGATACAGGCAGGTCGGGGGGTGGATACAGGCAGGTCGGGGGGTGGATAACAGGCAGGTCGGGGGGTGGATACAGGCAGGTGGGGGGTGGATACAGGCAGGTCGGGGAGGATACAGGCAGGTCGGGGAGGATACAGGCAGGTCGGGGAGGATACAGGCAGGTGGGGGGTGGATACAGGCAGGTCGGGGGAGGATACAGGCAGGTCGGGGGAGGATACAGGCAGGTCGGGGAGGATACAGGCAGGTCGGGGAGGATACAGGCAGGTCGGGGAGGATACAGGCAGGTCGGGGAGGATACAGGCAGGTCGGGGAGGATACAGGCAGGTCGGGGAGGATACAGGCAGGTCAGACGGCTTTCATTGTAAAATGAGCAAAAAGACAAAAGTATTCATTTCTTGACGCTTTTTATAAAATGTATATATTTATATTCCTCACGTGGAAATCTATAAAGAATGTGCAAGTCTTGTCTGCCGCGGGAGTGCAAGATGCCCGAACACTCGGCTTTCCTGGCAAGAGGCGCCTGAAGAACTAGCAAGAGCAACAACTCCCATGATGCTTTGGGAGTATTGCATTGTGGGACATGTGATATTACAGGTCGAGGATCCGTCTTCTGTACATCCCAGCATTAGACCAGTTTTGTATCCGGATCGTATTTTTTTTTTTGGGGGGATTAAAGCTATACTTCAACATCAGAATATGCCAGACTTTTAACCCTTTCCATGCCTGAGCACTAGAGTCCTCCTAAACGTGAGATCCAGACGCAGATCTAGGCAGCACACTATGCTTAAGACACACGCTGCTCCATCACCTCAAAGCGACGCTGTGTCTGGAGGCGAAACCTAAACCCCCGCAGCTATTAAACCCGTGCGTCCGGTGTGTTTAACACGTTATTGGGAAATCATGGTGGTGGGTTTTGTCGCAGGTAATCAGAAGCTTGGCATGTGGCCCCCGACTCTCCAGATGTCAGAGAAATGTGTAAAAATAAATTTAAAATCTTATAGAAAACGAAAAAAATCTTTTACATTGAAGAGTCAGCGACAAGGCCCCCCCCCGATAGTCAGCGACAAGGCCCCCCCCCCCCCCGATAGTCAGCGACAAGGCCCCCCCCCCGATAGTCAGCGACAAGGCCCCCCCCCCGATAGTCAGCGACAAGGCCCCCCCCCGATAGTCAGCGACAAGGCCCCCCCCCCCCCCCCCGATAGTCAGCGACAAGGCCCCCCCCCCGATAGTCAGCGACAAGGCCCCCCCCCCGATAGTCAGCGACAAGGCCCCCCCCCGATAGTCAGCGACAAGGCCCCCCCCCCGATAGTCAGCGACAAGGCCCCCCCCCGATAGTCAGCGACAAGGTATCCAGGCCTCCACAATTGTCAGTACCAATGCAACCAGGCCTCCGATTGACAGTAACAATGTAACCAAGTAACAGTTTTCCTGTTGCTTACAAGAAAATATGAACTGAAGCCAAACTAACATTATATTACGGAAGCTTTAAATCCCCTTAAAGTGAAAATGGGGACTACACAGCCCCGCTGTATGTGAAGAAAGATATTTAAGGTAAACGTCAGACTTTATTTGCTAAGAGTTCTGTTTATATGAATGGAAAAAGAATGTTGAAACGTTGCAGAAAATACTATTTTAGAGCTAAGGGAGAAGTCAGACTCGTAAACAGGATTAACTCACTAAAAAGGTGGGATATATTATTATTATTATAATGAAAAGGTTTAATTTAAAATAATTTAAAGAAAATGTCAACTATTGTCCAATTAAATAAACAGACTTTGCAGTAATCAGCAGAATCCTAAAACTTTACAATCCTCATATGAGGGGGGGGGGTCCACAGGAAATCACAAGCATCTGGCAACAAATTCCATCATCATCCGAATACTCTTAAAACCAAGTCATTACACAACATTAAAAATATAATACTATGAATGCACGGTTTGAGATTAGTATATTTTAATTATATTACGACCAAGCCTCCATTTTGCATTATTTAAAAAAAAAAAAATAATGTATATAAAAGGGGGTGCATAAATATTTTTCACTAGAATAGACTGGTCGTCCACTGGTACCATAAAAGGGCGACTGACTTGGTACGGGTAACGCAATCGGCCGATCAGGGTCGTCCACTGGAAGAGTCGATGGACAGGCCGCTGAATGAAGAAGAAAAAAAAAAAAAAAGCGAGAAAAAAAAAAAAAAAAAAAATGATAATCCTGGCTTTTTTGTTTTTATTTCTCTTAAAAAAAAACGATGACGGAAACCCAAAATTTCACCTAGAAATCCAGAATACCTAGAAAATTCTATAAAAAAAAAAAAAAAAAAAACCAATACGTAAAAAGGCTTTTTGCTGTAGATTAAAAAAAAGTTGAATTTAAATTATCCCCCCCCCCCACACACCTTGAATCCTATGGGATTTGCACTGAATCACTTCTCTACGGGACAATTTCCCTGCCGTGGCACAGAGGTTTAACTATACAATTCCTCTTTATGATATAACTTGTACCAGACCGTCTGACTTTATCTGACCAAATCCCATGAAAATCTGTAGGATCGCTAATCTGATGTAATCGCATAAAATCGTCTGAAATATGATGGTGGTCGGATGAGGTGAAAGAGGGCCGATTGACCTGCATGTTGTAGGATCGGTCGGACAAATCCAGACGATACTGGATGATCGCACCATCGCAGGAGTACGGACACAGTGGTCGTTCAGCCGAGCTGCCAAGAGGGATGAAAAGGGGGGGGGGGAAGAAGAGAGAAAATCCTGCAACATTTCTGTGCATATAATACTGACTATCTTTGAGGTCCTTCCTGGTGGTCACATGTCATGAGTAAACAGGACTGTATTGCACCGTTTGTGTTTGTTGGGGGGAGGGGGGGGGGGTTGTTGACATCCTGCATGTAGAGGGCCAATTGGAACACCTGGTTACACGTCATGTTGACACAAAACGAGAATAAGAATACCAGGAATTAAACTTACTTGAGTTTCTTTGTGCTGAACAGTCCCGTTATCTGATTTCCAAAATATAGCAGAGGTAGAGGAAATGTCTGCAAGACGGAAGCAAGGAATAAAAAAAAAGTGTATTGTGTATGTGTCCAAAAAGAAAAACAAAAGGCCCTATTACATTCTTCACGCAAAAACGCATGCAGGACGCGTGAATTTTTGAGCAAAGCGCTAAACGTTAACGCGGGTAAAATGCTGGTATTACAATCCTCGTGCATTTTTTCATCTGTGAGATAGATAGAGATATATATATATATTAATCTCGCGTAGAAAGGACATGCAAAAATGTTGCGCTCAGAAATCAGTGTGCGGACCGTTTTTTCACGCGATTCAGCCAATCAGAATTAAGAACCACAATTGTCTCCCGTTAAGTTTTTGCGCCTGTCAAAGTCAATCTGCGCATATATGATGCATCAATAAAAAAAAAAAAAACACACACACAACTTCGCCATTTTATTGGTTTGGGTATGTGTAGAATGTGTAACTATACTTTGCTGCGTATTTTTTTTTGGGCTGGTGTATTTGGGTTCGGCAGGTTGATAGAATTTGCCGGTAACACCAGCTTTTAGGAGTTGTTGAAATTATGCGCGCAAAGGCTGTGCGTTACAAACTGCGCATAGATTGTAATACTATCCGTGTACCAGCGCACAATCGCATTTGCACTCACAATGTTAAGTATAGGACGCGCGAAATACAATTAGTTCGTACAGGTTCACCCGCGGTAGACGTATACGCGCGTTTGTTGCGCTGACATTTTAATACGTCGTTCAGCGCAAAGGGTTTTGCCCCTCGCGTTAGAGCCCAAAGTGTTTAAAACGTAACAGAATCTATGTCACATTACAGCAAAATACAAGAAGCATGAAACGTGCAAGATCGCCTGGAAACCGGCTGGGTGGAGTAGAGGTAACGTCACTGCTCTGCGTGGAGAGAGCCTGTGGAGTCATGGGTTCGATCCCAGCGAGCAACCTCTCCAGTAAGTGTCCTTGGCAAGACCCCTAGCGTTACATACTCGCCACCCAGGACATACTTGAAAACGAGAGAAATCTCAATGTATCCTTCCTGGTAACAATACTTTCTCGAAAAACGTACATTTTCTATTGCAATGGTGTTTATGTTATGTTATACGAGCGAGTCAACGATTTTACGCACAAATACAGGAGGAATTTATCATTAACACAGAAGAATAAATAATCCATTACTTGTAAAGCCTGGTGTTAAGTGATTCTGCAAAAGCAATAGTACTTAACACTTAAAAGGGACACTCTAGGCAACATGACCACTTAAGCTATTTTAGGTGGTCATGATGCCCGGAGTATCCCGCCCTCTGTCCCCCCCTCCCTCCGCTCAGCGGTTCAGCTCAAAAAGCTGAAAACCGCTGAGAGAGGCGGAGAAGTTTACTCCGCCCTCCCAGCTGTCAGTCAGCAGAGCAGGATTCATATTTCCCGAGTAGGAGACGTCATCGCGCTTTCAGCTTTCAGCGCGATGACGTCTCCTACTCCCCGCAGAAGCTGGCGGCTCCCTCTGAGGGTTAGTGTTGCGCACATCCTCTTGCACGCAACACTAATCCTCAGAGGGAGCCGGGAGGAAGCCTGCCGATTGGCTGGCTTATGTGAGAGGCGCGCATGCGCGCTTCTCACGTATACCAGAAGCCAAGACGCAGCAAGAAGAAGGACGGGAGCGGAAGAGGAGGGAGGGGAGTATAAAAAAAAAAAAAAAAACGCCGCTGGAAACAAGAGGATTTTAAGGTAAGTATTACAGTTACAAGAAAAAAAAAAAATCTAAAGCTTTATTAAGGGAATAGGGATAGGTTAGGGGAAAAAAACGGGGGTGATTTTTTTGTTAGAGTGTTCCTTTAAGCTTTAAAACACATCATAAGATCCCTTACCCACCCCTTATAGGGCGGTGCAGGGGGCGGTGCAGGGGGCGGTGCAATCCGCACTTCCTGTCTGCAAGCAGGAGACTGAACAAATAGTTCCCAGTGTTCCTCAGCCATCCTGGCACAACAGTGCATATGCAATCTTGTGCAGTGCTTGCAGCAGGGTTGCGCATGACTCCATGGAGTCCTATGCAATCCAGGAGCCGATACCAGTGACAGTGCGGGCGCCGTTGCGGTTATCGACCAGTGGTTTCCAGCTGCAGATACAGCGACACTGTTGGAATAGAGCCACTAATAGACACAAATGGCCAACGGCTCACGCGGGATTTATCCCTTTGCCAGCGGCTATTAACGACTTGGCTGGAATGCGGCCCCTAGGTGCCGAGAGGGCCCAGTCCCGACCCGCCACAAAATACACAATTGGGATAGAATCCCTACTGATGTACAGCAGAGTTAAAAGCAAATCCAGAACCGAAACATGAACTCTATGTTAAAGGGCCACGACCACCAAAAACTGACATGTCCTTCTTGAGTTTGATGTTCCGGATATCCACTGCTTTCATATCACAGCAACGCCAACCGGACTGCACGCTGGTTTATTGCAATGCACAGATCAACCTAAGGATGTGGCTTTGGTGGGCACTGTGCCAATGCAACCAAAAAAAAAAAAAAATGTACCTGCCACCACCGGCGCATTCCACATTCCGAGCAGAAATCTCTCTATACAAGACTTGCTGTGCTATAAATGTATCCGAAAGGGTCACCGTGGCTAAGCCATGTCGCTGCCACCACCTCCACTTTAATCATAAACCAAAAGGTTTCACGTCCAGTGTCTGTCGCCTGCGACAATGAAATGATTGATGAGGAGGGAAGTCGCACCCGCTTCCTCTTTAACAAAATGTATTCTAAGTATTTGGCACAGAGTGATGAGGTCAGTGGATCGGCGCACGATGCAAACCCATGCGTCCCGGTACCCCTTTACACACTGCAAACCTTCGCCCCTCTAATAATCCCAACACACTCTTTACCACAAACCTCTCCATCGCTCAGGTCAGGGTTTCCTTCTCACAAACCCTGTGGATGTTTTCATGGTACAACGCTACAGAGCTTGGTGGAGATTACTCAACACAAATAGCACTAAGGCTCCTGACGAGAGTCATAAAATCTATAGAATAATGTGGGATTTTAATATACTATTGTCTTTTCATGGAATCCGAGTCCTAAACAGATTAACTTAAAGCGAGATGTGATCATAAAACTTAGCTCTGGGCCAGACACAAATCTACACATAAAAGTTTTGTGTGGCTACTAAAAGTATGTAGCCGGCTGCCATTCAGAATGAAAAAAATTATATATTTATATAAAACAAAATATATTAAAATTATACATAAATGTTTAAGAATATTTAATAAAATACATTAAAAATATTTTTTTAATATAGAATGTATAAAAATATTTTTTTTTATATATCTATTATATTTTATATATTTTTATACATTCTATATATTAAACATATTTTTAAATATTGAACGTATAAGAAATTTTTTTTAGTATTTTATTAAAAATATTCTTAGACATTTATGTATATATAAAAAATTTTTAGATATTCTTTTCTATTTTTTCTTGAGAAAGTATTGTTACCAGGAAGGATACATTGAGATTTCTCTCGCTTTCAAGTATGTCCTGGGTGGCGAGTATGTACCGTTAGGTGTCTTGCCCAAGGACACTTACTGGGGAGGTGCTCCTGCCGGGATCGAACCTGTGTCTCCAAAGGCTCTCTCCGCAGTTACTGAGCAGTGATGTTACCTCTACTCCACCCAGCTGGCACATAAATAAAATAGAAAAACATTAAAACATATATAAATGTTTAAGAATATTTAATATATATTTTTATACATCTTATAATATTAAATAATATAACTGTTCACATAAACTATAATAGAATATATAAATTAAATATCCTAAAACTTTTAGGATATATATTAAAAAAAAATTAAAATTATGTATACCGTAATTTCTTTTATATATTAAAAAAATGTTACAATAAAATAAAAACGCCGGACAACTCCCAGTTGTCAACTCACAAAACATCTTGGCAGAACAAAACCATGAGCAGCCAGGACCAGGAAACCAGACAATGTCCCACGTATATTTTTGCGCAGTGGATCATGGTGCAATAAGCTCGGGGGGGGGGGGTTTAATCCTTCATGTCACATTTTGATGCCGCACTGGTATGTCAGGGATTAAGGTCCCCTGTCAGAATGTTGACGTCTCGGCTGTCACATTGTAGCGACAGTGAGTCACCAGCGCTCACCTTTCGTGGTATGTGCCTGTCGAAGTCTGGGTAATGCACAACCCTCAGTGCCTTTCCCACCCAGAGCACGAGAACCGTGGCCAGCATCTGCGGGAACAGAAGATCATTGAGTATTGAGGGAGAGGGGGGGGGTGCGACGTGACAGACTGGGGCTTTATTACTGACCTGGCCGAGTCCGACGCACAGCGAGGAGGGAAACCTGCAACAGAAAAAAGACAAGATGGAAATCTGATTACCGAGTGACTCTATATTAACACGAACCTCGCGTCACATCACAGACCAGATGATATGCTATAAAAAGTCAATTAATGGGGGGTGGGGGGGGGTTAAAATTAGGTAAATAGAGGCAGCATGATTTGGGGGGGGGACAAGAAATAAAAGCTGTTGTTACACACGTTTGTGTTCAATGAGAACAATCCCATCACATCAATCCGGGTTATAAGTAAAGATACAATGTTACAATCAGAAAAAAGAACAGCCGGGATGTACAGGGCGACGAATGCTACATAGAGAGGGCGCAGTACTTATTAATTGGACTTTAAATAAAGGGTTAATCAGGGATATCAAACTCTACCCTGTTGCTGAAACATAACTGTCAAGGTGCTTCATTCAACCATTAAAGATTTTTTAGGAGCCGGTTAATAGATTTGTGTATTTGTATCCTGCAAGTTGTCACAATCCTAAACACAAACATTCCATGAGATACAGTGTTTCTCTCCTGGGCTGGAGACGGCCCAAAATCCACCTCCATATAGCACCCCCCCCCCCGAGTATTAAGGAGGCTGCAGGCGTCAGACGCAAAGCTCTGCTGCTCTTATGCAGCGTCAAGTAAAGGCAGCGGGGAAGATCGAGATCAGGTTACAGACAAAAAAGCAGCAAAGCACAAGGAATTCAACCACAAAACTCCAACCCGTATATCATTTTTATGAATTCCATGCATTACCCTGGTCACACACACACACACACGGGGGGGGGGGGGGCACCATGCCATTCATTACCCGGGTTACACACACTCAGGGGGCACCATGCCAGTCATTACCCGGGTTACACACACACACAGGGGGCACCATGCCAGTCATTACCCGGGTTACACACACACACAGGGGGCACCATGCCATTCATTACCCGGGTTACACACACACACACAGGGGGCACCATGCCATTCATTACCCGGGTTACACACAACACACAGGGGCACCATGCCATTCATTACCCGGGTTACACACACACAGGGGGCACCATGCCATTCATTACCCGGGTTACACACACACAGGGGGCACCATGCCAGTCATTACCCGGGTTACACACACTCAGGGGGCACCATGCCATTCATTACCCGGGTTACACACACACAGGGGGCACCATGCCAGTCATTACCCGGGTTACACACACTCAGGGGGCACCATGCCATTCATTACCCGGGTTACACACACACAGGGGGCACCATGCCATTCATTACCTGGGTTACACACACACACTCAGGGGGCACCATGCCAGTCATTACCCGGGTTACACACACTCAGGGGGCACCATGGCATTCATTACCCGGGTTACACACACACAGGGGGCACCATGCCATTCATTACCCGGGTTACACACACACACTCAGGGGGCACCATGCCAGTCATTACCCAGGTTACACACACACAGGGGGGGGCACCATGCCATTCATTACCCGGGTTACACACACACAGGGGGGCACCATGCCATTCATTACCCGGGTTACACACACACAGGGGGGGCACCATGCCATTCATTACCCGGGTTACACACACACAGGTGGGGCACCATGCCATTCATTACCCGGGTTACACACACACAGGGGGGCACCATGCCATTCATTACCCGGGTTACACACACACACACACACACACACAGGGGGCACCATGCCATTCATTACCCAGGTTACACACACACAGGGGGGGGCACCATGCCATTCATTACCCGGGTTACACACACACAGGGGGGCACCATGCCATTCATTACCCGGGTTACACACACACAGGGGGCACCATGCCATTCATTACTCGGGTTACACACACACAGGGGGGGCACCATGCCATTCATTACCCGGGTTACACACACACACAGGGGGGCACCATGCCATTCATTACCCGGGTTACACACACACAGGGGGGCACCATGCCATTCATTACCCGGGTTACACACACACACACAGGGGGCACCATGCCATTCATTACCCAGGTTACACACACACAGGGGGGGCACCATGCCATTCATTACCCGGGTTACACACACACAGGGGGCACCATGCCATTCATTACCCAGGTTACACACACACAGGGGGGGCACCATGCCATTCATTACCCGGGTTACACACACACAGGGGGCACCATGCCATTCATTACCCAGGTTACACACACACAGGGGGGGCACCATGCCATTCATTACCCGGGTTACACACACACAGGGGCACCATGCCATTCATTACCCAGGTTACACACACACAGGGGGGGCACCATGCCATTCATTACCCGGGTTACACACACACACAGGGGGCACCATGCCATTCATTACCCGGGTTACACACACACAGGGGGGGGCACCATGCCATTCATTACCCGGGTTACACACACACAGGGGGGGGCACCATGCCATTCATTACACGGGTTACACACACACACAGGGGGGGGCACCATGCCATTCATTACCGGGTTACACACACACAGGGGGCACATGCATTATTACCCAGGTTACACCACACACATCATTGGGGCACCACACATACACCGGGGGCACAATGCATTATTACCGGGTTACACCACACAGGGGGGGCACCATGCCATTCATTACCCGGGTTACACACACACAGGGGGCACCATGCCATTCATTACCCAGGTTACACACACACACACTCAGGGGGCACCATGCCATTCATTACCCGGGTTACACACACACAGGGGGCACCATGCCATTCATTACCCGGGTTACACACACACACAGGGGGGGCACCATGCCATTCATTACCCGGGTTACACACACACAGGGGGCACCATGCCAGTCATTACTCGGTCTCTGCGCCTGCAGCGGGTTCCCTGTCAGTCACTGCCCTGGTCCTATGCCAGTCATTGTCCTGGCTGTGCGCCTGCCTCTTCCCTCCCCCCGCTCGGACTTCGTCCCCCTCGATCTCTCGGTCCGGCTCACCTCCGGCTGGTCAGGACGCTCTTGTTCACCACCACGATGAGGAAGGAGCTGACCCCGTAGAAAGCGGCGGCCAGCAGCTTGATGAAGACGGTCATCGTTTCGGCCTCCATGCCATCCTCCCTGAGAGCCGGGGGCCGCCGAGAGGCTGCAACAGGAGCCCGGGCATGCTGACGTCTGAGCACTTCCGTCATGAGTGTCTGGGGGCGGGGATCCAGTCAAACTGGGCGGGGCGCTGAAAGGACCAAAGTCTGCACACAGGCAGGGAGATGGGCGTGGCTAGGCAAGAATGGGCGTAGAATGGTGGGTGATGTACAGTATAGTGGGTGGGGCTTAAGCTGTGGAATGCAGTCACAGAGCGTTTAACTCTTTCCTGGCCGCGTATTGTTGTGTTATCCTGGAATGGATCAACAAATCAGGAGGATTTAGGCTTTTTTGGACCTGTTTCTTCTAATTTCTTGCATTCTCATTCAGTGTACCTAAATATATGTTTTTATTTGGGTGTTATAAACAGAACCCTTAAATAGACACCCCTACACCCCAAATATATGGAGGAACCCCTAAAAAGACACCCCAAATATATGGAGGAACCCCTAAAAAGACACCCCAAATATATGGAGGAGCCCCTAAAAAGACACCCCAAATATATGGAGGAACCCCTAAAAAGACACCCCAAATATATGGAGGAACCCCTAAAAAGACACCCCAAATATATGGAGGAACCCCTAAAAAGACACCCCAAATATATGGAGGAGCCCCTAAAAAGACACCCCAAATATATGGAGGAGCCCCTAAAAAGACACCCCAAATATATGGAGGAGCCCCTAAAAAGACACCCCCACACCCCAAATATATCGAGGCACCCTAAAAAGACACCCCACACCCTGAATATATGGAGGAGCCCCTAAAAAGACACCCGCACACCCTGAATATATGGAGGAGCCCCTAAAAAGACACTCCACACCCCAAATAAATGGAGGCACCCTAAAAAGACACCCACATACCATGAATATATGGAGGAGCCCCTAAAGACACCCGCGCACCCTGAATATATGGAGGAGCCCCTAAAGACACCGCGCACCCTGAATATATGGAGGAGCCCCTAAAAAGACACCTGCACACCCTGAATATATGGAGGAGCCCCTAAAAGACACCCACACACCCTGAATATATGGAGGAGCCCCTAAAAAGACACCCGCACACCCTGAATATATAGAGGAGCCCCTAAAAAGACACCCGCACACCCTGAATATATGGAGGAGCCCCTAAAAAGACACCTGCACACCCTGAATATATGGAGGAGCTCCTAAAAAGACACCGCACACCCTGAATATATGGAGGAGCTCCTAAAAAGACACCCGCACACCCTGAATATATGGAGGAGCCCCTAAAAATACACCCGCACACCCTGAATATATGGAGGAGCCCCTAAAGACACCGCACACCCTGAATATATGGAGGAGCCCCTAAAAAGACACCTGCACACCCTGAATATATGGAGGAGCCCCTAAAAAGACACCCGCACACCCTGAATATATGGAGGAGCTCCTAAAAAGACACCCGCACACCCTGAATATAAGGAGGAGCCCCTAAAAAGACACCTGCACACCCTGAATATATGGAGGAGCTCCTAAAAAGACACCCGCACACCCTGAATATATGGAGGAGCTCCTAAAAAGACACCCGCACACCCTGAATATATGGAGGAGCCCCTAAAAATACACCCGCACACCCTGAATATATGGAGGAGCCCCTAAAGACACCCGCACACCCTGAATATATGGAGGAGCCCCTAAATAGACACCACACACCCTGAATATATGGAGGAGCCCCTAAAGACACCCGCACACCTGAATATATGGAGGAGCCCCTAAAAAGACACCCACACACCCTGAATATATGGAGGAGCCCCTAAAAACACACCCACACACCCTGAATATATGGAGGAGCCCCTAAAAAGACACCCCAAATATATGGAGGAGCCCCTAAAAAGACACCCCAAATATATGGAGGAACCCCTAAAAAGACACCCCACACCCTGAATATATGGAGGAGCCCCTAAAAAGACACCCCTACACCCCAAATATATGGAGGACCCCTAAAAAGACACCCGCACACCCCAAATATATGGAGGAGCCCCTAAATAGACACCACACACCCCAAATATATGGAGGAACCCCTAAAAAGACACCCCAAATATATGGGGAGCCCCTAAAAAGACACCCCAAATATATGGAGGAGCCCCTAAAAAGACACCCCAAATATATGGAGGAACCCCTAAAAGACACCCCAAATATATGGAGGAACCCCTAAAAAGACACCCCAAATATATGGAGGAACCCCTAAAAAGACACCCCAAATATATGGAGGAGCCCCTAAAAAGACACCCCAAATATATGGAGGAGCCCCTAAAAAGACACCCCAAATATATGGAGGAGCCCCTAAAAAGACACCCCCACACCCCAAATATATCGAGGCACCCTAAAAAGACACCCCACACCCTGAATATATGGAGGAGCCCCTAAAAAGACACCCGCACACCCTGAATATATGGAGGAGCCCCTAAAAAGACACCTGCACACCCTGAATACATGGAGGAGCCCCTAAAAAGACACCCACATACCATGAATATATGGAGGAGCCCCTAAAGACACCCGCGCACCCTGAATATATGGAGGAGCCCCTAAAGACACCCGCGCACCCTGAATATATGGAGGAGCCCCTAAAAAGACACCTGCACACCCTGAATATATGGAGGAGCCCCTAAAAAGACACCCACACACCCTGAATATATGGAGGAGCCCCTAAAAAGACACCCGCACACCCTGAATATATAGAGGAGCCCCTAAAAAGACACCCGCACACCCTGAATATATGGAGGAGCCCCTAAAAAGACACCTGCACACCCTGAATATATGGAGGAGCTCCTAAAAAGACACCCGCACACCCTGAATATATGGAGGAGCTCCTAAAAAGACACCCGCACACCCTGAATATATGGAGGAGCCCCTAAAAATACACCCGCACACCCTGAATATATGGAGGAGCCCCTAAAGACACCCGCACACCCTGAATATATGGAGGAGCCCCTAAAAAGACACCTGCACACCCTGAATATATGGAGGAGCCCCTAAAAAGACACCCGCACACCCTGAATATATGGAGGAGCTCCTAAAAAGACACCCGCACACCCTGAATATAAGGAGGAGCCCCTAAAAAGACACCTGCACACCCTGAATATATGGAGGAGCTCCTAAAAAGACACCCGCACACCCTGAATATATGGAGGAGCTCCTAAAAAGACACCCGCACACCCTGAATATATGGAGGAGCCCCTAAAAATACACCCGCACACCCTGAATATATGGAGGAGCCCCTAAAGGCACCCGCACACCCTGAATATATGGAGGAGCCCCTAAATAGACACCCACACACCCTGAATATATGGAGGAGCCCCTAAAGACACCCGCACACCCTGAATATATGGAGGAGCCCCTAAAGACACCCACACACCCTGAATATATGGAGGAGCCCCTAAAAACACACCCACACACCCTGAATATATGGAGGAGCCCCTAAAAAGACACCCCAAATATATGGAGGAGCCCCTAAAAAGACACCCCAAATATATGGAGGAACCCCTAAAAAGACACCCCACACCCTGAATATATGGAGGAGCCCCTAAAAAGACACCCCTACACCCCAAATATATGGAGGAGCCCCTAAAAAGACACCCCCACACCCCAAATATATGGAGGAGCCCCTAAAAAGACACCCCACACCCCAAATATATGGATGAGCCCCATAAAAGACACCCCACACCCCAAATATATGGATGAGCCCCTAAAAAGACACCCCACACCCCAAATATATGGAGGATCCCCTAAAAAGACACCCCACACCCCAAATATATGGATGAGCCCCTAAAAAGACACCCCACACCCCAAATATATGGATGAGCCCCTAAAAAGACACCCCACACCCCAAATATATGGATGAGCCCCTAAAAAGACACCACACACCCCAAATATATGGAGGAGCCCCTAAAAAGACACCCCACACCCCAAATATATGGAGGAGCCCCTAAAAAGACACTCCACACCCCAAATAAATGGAGGCACCCTAAAAAGACACCAGCACACCCCAAATATATGGATGAGCCCCTAAAAAGACACCCCACACCCCAAATATATGGATGAGCCCCTAAAAAGACACCACACACCCCAAATATATGGAGGAGCACCTAAAAAGACACCCCACACCCCAAATATATGGAGGAGCCCCTAAAAAGACACCACACACCCCAAATATATGGAGGAGCCCCTAAAAAGACACCCCACACCCCGAATATATGGAGGAGCCCCTAAAAAGACACCCCACACCCCAAATATATCGAGGCACCCTAAAAAGACACCCTACACCCCAAATATATGGAGGAGCCCCTAAAAAGACACCCCAAATATATGGAGGAGCCCCTAAAAAGACACCCCAAATATATGGAGGAACCCCTAAAAAGACACCCGCACGCCCTGAATATATGGAGGAGCCCTTAAAAAGACACCCGCACATCCTGATTATAAATACTTTTCTTGTTTTACCCTTTTTTCACATATATTAAAGTAAGCAACAAAAAAAAGCAACTCAGTGATCTGCAGTATAAGTATCTTATCGCAGGTTTTGTCACTTTTTTGTTCCCATTTCTCAGATTTACTTTTCCAGGGAGAAGACAGAGGAATTCCTTGAGGATTTTGTAGTGTGTTATAGCAGGTCAGTGGGCGATAAACAGCAGTAATACTCTCAAATACCTTCAGTGTCACAAAAGGGCAAGTTTTTTTTTTTTTTTTTTCTTTACAAAGTAAATGTGTCGGATCTGGCCGCAGGGCGATAGATAACAGAGAAAGTTAGTCGGACGCTGGCCATGGATTTCCATGTTTTTCCAGGATGTCTGTGCTTTCATTTCCCTCTTATGATGATGCCATACATTGTTTTTAATTGGTCGTAGAAATAAGGAAATATCGGTTTATGGTGATTGGTTTTCTTTAAAGCAAATTTCCAAACATTTCCT
The DNA here is from genome assembly GCA_009667805.1 of Leptobrachium leishanense. Classification (NCBI taxonomy): domain Eukaryota; kingdom Metazoa; phylum Chordata; class Amphibia; order Anura; family Megophryidae; genus Leptobrachium; species Leptobrachium leishanense. The sequence continues at coordinate 23,554,861 of CM019070.1, forward strand.
TGGTACACCTCCTGTACTAAACCCATAGGGAAAAGTTAGGTGCCAGAGCACCTCTCCAGTAAGTGTCCTTGGGCGAGACACCTCACGGTATATACTCGCCTACCACACATTGGGCCCTATTACAATCTTCGCGCATACGTTAACGCGTACGCAAAAATGCATTAACGCGAGGGGCAAAATCCTTTGCGCTGAACGTCGTATTACAATGTCAGCGCAACAAACGCGCGTATATGTCTACCGCGGGTGAACCTGCGCGAACGCGGCGCGAGCTTACTGTACTTCGCGCGTCCTATACTTAACATTGTGAGCGCAAATGTGTTTGTGCGCTGGTACGCGGATGGTATTACAATCTATGCGCAGTTTGTAACGCACAGCCTTTGCGCGCATAATTTTAGCAACTCCTAAAAGCTGGTGTTAATGGCAAATTCTATCAACCTGCCAAAACCAAATACACCAGCCCAAAAAAATACGCGGCAAAGTATAGTTACACATTCTACACATACCCAAACAATAAAATGGGTAAGGTTGTGTGTGTTTTTTTTATTGCTGCAGCATATATGCGCAGATTGATTTTGACAGGCGCAAAATCTTAACGTGAGACAATTGTGGTTCTTAATTCTGATTGGCTGAATCGTGTAAAAAAAACAGTCCGCACACTGATTTCTGAACGCAACGTTGCTGCGCGTGCGTTTTTGCGCGTCCGTTTTCCGCGCGTTATTTTTTGACGGATGAAAAAATGCACAAGGATTGTAATACCAGTGTTGTTTTACGTGCATTAACGTTTAACAGTTAGCGCAAAAATTCACGCGTCCTGCGTGCGTTTTTGCGTGAAGAATGTATTAGAGCCCATTATCCGCTGTGGAGTCCAGTGGCAACGTCTCTGCTCTTTGACCGTGGAGAAGCAAGTAAAATCCCGTGTAGCACATTCCTCCAATACAACTGAGGAGAAGCAAGTCTCGACTTTACGAGAAGCAGGTTCAACCTAACCACCGGGTCACTGCTCTACAATCATGGAAAGACGACCTGATCCCACTCAGAAGACGCCACCAGCGAGTGTCCTTGGGCAAAACACCTAACGATATGGATGCTCCTACCTCACAAAATACTGGTACCTCTCATAGATTGTAAGTTCACTTGGGAACAGGGATCCCCTGAATCAGGTCGTATCATCCATGTGTGGTATTACAATGTATTAACCCCTTGTACACTGATCTTGTAAAGCGTTGCGGAATATGTGGCGCCATAGAAATAAAGGACAAAAATAATAAACATTTATCAAAACGGAAAAGTTGTGAGTCAGGCTACAACAAAAAGAAACACAAAATACGTGGCGGTATACAAAGGAAAGAAGTGACGTATACACATTTTTCCCCCAACGTTCTTTAATTATAGAACATCGAAAATTAATAGTTTAGATACAGGAAAATGTTAGAAACTATTAGAAAACTACAAAAGTGAAACTTAAAATATCTTGCACGTGTGTTTTTCAAAAGTGCGTGAAAACCAAAGCTGATGATTCACTCTGTCTCAGTTTGCGCTGTAGGAATATTGATGACTGGGAAGACCTCCGGCTGCATCGATGTAACGGCCGGTGCCGAGGCTGCTTTGTCAATGGTTACATTTAGAGGAATTTTGGAGCCGGATCGCTCAGAAACCAGGGGCATGGTTATTGGTCGAGGTGTGTCGTGGACATTGACGAGCTCTTCGCTTTTACAGGGTTTGCTTTTGGTCTTTGACTTGTCGAGTTGTTGCATTTCTGTTGTCTTCTCCTCCCCTCTGCCTGGTTGACGATGAATGATTTCTGCTGAAAGAGAAGCGAGTCTTCCTCTCCTGTTTTCGAATATCACAGGTTTTGTCGTAAACGACACCGTTGAGTTGACCCGGCTGGAGACAGGCGTGTCGGGACTGTAAGTGATCTCTGGAGAAGAAAGTGGAGTCAACTCGAGTCTTGGCGTAGGGCTTGGTGGACATCCCGGAGGTGTCAGTGTCTTTGCTATCGATATGTAACCCCACTTTCGTTCTTCTCCCTCACTGATAGGTCTTTGGCACTGTGACCTTTCTGAAACTCTAGAGCGATTCTGGCTGGTTGACTTTGATGGAGAAGACCTTCTCACATAGAAAGATGGCTTCTCGCTTTCTCCTTTCCTGGGGTTCATTCCATTTATGACAGGGCCAACCTCGCCAGTCCCTTGCCTCCACTCCTGTATACTGACGGGTTTTATTGCCGGTTGTGTTTCTACTGATGAAATCCCATTTGGAAGTCGCGCGCTTAAATTCTTTGACCTTCTCCCATCGGTAGACCACGTCGTCCCGTTGGCTGCTAGAAAGTGGACATTTACCTTCACATCTCCTGATAATATTCTGCCTGTCTTTTTATTCCAATGTGTACTCAATCCCCGTGCTATACTATCGTGCTTTTGTTTGGATAATCCACGTACATGGCCCTGTTTGTCTTTTAGGAACAGATTTAAGTCTCCAGGTATCCAGGCTCCATTCGGCCGTATCAGAGACCTCGTATTGGCTACTAGAGCCTTGCGTGGTACACCGTGAGGTTCACGTTTGTGGTTATTCTGAAAAATAACCGGGACTGTCTCGCTTACCTTCTGTAAAACATAAGCAGTATAGTTTGTGTAATTTAACATACATCATGGCATCCCACCGGGTACAAAAGCCTGTACAGCCCATTTCAATGGGGAGAACCCTAATTATATACAAACCAGGGTACAATTTATTTTATTAAATGATTGCAAACAATGAGGCAAAATGTACGCTTAAAAAATGCTGTAAAAAATACAAACATGTCCAGTGTAGAGTGAGACACGGTCAGTTGCGAAGCTGTTTTATTTTGTCGCATAAAGACCATTCAAAAAGAGTTTAAAGAACTTAAATGGAGATAGGCAGGACCATTACTCCCCCTGGACTTGACCTTGGTCCACATGACCCATGTCAGTGAATTTTCTACAAAGGACCATTATATGACATGCAGATTTATTGAGAATTGTCAATGTCTCAAATTACACATTTATTGCAAACGCGAAACAATTTATTTTTTATTTATAAACATTGTTTATTTAAAAGGGATACTCTATTAGAAATATAAGGGCAAAAAAACAAGCTTTATGAGAAAGGATTTTTCCAGGAAGGATACATTGAGATTTCTCTCGTTTTCAAGTATGTCCTGGGTGGCGAGTATGTAGCGTTAGGTGTCTTGGCCAAGGACACTTACTGGAGAGATGCTCGATGGGATCGAACCTGTGTCTCCACAGGCTCTCTCCATACAGAGCAGTGATGTTACCTCTACTCCATCCAGCCGGTACATAATTGGGCAGATGGTGCTGACAGCCTGTGCCCAATTATTATTATTTTTTTTAATATTAAGGGTGATTTACTCACCTTTTGTCCCTCGTCGCTCGTAGCTCCTCCTCGACTCAAGGACTCCTGAACCTGGTAGACCCTGCAGCTTTACTACGCAATTTGCGTTGGGGTGGTGTGGACGAAAGTCCTCCTCCAATTCAGTCGGCGATGTCTCCAGATGGGGGCCGCTGGGAGGGAGCACTCCACACATCCTGACCACTTTAAAAAGATAACGTGGTTAGGATGAGTAGTGTCCCTTTAAGAATTGCTTATAATAAAATCGGGGAACAACAAGAAGTTGTGTAATGGTAAATACAAATGCAAAGGGAATGAGTGAATAAGTGTTAGGCTTAGGGAATAAGGTCATTGACTGTAAGCTTATCCGAGCAGGACCCTCTACATCTCTCGTCTCCATTTCCATGGTTGTGTATTTGTGTCTTGTTCCCTTCCGTTACCGTAAAGCTCTGCCTCTGCGTTAACTGTTGGTGCTATATAAATGCTAATAATAATAAATATACAGGAGATGGTGAAGCGCCGCGCCACATGCATCCACCACCAAGGCACCTTAAGTGGCCAGTACCAGAAATTCAGAGGTTTCCCCCACACCGACAACACATAATATAAAAAAATATATAACCTGGTACGGCGCAGAAAAAGCTGTGAGAGGTCCTTGGGTCACACAAATTCACGAGTACATGAAATTACAAAATTACAGAATAATGGTGCAGTACAACGTGGTAGATACAAATTGAGTAAAATTCAGGTAGTTTCTCACTCACAAAAGGTAGAGCCCGAACACTGGCTCAGAGTGGGTCCACGCGTGCAGGTTAATTTTCTTCCAAATTCTCAGGTGACCCCCACCTTATCAGGAACTCCTTAACCGCCGATATACAGTGAAAGGCAGAGAAAAGAGGAACACTCCTTGCGCAGATCAAAAATAACTTGCGGGTAAGTATAAACAGATCTTATACTCACATTTGGAGGAGCCACAAAGCTCTAGGAAAAGCGCCCATGGGTTATTAGAGCCAGGAAACCCAAGTGAAACCTCAATAGATCTGAAGATTCCAAAAAGGATGGACAGGATGCAGGAAAAACTAATAAAATTTATTTAAAACATAATAAAAACGGCCAGAACGCGTTTCGCTGCTCAAAACAGCGGCTTCATCTGCTGGTATACTGCTGGTAGGGTCCATCCTTTTGGAATCTTCGGATCTATTGAGGTTTCACTGGGTTTCCTGGCTCTAATAACCATGGGAGCTTTTCCTAGAGCTATGTGGCTCCTCCAAATGTGAGTATAAGATCTGTTTATACTTACCCGCAAGTTATTTTTGATCTGCGCAAGGAGTGTTCCTCTTTTTTCTGCCTTTCACTGTATATCGGCAGTTGAGGAGTTCCTGATAAGGTGGGGGTCACCTGAGAATTTGGAAGAAAATTAACCTGCACGCGTGGACCCACTCTGAGCCAGTGTTTGGGCTCTACCTTTTGGGAGTGAGAAACTACCTGAATTTTACTCAATTTGTATCTACCACGTTGTACTGCACCATTATTCTGTAATTTCATGTACTCGTGAATTTGTGCGACCAAGGACCTCTAACAGCTTTATCTGCGCCGTACCAGGCTAATAATAATAAACCAGAAAGATCATCACCTTAATCCTTAATTTTACCTTATTATTGATGAACAGGATCAGTATAGCCACTAACACGGCTTCCATCTGAAATCTTGGGATCCCCCTTCCCTCAGCTGCCCATTTCAGTAGATTATATATACAGTATATATCCTCTCCTGCTTACCTTTATGTTACAGGGGGTGGGCTCAATCCCCAGTGTTCCAGCAAGGGGTTAAAGTGTTCCCTGTGGGAGAGCATTCCCGCTGCACCTCTACCTGGTGCAGACCATACTGATCGCTCCATTAGTTATGAGTCAGAGTGCTCTTACCGGCCCCAGATGCTGCGGCCCATCAGGAAATTTGTTGGTCTCTTGGTGGACCAGTCCTGGGTGGCATGGCGGGACCCCTACACCTGTGGCACTTAGACAAGCTGCACAGGGGTTGGCAAGGTTCAGGGCCCCCTGAAGCCACTGGGTCCCTTATCATATCATGGGCTGTCACCCCCTGATGGCAGCCCTGGCCACTAATATCTTACCGTGTTGTTCTTGCGTCTTTTCTTTGCTCTGCATTTTGCATGTTTTTATTTCTTATCTTTACGTGGGTTTTATATGGTCCTGGGTTCCCACAAAGGAAGATTATTTTAAAGCCTTAAAAGTATTCAGTCATTTTTTTTTTTACTTGTTTATGTTACTCTTCTGGCCCAACCCAAGTTTAAAGGCTGAATGCGCCATAAATGCAAATGTCTGAATGAAACCCGATGCCTTTTTATTGCCCATACTAATCTGTTGTTTATTACATACGGCTATAGTTATAGATCTGCATTTTGAAGCTCTGGTTAATGATCTCAGTCACCTTCTGTCCAACGTATGTCTGAATTAAAATCATTTTTTTTTTACCCTCTAAAAAAAAAAAAAAAAAAAACAAACAACTAAGGCTGGGGTCAGACCAGCGCACTTTTAACGTGCGTTCTGGCGCACTTAATCACAGCCGCACTAGCAGCAAATGACGGGCAATGACGGCCAATATACGAAGTACGGTCGCACGAAAGTCCGGCCGCGCAACGCAAGTGGAAAATGAACGCATTTTTTCGAGAACGCAGAACTGCTAGTACTGACGTACAGAGTGCGCTGCGCCCGCTAGCGGTGTGTGTGCGTGATTTGGAGACGTCAGACGCTGCTCATGTCCGGCCAACATAACGTCCAGACGCAAAAAGTTTCCTGGTTTGGATCCGTAAAAAATCACGCACAAAAATGCGCATCGTATGACCGTTGTCGCGAATTCCATGAAAAAATATGTCAATGCGTTCGGACGCACTTTTTTACGTTCGCGTGTAAAAATGCTTTCGTTTGACCCTAGCCTTACCGGACTTTAGAGCAACTGAAAATGATACAATCCCTGCACCAATGAACAGTTTTACAACATCCCTTAAGGCCGTTTAGTTCTTGCATTGCAAATTGAGCTTAGGTGGCCTAATGAAGCTTTTTCATATACAGGGTTATTCAGAGACAGAGGTGAACACCAGGAGAATGACTGGAGAAGTGAAAATTCGAGTTCAAAATAGCCAAACCAGAAAAATTCTCCCATTAACCTCACTTTCCTAATCGGCTGTTTGGTCTAGATTGTTCATTCTGCCAATTCTCCTGGTTTTCACCTCTCTCTGAATAACCCTTATAGTTAGATCAACTTGCGCCTACATTTCCCCATCCATCTCTAACATGTCATCTTTCTAGACGAGTCCACGAGGTGGCCACTTTACCGTAGGATTCCCTTTCCTTGATTATGCAGACATTTCTACAAGATTGTCACAAACCTGTCAAGAAATAACAAATAACAAATGAAAATCAACGTGTGACTGACCGGAGCGTGCACGGAGGCCGCCTGCTGTCTCACCCATAGGATTTTATTGCTGGGCTTCTTTATTTCGTCCTCGATGCTCAGTGATACAATATTCTTTTGCTTTAAGGAAACAGACTTCACAGGAATCTCTGGCTTTCTCGCATGGTAAGATCCCTCCACCGCGTGCGAATCATCTTGTTCGCTGAAACACAAAATATAGTACAGTTCCCAAATATTTTACAAGCTTATGAAGGAACCAGACACAACACCACGCCGATCATTATCCATGCCCAATATGAGCATCTCACCCGACGCTCCTCCCATACATCCCCCTCTGCCGGTCCCTTCATTGGCTTCCTGTATCCTTCAGGATACGATTTAAATACTGACGTTCAAAGCCCTCAACACCGCAACACCTCCTTACATGTCTTTGTTACTCCAAAAGCTCGCTCCTTCTAGATCACTCCGCTCAGCAGGCAACCTCCACCTGTCCTCCACCCGTACCACCAGCTCTCGCCTCCAAGACTTCGCAAGAGCAGCTGCGGTCATGTGGAATGTCCTACCTCGCCTTATCAGACTCTCCCCTTATCTGTGGGCCTTTACAATCCCAAAAGCCATCTCTTCAAATTAGCACCACATTACTGATGCCGACCAGTCCCTCTTCTACGCCCACCTTGTGATAGAGACCCCTTCCTTGTCCCCGCCATGTTTGTAGTACTAGTGCTAGTGATCCTGACGACCAATAAAACTTGTCTTTCTACACCCCAACTCCTCTAGACCAGTGTTTCTCAAACTTGTCTTCAGGACCCCCTAACAGGCCAGGTTTGCAGGATATGTGAAGCTCAGCACAGGTGATATGATTTGCTGCTCAGTGATTGCAGGATTCAGGCTGCATTTCCCCAAGGTGATCTGCAAAATCTGGCCCGGTTGGGGGTCCCGAGGACAGGTTTGGGGAACTGCTCTAGAGTCTAGACTGTAAGCTCATCCGAGCAGGGCCCTCTACACCATCCATCTCTGGTCCTATGTTTGCTTTAATTTTCTCTCGTTCCCTCTGGGTTATTGTAAAGCGCTGTGGAAACTGTTGGTGCTATATAAATAACGATAATAATAATAATGATAATAAAGACTTCCCATCCAATTTATGGCCCCTATTACATTCCTCGCGCATTTGTTTTTGCGCGCGCAAATGCGCATTTGCGCGAGGGGCAAAACACTTTGCGCTGAACGTCATGTTACAACCTTCGCGCAAACGATGCGCGTTAACGTTTAACGCAGATGGACCTGCGCGAGCGTGGTGAACTGTGCGCGTCCTATACTTAGCATTGTGAGCGCAAACTCGTTCGTGCGCTGGTACGCGGATGGTATTACAAGAAATGCGCATCTTTTTACGAACGACGTTTGAGCACATAATTTTAACGTCTTTGAAAAGCTGGTGGTAACGGCAAATCTAAGGCTAAGGTCAGACGAAAGCATTTTTAACGTGCGTTTAGCCGCACAAAATCACGGCCGTGCTAGCAGCAAATGACGTCCAATGCCGGGGAACATACGACGAACGGCCGCACGAAAGTTCGTCCGCGCAACGCAAGTGGCAAACGAACGCATTTTTTCGAGAACGTCAAACCGCTACTACTGACGTACAGAGTGCGCTGCGTCCGCATAGCGGCGTGTTTGCGTGATTGGGAGACGTCAGACGCTGCACACGTCCGGCCAACATAACGTCCAGACGCAAAAAGGGTTTTATTGATGATCCGTACGAAATCACGGACGAAAATGCGCATCGTATGACCGCTATCGCGTATTCCGTGAAAAAATACGTCCATTCGTTCGAACGCACTTTTTCACGGACAACGTGAAAAATGCGTTCGTCTGACCCTAGCCTTAACGTTCTGGCTGAAACGAAAAACACCAGCACGAAAAAAAAATACAGCACAGTACAGTTACACATTCTACACATACCCAAACAATAAAATTGTGAATTTGTGCGTGTTTTTTTTATTGCTGCAGCATATATATACTCAGATTTACTTTGACAGGCGCAAAAACTTAAGTGAGTCAATTAAGGTAAATTGATGTTAATTAAGGTTCTTAATTCTGATTGGCTGAATCCCACGAAAAAAAAACAGTCCGCACACTGATTTACGCGCGCTACGTTACTGCGCCTGTATTACTCTTCGTTTTGCACGTTATTTTTGGACGGATGAGAAAATGCGTTCGGATCGTAATGCCACCGTTAATTTTTGCGCGATAACGCTTAACGCTGCGTGCAAAAAAAAATGCCGCTGCGCGGACGAATTCGCGTGAAGAATGTAATAGGGGCCTATATCTTTCATCCCATATTAAACATAAGTGAGGGAGAGAGGATTAGCTTTTGTGTTTTTGGGGTGTTTTGTGTTTATTTATTTAACATACAACTTCCTTAGGCTAGGGTCAGACGAAAGCATTTTTCCCCGCGAACGTGAAAAAGTGCGTCCGAACGCATTGGCGTATTTTTTCACGGAATGCGCAAAAACGGTCAGACGACGCGCATTTTCGGGCGTGATTTTGTACGGATCGTCAATAAAACTCTTTTTGCGTCTGGACGTTATGTAGGCTGGACATTAGCAGCGTCTGACGTCTCCAAATCACGCACACACGCCGCTATGCCGCAGCTGCGCACTCAGTACGTCAGTACTAGCGGTTCAGCGTTCTCAAAAAAATGCGTTCAAATTCCACTTGCGTTGCACGGCCGGACTTTTGTGCGGCCGTACATCGTATATTGGCCGTCATTGCCCGTCATCTGCTGCTAGTGCGGCCGTAATTATGTGCGCCAGAACGCACGTTAAAAGTGCGCTGGTCTGACCCCAGCCTTACAGATCCAATTCAACAATAATACATCCCAGAATATTTTCTGTTGTACATTACATGGTGGTTTCTTCTTCTGGCTTTGCGGTTGTCAGTTTGCCATCTGTCTCTTTATTCGTTAATGGATGACCGCCAATCCTGCCCGTATCTATGCGTGTCGCGAGTATAGCAGCACTCTCTTCTGTAGGGGAAATTAGCACATGATACATCTATGTCAGTTATAGATAAGAGCAAGTCTGCCCATCTCTGCCCAGTTAGTGACCCACTTAAAGAGATATTCCCGTTCACATAAATCAATATAATCAGGGTTATTCAAAGAGCACCGAAATCTTTCGTTCCCCGCACTTCAGGCAGTCAAATTTGCTGACCCTGCGGTGAATTCACAATTCACCGCAGGGTCCCCAGTGCAGAGAAAAGCCACCGGACAAAACTGAAAAACCGCTGCAAAATCGCCGATTCGAACGGAAAGACTGTCGCAAAACCGCCGAAAAAACATCGGATAGATCCGAAAAGCAGCCGGAAAAACACAGAACACACTTGAAGATCCGCCGCAAAACCACCGAACGCATCTGAGAAAAAACAACGACCCACCGAACACAGTGCCGACCAGCCGCCGGAAAACGCCGACAAGCTGCCGAACAGGGTGAAAAAAAACCCCAAAAAACGCTGCAACATTTTAAACACGATTGCAAAAAAACTACTGGTCGAGAATGCCTGAAAATAATATATTAGGTCTTATGAATACTAATAAAAATAATAAAAAGGACTGTTATAGAAAAAAAAACACTATTTAAAAAAAGTGACAAAAATCTGGCCGCAAAAATCCCGAAAAATGCCTAAAAATTACAAAATAAATAAATAAATAAAGAGACTTTTTGCTGCAAACTGAAAGAATAAACAGTTTAATAAATATTTAATGAAAACGGGGAATATTTTTAATATTGAAACCTATGGGATTCGACTGATTAAACCTGCCGAATGAAAACACCGAACAGCAGGGCACGTCGGCAAATTTTCTCTGCTGTTCGGTGTCTCTGAATAGATTAACCATTGCTTCTCTATGGGGGGGATTTCATTGCCGTCGAACAGCACATTATTTCGCTGGCCATTCGCCAATATTTGCTTTTTGAATAGCCGAATGGCCACGAAATTGTACCGTATAGGGGAATTCACCGTTCGGTGCAATTTCGGAGCCAATTCTGCTCTTTTTGAATAACCCCTAGTGTTAAAGCAATTTCCCTCATTTACATCCAATATTTATTTTCGACCTTTAGTTTTATTTTTTTTTATCTGAAAGAAGAATGATCATTATTCAGTATGGGAAACTCACCAGAGATGGTGGAGCTCTCTGCCGGAGCCCCGGGAGTGTTGGCTATCAGTGAGCTCTGGTAGAGAAAGCCGCTAAGGTCCAGGGTGGACAGAATTGGTAATTTACATTTTTCCTGGCAGAGCATTGCAAGTTCTGGAATGCCTTCTACCTGCAAGAAAAATGTTTAGACCGGGGTCAGACGAGCGTTTTTCAGAGCGGAAGGAAAGTCTGTGAGAGTGGTAGGCTTGTGCACCGATTTTTTTTTTTTCGGTTCGGTTCGGTTCGATTTGTTCGGATGTTTAAACTTTTCGATTCGGCTCGTTTCGACCAATTTCTGTTTCGATTAGATTCGGTTCGGATCGTTTTTCGTGTACATTTTTTTTCGGAATATCGACCATTTTTCGTATTTTCGGGTCACTTTGCTGTTTTTTTGTATCGACTTATCGGAAATTTCAGAAATTTTCATTTTTTCGGAACGTCTGTTCTCCTCGTTTCAAAGTGTCTCCGATAATTCTGGCGATTCTATCGTGTTTTTTTTTATTAAATAAAGATCCTTTTTTTCTTATGAATAATTGAATATACATTTCACAACTTTATTTAATCATATTAAAATGGTATGAAAGCCAAGGAACAAAAAAAATGAACAAAACGATTTAAAAAACGCTAAACTGACCCGAATGCCACAAGAAACAAGTGATGCGCATTTACAAATACAAAATTTACAGAATCAGCGATATAACCGATAATAGTTAAATATACGATTTCCAGAATTACCGAAATGGAACCGAAATCACGAATGGAACCGAAATCATGAATAGAGCGAAAATAAATTTCGATTTGACACATTTCAAGTCCATTCGAAAATTCCGAAATTTTTTAGTTTCGACTCGGAAAACTTTTCGAATCTGCCATTTTCGGATCTAAAAATTTTCGGAAAATCGGCCGCATCCGAAAACACGAATCGGGAAATTTCGTGAAAATTCCGAAATTCCGAAACCCGAAACGCACATCCCTAGAGAGTGGAACTGACGCCCGTCTGGCAACCTCGCGGAGTGCAGTTAGTGCGCTCAGCGCTGCAAGGCTCGGTCCTCCTATGGAGGATCACGCTTTGCAACCCTTTCAAATGCTCGTCGTAGCGTTTCGGCGGGGAGGCTTTCAACACGTCCGCTGCAGCGGGCACAATTTGTGCGCCCTTCAGCGTGTGGCGTTCCCTGTCGAAACATCACAACGCTGCGACGAGCGTCGGAAGGCACGTCATTATGGGCGCACATGGTGTGCTCGTCTGACACTGGTCTTACTGTAATTTTTTTCAATCATCTGTGAAATGGAAAGGTCACTGTATTGTATTCTAAGGGCTCTATTAACTTCTTCGCGCAAAAGCGCACGCTCAGCGCTATTTTTTTGCGCGCAGCGTTAAACGTTAACGCACGAAAATTACATTGGTATTACAATCCTCGCGCATTTTTTCATCCGTCACAAAATAACGCGCGTAAAACGGACGAAACGCGCACGCAGCAATGTTGCGCGCAGAAATCTGTGTGCGGACTGTTTTTTCGACGAGATTCAGCCAATCAGAATTAAGAACCACAATTATCTCACGTTAAGTTTTTGCGCCTGTCAAAATCAATCTGCGTATATATGCTGCATCAATAAAAAATGCACACACGTCTCAATTTTATTGTTTGGGTATGTGTAGAATGTGTAACTATACTTTGCTGTATTTTTATTTTCGGGCTGGTGTATTTGGTTTCGGCCAGGACATTCAGAATTGCCGTTACCGCCAGCTTTTAAAAGACGTTAAAATTATGCGCGCAAACGCTGTGCATTAAATTTGGCGCATAGATTGTAATACCATCCGCGTACCAGCGCACAAACGCATTGCGCTCACAATGTTAAGTATAGAACGCGCGCAGTACAGTACGCTCGCGCAGCGTTCGAGCAGGTTCACCCGCTGTAGACGCTAACGTGCATTTTTTCCGTGGACATTGTAATACGATGTTCAGCGCAAAGGGTTTTGCCCTTCGCATTAATGCGTTTCTGCGCACGCGTTAACCTTTGTGCGAAGAATGTAATAGAGCCCATAGTGCGCTCGTCTGACTCTGGCCTTACTGTCATTTTTTTCAGTTATATGTGAAATGGAAAGGTAACTGTGTATTGCATTCTAAGTGTCCTTATTTTGGGCTCAGATCCTGCTGTACCCATTTTAATATCCGATAGTAAAGGTTGAATACCCCTTATCCAAAATTCTAAAATCTAAAATGTTCCACAATCCGAAATATTTTTGTGTGCCAACATGACACCAAAAATGGACAATTCTCCCTCCTGATTCCATGTGACGGGGAGAAAAGATTAAAAATATTGTATAAAATGACCGTCCTTCAGGCCATGTGTATAATGCAGTGATGGTGAACCGTGGTACCCTAGATGTTTCTGAACTACATATCCCATGATGCTCAGCCAGTCTATAGTGTGACTAAGCATCCTGGGACACGTAGTTCTGAAACCTTCATTGGTATAAGGTGTAAATGAAATTCGGGATTAGACTTGATTCCATCATTCCTGAGATATCTCATTATTTTATCCAACTATTCCCAAAAAGTCAGAAATCTGAAATACTTTCTAAGCATTTCGGTTAAGCGATGCTCAACCTGTATTTCTCTTTTCCAGTGGATCCATATTACCCTTCTAGACTGTAAGCTCATCAGACCAGGGGGCGTATACATCGTGTATGTGTCTATTTTTGTTACATTTTCCAGTTAGCTTCAAAGGGTATTTTCTCTCCATGAGATAAAGTAAGAAAAATAGCTTTAAAATCCTGAATTATGGAGGGCGGAGCCAGCTTCCGGTGGATGCAGTCGCATGGTGGAGAGCTCCCCAGCTAATTTTTGATCTATTTGTGTACCTCACCGACTCAACCCCGTCCAACATTTATATCTGGCAGGTGGAACCCGGCTGACCTATTTTACCTTCCCAGGACTGTTATTTGGGACCCGAACGGCGCTGGTTTGAGAAGTTTTGTGGACTGCGGCCTACAGCCGGCGGCCATCTTTGCGGCGCTACTCACGCTGTTGGGGACATCTCACCTCAGTCGCAGCTTACGCCTGACCTCATGGGGAGAAAATCGGGTAAGAAGCCCGAGCTACCAGAGAGCCCCCGACAGAGAGACATCCGCGATTCCATGGGGGACGGCCGACGGAAGAAGCAGGCGCAACCGCAAACCTATATGTCCCCAACGATGAGTTCATCTGATGGTGAGGACCCATACTGGTCGGAGGCCTCGGCAGCAGCCCGGAGATCGCCCCGTGATCCGGGGAAGGTGAGAAGGCCAAAGGATGGTCCGGCTCCCTTGAAATCAGCGGTAGCTGGCACGGTGGGGATAGACCCGATTGCCTCCCGGGCTGAGGCAGAGGTGCCCCAGGCCGCTCGTGGACCTCTGCCCCTCCTGGAGAGCGATATTCGACGCTTATTAGGCGAAACAATGGCGGAGATGAGAGCTATGTGGCAAGCTGACTTCAAGACCATGCGGACAGAAATGCGATCTATAAAAGGACGGCTCTCGGTTGTCGAGACGCGCGCTGAGAAGACTGCGGTGACACAGGCTCTCCTCGCGCCGCAGATAGAGGCCTTAAATTCCCAAGTCTCGCTGCTCACAGGTGCGGTGGAGGCGGCAGAGGTGCGACATCGCAGGAGGAATGTCCGGATTAGGGGGATCCCGGAGTCGATCGGCGCAGATGCCTTGCTGGCATATGTCAACAAATTTGCAGTACATGTCATGGGGACCCAGACTGGGACTACCCTCATTTTTAGACACGCTGCCCGTCTTCGGAAGGCGGCCACAGCTCCGGTGGAGTCCCCACGTGACGTGCTTGCAATCGCTGTGGAGGAGATGGATAAACGCAGGCTGATGTCTAACCCGGTTGCCCGAGCTCCGATACTTTATGAGGACCTCTCTCTTACACTTTTTAACGACCTTCCCTTTGTGACGCTTGTGGCCCGGCGGCAGTTCAGGGAGATATCCTCCTTTCTGAGGAGCAAGGGGGTTCGTTATAGATGGGGGGTGGCGGGATCGATGCATATTTGTTATGACAACATGTCCCATCTGGTATCTACCCCAGAGGCGGCATGGCACCTGTTGCGCACCCTGGGCATCTCGACTCCTCAGACGACACCTGGCTTAGATCACGGGGGTTCCCCCATTGCCTCGTTGGACCCGGGTTAGAAGGGTTGGACGGCTGTGCAGCCTTTTCTTTTTTCCCTGGCTGCTACTCACGAGTCGTTGCAGAACATGACTGAGTGCCCTCCACTTCTTTTGGTCCTTATCTTACATCTTTTTCTACTTACACTCTTATTTTACGATAGGTTATGTTTTTTTTTTTTTTTTTTCTGCACTATCTTTGCCTTTATATTTTTCTGAAGAGCAATGTGTTACCTCCTAGGTGGTTACAGTTCCTTGTACTGGCCCTCCGGGGACCTGCTTATGATGTATCTTCTGTTTTGATATGAGTGACTTAATCCTGAATTATATGCACCCTTATAATTCCTTGAAGAGCGAAATGTTATCTTTATGGGTTTACTGTTTCTCGTATTGACCCTGCGGGGTCTTCATGTAGATGTGCCTTCTATTATGTTATGAAAAATTTTAAAATAAAGAATTTAAAAAAAAAAAAAAATCCTGAATTATTTTAAAAAAAATAAAAAATAAAAAATAAAAAATAAATGTAAATTTTGTGTACTCTTCTGTGGCCGGAAAGGCCCGGCCGCTAGGGAAGGCTAGCATATACGCTCAGTATAAGGTTTAACCTAAAACAAAGTAGCGCTATGAGAATAAATGGCAACAACGGCCGCCCCTGGTTTTTAAAAGACGGGAGAGCGGGTCCGTTGCCCCGTGGTATGAGAGAGAAAGAAAAACGTTACTTATCTGTACTGCGTCAGCAGCAAGAAAGAGGAGGGTCTTCCGGAGTTGCTGACCGTTATAGACTTAGGGACACTGTGATTGGTGGACTGTGGGATTGGTTCCCTGCTGGGATTGGTTCTTCTATTTTAAAAGTTTTTTCAAATATTTCAAAGCTTTTCTCTGCTGCTATTTATATTAAAGCAAGATTGAAAAGCAAATACTCGCCTCCGATTGTTTATTAAAATTCTACTTTTCCATCATATAATAATAGGAAAGTTAAACAATTTCCTTTGTGCCTTGATATCAGCATGTTGCATAGAAACAGTGGTTGGGAAAGGAGGAACACGCTGTAGTTAGTGGGTTACAGTTTAATCACTTCCTCCTCATTGTTGTACTATACTATGGGACTCGAGGTGAAAGGTTCGTTGGCGATTCAGGTAGTTGGGAAATATATAACAGAGCAAAGATGTTAATCAAAGCTCCCTTCTAGTGATTGTTAGAGTAAGCCTTAATAAACCAGCCTAGAAAAATAAGCATTATTATCGTTAGCAGCCCTATACTGGTTGGTGTACACGTTGTTTCCATTCTCTAACTCTGCCCCCCCCCAGATGACGATAGTCTGCAATTCCCAGAATTCTTCAAATGATGGCCAGAGAATCATGGGATTTGTAGTTCAGAAACATCTGGGGGAGGGGCAGAATTTGAGATCCCTGCTTTACAGATACGAAAAGGCAAAGGGTGTACAATTCGTTTTGAAATTCTGAACACCCATTCCATGTGTGAACAGTATAAAGGCAATCCCAAAACATATAAAACAACCTCACTCTTCCAGGTTCGCCTTTGGATGACAGCAGATTTACATCTCCTCTTTGCCTGTTTGTTGGCTTCCCGCTCTGTAAAAGAGGACAAAAGTTATTATTTTATATACCATTATGTTATACACTGCCCGGACAAAAAAAAAAAAGTAACACACTGTATGTTGTGTCGCCTTTTGTCGCAAAGTAACACATTTGGTTGTGTCGCCCTTTGCTGTGATTGCGGCACACATTCGCCGCGGCATCGTTTGGATAAGCTCATGCAATGTCACAGCATTTATTTGCATCTAGAGTCACATTAATTTGTGGCCAAGATCTTGTATTGATGATGGGAGAGTCGCGGCGCTGGGTAAAGTCTTCTCCAGCACATTATCCACTCTTGCACAATTTGAGCCTGATGAATCCTGGCATTGCCATCTTGGAATATGCCCGCTGTGCCATCAGGGGAGAAAAAACCCATTGATGGAAAAACCTGCTCATTCAGTATATTCAGGGAGTCACATGACCTCATTTTTTGGGTGCGTAGCGTTTAACGAACCTAGACCTGACCAACCTCAGATCCTAACAGGCTTGTACGGGAGATGGTGACGTTTGTTTGGCCAGGCAGTGTATTAATAACAAATACGTAACTGGCGGCGCGATGAATGTCGCTGTAGGATCTTGTGGTGGTTCTCTTATATTAACCGTCCATATGCGTTAAAAAGACAAAGAGAATACAATAGTGTAGACGAAATATAATAGCAAATACTGTAAACACTGTATTATTCCCACTCACAAAAGAAGAGCCCCAACACTGGCTCAGAGTGGGTCAGCGCATGTGGTCAATGGTTTTCTTCTGAAGGAGGTGACCTCCCACCTTCAGTGGTGATGGTTTGCTTCCAATGTTGGTACGTGAAGGAATATGTGGAAAAAAGAGAAAACTCCCTTGCGTAGATCCGTTGGACACACAGTGAAGTAATGATAAAGGAATTGCACTCACGTGGGTTGGAGCTTAAAGCCAAGCTCTAGGATCAACCGCTTGTGGACTTATTAGAGGGAAAGCCCATAGAAACCTCTTTAACCAGCAAGCACACCAGGGACTGATGCAAAGAAAATTTAATAGAACATAAAAACAATATAAAATAGGTAAAAAACAATCTCTGGCTCAGCCAGTGTACCCAGACGCGTTTCGCCACACCATGTGGCTTCCTCAGTCGGTTTACAGGCAAATGTGTGTGTCACAATATATAAGTTACAGTTTTAATTGTCCCCAGGTGTAATTAACTAGAGGGCGTGTACTCCACGCCTCAGATTAACGAAATACGAGATCGTCCGCAGGTCCGCCATCTTGCGCATGCGTATTGGCGATGTTTGCGTTTCAGAATGGATATCCGCCATTTTGCGCATGCGTATTGTAGATTTCCTCCTTCGAATCGGCGTGCGGCAATTTAGATCGTCTCCTTAATCTCTGGCGAATAGAAAAAGGAGGCTAGTGGCTCGAATGTAATCGGGACTAATTGGCTATGTCCCCTATGACCTTATACAATGCCTTACATGATTAAATAAAGGTAATGCCATTCTTAACAATAAACAAATCGATAGAATACACAGACCACCCTCCAAGGCGGTATGGGACTTCCCACGTTCCACATTTTGGGAACACTAAAAAATGACATGAAAATGAGATAATCAATGGTGAATGTGTCACCCCCAATAGGTGTGATAAAATATATACTATAATGCTGCCAATATGGAGCAGTGCATGTATATAATATGTACTGCAGATTTTGATGAGCTACGATTGCTCTAATGGCAATAGGTGGATAGGCTGGGATAGAAATCATGAATGTTGTGTATATAGAGTATAGATAAAAGAAGTGTGGGTGAATTCTATTTTATACTTCCCTATGGGAAGGTACACTATCATACATGACGATGGTGTCAGGTGGATGAAGGTGATATCCTGCTGAACAAAGGGCAAATCAGTGGAATGCATTCACAGCCATCTGAGGAGGAGAAGGACTTCCAACATTCCACTTGTGAAGCATATTGTGTGGTGGATTATAATAAATAGTAGTAAATGTGACCATCCTGAAAAAGTGCGATATGCTACATACAATAAAGCTGCCAAATGGATGGCTATAGAAGCAGTGCATATGAGTGATATATATTAGGAATCCCCATGAGCTAAAATTACTCTAATGGCAATGAATGAGTCGGGAGGCAAATCCTATGTGTACATCGTAACAAATATAGACTAAAGGGAATATGGATGAGTATTAATAAGCAATTCCCCTTGTGGATGTAAACTACCTAAATAACGATGGATTATAAGTGAACAATATTAGGATGAGGTAGAAGGTGTGCAATGTTAATGGCAGTCGTCAGTGTATTAATAAGCTTAATATATAATATGTCACCTTTTAGGGCACATCCTGGTTTTCTTTTGCAGGGATGAAGAGATTTTATGAAATTCAACAACAATCACGTAATAGAAGCAGGTACAACAATACATACACAATATACCTGATGGCTGACAGTTGCTGGGAAATATTTTACCGTTCCTCTGAAAACCAAAAACAGATTGTGCTTTGAAGAAGTGGCAAAATATCATGAGGGTTATTCAGAGAGCATCGAAATGTTGCCGACATTTCGGTGCTCTCCTTCCCTGCACTTTGGGGAATCTCAGCATGCGGTGAACTCAGCATTCATTGCAGGGTCTCCAGAGTGCAGGGAAAACCCGCCGCACACCCGCCGAAAACACCGAAAACCCGCCGGAACCGCCACAAAAAACATGCCGAACACACCGGAAAAAGGCAATGAGCCGCCGATCACAGCACAGACCAGGCGCTGGAGAAAGCCAACAAGGTGACGAACTGGGTAAAGAAAAAAAAAACAATATGATTGAAAGTGTCAAAATTGAAACGCGGTTTGTAAAGAAACTACTGAACGAAAATGTCTGGAATTTACATATAAAATCCAATGAATGATAATAAAAAGGGCTGTTACAGGAAAATGAAAAAACGGTTAAAAAAAAAATAGCCCAAAAAATTCCCAAAAATGCCTAATGGATCTTAAAAAAAAAAATCTATAAATAAAAAGACTTTTTACTGCAGATTAAGGCTGGGTCCAGACGAACGCAGTGTGAACGTGCGTTTAGCCGCACTTTATTACGGCTGGGGTAGCAGCAGTACGGCCGCACGAAAGTTCGGCCGCGCAATGCAAGTGGCAAACGAACGCATTTTTTCTATAACGTCGAACCGCTAGTACTGACGCACAGAGTGCGCTGCGTCGGCATAGCGGCGTGTGTGCGTGATTAGGAGACGTCAGACGCTGCACATGTCCGGCCAACATAACGTCCATTTGATTTTTATAGCTCCGTCAAAAATCACGGCAGTAATTGCACATCGTATGACCGCTATCGCGTCTTCCGTTAAAATGTGCGTCCATGCGTTCGGACGCACTTTTTGACGGTAGACGTGAAAAAAAATGTGTTAGCCTGACCCTAGCCTAAAATAATAAACGGTTTTGGCGACATTTTGGGGCTAGATCGGCTTGCTCTGAATAATCCCTCATATAAAGTGATGGGGTGATTATAGGCAACAGAAGTTGGCTTTTCAGGTCCTTGCAGCCAGGGGCGTCACTACGTGGGGGCGGGGGGTGCGGCCCGCACCAGATGACACCCGCATTTAGGGTGACACCGTCACCCTAAGGGCGGGTGTCTCACCCTGCGCCGCGTGTTCGCTCCCTGCGACCATCTGAAGCATGCAGCTTCGGCGCTCGCCCGGGGGAAACATGTGACCAGCCGATCGCGGCTGGTCACGTGGCTCCCCCAGGCGAGCGCCCAAGCTGCACGCCGCCGGACGCTCAGAGGGAGCGAACACGCGGAGGAGGAGGTGAGCTGGGGGGGGCCATTAATATCCATGAGCTGCTGGGGCCTTGCTCATATCCATGAGCTGGGGGTAAATCCATGAGCTGGGGGCAAATCCATGAGCTGGGGCATATCCATGAGCTGGGGCATATCCATGTGCTGGGGCATATCCCATGAGCTGGGGCAGTATCCATGAGCTGGGGCATATCCCATGAGCTGGGGCAGTATCCATGTGCTGGGGCATATCCATGAGCTGGGGCATATCCATGTGCTGGGGCATATCCATGAGCTGGGGCATATCCATGAGCTGGGGCATATCCCATGAGCTGGGGCAGTATCCATGTGCTGGGGCATATCCATGTGCTGGGGCATATCCATGAGCTGGGGCAGTATCCATGAGCTGGGGCAAATCCATGAGCTGGGGCAGTATCCATGTGCTGGGGCATATCCATGAGCTGGGGCAAATCCATGAGTTGGGGGCATATCCATGAGCTGGGGGCATATCCATGAGCTGGGGGCCTATCCATGAGCTGGGGCAGTATCCATGAGCTGGGGCATATCCATGAGCTGGGGCAATATCAATGAGAGGAGCTGGAGGCATAGCCATGAGAGGAACTGGGGCAAAATCCATGAGAGCAGCTGGGGCAGTATATCCATGAGAGGAGCTGGGGCAGTATATCCATGAGAGGAGCTGGGGCAGTATATCCATGAGAGGAGCTGGGGCAATATCCATGAGAGGAGCTGGGGCAATATCCATGAGAGCTGCTGGGGCAATATCCATGAGAGCTGCTGGGGCAATATCCATGAGAGGAGCTGGGGCAATATCCATGAGAGCTGCTGGGGCAATATCCATGAGAGCTGCTGGGGCAATATCCATGAGAGCTGGGGCAGTATCCATGTGTGCTGGGGGCAGTATCCATGTGTGCTTGGGGCGGTATCCATGTGTGCTGGGGGCAGTATCCATGTGTGCTTGGGGCAGTATCCATGTGTGCTGGGGGCAGTATCCATGTGTGCTTGGGGCAGTATCCATGTGTGCTGGGGGCATATCCATGAGAGCTGGGGCTATATCCATGTGTAAGCTGGTCTGGGGCAATATATCCATGTGTGAGCTGAGGCGCAATATATACATGTGTGAGCTGAGGCGCAATATATCCATATGTGATAAGGAAAAGAAGGTGCGGCGCTTCCCAGTGTACAAGGAGGGGAATAATCAATATTATTTACCCTGATGAGATATCTCTCATCAGGGTAAATAATATTGATTATTCCCCTCCTTGTACACTGGGAAGCGCCGCACCTTCTTTTCCTTTTCTTTATTGTTACTTGATTGTCACTCTAGGGATGACATATAAGGGTGCAGTGGCGATCGTGTTATAGGCTCTACCCCACTTATATTGGTGTGGGCGCAACTCTTATATTATATTTTTTCTTTTGTTATATCCATATGTGAGCTGAGGCGCAATATATCCATGGGTGAGCTGCTGGGGGCAATATATAATTGTGAACTGGGGCAATATATCCATATGCGAGCTGGGGGCAATATATATCCATGGGTGAGCTGCTAGGGGCAATATATCCAGAGCTGCTGGGGGCAATATATATCCATGTGTGCTTTCACTGCCTTCGAACAGGCAACGTACTTGCTGGCAGTTGGCAAAAATTTGTGTGAGCATATGAGAGAGCTGCACAGCAATAAACCTCACAGTAATGTGCGCTGTGTGTATGAGCATTCAGTGTTATATGGGAGTACTGATTTAGGAGTAAGAGTAGTTAAAAAAAAATCCGTAAAACTCGGGGGGGGGTGACACCATAAGTTACCGCACCGAGTGACACCAACCCTAGTGACGCCACTGCTTGCAGCCAGTACGGTCATTGACTTATAGGTCTTCATGACATCGGACACCCGTACAGTTTTTCTCACCCCATATTGCAGATTTGCAAATTGCGACGTAATTCACCGTCAATGTCGCCTGTTTTTGCCATATTGACAGTTTAGTGAATTGATGAATTGACCTGAAATTGCATCGAACGCTGAAATTCACCATTTGGTGCAATTCGGGACCAATTTGGAGGTTATTGTAACTGGGTACAAAGGACGTCTATTAGTGTCCACTCCAAGCAACACCAATAAAAAAAAAAAATGGTAGCGAGATCAGCATACCTGTCCGTGGGGGGGGGGGGGGGTAAGGATACCCTTTATGGATTCTGATAGTAAGAAACCCCAGCTGCCTGTTATAGTAAATCTGGATTAGCACTTGACAAACCCATTACCTTCCTGTGCAGA
The DNA here is from genome assembly GCA_009667805.1 of Leptobrachium leishanense. Taxonomy (NCBI): domain Eukaryota; kingdom Metazoa; phylum Chordata; class Amphibia; order Anura; family Megophryidae; genus Leptobrachium; species Leptobrachium leishanense. The sequence continues at coordinate 23,577,652 of CM019070.1, forward strand.
TTCTTTGTGATTGGCGGGTCCTGACGCACTGAACGGCCTGATAAGTCGTTTTGAGGAAATATCGCTCTTCGGTTGGTGAAGAGATGTGACAGATGTCAAAGATCTGGGGGATAAATGACACCAGCAACAGTGAGAATTACAGTTACGCATAGAGAGCAAGCGCCCTGCACATCCCTGGAACATGTATTAAATACAAACTAGAACCTTTTAAAATAACCAACTAGATTTAAGAATCTAAGCTTAAAAAAAGAGGCGCAGAGCGAGGCACAATCTGTCTCAGAGAGGCAGCGATGGATCGGATCGTGCATGCGCGTGCAGCTACAATCCATCGCTTTGCGTGCGTAACGTGCGCAAGTCCCGTAGCTGCGCGCAATATCGCTTATTATGCAGGAAGAAAAAGCCGTATTAGGTTAATTTAACGCAACCTGAAATTCGCGAGATGATGTTGATGGTACCTCGGGGTAATAATGACATTATCATCCTGGACAATTGATGTTCCATTGTGTTTGTCAGATCCTTGTTCACTCGAATCGTCGCTTTCAAAATTAAATGTGACGGGGATTTTCAGGGATCGGATCAGCTGCATGTGGCTCAAACTGGCTTTCTACAAGAAGAAAAGCAGCATTTAGGGGTGTAATACACTCCCCCCGTCTGTCAATTGATCTCGAGGTAAAAAACTAACAATGGGGTTATTCACAAATATGACTTACAGTGGATTCCAAGACGGAATTTTTTTTTACCATAAGCCAAATCAAACAAGGTGAGATTAAGGGTGAAATATGAGATGTTTCCAGCTCAGTCTGGGGTTTGATCAATAAAAAGGTAAATGTGCAACAGAAATGCAATATTTATGTACGACGGGATTGTGAAACTGCAAGACGTCTCCAGCGTTTGTTTTTGCTTCGCAATGGGCTGTTTTATCACAAAATACACCATTCCCTCGTCATTTCTCCAGGTTTCACATTATACTGTATTAGTTATTTTTCTATATATTTGTGTTTTTGTTTTGTTAATCGAATTCGCAACAGTTTACTATTTATCTATATAAAATCTTGGGATGCACCGATACCACTTTAAGACCGAATAATTTTTTATTCAGGTACTCACCGATACCGAGTACCGATACCTTTATTTAATATCATGTGCCGAAAACCGCCAAATTGCACCATAGCATCAGCGAATTCTGCCGAACTGCAAAAAAAAAAAAAGGAAGACTCCTAATAGGAGCATAAATCAATAAAAGGTGTATAAATAATAAAAAAAGTAGTTTGAAAAGTAAAATAAAGTTCTGTTACAACATAAAAAAAAGCCTTTAAAAAAAAAAAGAATACCAAAAAAGTCCTCTAAAAAACACACAGGGTTATTCAAAGAGATTTGAAAAGTCATTGCACGTTCGGTGACTTTTCGTTCTCTTCAATTCGGTTCCTTTTGCCGATCCCATTTCGGTGACCCTGCGGTGTATTCAGCAAGCACCACAGGGTCCCTGAATTGCAGGGAAAAGTCACCGCAAACCTGACGAAAACTAACCGCAAAACCCACCGAATGCACGCTGAAAACCCTCAAAAACATCTGGATTAACCTTCGAAAAACCCGAGCAGGAGCCGATCACACGCAGCGAAGCAGCCGAACAGGAGCCAAATCACACAGAGCCGAAGCAGCTGAGACGCAGAGGAGGCAGTGAATAAATTAGCAAAACCGTTTGTATGAATCTGTGAAAATGAAACGCTGTTTGCAAAGAAACTACTGAGTGAAAATGTCTGAAACTTACACAGGAGGTCCAGGGAATGATAATAAAGAGGGCTGTTACAGAAAAAATAAGTAGACTTAAAAAAAAAAATCAAAAAAAATCGGACGTTTAAAAAAAAAAAAATTCAGAAAAATGCTTAAAGTATCCTAAAAATCTATAAATAAAGAGACTCTTTACTGCAGAATTTTATAATGAATGGTTTATTAGGTATTGAGTTAAAACAGGAATATTTTTAACATTGAAGCCTATGGGATTCTCCTGAATAAATCCGCCGAATTAAACCACCGAATGAAACGGCATTTCGGGAACCTTTCACTGCTGGTTTGTGTTCTCTGAATAGCCGAAGCAGTGCTTTTTCATGGGGATTTCACTGCCCTCGAACAGGCACCGAACAGGCACCGTATGTTCAGGCAATTTGCTAGGATTTGGCGAATTGCCTGCTCTCTGGATAGCCGAATGGCCAGGAAAGGTAACCGAACGCTGATTTTCAGCGTTCGGTTACCTTTCTCAAGCAATTCGGATCTCTTTGGATAACCCTGACAGAATGGTGTTCTAAAAAATAAAAAAGTAAAAAAGGGTTATTGTAAAAAATTAAAAGAATAAACAGTGTTAAAAAAATTAAAAGAAAGATATTAACTTTTTTATATTGAAACCTATAGGAATCGCCTGTTTAAACCTATCGAATTTAATCACTGAAAATCGGGGCATTTTTCCCTGGAATTTCAGTGCAGTTCCGCGTTCTGTGAATAGAAGACACGATAGTCTGCTATGGGGCAATTTCGGTGCCGACGAATTGCTACGATTTGCACCATATTTTGCTGTATTTGGTGAATTGACAGCTTAGTGGAGAGACGAATTGGCCTGAAATTGCACCAAACGGGGCCAATTCGGAAGATAGAGAATAAACTCCTAAGCATCCAGGGGTGGTAGTTCTACATCATATGGGATTTACACTTTAGCTACCCCTAGTGGTAGACTGTATAATTGCAAGAAAATGTTTGTGAACACTTTGAAAATTCCTGGATTTCTGTAATAAAAAAATATAAATTTACAACTGTTGCGTGTTATTGGTTTTCGCCAGAATGTGTTACCCTGTTACACCTCTGTCTCATCCTCACTGTATCTCTGCCTCCCATCCTTCAAATATCCCATACCCTCACACCATGGTCCTGGTTATTCCATTCCTCCCACCCTCATGCGGGGTTATTCAGAGCAAGGTGAAAATCAGGAGAACTGGCAGGAGAAGAGAACAATCTAAACCAAATATCCGATTTGGAAAGTGAGATAAGTGGGAGAATTTTTCTGGTTTGGATATTTTGACCTAGAATTTTCACTTCTCCTGCCAATTCTCCTGAGTTTCACCTTTATTGAACAGACCCTATTGTATCTCTACCCATCTCCCTAAACCTCAGTATTGCACATCCAACGAAAATATTCCCTTATGTTCAATTAAAATTTTGATTAGATATGAATTAATAGCTATGGATGGATAGAGAGACAGCCGGAGAGGCAGACAGACAGACGGACAGAGAGCTTACTAGATAGAGACATATATATAGACAGAGAGGTAGCTAGACAGACAGAGATACAGAGACATATAGACCGAGAGGTAGCTCGACAGACAGAGATAGAGAGACATATAGACAGACAGAGAGGTAGATAGACATACAGACAGAGACAGACAGACAGAGAGGTAGATAGACATACAGAGAGAGAGAGACATTTGATAGACATACAGAGAGAGAGACAGAGAGGTAGACATACAGAGGTAGCTAGACAGACAGAGAAACAGAGAGGTAGAGAGACATACAGACAGAGACAGACAGACAGAGAGACAGACAGAGAGACAGACAGACAGAACCTACCTTTGCGTGTTTCTTCATGATCTCTTTGGAATATTCGTCTAAATTGTCAAAACCGAGTAATAGTCTTTGAGCCATTTCTCTCCTGAATCAATGAAATAAGAATTATATTGTTTGTTTTTGTTCAGAATTAGTAAATAACAGGAAGGTACACATGCGTAAGATACTATACACTAAACAATGACATATAATGTGACACCACCGAACCTGCCAACCAGTCAGCCAAGAGGTAAACAAAAAACATCTCATCTGGTCGGAAGATTTTACCCTAAAAATTATATTTTAGTGGAAGTCTTGACCTTGACACAAGTTTCAGAACCACATTTCCAATCACGGTTATTCTTGGGACATACAGTGGCAAGAAAAAGTATGTGAACCCTTTGCGATTACGTGGAGTTTTGCATGAATTGGTCATAAAATGTGCTCTGATCTTCATCTAAGTCACAACAATTTGAAAAACACAGTCTGCTTAAAATAATACAACACAAACATTATATGTTTTCATGTGTTTATTGAACAGAACATGTAAACATTCACAGTGCAGGGTGGAAAAAGTATGTGAACCTTTGGACTTAATAACGGGTTGACCCTCCTTTGGCAGCAATAACCTCAACCAAACGTTTCCTGTAGTTGCAGATCAGACCTGCACAACGATCTGGAGTAATTTTGGACCACTCCTCTTCACAAAACTGTTTCAGTGTAGCAATATTCTTGGGATGTCTGGTGTGAATCGCTCTCTTAAGGTCATGCCACAGCATTTCAATCGGTGTGAGGTCAGGACTCTGACTGGGCCACTCCAGAAGGCGTATTTTGTTTTGTTGAAGCCATTCTTTTGTTGAATTACTTGTATGCTTTGGGTCATTGTCCTGTTGCATCACCCATCCTCTGCGGAGCTTCAGTTGGCGGACAGATGGTCTTACGTTTTCCTGCAAAATGTCTTGATAAACTCTGGAATTCATTTTTCCATCAATGACAACAATCCGTCAAGACCCTGAGGCAGCAAAGCAGCCCCAAATCATGATGCTCCCTTCACCATGTTTCACAGTGGGGATGAGGTTTTGATGTTGGTGTGCTGTGCCTTTTTTTCTCCACACATAGTGTTGTGTGTTTTTTCCAAACAACTCAATTTTGGTTTCATCTGTCCACAGAATATTTTGCCAGTAGTGCTGTGGAACATCTAGGTGCTCTTTTGCAAACTTCAAACGTGCTGCAATATTCTTTTTGGACAGCAATGGCTTCCTTCGTGGTGTCCTCCCATGTACTCCATTCTTGTTTAATGTTTTCCTTATTGTAGATGTGTCAACAAGAATGTTAGCATGTGCCAGAGATTTCTGTAAGTCTTTAGCTGACAGTCTAGGATTCTTCTTTACCTCATTAAGCATTCTGCGCTGTGCTCTTGCAGTCATCTTTACAGGACGACAACGCCTAGGGAGAGTAGCAACAGTGCTGAACTTTCTCCATTTGTAGACAGTCTGTCTTACCGTGGACACATGAACATCAAGGCTTTTGGAGATACTTTTGTAACCCTTTCCAGCTTCATGCAAGTCAACAATTCTTGATCGTAGGTCTTCTGAGAGCTCTTTTCTGCGAGGCATGGTTCACATCAGGCAGTGCTTCTTGAAACCAGTAAACCCAAAACTGGTGTGTGTTTTTAAAGGGCAGGACAGCTTTCAGCAACACATCCAATAATATCACACTGATTGGACTCAAGGTTGGCTCACTCCTGGGTCCAATTAGCTCTTGGAGAAGTCATTAGGCTAGGGGTTCACATACTTTTTCCACCCTGCACTGTGATTGTTTACATGTTATGTTCAATAAACACATGAAAACATATAATGTTTGTGTTGTATTATTTTAAGCAGACTGTGTTTTTCCAATTGTTGTGATTTAGATGAAGATCAGAGCACATTTTATGACCAATTCATGCAAAACTCCACGTAATCCCAAAGGGTTCACATACTTTTTCTTGCCACTGTACATCCTTGAGATATCTCCAGTGCCAAGGTTGGCCACCAATGGTTTATTGGGAAAACCCCATAAAAAGCTGATCTCAGAATGAAACCCAGCATTCCATTCATGGCCATCTACCTAGCCAGGACCACCCCTAGCATGTGAGGGGCCCAGGGCGAGAAAATATTTTGGGGCCCCTCTCCACGCTTTCAACTCCACGACTCCTTATACTCCACCTTTTTTCACACACAATGACCCCAGTATCTTCCCACCTCCCCCAGATAGATACCCCTAACCCTTTTTGCCCCCACATAGACACCCCTTCAACACCTCTCCATAGATAGACATCATGTCTGCCCCAGATAGAGATGTGGACATCGCTGACACTTTCAGGGTTATTCAGAGAGAGGTGAAAACCTGGAGAATTGCCAGGGGAATGAACAATCTAGACCAAATAGCCAATATGGAAAGTGAGATAAATGGGAGAATTTTTCTGGTTTGACTATTTTGACCTAGAATTTTCAGTTCTCAGTCATTCTCCTGGTATTCACCTCTCTCCGAATAACCCTGTAAATATTACATGGAAGGTGTACTGTCTAGGGATGAGCTGTTCGGATCGGACGGTTCGGAGTTCGATCCGAACTTAGACTGTTCGATTAGATCGCGAACTCCGAACATTTCCGGGTGTTCGCCGCATGTTCGACCACAATGCATCACAATGGACCACAATGCATTTTCCCACTGGCCTGAAGCTCGTAATTGGCTACAGCCTTGCACCTGTCCACAGGTCTGGTGCAAGACAGGTGCAAGACTATGCCAATCACGGCTCAGAGTCCTGATTGGGCAAATTTTGCCCAATCATGGGCTCACAGAGCTAAGTCCCGCAGCACACTATATAACGTTTCCACGCATAGCTACAGCACGCATTTGAGAGGAGATTTCAGAGGAGATTGTTGTGTGTTGTTACTGCCGGTCTGCCACGCTACTAGGGGGGTCTGGGGGGTCTCATTTCTACCAAATATCAGGGAATTTAGGTGATGTGTGTCTTGTCACTGTGCCAGCATGTCTTTTTGGGGGTTACAAATTTCTTTAAAACATTTGTGAATTGAGGTGATCTTCTCTGTCTTGTCACTGTGCCAGCAAGTCGTTTTGGGGGTTACAAATTTCTTTAAAACATTTGTGAATTGAGGTGATCTTCTGTGTCTTGTCACTGTGCCAGCAAGTCTTTTTGGGGTTTACAAATTTCTTTAAAACATTTGTGAATTGAGGTGATGTGTGTCTTGTCACTGTGCGAGCAAGTCTTTTTGGGGTTTACAAATTTCTTTAAAACATTTGTGAATTTAGGTGATGTGTGTCTTGTCACTGTGCCAGCAAGTCTTTTTGGGGTTTACAAATTTCTTTAAAACATTTGTGAATTTAGGTGATGTGTGTCTTGTCACTGTGCCAGCAAGTTTTTTTGGGGTTACAATTTCTTTAAAACATTTTTGAATGAGGTGATCTTCTGTGTCTTGTCACTGTGCGAGGCAAGTCTTTTGGGTTTACAAATTTCTTTTAAAACATTGTGAATTGAGGTGATCTTCTGTGTCTGTCACTGTGCCAGCAAGTCTTTTTGGGGCTCACTAATTTCTTTAAAACATTTGTGAATTGAGGTGATCGCTCTTGTCACACAGCCAGTTACCACGCCAGTATTTTGGGGGTCACTATTTGTTCTGCCCTCACAATGTGTCTGAGGCACAAAGCTTGGCAGACAGCTAACATAATAAAAATCTGGAAGCAGGATTGAAGAAAAGTCTTTACTGAACTTTATTTGTATCTTTACTTTTCAGATCTTTAAACTTTGTAAAACTGTGGAAAATACGGAATTATGGCAATATATTAGTCTAGGAATGCAAATCTACACAAATAAGTGACAGGCATGCTACCTAGATGTAAATTACTGGCTAACAGAAGTTTAACTTAATGTGAAGACAATCAAACACTACTAAACTAATCTAACAGTGCTTTGAGTTGCTAAAAATATATACATAACTAAAAACATGAAGGTTCTACTTACAGACTTATAAGCAGAAGGCCTGTGTAACAGAACTGTGGAGCTTGCTTTCTGCTTGACTCACTGGTAGCTATGCTGGTTGAATCTGGCTCTACCAGGAAGTAACTGTACTGCATGGCATCAGTAATGGCCGCTCAATTAAAGAAACAGTACTCTAATAAACTAAATGCTTAGAAATTTGTGAGTGACAGAACACTCCCCACTTTGGATAATAACATTATGCAACTATGTATCCTTTTTGAGAAGTAAGACAACTTCAGAAACAGGCCTAAAATAAACTTTTGGAGTACCTTCCTTCATGACTTTAATTTCTACCTTTCTAACTTTGTTGTCAACACTAGGTACAACTTTGATAATAAGTCCAACAGGCCATTCATTTCTATGAACTTGAGTGTCTTTCAGTAAGACAACGTCTCCGACTTGTAAGTTAGGCTTGTCAGCTTGCCATTTCCTGCGTGGCTGGAGCGTCACTAAATATTCCTGTCTCCATCGTCTCCAGAATGTGTCTGCAAGACTCTGCACTTGCTTCCACTGCTTGGTATGAAGATCTTTGAGTTCAAAATCTCCAGGAGGTGCCGTTGTTGTTTTGACTTTCAGAGTCAGAAGCATCGCGGGTGTCAATACTTCTGGCATTTCAGGATCTGTGGATACTGGAACTAAAGGTCGAGCGTTCATGATGGCCATGACTTCAGCCATGAGTGTGGTCAGGACTTCATGTGTAAGACGTGTAGAGGTAGCTTTTAGAAGCAAGGCATCTAGAATACGACGAGCGACTCCGATCATCCTTTCCCAAGCTCCTCCCATATGTGATGCATGCGGAGGATTAAAGGTCCAAATACATCCTTGTTCTTGAAGGTAAGTATCCATCTCAGAGCCTTCCGTGTTAATCTTCAGTTCCTTGCAAGCTCCTACAAAGTTCGTACCACAGTCAGAGCGAAGTTGCTTTACGGGTCCTCGGATAGAAATAAATCTTCTCAGGGCATTGATGAAGCTTGACGTAGACAAGGACTCAATCACTTCTATGTGTGCTGCTCTAGTGCTCATACAAGAAAACAGAACGGCCCAACGCTCTCCCTGTGCTGTGTCCTCTGGTCCGACGAAAGGAGACGTTCCAAGGACCAAAGACATCTAATCCAACATGCGTGAATGGTGGTTCCGAAGTAAGTCTATCTATGGGTAAGTCTGACATCTTTTGTTCTTCAAGTTTTCCTCTAATTTTTCTACAAATTACACATTTATGAATTACATTGGAGATTAGTCGTTTACCTCCTATAATCCAGAATCCAGATGACCGGACTGCTCCTTCAGTGAAGTGGCGTCCCTGATGACCAATTTGTTCATGATAATGTCTTATCAATAGCAACGAAAGGTGATGGTTCTTGGTATGATGTAGGGATGTTTCTCCTCAATAGTTATGTCACTTGCTGACATACGACCTCCAATTTTCATGACTCCGTTTTCATCCAAGATAGGGTTCAGTTTTCTAAGTGAACTATGTTTGGGGAGCTCTTCTCTTTTAGTAAGACACTTGATGTCTTCTTTGAAAACTTCTTGTTGTACACATCTGATAATGTTGATTTTAGCTTGTACGAGATGATTGTCATCACACTTGTCAGTGTTTGTAGCTCTGCAGAAAGATTTGGCTAAAGTAATAAGTTTTGCTACTGCTCGAGTAAGTGACTTCCAACTTGAGAATCTTTCAAACCTGTACGTGCCTAGACTACCTCCGGTAGATTTAGTAATTAACGCTGTGACTTGTGGTCGTATTTCCTTGTCATCATCTGGTTCTATAAGTTCAAAGGTCTCTGACTGAGCACTCTCTCCTTTCTCTCTCCTGTTTAGAAAGGGTGGACCTGAGAACCAGTTAGTGTGTTGTAGGGCAGATGCTGTTATAGGTCTAGTCCCGTGGTCAGCTGGATTTTTATCTGTACTGATGTAATGCCACTGTTCTGGATGGGTGGACTTCCTAATGCGGGTCACTCTGTTCAGAGTGCATTGCATGGAAAGGAGACGCTTCATTGCTTGTCTTCTGTTATTCGGGAGGTGACATCGTGGTAAACGGAAAGGTAAAGGAGCTACCCAGTTGTTTGATTCATCTATGAAGACTTCTTTGCTCATGATCTCAAGGAAGAGGTTATCTTCCACAGATAATGCTTGTTTGTCATCACTTTGTGTTCTTTCGAACACCTTGCACCCTAATCTATCTGTATCTTCTGTTGAAGCTGTAGTCGCCATGTAGACCTGATGCTTCTGGTGTTGCTTCGAGAGGACTAGTCTCTCTTTGATTTGCATGTTGTTTGTACAAGGGCTCAAACATGACGTGCGTCCATTTTGCAACAGGTTCGTTTTGTAGACATTCACTTTTGTTGGCTTGTGAACTCCGTCCAGACACACGTCACCAATGATAACCCATCCAAGGTCGAGACGTTGCGCAAATGGTGCGTTGTGTAGCCCATTGTACTGTTCCCTAACCTTGTGTACTCTCAGTATGTCTCTTCCAAGTAGGAGGAGGATTGCAGAGTCTGGGTCAAGTATTGGTATCTTTTCTGCTATTTGTCTCAGATGAGGATGTCGACGTGCAATTTCGGGCGTGGGGATCTCTGATCTATCATCTGGTATCGTATCGCATTCTATGAGAGTTGGGAGGGACAACTGTGTTTTTCCATCTATTGACTCGATGATATAGTTGGTTGCTCTTCTCCCTGATGTCTCTATAATACCTGAGCAAGTCTTCAAGGTATATGAAACCGGATTTCCACTATCGTTGAAGATGTTGAAAAACTCTGTTCTGGCCAAAGACCTGTTGCTCTGCTCATCTAATACTGCATACATTCTCACAGTTTTCTCTCTGTGACCTTCAGGATATACTTTTACTAAACATATCTTTGAGCATGATCTAGGACTAAATGTCTTTGTGCAGATCTCTGTACACGTTGACGTTATTGCTGGTGCTACGTCCTCTTTTTGCTCCCCACCATGATCTTCTTGGGTGGTTACGTTCTCCTCTGCCCATGGTGCTGGGCCTGGATGCATTGCAGAAAGATGCTTGTCACTGTGGCATTCTCTGCATTGTATTGCTGTCCTACAATCTTTTGCGAGATGTTGAGTTGAAGCACAGCATCTGAAGCAGATGTAATGGTCTTTAAGATAGGACTTACGTTCTTCGATTGTCTTGATCCTGAAACCGCGACATTTTTTCAGAGGATGAGGTTTGTTGTGTATCGGACACTGATCGTCTGGATCTTCAATTTTCTTTTCTGCGATTCTATTGTTGACGTATTCAGACTCAGGTGGTACTCCTGTCTTCCGTACAGACACCGTTGTCCTTGATTCCCTGTTCGGCTGCAGTGATTCTGTTCTGCTATAGTTTGGGTTTCCCAGGTTCAAAAAGGCAAAGCTTGGGTCATTGCGGGTTTTCGCTTGGTTCGTTATGAACTTAGTGAAGAAGGAGAAAGGTGGAAATGCCACTTGATAGCATTCTTTGTATTTTGACGCTGCTGTAACCCATCTTTCTTGCAAGTTGTAAGGAAGCTTCACTATTATAGGGTTGACCCCACGTGCAGTGTCTAGATATGAGAGACCTGGTAGGTGTCCACCATTTTTTGCTGATTCCATCTCCAGGAGTATGTCTCCAAGCTCTCTTAACTTCTGATTGTCTTTGTTTGTTACTTTTGGGAAATTTTCAATTTTCTTCAGGAGTGCATCTTCAATTACTTCTGGTGATCCATAACCTTCCTCCAATCTCTGCCACACCATAGCGAGTCCTGTTGTTGCGTTGTGAGCGTGTACGGACCTAATTCTTTTGGCTTGTTCGGAAGATTCTGGTCCGAGCCATTTAGAGAGTAGATCTAGTTTTTCTCTGTCTGTCATGTTTAAGTCTTGGGTGCTGCTAAGGAAAGATGACTTCCAGGCCCAATAATTTTCAGGACGGTCGTCAAACTTCAGGAGACCGGAACTCACCATTTCACGGCGTATCAGGTACTTCGTTACATCTGAAATTCCAGCTGCCTCAGGTGAACGTACTCTGGGAACAGACCCCGGGCTTGGCTGTGGCTGATAGGACGGTGGGGTTGTTAGGTCAGGCTTGATCTGGTTATATGGTGTGTTTTCCTCATTGTAAATAACTCTCCTATAGCCCACATTGGTGTGTGCCTGGGTAGGAATCGTGTCGTTATTGATTTGATGTCTGGAAGAGCTGGCTAACTGGTCTTTGGGTTCGTAAACATTTGGCTTGTCGTGTTGGAACTCTGTTTTGGCTTTGCAGACTTTAGGTGATTCTAGGTAGCCGTCTGCTAGAGGGGCTTTTGATAGTTTTAATGCATTGTCAGTTTGTTGATCGGTGTACACGGTTGTGTGTAACTGAACATACTCCCTGGTACGATGAATTGCACTGAGAGGTGTCACCTGTTCTTCTATGACAGGGAATGTTTCTTGATACTCTTCTTCTGCCGCATTCATGAGAACTTCAGCTTCTGCTACTGCTTTCATGAGAACTTCAGCTTCTGCTGCTGCTGCTGAAGCTGCTTTCTCGTGTTGAAGAATATGTAGAGATGCTTTTACCTCTGCTTTTCTTCTAGTAGTTTCAGCTTCATTCTTATGCTGTTCTTCCTCTATGTAGCCCTGTTCTCTTATCATTTCAGCTTCGCGTATTGCATAGGCAGCCATTGCATATGCTTTTTCTGCTTTTGCACGTGCCTTGATGGCAGCAGCACTCGCCGTCGACAGGTTGGAGCAGATTGAGTGTCTTGAACTAGTGTGTTTGGACCTGGCAGTTTTAGCACTAGCTGATGTCAGATCTGATTTACTAGAGACTGTGGAGCTTGTGCACCGTGACCTGGTCTTTGGTGTGCTGAGTGTGCTTTGCTCTGCATCTGAAAGCTGAGGAATGGCTGGAGTAGCATGCTGTTCTGTGTGCTGCATGGTGAGACAGATTACTACTTTGCAGGATGCTTGAGGAAGTTAGAGATAGATGTGTAGAAAGAATCCACTTTTCTTTTGATTAGGTCTGCTGTGTATAAAGTCTTTTTACTGTTCTGCCCTCACAATGAGGCACAAAGCTTGGCAGACAGCTAACATAATAAAAATCTGGAAGCAGGATTGAAGAAAAGTCTTTACTGAACTTTATTTGTATCTTTACTTTTCAGATCTTTAAACTTTGTAAAACTGTGGAAAATACGGAATTATGGCAATATATTAGTCTAGGAATGCAAATCTACACAAATAAGTGACAGGCATGCTACCTAGATGTAAATTACTGGCTAACAGAAGTTTAACTTAATGTGAAGACAATCAAACACTACTAAACTAATCTAACAGTGCTTTGAGTTGCTAAAAATATATACATAACTAAAAACATGAAGGTTCTACTTACAGACTTATAAGCAGAAGGCCTGTGTAACAGAACTGTGGAGCTTGCTTTCTGCTTGACTCACTGGTAGCTATGCTGGTTGAATCTGGCTCTACCAGGAAGTAACTGTACTGCATGGCATCAGTAATGGCCGCTCAATTAAAGAAACAGTACTCTAATAAACTAAATGCTTAGAAATTTGTGAGTGACAGAACACTATTTTCTTTAACATTTGTGAATTGAGGTGATCTGTCTCTTGTCACACAGCCAGTACCACGCAGTATTTTGGGGTTCACTAATTTCTACAAAACATTTGTGAATTGAGGTGATCTGTGTCTTGTCACACAGCCAGTACCACGCAGTATTTTGGGGCTCACTAATTTCTACAAAACATTTGGGAATTGTTATAATCCGTGTGTTCTCACTGGCTGCCACCCATCAAGGGGTCTCACTGATTTATAGGAGGTTTCACTGCCACCCATCAAGGGGTCTCACTGATTTATATGAGGTGTCTGAGACTTGTAATCTGTGTCTTGTCACTGGCTGCCAGCTATCAGGGTTTCTCACTGAGTTATACCAGAGTTCTTTAAATCTTTATACCAGAGTTGAATCAGAGTTCTGTATATATTAATCTATATATCACTCACCATGTCTGAAAAACAAAAAGGACAGGCAGACGCTCCCACACACAGATAAGAGGGCAAGCAGCCCCTGTGTCGGGAGGCTGTGCCTCTGGTCGTGGTGGACGTGCTGCATCCTCTGCAGGGGCACGGTTGTCCTTTCTAACTGGTGCTGGCCATCTTAAGCAGCAGCAATATACAGAGGACTTGGTGGATTGGCTAACCAGGCCATCCTCATCCTCCGAGTCCTCTGCCAGCCAGGCTTCTAGTGCTTTACAGTCCACCTCAGTTGCCAAAGCATCTAATGCAGCCTCCATGTCCACAGCTACTCCTGCCGTAGCCTCGCTATCACACACGGAAGAGTCAGCTGAATTGTTTGACTACAATGAGAGTGACATGCTGCTTGAGGATGCGCAGCAAGTACAGTGCTCTGATTCAATCTCTGAGGTTGAGGAAGGGAGTATAATCAACCTAGAGGAAGGGGGTGCCAGTGATGACACACAAATAACTGGCACTCATGTTGCCCCAGCAGCTGCAGCATACTGCCAAGTTGGCTCCAGTGACGAGGAGATAGGGGGTGATGATGACAATGATGATGAGGTCACTGACTCCACCTGGGTGCCTGATCGAACAGAGGAATTAAGTGAGGAAGAGGGGGAGTAGGAGGCACAGCAAACACGAGGCACAACATCCTCTGTGACCAACTGTAGCACTAGCCAGTCCAAGGCATCACATGTCAGAGCTGCTCCAATGCAGAGCGCTGTTGTCTCAAAGAACACATGCAGGAACTCTGTTGTCTGGGAGTTCTTTAAGAAATGTGCAGTAGAGCGCAGCGTTGCTATTTGTAATCTATGTCAGATGAGGCTTAAGCGTGGGAAAGATACCGGACACTTGGGTACCACGTGATTGAGGCGACATATGAACAACTGCCACACATCCCGTTGGCGCAAAACTTCGCGTAGGTCCTCCTCCTCCTCATCTGTCTCTACCCCCACTGTATGTCCTGCCATGTCATTGCCTACAACCTCCACCGACAGGGATGATGCTACAGTAATGGATGTACCAGGTCCTTCCTCACTATGTGACATCATCCCAGCAGCTGAAGATTTACGCAGTCAGATTACGTTGCCGCAGCTGCTGCAGCGTAAGAAAAAATATAGTCCCAACCATCCCCAAGCACAGCGTCTAAATGCCAGCTTAGCAAAATTACTCGCATTGCAGCTGCTGCCTTTCCAGCTGGTGGACTCTGCTCCCTTCCTTGAATTTGCTGAATGTGCTGTACCACAGTGGCAGGTTCCAAAACGCCATTACTTTTCACGCAAGGCCATTCCAGCACTATACCAGCACGTGGAAGACAATGTTATCCAGTCATTGGGAAAGGCAGTCAGCAACAAGGTGCATGTGACTTTAGACACGTGGTCTAGCAAGCACGGACAGGGTCGTTACATTTCCTTCACGGCACACTGGGTAACTCTGATTGCAGCTGGGAGGGATCCAAGACGGGGCTCTGTGCTGGAGCTTGTTCATCCACCCCGCCTCCAGAAAGCTGCTTGTATGAGGTCTGTCTGCTCCACCACCACCACCTCTCCCTCTTCCTCCTCCTCCTCCTTCTCTGTCTCTGGCGAAGTGGCAGTTAAACCGACGCCTGACAGGCTCTACGCAATGGCTCAAGCAAAAAGATGCCATACTGTGCTTGAGCTGGTTTGTTTAGGGGACAGGAGCCACACCGGGCCAGAAATTCTGTCAGCTCTGCAGGGGCAGGTGCAGAGATGGTTAACACCACGCCAGCTTCAGCTGGGAATGATCATCTGCGATAATGGCAGCAACCTTCTCTCCGCCCTACGCAAGGGTAAATTGACGCATGTACCATGCCTAGCACACGTCCTAAATCTAGTGGTACAGCGTTTCCTAACCAAGTACCCAGGGCTGCCAGAGCTTCTCATCCAGGCCAGAAAAGTCTGCAGCCACTTCAGACGGTCATTCCCAGCAAGCGTTCGCCTGGCAGAAATTCAAAGAGAATTCCACTTTCCCACAAACCGTCTGATCTGTGACATGCCCACCAGGTGGAACTTGACATTAGCAATGCTGCAGCGTCTGCACAAGCAGCAGAGGGCCATCAACGAGTACCTGTGTGAGTATGGCACAAGGACAGGTTCAGGTCAACTTGGTTCCCCCCCCCGCAGTGGCTGATGATCAAGGATTCATGCACTGTACTGTCACCATTTGAGGAGGCAACGAGGATGGTGAGCAGGGACAGTGCATGCATCAGTGACACAATTCCTTTAGTGTTCCTGCTGGAGCACACTCTGCAGGGAATTATAGATGTGGCTCTAGAGGCAGAGCAGCGGGAGGAAGAGGAGGCCTTCCCTAGCTCTCAAGGCCCCAGTCTTTCCGCAGACAGCATTCCAGCGGGTCCTACTCCGATCAGACAGGAGGAGGATGAGGAGGAGGCAGAATATTTAAGTAGTGGGGGCATTGAAGGTGGGGATTCCTCAAGGGAGGGTTTCGTGTGCCCAGAAACACAAGGGCTAGTGCGTGGCTGGGAGGAGGAAGTGCACGATACGGTCATCCTCATTGACCAGGAAGACTCAGAAGCTAATGCCAGCTCCAACCTATGCTGCATGGGCTCCCTTATGATGCAAAGCCTGCTAAAGGACCCCAGGATTCGTGCTATCAAGGAGAGGGATCATTACTGGTTGGCAACCCTTCTTGATCCACGATACAAGGGTAAAGTTGCAGAGCTCATCCTGCCCGCACAGAGGGAGCACAGGATGAAAAAACTTGAGGACGCTCTAAAGCGACACTTGTGTAACACCTTTCCAGGCACTGTTAGATTACCAAGTGCTGACACACGTGCTTCTGAGGCTGCGGATGATCAGAGGAATAGTGGTGAAGGCCAGGGCCGCTTGACTGATGCATTTTTAAATTTTTTTAGTCCTCGACACCCAGGGACGTCAAATGTAGGCACCCATTGCCAGCGTCTTCACCATATGGTGCAGGACTACCTAGGGGCAAGGGCAGACCTGGATACCTTTCCAGCAGATGATCCACTGGCTTACTGGGTGTTGAGATTGGATCACTGGCCAGAACTTAGCCAATATGCTATGCAGCTACTAGGTTGCCCTTCATCTAGCGTGCTTTCTGAAAGGACGTTCAGTGTCGCTGGAGGTTTTGTCACAGACAAAAGAGTGCGTCTGTCTACCGACTCTGTAGACCGGCTGACATTTATAAAAATGAATCAGTCCTGGATCAGCAGCTATCAATCCCCTGATGCTGAAGTAATGGAATAGATGGGGGATGTCCTCTTCTGCATTCACAAAACCTCCAGCACTGAACTCTTCCACAATACCACAAAAGGGTTACGGTGTGAAGGCACTTGCTGCCATGAAAGGCACAATATTTGGCTGCACTGACGCCTGTGCCAGATTTATATCATTTTAATTTTTTGAACCGCAGGGTCCAACCCTGCACTCTTCCACAATACCACAGAGGGGTTACTGTATTATGATGGCACCTGCAGGCCTGGCACCAAAAGCACAATATCTAGGTGCACTGACGCCTTGACCAGAATCATATCTTTTCAATATAGGACCACATGGTCCACCCCTGCATTCTTCCACAATACCACAGAGGGGTTACTGTATGATGATAGTTGCTGGCCTGGCAGTCTTGCACCAAAGGCAGAATATCTGGGTGCACTGACGCCTTAACCAGATGCATATCTTTTTAATATAGGACCGCAAGGTTCACCCCTGCATTCTTCCACAATACCACAGAGGGGTTACTGTATGATAGTACTTGCAGGCCTGGCACCAAAATCACAATATTTGGGTGCACTGCCACTGACGCCGGTATCAGATTCATATCCTCAGAGGGGTTACGGTGTGACGGCACTGTTGGGGAGCTTAAAAGGACCAATTTTGAAGCACCTATTGTTACTTTCATCCAAAGCCTGCATAAGTTTCACAATAATTTAGCCAAAAAAATAAGTAAACTTTTTCTGCGTGTCCGAAAATGTCTCCTCTTTTCATACAGACTGCCGCCCCAAGCAGTTGTTTATGGATAGATTAAAGGAAAAGCATTTACCGTCATTTGAAACGTAATTTTTTTGTTTTTAAGTGTTTCTATACATCCTAGAAATCCGCCACTTCACGGGCAGGTTATGGGGACCTCCTAGGCACGATATTTGAAGGAATTTTTGGGTTTTATTTTTAACCCTTATTTCATGGAAAACTCACTGTCCCTTTAAAAACGTTTTTTTTAAAAACTTTTGTCCTTGTTTCCTGTCCCCCAGGGCACTACCCGGACCCCCATACACCTTTTTGGCAAATATCTAGCATATATGCCCTCTTGGAGGGCACTCTAAAAACCGAATTTACAGCCCCATTGACTTGCATGGAGTTGAAGTTCGGGTTCGGGCCCGAACCGAACTCGGGGGGTGTTCGGCTCATCCCTAGTACTGTCAGCAGTGGTGCAGGGCCCGCCAAATTGCCGGGCCCAGGATGTACGCCCTGTTCACCCCTCCCAAATGGCAGGCCTGTACATAGCACATATATCAAAGGCAGAGACCATATAGAAAACTATCAATATTAGACCAGACCGAGCTGCACAAATAATGAGCTTTTCCAGTTTGGCTAATTTATTCTAGAATATTAAATGTTCCTTGAATAGAGAATTCCTGGTTTATCCAGTAACCCCGGCAGCTTTGCTATTATTCCACTTACATTGAGTTATTTTTCAATACAAGGAATTGAAAGAAATTGCTAAATTTAAGGTTAAATAAAAAAAAAATCCAAATCAGAAGCTCGGTCACGTTGGCCTAAATTTTTAATTCATTTCAGTATAAACAGATCCAGGTTTAGAGAAGAAAGATCAAGCTTCAACCCTAATTGTATGGCCTGCTACAGGACATAGACCAAGCTCTCTAAAAGAAACCCTAGGGAGTGATCTACCATCTCTGCTGGAGAGCTATCCCATGCATCTACCTCTGTTTCTGTGTATTTCCCATGCATTCCTAGTTATTGGTTATGTGTCAGGGGTTCTGTTCTGGGGTTAGAGTCCCCCTCCAGTAGCTGTCACTCATAATCATCGCAAGTCATGCATTGTTACTATAGAATAAAATGGGAGAACAACCCCCAGGGTCCTCAGCCGCCTGCACTGTCAACAGCTGGGGGCCAATAACTGGACTCAAAGGCTTGCAGACCTTACGAGGCTGCTAACTACATTTCCCATAAGGCTCAGTAAACAACATAAAGGTTTGCTGGGCTTGATGGGAAGAGTGATTCAAAAGCTCCTTCATAATCAAACTGGGTCATCATGAACCAAAAACATTGTTAAGGTTCATCACACACAGACACACACATTGACAAAGTGACACAAGGTAACAATGGAAACATTCAGTGGCACATTGTAATAAACCACCAGACTCAGTGACACAATGACAATGCTACAGGCTCACAGTGACACAATGTAAACACAAAGAAAGACTCACAGTGACCTTGAAACACACAGTGACAGACAGCATTAGACTCACAGTCACAGACAACATTAGGCAAAAACTCACAATGTGGCAATTTGACAAGATTAGACTCACAGTGACAGAGAGATGATAGACACCTTGACAAACAATGTTAGACACACAGTAGCAGACAGACAGTATTAGACTCACAGTGACAGACATACAGTATTAGATTCACAGTGACAGACAGTGCAGGACTCACAGTGACAGACAGACAGTATTATATTCACAGTGACAGACAGAGTATTAGACTCACAGTGACAGACAGACAGTTTTAGATTCACAGTGACAGATGTCAGGTATATTGGAAGGGAAAAAAGGGAAAATGGATGCCTGTAGTCATTTTGTTTTTAAAGACAGTCTTTTTCTTTTTCCAAATTTCCCTAGTTAGAAATGAACCGAGATTTTTTTTACAGAGTTCATGGCTGGGTGAGATCTTATATTGTCACGGATCCCTCTGGTTACCAAGATGGTGGTCCCTTTACGCAGACCGCTCACTACCCTTCCGATCCTTAGAGTGGTCGGCACGTCTAGACAGATACAGTATACGTCAAGATAGGTATACACAAAGAACGATACTAGGAGGGTACACAAGACCTTAGAATGGTTGGCTCTTCCCAAGACCTAAATAATAGAAGAGGTAGTCTGATGCGTGCTTAGGATGCCACACAGACTGACCTCAATACCAAGATAGAAGAGTAAACGCCAATACCAGGGGTTATGCACAGAATAGTTCGTTTGCCAATGCCAGGGGTCGGTACACAGAATGGTTCGTTTGCCAATGCCAGGGGTCGGTACACAGAATGGTTCGTTTGCCAATGCCAGGGGTCGGTACACAGAATGGTTCGTTTGCCAATGCCAGGGGTCGGTACACAGAATGGTCAGTTTGCCAAATGCCAAGGGTCAATACACAGAATAGCCAATAATTATCAACAGAATACAAGAGCTCTGCGGGAAGTAACTACCACGTCAGGGCACCAGTGAGAATGTGAAGCCGGGTTTTAAACTCGGCGGGTCCGCGTCATGCGCCTGGCCCCGCCCCCCGGCGTCCCACGTGTGCGGAAGCGTTCCGCGATATCACTCGGCGCCTGGCCAGCGAGCAGCGAGGAAGCCGCTGCCAGGCGCCGGGGGGGGGGCCGCGGACACCGTGACAGAACCCCCCCCTCTACGGGCGGCCACTGGACGACCCCCAGGGGCACAGGGATGAGCCAAATAGAAGGCCTTCACCAAGCGAGGGGCATGAACCTCAGTAGCCGGAAGCCAAGAGCGGTCCTCCGGACCGTAGCCCACCCAGTCCACTAAGTACTGAAGGACCCCCCTAGAAA
The DNA here is from genome assembly GCA_009667805.1 of Leptobrachium leishanense. Lineage (NCBI taxonomy): Eukaryota > Metazoa > Chordata > Amphibia > Anura > Megophryidae > Leptobrachium > Leptobrachium leishanense. The sequence continues at coordinate 23,598,071 of CM019070.1, forward strand.
CCCTGGCGTCCAGAATGGCCTTAACTTCAAACTCCTCCTCGCCCTCCACAGAGACCGGAGGAGGGCGGACACGGGCCCTGGTGTACCGATTACACAAAAGCGGTTTTAAAAGGCTCACGTGGAACACGTTGTGTATCCTGATATGGGAGGGCAGTGCCAAGGCATAGGAGACCGGGTTGAGTCGCCGCAGTATCTTGTAAGGGCCTATGTATCTGGGGGCTAGTTTCATCGATGGCACTAAGAGCTTAATGTTTCGCGACGAAAGCCAAACCCTGTCCCCGACTTGATACACAGGTGCTAGTCCCCTACGTCTATCGGCCTTCGTTTTCTGGACAATACTGCTCCTCTCCAGTGCCTGTTTAACCCTCCCCCAGGTCTCAGTCAATGACGCCAAGTGCTCATCCAGAGCAGGAATTGCGGTATCAGGAAATGCAGTGGGAAGCACGGGAGGATCAAATCCGTAAACCGTGAAGAAAGGGGAATGACCACTGGCTTCACTCACGGCACTGTTTAGGGCATACTCGGCCCAAGGTAGCAGGTCTGACCAATTATCCTGTCGTTCAGATATGAAACACCTGAGATACTTCTCAACATTTTGATTGGCCCTTTCTGCTGCTCCGTTCGTTTGGGGGTGATAGGCCGAGGAGAAGGACAGGTCTATTCCCACATTCTTGCAGAACCCCCTCCAGAATCTGGAGACAAACTGGGTCCCCCTATCAGAAACAATCCCAAGAGGGATACCGTGTATGCGGACCACGTTGGCGATGAAAATGGGCACCAGCTCGGCTGCTGACGGTAGCTTCCGAAGAGGAACATAGTGACCCATTTTGGAAAAGCGATCTATAATCGTGAGTATAACAGTATTCCCTTTGGACTCGGGTAACTCTACTATAAAATCCATGGCTATCTGCGACCATGGTCGTTCGGGGATAGGCAGGGGCTGGAGTAAACCAATGGGCGCTGTCTTAGGACTCTTATTTCTTGTGCATACCTCGCATACGGCTATGTAATCTTTAATATCCCGGCGCATCGTGGGCCACCATAGCAGTTTTCGGATGCTAGCCACTGTTTTGGTGATCCCCATGTGCCCAGAGGTTTTATTGTCATGGTAAATCTTAAGGACTTCTTCTCTTTCCTTCTCAGGTACAAAGAGCTTCGCGGGAGGTCTCCCCCCCGAGCCTTATCTTGGACAGTCTGCAATCGGATCATCAGAGGGGATGAGACACTAATCGTGGTAGAGGCTATAATCCTCTCCTGAGGTACAATGGGATGTTGATCCTGAACATTATGTTCATAGGATTCATACTGTCTAGATAACGCATCTGCTTTAATGTTTCTTGACCCAGGTCTATATGTGAGGATGAAATTAAAACTTGAAAGAACAAAGACCATCTCGCTTGTCTGGCGTTCAATCGTTTCGCGTCTCCAATGTAAGTGAGATTCTTATGATCAGTTATGATAACGATTGGGTCCGTAGATCCCTCTAATAAGTATCTCCACTCTGCCAAGGCTGCGATAACTGCTAACAACTCTCTATTACCGATGTCATAGTTTCTCTCGGCCGGAGACAACTTCCGGGAATAGAAGCCGCATGGATGCAAAGGTTTATCGGGTGCCCGCCTTTGGGACAAGACTGCTCCAAGACCGAGTTCGGAGGCGTCAACCTCGAGTTGGAAGGGCAGAGCTGGATCAGGATGTCGGAGAACAGGGGCAGTCGTGAATGCCTGTTTGAGGACCTCGAAGGCTTGCCTGGCCTGGGGTGTCCACTTCTGATTTCCCACCCCTTTTTTAGTCATGGCCGTGAGAGGAGCTACCAAGGTCGAAAAGTCTTTAATGAACCTTCGATAATAGTTGGTAAAACCTAGAAACCTCTGGATGGCTTTAAGCCCTTGGGGTAGGGGCCAGTCGAGGATTGCCGACAATTTACCAGGATCCATTTGAAACCCCTCAGGGGTTATGATATACCCAAGGAAGTGCACCATCTCTCTATCAAATAGGCACTTTTCTAATTTGCAGTATAAGCCGGCCTTCAATAGTCTCCTTAACACTTGTTGCACATGGGCGTGATGGGTCTCCTTATCTGGAGAGTATATCAGGATGTCATCGAGATACACTATGACGAATGTTTGCAGAAAATCCCTTAGGGTGTCATTTATGAGATCCTGAAACACAGCTGGCGCGTTACATAACCCAAAGGGCATTACCAGGTATTCGTAATGCCCGCTACGCGTATTAAAAGCCGTCTTCCACTCGTGCCCCTTTTTCACCCTTATCAGATTGTAGGCCCCGCGTAAATCGAGCTTCGTGTATATACGGGCCCCTTTCAGTCGGTCGAACAACTCTGTTATAAGGGGTATGGGATATGCATTTCTTATGGTTATTCTGTTTAAACCTCTATAATCTATGCATGGTCGCAAGTCTCCCTCTTTCTTGGAGACGAAAAAGAAACCAGCTCCTGCTGGGGAGGAGGACCGTCTAATGAATCCACGCTCAAGATTCTCCTTTATATATTCCTCCATAATATCGTTCTCCTTTTGCGACAAGGGGTATACATGTCCTCTGGGAGGCATAGTACCGGGGAGTAACTCTATGGCACAGTCATACGGGCGATGTGGTGGTAAAACCTCAGTCCTGGCCTTCGAAAAAACCTCCTTTAATGCCTGATAACAGTCAGGGACTACTGTGGATAAAGGAGGTGCTGTGGCGATATTAAGGCTACCAATAACAGTGACCCTGCCCATGCATTTCAACTGGCAACTGGGACCCCAACATCTTATGTCTCTCTGGGCCCAATCAATCACCGGGTTATGCTCAGTCAACCATGGAAACCCTAGGACGACGGGGCATGAGGGAGAGTCAATAATCTGGAATCGTATGGTTTCCCGGTGCAACACTCCTGTTTTCATGCATACCTCTATAGTGTCGTGGGTGATATGGGGACATGACAAGGGTTTCCCGTCTATGGCCTCCACCATTAGAGGTCTTTCTTTGAGAACTAGAGGCATGAGGTTCTTGGAGGCAAACACTCTATCCATAAAATTACCTGAGGCTCCAGAGTCTAGGAACGCCTCAGTCTCGAGGTGCACCCCCTCCCAGGTTAAGGAGATGGGCACCAGAATCCGGTTTTTTTTTTTTTCGTTATCAACAAAGGAGGCATAGAGCGAACCGATTACCTGGCTAGTAGGTGTTCTCTGGCCCGGCTTGCCAGTGTCACCCCTGCCACCCCTGGGTCTTTGAGGACATTGAAGACGAAAATGCCCTGCCCCGGCACAGTAAAAACAGAGCCCCCTTTCCCTTCTGTGAGTTCTCTCAGCCTCTGAAATACCTGTTCTACCTATCTGCATGGGTTCCACGACCGGTAGATCGGTTCTTTCTGGCTCTGGAGTACCTGACGTACTGGTGTGTCTGGGTACCAAGGGTAAAGGAGGCAAAACCCTTCTGGGTCTGTCTCTAGAATGCCTCCTGTCCCTAATTTGGTCGTCCATGGCAATACAGAAATCAACCAAATGGTCCAGATGTTCTGGCAACTTCAAGGGAGCCAGCTCAAACATCAAAGCCTCGTTCAGGCCTTCGGTAAACGCCAAGGTTAAAACGTCGTTAGGCCAGTGTACCTCAGAAGTCAAGGTCTTAAATTCTATGGCATAGTCGGAGACTCTCCTATTACCTTGCTTAATGTGAATAAGGACCTGCCTGCATTGGTGGCCCTTCTAGAGGGATCAAACGTACGTTTTAGTTCGGAGGTAAAGCCCTCATAGTCATATATGATGGGCTTTTTGTTTTCCCACAATGGCGTGGCCCACAGTAACGCTTTATCAGTTAAATGGTTAATTAGGTAGCCTACTTTGGCTTTATCGGATACACAGGACCCTGGATTGTTCTCGAATAGAATCTCCAGTTGGGTCAAAAAACCCCGACACAAGTTAGGCGTACCATCATAGCGTACGGGTGCCTTCATACTGAGCCTACACCCCTCGGGTGAGGCCGAACTGGCCCTAGGCAATACTGGTTCTGGAGGACTTGCAGTACCAGTAGTGGATCGATTCAACAGGGTTTGCAGAGCAAGAGCAATCTGGTCCATCCTGTGGTCCTGCTCTTCTTGTCGAGCTGCAATTCTTGTCAACTGAGAAGAGAGGTCTGCGGGATCCATTGGCCCTGACGTAATGTCACGGATCCCTCTGGTTACCAAGATGGTGGTCCCTTTACGCAGACCGCTCACTACCCTTTCGATCCTTAGAGTGGTCGGCACGTCTAGACAGATACAGTATACGTCAAGATAGGTATACACAAAGAACGATACTAGGAGGGTACACAAGACCTTAGAATGGTTGGCTCTTCCCAAGACCTAAATAATAGAAGAGGTAGTCTGATGCGTGCTTAGGATGCCACACAGACTGACCTCAATACCAAGATAGAAGAGTAAACGCCAATACCAGGGGTTATGCACAGAATAGTTCGTTTGCCAATGCCAGGGGTCGGTACACAGAATGGTTCGTTTGCCAATGCCAGGGGTCGGTACACAGAATGGTTCGTTTGCCAATGCCAGGGGTCGGTACACAGAATGGTTCGTTTGCCAATGCCAGGGGTCGGTACACAGAATGGTCAGTTTGCCAAATGCCAAGGGTCAATACACAGAATAGCCAATAATTATCAACAGAATACAAGAGCTCTGCGGGAAGTAACTACCACGTCAGGGCACCAGTGAGAATGTGAAGCCGGGTTTTAAACTCGGCGGGTCCGCGTCATGCGCCTGGCCCCGCCCCCCGGCGTCCCACGTGTGCGGAAGCGTTCCGCGATATCACTCGGCGCCTGGCCAGCGAGCAGCGAGGAAGCCGCTGCCAGGCGCCGGGGGGGGGGCCGCGGACACCGTGACATATATATTTTTTTAGAAATATCAGATATGAAGGAACTTTAAAATATCTTTGTGTGATATAATGCCCAAGCTAAGTGCTAAGATCTGTCATAATTAAATTTATTGGTCTGTTTTAAGTCTTTAAAACAAAAAGATACTTTGTCTTTTGGGTATGGGAATATAAGAGTTAAATTTTTTATAACGTAAAATATATTCACGAAATATATGTTTATAATCAAGGTATATTTTATTATATTTACAGTAGAAAATAGACGCTCCAATTTATATTGTAGAGAGTTTAAGTGGTAAATAGTATAATTATTGAAGAAGAGATTCTGTGAGTTAACTAGAGAGGAATGTAAAACTTTGAAAGGAGTGAGGGTATAAATCGAATTTTGATATGTAGAGACTAAATGTCTACATTGGGAGAGAGAGGGTCTTTGTTAAGTCAAATAGACCTTTTGATACGAGATAAGACATATAAAAATTAAATGTTGGAATTAATTAAGAAGTGCAACACTGCCCTCTAGAGGATAGCAAATATTATATTTGATATGATGAAAATATTGCTAGTGACGTCAAATTGACTATAATTGAAGCGGCAATGTTGGTTGCAGTCATTCAGAGACTCACACTGCAATGCATTCAGACTTCCAATACACATGAGAGATTCCGAGATTCCAGGACATGAGGCACTCCGAGGCTAACACACATCGCTAGCAGATCATTCCGGGACAATGCACTCAAGACTCTCACCAAATCTCTGACTCATATGCATTGATTATCTAATATAGATAATTGTCACATATCCCAAACACAATATTACATAAAGAATTTCAAGGCAGACTCATCAAAATCCAGACTGGAGAGGTAATGTATGAGAGCTATTTAAATTAAGGAATTAATGTAATTATATATATTTGTAGATTTCTTGCAACATATAGACTGAGATTTCTCAGATTCTTGGTAGCTCCAAAAATCTAAATATTTCTATTTTGCAGATAGAGATATTAAGAAGTGGATATAAGGATTTATCCTAAAAGAAACTATTGATACAAATATATATATTGAATTTGGAAATTACTGTGATTGAAATTAATAAGCAAGGAATTATATAACTACAAAATAAAAAGCAAAAGATTAGAAGTTTAATTCTCGAGATTAGGGGAGGATTCACTAAATAAGTTTTATTACTTATCATTGTAAATTAGCTCATCTTTTGTTGATCCATGTAGTATAGAGAGATATATATAAATCTATAAGATCTAGCTGGTTAAACATTGTTTGCTGGGAAATGCATGTTGTATTATGTTGTTTATTAACCATTTGTGTATTAGTTACTAACTGATAAGGTAAATGATATTAATCATATATGCAGTTACTAACAGGAGATACATATATTGTGAAGCTAGTTTTTATATGCTGATGGATTGTGGTTTATAAATCTTTGATTATGATATGAGATTTGAAACTTTTTTGTATACGCAATAAATTTATATATGTTTTTATCCGATTATTGATTATTGTATTCTTCAAAGCAAAACACAGACAATTAAAAGAATTTAGGAGAATTTCTAGGAAATATAAACGATTGAGATTTGTGTTTCGTATAAATTTCTTATGAAATAATAATCCCTGCCATATTGGAGGCTTGGCTGAGAAGTCCAATATATATAACGTGTTGTATTCACGTGCAGAGATTATATCCGACACAGACAGACAGTATTAGATTCACAGTGACAGACAGACAGTATTAGACTCACAGTGACAGACAGACATTATTAGATTCACAGTGACAAGCAGATATTAGACTCACAGTGATAGACAGACAGTATTAGATTCACAGTGACAGACAGATATTAGACTCACAGTGACAGACAGACAGTATTAGATTCACAGTGACAGACAGATATTAGACTCAGTGACAGACAGACAGTATTAGAGTCACTGAGACAGACAGTATTAGACTCACAGTGACAGACAGATATTAGATTCACAGAGACAGATAGACAGTATTAGACTCACAGTGACAGACAAACAGTATTAGATTCACAGTGACAGACAGATATTAGACTCAGTGACAGACAGACAGTATTAGACTCACAGTGACAGACAGACAGATATTAGATACACAGTGACAGACGGTGTTAGACTCACAGTGACAGACAGACAGTTTTATATTCACAGTGACAGATAGACAGTATTAGATTCACAGTGACAGACAGACAGTATTAGACTCACAGTGACAGACAAACAGTATTAGATTCACAGTGACAGACAGATATTAGACTCAGTGACAGACAGACAGTATTAGACTCACAGTGACAGACAGACAGATATTAGATACACAGTGACAGACGGTGTTAGACTCACAGTGACAGACAGACAGTTTTATATTCACAGTGACAGATAGACAGTATTAGATTCACAGTGACAGACAGACAGATATTAGACTCACAGTGACAGACAGACAGTATTAGACTCACAGTGAGAGACAGACAGTTTTAGATTCACAGTGACAGACAGATATTTACAGTGACAGACAGACAGTATTAGATTCACAGTGACAGACACGCAGTATTATATTCACAGTGACAGACAGACAGTATTATATTCACAGTGACAGACAGACAGATATTAGACTCACAGTGACAGACAGACAGTTTTAGACTCACAGTGACAGACAGACAGTATTAGATTCACAGTGACAGACAGTATTAGATTAACAGTGACAGACAGTATTAGACTCACAGTGACAGACAGATATTAGATTCACAGTGACAGACAGACAGTATTAGATTCACAGTGACAGACAGCCAGTATTAGACTCACAGTGACAGACATACAGTATTAGATTCACAGTGACAGACAGTTTTAGATTCACAGTGACAGACAGATATTCACAGTGACAGACAGACATTATTAGATTCACAGTGACAGACAGACAGTATTAGATGCACAGTGACAGACAGACAGTATTAGATTCACAGTGACAGACAAGACAGTGACTCACAGTGTTTGTCTGTCACTGTGAGTCTAATACTGTCTGTCTGTCACTGTGAGTCTGACAGTATTATATTCACAGTGACAGACAGAGTATTAGACTCACAGTGACAGACAGACAGACAGTTTTAGATTCACAGTGACAGACAGACAGTTTTAGATTCACAGTGACAGACAGACAGTATTAGACTCACAGTGACAGACAGACAGATATTAGACTCACAGTGACAGACAGACAGTTTTATATTCACAGTGACCGACAGACAGTATTAGACTCACAGTGACAGACAGACAGATATTAGATTCACAGTGACAGACAGACAGTATTAGACTCACAGTGACAGACAGACAGATATTAGATTCACAGTGACAGACAGACAGTATTATACTCACAGTGACAGACAGTATTAGATTCACAGTGACAGACAGACAGCATTAGATTCACAGTGACAGACAGACAGTATTAGACTCACAGTGACAGACAGACAGATATTAGATTCACAGTGACAGACAGACAGATATTAGATTCACAGTGACAGACAGACAGTATTATACTCACAGTGACAGACAGTATTAGATTCACAGTGACAGACAGACAGCATTAGATTCACAGTGACAGACAGACAGCATTAGATTCACAGTGACAGACAGACAGTATTAGACTCACAGTGACAGACAGACAGATATTAGACTCACAGTGACAGACAGACAGTTTTAGATTCACAGTGACAGACAGAGAGTATTAGACTCACAGTGACAGACAGACAGTTTTAGACTCACAGTGACAGACAGACAGTTTTATATTCACAGTGACCGACAGACAGTATTAGACTCACAGTGACAGACAGACAGTATTAGATTCACAGTGACAGACAGACAGTATTAGATTCACAGTGACAGACAGACAGATATTAGATTCACAGTGACAGACAGACAGTATTAGACTCACAGTGACAGACAGACAGATATTAGACTCACAGTGACAGACAGACAGTTTTAGATTCACAGTCACAGACAGACAGACAGACATTAGACTCACAGTGACAGACAGACAGTTTTAGATTCACAGTCACAGACAGACAGACAGACATTAGATTCACAGTGACAGATAGACAGTATTAGATTCACAGTGACAGACAGACAGACAGATATTAGATTCACAGTGACAGACAGACAGTATTAGATTCACAGTGACAGACAGACAGACAGATATTAGATTCACAGTGACAGATAGACAGTATTAGATTCACAGTGACAGACAGACAGACAGATATTAGATTCACAGTGACAGACAGACAGTATTAGATTCACAGTGACAGACAGACAGACAGATATTAGATTCACAGTGACAGACAGACAGACAGTGTTAGACTCACAGTCACAGTGTGGTCAGTCAGACCAACAGGTTTTGTTGCTGCCCGAGAGTGCTGGGAGTTCCAGGCTCTTTTGTTTCAGGTTGCTTCCTTTGTTCCTGGGATGCTTCCAGTCTGTGCTGAGGACCCCAGGGCACGATGTGTGGCCCTATGTGCGCCAGGGGCCACTGTCCTCCTGCCTCTCTGTCCCGCACATTGTGTTGCCGTGATTTGTCCGCAGTATGGCGGCTCCGCGCGGCGTCCCCATCACCATGGAAACACACGTGAGAGAGGATCCGCCAGGGGGCGCCTCCTGTCCCACTGACTACAAGCGGCCAGCAAGGAATATGCACATCCAGCCCAGCTACCCCAGCCCAGCTGCCTTCATATCTCCAGCCTCCTTCCCTTCCCAGCTACATGCAGGTCCCCAGCCTCCTTCCCTTCTCAGCTACATGCAGGTCCCCAGCTTCCTCCTCAGCTCCCCAGGTATATATGCAGGTCCCCAGCTTCCTCCTCAGCTCCCCAGGTATATATGCAGGTCCCCAGCCTCCTCCCCAGCTCCCCAGGTATATATGCAGGTCCCCAGCCTCCTCCTCAGCTCCCCAGGTATGTATGCAGGTCCCCAGCCTCCTCCCCAGCTCCCCAGGTATATATGCAGGTCCCCAGCCTCCTCCCCAGCTCCCCAGGTATATATGCAGGTCCCCAGCTTCCTCCTCAGCTCCCCAGGTATATATGCAGGTCCCCAGCCTCCTCCCCAGCTCCCCAGGTATATATGCAGGTCCCCAGCCTCCTCCTCAGCTCCCCAGGTATGTATGCAGGTCCCCAGCCTCCTCCCCAGCTCCCCAGGTATATATGCAGGTCCCCAGCCTCCTCCTCAGCTCCCCAGGTATGTATGCAGGTCCCCAGCCTCCTCCCCAGCTCCCCAGGTATATATGCAGGTCCCCAGCCTCCTCCTCAGCTCCCCAGGTATATATGCAGCTCCCCAGCTTCCTCCTCAGCTCCCCAGGTATATATGCAGGTCCCCAGCCTCCTCCCCAGCTCCCCAGGTATATATGCAGGTCCCCAGCCTCCTCCTCAGCTCCCCAGGTATGTATGCAGGTCCCCAGCCTCCTCCCCAGCTCCCCAGGTATATATGCAGGTCCCCAGCCTCCTCCCCAGCTCCCCAGGTATATATGCAGGTCCCCAGCTTCCTCCTCAGCTCCCCAGGTATATATGCAGGTCCCCAGCTTCCTCCTCAGCTCCCCAGGTATATATGCAGGTCCCCAGCCTCCTCCCCAGCTCCCCAGGTATATATGCAGGTCCACAGCCTCCTCCTCAGCTCCCCAGGTATGTATGCAGGTCCCCAGCCTCCTCCCCAGCTCCCCAGGTATATATGCAGGTCCCCAGCCTCCTCCCCAGCTCACCAGGTATATATGCAGGTCCCCAGCTTCCTCCTCAGCTCCCCAGGTATACATGCAGGTCCCCAGCTTCCTCAGCTCCCCAGGTATATATGCAGGTCCCCAGCCTCCTCCACAGCTCCCCAGGTATATATGCAGGTCCCCAGCCTCCTCCTCAGCTCCCCAGGTATATATGCAGGTCCCCAGCCTCCTCCCCAGCTCCCCAGGTATATATGCAGATCCCCAGCCTCCTCCCCAGCTCCCCAGGTATATATGCAGGTCACCAGCTTCCTCCCCAGCTCCCCAGGTATATATGCAGGTCCCCAGCTTCCTCCTCAGCTCCCCAGGTATTATATGCAGGTCCCCAGCCTCCTCCCCAGCTCCCCAGGTATATATGCAGGTCCCCAGCCTCCTCCTCAGCTCCCCAGGTATATATGCAGGTCCCCAGCCTCCTCCCAGCTCCCCAGGTATATATGCAGATCCCCAGCCTCCTCCCCAGCTCCCCAGGTATATATGCAGGTCACCAGCCTCCTCCCCAGCTCCCCAGGTATATATGCAGGTCCCCAGCTTCCTCCCCAGCTCCCCAGGTATACATGCAGGTCCCCAGCCTCCTCCCCAGCTCCCCAGGTATAAATGCAGGTCCCCAGCCTCCTCCTCAGCTCCCCAGGTATACATGCAGGTCCCCAGCCTCCTCCCCAGCTCCCCAGGTATACATGCAGGTCCCCAGCCTCCTCCCCAGCTCCCCAGGTATATATGCAGGTCCCCAGCCTCCTCCTCAGCTCCCCAGGTATATGCAGGTCCCCAGCCTCCTCCCCAGCTCCCCAGGTATATATGCAGGTCCCCAGCCTCCTCCCCAGCTCCCCAGGTATATATGCAGGTCCCCAGCCTCCTCCCCAGCTCCCCAGGTATATATGCAGGTCACCAGCTTCCTCCCCAGCTCCCCAGGTATACATGCAGGTCCCCAGCTTCCTCAGCTCCCCAGGTATATATGCAGGTCCCCAGCCTCCTCCCCAGCTCCCAGGTATATATGCAGGTCCCCAGCCTCCTCCTCAGCTCCCCAGGTATATATGCAGGTCCCCAGCCTCCTCCCCAGCTCCCCAGGTATATATGCAGATCCCCAGCCTCCTCCCCAGCTCCCCAGGTATATATGCAGGTCACCAGCTTCCTCCCCAGCTCCCCAGGTATATATGCAGGTACCCAGCTTCCTCCTCAGCTCCCCAGGTATATATGCAGGTCCCCAGCCTCCTCCCCAGCTCCCCAGGTATATATGCAGGTCCCCAGCCTCCTCCTCAGCTCCCCAGGTATATATGCAGGTCCCCAGCCTCCTCCCCAGCTCCCCAGGTATATATGCAGGTCCCCAGCCTCCTCCCCAGCTCCCCAGGTATATATGCAGATCCCCAGCCTCCTCCCCAGCTCCCCAGGTATATATGCAGGTCACCAGCCTCCTCCCCAGCTCCCCAGGTATATATGCAGGTCCCCAGCTTCCTCCCCAGCTCCCCAGGTATACATGCAGGTCCCCAGCCTCCTCCCCAGCTCCCCAGGTATATATGCAGGTCCCCAGCCTCCTCCTCAGCTCCCCAGGTATACATGCAGGTCCCCAGCCTCCTCCCCAGCTCCCCAGGTATACATGCAGGTCCCCAGCCTCCTCCCCAGCTCCCCAGGTATATATGCAGGTCCCCAGCCTCCTCCTCAGCTCCCCAGGTATATGCAGGTCACCAGCCTCCTCCCCAGCTCCCCAGGTATATATGCAGGTCCCCAGCCTCCTCCCCAGCTCCCCAGGTATATATGCAGGTCCCCAGCCTCCTCCCCAGCTCCCCAGGTATATATGCAGGTCCCCAGCCTCCTCCTCAGCTCCCCAGGTATATGCAGGTCCCCAGCCTCCTCCCAAGCTCCCCAGGTATATATGCAGGTCCCCAGCCTCCTCCTCAGCTCCCCAGGTATATGCAGGTCACCAGCCTCCTCCCCAGCTCCCCAGGTATATATGCAGGTCCCCAGCCTCCTCCCAAGCTCCCCAGGTATATATGCAGGTCCCCAGCCTCCTCCCCAGCTCCCCAGGTATATATGCAGGTCCCCAGCCTCCTCCCCAGCTCCCCAGGTATATATGCAGGTCCCCAGCCTCCTCCCCAGCTCCCCAGGTATATATGCAGGTCCCCAGGCTCCTCCCCAGCTCCCCATGTATATATGCAGGTCCCCAGCTTCCACCCCAGCTCCCCAGGTATATATGCAGGTCCCCAGCCTCCTCCCCAGCTCCCCAGGTATATTTGCAGGTCACCAGCCTCCTCCCAGCTCCCCCAGGTGCTACTGCCTTCAGATCCCCAGCCTCCTCCCCAGCTCCCCCAGGTACCCTCTTATCTCCAGCCTCCTTCCCATCCCAGCCCCCATGGTACCTGCAGGTCCTCAGCCTCCTCCCCAGCTCTCCCAGGTGCCCTCATATCTCCAGCCTCCTCCCCAGCTCCAACAGGTACCCGAAGGTCCCATCCTCCTGACTACTACTAGCTCCCCCAGGTATCTGCAGGTCCCCAGCCTCCTGCCCAGCTCCCCCAGGTACCTGAAGGTCCCATCCTCCTGCCTAGTGTAAAGACACACTTCAGAAGTAGACACTCACAAGTCGGAGTAGATTTCTATGATAATATATATGGTTTATTCGCAACAATGCATTGGGTCATTCAATACAGCCAAATGACAATGGGCGTGGTCTCGCACATTGACAGGCTTGGCATATAATGCCTTTTCTCATGGCACAGAAACATGTTTCATATTTCGCAACCTGGCAATGACTCTTCTTCGCATACTTTATTTCACCAGGGTCAACAAACAACAATATCTTGAACGATGTCATCAGCTAATAGAGATAAACACATGTGTTCTCGGAAACCCAATTAGACTGTAAAAATAGGAAAATTCCCCTTATTCTCCTTGTGGTCCTAGTAAGAAATAACCGTGACCGCCTTGCGGGCCATTGTTCCCAGAATTCTTAGTTATAATAATGGTTAAGGGTAACACACATACACGGGGATAGCTGTGTCTAAGTGTGAGGAAAATATGATATGAGAACAAAATCATTGGTTTTTATCTTCTCTTGCGCTGATTAACACTTTCAGAGTAAATAAACGACAATATTGAATGATGTGCTTTATGCTTAACAACTGTTTAGTGATAGATACATTTATCTACATATATCAAGAAATATATTTTGATATGTGTTAGTGATATGTGTTAGTGATATGTGTTAGTGATATCTTTTCATCTTATCACTAGCTCCCCCATGTATCTGCAGCAGTGGCGTCGTAACGTGGGGGCGGGGGGTGCGGCCCGCACCAGGTGACACCCGCCTTTAGGGTGACACCGTCACCCTAAGGGCGGGTGTCTCACCCCCGCCGCGTATTCGCTCCCTGCGAGCGTCCGAAGCATGCAGCTTCGGCGCTCGCCTGGAGGAAACACGTCACCAGCCAATCGCGGCTGGTCAAGTGGCTCTCCCAGGCGAGCGCCCAAGCTGCGCGCCGCCGGATGCTCAGAGGGAGCAAACAGAACACGCGGTGGAGGTGAGCTGGGGCCTGGCAGTATTCATGTGCTGGGGCATTCCATGAGCTGCTGGGGCATTCCATGAGGAGCTGGGGCATTCCATGAGCTGCTGGGGCATTCCATGAGGAGCTGGGGCAAATCCATGTGTGAGCTGGGGCATTCCATGAGGTGCTGGGGCAAATCCATGTGTGAGCTGGGGCATTCCATGAGGTGCTGGGGCAAATCCATGTGTGAGCTGGGGCATTCCATGAGGTGCTGGGGCAAATCCATTTGTGAGCTGGGGCATTCCATGAGGTGCTGGGGCAAATCCATGTGTGTGCTGGGGCATATCCATGAGGAGCTGGGGCATTCCATGTGTGAGCTGGGGCATTCCATGAGGAGCTGGGGCAAATCCATGTGTGACCTGGGCATTCCATGAGGTGCTGGGGCAAATCCATGAGTGAGCTGGGGCATATCCATGTGTGAGCTGGGGCATATCCATGAGGTGCTGGGGCATATCCATGAGGTGCGGGGGCATATCCATGAGTGAGCTGGGGCATATCCATGAGTGAGCTGGGGCATATCCATGTGTGAGCTGGGGCATATCCATGAGCTGCTGGGGCATATCCATGAGGTGCTGGGGCATATCCATGAGTGAGCTGGGGCATATCCATGAGCTGCTGGGGCATATCCATGTGTGCTGGGTCATTATCCATGTGCTGGGGCATTCCATGTGCTGGGGCAGTATATCCATGAGCTGGGGCAGTATATCCATGAGCTGGGGCAGTATATCCATGAGCTGGGGCAGTATCCATGAGCTGGGGCATATCCATGAGAGCAGCTGGGGCATTATAAATGAGAGCAGCTGGGGCAGTATAGCCATGAGCTGGGGCATATCCATGAGCTGGGGCAAAATCCATGAGAGGAGCTGGGGCATTATCAATGAGAGCAGCTGGGGCAGTATATCCATGAGAGGAGCTGGGGCAGTATATCCATGAGAGGAGCTGGGGCATTATCAATGAGAGCAGCTGGGGCAGTATAGCCATGAGCTGGGGCATATCCATGAGCTGGGGCAAAATCCATGAGAGGAGCTGGGGCAATATCAATGAGAGGAGCTGGGGCAGTATATCCATGAGAGGAGCTGGGGCATATCCATGTGTGCTGGGGCCAGTATCCATGAGAGCTGGGGCAATAGCCATGTGTGAGCTGGTCTGGGGCAATATATTCATGTATGAGCTGGTCTGGGGCAATATATCCATGTATGAGCTGGTCTGGGGCAATATATCCATGTGTGAGCTGAGGCGCAATATATCCATGTGTGAGCTGGGGCAATATATATCCATGGGTGAGCTGCTGGGGGCAATATATAACTGTGAACTGGGGCAATATATCCATATGTAAGCTGGGGCAATATATATCCATGGGTGAGCTGCTGGGGGTAATATATATCCAGTCTAATCCAGAGCTGCTGGGGGCAATATATATCCATGTGTGCTTTCACTGCCTTCGAACAGGCACCGTACTTGCTGGCAGTTGGCAAAAATTTGTGTGAGCATATGAGAGAGCTCCACAGCAATAAACCTCACAGTAATGTGCGCTGTGTGTGTGAGCATTCAGTGTTATATGGGAGTACTGATTTAGGAGTAAGAATAGTTAAAAAAAAAAAATTCTGTAAAAACTCGGGGGGGGGGGTGACACCATAAATTACCGCACCGGGTGACACCAACCCTAGTGATGCCACTGATCTGCAGGTCCCCATCCTCCCCAGCTCCTCCAGTTATCTGCAGGTCCCCATCCTCCCCAGCTCCCTCATGTATCTGCAGGTCCCCATCCTCCCCAAGGTATCTGCAGGACCCCATCCTCCCCATCTCCCCCAGGTATCTGCAGGACCCCATCCTCCCCAGCTCCCCAAGGTATCTGCAGGTCCCCAGCTACACCAGGTATCTGCAGGTCCCCATCCTCCCCAACTCCCCCAGGTATCTGCAGGTCCCCATCCTCCCCAGCTCCCCCAGTTATCTGCAGGTCCCCATCCTCCCCAGCTCCCCCAGGTATCTGCAGGTCCCCAGCTCCACCAGGTATCTGCAGGTCCCCATCCTCCCCAACTCCATGTATTTGCAGGTCCCCATCCTCCCCAGCTCCCCCAGGTATCTGCAGGACCCCATCCTCCCCAGCTCCCACAGGTATCTGCAGGTCCCCAGCTACACCAGGTATCTGCAGGTCCACATCCTCCCCAACTCCCCCAGTTATCTGCAGGTCCCCATCCTCCCCAGCTCCCCCAGGTATCTGCAGGACCCCATCCTCCCCAGCTCCCCCAGGTATCTGCAGGTCCCCAGCTACACCAGGTATCTGCAGGTCCCCATCCTCCCCAGCTCCCCCAGGTATCTGCAGGACCCCATCCTCCCCAGCTCCCCCAGGTATCTGAAGGTCCCCAGCTCCACCAGTGGTATCTGCAGGTCCCCATCCTCCCCAACTCCCCCAGGTATCTGCAGGTCCCCATTCTCCCCAGGTATCTGCAGGTCCCCAGCTCCCCCAGGTATCTGCAGGTCCCCATCCTCCCCAGGTATCTGCAGGTCCCCATACTCCCCAGGTATCTGCAGGTCCCCATCCTCCCCAGCTCCCCCAGGTATCTGCAGGTCCCCATCCTCCCCAGCTCCCCCAGGTATCTGCAGGTCCCCATCCTCCCCAGCTCCCCCAGGTATCTGCAGGTCCCCATCCTACCCAGCTCCCCCAGGTATCTGCAGGTCCCCATCCTCCCCAGGTATCTGCAGGTCCCCATACTCCCCAAGTATCTGCAGGTCCCCATCCTCCCCAGCTCCCCCAGGTATCTGCAGGTCCCCATCCTCCCCAGCTCCCCCAGGTATCTGTAGGTCCCCATCCTCCCCAGCTCCCCCAGGTATCTGCAGGTCCCCATCCTACCCAGCTCCCAAGGTATCTGCAGGTCCCCATCCTACCCAGCTCCCCCAGGTATCTGCAGGTCCCCATCCTACCCAGCTCCCCAGGTATCTGCAGGTCCCCATCCTACCCAGCTCCCCCAGGTATCTGGAGGTCCCCATCCTCCCCAGCTCCCCCAGTATCTGCAGGTCCCCATCCTACCCAGCTCCCCCAGGTATCTGCAGGTCCCCATCCTACCCAGCTCCCCCAGGTATCTGCAGGTCTCCATCCTACCCAGCTCCCCCAGGTATCTGCAGGTCCCCATCCTACCCAGCTCCCCCAGGTATCTGCAGGTCCCCATCCTACCCAGCTCCCCCAGGTATCTGCAGGTCCCCATCCTACCCAGCTCCCCCAGGTATCTGCAGGTCCCCATCCTACCCAGCTCCCCCAGGTATCTGCAGGTCTCCATCCTACCCAGCTCCCCCAGGTATCTGCAGGTCCCAGCCTCCTGTTCTGTTCAGCCACTGGAGGTTCCTAGTTTCCTTCCAATCTCCTTAATTTATCTGGAGGTCCACAGTCTTCTGCCCATCTTAACTAGATATTTGCAGGTCCCCAAAAATGTTAGAGCACTGACCAGGGAATTCCATTGTCCATGCCTGTATACATGTATTGGGAAACATTTTCTTGGCTAGTTTTGTCCAAATTCTAAATTTTCTACAAATTTTCTAAACTGGCAAATGCAAAGAACCAATAAACGTTTACGAGAAAATAAACGATATACTATGAAGCTGACGCTTTGATATGTTGGGATATATCTCAGTCTACCAAATGAATCATCAAAATCAACATGCCGATTCCTTCATGTGGTTGAATCAAAATGGGTTTTATTCCTCAGTGAGAAGAAAGACAACGTTTCGACCTGTAGGTCTTTGTCAAGTCTCAAGACCCACCGGTCGAAACGTTGTCTTTCTTCTCACTGAGGAATAAAACCCATTTTTGATTCAACCACATGAAGGAGTCGGCATGTTGACTTTGGTGTGTACGGGATTGGGAAGTGGATCCACGCCGACTAGTGGGTGAGACTACTGGTTGCCGCTATTGCTTTTCTAAAAAAATGAATCATGATTCACTTCTTCACTCTGTAACATGATCTCAACAGATCTCGCCTCCTCAATACTGTACAAAGCACCTAGGGGGGTCCTGGGGCACCTAGAGGAGTTGGATTAACTCTATCGCTGACATTAAACTGCTAAAATGCTTCTTATACCAGACTGAGTTTATTAAAGGTATACTCTCCACATCCTGACCACTTACGCATTTTAAAGAGG
Source organism: Leptobrachium leishanense (assembly GCA_009667805.1). Lineage (NCBI taxonomy): Eukaryota > Metazoa > Chordata > Amphibia > Anura > Megophryidae > Leptobrachium > Leptobrachium leishanense. Next base: position 23,616,351 of record CM019070.1, read on the forward strand.
TCAGGCTGTTTTGAGTGCTGCCCCCCCTTGCCTCCCTTTGGCAGGAAGTTTCCTCCACCAACACGCGCAGGGCCGGATTAAGATCTCTATGGGCCTGGAGCTGGATATTTTGGTGGGCTTTTTTCGTAATTTAGTGAAATGACAACATATTTTAGGCTATTTAATATTGCATATATATAGGTATATCTAAGCAGATACTGTTTGAGTAAATTTCCATTCAGACTTCAATCATCACAGCGTGTAAAATTATTTTTTCATATTTTATCATCCAAACCTCTGGTTATATATTCTATAGGGAATTCTTGTTAAAAAAAAAATGAAATGGGAACCCGTAACTGCATTTTTCTGAGAAAATATACAATTTTAGCCCAAAAATGTGGTATTTCCCATGTGCTTTGCATAATGGTGTTTTATGAACAGTACGACTATGAATAAAACTGTCCTTGCTCCCAACGTGGGAAAGGAGACAGTAATGGCAGTGGTATTGCTAATTTTATATCTGACAAATGGACAATATTTATTTTTTGTTCCAAAGCGATGGTAAAGTTTTTTGTTTTCTTTTTTAGATTTTACATTGTCATGTTTGGTATCAATGCAAAGGCCAGGCTCTGTCCTGTCTGACACGACACCTCAGTTGACCTTGCGAGGTGTAAAGATTAGTGGCGCAGGGTTCCAAATCCCCCCAGTGCACGTCGCTGCATTGTGGCGGTTTAGGTTCTTGATGTAAAAATTCGTACTAATGGAGTGTACCATCACCTCCATGCTTGTTAGTGACATGAAAAATGAGATGGTGAGTTACTGCAGCATCATTGTTCCCTTTATAACTGAAAAACATTGCTGTGTTAGAAAGAAAAAGAAAAAATAAAGAAATATTTATTATTTTATTTTTATTGTTACATAAAACCTGGTTATGTTTGGTATCATTGGAAAGGTCATGCTCTGACCTTTCCGGTGATACCTCACATGACCCTGTAGCTGCTATGGAGGTGAATATATAGTGGTCCAAATGCCCATCAATGCAGACAAATTTATCTTTTCTGTGGGCCTATTCTGGGGCATGAGCCTGGAGCTGCTGCTCCATCTGTCCCTATGTTAATCCGGCCCTGAACACGCGCATCACCAGACAGGCAGGATTTTAAATTTCATGGCTGCTGGTCACCAGATCAGTCACTAGTGATGTCAACACGTTCAGCGTGCTGACATCACCCTTTCTCAGGCTGCCTGTGATAACTAGCGTTCTCGGAGAGTATCGGTTCTGTGCATGCGCGCCCAGCTCCAATCCATTATTCCACACAGGCACTATGCGTAAAGAAAGTATGCATGTTCCGAGTGATGAGCAATTTTTGTATCTTATGCAACACAATTTGCATACGTACAGGGGCGGACTGACCATTAAGGCAACTGGGTAGTGACCAAGAGCCCTGGACTTGGAGGAGGCCTGATGAGGATCCCCTAAGACTTGGTCAGGCCTGCTCCACACTATCAATGAGCTCCTGCAGGTGGAGGGCCCACTTGCATGCCAGAACCCAACAATGGGGGGTCCCATGAACTTCTATTGCCCAGGGGCCCCAAGTCTTGTCAGTCCACCCCTGTTTGTGTAACAACAGTTGCAGGGACTTCAGATTTTGTAAACCCTAAGATGGAGAGGAGGATCAGCGTACAGTCAGTATTTATAAAAAGAAAAAGGGGGGTGAAGCGCCCACCGGAAAGGTGTCTATCCCACTCGCTGAATGCTGTGTGGGGGGGTTTCTCTAAATACCCGAGTGACAATTATGCAAACAGAAAAACAACACAGTGCTTTAAGAGACCTGAGTCCAAAAAAGTCAGTGGGGTAGACACCCAATATGTCCGTAAACAGAAATCGTTGTCTTCAGGAGTGGATCTTCTCAAAAAATGCAGATGAAGTGTGCACTGTAGGGAGGAAACACAAAAGAAGGGACCAAAATTGCGCAGTAAGACAGCACCCAAGATGAGAGTAATGGATATTGATTATTAACTCACATTCTGGGGAGCCTACAACCGGCTCTTAGGAATATGGCGATCAGGGACTTTATATTAGGTGCCCATAGGACCTTCAAGCGACTTCTCCGGAATTCACCAAAATAGGAATGGTGTCAGCAAGCCTTTCCTGCAGTTCTACACTCTCGAGACATCACCCTTGCACATGCAGTCCTTTCCTGCATGTGCAAGGGTGATGTCTGGAGAGTGTAGAACTGCAGGAAAGGCTTGCTGACACCATTCCTATTTTGGTGAATTCCGGAGAATTATTATTATTATTATTCTTTATTTATAAAGCGCCAGCATATTCCGCAGCGCTGTACAATAAGCACAGTATAGACAGGGTTACAATACATTGAACAACGTTTGACAAACAGTACAGGAGGAGATGAGGGCCCTATTCCCGTAGGAACTCACAATCTAGGAGGAGAAGTCGCTTGAAGGTCCTATGGGCACCTGATCCCTGATCGCCTTATTCCTAAGAGCCGGTTGTAGGCTCCCCAGAATGTGAGTTAATAATCAATATCCATTACTCTCATCTTGGGTGCTGTCTTACTGCGCAATTTTGGTCCCTTCTTTTGTGTTTCCTCCCTACAGTGCACACTTCATCTGCATTTTTTGAGAAGATCCACTCCTGAAGACAACGATTTCTGTTTACGGACATATTGTGTGTCTACCCCACTGTCTATTTTGGACTCAGGTCTCTTAAAGCGCTGTGTTGTTTTTCTGTTTGCATAATAGTCAGTATTTATAGCTAAAAGAGAGAAAATAATAATTCTCCGTCCTATAATACAGCTACAGAGCCGCAAACCCTAGACCAGATTAAAAAAAAACTAAAGAATTGTGTATATTTGCATTAAATTTGCTTAAATTCTCTGACACCGCCTCCGGTAATTTGAATTTAGGGAATAGCCACTGATGTGACCTGCGGTGATCGCTGTAGGGGGGGGGGGGGTAAACAAGTGTAGACTTACTGAAACTTGACATTCAACCTGAAAAAAGCATCGTGTGTTTGGATTGCAGCGTTCTCGTTACCACGGGTTGCATTCTGAATCTGCCACCGCATTTGCATGCCTTTGCGATATTTGTGTCCTAGATTCTTGAAGATGCTATTAGGTGAGAGGGGAAGGAGGGGGGGCTGAGCTTCTCGGATATTAGAGGAGCAGAGAGCGTGCTCTCAATTCAGTACAAGCAGTTGGCGAGAGCAGGCACTTCAGCGGAACCCAGAGAGCGCAAGGTGAGTTTCAAATCAGGTTTGTTGCAGTTAGAATTGTTGCAAAGTATATATTCCACCATGATTCTTTGTAACATTGGTATACAGTATTCTTCTTACCTGTGACCCAAGCCCAGTGGTGCAAAGAAGATGTAATGTAGAATGGAAGGAGTCCAGATTATTATTTTTTTTTCTATGTTTATAAAAAAAAAAAAAAAATTTTTTTGTTTACGGAAAGAAACACTATCAGGTTTATTCACAGAGCACCGAACTGTCGGTGCGCTATCGTTCCCCACACTACCGGGTGATTTGGCAATTCCAGGTATTCCAAGTGTAATCATGTATCACTGCAGGGTCCCCAAAGTGCAGGGAAAAGCTGCCGCCCGCATCGAAAAAAACACTGATTCGAATGCAAAAAGCGCCGCCAAAATTGCTCAAAAAAAGCTGTTCGTATCCGAAAAAAGCCGACAATTCGCACAAAACAGCGAAACAGAGTCATATTTGAAACGACATTTGCAAAAAAAAGACTGGATGAAAATATCTGTAATTAACATATAAGGTCCTATGAATAATAATAAAAAGGTCTGTTACAGAAAAAAAAGCTATTAAAAACAAATTAGAATTTTTTTGCTGGAAACATCCTAAAAAAATATATAAACAGACTTTTTGCTGCAGATTAAAAGAATAAACAGTTTATTAGATATTGAATAAAAACGGGAATATTTTTAACATTGAACCCTATGGGATTCGCCTGAATAAACCTGCCGAATGAAAACACCGAACAGCAGGGCATTTCACTGACATTTCTCTGCTGTTCGGTGTCTCTGAAAAGATTAACCATTGCTTCTCTATGTTGACTTTTACTACTGTCGAACAGGCACCGTATTTCGCTGGCAATTCCCCAAAGTTGAGGAACTGCCTGCTTTGTGAATAGCCAAATGGCCACAAAATTGCACCGTATGGGGAAATTCACTGTTCGGTGCAATTTTGAGACAAATTCGGCTCTTGGTGAATAACCCCTTATATAAAAATCAACCCCTTTCTTATTTTTTTCCTTACTGAATTTCATACGTATATATGTAAGCTGTATAACCTGCGTAATTTTCACACACAAAAAATAAACGAGCATCTGATTACAGTGATGGACTCAAGACCATGTCTGTTTTCTAGCCGAATGAACGCTGCTACGAGGATGGGGATGGGGGTGGTGGTGGTGGCACAGGACTCCAGTTCCGAGTAATTATAAAACACCAGTGTTACAGCTCCTCCACCCAGTGACAGTAGCCAGAGACCCATGCGATAGTTCTGCCATTGCTGTAAACTAAAAAACACATATCGTGGTGTGACAATCAAGGAAAACACAAGGTATAACCTCAAGATTCCCAGACGGCTCTTCCCTAAGCGTCCTGATACAGCATACAATATAAAAAAAAGATGGGAATCTGCAGAGGTAGTGTCATAAAAACACTCATAGTGCATTAAATCAACACATTTAGCGTGAAGTGCCCCTTTGAATCGCACTCACAAGATTCATAAACTTTTAGGCATATCAAATGTCAACATCAGCGGTTGTTACCCCACGTCTGCTTGATTCTGGAACCTCAGCCTGGTGACTCTCGCCGCCGCAGGAAACACCAAGGAAACTCTTCAATATTAGTGCAGACATTTTTTGGGTAAAACAAAAAGTAAGTAATCCAACACGTTTCGTCTATAAAATAGACTTCATCAGGGACATATACATTAAAAATCAGACTTTGAGAGGCGAGATCTGCAGGGCATGTGACTGGCAGTGGAAGCCTCAATGGAGTCCTGTGGACTCCATGGAAAGGATGCTCAGGGTGGCACTTAGCGCTGCCGCGAGCATCCTGCGGCTTTGCGCCGTGTTACGATGCAGGCTGCTGGATTAGCGCCTGCACTGTAATATTACACTAAAACGAGGTTGCTAAGGAGAAACCTGCATGTGCAGGGTTTCCTCTTTAGCGTCCCCGTTTTAGCGTGATAAACGTAATATGGCCCAGTATCTTTACATCCCTGTGTGGCTTTGGCCAGAGAATGGAGCCTATGGGTCAGATCTCCAAAATCCAACTCATAAGGTATGCATTATTTGGGATATATGCAAAGGACATCACCAGGGGGTAGATTAAATTGTTTTAAGATCCCTTTCATATCTCATTGAGCTGCCATCTCTTATCTTGGTAGCAGAGACAACACAATAGATCACCTGCAGCCTTGTTTAAACATTCCCTCCTGCACCCTATTGCCTCTTAAATGCTGTGTTATCCTTTGCCACAGCTGTAAAGTGAGACTTGCATTAAGATTTTGGTAAATGTTGTATCATGGGAAAAATACACTACATGGAAACAGGAGATAAAATACCTAATTTTATTTCTTCCTTTTTACATAAAATTACCTCAAACAAAGAAAAAAACAACAGCACGTGTTTTATAAAGTGCTTTATAATGTGTTTTGTAGGGTGGTTTATAATGTGTTTTTTAAGGTAGTTTTTAAATGTGTTTTATAAGGTGTTTTTTATTGTGTTTTATAAAGTGCTTTTTAATGTGTTCTATAGGGTGGTTTATAATGTGTTTTATAAGGTGGTTTTTAATGTGTATCATAAAGTGCTTTATAATGTGTTTTTAATGTTTTTTATAAGGTTTTTTATTGTGTTTTATAAAGTACTTTATAATGTGTTTTAGAGGGTGGTTTATAATGTGTTTTATAAGGTGGTTTTTAATTTGTTTTATAAGATGTTTTTTATTGCGTTTTATAAAGTGGTTTATAATGTGTTTTAGAGGGTGGTTTATAATGTGTTTTATAAGGTGTTTTTTAACTTGTTTATAAGGTGTTTTTATTGTGTTTTATAGGGTGGTTTATAATGTTTTTATAAGGTGTTTTTTTATTGTGGTTTATAATGTGTTTTATAAGGTGTTTTTTATTGTGTTTTATAAAGTGCTTTATAATGTGTTTTTTATTTTGTTTTATAAAGTTGTTTATATTGTGTTTTATAAGGTGTTTTTTATTGTGTTTTATAAAGTGCTTTATAATGTGTTTTATAGGGTGGTTTATAAAGTGTTTTATTAGGTGGTTTTTAATGTGTTCTTTTGTAATGCAAAAGTAATTATTTACAGTTTGTGTGTAATAAATGGAACACGTGTGCACAGCCTAAAACATGAGCTTCACACGCCTGCGATTTCCAGATCTGGTACGGTCTTACTATTATCTCTTTAAAGGTGGGGATGGGTTTGATGTTAGAGGTTCATTTCAGAAGACAGGCGTCCTCCAGCCTTGCTTGGCGGAATTGTACTCCGCGGTGCCCTTGACTACCGCTTGCTATCAGAACATCTTCTGGTTGATTTGAACGTTGATAGCAGGACCACTGCTTGTTCCCCTGATAATAATCACTTCAGATAATCCTCCCACACGGAGTCGCAGTAAGTAGGACATCATGTAAACCCACAGCAACGTTTTCTGCTGCGATGATGCTGACGGTGACCTTTTATCAGAAGGGCCTCATCTTTTCAATTTGCGTTTGTTTTTCATCTTTTGTTTAAACGTTTGTTTTTGGTTTTTTTCTTAATGCCGCTTTATCTAGAATACTCTTCTTTTTAAACGATGCCAGAATTTCCCAGTCAATGAACCTACAAGCTTTTCCTCTGCGGCATCCTTCCCACTGCTGAAACGCGAGTCTCGAGAGAACGATCTTTATCTACATCCTGCCAAACCCAGCGGCGAATCGAAACGGCGCATATACACAAGATAATAAAGCGACTTTTCAATAAAGCGTGTTGAGTCTTCACTCAAACTGGTCAACTGGGCAGCTGCAATATCACACGTGCAGAAAGAGTTAGGTTAAGACTAGCTTTAAAGGGCCAGTACACCAAAAAAATGCAACGTCCTTATTGTGTTTATGTTATGTTGCTGATATCTTACATGTGATTTGTTTTTCTCTTGTATGTTTAGTTAAGGAAATATTTCCCTCTATATGTGTCACTGGGTGCATCCATTGTGTGATATTTTCCTCTATATGTGTCACTGGGTGCATCCATTGTGTGATATTTTCCTCTATATGTGTCACTGGGCGCATCCATTGTGTGATATTTTCCTCTATATGTGTCACTGGGTGCATCCATTGTGTTATTTTCCTCTATATGTGTCACTGGGTGCATCCATTGTGTGATATTTTCCTCTATATGTGTCACTGGGTGCATCCATTGTGTGATATTTTCCTCTATATGTGTCACTGGGCGCATCCATTGTGTGATATTTTCCTCTATATGTGTCACTGGGTGCATCCATTGTGTTATTTTCCTCTATATGTGTCACTGGGTGCATCCATTGTGTGTGATATTTTCCTCTATGTGTCACTGGGTGCATCCATTGTGTGATATTTTCCTCTATATGTGTCACTGGGCGCATCCATTGTGTTATTTTCCTCTATATGTGTCACTGGGCGCATCCATTGTGTGATATTTTCCTCTATATGTGTCACTGGGTGTATCCATCGTGTGATATTATCCTCTATATGTGTCACTGGGTGCATCCATCGTGTGATATTTTCCTCTATATGTGTCACTGGGTGTATCCATCGTGTGATATTATCCTCTATATGTGTCATTGGGCGCATCCATTGTGTGATATTTTCCTCTATATGTGTCACTGCTGGGTGCATCCATTGTGTGATATTTTCCTCTATATGTGTCACTGCTGGCTGCATCCATTGTGTGATATTTTCCTCTATATGTGTCACTGCTGGGTGCATCCATTGTGTGATGTTTTCCTCTATATGTGTCATTGGGCGCATCCATTGTGTGATATTTTCCTCTATATGTGTCACTGCTGGGTGCATCCATTGTGTGATGTTTTCCTCTATATGTGTCACTGGGCGCATCCATTGTGTGATATTTTCCTCTATATGTGTCACTGCTGGGTGCATCCATTGCGTGATATTTTCCTGTATATGTGTCACTGGGCGCATCCATTGTGTGATATTTTCCTCTATGTGTCACTGGGTCTATTTGTTTTTATTGGAATGTGCCACATAACAAATGTAACAGATCAGCTACCGTGCAGGGGTAGCTCCGTCTGCGGCGCCGAGTCTTGCTGGAGACCTTAGCCGGGTAGCGAGCTAGGAAGGTGGGAGAGAGATTGGCAGCGGTCCCTGGATGGTCTGGAAGCGAAGGATTCAGTAAAGCTGGCTTATTCAGTGATTATGCCCTCCCAAATACTAGTCGTGACTCAGTACAGGTTTGAAGGTAAATCAGAGTGTATTTAGAATGGGAACAGACAGTGCTTATATACAAAATACAGCCATGCACATTCAGACTTCCCGCCCACCCCAACAGTTCTGATTGGTTGGTTCCAAGACCATTGCAGGCTTCTTTCAGGTCCTCTCAGTCTTCACTTGGGTCCACTGATTGTATGCAGATGAAGTCTTGACCTCACAGTGACCACATACAGTGATTTACATAACCCATTGTAAAGGGAATCAGATAGTGGGTGGCTGAGACAATGTGACTCCCAACCTTTCAGAACAGGTAACAGATAACAGATATCCAAAGAGAAAGCACTTTTGCATAATCCAAAAATTACTCAAACCTATTGTATATTCTATACAAAGGAAAGCATTTGACACTAGTGGTAGGTAGTGTCTTTAAAAACCTAACTAAAAATGAGCAATTGACAATACATTTAAAACCACACAATATAGACTGAACATAAACTAGCAGGATGGTGTAGGGGAAAAACATGATTAATTAGAAGTCTAGCAAAAGTTTTACACTAAATCTAACAAAGGAAATTAGTTCCTATAAATAAAGGGTAAACAAAATATAACAAAATAAGAATGAAATTAAACTAAATAAATCCTGTGGCGGCCGATCCGTCACAACAAACATAAATACAATCAAGTGCACATACAGGAAGTAACATAGCCAACAGAATGAAATACAGCAAAAGGACACTTGATAATGACAGTACATACGGGGTAGAACATTAGGGGGAACATATATATATACAGGGGCAAACATGAATAAGAAGAACAAAGGAATTACCCACTTGGCAGAAGGAAACTCAAAATATAGACATGCCGTCACAAAAAAAGTCCAAAAGGAAAAAGAAAACAAGTGACGAACCGCCACATAGAAAAAGAACCAAAACTAGGACGCTGTCCATCAAACAAATAATAGATGACTGACCGTCAATACAAGGAAACAATAGGGACAATGGGAATATTTACAAAATAGAACGTATATACATTGACATTCAAAATCATGTATTTTTACCGTCACTTTTAGGACCAGGACCCGCACTCTCCTACACCTCTTAAATGACAAAGAAATACATAAAAAGAACAAAGAACAAAACAAAAATAAAATCAGTAAAAGGCAAAAACCAAATCAAACCATATGAAAAGAATACATTAGCGTCCTACGCAAAACCCCCCGAACGGTCCCGTAAAGTCTCAAATCGTCTGTGTTCGGCGCTTTTCGTGAGCGCTCACCACTCCCCCCCCCCCGACCACCATCAAAACAACCCAAAGTGAAAAGAAAAATGTCAATTGTGCAAATTGTCCAAAGTCTTTTCCGACCGCTAAAAGTGACGGTAAAAATATATGATTTTGAATACCTGATTGAAAACACTTGAATGAACCTCTGTTCTTCAGAGTGGTAGTCTTTAAGGGGTTGAATAATTGTGTCAATGAAGAATTCACAAAAGAAACATTTACTACTGTATTACAAAACCAATTGATGTCATTTTAGTTGCATATGGTTCTTTAAAAAGTCCTTGTAGGATTTCATTCTGAATACAATTACAAATGTACACTAAATTCCCTAAAACCCTTTACAGCATTGGGGGTTGAATAATTTTGAACACAACTGTATGTACAATCGCACCCGAGGTTTCAATCCTCCTCCCGTAATGCAACCCCGAGGAGAGAGTACGTGGCGGGCAGTCCCTCAAGGCGAGGGAGGCGCTGTAGTGCGAGGCCAACACCCGGGACTCCACAGCCTTCCTGGGTGTATCTCTGACCTCGGCCACCGTGACGCCCCACCGTCGCATCGTTCCCACGGCCTGGACAACTGAAGTCGGGAGATGGACAGAGTGACGGACTCGCATACTCTTCACCATCCCTCCGTGAAGCCAGTCAGCGATAAAAGGCAACACCCAGACCCTGAACCCGTGTACCCATCCGGGCGGGTCGTCCATCAGGAGTCCCCCGAAATTCCTTTTCAGGAAAGCGATGGAAAAGAACACGACGGGGTTGACCATGGCCAGCCCGCCGTCTTTCCTGGACAGGTACGTGACCTCCCTCCGGATGGGGTTGAGCCTGTTCCCCCACAGCATGAGGAAAAACATGCCCAACAACCCGGGTGTGAAGACTCCTTGGCAAAAGGAACACCATACTGACGTATCCGAAGATAGGCAGTATGTAAGTCCTTATCAGATGGACCCTCTCTGCGCGGGACAGCTTCCACCGGCAAGCCTCTGAGATCTTACCGGAGGCTACGGCCAACCTGTCGGTCCAGTTGCGGAAAGCATTGTCCCCCCGGCTGAACCGAATCCCCAAGATCTTGATTTCAGACTGGGGCGGCGGGAAACCGTCCGGAAGAGGGAACTCGTCCCCCTCCTTCCCGCACCAGAACAACCCGCTCTTGATCTTGTTGATCTGGAACGACGAGGCGGAGGAATAGCACGAGACTAGGTCCACCACGAGCGCGGCCTCCGAAGGATCGGAGACCACGACGGAGACGTCGTCCGAGCACGCCACCACCCGAAGGGGTGCCGTTGCCGGGCCCTTGTCGACCCCTCTCAAATGCCCCGCCTCGAGCCTTCGAAGGAAGGGGTCGATTGCGAAGGTCGTAGAGCAAGGGACTAAGGGGACAGCCCTGTCGGACCCCGGCTAGGACCCGAAATGGTCGCCCCTTCCAACCGTTCACAAGTGCGAAGCTTTCTGCCCCCCGGTAAAGGGTGATAAGCCAATTGACAAATTTAGCCGGAAGGCCATAGCGCCTCATCACCGTCCACAGATAGAGGTGATCCACCCGATCGAAGGCCTTAGACTGATCAAGTGCCAGAAGGTAACCCGTCCAATCGCCGGCCCTGCACCTCTCTACGGCCTCCCACACCTCGAGAACGGCGTCGAAGACGTTACGGCCTCGGACTGTGCAGAATTGGGACTTAGACAGGAGACCCCCAGACAAATCTTGCAGTCGCAGATACAACACTTTTGCCAGGATCTTCCTGTCGACGTTGAGCAGCGAAATGGGACGCCAGTTGCCTACGTCTGCCGCGTCGACCACCCCCGGCTTGGTCAGCAGTATCACCGCCGAAGTCTTCAAAGTGGGGGGCAAAAGGCCCCTGTTTAGGGACTCGTTGAAGACCTCCGCGAGATGGGGCGCCAAGAGAGCACTAAAACATTGATAAAACTCCGCCGTGAGCCCGTCGGGCCCAGGCGCCTTACTCTTGTTTTGGCTCAAGATGGCACCCGTTACCTCAGCCGCGGTGATAGGGCCGATCAACTCCTCGCAGAGGGAAGTCTCGAGCTCAGGATGAGGGTCTATGTCGCGAAGGAAGCCCTCCACCTGGTCTGGCCAGGCCCGCCTCTGTCCGAGGAGCTCCAAGTAGTACGACTGGACCACGTCGTGAATCCCGCGGGACGAATCCTGCAGGACCCCAGAGGTGTCACGCAGCCCAGAGATGACCTTGGTACCTTCCTTGCGCTTGCAACTGAGAAAGGGGTCGGTGAGCGGTAAGACCCGTGATCTCTCTCCTTCACAAGCGAGGCGTACCTGTCGTACTGGAACTCCTTCATCAAGGAGCGGACCTCGGAGATCTCCCCGGAATCACCTCCCTGCGAGATCAGGCGGTCGAGCTTCCGCATAAGGCCGAGGTAGATCTTATACCTGCTGGCCTGGGCGTTCATGGCAACAGAGCGAAAAAGGGTACGCGCTCGCGCCTTGACCATCTCCCACCACTCTGACTTCGAGGCGCATACGTCCTCCAAAGTCATCTGGTCCGCCAGGAACGTCTCGAAGGCCTGCTTAACCTTCGCTTCCTCTAGGAGGTCTGAATTGAGCTGCCAAATCCCTTTGCCTCTCGCAGGGGTCTTTGCGACGTTCAACTCGCAGGATAAAACAAGGTGGTCGGAGAACTCCACCGGCGTCAGCACGGGGGCCGACACCGGGAAGCCCTCCTTAACGAAAAACTTGTCTATCCTACTGCTGCTCTTACCTCGGTGAAAAGTGAACCCGGTGAGGCCTGGGACGTGCTGAGTGTGCACATCGACCAGACCAGCCTGACTAACCATCTTATTAAGAAAAAAGGAGTCATATCCAAGGCGCCTCTTGGTACCCCCCCTGTCGTTGGGCCTAGTGACGGTGTTAACGTCACCACCAAAGAGGATCGCCTTGGACGTTTAGAGGAAAGGCTCTATCTCACTGAACAGACATTTCCTCTCCCACTTGGACTGGGGGCCGTAGATGTTAATCAGTCGGAGAGGCTGCCCTGCAAGCAAGACATCGAGGACCACGCATCAACCCTTCCTTAGCTCAACCACCCGCTGAAATACCACCTCGACGTCCTGGAAAAGGATGGCCACCCCCTCGTATCCCCCTGTGGCCAGGGAGAAGAAGGAGGGCCCCCATCTCCATTCTCTCTTCGCACGGTGCAGGGCCGCCAGCGTGTCCAGGCGCATCTCCTGGACAAAGATAACCTGCTGGTGGGCCCTGCGGAAGAAATCGAAGGCGGCGAAGGTCTTTCTCGCCGCCTTGAGACTCGCCACGTTGTGCGTGGCCTCAGAGATCGCGTAGTGGGCAGCCATCACGGGTGGTTAGCGTGAAGAGACTTTCCCCGTTTACGACTATCTTCCCTCTCGTCCTCCGAGGGGTACCTCTTGACAGACGTGCCCGAGGGCACTGTGTCATCGTCGTCAATGAGGACCTCCTCGTACTCCTCCTCCGCCAGAGTGCCGGACCGGTTGGAGCTCTCCCGCTCCGACTCCTCCACTATGTCAGCCCAAGAAGAACCCGACAAGATGGAATAGCGGTTGGATGTTGGAATGGCGTCCTCCACAGCGGAGGGCGGCTGAGAGAGCTCCCCCACGGCATCGGTGGGTGTTGGAACCGACACGGCCCCGCTCTCCGCAACGGAAGAGGAGGAGGACGATACCGAGGGAGCGGGTGCGGATTTACCAGAGTGCTTGCCTGTATATCCGGGTACCTTTGCAGGTCCCTTCCCTTTCTTAGCGGCGATCTGCCACTCCCCGGCACCTCCGGAGGTGGGTTTACTGGGGTCCACTTGTTCCCCAGGGGGATGAACTGTTATCTTGCCGGTGGCAGGGACAGAGCCCCTAATCCCGGAGATGATTCTCCGGGTGGCTGGGGCCTGGGTCCGGGGATGAGGAGACGGGGTGTCCGTGGTGGAAGATCCCCTGGGCGCTGCCTTCTCGCCAGTGCGTCCAGGATCGGTGGCCGTCGTGACCCGGGTAGTGCCCGAGGGAGAGGGTCCTGCGCCCGCCGCCCCACCTCCCGCAGCATCGCACTCCCCCGGAGGAGGCATCTCACGGGGCTCGTCCCGCCAGAGCTCCTCCAAGTTATGTGCGGCGTACGGGCAGGAGCGGTAAGCGTGCCCCAGCTCGCCGCACAGGTTACACCGGATGTGGCCACACCGGTCCCTCAGGTGCCCCACAGCACCACAGAGCGTGCAGCGTAACACCTCGCAGGCATTACTGAAATGCCTGGGAGAGCCGCATTTGAAACACACTCGGGGCTGACCGGCGTAGAAGCAGGTTACCCGGTCAGCCCCTATGAAAAACGAGGTGGGCAGGTGCTGAGCGACCCCCCGGATCTCGCGCAGCTGGAGGGTGAGCGTCCAGTCGCCGGTCCAGATCCCATCCTCATCCAGAATCTTCTGTGGGGTGGTTTTCACCTCCCCGTACCTACGGGCCCAGACCAGGATATCTGCGATGGGGATGGACTCGTTCCCCGTGAGGAACGTGACCCGCTTCACCCCCTGTCGGGAAACGGGCACCACAGAAAATCCCTCCCATACGGAGTCCTTCACCATCCTCGCCGCGTCCCACCCAGCCCAGAAGCGGTCCAGGAGCTGCGGCGTCAGAAAACTGACGTCGAACTCCCGGGCGCCCCCGAGGTGGATGAGGGCGTAGAGGTCCACCAGTAGGAATCCCATGTCCTTCAGCCAGGCGACCACCGCTCGCCGGTCTGGGATGGGCCCCTCACCGCCCTTGACCAGGCGCACCACGTTCCTCCTCCTCGCCCCCGGGGGGGGGCAGGGGAGAGAGGCCCTGTGGGCGCCGGCCACTGACGGTTCAGAGGGGGTGGCCCCCATGCTCAGGCACTGGATGGTGCCCCAACACCCAGAGAGGGCCCTCCCGGTGGCAGGATCCGGACTCCGGGACCAGCCGAGGGGGATCCACCTCCGGATATACTCCCCGTTACCGGGGTAATTACAGGACCGATACCGGGGTTAACCACTGGGGAATGACTGGGGGTACTATGTAAGGCAACCTGGTTGGGGGCGGGGTTAGGAGTGGCGAGGTGAATTAAATCAGAGGGGTGCGGGCCAAAAATAGGGGAGTAAATGATAGGGGTAGGGGGAAACCTGGGGTCCTGAGGTGGAAGGGGGCTTGTGCAAGGTAACAGGTATAGCGGGGCGTGAGGGTATCAAGACAGCAGCAGGGCGAAAGCCCTCGCTTTCGATTGCTGCCTCTATTAACAACGTGTTGAGAGGCGCTCAACTCCGGCACTGCACCGTGGGGGTGCGTTAATGCCACCTCAGTCCTCGTCCCTAAGGCGGCGCCACCACCTCTGCCACCTGTGGCCCTGCCGCCGGTGGCCGACCCCCCCCACCACCAGCACCCCCACAGCCAACCGAGGCACCGCAGCCACGACAGCCCCGCAGCCGACCGCAAAACCGCCACTAATGACGCCTCCACCACCGGCCACGGGACCGCCACCGACCGCAGCACCCCCGCCGACCACAGGTGCGCCCACAGCCGAGGGGCCCCCTCGACGACAGCCACACAGCCCGCGGTAGCCGCAGCACCGGCGACGGCCACACCACCGGCCGCAGACCCACCGCCAGCAACTGCTCCATATTGCTCATCTCTATCAGACATTCTGTCCATGGTGGATGGAGGATCACCTAGATCTATCAAAGGGCTGACTATATTGCTACCAGGGGGGGTACACGTATATCCAAATTCACCTTCTATTGCGGAGCTCTGTATAACAGTGGCTGAGATGGCGCCTGCAGCAGCAGAGCGTGGTACATTAGAAATAACATTTATGTTTTGTAACTGAGAGGCGGGTCCTGCGGTGATCTTAGCTGCCGCAGCAGCACTGACATTTTTTTTTGGAAGTTGTACTTCAGGGGGTAATTTGGGAAAGTCAGAGGGAAGGAGGGGAGGGTGGGGGAGTTTGGAAGAAGGAGGCATGGGAGAGCTTGCCCCATCACGCACGCAGGGCGCTCGACCAGCACCCGCGGGGAGTGTTTACCTGGCGGGATGGGGACCGGTGGCTGGGCGGGAGGTGGCTGCAGGGGGTCTTTGTCGCGGTGAAGGGCTCCTGGAGGAAGAGGACGTTGCTGCGTACTCACCCCCCGGTCCAGCTCCGCTCCTACTCCCCATCTCCTGCTCGAGGTGGCCGCCATCTTGGGGGTGAGGCTTCCGGCGACAGCTCCTCCGGCGCCCCGCGATGACATCATCGGGGCACTTGGCGACGGAAAACACCAGGTCCCTTGTGATGTTGCCGCTGGCTTCTTGTGGAACTTTAAGTATCCAGGGGGAGAAACTTGCTTCTCCCTCTGGCCAAACATCGGTGGGGGGATGGATCTGGTTAGGGGGGGGATGGATCTGGTAGGGGGGGTGTCAGCAATTCAGGGGTCCACGAAGAAGGGGCGTGATCACCTGGATTGGGTGACAGGCGTGGGTTAGACCCTTTCTTTCTTTATTCTTGCACTACCTGCTGCCGGCGTTGTTTGCTGTTTATTTGGTGGGAATTTCCCCCCAAACGCTCCAGCTCCGCGGTCAGGTTCAGCAATGTGGACACCAGTTCGCTCTCGCTTTCCTTCAAGGAGTTGATGTTTTCCCTCATAGCGACTCGCTTAGAAGAGCTGACTTTGCCGGATGCCGCTCTTTGAAGCTTTAAATCCTGGCGCACTTTTTCTAGTTGTTGTTTAGTGACAGAGAAACGGCGCCGGACCTTCTCCATCGCCAGCCTCTGGCTCTCCGGGGTACGCTGGCCTGAAGTCCCAGCCACCGCGGCGGCATAGGACACCGAATGCTTCTCCGGACCGTCAGCACTGATGGGAGTTGTGGTCCTGCCTGAAGCTGTTTCATCAATAGGGGCCTCTACCACCGACTCCTGGACCTCCATGGCATCGACCTCTGCAGCGGGGAGCTTCCTGACGGTACTGCGGTCTTAGCTGCGCCTGCCGCTTCCACCGCCCTCTCCAACTCTGCCCGGTCTCAAGAAGGAAGATCTTCCACAAACAGCATGACCTGCTGTCGTAGTTGGGCACACTCCACACTAGCTTCGGCCAGCGCCTGGAGCTCAGCGCGGGGGTTCTCCGCCACATGCGGGAGTCCCAGGCGCTTCTTGAAATCGGCCCTTTTGGCCGCTATGGTAGTGGCCAGGGTCTCCAATTCATAAAGTTGACAATCCACAGTGATGCGGGCACGTTGGACATCGCCCCTGGTATAGGGGGTGTGGGACTCACCTTCCTCATAGAGGTGGACGCTTGCAGATAGCCCTGTGCCTGGATGGAGGGGCATTTTGCACAGACTATCAGGTGGTAAGGTAGCAGGGGCCCCAGGTAGTGGATCCATGGATCAAAAATTTAGGCTGTAAGCCCTCCCCAGCCAGGGGAGGCCAAGCTCGGGCGTTGGCTGTGCTTAGAGCTCCAGGAAAAACACAACCTCCTTGTTTGCTATGCACAGAAAATACCATGTGGTTGTTTCACCAAAATTCAGGCTGGAAGCCCTCCCCAGCCAGGGGAGGCCAAGGTCGGGCGTTGGCTGTGCAGAGAGCTCCAGAAAACACAACCTCCTTCAGTGATATTTTCCTCTATATGTGTCACTGGGTGCATCCATTGTGTGATATTTTCCTCTATATGTGTCACTGGGTGCATCCATGCTGTGATATTTTGTGTTGTAAACTACCCCCCCAGTATCTTTCCATCAGTTGCTCCTCACTGTGTGGCTTTGGCCATAGAATGGAGTGAATGGGTCAATCACCGACTCACATCATTGTTTTGTGTGGGATGTATTCAAAGGACATCACCAGGGGGTAGATCAGAAGTGTATTAAGCTCCCTCTCTTTTCTCATTCAGCTGCCATCTCTTATTTTAAGTAGCCTGAAGAATAATAGCCCCCTGTTGCCTTATCTAAACATTCCCTCCTCTAACTCATTAACTGTTAATTACAGTAGATTAGATAAACCATAGAAATAAAGAAAATCCTTTGTTAAATGTCACCTAATGGGAATAATCTCTTTACCATTTTGTTGATTTTTTAAGAAAAACAAATTTTATATTTCCTTTTTCCATTTCCAAAACCTAGCAGCATGTGTTTCATAATGTGTTTCATAATGTGTTTCAGAATTTTTCTTAGAATGTGTTTCATAATGTGTCTTATATTGTGTTTCATAATGTGTTTTATAATGTGTTTCATAATTTTTCTTATAATGTGTTTTATAATGTGTATTATAATGTGTCTTATAATGTGTTTCATAATTTGTTTCCTAATGTGTTTCATAATGTGTTTTATAAGGTGGGTTTGTTTGTAATGCACAAGTAATCTAGTTACAGTTTATTAGTGTCCCTTTAAGAGCGTAAAAAATGTGATGTGCCCACTAGGTGTTCTTAGTAAATACGTCTAATCTGATTTAAAAAAAAAGGCTTTTTTTAAGCAAAAGTCAAGCAGAATGAGGAAATGTGATCTTAATCTCCCATCTTTTCGTACACGTTGAGAGATCAGGATGTCACGGTACAACAAGCTCATATAGTACATACTTATTTTTAACACGTCTCTATTTTTATCAGTTCACAGAGTTTATTTTTTCATGTGATAATGTTTTATGTTTTTGTTAATTAAAAATAAAGATATATTGTTCATTCGGTTCTCTCTGCATTCTCCGCTGATTAAGAGGGTTTTTCACTAACCTCTGAACTTGCCACCGAAGTGTGATTGGTGAATTTCGCCATAAGTGCAATTTTGAGTCAATTCATGTATTCACTAAGCTGTCACTTTGCCAAATACAGATGAACTGAACGCAATATACGGAGCATTTTGCCGCAATTCTCTGCAATTGCACGGCGTTCAGTGGCACCGAAATTGTCCTTCTCAGAGTTATTCATAGGGTGCCGAATTGGCCCCGAAATTGCCCCGAGCGGTGAATTTCCCTGTACGGTGCAATTTCGTGGCCATTTGGCTAGTCAAAAAACCTGGCAATTCGCCAAATATTGGCGAATTGCCAGCAAACTACGGTGACCTTTTGTGACAGTGAAATCCCCATAGCAATGGTTAATCTATTCAGAGGCACCGAACAGCAGAGAAATGTCAGTGAAATGCCCTGATTTTCGGTGGTTTCATTCTACAGGTATATTCAGGCGAATCCCACAGGTATGAATGTAAAAAAAAAAAAACCTGTTTTTATTAAATATTTATTAAACCATTTATTCTTTTAATTTGCATTCATAGGACCTTATATATTATTCCCAGGTATTTTCAGGCAGTAGTTTTTTGGAAAATGCCTTTTAAACGTGCAAGTTTTTTTTTACCCCGTTCGTCTGCTTGTCAGCTTTTTCCATCGGGTGGTCGGCAGTCTGTTCAACGGGTCGGTGGCTTTTTTCAGATCTATTTTGCGGTAGATTGTCGGATGCATTCGGCGATTTTTCGGATCGATTCGGCGGTTTTACAGCGGTTTTTGATTAGTGAGATTCACCGCACTTCGAGGACCCTGCGCTGAAGGCTGAATTCACCGCAGGGTCTGCAAATCGAATCAGAAAAATCAATGTACAAAGCACTGATGCGTTTCGACCTATTGGTCCTTATCAAAGTTGGTCTTTTGGTCTATTGGTCTTTACCTATTGATATAGACCAATAGGACCAAAACGCATCAGTGCTTTGTACATTGATTTTTCTGTTTTAATAAATATACTCGCTGAACCGAGGTGAAGAGGCTCGTCATTTGACCCCATCGAAGTTCCGCTCGAGTCCACCAATGGTCTTCTGTTATTGACAAGCGAAACATTGGGGATTTGGGGTGGCAGCGAGGAGCCCTTTAAGTATTACACCTGTTCCACGAATACAGTCTAGAGCCGGCTTCAAGTGGCTCTCTAAAAAGTGAGTTTGATTACAACTACTTTATATGTGTGACCAGGGATCAGGATATACGGCGCAATGTATATCCTGCTTCATATTTTGTAGGTCACTCATGAACCAAAAGAACACTCTTTGGACATTTGCATGCGCGAGGACTCTATCTTTTTTGCATTTATTTGTTTTATACATACCCTGCGAGTATTTATGAGACTTTGCAGCCACAGATTGTTTGTTCTGTATAATATTGATCTGCGCTGATTACCACCTTATTAACCCCTTAAGGATCAAGGGTCTTTATAGCCAATGCATTTATGAAGTAAGCGTTACGTCGTTGGTCCTTAAGGGGTTAATCATCCAATAGACTGGAATATTCTTGTTACACATTGTTGTCCTCGCTTTGTTCTAACTCCCTTTATTTGGGGTGTTTAAATCTGATTATCTTTGAGGATATGGTTATTTAATCAAAGCACTGTGACATCATCGCAAACCTGTCTTTCACTCCTAGCTTACGGCTGAGGTTTTACTTTCAGTAAAAGTGAAAATGTTTGTTTTTGGTGGTAAGTGGCTTTTCAACGTGAAGCGCGTTTTACATTTTAAGAATGAGCTGACGAGAGAGATTTATAAACTGCTGTCTGATTTATTTCTGCACAGGAAGTTATATTGTCTCTATCTGGGTCTCTGCTGCTCCCCTATATTCTTAACTCGGTGATGCACATGGTGCTGTACGTGTTATTAAGCCAAAATCTGGCAGTGAACTTCTAGGGAGTTGCAAAAATTGGGGCAAAATAGCCCAGTGGGAGGAATACCAGAGTCTGGGAAAATGCTCAAATACAGCTGTTTTACCCTAATATTTTAAAGGCTTTCACAGATCAAAACCAATTTGTCCCTTAACGAATAACCCAGCAATAACATCTGTACAAAACCTATGAATATGACAACTAAAATCCACAAATATGATGCTTAGCAGTGGGGGTTATGAGAAAATGATGGGTAATCCTAACCCATCAAGCAAGGGGTCCTTTATATATCCAGGGAAAAAATTATATCCCAGTGGTTCCCAACCGCTGTCCTCAAGTACCCCCAACAGGCCAGATTTTAAGGATCACCTTGGGTGAATGCAGACTGAATCCGGCAATCACTGAGCAGCAAATCATATCACCTGTGCTGTGCTTCACATATCTGGAAAACCTGACCTGTTGGGGGTACTTGAGGACTGCGGTTGGGAAGCACTGACCTATCCCATGGTAAAATAATGGGTAATCCTACTTCATTAAGCTGTCCTCTACCTATCCATGGGAAATGATGGCTAATTCTATCCTCCCATGTCGTCCTTTGCCTATCCATGATAAAGTGTTGGGTAGTTCCTCTCCTTTACCTATCCAATGGAAAATAATGGGTAATCCTACTCAATCAAGTTGTCCTCTAGATTTTTTTGGGAAATAATGTATAATCCTACTTTATAATGGGGTCCTTTACCTATCTCATGGGAAAATGATGGATAAATCCGACTCAATTAAGAAAGGGGTTCTTGTCTTATCCCAGGTAAAATGTTGAGTAGCTCTACTCCTTTACCTATTAATGGGAAAATGATGAGTAATCCTACGGTTTCATGGGGTCTTTAACTATCCATTGAAAATGATGGATAATCCTACTTGATCAAGGTGTCCTCTATTTATTCATGGCAAATGATAGATAATCCTACTATCCCATAGAGTTTTTTATGTATACCATGGGAAAATTCTCAGTAGTTCTATCCCATGGAGAATGGTGGATAATTCTACTCCATCAAGGTGTCTTCTACATATTCATTGAAAACTATGGATAATCCTGCTCTCTCGTGGGATCCTTTACCTATCTCATGGGGAAATGATGGGTAAATCCGACTCGATCAAGGAAGGAGTTCTTAAATTTTCCATGGGAAAATGTTGAGTAGCTCTACTCATTTACCTACTTGTGGGGATATTGTGGGTTATCCTACCCTGTCATGGGGTCCTTTACCTATTCATGGAAAAGAATGGCAAATGTTACTCTGTCATATTGTCATTTACCTATCCATGGGCAAAATTATGGGTAATACTATTTTTATATGGGTTCTTCTACTATCCAGGGAAAATGGGGGCAACTCCTACTTTCTCATGGGGTTCTTTAACTATTCTTGGGAAAATGATCATTAACTCTATTTTCTCATGGGGTCCTATACCTACTCATTGGAAGATTATAGGTAATTGTACTTTTTCATGGGGTCTTTTACCTATCCATGGGAGAATGGTGGAAAATACAACTCCATCAAGCAGTCATTTACCTATCCATGGAAAATGGTGGGTAATCCTACTGTCTCATGGGGTCCTTTACTATCCCTGGACAAATTATGGGTAACGCTACTGTGTTAAGGAGTCCTCTACCTATCCTTGTGGGAATGACAGAAAATCATACCGTCTCATGGGATCCTTTACTATTTATGGAAAATTATGGGTTATCCTACTCTGTTAAGGAGTCCTTTACCTTGTGTTTACCTCACGGGATCCTTTACCTGCTCATGGGAAAATAATGGGTAATTATACTCTCTCATGGGAATTCCTTACCTATCAATGGGAAAAGCCGGCAAATCCTACTCCGTCAAGCAGTCATTTACCTTTCCATGGGAAAATCAAGGTACTTCTACGCTCTCATCATAGGGTCAGTTAGCTATACCATGGAAAAATTATGGAAAATCCTACTTTCTTATTGGGTCCTTTACCTATTCGTGAAAAAATTATGAGTAATCATACTCTATAAATGAGTCCTTTAATTATCCTTGTTGGAATGATGGGTAATCCTACTTTCCCAAGGTGTCCTTTCACCATGCATGGAAAAATCTTGGGTAATCTTTGTTGACTTAACAAATTATTTAATGGATTTAATTTCTGTATTGTCATAGATGAAACCACTTTCAGTCGCTAAACCGCAGATCTGTCCTAAATGCGCGTCATTGAAAACTATTGGAGGATAATGATTGGCTGAAAGCTCTCATCTACTTCCTGCTCCCTTCGGGTTCTGCAAACACTGAGCCATCAAGAAAAATTCAAACAGAGGAATTATAATCCTTTAGGTATTATAAAACCTTGCTTTATGTGTTCTTCTTAATTCAATATCATATGCTCGGAAAAAATATCTCATGAATCATAACACGGATTATACCTATTTTAAATCCGCAGAAAAATAAAATGCCAAAGAACACAGATATGGGAGTCTATCTCTTCAGATGGGGATTGTCATCAATAATCTGCATCTTTAATGTGAAAATATGTAGAGGTAATGTGATAGAGGTAACGATTTCTATGTACAAACAAAGCATGTTATTTATTGTAAATAATATATTTTTAAAAGAAATAACACTTTGATTTGATTGTTAATCAAATTGTCAGGTAGAATTCAGACCAGATTCTATCTATGGGTTGCACTCGGAAAACCAAATAAAATCATTGAGCTTCTTCCCACTTGTCAGCTAGGTCTTTGTTACTAAAAGGTATATAAGATAGAAGAGCCTCTGTGCTGAGCATTGAGCACCAGGAGAGAGCAGAAAGTTACGTCCACTTGCCGGATGCTCAGAGCATGCATGGTGCTATCACCATAGCCGGCATGTCAGTTTAGGGTGTGTTTGCAAGGTAAAGTTATGAGGGGGTGAGAGGTGGGTGTAACAGAGGAGTGTCACCTCACCATTTAGTGATTAGATCCCTTCTTGTTTCCTCCTCTGCATAGAGTTCTCCAATAAATAATATATAGTGTCTTCCCATTCTTTAGGGTTTGGGGCATGCTCCGGTTACGTGACGATCGCGCCCAGGTCCGTTGTTCCAGTTGGATCTGACGTTTCAATAATTTGCGTTGCTACTGCGAAAAACTGCCCGAGGTCAGGCTCTTTCTTGTTTACCTTAAACAACGACGGATTCTTTACACCAAAGCGGTGGAATCAGACGGCGGCTCAATACGACCTCTATAAAGTCACCGAGGACCAAACGATCAATTGCTTCCACCAGTGCACCATGGGCAGCTACCGCCAGTTTGTGTGCTGGGAGACTCTATACGTGGGATGTAAGTATACGCCTTGTAACAAGTATTATCTACCCAAAATTTGCACAAAAAGCGGTTTCACGCACTTATCCCTACCAGGGCGGCTGCGTAAACCAGGAGCATCCAGCCCACTTCATGTATAAAACATAACAAGAAAAAAGTGGTTGTCATCTGCGCTTACCCCTACGACTCCATGTGAAACAAAACAGAGGTTTTAGCTTACTGTAATGGCCATTAAAGCGTTAAGCCCACACACCACGTCACGGCAACCTCTTAAGGTGGGTCCTAACCTAATGAAATCAAAAATGACCTTCCGGCAACCGCACGTCCTCACGCTGCTTCTCAGCCAAGAGAAAGAATGGTGGGTTTGGGTTTTCTACCCTCACCAAAAACATTTCCACTTTGGGATTGAAAAAAGAAAACACGGAACAGGACAGCAGCAAAAAATGACCTGCCTGGGAAAACACCAAAATATACAAATTTGCACAACAAATGGTTTTGCGCAGTAATCCCTATCAGGGCGGCTGCGTAAACCAGGAGCATCCAACCCAATTCATGTATAAAACATAACAAGGAAAAAAGGGTTGTCATTTGCGCTTACCCGTACGACTCCACGCGAAACAAAACAGAGGTCGCTTTAATGGCCATTACAGTAAACTAAGACCTCTGTTTTGTTTCTCAAGGAGTCATAGGGGTAAGAGCAAAGGAGAACCCTTTATTCTTGTAAAGTATTATCCACCGCTCACCCAGTGAGGGAAAGAATTATTTGATACTCTGCTGATTTTGTACGTTTTCCCACCGACAACGAAACGATCAGTCTGTAATTTTAATGGTCACTTTATTTTAACAGTGAGAGACAGAAAACCAACAAAAAGATCCAGAAAAACACATTTCAAAAAGTTATAAATTGATTTGCATTTAAGGCTAGGGTCAGACTAACGCAGTATTAACGTGCGTTTAGCCGCACTAAATCACGGCCGTGCTAGCAGCAAATGACGTCCAATGCCGGGCAGCAGACTAAGAATGGCCGCACAAAAGTGCGGCTGCGCAACTCCAGTGGCAAACGAACGCATTTTTTCGAGAACGTGATACCACTAGTACTGTCGTACAGAGTGCGCTGCGTCCGCTAGCGGCGTGTGTGTGTGATTAGGAGACGTCAGACGCTGCTAATGTCCGGCCAACATAACGTCCAGACACCAAAATGGTTTTATTGATGATCCGTACAAAATCACAGACGAAAATGCGCATCGTATGACCACTATCACGTATTCTGTGAAAAAATACATCCATTCGTTCGAACGCACTTTTTCACGGACAACGCGAAAAATGCGTTAGTCTGACCCTAGCCTTAATGAGTGAAATAAGTATTTGACCCCCGATCAATCGGCAGGATTTCTGGCTCCCAGGGGTCTTTTATCCAGGTAACGAGCTGAGATTAGGAGCACTCTCATAAAAGGGAGCTTGTTACCTGTATAAAAGACACCTGTCCACAGAAGCAATCAATCAGATTCCAAACCCTCCACCATGGCCAAGACCAAAGAGCTGTCCAAGGATGTCAGGGACAAGATTGTAGACCTACACAAGGCTGGGATGGGCTACAAGACCATCGCCAAGCAGCTCGGTGAGAAGGTGACAACAGTTGGTGTGATTATTAGCAAATAGAAGAAACACAACATAACTGTCAATCTCCTTCGGTCTGGAGCTCCATGCAAGATTGGAGTTTCAATGATCATGAGAACGGTGAGGAATCAGCCTAGAACTAAACGGGAGGATCTAGTCAATGATCAAGGCAGCTGGGACCATAGTCACCAAGAAAACAATTGGTAACACACTACGCCATGAAGGACTGTCTGCAGCGCCCGCAGAGTCCCCCTGCTCAAGAAAGCACATGTACCGGCCGGTCTGAAGTCTGCCAGTGAACATCTGAAGGATTCAGAGGAGAACTGTTGTGGTCAGATGAGACCAAAATCTAGCTCTTTGGCATCAACTCAACTCGCTGTGTTTGGAGGTGGAGGAGGAATGCTGCTTATTATGACCCCAAAAACACCATCCCAGTTTTCAATTCTTTTTATCATTAACCAAAGAAGGGACCGAAACATAGACAGGAACCAAGCAGGAAAACAACGACACCCAATGGAAGGAGGCACTGAAACTGTTTTTTTTTAAATTATTTTATTTACAAAGTTTTTATTTTGAAAAAGAGTCAGCTTAACAACATACAAAGCATGGAATGGCCTCGCAGGGTCATGTAATGTCATCAGAAAAAACACATCAGCAGAAAATAAAGAAGTCATCTAACGGAAATCACGTATTAGCAATAAACATCCCCTAAGAGGGGGGTCTCATCCAGGGTAAACATCAAAAAATAACAAAAGGCGGCCAAAGACGTCTAGTATACTTAAAAAAAAGAAAAGAAAGGGGGGGGGGAGAGGAAAAAATAGTGGCAGAGACATCTGCCGCACCGATCGCGGCCCAAGGCCAGTCCATCCCTTCAACGGAGCTGAGTCTCAGAGTCCCGAGCAGTGCCCTCAGTACAGGCCTCAGGAAATAAACCGTGGCCTTCAGCTCCACCATAATATAGGCCCCGCGTAGGTCACTCGTGGCCCCGGTGTCATCCCCAGGCACGGAGAACCCCACCCGGGAACAGGTACCTTCGCTTTCCCACAGCCAGGCACAGGCCCCAGAGCTAGCGCCCCGGCCGGGACATCACCTGTGTCGCGGTCCTCTATCACAGCTGCGGAACAGGCCCCGACCAGGTGCCCAGCAGTCACACTCTCTCACGATTTCGGGACCTCCTCCCTCCGGCAGCCCCGCAGGGCAAACAGCATCCGCCGCCAAACTCCTTTGATGAGCGGGGCATCCTCGTCCTCCCCGTCCATCAGCTGCAAACGGGCCTCCAGGCCTGTAAGGAAGGCGTCAGACCTCCTCGCAGGGGGAGGGTGTCCGTCCCACCATCCGGCCGCCAGCCCATCCATCTCTCCCTTCAGGCTCTCATCTTGGGCGGTTGGGAGATGAGGGCCCTCCGTCTCCCCAGCCTCCAGAACAGCGTTAGGTCGGGCTAAGGCGGCAGAACAGCTGGGAACATAGACCGCAAGAGCTGGGTCGAAGGCCGCAATATGGCCGCCGGCGCCTCGCGGCATCCACAGACCCGCTGTAGAGGCTGTAGAGGTCGTCTCGAGTCCGGAGGGGGGGACAAAACGGCCTCCGGACAGCTCAGTTCCGGTGGCCAGCTAGCTGGAGTCCAAATATCAATTACGCACTGCTTAGAAGTCCGTTAGTGGACCCTAAAGGCAGCAGACGTGCGGAGCTCCTCAGGAACACGTCCGCTCCCTTCGGCTGCCGGCCACCACACTGAAACTGTTTGTGGTTTGTTAGTTTTTGTGTTTGCTTTAGAATCAATTAGAAATCTTATTACCGATCAGAACAAGGATCCTGATTCCTCTGGGGGTTCTTAAGAGTGGTTCACAGACAGACTTCTCTGTGTGTTTTTCTTTCAGACGCACCGGATCGCCCCACGAATGTATCATGCTCTTCTAAAGAACATTCCACTGTCATGACATGTACGTGGGAAAAAGGACGGAAGACCCTCATAACAACCAATTTTACTGTCCACGTTAAAAAGTATGTTTGTGCACAAGTTTCCTTAGTCCAAACCCAGTGATCAGGGCAGAGCCGTCTCGGTTGCTATATATATATATATATATATATATTCTATACATGTTACTGGTTTCATGTCTGTATATTAATATTGGTTACTGTTACTTTTATTTTAATGGAGAATTAAAGGGACTCTCTGCAGAGTTTTATCTGAGTGGTGACACTGCTATGAGCTCCCTCTACCCCTTCTGAGGGGGGCTCAGAGGGCTGATTCAGCCATCCAGATGCAGGGGCTTAGTCCAGCCCAGACCTGCAGCTCAGGGAGCCTTCAGCTGAGGTTTAAGGGCTTGGAGTCCTGTTGGGAACCAGCCTTATCCAATGGTATCGAAGCCTTCCTGAATTGAGAGCCACTGTATTGGCTGAAGCACTCAGCCATCCCTGCAGTCATGTGACATGCTGAGCTGGAAGCACATCATAAGTTTTAACCCCCTCTGTTTCTTACCCCATTAGTTTTTATCCGTTAAGAACCTCTTTAATCCTTTGCTTATGAGCGGTTTATACTATGTATCAAGTGATCCACTTGATAAGTGGCCTTGAAAGCCCGAAGGTACTACATTTCCCATAATGCTCGGTCATACTTAACCCCTTCACTGCCAGGTGATTTTCCAAAAAAACATTGCCTCAAACCAGTGTTTTTGTTTTGAAAAATTATTTTTAATTACTTATATAGTAAGAAATATTTGGGCATATTCCCAAATTAATTTCTTTACTGTCATAAGATATTTGACCAGTAGATGAATTTCATTTGCTTTCGGGCTGCAGGGCTGCAGATAGAGATATCTCGATATCGGGCACCTGGTGGTGCCTTTGAAGCCTGATATATGTCGATCTCGGTAGTGAAGGGGTTAATAGATAAATGACAAATGATATCTTCTTTTTTTAACATATTGTTCTTTATTGAGAGATTGAAAAGTCATACATAGTCAATATCAACAGTGTGTAATATTGCAGTAAATAAATGAAGAGCTTGAAACATTGTATAAAACGTGGCATTCGTTATAAATACAACATCGGTGGACCTGAACAGGAGACAGAAGCCTAGGGTCGGGTGATATAAACTTCATAGTGGTAGGTGTAGCTTCAGGAAGGAATGAGTGGGGGGGGGGGACTCAGCGGGAAGTATATGGGAAAATGGGGTGAGCTCAATGAGACCGGGGGACATTCCTACCCACCCGGGGCAGGCAGGTATTTAGCCAATAATGCCAGGAGCGATAGTGTTCAGCAACTTTATCCAGAGACAGGGCGGCCCCCTCTTCCGCCGATCGAATATTTTCCACTTCACGCAACCATACAGTAAGAGGTAGGCCAATGGGTTTACACCAGAACATCGGTATAACCAGGCGTGCAGCGTGTAGAAGTCTGACGGTGATCGATTTACTGAAATACCTCGGACGGGACCTCATTGTGGTTAAGTAGGCAATACTCCGGGGCAAATGGGGGTGGCGGTTCCGTGACTTCGCAAAGGCAGTCGTGAACAGAGCGCAAAAATCCAGAGAGGACCGGGCAGTCCCACCATATGTGGAGAGACGAGGCATTAGATGCATCACATTTCCAGCATCTGCCGGCCTCCCCGTCAGTATAATGGCTCAGTATTTGGGGGGTCTTGTGCCACCTCGTGAGCACTTTGTAGTTGGCCTCTTGAACCCTTACTGCTGTGGAGCTGGAGTGTGCCAACTGGCAAATATCGCTCCATTGGTGATCCTCAAAGGTTAAATTTAATTTGCGTTCCCAGTTAGAGCGAGCAGGACTATTCAGGGGTGACGTGGCTTGGAGCATGTTATACATTAAAGAGAGGCAGTGCGATGGGTATCGGCCTCTCTCTATCAACATCTCGTATTGTGAGAGAGGTCTGATATAGTCTGACAGTGGGGCAAGGGATCGGAATGACTGAATGAGTCGGTGATGGTGGAACCGCAGTAGGAATGGGTTTGCGTGTGGGATGGGTAAGTGGTCGCAAGGGATTGGGCCTGATTCATTCAAAAAATGCTTAGGTCTTGGAGGGAGAGGAAGGTCGTCCGTGTTCGTCGGGAGCAGGGATCTAGAGAAAGCTGGCAACCATTGCAGGGGGAGGAGCGGCGAGGGGAAGGGAGCTATGCCTGCTGAAGGCTTCAGAGATCTCCACAAATGATATCTTCAATCAGTCAGCGTGGTGAACGGATGCCGGGGTTATCAAAATCATGATTAATATCAATAATCATACCCATGCGGAGCGCCAGACTCTTTCCTGTTATCAAAGTCATCACCTTCTTATCAAATCGATACTTATTGTTCCCGGAGTGTATTGTTTACGTGACAATGTGTCTTCTTTTGTCATTATTATCGGGAGGAAGTCTTCATCTTGGCAATGATCACAATTCTATAAGATGATCAACGCCCTGTGCTTTGAACGTGCCAGGAAAGCCCCCTTATCTTTTATCACACAAATTAATGAGTCATTTATGCCAGGAAACTTTCTGACGCGTTTTCTTTTTTAAATGTTCTATTAAATTTCGATGAAATGTTTGTGTCTTTATCGCTTTATTTAGGTCAGAAATAAAACCAAGCATTTCCTCCACGTCACATTTTAAACATTGCTTTATTAAAAGCTTCATGGCCTGGAGATGAGGATTTTGTTGTGTGTGTCTGTTGTGCCCTAGGGTTGCCAGATCCGCCATGTTTGCCTGGTCATGCATTGCTATATATAGCAGGAAGAAGCTGCCCTGCAACATGTATTACAGCACTTATATTTGAGGTAGTTCACCAGGGATTCCTCTTCGATTTCTGTATACTGAAGGGTGGCATTTTTCATGCATTGCCCATCAGCATGAATACATTTTATGTGTCCAGGAAAAAAAGAAGGATCTGGCAGCCCGATTGAACCCTCGTTGTAGATCTGCCACATCCAAATCACCCGTGGTGCTTCTGCATCACACCTATAGTGTTACAGCCCCATCTCTCTCACCTCATGGGGCCTTTGCCCCATTTATCTCACCCCATCGAGCCTTTGGCCCATTTATCTCAAGCCATGGTGCCTTTGCCCCAACTATCTGAACCATCAGTGCATTTGACCACTCTCTCTCACCTCATGGAGCCGTTTCCTCATCATTATCACCCAATGGTTCCCCTGCCCAATATGTGTCACCCCATAGTGTCCCCTCATTCCTATTGCTGAATGATACCTCCTGTTTTTTGTTTTATTACTCCCATTGTGCTTCGGCCCCATTCTTCCCATCCCATTGTGCCAACCCCATTGGTCTACATTGTGCCCTACTCTCCTCACCCCACCTTCCATCCACACTATTGTGCTCATACCCCATCCCTCTTAAGTCAACCTTGTCTCTGCCCATCGCATCCCCTCACCACCATTAAGCACCCACCCTATAGTGATCCTGTCACGGCCATATTGTGCCTGTGCTGGGATCCTTTACAAGGTTTAGCTATATAAATTGCCAGACGCCAGAAAAGTCTCCAGTCAGGGTGTGGATATACGTATCAAAATACACCATGCTCCTTCTGTTTTTCTCTGGGGGTCCCTTTTTGAATTTATTGCTCCCTTTGGGGACACAGTGAATGTAAAACGCGCTGTATGGCTCAGTATATAAAGTCAGCTTTACGCCCATGGTTCCATTAGCCAGTCTGGGCCCGTTAGTCCAGTCTCACAACGGCCTCCTCTCCCTCATCTTACAGTCTGCAGACATCACAATATAAGACGTATTCAGCAAAGGATTCTTTAAAAATCAAAGTGAACAAAACACAGGACAAAGACTTCGAGATTTCTGTTACTGCTGAAAACGCGTTGGGGCGAACCATGTCTGAAATCACTCCCTTCCAACTGGAAGATAGAGGTGAGTTACAAAGTGTACACAATGTTACTTTAATAAATGTTCTACAAATTGTGAAACTAAATCCTGATTCCAAATTTGTATCATGGGAGATCAGCCAACGGAGTCATCAACAGACTGAACAATGGGGTGAAAGTGAAATTGAGAAAAGCATGGGTGCAGAATGAGGAAAGCGTGGGTGCAGAATGGGGAAAGCGTGGGTGCAGAATGAGGAAAGCGTGGGTGCAGAATGAGGAAAGCGTGGGTGCAGAATGAGGAAAGCGTGGGTGCAGAATGAGGAAAGTGTGGGTGCAGAATGAGGAAAGCGTGGGTGCAGAATGAGGAAAGCGTGGGTGCAGAATGAGGAATGTATGGGTGCAGAATGAGGAAAGTGTGGGTGCAGAATGAGGAATGTATGGGTGCAGAATAAGGAGTGTATGGGTGCAGAATGAGGAAAGTGTGGGTGCAGAACAGAATGAGGAATGCATGGCTGCAGAATAAAGAATGTAGGGGTGCAGAATGAGGAATAGATGGGTGTAGACAGAGCAAGATATGAGGAATGTAATGAATGGGTGCAAGACAGAATAAGGAATGTCTGGGTGCAGAGTAGGATGAGGAATGTGTGGATGTGGGGCAAGTTAGGAGGATAAAGGTATGGGTGCAGGGCAGGATGAGGAATTAAGGGTGCATGGCAAGATGAGGTATCTATGGCTGCAGAATGAGCAATGTATGGCTGCAGAATGAGCAATGTATGGCTGCAGAATGAGCAATGTATGGGTGCAGAATGAGCAATGTATGGCTGCAGAATGAGCAATGTATGGCTGCAGAATGAGCAATGTATGGCTGCAGAATGAGCAATGTATGGCTGCAGAATGAGCAATGTATGGCTGCAGAATGAGCAATGTATGGGTGCACCAAATAAACCAAAAAGGCTACTGCGGAGCTGACTCCAATAAAACAACCTTTATTAAATACATAAAAACTATGAACACACACACACCACAATATAATTCACACATCAACACCGAAGAAAATATCCTGAATATGCGAACTATAAATCAAACTGAATCTATAAATTACACAATATCTGTTCAATTGAGATCAATGTCTGGAAATATCTTTTTGATGAATCCTCTGTCTGTCTGTCTCTGTCTGTCTGTCTGTGTGCTTGACGGGTGTTACAGTGATTCCAGTCGCACCAGAGATTACCAAGACTGAAATCCAAAATGAAACTTTCCGAGTCAGCATCCGATGGAGGAATAAGACTGCGGACACTTTGCGTCACTGTGAATTGTCATATCACACCCTGCGCCGAACAGATTGGATCTCGGTAAGTGGAAACTCATTACCAAACCAACAAGAAACGGGGATCACTAGGTGCATGAGCAATACACACACCGGGGGGGGGGGGGGGGTGGCGCACAATATACACAGGGGGCACAATATACACAGCGGGGGCTCACAATATACACAGGGGGCACAATATACACAGCGGGGGCTCACAATATACACAGTGGGGGCTCACAATATACACAGTGGGGGCTCACAATATACACAGTGGGGGCACACAATATACACAGGGGGGGCACACAATATACACAGTGGGGGCACACAATATACACAGTGGGGGCTCACAATATACACAGTGGGGGCTCACAATATACACAGCGGGGGCTCACAATATACACAGTGGGGGCTCACAATATACACAGTGGGGGCTCACAATATACACAGTGGGGGCACACAATATACACAGGGGGGGCACACAATATACACAGGGGGCACACAATATACACAGTGGATGCACAGAATATACACAGGGGGCACTCAATATACACAGTGGATGCACACAATATACACAGTGCGGGCACACAATGTACACAGTGGATGCACACAATATACACAGTGCGGGCACACAATGTACACAGTGGATGCACACAATATACACAGTGCGGGCACACAATGTACACAGTGGGAGCTCACAATATACACAGTGCGGGCACACAATATACACAGTGGATGCACACAATATACACAGTGCGGGCACACAATGTACACAGTGGATGCACACAATATACACAGTGCGGGCACACAATGTACACAGTGGGAGCTCACAATATACACAGTGCGGGCACACAATATACACAGTGCGGGCACACAATATACACAGTGGGAGCTCACAATATACACAGTGGGGGCTCATAATATACACAGTGGGGGCTCACAATATACACAGTGGGGGCTCACAATATACACAGTAGGGGCTCACAATATACACAGTGGGAGCTCACAATATACACAGTAGGGGCTCACAATATACACAGTAGGGGCTCACAATATACACAGTGTGGACACACAATATACACAGTAGGGGCTTACAGTGGGGACACACAATATACACAGTGGGGGGCACACAATATACAACACCGTAAGCAGCGTCCTCAGTATGCTTCTCCAGCGCAAACACATCCATATAAGATTAAACACATACAAATGTTGAAACAAAGAAACAAGTAATAAAGAACTGTAGTGTACCTTTGTATAGCTGAATATATCTCAGTCTTGCAAAGGTAAAATCTGTGCATCAGATAGAATATAGATAGTAAAAAGGGTCTTATCTGATCATGACCACTGTAGTCTTTCACAGGTGCACCGGCTTCCATCAACGTCCACCCTCTGGATAGGTTCCAGACTCCCTCTATCCACCTCAGCCCTCCCTCCGTGTCAGAAGGTTTCCGAGGCTCGGAGTGTCCAGATATTAGACAATTTACTAGTATTCCTTAAAAAAAGATAAATTTAAAAAAAGATAAACGACTTACACAAAATATCAAAGTCCCAACGCGTTTCATCCTTCACACTCTGGTTTTGATCCCCAATTAAGCCCTGTACTGAAGTGTGAAACGCGTTGTGTCAGGCTCGCACCAGGATGGAGTCATGGCGTGGCCTTATGTTTATTTTCCCAGACGCTGGGGGAGAGCAAATCAGGCAGACACAGGAGGCAGTAGAAGTAATTAAGTGTATTCTCAAGGTAAGCACACAGCAACAGTCTATATACACTTGCAGAATACTGAAAACAAATAGACAAGTCCTTCACAAAAGGTAGTCTCTTCTGCTGTACCAGATATAGTGGACTAGGTAGTGCTCTCCAAGTAGGGTCCAGGAGCTCTTCACAAAAGGTACCTTTAACTAGGGATGTGCGTTTCGGGTTTCGGAATTTCGGAATTTTCACGAAATTTCCCGATTCGTGTTTTCGGATGCGGCCGATTTTCCGAAAATTTTTAGATCCGAAAACGGCAGATCCGAAAAGGTTTCCGAGCCGAAACGAAATATTTTCGGAATTTTCGAATGGACTTGAAATGTGTCAAATCGAAATTTATTGCTTTGAAACGAGGAGAACAGACGTTCCGAAAAAACGAAAATTTCCGAAATCACGAAAAGTCGATACAAAAAACGAGCAAAGTGACACGAAAATACGAAAAATGGTCGATATTCCGAAAAAAAAATGTACACGAAAAATGAGTCGAGCCGAATCGAATCGAAACAGAGATCGGTCGAAACGAGCCGAATGGAAAAGTTTGAAAGTCCGAAAAATCGAATCGAACTGAAAAAAAAATCGGTGCACAAGCCTACCTTTAACACAGATAGCCACAGGAGTAGTCTGGATACGCAGAAATAGTGGGCTAAGCAGTGTCCGCTGCTGACAAGATCCACAGGCCTGGAACCAGGAGCTCTTCGCAAAGGGTCTTGATGTAACGCAGGCAGATGAATAAGGAACACTAGAAAAGCAATAACAGCACAGAGGAATGTAGAGAATAGACAGACTCAGGGAGAGGCGGCTCTCATCACCTCACATGTAAAGGGCAGGGAACACAAAATGAGAGAGCCCTGAGAGAAGGATGTGTCCAGGTTTTTTGCACACCACACACCAGATCAGAGCAGGAATTAACCCTTGAGTGATACCAGGGCTGGATTAAGATCTCTATGGGCCTGGAGCTGATGATTTTGGTGGCTTTTTTTGGAATTTAGTGAAATGAAAACATATTTTAGGCTATTTAATATTGCAGATATGGATATATCTAATCAGGCAGATACTGTGTGAGGAAATTTCCATTCAGATTTCAATCATTTACAGCGTGTAAAATAATTTTTTCACATTTTATCATCCAAACCTTTGTGGTTATATATTCTATAGAGCATTCTTGTTAAAAAAAATTGAAATGGGATCCTGTTACTGCATTTTCTAAAAATATATACAATTTTAACCAAAAAAATGAAATATTTCCCTTGTGTTTTGGAGGAAGGGGTTTTATGAATAATGTGGCTATGTATAAAACACTGATCTTGCTCCCAGCGTGGGAAATGAGAAGGTGAGTAATGGCAGTGGTATTGCTCATCTTATATGTGACAAATGGACAATGCCTTCACTTTGGAACTAAAAATAAGTAGATAAAAAAAGTTTTTTTGGTTTTCCTTTCTTTTAGATTTTACATGGTCATGTTTGGTATTAATGCAAAGACCAGACACTGTCCTGTCCAATGACACCTCCCTTTACCTTGTGAGGTGTAAAGATTAGTGACGGAGGGTTCCGAAGTCCCTCCCAGTGCACTTTGCTGCAGTGCGGGGGTTTAGATTTTTGGTGTAACAATTCGTAATAACGGATCGTGCCATCACCTCCACACTTGAGATGGTGAGTTAGTGCAGCACCATTCTTTACTTTATAATTGAAAAGTGAAAAATATTGCTGTGTTAGAAAGAAAAAATAAAGAAATATTTATTTTATTTTTATTTTTACATAAAACCTGGTCATGTTTGGTAACATTGGAAAGGCCATGCTCTGGCCTTTCCAGTGATAGCTCACATGACCCTGTAGCTACTATGGTGTTGGAGATAATGAGGTCCAACTGTCCATCAATGCAGACATTGTTATTTTTTCCTCTGGGCCTATTCTGGGGCATGGGCCTGGAGCTGCTGCTCCATCTGCCCCTATGTTAATCCGGCCCTGAGTGATACAGACAGGCAGAGAATGGAAAGCCAGACTGGTCATAGCAGGTTCCCAGGGCTGAGGCATGACACGTTGTATCTATTTCTTATTTATCTTTTTTTATGGAATACTAATAAATTGTCTAATTGTCTAATTGTCCACTATATCTGGTACAGCAGAAGAGACTACTCTTCACACTCTAAGCCTCGGAAACCTTCGGACACGGAGGGGTGAGGCGGATAGAGGGTATCTGGAACCTATCCAGAGGGTGGATGCCAATGGAAGCCATTGTACCTGTGGAAGACTACGGTGGTCATGATCAGATAAGCCCTTTATTTACTATCTATATGATGCACAGATTTTAACTTGGCGAGACTGAGATATATTCAGCTTTACAGAGTTACACTATGTCTTTATTATTTGTTTCTTTGTAGTGTCCTCAATATTTGTATGTGAAGGTGGAAACTCATGTATCGCTCACATCAAGTGACGGTGACAGTGCTGCCCTCACACGACGCCACCAGAATTCTGGAAACATTC
This sequence comes from Leptobrachium leishanense, assembly GCA_009667805.1. Lineage (NCBI taxonomy): Eukaryota > Metazoa > Chordata > Amphibia > Anura > Megophryidae > Leptobrachium > Leptobrachium leishanense. The sequence continues at coordinate 23,652,929 of CM019070.1, forward strand.
CATGAAGTTACACTCAGATGTATCACTTGTTTCTTTAGTGTCTATTCACAAAGCACCTAAATTGCGTTCAATTTCGATGCTTTGTGTTTCGCTGTAATTTGCCGCAGTTCGGCACTTCCATTTCGCCGAAAATACAGTGAATTCTCTATATAGCGAACGGTCACTGTATCTTGCCGAAACAGGAGTCGCCAAAGCAGTTATCAGGCATCAGCCAAAACCGCCGATTTAGGTCGAAATTAGCATTGGCGAATTCCGCAAAATTGTAAAAAAAAAAAAAAGAAGACTCCTATTCTCCTAATAGTAGAATAAATCAATAAAATGTGTCCAAATAATTAAAAAAAGTCCACTAAAAATGAATAAAAAGGTCTGCTACTGAATAAAAAAAGCATTTTACAAAATAAAAAAAATGTTGTCTAAAAAATACAAAAAGGTGTTCTGAAAAAATATAAGACGTTTACCAACCCCTTCACTACCGTAGTTGAGATATCTTGGGCTTCAAAGGCACCATCCGGTGCTTCGATATCGAGATATCTCGATCTGCTGATCTGCAGCTCAAAAGCAAATGAAATTAGTTTGTTCCAGAAGGTACCCCCAAAGATTTAGCCCTGTGGGCATAATGCCCAAAGAGATAAGGCTGGGGTCAGTCCAGCGCACTTTTAACGTGCGTTCTGGCGCACATAATTACGGCCGCACTAGCAGCAGATGACGGGCAATGACGGCCAATATACGATGTACGGCCGCACAAAAGTCCGGCCGTGCAACGCAAGTGGAATTTGAACGCATTTTTCTGAGAACGCTGAACCGCTAGTACTGACGTCCAGAGTGCGCAGCTGCGGCATAGCGGCGTGTTTGCGTGATTAGGAGATGTCAGACGCTGCTAATGTCCAGCCTACATAACGTCCAGACGCAAAAAGAGTTTTATTGACGATCCGTACAAAATCACGCCCGAAAATGCGCGTCGTCTGACCGTTTTTGCGCATTCCGTGAAAAAATACGTCAATGCGTTCGGACGCACTTTTTCACGTTCGCGGGGAAGATTGCTTTCGTCTGACCCTAGCCTAAAACTGTAAAATCAACTGCCGAATGCTGTGAAATATCGGGCTTTCAGCAGCCGATGCAGGGAGAAAAAAAAACATAGACCTGCTGCTTAAACCTCTGTAACTCAATTTGGCTTTAGATGGCGCCATCTACTGGCCGAATAGGTGATTTACAGTAATAGCTATTTATTACTGTAAAATTAATTAAAAAGGATTTTACAGAAAAAGCCACTGGTTTCTATCAATGGTTGTTTGGAAAATCACTTGGTAGTGAATGGGTTAAAGAAGAAAATCCCATGGTAACCATCTGGGGCGATGGTAAAGCCCCAGATTCAGATTACAATCTGAAGAGGCAGAAAACGGGTTGTAGTTTTGTTCTGAAAGCCGCTGTGCATTCTGTGGTTTGTAAAGTGTGACACTGGTTCCTGAAGGACTGTGGAAACATTTTATTCACCGGGTTTGGGTAGTCGCGGCACTTTGATCTCTTCTCTGGGAACCAGAGCGCTTTAAAATCCACAGCTCACAGGAAAATGATGGCTGATACTGAATCAGGTTTCGCTGCAGAAAGTCTCACTCGTGAAACATTGTGGCAATGTCATCAGACACTTCTTCTGTTTTCCATTTGTTGGGGCAAAAAAAATCCATTAAAATAAAGCTGTGTTTTAGCCCCCATTCTGACGTTGCCCTTAAGCACAACACTCGAGCCATACAGCATAACGAATCGAACGCTCTGCTTATTTTTTTCATGACTTACTCCAGACTAAGGGCTCTATTAAATTAAGCACGAAAAAGCGCTCGCGCAGCGAAACTTTTTTGTGCTCAGCGTTAAACGCTAACGCGTAAAAAATAACGGTGGTATTACAATCCGTGCGCATTTTTTCATCCGTCAAAAAATAACGCGCATAAAAAAGAAGCGCAAAAACACACGCGCACTAACATTGCGCGTACAAATCGGTGTGCGGACTGTTTTTTAACGCGATTCAGCCAATCAGAATTGTCTCCCGTTAAGTTTTTGCGCCTGTCAAAATCAATCAAAAGCAATAATAAAAAACACGCACAACCTCTCCATTTTATTGTTTGGGTATGTGTAGAATGTGTAACTGTACCTTTTCTGAGTATTTTTTTCATACTGGTGTATTGGCCAGGATGTTCAGATTTGCCGTTACCACCAGCTTTTCAAAGACGTTAAAATTATGCGCACAAACGTTGTCCATTAAAATTTGCGCATAGATTGTAATACCATCCGCGTACCAGCGCACAATCGCATTTGCTCTCACAATGTTACGTATAGGACGCACAAAGTACATTACGCTCGCGCAGGGATCGCGCAGGTTCACCCGCGGTAGACGTTAACGCGCATTTTTTGCGCGGACATTGTAATACGACGTTCTGCGCAAAGGGTTTTCCCCCTCGCGTTAATGCGTTTTTGTGCACGCGTTAACGTTTGAATGTAATAGAGCCCTAGACCTCTTAGGCCGGGGTCAGACGAGTGCACTATGTGCGCCCGTACTGACGTGCTTCCCGCGTCCGTCGCAGCATTGTGATGCTTCGATAGGGCCGACCATACGCTGTAGTGCGCACACGAATTGCGCTCGCAACAGCAGATGTGCTGCAGTCATGCTGAAAGCCTCCCCTTCAAAGTGCTATGATGCCTGTTCGGCGGGGCTGCAAAGCGCAATCCTCTATAGGAGGATCGCGCCTTGCAGCGCTGAGCGCTTTAACTGACTGCTCCGCTCAGCGAGGTGACCAGACGGGCGTCAGAGTGGAAGGACCATCCACTCTCACGGACGTTCCGTCCGCTCTGCAAAGTGCTCGTTTGACCCCCGCCTTTGATGTAGCAACAGCTTACTGTACATTAAAACATTAAGGGTTAATGAGATAGCCTCGAAATTTCATTACTTTCTCGTTCTGCAAATTTCAGTGCACTTTGGCGATTCCAGGTCGCCGACTCTGTGGCGAATTCACTATTCGCCGCAGGGTCCCCGAAGTGTGCGCCAAACGTGAAGCCGCGACCACCGATCAGCCTGCCGAACCGCATTAAAAAAAAGGAACTCTGCTATTCTTTAAGAAGGTGTTTTTAAAACAATAAAGAACAATCCTATAAAAAAATAATAAAAAGGTCTGTTACAGAATTTAAATAAAACGAACGGCTTTAAAAATAAAATTTCTAAAAAATAAATTAAATAAAAAGACTTTTTGCTGAAAATGAAAAAAGTAAATAGTTAAATAAAAATTATAATTTTTTTTACATTGAATCCTATGGGATTCGTCTGTTCAAACCTGTCGAACTGAATCACCGAAAATCAGGGCATTTCACTGACACTTCGGTGCAGTTCAGTGTTCCGCGAATAGAATAGATTAACCATTGCTATGGGACAATTTTGCAGGGTAATCCGTAAAATCTGGCCTGTTTTGGGGACTTGAGGACCAGGGTTGGGAAGCATTGTTGTAGAGGGCACTTCTCAGAAGAGTTTACAATCTAGAAGCAGGGCTGTCAAACTACAGCCCCCCCATATGCTTCTGAACTACAACTCCCATCATTCCTTGGCTGTCTATTGCTTCCAAAGAATTCTGGGCATTGTAGCCATCAACATCTAGAGAGCCAGAGTTTGACAGCCCTGATGTAGATTTATCGGGGGTGAAGGAAGACAATAGGAGATTTATTGGTGGTCAGGATCTCTGTGTTCCACAAATTTCATCCCTGGAATTCACAATTTATATTTTCAGACAGGACAGCAGGTGCTTGATGGAAAAGAGAACATCCTTTTCATGGAGGCGGTCATGGAGGCCAACGCTTTGAGGGTGCGTTGCAGAGAAGAGAAAGGTTTGGGTTATTGGAGTGACTGGAGCGTTCCTGAAAATATTTCACAGACAGGTAACCCAAACCGAAAAATTGCAAGAAATTTAACGAAGCCCATCCGGGAATCAGATCCTCCCACACATATTTCACGGATATTTTTGATAATGTCACATTTGGAGCATTTCGGGTGAATTCAGAGAGATTCCAGTTCTGGGAAAATTCAGTGTGCCGGATGATGATATGTTTAATGATTTAAGGCGGAATGTTTTCCCCTGAATTTATTACAACAATATCACATCATAAAGCGAAGGTCAGCAACCTTGCTCCTCCAGATGTTCTGGAACTACATCTCCCAGGAGGCTCCACCAACATAATAAGTAAGAGGGCATCATGGCAGATGTAGTTTCAAAACATCTGGAGGGTCAAGGTTGCCGACCTGACACCTGTCGTACAGGGATATTCATATACAGGGTTATTCAAAGAGATCCGAATTGCTGGTGAAAGGTAACCGAATGCTGAAATTCAGTGTACGGTTACCTTTCCTGGCCATTCGGCTATTCAGAGAGCAGGCAGTTCGCCAAATCCTGGCGAATTGCCTGCACATACGGTGCCTGTTCGGTGCCTGTTCGAGGGCAGTGAATCCCCATAGAGAAGCAATGCTTCGTCTATTCAGAGAACAAAAACCAGCAGTGAAAAGTTGCCGAATTGCCCTGCCATTCGGTGTTTTCATTCCACAGGTTTATTCAGGCGAATCCCATAGGCTTCAATGTTAAAAATATTACTGTTTTAATTGAATACCTAATAATTTCTCGTTATTTTTTTTGCGATTTTTTTTTCCCCGTTTTTTATTAAATCATTTTTTTTTCTGTAACAGCCCTTTTTATTATCATTCATTGGATCTTATGTTTAAATTTCAGACATTTTCGTTCTGTAGTTTCTTTGCAAACAGCGTTTCACTTTTCAAACATTCAAGCAAACTGGTTTTGTATTTTTTTTTCCACTCCATTCGTCTGCGGTGTTGGCTTTTTCCGGCGGCTGCTCTGCGCTGTGATCGGCGGCTGCTCGGGTTTCTCCGGCGTGTTCGGCGGGGTTAATCCAGATGTTTTTACGTGTTTCGGTGTGCGTTCGTCGTGTTTTGCGGTGAGTGTTCGTCAGGTTTGCGGCGGCTTTTCCCTGCACTACGACGGCCCTGTGGTGCTTGCTGAATACACCGCAAGGTTGCCGAAATGGGATCCCCAAATCGCACCGAATTGAAGAGAATGAAAAGTCACCGAACGTGCGGTGACTTTTTGATTCTCTTTGAATAACCATGATTATAAAATACTTTCTAAAACACGTTATCAAACACATTATAAAACACTTTCTAAAATACATTATAAAACACATTATAAAACACTTCCTAAAACACATTATCAAACACATTATAAAACACTTTCTAAAATACATTATAAAACACTTCCTAAAACACATTATCAAACACATTATAAGACACTTTCTAAAATACATTATAAAACACATTATAAAACACATTATCAAACACATTATCAAACACAAACACATTATCAAACACATTATAAAACACTTTCTAAAATACATTATAAAACACATTATAAAACACATTATCAAACACATTATAAAACACTTTCTAAAATACATTATAAAACACATTATAAAACACTTTCTAAAATACATCATAAAACACTTTCTAAAACACATTATCAAACACCTTATAAAACGTTCTAAAACACATTATAAAACACATGCGGCTGCTGTTTTTTTTTCCCCTTGTTTGAAATATTTGCATATAAAAAGGAAAAATAAAGTTAGTTTTTTATCTCCTGTTTCCATTTTGTGGATTTTCCCCATGATGCAACATTTACCAAAATCTATGGGAAAGTTGCACTTTACAACTGTGGTTTAGCTTCTACAGTATTTAACAGTCAATGAGGTGGAGGAGGGAATGTTTAAATAAGGTCCCGCAGCCTGAATCCCCCTGAATCAGGCCGTATCATCCATGTGTGATATTCTAGTGTATCAACCCCTTGTACACTGATCTTGTAAAGCGCTGTGGAATATGTGGCGCTATATAAATAAAGGATAATAATAATAAAAAACAGTATATACAGACGACGCTTTCAGCTTATAAAAGCTATGCTGACTTTTCGCCAGCAGGGGTCAATGTTTTAGCACTATATGTTTTCTAGGTACAGTATTTATGAATGGGCAAACTGTGGGGTTACTTCACTATTAATGAGGGGGCTATAAATGTGGCCATAAACACACACATATATAGAGATATATATAGATATATATATTTTACCCGAGCTGAACACTTAACATTTGATTTGCTTATTTTCTATATGATTTATTGTTGTTTCTATGTTTCTATCATTTAGCTGCACAGACCTGTCACTGTCACTTCACAAATTATGCTAAATGTTATATCACGTTCCCTTTCCTCTCTACAAAGTATCTTTTCCTGAAACCCTCCCCCTTTTTGCTTTCTGTAACCCCCCCCCCCCTCCATTCTGCTCATCTCCGTCTTTTTATTTTTCTACTTATGCTGGAAATTTTATAAATATTAAATATTAAAAAATATATACAAAAGTAAATTCGTCAACATCGCCCGGCAGCTCTTATGGTCTGAGACATTCTATGCATTTTAAGGAATGACGCTGGAGGCGGGGCCAAAGACACAGCTATTCCCAGAATTTTAAATATTTTTATTACTTTACAATAACAAACACATTTTTATTATTATATTTGTCGCATGTTACTGTACGCGTCCTGCACGTATTTTACCAAAATGATTCTAAACAAGTGCCGAATAGAAACTGAAGCCGGTTACAATGGTTATTAAAATGTAACCGGTGAGATATTAATGTGAAACTTCCATGTTATTGCAGCACCGCGTGGAACGTTTGAGGTCTGGAGGGTTCTTGGTCCAGTTTATCCCAATGGACATCAGGAAGTGACCATTCTTATAAAGGTAATACAGGGCCAAGACTGTGCGATAGAGGACTACAATATTAAAGGGCCAGTACCACCAAAAAAATGAAATGTCCTTATTGTGTTTATTTGATGTTGCTGATATCTTACATGTGTTTTGTTTTTCTCTTGTGTGTTCAGTTAAGAAAATAATATGGAATATGGGACTTTCCGTACAAAACCCTCACTAACTCAGCTCCCCACTACCTGTCCTCACTAATCACCAAATACACCCCAGCCCGCTCCCTAATGTCAAACAGTGACCTGCGCCTAGCTTCTCCCCGCATCACCTTTTCCCATGATAGACTGCAGGATTTCTCACGCGCAGCCCCCACTCTCTGGAACGCTCTCCCTCGTACTGTCAGACTTTCCCCTAACTTCTCTTCCTTCAAACGCTCCCTTAAAACATTCCTATTTAGGGAAGCCTACCACCCAACTCACTGACACAACCATCAATCACTCTCACCTTGCAGTCCTCTCCTCCTGTTTCCAACCCCAACCCTCCTAGATTGTGAGTTCCTACGGGAATAGGGCCCTCATCTCCTCCTGTACTGTTTGTCAAATGTTGTTCGATGTACTGTAACCCTGTCTATACTGTGTTTATTGTACAGCGCTGCGGAATATGCTGGCGCTTTATAAATAAAGAATAATAATAATAATAAAATAGCACCTGCACAGAACGATGGGTTGGAGCTGTCTTTCTCATGACGCTCGCTACAGTGATTGGTCTCTTGGACTGATCTGGTGACCGGCAGCCGGGAATTTAGAAATCCTGGCTGCCGGGTGATGCTGGCTTGGGCGGAGGAAACTCCTAAAAAATCCGGGCAGGCAGAGAACTCTACACAATCTTACCACTTTAAAAAGCTAAACTGGTCAGGATGTGTAGAGTGTCCCTTTAAATCTGTAGGAAATCATGACATCACGTGGGTATCCACAGGCTCTGCCAATCTCTGTGCGTGGCAATACCTGAATTAAAGGATTTATTCATGGAGAAACAAGGCTAAGTGCAATAGTGCATATAGGAGGATACGTAGATACCTGTAGATAATAATCAATAAAGTGCACAAATTAAATGTCCAATGCTAATCTGATGGACGTGCACAAAAAGTTTTTTTACTTTTATTTACTGAAGTCCTGGAGTGCGTCCTTTCCTCTTTTCAATATACATAGATATATATACAGTTGTGTTCAAAATTATTCAACCCCCACTGAAATTGAGTGTTTTGTCCAGTTTGACATTGATTTTGATCATTCAGTCATCTTGCTTACAATTAAATCAAAGAGGCACGTGTAGGTCAGACAAATATAACATAACATTTATAATGAAATAACCACAAATGTCTTTTCTGTGCTCACATCTTTATCAGTTTTATTCAACCCCCAAGTGACATTCAATCTTAGTACTTAGTACAACATCCTTTTACAGTTATAACAGCTTTTAAACGTGAAGCATAGCTTGACACAAGTGTCTTGCAGCGATCTACGGGCATCTTTGCCCATTCGTCATGGGCAAAAGCCTCCAGTTCAGTCACATTCTTAGGCTTGCGCACTGCAACTGCTTTCTTTAAGTCCCACCAGAGGTTCTCAATCGGATTTAAGTCAGGTGACTGCGATGGCCACTCCAAAATGTTCCAGCCTTTAATCTGCAACCATGCTCTAGTGGACTTGGAGGTATGCTTGGGATCATTGTCCTGTTGAAAGGTCCAACGTCTCCCAAGCCTCAGGTTTGTGACAGACTGCTTCACATTGTCATCCAATATCTCCTGGTACTGAAGAGAATTCATGGTACCTTGCACACGCTGAAGCTTCCCTGTACCTGCAGAAGCAAAACAGCCCCAAAGCATGATTGACCCCCCGCCATGCTTCACAGTAGGCAAGGTGTTCTTTTCTTCATAGACCTTGTTCTTCCTCCTCCAAACATAGCGTTGATCCATGGGCCCAAACAGTTCTAATTTTGTTTCATCAGTCCACAGAACACTATCCCAAAACTTCTGTGGTTCGTCCACCTGACTTTTGGCATACTGCAGTCGACTCTTCTTATTCTTTGGAGACAGCAAGGGGTTGCGCCTGGGAGTTCTGGCATGGAGGCCTTCATTACGCAGTGTGCGCCGTATTGTCTGAGCTGAAACTTCAGTACCCACATCTGACAAATCTTTTCTCAGCTCCTCAGCAGTCACATGGGGACTTTTCTCCACTCTACGCTTCAGGTAGCGCACAGCAGTCGAAGTCAGCATCTTCTTTCTGCCACGACCAGGTAGCGTTTCAACAGTGCCCTTTGCCTTGAATTTGCGAATGATGCTTCCTATGGTCTCTCTTGGTATGTTTAACATCTTTGCAATCTTCTTATAGCCATTGCCCTTCCTGTTAAGAGTAATCACCTCTGCTCATGTCTTCCTGGACCATTCTCTTGACTTCACCATGTTTGTAACCACACCAGTAAATGTCTAGAAGGAGCTGAGTATCACAGTCATTTTAAAGCTGCCTAATTGGTGCTTATTATGCTTTATTGCTGCTCCGTGACATCCACAGGTGTTTTCAATACCTGATTGAAAACACTTGAATGAACCTCTGTTCTTCAGAGTGGTAGTCTTTAAGGGGTTGAATAATTGTGTCAATGAAGAATTCACAAAAGAAACATTTACTACTGTATTACAAAACCAATTGATGTCATTTTAGTTGCATATGGTTCTTTAAAAAGTCATTGTAGGATTTCATTCTGAATACAATTACAAATGTACACTAAATTCCCTAAAACCCTTTACAGCATTGGGGGTTGAATAATTTTGAACACAACTGTATATAGATTTATATATATATTTGCATTTCTCTATAAAGGAACAGCAGCATTTATTTATATTATTTTCAGACAGATGGTCCTGAGCCTCCCTGGGCGAAAAAACAGGGCTACAGGGTGGTTTATAAAGACAGAGAAGTTGAGATCCCTCTCCAGACGTGCGTCGAGTCTCCTTGCAAGACATCGGTGCCAAAAGGAGCTGAAAAGATCTTCGTCACGGCTTATAACGCGTTCGGATCATCACAACCACGCAGCCTCTTTATGCATCACGACAACGATGGTGTGTTACCTTTGATACTCCTTCAGCTACTCCTGCCATCCTGAAAAATCTCCTGTCTTCCCACGTCCCTTTAGGCTAGGGTCAGACTAACGCATCTTTCGCGTTGTCTGTGAAAAAGTGCGTTCGAACGAATGGACGTATTTTTTCACGGAATACGCGATAGTGGTCATACGATGCGCCTTTTCGTCCGTGATTTTGTACGGATCATCAATAAAACACTTTTTGCGTCTGGACGTTATGTTGGCCGGACATTAGCAGCGTCTGACGTCTCCTAATCACACACACACGCCGCTAGCGGACGCAGCGCACTCTGTACGTCAGTACTAGCGGTTTGACGTTCTAGAAAAAATGCGTTCGTTTGCCACTTGCGTTGCGCGGACGAACTTTCGTGCGGCCGTACTTCGTGTGTTCCCCGGCATTGGACGTCATTTGCTGCTAGCACGGCCGTGATTTCGTGCATCTAAGGCTAGGGTCAGACTGAGGCAGTGCGAACGCGCGTGCAGCCGCACTTAATCACGGCCGCACTAGCAGCAGATGCCGGGCAATGACGGCCAATATACGAAGTACGGTCGCACAAAAGTGCGGCCGCGCAACGCAAGCGGCAAACAAACGCATTTTTTCGAGAACGTGAAACCACTAGTACTGACGTACAGAGTGCGCTGCGTCCGCATAGCGGCGTGTGTGTGATTAGGAGACGTCAGACGCTGCTAATGTCCGGCCAACATAACGTCCAGATGCAAGAAGTGTTTTATTGATGATCCGTACAAAATCACGGATGAAACTGCGCATCGTATGACCGCTATTGCGTATTCCGTGAAAAAATACGTCCATTCGTTCGAACGCACTTTTTCACGGACAACGTGAAAAATGCGTTAGTCTGACCCTAGCCTTAACGCACGTTAAAACTGCTTTCGTCTGACCCTAGCCTTAATCACATTATTCTGCTCCCCTACTTCTGCTGCAAAGAGCTTGCAATCTATTCTTCATTCTCGGGTTTTCGTCTTTTGCGTCGAAAGGAAAAACATATGCAAAATTTTTGTTTTAAAACCAAATCCAAAAAGTTTGTCATTTAGAATTTTTCATTGTTACAAAATGTTTAATAATTAAGTTAAATACACATATATATATATATATATTAAGCATTTAAGTTGTGGTGGAGGGCAAAAAGTGAGATTAAAAGCCTCCACACTGCAAATAATAAAGTTTATAATTGCAAATGACTTTTACACATCTCAGCATCAGCAATTCAGGGAACCGCTTACAGAGCTCTTGTGTTACATTCCCCATATGCAGCAAAGAACTCTGGGTAGGATATGCAAATGAAGTCCACAGCTTCTCACTTTTTTTGCATCTAGGCTCTGTATATATATATAAAAAAACACACATTGACCGATACATTCAATTAACCAAGCCATGTTTCTCCACACCCCCAGCTTTTCCAGCTCCTCGGAATCTGATGGTAGCAACCAGGCTGCTGGCGTCCATTGTGGTCCATTGGGGGCCCCCAACAATGTCCGAGTCGGAGCTCCTGTGGTTCGTCGTGCAGTGGGAGCCTGAGGCTTGTGGCGATAAAAAGCAGCCAAACGTTTCTTGGCAGATTGTTCAAAAAGAGGAAAGTCAATATATCATTACAGGTAACGGCAACCACGTCCTGATAACCACGTTCCGTCTTACATTCAGCTGAACGTCTTCTCGGCTGAAGAATCGCCCGCCACTAATTGCTACAAATATTGATAAGAAAATTATACAAATCAATGTGAAACGGTAAAAAAAACTATCAACATCATTTTGATCCCAGGGAGAAAGATTGAAGGGATCCATTGTTATAAATAGGGTTCCCTTTTTTTGCCCTTAAACAATTGGGCAGATGCGGCCGAAGTCCTTTGCCCAATTATTTTCTAATATTTTTTTTCTATTTTTGTAGATCATTTTACTCACTTTTTGAAATGGAAAATACCGCCGTGCACATGTCTAATTGTCAGGGCAACTGAGCATGACAAGAACTTGGGACGTTTGTTGAAATCTGCCCCAACTCAGGCCACATTAGACATGCTCAGTCTGGCACATCAAGTCAAACGCCATCGCCCGGCCTTCTTACAAATTCACAAGCCACAACTATACGTCGGGCCTTAACCTCCCTGGCGGTATTCCCGAGAACGGTAACCCCGAGTCGCACTCGGGCTGGATGCATACTCACCTCCTCCTGGGCTCCCTCACTGTCCCCGCAGTGTGATCTAAGGCTCCCTGCGAGTCACATGATGCAGAGGGGCGGGACCAGGCAGCAAACTTAATTTTTTTTTATAATACATTGTATTCCAATGTTTATGAACGGCCACTAGGTGGCACTACAGGATACGAAACAGACCATACATAGTTTCACCCTTGTTTTCAGACAGATTTCAGTGTTTTTTGTTTTATTTTATTGAATATCATAATTATTTTTGGGATAATAAATTATTATGTCGTGTTTCAAACTTTATCGGACTCAGTGTATTTACTATTTATTTTATTTATTTATAAAGGATTTTACCAGTAAGGACTCTTACTTGCACGGATTTCAGTGCGTGATTCCTAATTATTACAGGTTAACTATGTACAAAAACACGTTTCCGTTAAAAAAAAATTGAGATGCTTTTAGACACAAAATTTTGAAAAAATTAGACCGCCAGGGAGGTTAAAGAGTCCAGGATGACAGACAATTCTCTGCACTGGTCATCAACCATCAGATATTTTCTGTCAAGAAAACTCTAGCTCAGGGGTCAGTAATCTTGTCTCTGCAAATGTTTTGGAACTACATTTCCCACAAGGCATTGCCTTCTTAATGACTAGCGGAGCGTCGCTGGAGATGTAGTTCCAAAACGCCAGGGGGGGGGGGAGAATGATAACCCCTGCTCTAGCCAACGTGAAGTTAGAAACATAGAAAAAAAAAATGTCGGCAGATAAGAACCTTTCGGCCCATCTAGTCTGCCCAATTACATGGATACTTTACCTGGATTTATCTTTTGTTTAGGATAGCCTTATGCCTATCCCATGCTTGCTTAAATTCAATTACTGTTTTGGCCTCTACCACTTCTACTGGAAGACTGTTCCATGTATCCACCACCCTCTCAGTAAAATAATGCTTTCTGATGTTACTTTTAAACCTTTGCCCCTCTAATCTAAGACTATGTCCTCTTGTTTTGCTATTTTGTTTCCTTTTAAATATACTCCCTTCCTCTACCTTGTGGATTCCCTTTACGTATTTAAATGTTTCTATCATATCTCCTCTGTCTCGTCTTTTTTCCAAGCTGTACATGTTAAGATCATTAACCCTTTCCTGGTAACTTTTCTCCTTCAAGCCGTACACCATTTTAGTAGCCCTTCTCTGAAGTTGTCCAGACTCTGGGTTTATGTAATCTGCCATTCCCTGCAAACATTCATATTTCAGAAGCGATAGAGGCCGGGCGCCGTGTCACCGTGTCGCTGTTTGCCGTGTACACCTCTGGAATAAGCAAGCCGTCCATTAACTACGGATTCACTCAGGAGTTAAGTGAGTAATTAATTGTTCTCTCGTGTTCGTCCTCTTGTTGACAGTAATTTCTTCATAAACTGTTGTTTTTCTTTTTCAGTTTTGTTTAGTTTTGTTTTTTTTTATACGCTGTGTCACAATTTCTCATTTGTCGAGTGAGAAAATATTTTTGACTATCAGGGTTATTCAAAGAGAATCGAAAAGTCATCGCATGTTCGGTGACTTTTCGTTCTCTTCAATTCAGTTCGTTTCGCCGATCCCATTTCGGCGACCCTGCGGTGTATTCAGCAAACACCACAGGGTCGTCGTAATGCAGGGAAAAGCCGCCGCAAACCCGACGAAAACTAATCGCAAAACCCGGCGAATGCACGCCGAAAACCCTCAAACATCTGGATTAACCCCTCCGAAGACGCCAGAAAAACCAGAGCAAGAGCAGATCACACGTGGCGAAGCCGCTGGATAAAGCCGACACCGCAGACAAATGGAGTGAAAAAATTAAAAAACTTGAATGTTTGAAAAGTGAAACGCTGTTTGCAAAGAAACTACTGAGCGAAAATGTCTGAAATTCACATATAAAATCCAATGAATGATAATAAAAAGGGCTGTTACAGAAAAAATAAGTAAAGTTAAAAAAATTAAAATAATAAAAGAAAAAAACAGATTTTTTTTTTAAAAAAATCCAGAAAAATGCTTAAAATATCCTAAAAAAATCTATAAATAAAGAGATTTTTTACTGCAGAATTTTATAATCAACGGTTTATTAGATATTGAATTAAAACGGGAATATTTTTAACATTGAAGCCTATGGGATTCGCCTGAATAAACCTGTCGAATGAAACCACCGTATGGCAGGGCATTTCGGCAACTTTTCACTGCTGGTTTTTGTTCTCTGAATAGATGAAGCATTGCTTCTCTATGGGGATTCACTGCCCTCGAACAGGCACCGAACAGGCACCGTATGTGCAGGCAATTCGCCAGGATTTGGCGTATTGCCTGCTCTCTGGATAGCCGAATGGCCAGGAAAGGTAACCGAACACTGATTTTCTTGGTTACCTTTCTCCAGCAATTCGGATCTCTTTGAATAACCCTGTATATCTACGGCAGGGGTCGAGTCCAGGGGGAACTCTTGGGAACAAAGTTCCTCCACTATTTTTTCAGGGTGAACGGTGTTCCCTTTAGGTTCATACACTGGAAAGCATTAACTTTGGTTTCAATTGTACGTTTCTATATTAAGTGACAAGAAAAATATTATTTTTACAACAATTATCATAATGATTCACCAAAACCCAGGCAATCTTCATATTTGAAAATTATTTAAAAAAATTAGGGCTCTTTCAGCTGGCGTGAGCTAAAACGCCAACACTACATGAAAAATCTAGAGCGAGTTTCTAAAAGGCAGCGCCTGACGACCAACCAACAGATCGCCTTGTCCACGTTAGTCCGTGTATAAGATCCATTAGCGCACGCTAGGGAAACGCTAAGGCTAGGGTCAGACGAAAGCATTTTTCCCCGCGAACGTGAAAAAGTGCGTCCGAACGCATTGACATGTTTTTTCACGGAATGCGCAAAAACGGTCAGACGACGCGCATTTTCGGGCGTGATTTTGTACGGATCGTCAATAAAACTCTTTTTGCGTCTGGACGTTATGTTGGCTGGACATTAGCAGCGTCTGACATCTCCTAATCACGCAAACACGCCGCTATGCCGCAGCTGCGCACTCAGTACGTCAGTACTAGCGGTTCAGCGTTCTCAGAAAAATGCGTTCAAATTCCACTTGCGTTGCACGGCCGGACTTTTGTGCGGCCATACATCATATATTGGCCGTCATTGCCCGTCATCTGCTGCTAGTGCGGCCGTAATTATGTGCGCCAGAACGCACGTTAAAAGTGCGCTGGTCTGACCCCAGCCTAAGACCCAGGCTGGGAACCAGCGCTAATACAATGTATGGTTAAAAATAAAAAGTGTTCCAGTGCAAAAAAGCCTCGTTTTTTTAAAAAATAAAAAATCAGAACCCCAAATTTCACCTGAAAAATCCAGAAAAATACCTAATAATTTCTAAAATTCAATAAATGAAAAGGCTTTTTTGCTGCGGATTAAAAAAAATAAAGGGTTGAATAAATAAAGAATAAAAACGATAATATTTTTTACATTGAATCCTATGGGCTTCACACATGGCAGGTTTTCCTATACAATGCAACTTCTCACGTTTCACAGAAGCACGCCGGTTTAACCCCACAATGCATCTTTTACACGTAAACTACCGCCAGAGTCAAGAGACACCTGTGCTGCGTTCCTTTCAATTAAAGGCTAATTTTGGGCAATGACTTTTGACGTTTTTTCCCCTTTTTTTCTTCCTTTTCCATCAATTAACACCAGGGTTGAGCAGTAGGAAAAAAATTTAACCCTTTCGCTGCTGAGCCATTTCACGCCTCTGTGCTGAGGTCATTTTTTACCTGTTTCGCTCATCATGTTTAACCGCGTTTTGAAGCCTTATTTTATTATATGACCCAGACATATTATATATTGTTCTTTCCGGCAGACTCGGCAGATTCATAATATGTCATTATTATATGTATACGTCATGTGCTGTCTGTATATTATAACAAAAAATGCAATAAAATTAGAATTTTCAATAATTTACAATGTGTAAAAGTTTTTTTTTCACGTTTTATTTAACATGCGAGCATTTGCGGTTATATTTTGTATGGGGTGCGCTTGTTAAAAAAATTAGAAATGGGGTCTCGTTACATTTTTTTGGGAGGAAAATTATGCGATTTTTTTAACAAACGCACCGCATAAAAAAATCGTTAGTGCAGCATCATTGTTCACATTATAATTGAAATGTTTATTTTTTTTTATTATTTTTTTTTATTATTTTTTTATTTTTATTTTTACTTTTTATATTTTTAAAAAAACTTTTTACATGGTCATGTTTGGTATTGTTGGAAAGGCCATGCTCTGGCCGATCCAACGATATCAAACATTAACCCCTAGCTGCCACGGATCGGGAGATAGGGGGTTCATTGGAACCCCCTATCTCCACCATTGCTGGCAGCTAGGGGTTAACTCCAGGACTGGCGTCATCATGCTATGCACGATGACGCCAGTCCTCAGGGGGAGTTCTCGGAGGCTTGGCCGACATCCAAGATGTCGGCCAGGTCCGGGAGGGGATCACGAACCAGCGCTTTTCGGCGCCGAATCATGATCCTGCTCCCCAGGAGTTAATGTCAGCCACTGTTTGGAAGGGCAGGCTGTGCCCTTCCAAACGGTGCCTGCCTTAACCTTGTGGCCCCCGGCGATCAGGAGGGAGAGAGGTCCGAAGGACCTCCCCCGCTCCCTTTCAGGCGCCTCCTCCGCACACGCGCTGCCTGTGTTAAGTATAGGACACGGTAAGTACAGTAAGCTCGCACTACGAATCGCTAATTACTGCGCGCTAAGTGGTTTTCGCCATTTGTAACGAGAGGCAAACGATCTGTTGGTCCAGCGCTAGACTGAATTTACCAGGCGCTAACGCGAAAACAGGCTGACGCTGGGGTTAGCGCACACCAGCTGATAGTGTGGAACAGATGGTTAAATGTGGCATGCCAATGGTTAATAGGGGTCAGAAATGTTGGTGAGTTCCTTCAATTATTATTTAGGACTAGACCCCCGATTTACGGGAATGTACACTAACAACCATTTGTCTCAGGCTGCCTGGCTCTTGTTTGACTGTGGCCGGCAGAGCATTCTGGGTATTGTAGTTGATTGTTACACTACTAAGATGTGCACTGCTAGTATATCAAAAAAATATCCCCTTAATATATTTTAAAGCGACACTCCACTTATCCTGGCCAATTTAGAGCCCGATTCCCTCACTGGCGCTAAAATGGGGACACTATTTTATTATTATTATTTATTAAGTGGCAACACATTCCACAGCGTTGTACAAAGGTGCAATGGGTAAAGACAGGACAATCCTACAATACATACAGGAGGCAGGTCAGTATTCCTGCCAGCAGATACAGGAGGATATGAGGGGAAAACCTACACCTGCAATAAAAGAAAAGAATACTAAAAGAAAACATTGGGCAGGATCTAGTGATTATAGATCACAGTCTATTATATAAAGTGGAAAAAAAACAAGATTGTGTTTAAAATGAAATATTACACCATGGAGATACATTGTAATCATGTGCATAAAATCTTCATACCCCTTGTTTTTTCCCCCGACCTGATCCCTTACCACAAGAACATGACAGTTTGTTGTTTTCCTCCTTTTTTAACCACAAACTGCTGTTGGCAACAAAAACTGTGCATGTAAAAATACAGATAAAACTTTCAGAGCTCCCACCCCCCTGCCCTCAGTCACCGCAGGCTGTCCTGCTGTCCTACATACTGAGGGATACACAGGTTATTACACTGCCCGGCCAAAATAAAAGCCACCACCTGGATGTGAATGAGCAGATTCGTAAGAGCCTTCCGTTGGTTAATTACTGCAGTGATTAATGTGTTTCAGCATAAAATGAGGTCATGTGACTCCCTGAATATACTGAATAAGCAGGTTTTTCCATCAATGGGTTTTTCTCCCCTGGTGGCACAGCGGGCATATTCCAAGATGGAAGGCGAATATCCATACGGCGCATCTAGTACAATTAATATGTTAATAAATCAATGGATATGTAAAATCCATAAAATCTATTAAAAAACTCATAAACCGTAACAGTAAAAAATGTATTAAAAATGTATATTATTATCAAGTCAATAAGGTGCATAGAGTAAAGTCCAGGTCAAATGTGCAAACAGTGCAAAAAAGTGCTCAAGTATATATTGATGGAATACTCAAAAATGATGATGAGAAATGATGTGCTGATCTTCTTATAAGTGCTGGTGCTGAATCCTCATATCCGCCAGTAATCCTCAAAGAAAGCACATCACAGGAAAGGATAATAGTGCAGACAGTCAAAATAAAATAGGCTCGAATTATAACCAAAATCCAAACCACTCACATTTATGGGAGCCCACAAGGTCCCGGCTCGAGGAGAAAACAGCCTGCAGCCAAATATAGGGTGGCACTTCCCTTCTTTCTGTTCGTACTGGAGACTAAAAATAGAGAGAATCGGGAGACAGCACTCCCATAGCGTAATGCTGCGTATATGTGGAAATGTGATAAAGGAAAAGATTAAGCACACTCACCGATTTTAGAGCCTCGTAATATCAGGCTCAATCTATGTCGCTCTGGGTCCTCTTAAGGTGGGAACCCAAACCTCTTTGCCTCCGTGGTGATGGATCCAAAATTCCAAGAAGAAAAAAAGGGGTCGGAGAAAGGTGGCAAATATTGGGAAAATTTAATGGATAAATAAAATAAAATACAGGACAGAATCTACCGAGACGCGTTTCGGCTTAAAAAGCCTTCCTCAGTCGGTATAAAGGTAAATGTCCATAAAAAGGACTGACCTTTTTATGGACATTTACCTTTATACCGACTGAGGAAGGCTTTTTAAGCCGAAACGCGTCTCGGTAGATTCTGTCCTGTATTTTATTTTATTTATCCATTAAATTTTCCCAATATTTGCCACCTTTCTCCGACCCCTTTTTTTCTTCTTGGAATTTTGGATCCATCACCACGGAGGCAAAGAGGTTTGGGTTCCCACCTTAAGAGGACCCAGAGCGACATAGATTGAGCCTGATATTACGAGGCTCTAAAATCGGTGAGTGTGCTTAATCTTTTCCTTTATCACATTTCCACATATACGCAGCATTACGCTATGGGAGTGCTGTCTCCCGATTCTCTCTATTTTTAGTCTCCAGTACGAACAGAAAGAAGGGAAGTGCCACCCTATATTTGGCTGCAGGCTGTTTTCTCCTCGAGCCGGGACCTTGTGGGCTCCCATAAATGTGAGTGGTTTGGATTTTGGTTATAATTCGAGCCTATTTTATTTTGACTGTCTGCACTATTATCCTTTCCTGTGATGTGCTTTCTTTGAGGATTACTGGCGGATATGAGGATTCAGCACCAGCACTTATAAGAAGATCAGCACATCATTTCTCATCATCATTTTTGAGTATTCCATCAATATATACTTGAGCACTTTTTTGCACTGTTTGCACATTTGACCTGGACTTTACTCTATGCACCTTATTGACTTGATAATAATATACATTTTTAATACATTTTTTACTGTTACGGTTTATGAGTTTTTTAATAGATTTTATGGATTTTACATATCCATTGATTTATTAACATATTAATTGTACTAGATGCGCCGTATGGATATTCGCCTTTTATCTTGTATTCTGACACATATTTTGGTTGTTTTTTATGTGTTTTTACCATACTCTAGGCAGCATTTGACTATTTATTAGCACTACACCCTGCACTTTAAATTAATTTATAAATAGGCGCCCACACTGTATAGTGTATATTTACATATACACACTCTTTGCTATATTCCAAGATGGCAATGCCAGGATTCATCGGGCTCAAATTGCGCAAGAGTGGTTGAGGGAGCATGAGGCATCATTTTCACACATGGATTGGCCACCGCACAGTCCAGACCTTAACCCCATTGAGGTTAATCTTTGGGATAATGTGCTGGAGAAGACTTTACGCAGCGCTGCGACTCTCCCATCATCAATACAAGATACAAATAAATGCCACGCTGGATGCCAATAAATGCTGTGACATCGCATGAGCTTATAGACACGATGCCGCGGCGAATGCGTGACACAATCACAGCAAAAGCGACACAACCAGATATTACAGTGAATGACTTTTTATGGTCAGGCTGTGTACATACTATATAACACAATGAAATGTCACGTGTTTTGTGTTTCACCTTTGCAGTTTGTGTTTTCTTTTATCCTTTTGCTCGTTAAAGCTTCAGACTCCGTTAAGCGAGCATCTCCCTAAAAACTCCTGAAAATAAACAAACTGTCAATGTTTACAGTCTTTGTTTATGCTCAAAGTTTGTTTGTTTTGATTTTGTCACGTTGTGTTTTCAGAGCCCGGTAAAGGTCCGGGTCAGATGACCGTCAGATATTCTGGAGCTGAATCTGTGATCGAGTGGGGCGAGGTACCATTGTGTTATCGAAATGGGTTTGTGCTCCACTATACGCTGTATCTGAGGAATCTTTCCAGTGGTTCGGTCACCCGAAGCAGTAAGTGACCAAAAAGAAAACCTAACTAACAAATGATACAGTATTCTGTATTATTCCCCATATTCCCAAATTGTACCTTCTTAGATCTATCTCCCACACAGGCCCCCCCCCTGTACCCCATTACTTCTCAAACTCTGCTATTCACCCTCACCTCAGTGTGTCACCCCTCTCCTCTTAGATTGTAAGCTCTTGAGCAGGGTCTTCTTCTCCCTTTTGTTCTCAGTGTGTCTAATCTATTTGTTAGTTTGGTTTGTTTTGTCCTACCCTTTGTACAGCGCTGCAGAATCTGTTGGCGCTTTATAGAGGCTTGTAATTATAATCGTATGCTGGGTTGAAATGCAGGATTTCCCTTTGTTACAGTTTGTAAAAGGGTCCCAAGACGAGGTTATCCCTGAGGGTTACTCGCTGATTTGGGAGCGTAACGCCAAATTAGACGTGTGCCAGTCAGTTCAGACATGCTGTGAAATACCAGCAATTTGGATCGATTTTGACGATGTCCAAAAAGAATGATTTTCCTAATAAAAAAATTAAAATCAATCCAAATTTTTCTGATTAGAATTGGCCAGGTCCGAATATAATGGGAAAAATATAATGGGAAAAATTCCGATTTAATCGGAATAGAAAAAAATAGAAAAGAAAAGGTTACGCTAAACCTTTCCCTAACCTAACCCTAGAACTAATCAATCATACAACACCCAGAAACTGTAACCATAACCCAACCCTAGCCCTAACCCTAATCATAGGACATACACAGAAACTCTAACCCTACACCTAACCCTAGCCCTAATCATAGGACATACACAGAAACTCTATCCCTAACCCTAATCATAGGACATACACAGAAACTCTAACCCTACACCTAACCCCAGTCCTAATCATAGGACATACACAGAGACTCTAACCCTACACCTAACCCTATCCCTAATCATAGGACATACACGGAAACTCTAACCCTAAACTAACCCTACACCTAACCCTAGCCCTAATCATAGGAAATACACAGAAACTCTAACCCTAACACTACGCCTAACCATAGCACTAATCATACGACACCCAGAAACTGTAACCCTAGCCCAACCCTAATCATAACCCTAATCATAGGACATACACAGAAACTCTAACCCTAAATTAACCCTAACCCTACGCCTAACTATAACACTAATCGTATGACACCCAGAAATTGTAACCCTAACCCAACCCTAGCCCTAACCATAGGACATACACAGAAACTCTAACCCTAAACTAACCTTAACCCTACGCCTAAAGATAGCACTAATCAAATGACACCCAGAAACTGTAACCCTAACCCAGCCCTAGCCCTAACCTATCCCTAGCCCTAACCCTAATCATAGGACATACACAGAAACTCTAACCCTACACCTATCCCTAGCACTAATCATATGACACCCAGAAGCTCTAACCCTAGCCCTGACTCTGATCATACGACAAACACACACAGAAACTCTAACCCAACCCATAGCGCTAATCATTAGACACTCAGAAATTGTAACCCGAACCCTAACCTAACCCTACCCCTAACACTAATCATATGACACCCAGGTACTCTAACCCTAGCCCTAACCCTGACCCTAACCAAACAGACACACACATAAACTCTAACCCTAACCTAAAAATAGATATTGAAAATAAAGGCTCTGATGCGATAAAACGCGTCATTTTCCACTAGAAAAACCCTTAAACATAAAGGAATTTAAATATGGCCTTAAAAAAAGATGCACCATCATAGTACGGTCTTTGAGCATGAAAGGAGAACAGCGAGGAGGGGAGCTACATCTGCTAGGGATGTGCGTTTCGGGTTAGGGAATTTCAGAATTTTCACGAAATTCCCCTTTTCGTGTTTTCGGATGCAGCCAAATTTCCGAAGATTTTTAGATCCGAAAATGGCAGATCCGAAAAGTTTTCCGAGCCGAAACGAAACATTTTCGGAATTTTCGAATGGACTTGAAATGTGTCAAATCGAAATTTATTGCTTTGAAACGAGGAGAACAGACGTTCCGAAAAAACGAAAATTTCCGAAGTTACGAAAAGTCGATACAAAAACCGAGCAAAGTGACACAAAAATACGAAAAACGGTCGATATTCCGAAAACATGTACAATTCCGAAAAACGAAAATTTCCGAAATTACGAAAAGTCGATACAAAAACGAGCAAAGTGACACGAAAATACGAAAAATGGTCGATATTCCGAGAAATACGTACATGAAAAACGAGTCGAGCCGAACCGAAACAGAAATCGGTCGAAACGAGCCGAATCGAAAAGTTTAAAAATCCGAAAAATCGAACCGAAAAAAAAATCGGTGCACAAGCCTAACATCTGACATTGTGAGAATCATTAGTCAAGGTCCGAGGAGCCTATACGTCCAAAAAAGTACAGGTTTGCAAATGGAATTTCATAGGTAATTTGTTTTTGTTGTTTTTTTTCCCCCAGAATCAACAGTCAGGTATTATTCCATAAAAAACTTGAATCCGGACCAGCTTCATGAACTCTGTATCTCTGCCTCCACTATCGCAGGAGAGGGACCCCTGGAGCGATGTCAGTTCCTCCAGCCAAGTAAGACGCTTTATTACTTTATTGTGTCTTTTATAAAACTAGAGGGTCTATTTACTAACTCTATTCAAAGAAAGGTGAAAATCAGGAGAATGGCAGGAGAAGAGAACAATTTAGACCAAATAGCAGATGGGAAAATGAGATAAATGGGAGAATTTTTCTGGTTTGGCTATTTTCACCTAGAATTTTCACTTCAGTCATTCACCTGAGTTTCACCGTTTAGTGAACAGACCTGTAGAATTCCGCGTTTCCTTTGTGTTGAGAATTCTAATAAAATGTAACTGTTCACAGCTGGGGAAAAAGTAAATACCGCTTGGCATTGAGGTGACAGTGATCCGGCCGCACGTTCCTAGGGGCCCGGCAGGTTTACAGAGATTCTTGATGTCAGAATGATCGTTATATTTTAGGGTTTGAACTGAGATTAAGGTATAAAAATTGGAAGCGGGAGTGTGATACAAATGGAACAGTGTGCAGAAATACAGGGCCTCATTTCACGTTTTGACACATTCAACCCCCCGTTTCTGAAAAATACAATGCTGGTCCGTTCTCTGCAAAGAACGAAGTCTAGAATCTTAAAGGCACACTACCAGTAACATAAACTGCAACTAGATTACTTCTGCATTACAAATAAAAACACATTATAAAACACATTATAAAACACATGCTGCTGTTTTTTTCTTTGCATGAATTTCACATAAAAAGGAAAAATAAAGTCAAGTTTTTATCTTACACAAATTACACACAAAGTCAAAAACATTAAGTAACACATTATAAAACACATAGAGCTGTATTTTATTTTCTTTGTTTGAAGTAATCGAATGTAAAAAGGAAAAATGAAGTTAGGTTTTTATCTCCCGTTTCCATTTTGTGGATTTTTCCCATGATGCAACATTTACCAAAATCTTATGCCGAGTCTCACTTTACAGCTGTGGTATAGGATAAAACAGTAGTGAAGAGTAGCGGGGTGGAAGAGTGAATGTTTATACAAGGCTGCAGGATATCTATTGTGTTGTCTGTACTACTTGAGATAAGAAGTGGCAGCTGATTGTGATCTGATAGTGGACTTCCAACACTTTAATTAACCCCTAGTGATGTCCATTGCATACATACATCCCATGCATTGCAATCCTTATAAGTTTTTGGAGATCTGACCCATTCACTCCATTCTGTGAATATTGTATTTTTACTATGATGCAACATTTACCAAAATCGTACGGCAAGTCTTGCTTTACAGCTGTTACATAGTTACATAGTTATATAGGCTGAGAAAAGACATGCGTCCATCGGGTTCAGCCTCTCCCACATAACCTACTGCTGTTGATCCAAAAGAAGGCAAAAAACCCAGTCTGAAATATGCAACATACTGGGAAAAAATTCCTTCTTGACCCCAGATGGCGTCAGATTTCTCCTTGGATCAAGAAGCTTTTACCCACATATTAAATATTATAACCCTTAATATTCGGTGTCTGCAGGAAGTCATCCAGTCGTTTTTTAAAAGTCTGTACAGACTCTGACCCAACCACCTCAACAGGCAGAGAATTCCACAGCTTTATTGTTCTCACCGTAAAATAACCCTTCCTATGCTTTAACCACTTCAATGCTGAGGACGCGCTCAGCGCGTCCTCAGCATTACCGCTGGTATGCGGAGGACGCGCTGAGCGCGTCCTCCATTGGGGTCAGCGTTCGGCCGGGTTCCGGCCGATCGCTGGCCCCCGGTGCGGGCTGACATCCTCGATGTCAGCCCGGCATCCGGGACCGCAGCCGCCGGAATTAGGTGTCATCGCGGCAGCGCGATGACACCTAATTCAGGCGCCCCCCCGCATGTGCGGAGGAGGCGCCTGAAAGGGAGGGGGGGAGGTCCTTCGGACCTCTCTCCCTCCCGATCGGCGGCTCTGCGGGGGTTAACCCAGGCATCATTTGGAAGGGCACAGCCTGCCCTTCCAAATGGTGCCTGGCATTAACCCCTGGGGAGCTGGATCGCGAATCGGCGCTGAAAAGCGCCGGTTCGCGATCCTTTCCGGAGCTGGCCGACATCTTGGATGTCGGCCAAGCCTCCGGGAACCTCCCCCTGAGGACTGGCGTCATCGTGCGTAGCACGATGACGCCAGTCCTGGACTTAACCCCTAACTGCCACCAACTGTGGAGATATGGAGTTCCAATGAACTCCCTATCTCCCGATCCGAGGCAGTTAGGGGTTAATGTTTGGTATGGTTGGATCGGCCAGAGCATGGCCGTTCCAACGATACCAAACATGAAAGTGAAAAAGTTTGTAAAAAAAAAAAAAAAAGAAAAATAAAAATTAAAAAAAATTAAAAAACAAATTATAAAAAAAAAATAAACACTTTTTTTTTCTTTTTTTTGGTTTGTTAATGCAGCAATATTGTTCCCATTTCAATTATAATGTGAACAATGATGCTGCACTAACGATTTTTGTATGCGGTGCGTTTGTTAAAAATAGTGTAATTTTCCCCAAAAAAAATGTAACGAGACCCCATCTCTAATTTTTTTAACAAGCGCACCCCATACAAAATATAACCGCAATTGGTCGCATGTTAAAATGTGAAAAAAAACACTTTACACATTGTAAATTATTGAAAATACATATTTTATTGCATTTTTTTGTTATAATATACAGACATGACATAACGTATACATATAATAATGACATATTATTAATCTGCCGAGTCTGACGGAAAGAACGATATATAATATGTCTGGGTCATATACTAAAATAAGCCTTCAAAACACGTTTAAACATGATGAGCAAAACCGGTAAAAATGACCTCAGCACAGGGGCGGGAAAAGCCTCAGCAGCGAAAGGGTTAAGCTAAATTTTCTTTCTTCCAGTCTAAATGGGTGACCCCTTGTCCTGTGTATAGTCCTGTTAATGAATAGGTTATCAGACAATGGTTGATAATGGCCCCGTATATATTTATATAAGGTTATCAGATCCCCTCTAAGGCGCCGTTTCTCTAAACTAAACAGGTTTAAGCTTGTTAGTCTTTCCTCATAACTTAACCCTTCCATCCCCCTTATTAATTTAGTTGCCCGTCTTTGCACTTTTTCTAACGCTATAATATCTTTTTTTAAGACCGGTGCCCAAAATCACACGGCATATTCAAGGTGCGGCCTGACCATTGATTAATACAGAGGCAAAATTATGTTTTCATCCCGTGAGTGAACTCCCCTTTTAATGCATGCCACTACCTTGCTGGCCTTGGCGGCTGCTGTTTGACATTGCACATTGTTACTTAGTTTGAAGTCTATGATTATTCTCAAATCCTTCTCCTGCTTGGATTTCCCTAACTCCGTACCATTTAGGGTATTAGGCTAGGGACAGATGAGCGCATTTTCTGCGGCCACCGTCAAAATGTACGTCGATGCGTGCGCACGCATTTTTTCACGGAATACGCTTAAGTGGTCAGACGATGCGCAATTCTGGACGTATTTCATGACGATGGGGTGAAAAGAAGTCTAGGGAAATCCGGCTGTTTGAACGTTATGTTGGCCGCACACTAGCAGCGTCTGACATCTCCTAATCACGCACACACGCTGCTATGCGGCCGCAGCGCACTCTGTACGTCAGTACCAGCGGTTTAACGTTCTCGAAAAAATGCGTTCATTTTCCACTTGCGTTGCGCGGCCGGACTTTTGTGCGACCGTACTTCGTATATTGGCTGTCATTGCCCGGCATCTGCTGCTAGTGCGGCCGTGATTATGTGCGCCAGAACGCGCGTTCGCACTGCCTCAGTCTGACCCTAGCCTAAATTGCTTGTGTGTTCTTCACTCCAAAGTGCATAACTTTGCATTTATCTAGATTAAATCTCATCTGCCATTTAAGTGCCCAGTCCCCCAATTTATCTAAATCCCTCTGCAGCGAAGTAACATCCTGCTCACATTGTATTACTTTTCCTAGTTTTGTGTCATCTGCAAACACTGATACAACATGGCTTTCAATGCCTATCTCAAGGTCATTTATAAATAAATTGAATAGTATTGGTCCTATAACAGACCCCTGAGGGACACCGCTTACCACTGGTGTCCATCTTGAAAATGTACCATTTATGACCACTCTCTGTACCCTATCTGTGGTATAGGATAAAACAGCAGTGAAGAACCAATGGGGGTGGGGGAGTGAATTATTAGACATGGCTGCATGGGGATCTATTGTGCTGTCTATGCTACCCAAGATGAGAGATGGCAGCTAGATTAGATCTGATAGTGAACCGAAAACGCTGAATGGTACCCCTGGTGATAAAATTTATATACACTCCACACAATGCAAGTCAATTGGTTGATTTTCAGGACCTCTAACCCACTCACTCCATTCTTTGGCCAAAGCCACACAATGAGGAGCAAGTGATGGAAAGATACGGGGGGGGGGGGGTTACAACACAAAATATTACACAATGAATGCACCCAGTGTGTGACACATATAGAGGAAAATATCACACAATGGATGCGCCCAGTGACACATATGGAGGAAAATATCACACAATGGATGCACCCAGTGACACATATAGAGGAAAATATCACACAATGGATGCACCCAGTGACACATATAGAGGGAAATATCACACAATGGATGCACCCAGTGACACATATAGAGGAGAATATCACACAATGGATGCACCCAGTGACACATATAGAAGAAAATATCACACAATGGATGCACCCAGTGACACATATAGAGGAAAATATCACACAATGGATGCACCCAGTGACACATATAGAGGAAAATATCACACAATGGATGCACCCGGTGATACATATAGAGGAAAATATCACACAATGGATGCGCCCAGTGACACATATAGAGGAAAATATCACACAATGGATGCGCCCAGTGACACATATAGAGGAAAATATCACACAATGGATGCACCCAGTGACACATATAGAGGAAAATATCACACAATGGATGCGCCCAGTGACACATATAGAGGAAAATATCACACAATGGATGCGCCCAGTGACACATATAGAGGAAAATCTCACACAATGGATTTCATTTTTTTGGTGATACGTAGTGGCCCTTTATTCGTTTGGCCATTCCTTTCATCTGGTTACATCCACCATTACCATGGCCGGTCTTCACACACTGCTCGGACCAGACTGTGTCCAACAACTAAACCTGCTGACCATGTTTACATGATATACAATATATACATTGATGTGCATTTACAGACGCCGCTGTTTGCCTTATCCTGTTAACGAGCACATGTAATTATTGAGAGATTGCTCAGCCATGACATGACATGAGCGCAAATTCTTCAATTCTTTCAGGTAAACCGCTGCATAATTACACGGGACTGTTATTAGGGATGGTGTGCGCCGCGACGGTCCTGGCCTCCATCACCGTCACCTTAACCTTTAAAAAGAAGATACGGGCACGGTAAGCTATAATAAAGAATATCAGAGATAGCAGGGGCGGCGTCAGACGAACGCAGTGATCACGTCCGTGTCGCCGCACAGTTTAACGTCCCTCGTAGCATTGAATCATGATCAAGAGACCCACACACGAAGTATGTCCACACCGAACAGCGCACACACAACACACGTGGGAAACGGACGCAAGTTAGGCAAGAACGTAAAACCGCTACCACGGACACGCAGAGTGCGCCACGTCCGCGTAGCGTTCTGTGTGAGTGATGAGGAGTCAGACGCAGCGCATTTGCGACGTCCAGCACCTTGACGCACAAAATGGCTTTTCATATCCTTTACAAATTTTTATTATTTTTCATATTAATTTTGTTTCCCATAATTCCCTTTTGTTTTCTGTCCGTTCTGCACGCACGCAGAGTGCGCTCTGACTGCGTTCGTCTGACATTAGCCTTAAGGATCGGGTCACAACGTCATCATGTTACAGTGAACCCTTCGAGGACGCTCACCTTTGGCATTTGAACGGTTGATCCACGCATTTTCCTTGGAAAAGTCATCTTTTTGGTTAAAAACCCTTTCAGGACCTTGAGGTGGAATTTGGAAATTAAAAATTAAATATACTGTATATATATCACAACCCAAAGATACGGAACACTAATGTAACTCGTGGGATCATTCAGAGAGCACCGAAATTTCACCGATCAACCCGCCGCATAGATCACCGAACGCAAATGTGAATGTAGCTGCAAAAGAGGTGGAAGGGGCCGAGGCTGCAGACAGTGACTCCTGTCTTACGCTGGGGTCAGACTAGCTCATTTTTAACGTGCGTTTAGGCGCACTTAAACACGGCCGCAGTAGCAGCAAATGATTCGCAAAGATGGCCAATATACGAAGTACGGCCGCACGAAAGTCCGGCTGCGCAACGCAAGTGGAAAATGAACGCATTTTTTCGAGAAAGCTGAACCGCTAGTACTGACGTACAGAGTGCGCTGCGTCCGCTAGCGGCGTGTGTGCGTGATTAGGAGACGTCAGACCCTGCTCATGTCCGGCCAACATAACGTCCAGACACCCAAAGTTTCCTGGTTTGGATCCGTAACAAATCACGCACGAAAATGCGCATCATATGACCGTTTTCGCGCATTCCGTGAAAAAACACCTCAATGCGTTCGGACGCACTTTTTGACGGTCGCTGCAAATAATGCTTTCGTTTGACCCTAGCCTTAGAGAAACCTCAAAGTTGGATTTTTAGATCTCGCAGTGATACACAGTGGATCTAACCTTTATCTCCTGCTGCCCGGTGCCGCACAGGTCATGTGATTTAAAAAAAATCCGGCTTTGTTCACAAATATTACTTTATAAATAAAAAAAATTTAACGTGACTCTCGCTTTTTTTCCAGGATTAAAAAATATGCCATATTGCTGGTCCCAAAATGTCTCTGCGAAGAGTATCCTCACATCGAAAACTGCGAGATACTGAAGAACTTGGAGGTGATAGTTTGTATTGTGCCACAGAAACATGTTATTACGCAAGGACATTTGTTGCTGTTTAACTCTTTCACTCTCAAAAACAAGTTAACTCGATTTTGCTATGTAATACATTGAAAAGCATTGATTAGCATCTCAAAAGCACATTTGCAAACCTTTTAAAATCAGGAATAGTGTGGCCCCTGCGGTGAAATAAAATCCACGGTCTTATCTCTCTTACCTTTTTACCATATCTTACTGTAAACAAGCTACAAGCAGCAGCTCTCACAGCTATTGTAACAAAAAGTTCACAAACTTTACTGCTGCATTCCAGCAGCCAGGGATTTGGCAGAATACAGGGAGAGCTGCGGGGTTAGTCGATGCTGTACAGGGATAAGATTCAGGGGGTTATAATGAGTGTAAATCCCTGTACAGTACAGATACAAGGTGTTGCTGTAATTGCCATACACAGGCATTATGCAGCACATACAGATACAAGGTGTTGCTGTAATTGCCATACACAGGCATTATGCAGCACATACAGATACAAGGTGTTGCTGTAATTGCCATACACAGGCATTATGCAGCACATACAGATACAAGGTGTTGCTGTAATTGCCATACACAGGCATTATGCAGCACATACAGATACAAGGTGTTGCTGTAATTGCCATACATAGGCATTATGCAGCACATACAGATACAAGGTGTTGCTGTAATTGCCATACACAGGCATTATGCAACACATACAGATACAAGGTGTTGCTGTAATTGCCATACACAGGCATTATGCAGCACATACAGATATTGCATTGCTAATAATCTCATTCTGATCACTACAAACCCCCATAAGCAGGAGATCTCACCATTTTATTATCTGTCTGCAGCACATTTACTGACACAAAGGCCATTTATGCCTGCATGCTGACAATGCAAACCCCATGTGACATTGTGCGAGATAAGGGACGCCATCTAAAGTTCAGAACCTTTCATCCCAGTAATGGAAAAATGAACACATGTAAAAGTAAAACTTTACATCATTTTAATAATCTCAGAATAGGAATCTCTGCTCAAAATTTCTATTTCACCCTATAATTAATTGTTAGCTTTGCATCCCATGTTTCACATCACATTACCATAAATTTATTTTTCCAAATGAAACGCTTGGTAGAGACAGGTTTTAAAACGGATTTTCATACAGGGTTATTCAAAGAGATCCAAATTGCTTGAGAAAGGTAACCGAACGCTGAAAATCAGCGTTCGGTTACCTTTCCTGGCCATTCGGCTATCCAGAGAGCAGGCAATTCGCCAAATCCTGGCGAATTGCCTGCACATACGGTGCCTGTTCGGTGCCTTTTCGAGGGCAGTGAAATCCCCATGAAAAAGCACTGCTTCGTCTATTCAGAGAACACAAACCAGCAGTGAAAGGTTCCCCTAATGCCCTGCCATTCGGTGGTTTCATTCGGCAAGTTTATTCAGGAGAATTCCATAGGCTTCAATGTTAAAAATATTCTCGTTTTAATTCAATATCTAATAAATCGTTCATTTTAAAATTCTGCAGTAAAGAGTCTCTTTATTTATAGATTTTTTAGGATATTTTAATCATTTTTCTTAATTTTTTTTTTAAAGTCTGATTTTGTTTTTGATTTTTTTTAAGTTTACTTATTTTTTCTGTAACAGCCTCTTTATTATCATTCATTGGATCATGTGCAAATTTCAGACATTTTCGCTCAGTAGTTTCTTTGCAAACAGTGTTTCACATTTCAATCATTCATACAAACTGTTTTGCTAATTTATTCACTGCCTCTTCTGCTGTGTCGACGGCTGCGATCGGCTCCTGTTTGGGTTTTTCTGTTGTTTTCGGCAGGTTAATCCAGATGTTTTTGCGGGTTTTCGGCGTGCATTCGCTGGGTTTTGTGGTTCGTGTTCGTCGGGTTTGCGGTAGCTTTTCCCTGCAATTCGGGGGCCCTGTGGTGCTTGCTGAATACACCGCAGGGTCACCGAAATGGGATCGGCAAAAGGAACCGAATTGAAGAGAACGAAAAGTCACCGAACGTGCAGTAACTTTTCGAATCTCTTTGAATAACCCTGATAGTCTTTTTTCCCCTAGTCTTTTTTGGGTTAAAAATACCCAAGCAAATCCCTGCTTATGCCAGACTGCACTTATAGAAAAATAAAATCAGGTCTATAGGGAAAGATATAATTGAACAGTGGAATACAATCTTGACACAGTATATGGAACCAATGGGAGCTCAGTTCCCTGTGCAAAAATAGTGGAGGAACAGCATTCCCCCTCAACCTGACCCCTGGTTTTATATATATATATATATATATATATATATATATATATATATATATATATATATATATATATATATATATATATATATATATATATATATATATATATTAAATGTTTATGTAAAATATATTTATGTAAAATATTCATTTTATAAAAAATATATTTAATTATAAATTAAATATAATAAAAAAATTATATTTTATTTTTTTATTCATTATTTTATCTATTTTAGAAAAACTTGGAGGCGCCTGTCAATAATCTTTCCCTCGCTGACCCTGAAATTACAGAGGTGGAAGAACTCACCCCTGAGAAACCAGCAAACCCGCCAGCCTTGGAATACGACATCGGAATCCACGAGCACGTCGGCCTCACGGAGGACGCAGACTCTGCGGAAATTATTTTTCCAGAGCCGACAACAGGGTATCGACCGCAAATCTCAAAGACGAACCCCCTGAGGAGCGACTCCTACTGCGCCCCGCCGCACCTACTGGAGATCCCGAGGCCCGGACAGAGCTGGGATCACGCAAACGACTGCGCGGACCAAGACGTTTTCATCTCGGACTGCGAATCCGGCTTTGACCTCCTGGAAAGGGGGCTCCTTCTTTCCGATGTTGAGGATGGGGACATCTCGCGCTTTTTCCAAGCGGCGCCCAAAGAAAGTGAAGGGCCCGGAGGCACCACAGGGATGAGGGGCCTGATCTGCGATCAGCAGACGCTTCGCATACATGGGAATATAGATTTTTCGTACACAGCGGATTACTTTCCTCAGATTTTGGCAAAAGGGATGCAAGGAATGGATGTACGTTTTGAGGGTTAATTCACGTTAAAGCCCCATGTACCAAAAAAATCCTCTCTGAGTCTTGATCGTGATTTGAAGGAGAAAAGTTACCAGGAAAGGCTTAATGATCTTAACATGTACAGCTTGGAAAAAAGACGAGACAGAGGAGATATGATAGAAACATTTAAATACGTAAAGGGAATCCACAAGGTAGAGGAAGGGAGTATATTTAAACGAAAACAAAGTAGCAAAACAAGAGGACA
Source organism: Leptobrachium leishanense (assembly GCA_009667805.1). Lineage (NCBI taxonomy): Eukaryota > Metazoa > Chordata > Amphibia > Anura > Megophryidae > Leptobrachium > Leptobrachium leishanense. The sequence continues at coordinate 23,686,231 of CM019070.1, forward strand.
TAGTCTTAGATTAGAGGGGCAAAGGTTTAAAAGTAACATCAGGAAGCATTATTTTACTGAGTGGGTGGTGGATACATGGAACAGTCTTCCAGTTGAAGTGGTAGAGGCCAAAACAGTAATTGAATTTAAGCAAGCATGGGATAGGCATAAGGCTATCCTAAACAAAAGATAAATCCAGGTAAAGTATCCATGTAATTGGGCAGACTAGATGGGCCGAAAGGTTCTTATCTGCCGACATTTTTCTATGTTTCTATGATTTTCTATGTTTCTATGTGGTTGTAGAGTATAGGAATGGGGTTCTCAAACTCTGGCCTGCCAGGTGTTGATTGCCTACAATTCCCAGAATTCTTTGAATGCAATAGATGGCCAGAGGATCATGGGAGATGTAGTTCAGAAACATCTGCAGGGACCGGAGTTTCAGATCCCTGCATTTAAAGAGTAATATAGGTCGGCAGAAGACTCCGGTCTATCGTTTTCGACATCTTATCTCGATAGTGTGCTTTTCCAAAGAAAGACGGATCGGAAAAGCAATATATGACCATTTCCAATTGACCCACAAAATGTCGACTCCTCCTAGACTTCTTTAAGGACCATCGGATTTCACTTCGGATGAGATGTTCTAAAATATTAAATAATTCCATCCAGAAATATTCAGCTTTTCCGAAAATGTCAGATTTTTTTAAAGTCTTTTTTTAAAAAACATTCTTTAAAATTTCTCTTCGTGTGAAGAACTCTTTCCTTTGATGTATGTGAAATCTCCTTTTTCATTTTTTTTTCTTTTACAGAAAAGGGATTGTGCAGGATGAAAACAAAGGAATAATCCCTGCTTTACTTAAATGATTCTCCTGCATTATATAAAACTGCCAAAATCAAGGCTTTGCTTATATCAGTGATGGCAAGCCTCTGCACCCAGATGTTTTGGAACTACGTGTTCCATGATGCTTAGCAAGCTTTAAGGCTGTTGGAGCATCATGGGAAATGTAGTTTCAAAACATCTGGGGTGCTGAGGTTTGCCCTCACTGGATTCTATCTATGCCTTCTCAAAATGCCCTGCTATAACACACACTCTGCTGGCTGCTATTCACCCGCGACCTGTTTGGAGCTTGACTTGCTAATTAAGGAAGTTATGTCCATCCCTGGACACATATAAATTATTCATGCTGATGGGCAGTGCATGAAAAATGCCACCCCTCAGCATGTATAATCCATACACTGCAGGTAAGAAATTATAAAGGAATCCCAGGTGACCTGCCTTGATTTCCTTCCTGCAGCATATGAATTATACATGTTGCCGGGCAGCACTGGTCCATGTGCTCTCCTTCTGCATGAATTAGTAATATGTGTCCAGGAAAACATGGCCGACCTGGCAACCCTACCTGTGGCCTCGCCCCCACAGAGCCTGGGCTAGCACAGATAATAAAATGGTGAGATCTCCTGCTTATGGGAATTTGTAGTGATCATAATGAGATTATTAGCAATGCAATATCTATATGTGCTGCATAATGTCTGTGTATGGCAATTACAGCAACACCTTGTATCTGTGTGTGCTGCATAATGCCTGTGTATGGCAATTACAGCAACACCTTGTATCTGTATGTGCTTCATAATGCCTGTGTATGGCAATTACAGCAACATCTTGTATCTGCATGTGCTGCATAATGCCTGTGTATGGCAATTACAGCAACACCTTGTATCTGCATGTGCTGCATAATGCCTGTGAATGGCAATTACAGCAACACCTTGTATCTGCATGTGCTGCATAATGCCTGTGTATGGCAATTACAGCAACACCTTGTATCTGTATGTGCTGCATAATGCCTGTGTATGGCAATTACAGCAACACCTTGTATCTGTAGGTGCTGCATAATGCCTGTGTATGGTAATTACAGCAACACCTTGTATCTGTGTGTGCTGCATAATGCCTGTGTATGGCAATTACAGTAACACCTTGTATCTGTATGTGCTGCATAATGCCTGTATATGACAACTAAAGCAACACCTTGTATCTGTATGTGCTGCATAATGCCTGTGTATGGCAATTACAGCAACACCTTGATCTGTATGTGCTGCATAATGCCTGTGTATGGTAATTACAGCAACACCTTGTATCTGCGTGTGCTGCATAATGCCTGTGTATGGCAATTACAGCAACACCTTGTATCTGTATGTGCTGCATAATGCCTGTGTATGGTAATTACAGCAACACCTTGTATCTGCGTGTGCTGCATAATGCCTGTGTATGGCAATTACAGCAACACCTTGTATCTGTATGTGCTGCATAATGCCTGTGTATGGCAATTACAGCAACACCTTGTATCTGTAGGTGCTGCATAATGCCTGTGTATGGTAATTACAGCAACACCTTGTATCTGTGTGTGCTGCATAATGCCTGTGTATGGTAATTACAGCAACACCTTGTATCTGTGTGTGCTGCATAATGCCTGTATATGACAACTAAAGCAACACCTTGTATCTGCATGTGCTGCATAATGCCTGTGTATGGCAATTACAGCAACACCTTGTATCTGTATGTGCTGCATAATGCCTGTGTATGGCAATTACAGCAACACCTTGTATCTGTAGGTGCTGCATAATGCCTGTGTATGGTAATTACAGCAACACCTTGTATCTGTGTGTGCTGCATAATGCCTGTGTATGCAGGGCCGGTGCTAGACTATTTTGCGCCCTAGGCAAGACCAGCTACTTGCGCCCCCCCTAACAAAAACACTGAACATTACTGTGGAGCTCTGTAACACCCTCAATGTGTAGTGTTCATTACATTTCATTCCCCCATCTTTTCACTTCACACCCTCTTCTCATTACAGTGGATTTCATCCCCCCTCTTTTCATTCCATTCCCCTGCTTTTCATGCACTCCCCCTCCTTATTTTCATCCCCTCCTTTTCATTCCCCTCTTCTTCTTTTCATTCCCCCTCCTTTTTTCATTCCTCCTTCTTTTCAATCACCCCTCCTTTTCTTTCCCCCTTCTTTTCAATCACCCCTCCTTTTCATTCCCCCTTCTTCTTTTCATTACCCCCTTCTTTTCATTCCCCCTCCTTCTTTCCATTCCCCTTTTCAATCACCCCTCCTTTTCAATCACCCCTCCTTTTCATTCCCCCTCTTTTTCAATCCCCCTCCTTTTCAATCACCCCTCCTTTTCAATCACCCCTCCTTTTCATTACCCCCTTCTTTTCATTCCATTCCCCTTTTCAATCACCCCTCCTTTTCAATCACCCCTCCTTTTCAATCACCCCTCCTTTTCATTACCCCCTTCTTTTCATTCCATTCCCCTTTTCAATCACCCCTCCTTTTCAATCACCCCTCCTTTTCAATCACCCCTCCTTTTCATTCCTCCTCCTTTTCATTCCTCCTCCTTTTCATTCCTCCTCCTTTTCAATCACCCCTCCTTTTCATTCCCCCTCTTTTTCAATCCCCCTCCTTTTCAATCCCCCTCCTTTTCAATCACCCCTCCTTTTTTCATTCCTCCTTCTTTTCAATCACCCCTCCTTTTCTTTCCCCCTTCTTTTCAATCACCCCTCCTTTTCATCCCCCCTTCTTTTCATTACCCCCTTCTTTCCATTCCCCTTTTCAATCACCCCTCCTTTTCATTCCCCCTCTTTTTCAATCCCCCTCCTTTTCAATCCCCCTCCTTTTCAATCACCCCTCCTTTTCATTACCCCCTTCTTTTCATTCCTCCTCCTTCTTTCCATTCACCCTTTCAATCACCCCCTCTCCTGCATTATCAATCACCCCCTCTCCTGCTTTATCAATCACCCCCTCTCCTGCTTTTCCATTCACCCTTTCAATCACCCCCTCTCCTGCTTTTTCAATCACCCCCTCTCCTGCTTTTCCATTCCCCCTTTCAATCACCCCCTCTCCTGCTTACCTTTTGTGCAGGGAGGGGGCCAAATCAATGGTGGCCCAGTAGGAGTGAGGGAGGCATGTGTCCCTGGTGGGTTCTGATCTGTGTCGGATGGGGCCTTGCTTCTCTGGCGCTCACTCACCTCCTCCAGTCACCTCCTCACATGCCAGGCGCATCTTCGTCTCAGTCTCACCTCGTCATCCAGCTGCTCCGCCTCCTTCACGCGAGACCCCACAGCACAGGAAGCCAGCGACTGACGTGAGGCACGTGCTGCCGCCGGCACCAACAAGTCCCGGCGCACGTCGTCTACATCAGCCGCTGGCGTCGATGGAGGCAGGCTGCGGCTCACTCTGCACTGCCGCACGCCAGCCGTAACTAAATTGCAGCGGCCGAGAAGTGGGACAAACAAATTAATGATTTCCTGCTTCAGAGGTCGGGCCGGCTGCGCCCTAGGCGAGCACTGCGCTCTAGGCGCCCGCCTAGCTCGCCTAGCGGCAGCGCCGGCCCTGTGTGTATGGCAATTACAGTAACACCTTGTATCTGTATGTGCTGCATAATGCCTGTATATGACAACTAAAGCAACACCTTGTATCTGTGTGTGCTGCATAATGCCTGTGTATGGCAATTACAGCAACACCTTGATCTGTATGTGCTGCATAATGCCTGTGTATGGTAATTACAGCAACACCTTGTATCTGTATGTGCTGCATAATACTGTGTATGGCAATTACAGCAACACCTTGTATCTGTATGTGCTGCATAATGCCTGTGTATGGTAATTACAGCAACACCTTGTATCTGCGTGTGCTGCATAATGCCTGTGTATGGCAATTACAGTAACACCTTGTATCTGTATGTGCTGCATAATGCCTGTATATGACAACTAAAGCAACACCTTGTATCTGTATGTGCTGCATAATGCCCGTGTATGGCAATTACAGCAACACCTTGATCTGTATGTGCTGCATAATGCCGGTGTATGGCAATTACTGCAACACCTTGTATCTCTATGTGCTGCATAATGTCTGTGTGTGGCAATTACAGCAACACCTTTTATCTGTATGTGCTGCATAATGCCTGTGTATTGCAATTACAGCAACACCTTGTATCTGCGTGTGCTGCATAATGCCTGTGTATGGTAATTACAGCAACACCTTGTATCTGCGTGTGCTGCATAATGCCTGTGTATGGCAATTACTGCAACACCTTGTATCTTTATGTGCTGCATAATGTCTGTGTGTGGCAATTACAGCAACACCTTTTATCTGTATGTGCTGCATAATGCCTGTGTATGGCAATTACAGCAACACATTGTATCTGTACTGTACAGGGATTTTCACTCATTATAACCCCCTGAATCTTATCCCTGCACAGCAGTGACTGACCCCACAGCTCTCCTTGTATGCTGCCCCCTCCCTGGTTGCTGTAACGCAGCAGTAACGTTTGCTGAGCTTTTTTATTAGAGATTTCTGGCTGCTATTTGTTTACAGTAAAGCAGGTGAAAGGAGAGAGATAAAAAGATTTTCATTTCTCCACAGGGGGCGCACTAATCTTTCTTTGCTTTAAAAACATTCAAATTGGGTTTCAATGTGCTAAATTGCTAATGAGTGCTTTTCAATGCAATACGATGTAACCATTTTGGTAGTGAAAGGGTTAATCAGACCTGCGGCTCCTACAGTGGCGTAGCGTGGGTTGTCAGCGCCCGGGGCAAGGCAAGAATTGTGTGCCCCCCCCCAACCTGTGGACACAGTAACACACCCTTATTCCTTTCTACCAGTAGAGTATTGACCCTCTTACCCCACAAACACATGTATTGTATATTAACAAAATACTGATATAATAAAAAAATGAAACACACATGCCCCCCACGCTACGCCACTGCTACCAGTCACCCTGTCCCAGTATACACTAGCATAGTTCCACTCTCACACTATACCCAGTCACTCTCTCCCAGTACCCCAGTCACCCTCTCCCTCAAGTACCCCCACTTTTTCCCAGTACCCCCAGTCACGCTCTCCCATTACCCCCAGTCACACTCTCCCAGTACCCCCGTTACTCTTTCTCTCTCAAAGTTCCCCCACTTTCTCCCAGTACCCCCATTCACCAGTACAACCTCACTGTGTGTGTTGGTTACACTGCTCTGGTGTCACACAGTGTTGCCTACCTGCATGGAGTTGCTGGTGGTCCGGGGGGTGGGTTGTCCAGGGTTCTTAGTGGGGACCGGATTTTAAATGTGCTGCAGGGCAGGCGCCTCCCTCCTCCCTCCCTGTTCAGCGGCCGCAGGGCTGCTAGCGGTGGGGTGCTGGCACAGGGCTTAAAGGGGGGCTGACAAGCGTGATATAGGGTGTCCCATCGAATAATGCTGCACTGCTTCACGTGACTCATGTCAGTGTTGAGGAGTCAGGACAGGACCAGAATTTTATGTTCTGCTCCTCCCTTCCGGATGCTGAGTGCTAAGTCACCGCCGGCACTGCAAAACCTGGCGGCTGCACGTGCAAGGGCCTCTCACGGACACCTTGCTGATCCCTGCTGGAAAATATTAGTGGTTCAAATTTCTTTTGAAATTTTGCGCCCCCTAAGAAAACTGCGCCCGGGGCGACCGCCCCCGAGGCACCCCCCACGCTACGCCACTGGGCTCCTATGATTCTGGCAAAGTATGAAGGAATTCCCCAATCGTATCTGTTTGGGATTTTGATGCATATCAGTGAGGCTGGTGTCAGACAAGTGCACTATATGTGCTCGAACTGATGTGCCTTCCGGCGTCCGTCGCAACGTTGTGATGCTGCGATGGGGCCGGCCACACGCTGTTGCGCTGCACGAATTGCGCACGTGACAGTGGTTATACTGCAAGCCTCCCTGTCGTATCGCTAGGACGGCGTTCGATGGGGCTGCATAGCGCGATCCTCCATAGGAGGATCGAGCCGTGCAGCACTGAGCGCACTAACTGCACTTAGCGAGGTGGCCAGAAAGACACGGACGTTCCTTCCGCTCTGCAAAAACGCTCATCTGTCCCCGGCCTTAAAGGGATGATGCCCGCAGCAATGTTCAGGGATATAAAGAGCGAGGCAGGCGGGGCTGAAACCTCAAGAGAAACTGCGTCCGTGACGTATGAAAACTTAAATAAACTGAAAATGATTGATGGTCGAAAAAGATGAACAGAAACAGAGCTCTTTCTGGCTCGCGTGTATTTTTTTTTTTCAGCAGCGTAGAAACTAAAATTACTTATATTCTATCAAAACAGGAAGGATGTGGATCTCCTTTGAAGATGTACAAGTATCTAAATGCAAAACGCAAGCACGCACCGGTTACACTTTCAAGCTAAGGTCCCCAGAAATAAAACAAAATGATAAATAAAAATAAGAACGAAACCCTATAACTGCTCCCAGTGAAATCCTGTGAAATGTCCAGTTGTTAAAGGGACACTATCGCTTACATAAGCTGTACATGCGCATTGCGCACAAAACCACATTATAAAACACATTATAAAACACATGCTGCTGCTGGTTTTACTTTCTTTGTTTGAAATGATTGCATATAAAAAGGGGAAATAAAGTTAGGTTTTCAACTCCTGTCTCTATTTTGTGGATTTTTCCCATGATGCAACATTTATCAAAATCTGTGCAAACATTTTACTTTGTGGCTGTGCTTTGTCCTATACAGTATTTAACATTTCATGAGGTGGAGGAGGGAATGTTTAGATAATGCTGCAGGAGGTCTATTGTTTCCAGGTTACGCGAGATAAGAGATGGCAACTGAATGAGATAAGACAGGGAGCTTAAAAGACTTTTAATTGACCCCCTGGTGATGTCCTTTGAATACATCCCACACAATAGAATGATGTGAGCCGGTGACTGACCCATTCACTCCATGCAATGGGCAAAGCCACACAGTGAGGAGCGAGTGATGGAAAGATACTGTTGGGGGGGGGGAGGCAGTTTCCAACACAAAATATCACACAATGGATGCACCCAGTGACGCATATAGAGGAAAATATCACACAATGGATGCGCCCAGTGATACATATAGAGGAAATATCACACAATGGATGCACCCAGTGACACATATAGAGGAAAATCTCACACAATGGATGCGCCCAGTGACACATATAGAGGAAAATATCACACAATGGATGCACCCAGTGACACATATAGAGGAAAATATCACACAATGGATGCGCCCAGTGACACATATAGAGGAAAATATCACACAATGGATGCACCCAGTGACACATATAGAGGAAAATATCACACAATGGATGCACCCAGTGACACATATAGAGGAAAATCTCACACAATGGATGCGCCCAGTGACACATATAGAGGAAAATATCACACAATGGATGCGCCCAGTGACACATATAGAGGAAAATCTCACACAATGGATGCGCCCAGTGACACATATATAGGGAAATATCACACAATGGATGCACTCAGTGACACATATAGAGGGAAATATCACACAATGGATGCATCCAGTGACACATATAGAGGAAAATATCACACAATGGATGCGCCCAGTGACACATATATAGGGAAATATCACACAATGGATGCACTCAGTGACACATATAGAGGAAAATATCACACAATGGATGCGCCCAGTGACACATATAGAGGAAAATATCACACAATGGATGCACCCAGTGACACGTATAGAGGAAAATATCACACAATGGATGCGCCCAGTGACACATATAGAGGAAAATATCACACAATGGATGCACCCAGTGACACATATAGAGGAAAATATCACACAATGGATGCACCCAGTGACACATATAGAGGAAAATCTCACACAATGGATGCGCCCAGTGACACATATAGAGGAAAATATCACACAATGGATGCGCCCAGTGACACATATAGAGGAAAATCTCACACAATGGATGCGCCCAGTGACACATATATAGGGAAATATCACACAATGGATGCACTCAGTGACACATATAGAGGGAAATATCACACAATGGATGCATCCAGTGACACATATAGAGGAAAATATCACACAATGGATGCGCCCAGTGACACATATATAGGGAAATATCACACAATGGATGCACTCAGTGACACATATAGAGGAAAATATCACACAATGGATGCACCCAGTGACACATATAGAGGGAAATATCACACAATGGATGCACCCAGTGACACATATAGAGGAAAATATCACACAATGGATGCACCCAGTGACACACATATACATAGCACTCCACAGAGGACTCAGCATCGGTGAAAGGACACTGGAGAACTAGTTGCACCCCAGGCTTTCAGTTTCCAGAGAGAGGAGGCAGTAAATTGTCTTCTTCACCGGGGATCCTGAGGATGCTGAATTTACTAAAGTGCACCTGTACCGCCTGCGATATCCCATCAGGGGGTGGGTAGTATCCCACATTGGTCTTAAAGATCAAAGCAATATCTCATCCCTTCCGATATCCCGGCCAGTACTTACCCCTCTCGAGTGCCGGGTGCTGCCATGCTCATCCTTCAAGAGGACCATCACACAGTGCCATGCAATCGGCCCTTGGTGGTGACGTTGGCACCGAAGGGGTTATTCAAAGAGTGTAAAATTTGCCACCAAGTTTCACCGAACAGTGAATTTCACTGTACGGTGCAATTTCGTGGTAATTCAGCTATTCAGAAAGCTAACAGTTTGCCAAATATTGGCGAATTGCCAGCGAAATACGGTGCAACTTGGTGACTGTGAAAATTCCCCATAGAGAAGTAATGGTTATTGAGAAAACGAACTGCACCGAAAAGCTGCCGAAATGCCGAGATTTTCGTCACTTTCGTTTGTCGGGTTTAAACAGGCGAATCCCATCCGTGTCAATGTAAAAAGAAATCCCTGTTTTTATTAACTTTTTTTTATTCAACTGTTTAAGACTTTTTGCTGCGAATTAAAAGGCTTAGTTAATTTATTTTTTAGAAAAAATTTTCAGCATTTTCTGCATTTTTTGGTGAAATATTTGATGTCGATTTTTGTCTATAAATGGAGTTTATTTTTTTGTTCTGTGTCAGACCTTGTTATTGTTATTCATGGGACCTTATATATTATTATATATTATTTCCAGGCATTTTACATGCATTATTTTTTGTTTAAAATGCCTTTTAAAAATCGTGTTTTTTTTTTTTTTTAAATTACCCCTGTTCTGTGGCTGATCGGCTTTTTTCAGCGACGTTCGGCAGCTGATCGGAGGCGTTCGGCGCTTTGCGGCTGCATTTGACGGTTTATCAGATGCGTTCGGCAGTTTACGGCTGCGTTTGGCGGTTTGTTAGAGGCGTTCTGCGGGTTGTGGCTGCGTTCGGCGTTTTTTGGCTGTGTTCGGCAGTTTATCGAAGGCGTTCAGTGGTTTGCGGCTGCGTTCTGCGGCTGATTGGAGGTTTTCCACGGTGTATCGGCAGCGTTCAGCGGTTTATTGGATGAATTCGGCGGGTTTAGCGGCAGCGTTCGGCGAGTTTATCAGCGCCGTTCAGCGGATTCAATCGGTGCACTTCGGGGATGCTGCGGTGAATGCTGAATTCACCGTAGGTTCGGTGAATTGAACTCTCCGAATCGCACTGAACTGTGCCGAATGAAAGAGCACCGAAATTTCGGTGCTCTTTGAATAAGACACCTCTTCCTCTCAGAGCTGTCACTCACTTGGCTGGTTGTAAGAGACAGTGAATCATCTCAGGGAATAAATTAGCTTTTTCCCAACATATGTATTTGTAAACAAACAGTAACACTTGTATAGGGAGTGATTCTCGGTCAAACGAGACTGACAGGTGTTAAGCATGTTATGTGCAATTTAACTTACGTGTATAATATAAATATGGATACATTAGATTTGATAGAGGAGGACAGAGGGATCTACCAAAAATCCTGTTGCCCCCAAACACTCCCAGTCCAATAAAAGCTGTAACACTAACACTTTGAGATTTGCTGTAGTTCTACTCTTGCACAGCTGCTCATACATGGTTTGTGCAAGTGAAACCATCGAAGTTTACCTTTCTGTGAATTAAGGGAGAGAAACTACTGTGTTATAGTAAAATGGTTTTACTTATTACTCAGAGAATGAAGAATCTCGTTGACTTATGAGAAGATTCACACTTTAAAAATAAATTGCCAACTCCAGTTATGATTGTGTAAGTGTACGTGTGTTTTTGGGAGGTTGAATGCAAGGGGTGGCACGATGCAAGCGATCCACAGACAGGAACCTACTGAGCAAGTGGGGTACAGGGTAGGTCGAGCGATCGAACCATGGTCATCGAGGACAAGCGGAATCGGACAAGGTTTTCCACTAGAGGAAGAGATTTGGATATATGTTGGATACACACACGGAATGTTCAGGCTTTTAGCTACAATATGACTCTTCACATTGAAAGGTTTATTGTTTATTAAGGCTTGAAGTTCTGGGTCCTGTGAAGATGGATGGAAAACACAGAAAACAAAGAGGTATGAAGCTTTTCAACATGCACCCGTGCAGCAATATCTAACGTATATAAGAATATATATGTATGATGGAGTTCTGTGTATTTTAAATAACGTTGATTTAGCTTTGTGACATCACTCAAATGGAGATTGAGCGTTAGAAGATGAGCAACATCTCAGTGACATAATGACAGGCTCAGCCGGACTGTACGTAGCGACGCAGGGTCTGCATGGAGGACACTGTACTCGGGGGTCAAATCCTATAAAAATAAAAAACAAGTATGGGAACTCACCAAGATTTCTGTCCCCCAATTAGCAATTCTAATCTCAAACAAGCTAAGCTTTAGGCCCGTGTCAGACGAACACAGTGATCACGTCCGTGTCGCCGCACAGTTTAACGTCCGTCGTAGCATTGAATCATGAGCAATAGAGAGAGACCCACACACGAAGTATGTGTGCACCGAACTGTGCACGCACAACGCACGTGGCAAACGGACGCAAGTTAGGCAGGAACGTAAAACCGCTAACACGGACGCGCAGAGTGCGCCACGTCCACCACGTCCACGTAGCGTTCTGTGTGCGTGATGAGGAGACGTCAGACGCAGCGCATTTGCGACGACCAGCACCTTGACGCACACAATGGCTTTTCATATCCTTTTTCATATTAATTTTGTTTCCCATATTTTCCTATTTTTCTACGTCCGTCATAAAAAATGGTCTGTGTGGGCCTACAGTATCTTCCGTCAGAACGTCCGTCCGTTGTGCACGCATTGTGCGCTCTGACTGCGTTCGACTGACTCTAGCCTTAGAGAGTATATAGAAACATAGAAACATAGAAACATAGAAAAATGTCGGCAGATAAGAACCTTTCGGCCCATCTAGTCTGCCCAATTACATGGATACTTTACCTGGATTTATCTTTTGTTTAGGATAGCCTTATGCCTATCCCATGCCTGCTTAAATTCAATTACTGTTTTGGCCTCTACCACTTCTACTGGAAGACTGTTCCATGTATCCACCACCCTCTCAGTAAAATAATGCTTCCTGATGTTACTTTTAAACCTTTGCCCCTCTAATCTAAGACTATGTCCTCTTGTTTTGCTACTTTCTTTCCTTTTAAATATACTCCCTTCCTCTACCTTGTGGATTCCCTTTACGTATTTAAATGTTTCTATCATATCTCCTCTGTCTCGTCTTTTTTCCAAGCTGTACATGTTAAGATCATTAAGCCTTTCCTGATAACTTTTCTCCTTCAAGCCGTACACCATTTTAGTAGCCCTTCTCTGAACTCTCTCTAAGATGTCTATATCCTTCTGGAGATACGGTCTCCAGTACTGCACACAGTACTCCAAGTGAGGTCTCACCAGTGCTCTGTATATCACCCTTCTTCAGGTCTGGAAGCCATACTGAGCTTATACATACATACACACACAACATATATATAAATATATATATATATATACACACACACAACCAACACACACAACATATATATATATATACACACAACCAACACACACACAACCAACACATACACATACTGTATATATATCTAGACATACATTCACAGACAATATATATATAGGATACATACAAAATATACAGTATATATAGGCATACATACAAACAACATATATATATATGCATACAAACAACACTACGAATCACTACGTGCTGCTATACTCGGATTTATACTGTATATATGCATACATTACACACAACCATCACCCACAACATATATATATAAACACACACAAACATATATGTATATATATATACACACAACACACACACATACTGTATATATATCTAGACATACATTCACAGACAATATATATATAGGATACATACAAAATATACAGTATATATAGGCATACATACAAACAACATATATATATATATATATATATGCATACAAACAACACTATGAATCACTACGTACTGCTATACTCATGATTTATACTGTATATATGCATACATTACACACAACCATCACCCACAACATATATATATAAACACACACAAACATATATATATATATAGTACATACATACCTACATACACACACACACAACCAACACACACAACATATATAAATATATTTATTTTAAAAAAATTAAGCCCCTGCACTCAAGGACTTGGAAGAAAAAATAGATGCCTGGTGCAAAATACATGAACTGAAAAAAGAGCTAGCACTCTAAAGTCTATACTTAAAAACAAAAAAAATCTTATTATGAATCAATATTAAGATATTGACATTTCAGCTTTCTATAGGAGTTTTCATCATGCATGTCATTGCAGATTTCATCATATACTCATATATATATATATATATATAGCACCTGATGAAAGCTCAGAGAGCTGAAACATCAATATTTTTTTAATTGAGGCGTAGTAAAGTTTTTTTTCTTTTAAAGTATGAGATCTTAGAGTGCTAGCTCTTTATCTGTACATATTACTATATATATATATGTATCATTTTGAAGTATGATAATTCTCAGTAATAACCAGTTTTAGTTAGCAGATTTCTTTCAAGTTATATGTTTTATATATGAAGGGGGCTGGATAGTCCTGGTTTACGCAGTCGCCCTGTAACAGTGCGCAAAACCGCTTTTTGTGCATATTAGTTAACAGATTAACTGGCATCAAATTGATAAACTGATGTAAAAAGCACTCAGTTCATGCATCTAAATGTTTTTTGTAGCACGATCATAGTTGAATTAATTTTACAAATAATATATATATATATATATACATATTCCTCATATGCAATGTTCTCGAACCCAGGACATACTTGAAAACGAGAGAAATCTCAATGTATCCTTCCTGGTAAAACACTTTATAAATAAATAAATATGGTGCAAAATGACAAAAAGTGCGTAGTTTACCTTGATGATGACAGTCAATTTATTTTAAGAAACCGATACCCTGACACTGCATTAAATACTAATATATATATATACACAGTATATTAAATACTCCTTATCTGCTTAAGATTACATGCACAAATTCATTGAGTAAAAAGCTGAGGTATATTCAGTAGACTGGGAATCGGGAGGAATTTTAGATTTAAGTGGAAGGGGAAAAAGCCAATGTTGGAGATTTTTATGCAGGTTGTTTATGTATGGAAATGGGTGTAGGAACTGGAGGAATGGGGGGAACAGATCCCCAGCCCACTTATCTCTAAGGCTAGGGTCAAACGAAAGCATTTTTACACGCGAACGTAAAAAAGTGCGTCCGAACGCATTGACATATTTTTTCACGGAGTACGCGAAAACGGTCATACGATGCGCATTTTCGTGCGTGATTTTTTACGGATCCAAACCAGGAAACTTTGGGCGTCTGGACGTTATGTTGCCCGGACATGAGCAGCGTCTGACGTCTCCAAATCACGCACACACGCCGCTAGTGGACGCAGCGCACTCTGTACGTCCGTACTAGCGGTTCTGCGTTCTCGAAAAAATGCGTTCATTTTCCACTTGCGTTGCGCAGCCGGACTTTCGTGCGACCGTACTTTGTATATTGGCCGTCATTGCCCGTCATTTGCTGCTAGTGCGGCCGTAATTAAGTGCGCCAAAACGCACGTTAAAAGTGCGCTGGTCTGACCCCAGCCTTAATGGACACATGCACAGTGTGTGTCTGTGATGGAAGAGGTATGGGGTGGAGGAGGTGCTGGGGTTTATGCCTCAGTTACCCCCTAAATTTACTAGAATTCCCCAGTTTATGTCTTGAAGGCTAAAGGGTCTATTCACAAAGCACTGAAACTAAATTGAAAAAAGTATAAATGATATTCCATTTTTTTAACATTGAATCCTATGGGATTCGCCTGTTGAACCTGTCGAATTGAAACACAGAAAATCAGGGCATTTCACCGGAATTTCTGAGCAATTCAGCGTCCCGTGAATAGGTAGTCTTGTATGGGGCAATTTTCGTAGCCGAATTGCGGTGAAACGCACTTTATTTTGCTGTTGATTTGCATGTGTTCGGCGAATTGACAGCTTTGCGAATAGACAAATTGGCCCGAAAATGCACCTATGGTGAAATTCACCATTTGGTGCAATTTCGCTGCCAATGCAGAGGTTAGTGAATATTTAACCTCTTCTTAACAGTAATAAACGAATTAACTGAGCGTCCTAGTCTGTATTAGTTAAAGGGACGCTACCAATATAAACTGTGACTGCGCATTACAAACAAATCCACTCATAAAACATATCATAAAACTCATGCTGCTGTTTGTTTTCTTTGTTTGAAGTGATTGCATGTAAAAGGAAAAATAAAGATTTTTATCTCTTGCTCCCATTTTGTGGATATTTTCCCATTATTCAACATTTACCAAAATCTTATAGTGAGTTTTACTTTGTGGCTGTGCTTTATTTTCTACAGTATTTAACAGTTAATGGGGTGGAGGAGGGAATATATAGGTAAGGCATCAGGGGGTCTATTGTTCTCCAGGCTACTCAAGATAAGAACTGGCAGCTGAATGAGATAAAACAGGGAGCTTAAAGAATTCTAATCTACCTCCTGGTGATGTCCTTTAAATACATCCCACACAATACAATGATGGGACTCAGTGACTGACCCAGTCACTTCATTCTATGACCAAAGCCACACAGTGAGGAGAAAGTGATGGAAAGATACTGTGGGGTAGGGGGGCAGTTTACAGCACAAAATATCACACAATGGATGCACCCAGTGACACGTATAGGAAAATATCACACAATGGATGCACCCAGTGACACATATAGAGGAAAATATCACACAATGGATGCGCCCAGTGACACATATAGAGGAAAATATCACACAATGGATGCGCCCAGTGACACATATAGAGGAAAATATCACACAATGGATGCACCCAGTGACACATATAGAGGAGAATATCACAAAATGGATGCACCCAGTGACACATATAGAGGAAAATATCACACAATGGATGCACCCAGTGACATATATATAGAGGAAAATATCACACAATGGATGCGCCCAGTGACACATATAGAGGAAAATATCACACAATGGATGCACCCAGTGACACATATAGAGTAAAATATCACACAATGGATGCACCCAGTGACACATATAGAGGAAAATATCACACAATGGATGCACCCAGTGACACATGTAGAGGAAAATATCACACAATGGATGCGCCCAGTGACACATATAGAGGAAAATATCACACAATGGATGCACCCAGTGACACATATAGAGGAAAATATCACACAATGGATGCGCCCAGTGACACATATAGAGTAAAATATCACACAATGGATGCACCCAGTGACACATATAGAGGAAAATATCACACAATGGATGCACCCAGTGACACATATAGAGGAAAATATTATCTTAACTAAACAAACAAGAGAAAAACAAACACATGTAAGATATCAGCAACATAAATAAACACAAAAAGGACATTTCATTTTTTGGTGGTACTGGCCCTTTAAATTTTATTATGCCTTTAAACTGGCTGACAGAGATAAGGTGACCCAGGTGCCCACCCATATTTGTTTGGGTTCATACATTGATAATTTGATCTAAAATTACCAGATTCGTCAATCAGCCTCTGATTTCTATGTGCACAAGTGGGGGGGGGGCACTTCAGCCCCCAGCCAAAACTGGTGGTCACTATCTACCATCAAAACTAACAGGGTTATTCAAAGAGAATCGAAAGTCATCGCACGTTCGGTGACTTTTCGTTCTCTTCAATTCGGTTTGATTTGGCGATCTCATTTCGGTGACCCTGCGGTGTATTCATTAAGCACCACAGGGCCCCCGAATTGCAGGGAAAAGCTGCCGCAAACCTGACGAAAGCTAACGGCAAAACCCAGCGAATGCACGCTGAAAACCCTCAAAAACATCTGGATTAACCTGCCGAAAACTACAGAAAAACCTGAACAGGAGCCGATCGCGGCCTCTGACACAGCAGAAGAGGAAGTGAATAAATTAGGAAAACAGTTTGTATGAATGTGTGAAAGTGAAACGCTGTTTGCAAAGAAACTACTTAGCGAAAATGTCTGAAATTTGCATATGAGGTCCAGAGATTGATAATAAAGAGGCTGTTACAGAAAAAAGAAGAAAACTTTAAAAAAAATCAAAAAAAAAATCGGACTTTTAAAAAAAAAAAAAATCTGAAAAATGCTTAAAATATCCTAATAAATGTATAAATAAAGAGACTTTTTACTGCAGAATTTCATAATGAACGGTTTATTAGATATTGAATTAAAACGGGAATATTTTTAACATTGAAGCCTATGGGATTCTCCTGAATAAACCTGTCGAATGAAACCACCGAATGGCAGGACATTAGGGGAACCTTTCACTGCTGGTTTGTGTTCTCTGAATAGCCGAAGCAGTGCTTTTTCATGGGGATTTCACTGTCCTCGAACAGGCACCAAATGTGCAGGCAATTAGCCAGGATTTGGCGAATTGCCTGCTCTCTGAATAGCCGAATGGCCAAGAAAGGTAACCGAACGCTGATTTTCGGTTACCTTTCGCCAGCAATTCGGAGCTCTTTGAATAACCCTGTATATCATTGCACCATAACACGAGATAATAAATATCTTATATAATCACCAATAAAGAAATAAATACTAAATGGTGTCATAATAATCACCGAGCGCGTGGATTATGAAACAAAAATCAAGTTAGAGAATTTGAGCTAAAATAAGGAAAATACCAATCTGAAAAAAATACAGCAATTCATTCTATAAATCCAAATTTCTAACGGTTACAAAATATACCATGGAATTAGAGAATAATAAAAAAAGAAATTAATAAAATTACCATCTATATACATTGATAAAGGCACGAACAAGTCGAAATGGTGATGTAATTACACTAAAGATTGGACTTTTATGGGAAGACCCGTGAGTGCCTTCAGTTTGTTGAAACTGTATCTGCTGTGGAGGTTGCACCGGGGCTGAATCGCTTAATGGTGAATTGAGGAGCTGTTTTTGGATATAAATTATATATATATAATTCCCCCCCATATATATGTCCCACTACCCCCCCTCCTCCCCATATGCTTTGGCAATGCTAAAATGTATTTGGTCCTGCCAATAAAGCTTATTTTGATTTGATTTGATTTATATAATAGCTGGGATGTGTAAATGACCTCTGCACTCTATAAAATAAAATTTACTTCTAAACTTAATTATTTGCTGTGTGGAGGCTTTTAATCTAATTTTTTGCCCTCCACCATAACTTAAATGAGTATTGATTTGCCCTATGGGTTAAGCATCCACTGCAACTGGTCATACCTAGCTCCTGCTGATGAGGGCACCAATAAACCCAAAACAGCTGTCCAGGAGTGGCTGTAACCAATTGCATAAACCTGATCTCTGCTAATAAAAGCCATAGTATGACATGGCATTGATTGAAGAGTTCTGTGTAAAAACAGACCCAGGATGCAAAAGAAAGTGAGAAATTACAGTCATCATTTGCATATCTTACCCAGAGTTCTGTGCTGCATATGGGGCATGTAACACACGATCTCTGTGATGCAGTTCTTTGAATTGCTGGGATGTGTAAATGACCTCTGCAATAATAAACTTTATAATTTGCAGTGTGGAGGCTTTTAATCTCATCTTTTGCCCTTCACCATAACTTTAATGAGTATTTATATATTTATATATTAAGGGTTCTGTGTAAAAACAGACCCAGACCCAGGATGCAAAAAAGTGCATATCCTACCCAGAATTCCTTGCTGCATATGGGGAATGTAGCACAGGAGCTCAGGGATGCAGTTCTTTGAATTGCGGTGATGTGCAAATGGCTTCTGCGATAATATATATATATAATATATATATACTGTATATAGAACCAAAATCCGGATGCACACGGAGACTTCTTGTTAGAGATGAATAAAATATATATATTTTATTCATCTCTAACAAGTAGTCTCCGTGTGCGTCCGGATTTTGGTTCTATATACAGTATATATATATATATATAATCATGAATCACACCAAAGTGCGCAGAACAAAAGAAAAGGTGCTCTTTGAACAACCCTCTCAGTGTATATATATAACATTACGGAGGATTTTAATCTCACTTTTTGTCCTTACTGCTTAATCTTGAAATACAATATATCATTTCTATTTAGAGAAAGACAATAAAAATCCTCAGTTTGACGCCAGCATGGAAAGAAGTAATAAAAAATAAATATAACACATAAAACTGTAAATAAATGACATGTCTGTTTATAAACGCTGTTATTGGAATGCTACGCCAGCTCCGACCTCTGACCCAGCATCGTTGAAAACCATTTTAATTAAAAATTATTCAGTATAAGAGGAAAAGTCATATATTGTTTTTTTAACCAGGTATGTTAACCATAATGATATTTAATAATTTGTGCGTGCGTCAAAGCCACGTACATTGTGTTTGGTGATAAAATTGCCGTTTTCAGTGCACGTCCCTATTGTTTTGCATACAGGAAATTCATTTTTTTGCTATGTTATAATCATTTATTAGTGGGTGGCATTAAAAACCAAGCCTGTGCGATTTCCCTATGAGTGGGCGAGTAATCATGTATTATTCCCGCAGCTCATATAATAATAAGGAGATAGAGCGCAGCTATTCGTTTTATAGCAGTTTTATGGAGAGGAGGGGTCGGGGGGGGGCTGTGGTTAGTATGTTCCCATGCTTGCTGTATAGCATGTGTCACGGCGAGATTGCACATCACAACTCAAGCTTTAGACGGTCGCAAACACCTGCTCGCTGCATGTGGCCGGACATGAGACTATCGCGCCAGTGAGACCAAGACCTCTCTTAAAGGCAGGTGGGGGTCAGCGGTACGTGCCTTCATTTTAACCGGATTATTTATAAAATTCCAGATAATCTGAACATACGAAGAATGGGGTGAGCTGCACATGGTATGGCTGGCATTCTACAACTCACCTGCAACTTATAGTCTAGTCAAGATAGATGGATAGATAGATAGATACAGATAGATAGATAGATAGATAGATAAATAGATACATAGATAGATAGATAGATACAGATAGATGATAGATAGATAGATAGATAGATAGATAGATAGATAGATAGATAGATAGATAGATAGATAGATAGATAGATATGGATAGATAGATAGATACAGATAGATGATAGATAGATAGATACAGATAGATAGATAGATAAATAGATACATAGATAGATAGATAGATAGATAGATAGATAGATAGATACAGATAGATAGATAGATAGATAGATAGATAGATAGATAGATAGATAGATAGATAGATAGATAGATAGATAGATAGATAGATACAGATAGCTAGGTAGAAATAGATAGATAGATAGATGAATGGATAGATACAGATAGATAGATAGATAGATAGATAGATAGATAGAAATAGATCAATAGATAGATAGGTATATAGATAGATGATAGGTAGATAGATAGATAGACGGTAGATAGATAGATAGATGATAGATAGATGATAGATACAGATAGATACAGATAGGTAGATAGATACAGATATCTAGGTAGAAACAGATAGATAGATAGATATATAGATAGATAGATACAGATAGATACAGATAGATGATAGATAGATAGATAGATAGATACAGATAGATAGATGATAGATACAGATAGGTAGATAGATACAGATAGCTAGGTAGAAACAGATAGATAGATAGATGATAGATAGATACAGATAGATAGATAGATAGATAGATAGATAGATAGATAGATAGATAGATAGATAGATAGATAGATGATAGATAGATATAGATAGATAGATAGATAGATAGATAGATAGATAGATAGATAGATAGATAGATGATAGATAGATAGATAGATAGATACAGATAGGTAGGTAGAAACAGATAGATAGATAGATAGATAGATAGATAGATAGATAGATAGATAGATACAGATAGATAGATGATAGATACAGATAGGTAGGTAGAAACAGATCGATAGATAGATAGATAGATAGATAGATAGATAGATACAGATAGATAGATGATAGATACAGATAGATAGATGATAGATACAGATAGATAGATAGATAGATAGATAGATAGATAGATAGATACAGATAGATAGATGATAGATACAGATAGATAGATGATAGATACAGATAGATAGATATAGATAGATAGATAGATAGAGAGAGATAGATAGATAGATACAGATAGATAGATGATAGATACAGATAGATAGATAGATAGATAGATAGATAGATACAGATAGATAGATGATAGATACAGATAGATAGATAGATAGATAGATAGATAGATAGAGATAGATAGATAGATAGATAGATAGATAGATAGAGATAGCTAGGTAGAAACAGATATATAGATAGATAGATAGATAGATAGATAGATAGATAGATGATAGATAGATACAGATAGATAGATGATAGGTAGATAGATACAGATAGATGATCAGTAGATACAGATAGATAGATATAGAAAGGTAGATAGATACAGAATAGATAGGTAGATAGATAGATATACATACATTGAGGGATAAAGATAACTACAGATATAGATAGATGTAGAAAGAGATACAAAGAGATTGATACATAAATAGGTAGAAAGCTATAGAAATAGATATCTATAGAAAGAGGCAGAAAAGAAGTAGATAGAGAGAGATATGAGATACGAGGGCATCAAAAGAGATAGATTTAGGACGAGAGATATACTGTAGATGATAAATAGATAAATAGCTATATAGCGAGTGTATCAAAAAAGATAAACAGTATATAAACAGTAATAACATAAAGATGGAAAAATAGATAAAAAGATTGATTGTTCGATAATAAATATATTTTAGACAGATTGAAAGACAGAAAAAAAGATATAGAAAGATAGCGATGAGATACTGCATCAAAGGAGATAGATAAATATATATAGACAGACACACAGTCATAGATAGATATATATGGTTGATAGTCGAAAGAGATAGATGTAGACAAACAGATAGATATAGATAAATACTAGATCAATATTTAGATAAAGTTATATAGACCGTCATAAAGATGGTTAAATAGAAAGATCGACTGACTGATAGATAGTTAATAAATATATTTTAGACCAGTGGAAAAAAGATCTATAAAGAGAGATATGAGGTAGTGAATTGAAAGCTAGATAGAGGGACAGATAGATAAATATATAGGCAGACACACAGTCATATGTAGGTAGATATTGGATATATATATAGATGATCGAAAGAGATATGCAAATACACAGTAGATATGTAGATATATAGACATATATAGATGATATATAGACAGACAGTTGTAGATAAAAGACAGAAAAGAGATATAGAAAGACAGATTGTGCATCAAAAGAGATTGCTTTGTTTACCAACAGATAAATAAATATGAGAAAAAGAGAAATATTGAGTTGTAAGATATAGCTATATAGACAGTCATAGATATACAGTAGATAGTTAATAAATATATTATAGCGATAAAGATAGATTGAAAGACCCATTGTACAGCGCTACAGAGCTTGTTAGCCCTTTATAAATACCTGTAACTGCAATATATAGCTTGATAGATAACCAAAAGTGATAGCTGTATAGACAGAGATATAGACAGACAGATATTATACTGCTTTATTAACCCGTTATCTGCTTTGCATTATGCCTTCCACCTCGTTACCTTTTAATAGTTTAAATTTAAAAAAAAAAAAACTTATTATTATTTTATTGTGATGATATTTCAAATGGGGGGGGGGGACCCTTTTATTTAAAAAGTACATCACGCCCATTTCTATACGATCTGTTCACCCTGTACGATAAAAGTGCTTTTAGCCAATAATGTATTTCTTTACCTTTACTCAATAAAAAACTGTATCCGGCGACTCATACGATTTATCAGCGTCGTATCAGTCCTGCCATTGCTGCAACAAAATAGTGATTCCAGAGTTTCTAGGCAGTCACATGACTGATAAGAACTTGTGAACCCTGGTAGAGCACCGTGCCCGTCGCGTTTCACTGTTTTCACTAAGCAATGCGTAAGATGCCATTAATCTTTTTTATCTGAAAACCACAAGAGACAAAAATAGGAAATTTTGCAGCAAAAATAGATCGAGTGAGAAAATCCCCAACTGCAACAGAGATAGGAATGAATACAATGTATCGCAGAGTTACAGTCAATGGACCTGCTTATGTTTTTATGTCATAATCTTCCACATAATACATAGTTACATAGTTACATAGTTACATAGTTATATAGGCTGAAAAAAGACATGCGTCCATCGGGTTCAGCCTCTCCCACATAACCTACTGCTGTTGATCCAAAAGAAGGCAAAAAACCCAGTCTGAATAACAATTATTATTATTATTTTTTGTATTATTATTATCCTTTATTTGCATAGCGACACAAATTCCGCTGCGCTTTACGAGATCAGTGTACAAGGGGCTGATACATTAGAATAAATAGATATAAAACTGTGCTATATTGTAGATGGATACATAAGACGTGTCATTTCCTAATGGTATACATTAGCTCTCCGGTCTTATTTTTGTCTTTGTGTCTGTATGTGCATGCGCAGTCAGAAGACAATTACAGACGTAACGGTGCGTTTCAAAGCAAATGCAGAAACTGTGTAACTAGGGCCGTCATCAGAAATCTTGGGGCCCTTTACTGAATCACTGGTCGGGCCCCCCTTCCCTCAGTTGGCTATTTCCATAAACTAATTTAAAAAAAAATAATTTTGCCTCATTTCCTTTTTACCTTATTGTACAGGGAGTGGGATAAATCCCTGGTGGATAAGATGTGTTTCCTGGTGGGAGAGTGTTCGCTCTGCACCTCTACCTGCAGACCATATTAATTGCTCCCTCAGTGATTAGCCAGAGTGCTTTTACTGGCCCTAGATACCCCGGCCCACCGGGAAATTTCCTGGTATTCCGATAGGTCAGTTCAGTTTGGCATGGAGGGGCCCGACAAGTTAGGAACTTCTTCAACAAGTTGGCCAGGGCCACCCTGAGCCTCTGGACTTCTGAACATATCATGGCAGAGCTGACACCCCCTGATGACTGCCCTGCGTGTAACATTTTCTATTGTTTATGTTGTTCAAAAAACAGCAAGGACAGACGGTCGTTTGGTCACAGCTGCCCATTTATTGTAATAACTTGCTTATTTATAATACACTTTCACAAATTTATTAATATGTTTTTTGTTGATAAACTTTACAAATTGTTTTATTTTGGTATAATTGTTTGGTTATATTTCATACATAATCTTCAAAATATATATTTTTTAATCAAAATGTATCTCTGCTTGGGGCCCTTAAAAAATGTCAAAGTGTATAAACAAAATTGCCATCCTGGTAATGCAAGTGCTAGCAAAGGCTAGAGGAGAATAAAAGAATAAACAAAATTAACAGGCATCTCCGGGGGCCAAGGTTCACAATATCTGGGGTAAAGATTTGGGGGGGGGTGCTTTGCCATCTGCAATAATAATGATCATGTTTATCAGATATAGGGCCATATTGCATTCCTCGCGCATCGGTTTTGCGCGCACGCAAATGCGCATTTGCGCGAGGACAAAACCATTTGCGCAGAACGTCGTATTTCAACGTTCGCGCACACGATGCGCGTTATTGTTTGACGCGGATGGACGTGCGCGAGCGTGAAGAACTGTGCGCGTCCTATACTTAACATTGTGAGCGCAAATTCGTTACGAGGATGGTATTTCAATAGATGCGCAACTTCCTACGAACGATGTTTGCGCACATAATTTTAACGTCTTTGAAAACTTGGCGTTAACGGCAAATCTGAATGTTCTGGCCGAAACGAAATACACCAGCACGAAAAAAAAAATACAGCACAGTATAGTTACACATTCTACACATAGACAAACAATAAAATTGTGAATTGGTGCATATTTTTTTTATTGCTGCAGCATGTATGCTCAGATTTATTTTGACAGGCGCAAAAACGTTATTGAGTCAATTAAGGTGAATTGATGTCAATTAAGGTTCTTAATTCTGATTGACTAAATCCCGCGAAAAAAACCAGTCCGCGCACTGATTTACATGCGCAACGTTACTGCGTGCGCATTACACTTCGTTTTGCGCGTTTTTTTACTAACGTTATTTTTTGACGGATGAGAAAATGCGTTCGGATCCGAATATCACGTTAATTTTCACGCGATAACGCTGGACACTGCGCACAAAATAAATTGCGCTGTGCGAGCGCATTTGCGCAGAAAATGTAATATGGCCCATAGACTTTAACTCCAGAAGTCTATGTACAGTGAATAATGCGATGCAAGGGTCAGAAATCTTGGCCATCAGGATGTTTTGGAATTTCCCACGATGCTCAGTCAGCCTAATGAGTGGTTGAGCATCATGGGAGCTGTAGTTCCAAAACATCTCAAGGGCTACAGTTGCCAACCTTAGAGCCACCAGGTGCTTTGCTTAATGATATTATTATTTATTTACATAGCGCAAACATATTCCATAGCGCTGAATTGGATATTATACATGAATATTGGCTCTTTTATTGAAAAAAATCATTTTTGTAATGTAGTTTATCATCTTCATAACGGGAAAGGTGAGGATGCATAATCTGGGAGGTGATACATTGCATCTGTCTTCATTTGCAGGATGGTGGCTGCCCCTCGGTGACCATTGTTAGCTGTCATGAGTTGCATCAGTGCAGGTGACCTCTGTTTTTTTCATTCCAAGGTTCCTGCTTCTTCCTTTGTAATGCCATGCTAATGCGCCGCCTATGGAGAGAGGATTTTGGGTGAAATGGAACATCATCAAACTCTTTGTTTTGTGGCTCCTCATGGATACAGAAGCAGGTTGGAAAACATTCCAGACACATGCATGTGAATGTAGATTTGTGTGTCAGAGGCACAAAGCATTCGCCACAGATTCCCTCGTTTGAGGGGTCCCCAGCAGAAGCGAGAACACGGACAGCTGCCTGCTTTGTCTAATTGACTGGCTGCCCTGACGTGAGCATTAGACGATGGGCGAATATGCAACACATATGTGAAAATGCTCTCGCCGTAACACGGCACTTTCTGATTAGCTCACAAGATCTGTAAGCAAAAGAAATTGCTTAAAATGTAATGTCACGAACACTGGACCCAAGATTGCTTTTGGGAGATGTGGGATTGACTCCTCATCTTGTTCCCTACTTGCTGTTTTGTCCAAGTCACCCTTTGCCTATAATGGTAAAGGGTGTTTATGTCTCTGTGTTAATATTGCTATTGTTAATTAGAGATTAGCGTTTAGTTTCAAATTCATTTTCGGACGAATTGATCTTGATTCGGTGTTTTGGTCATACCCGAAATCCCGAATCAACCTGGTAATGAAATACACGCGGTCTGAAATAGGTGTCGATACGATAACGAAACATTTTTGTTGGTTTCATTTAGGTATACAAATTGGCAAGTTGAAGTAATTTTCGTTGTAGTGGTTATTTCGGATCATTTCGGATTTATGTTATATAACCGTAGAATGAATCACCGAATCGTTTCGGGTCACTGAATCGTTTTTGCTGTGATTTGTATGTACATGAATCATCACTGGGTTGTATTAATGTTAATATCTTTATTGTCTATGTTTATCTGTACTGTTATTATTTCTAATATCATTACTGTGTGTTATTGCAGCCTTTTCCAACCCCCGCCCCTGTATAGGATATGTTTTACAGCTGTGTAAGGTTTGACTGGTCTTTGTTTGCTTTAATAGTTTCAATGTTACATGTAACAGATATCAATACCCCAACTCTGCCACCTTCGGTCTTTCATGCCTTCTCCAGCCCTCTGCCAAAATGTAAGGACCGGTACAATGAAAGAGTGATTATAACAGTCCCCACAAATGAGGCAGGACTCGTTGCTGTGGTTAAAACAGACAGACAGCTAGACTTTAATGTAACATAAGAGCCATATATATATTGTGCAACGAGGGACCTGGAAACCAGTGGAAGATGACTCCCTCGTGACTCCCATCCTCCTCATGTGCCAGTCCCTAGCCATGAGCCATTTAAATCTCCAGACATGAAATTTCAAGACATGCCATTCTATCAGACTGTTGTGTGTTTGTGCTGTTATCAACCTTATTCATGTCTGTCTTGTGTTTGCACTCTACCTTATTGTTTCATGTCTGGAGATTTAAATGGCTCATGGATAGGGCCTGGCACTTGAGGAGGAGGGGAAGCACCAGGGAGTCATCTTCCATTGGTCTCCAGGTCCCTCGTTGCACAGTATATATATGGCTCTTATGTTACATTAAAGTCTAGCTGTCTGTCTGTTTTAACCTCAGCAACGAGTCCTGCCTCATTTGTGGGGACTGTTATAATCACTCTTTCATTGTATCGGTCCTTAAATTTCAGCTAAGGGCTGGAGAAGGCATGAAAGACTGAAGGTGGGAGAGTTGGGGTACTGAGATCTGTTACATGTAACATTGAAACTATTAAAGCAGATGTTACACTTTCACAGCCCTTTGTTCTATATCTTTTTCCTGCCAGATGTCTGTTCCCAAGCCATGATAACAGCCAGCCCTGGCACAGTGTTACCGCTCGGATCCTCTGTCTCCATCACCTGCACCATAACCAAGTTCACCAGTCACTGCTACAGAAGACCTAAAGGAATTCAATGTCCCGTGATCTCTAAAAACCGCAACGCATTGAAAACGATCCAGGTCTGCAACACTTCCAGCGTCACCGTACTTGACACCAATTTGCTCCCGAATAAAACAACATATGAATGTCACCAATGTCTGGAGCGC
Organism: Leptobrachium leishanense; assembly: GCA_009667805.1. Lineage (NCBI taxonomy): Eukaryota > Metazoa > Chordata > Amphibia > Anura > Megophryidae > Leptobrachium > Leptobrachium leishanense. Next base: position 23,714,221 of record CM019070.1, read on the forward strand.
AGAACGATACTCTGCGGGATATTCATCTATGCCGGAAGTAAGTGCCTTCCTAAACCAAGTCGGTCTTGATGTTTCTTTATGTTGATCCTGTTTGATCAACTTGGAAGCCAATTCTTTGTCGTTCAGTAACATTAATAAATGTCCTAATAGGTTTTAATTTAAAATTAATTTGACTTCCAGCACAATATTAAGGGTTTTAAGATTTAATATGTGGGTTAAAGCTGCTTGATCCAAGAAGAAAACTGACACCATTTGGGGACAAGAAGAATTGTTTTCCCTAGATTGTTACATATTATATATTATTCCCATGTATTATCCTACAGTACTTTTTTGAAAACACCCTTTAAAAGTTGCTTCCTTTTTTTTTAACCCCGTTCAGTGACTTGTTGGCTTTTTCCGGTGGCTGGCCAGCGGGTTGCCTGCTTTTTTCAGATTGATTTGCCGATTTTGTGGCATATCATCGGATGTATTCCGCTGTTTTTCGGATCAATTTGGCATTTATTTATTTTTGCCAGTGTTTTGGATCGATTCGGCGTTTTTTCGGATCGATGTGGCGGTTTTTCATTTAGTTCGGCAGGTCAATTCGTCGCACTTCGGGAACCCTGCGGTGAATGCGGAATTCACCCCAGGGTCGGTGAATCGAACTCGGCGAAGTGCGGCGAACGGGAGAGCACCGAAATGTCGGTGACATTTCGGTGCTCTCTGAATAACCCTGTTAGATTGTCTTGTTTTTATGCTCGCAGTCGCAGCGTCCATTAAATTCACATCACATGTCATAACTTGGATATAAACGGAATAGGAGAAAAAAAATCATGAATGTCTAAAATGTACAGGAAGAATTACTATCAGGGTTATTCAGAGAAAGGTGAAACTCTGGAGAACTTTTGGAGAAGTGAAAATTCTATGTCAAAATAGTCAAACCAGAAAAAGTATCCCATTTATCTCACTTTCCAAATCAGCTATTTTGACCTAGAATTTTCACTTCTCCAAAAGTTCTCCAGAGTTTCACCTTTCTCTAAATAACCCAGAATGTGTTTTATTTAATCCCCTCTTTTGGCAGATCCTCCAGACAGGCCTGAGATAGTGAGCTGTGAAAAGGAGGCAGGATCTGGTAACCTGGCCTGTTCATGGAACACTGGGAATAAAACCTACATCCAAACCAGCTTCGTGTTACAGCTGAGTATATGTTATATAACGTATATTATTATTATTATTGTCATCATTTATATAGCGCCAGCAGTTTCTGCAGCGCTTTACAATAAAACAAAGGGAACAAAATACATATAAACGGACATAGGATGGAAACAAGAGGTGTAGAGGGCACTGCTCATAGGAGCTTACAGTCTATATCATAATACTGTGTATAACAAGATTTGTTGATTCTTCAGCATGAGCCCAGCTGCTCTGTATTTTTTATATAATAAATATCAACGAGATCTGTTTACGTTTTGTTAAACAAAGAATGATTTGTTTACGTTTTAGAAAATATTATGTACTTGCGAGAGAAAAAAAACAACAACTTTAAGGCTAGGGTCAAACGAAAGCATTTTTACACGCGAACGTAAAAAAGTGCGTCCGAACGCATTGACGTATTTTTTCATGGAATTCGCGAAAACGGTCATACGATGCGCATTTTCGTGCGTAATTTTTTACTGATCCAAACCAGGAAACTTTGGGTGTCTGGACGTTATGTTGGCCGGACACGAGCAGGGTCTGACGTCTCCTAATCACGCACACACGCCGCTAGTGGACGCAGCGCACTCTGTACGCCCGTACTAGCGGTTCTGCGTTCTCGAAAAAATGCGTTCATTTTCCACTTGCGTTGCGCGGCCGTACTTTCGTGCGACCGTACTTCGTATATTGGCCGTCATTGCCCGTCATTTGCTGCTAGTGCGGCCGTAATTAAGTGCGCCAGAACGCACGTTAAAAGTGCGCTGGTCTGACCCCAGCCTTAATCCTATGATTGTATCAAAGTTACACATCTATCTGTCTCTCGGGTGTTTATGGAATTTGGAACACTTTTATATTAATTACTTGGCAACCTGAAAGTCCCTCCCATATGGAATTACAGACAGTATTTAGCTGCCCACTAATTGAAATTCTGATATAAAGGCATGCATTTCTTAAAGGGACACTACCACTAATATAAGATGCAACTAGATAACTTGTGCATTACAAGAAACACATTATAAAACACATTGTAAAACACATGCTGCTGTATTTTCTTTCTTTGTAATTGCATGGAAAAGGAAAAATAAAGTTAGGGTTTTGTCTCCTGTTTCCATTTTGTGGATTTTTCCCATGATGCAACACTTACCATAATCTTATGGCAAGTCTCACTTTGCAGCTGTGCTATAGGATAACACAGTAGTGAAGACACAATGAGGTGGTGGAGGGAATGTTTAGACAAGGCTGCATGGAGATCTATTGTGTTGTCTAGGCTACTCGAAATAAGAGATGGCAGCTGAAGGAGATCTGATACTGGGCTCCCAACACTAAAAAAGGTCACAATAATCCAACTCAACCTGTGGTCTAAGGCTAGCGTCAGACGAACGCAGTAATCACGTCCGTGTTGCTGCACTGTTTAACGCCCGTCACAGCATTGTTTTGTGATCAATAGAGACCAACAGACGAAGTACGTGCGCACCGAAGTAGGCACACACAACGCAGGTGGCAACGGACGCAATATAGGCCTCAACGTAAAAACGCTAGGACGGACGCCCAGAGTGCGCTGCGTCCGTGTAGCGTCATGTGTGCGTGATGACGGGACGTCAGACGCAGAGCATTTGCGACGTCCATCACGTTTACGCTCAGACGTTTTTTTGGTCTGACTGACTGTACCTGTCATTTAATTTTAATTAATTTTGTTTCCCATATTTGCCTTTTTGTTGTACATCCGTCAAAAAAAAAAAACGGTGTGGTGTCTACAGTATCTTCTGTCAGAACGTACGTCCGTTACGCACGCGCGCAGAGTGCGCTCACACTGCGTTCGTCTGACATTAGCCTAAAGTTGTACAGTGGGTTGGGAATTGGTTTATTAAATACAGCTTTGTTGTGGGCTCCATCATTCATTTGACTTTTAAACGTCATCAGCATCAGGAACCACAAACAGGCTAAATGTTGTATCCAGTGAGTGCTGTGGAATGCATTTCCAATGACACCGGGCCAACTAATCTCATAACCATGAGTGTCATGTCCTTAGGGAATAACGCCGGTCTCATCCATCTTTCTCAGGGGTCACCAATCTTGGACCTCCAAATGTTTTGGAACTACATCTCCCGTGATGCTCAGCCACTGATTAGATTGGCTGAGCATTATAGGAGATGTAGTTCCCAAACCTCTGCAGGGCCAAAGTTGGTGACCCCTGATCTACGTCTTGCTGTAATTTATTCCTCTTTTTTTTAACATATTGTGCTTTATTGAGAAGTTGAAAGGTCATACTAGCAGGGTTATCCAAAGAGATCCGAAGATCTGGAGAAAGGTAACCGAACGCTGAAAATCAACGTTCGGTAACCTTACTTGGCCATTCGGCTATCCAGAGAGCAGGCAATTCGCCAAATCCTGGTGAATTGCCTGCACATACGGTGCCTGTTCGGTGCCTGCTCGAGGGCAGTGAAATCCCCATGAAAAAGCACTGCTTCGGCTATTCAGAGAACACAAACCAGCAGTGAAAGGTTCCTGAAATGCCCTGCCATTCGGTGGTTTCGTGCGGAAGATTTATTCGGGCGAATCCCATAGGCTTCAATGTTAAAAATATTCCCGTTTTAATTCAATATCTAATAAACTGTTCATTATAAAATTCTGCAGTAAAGAGTCTCTTTATTTATAGATTTTTTAGGATATTTTAAGCAATTTTCTGGATTTTTATATATTTTTTAAAAAGTCCGATTTTTTTAATTTATTTTTTCTGTAACAGACCTCTTTATTATCATTCCCTGGACATCATATGTAAATTTCAGACATTTTCGCTCAGTAGTTTCTTTGCAAACAGCGTTTCACTTTTCAAACATTCAAGCAAACTGTTTTTCTAATTTATTCAGTGCTTTCGTCTGCGGTGTCGGCTTTTTCCGGCGGCTTCGCTGCGTGTGATCGGCTCCTATATAAATAAATAATATGGGTTTCTGAGCAGTGTTTACACTTTTGATGTATGACGATCACTGAACCACCTGTAAAACAAATATATCTGTGTCTTTCAGGATATGTCGGGAAGCGTCTTGCACTGACCACGCGGCCGGGTACGCAGTGGACAATGTGTATGGCATGCAGAAAATGTGGGTTCCCTTTTTTTTGAGGCGTGGAGAGGAGTTTACTGTTACTGTGACAGCGACTAATGACCTGGGCACAAACAGCTCACTGCCCCGCACCTTCACTTATTTTCAGACTGGTATGTACAAAGTGGCCAGCAGCTATTTGTAAGGTTGCCCTTGGTAGAGCAGCCATGTTTTCCTGTGCACTTGTTACTGATTCATGCAGAGGGAAAGCTCAGGGAAGGAGCAGCGCCGTAACTAGGGTTACCAGGTCGGCCATGTTTTCCTGTGCACTTGTTACTGATTCATGCAGAGGGAAAGCTCAGGGAAGGAGCAGCCCCGTAACTAGGGTTACCAGGTCGGCCATGTTTTCCTGTGCACTTGTTACTGATTCATGCAGAGGGAAAGCTCAGGGAAGGAGCAGCCCCGTAACTAGGGTTACCAGGTCGGCCATGTTTTCCTGTGCACTTGTTACTGATTCATGCAGAGGGAAAGCTCAGGGTAGGAGCAGCCCCGTAACTAGGGTTACCAGGTCGGCCATGTTTTCCTGTGCACTTGTTGCTAATTCATTCAGAGAGAAAGCTCATGGAAGAAGCAGCCCCGTAACTAAGGTTACCAGGTCGGCCATGTTTTCCTGTGCACTTGTTACTAATTCATGCAGAGGGAAAGCTCAGGGAAGGAGCAGCCCCGTAACTAGGGTTACCAGGTCCGCCATGTTTTCCTGTGCACTTGTTGCTAATTCATTCAGAGGGAAAGCTCAGGGTAGGAGCAGCCCCGTAACTAGGGTTACCAGGTCGGCCATGTTTTCCTGTGCACTTGTTGCTAATTCATTCAGAGAGAAAGCTCATGGAAGAAGCAGCCCCGTAACTAAGGTTACCAGGTCGGCCATGTTTTCCTGTGCACTTGTTACTAATTCATGCAGAGGGAAAGCTCAGGGAAGGAGCAGCCCCGTAACTAGGGTTACCAGGTCCGCCATGTTTTCCTGTGCACTTGTTGCTAATTCATTCAGAGGGAAAGCTCATGGAAAAAGCAGCCCTGTAACTAAGGTTACCAGGTCGGCCATGTTTTCCTGTGCACATATTTCTATTTCACACAGTTGGAGAGCACAGGGAAAAGTGCTGCCCTGCAACATGTATAATTCATATGCCGCAGGCAGGAAATCAAGGCAGGTCACCTGGGATTCCTCTTTGATTTTCTTACCTGCAGCATATGGATTATACATGGCATGCCACGGGGTTGCATTTTTCATGCACTGCCCCTCACCATGAATAAATTATATGTGTCCAGGAAAACATGGCCGACCTGGCAACCCTAGCCTGGAGATGGAACGAAAACAGATTTATTGATGTGTTTTACGCGTGTTAACTCAGGCTGAAACGTGTGTGATCTTATTATCAATGATAAAAACAACAAAAAAACGAATTTTAGAAATAAAAATCCTTAAATGACATATTTTATTTACATATTTATGCTATCGTTACGTGTGACGTGAAAGCTCCCTGAAACCTTGCATTGGTAATGCTGCGTGCACTGCCGGCTATAAAACGGGGCGATTTCACTATTCTTTGTAAGACGTGCATGTGATTGGGTGCTAGTACCTACTTCTGGTCATTTTTGTGGTTTGAGGCAGGAAAAGGTAAGGAACATTCATCTCAATATGCAACTTCCTGTGCTACGTCTGACCTGAGGCCCCTTTTTCTGGTAAAACGCTTAACCTCATCATCGCCGGGGCTGGGATACACTGCGACGCGCAGAGAAAACCCTTAACCAAACCAAAAGTGAAACCTACGAAACGTCCATTAACACGCTCCTGTCCCCCGCGTCTTTATTTCATTCAATGAATGAGGCTTAGCAACGAAGAAATCTGATTTTTGGAACCTTTGCCGCTCAAATTACCCCAGTATTGTATATAGAGTCTCAGGGAGCTCGTATAAACACATGATAATGGTTATTATCCTCATCCGCAGTCCCTGCTGAAAGGGATACTAAAAGGTTAACAGGATGGGGTAGGAAACAGGGCAGGGAGTTAACCATTATTCCTTCTAAAAATGTCACTCCTGTTTTAACTCTTTAGTTTCCTTTAAAAACGTATCTGACCTGAATCTAGCACTGGTCGCCCTCTGATCGCTGCAGGTTGTAATAAGCTTCCTGCTCAGCATGTCATGTGACGGTGACAACAGGAGGAGCTGGGGGCCCCAGCCAATCCAGTGGCTATCAGCGCAGAAAGGTTTTGATCCCATTGGTTTCCAAGCCCCGAAACCTGAGCTGAGCTTCTGGGTGGGGCTAAGCCCCTGCACTTGGATGGCTGAATCAGCCCCCTGAGTCCCCTTCAGAGGGGGAGAGGGAGCAGGGGGCCTCACAGCAGTGTGACCACTCAGATAAGATTAAATGCTCACACTGTGTAGAGTGTCCCTTTAACCCATCTGAAACATATTAATCACTGCAGTAATAATCCAATGGAAGGCTCTTACTAATCTACTTATCTACATCCAGGTGGGGAGTTTTAGTTTGGCCGGGCAGTGTATATTCTGAGTACAAATCATACATTACAGGCAGGTGAATCGTCTCCTTAAGCATCAGGTGGCTTTTCTTAACTTATTCATAGACGATTAAAGAATAAATCCTTCACTGACAGACCAGCTGTTACAAGATCACCTGTCATCACATCTTACCCCCTATCTCACGCTGTCATCACATGTTACCCCTATCTCATGCTGTCATCACATCTTACCCCCTATCTCATGCGGTCATCACATCTTACCCCCTATCTCACGCTGTCATCACATCTTACCCCCTATCTCACGCTGTCATCACATCTTACCCCCTATCTCACGCTGTCATCACATCTTACCCCCTATCTCACACTGTCATCACATTTTACCCTTATCTCACGCTGTCATCTCATTTTACCCCCTATCTCACGCTGTCATCACATCTTACCCCCTATCTCACGCTGTCATCACATCTTACCCTTATCTCACGCTGTCATTTCATCTTACCCCTATCTCACGCCGTCATCACATCTTACCCCCTATCTCACGCCGTCATCACATCTTACCCCCTATCTCACGCTGTCATCACATCTTACCCCCTATCTCACGCTGTCATCACATCTTACCCCCTATCTCAAGCTGTCATCACATCTTACCCCCTATCTCACGCTGTCATCTCATTTTCAGTTTCTCACTTAATATTTTCTCCTTCATAGTGAAACCAAGCCCACCACAGGATGTATTAATAGAATGTCATGATGCTACGGCTAACTGCACCGTGACGATTCACGACGAGCAAGAGTCCATGCATTTCCACTTACGTTATCGGCCCATCGGTGACAGAACCTGGAATGAGGTAATGTGCTATTGGCTTATGGGGGTAGATTGAGCAGAGTTCAGTGCTTCTTTCTGTCTGTTCCTTATAGAGGATAATATCCTATATCTTCTACTAGTAGGTAGATGGTGAATGATCCTCAATGCCTCAAAGGAAACATAGAACAAAACATGGGGTAGTATAGCCTGACACCTTATGTCAAAAAATGAATGAAAGATTACACTCACATGGAATGGTGTCTCACGTCAGACACTGGATTTGAAGGCGGCTGGCGACTTATGTGGGAACGCCAGATTTCCCCAACTCACGGCAAGGAGTCCTGAGTCTGTACTTTCGCTCTGCAGCAGGAGATGCAATACTCATCTGTGGTGGATGAATCAGCCAAATTCTTCTCTGAAGAGTTGTCTCCCTAGAGCATATTGCAACAGGGACTGTGCCTTAGCCGCAGTGAAAAGAGGCAAAAACGTTCACCTGCTGGTTTTTAAACGTATTTATTCCTCTAAAGTTAAAATAAATACATGGTAAAGAATAAAAAGGGGCAATACACTAAAACGCGTTTCGCGTATCACAGCCGCTTCCTCCGTTATTGTCAATGTTGGCTTATAAAGTCACAAAGATTTGTGACTTCCCCCTTCCCAGCCCCTCCATTTTTCCTTAATTGCTGTTTGAAGCGGAGGACTTTCCATTTTGAATTTCCCAGCTGCCGGTTAGTCCTCGGTTATTAGAGACATCGGCACACAGGGAGCGTGCCGACGTCACAATCTGTGAGACCAATCGCAAGTCCCATTGCGGTGCGCAATTTGCGTTCCCTAAGCTACGCAAGTAGCGCAGGGAGCACAAAATACACAGAAAAGACTCAGGGACTTCTGGGTTCGGGAGTCCCTGGGCAGAAGAGGAGAAAATACATGAGGCAAGGGACAAAATGTGAGTAAAATCACTGAAAATAAGATAAATAAGTAAAAGGAAAAAATTGGGGTGGGGCTGTCGGCAGCCTTTGCCCAATTATTTAAGGGCAATAAAAGTACACTCTATTTTTCAGTAGAGTGATCCTTTGAGTTTACACCAACCTTGGAATAGGGTCCATAGAGTTCATAAAGGTCCCATGGGTTCATTATCTATTCCGTCACATGTGGTCCACCCGTTAATGGAAAGAAAGCGTTCTCTTTATTTCATATTCAGATTCCGGGGAATCCGAATCAACGATCATAGGACCTTAAGTGTAAATAGAATGTGAAAGCCTTCACACTGTTACATTGTTTATCTTTCTTCCCAACATATCCACATTGCTATCTCTTTCAAACTCGCATCTTTCAGGTTACCATCCAAGGAACCAACGTCTACATTTTGCCCGTTCTGATGCCAGCTAAGAGCTATGAGTTCCAGGCTTCATGTAAATTCCTGGTGGGCACCAAGAAATGGAGCGACTGGGCTGAACCTGTGATAATTCAGACTCCAGAAGATGGTAAATATGAGACGTTTAACACTTTGTACTAGCGATTTACCCTTCAATAATCCCCTAACGCTATCAACATAAAGAATCAGGGGTCAAGTCGAGCAGGAACTCTTGGGAACGCAGTTCCTCCACAAACACTATTAGGTTTCAGTCATGTTTCCTTAACGATTCACCAGAAATATATAATATTTACTATACAATTATAATAATGTTTTTCTAAAACGCACCTTATCATTATAGTTAAGCAATAATATCAAACTTGAATGTGTGGGTCAGAGGATTAACCCCTTCACTACCAAGCGATATTTGTTAAAAAATTATTCATCATACCATTTATTTGAAACCCAGGATGCGAAGCTAACAATTAAATATTGGGTAAAATAGAAACATTGCACACATAGTTGAAAAAATTAAATAATATAAATTTTATCATTTTCAGTTTTTCGTATATTCTTTTATCCATTACAGAAATATTGTTGGAATGAAAGATTATGACCTCGAGATTGTGTCCCCTATCTTCCACAATGTCACACGGGGTCTGCTTTATCAGCATACAGGCAGCAATGGCCTTTGTGTCAGATGCAGTAAATGTGCTGCAGACAGATAATAAAATGGTGAGATCTCCTGCTTATGGGGATTTGTAGTGATCAGAATGAGATTATTTATTGGCAATGCAGTATCTGTATGTGAATGCCGCGGTGACCAGGATTGGCACAGTGTCCACATTGCCCCCTTGTCCCTGCAATTCTGCCATATTACACTTTGCCTTCATCAACATAAACCTAAGCTTCCATGCCCATAATCTGTATGTGGATCTCCTGTGCGTTCCCGTGGGAGCGCCGTGTGGTTTCCCCTGCGTGTGGTTTCACCTGCGTGTGTCTCTGGTTGCTGGAGGAAATTGACTGTTTTCTTTTTGATCACAATCTCCCATCTGTACTTTCCTCAAACCAAATTTAACAGAAACCTCAGAACATGAGCAAACAGCGAGCTCCAAGGGATCTGTCTGCACACACAGCGTGTCTGCCATCGCATTCTGCCAGACCATTACAGGGCTGTCAAACTCTGCCCCCCCCTGATGTTTGTGAACTACAACTCCCATGATTGCACGGCTATCCATTGCATTAAAATAATTCTGGGAATTGCATGCATCGATATCTGGGGACCGTGAGTTTGACCGCCCTGGTTTAGGGTGTAAAACAATACAAGTGTGTATGTGTATATATATATATTCTTGACATAATCCAGCAGCACTCTCCTTTCAACAATCTGTATTATGCCCGGTGCAAAATAGCCTCAAATATTGTTTATACACATACCATAGATAGAAGACGCACTCTCGGACTCATAAAAATAAAACAAAAAGGTTTACTGTATCATTTAAAATACATATAACCCGACGTTTCAGCTGGTTCGAGCCTTTATCAAGACATAAGGGGTTATTCAAAGAGCTCTTTCGTTCCCCACACTTCGGGGAATCAAATTCCCCAACCCTGCGGTGAATTCAGCAGTCAACGCAGGGTCCCCGAAGTGCTGGCAAAACCCATCGAAAAACCGCCAAATCGAAAATAACAACCGTCTCAAACACACTGAAATTATCGGATCGGATCCGATAAGCCGCCGCCGGAAAACATCCAATCCGATAAGCTGCCGCCGGGAAACATCGGATCCGATAAGCTGCCAAGAACCCGTCCAAAAAAAGCTGACGATCTCAGGGCCGACCAGGCGCCGACAAGCCGACGAACGGGGTAAAAAACAAATAAACAAAAAAGGCTGCAACTGTTAAAATGTTGAAACAACTGGACAAAAATGTCTGGCATTAACACATAAGGTCCTATGAATAATAATAAAAAGGTCTGTTACAGAAAAAAACAAAACGCTATTTAAAAGAAATCGGAGGGAAAAACTTTGCCAAAAAAAATTCCTTTTTGCTGCAGATTAAAAGAATAAACGGTTTATCAGATATTGAATTATAACGGGAATATTTTTAACATTGAAACCTATGGGATTCGCCTGAATAAACCTGCCGAATTAAACCACCGAACAACAGGGCATTTCACTGACATTTCTCTGCTGTTCAGTGTCTCTGAATAGATTAACCATTGCTTCTCTATGGGGGATTTCACTGCTGCCAAAGATTACCGTATTTCACTGACAGTCTGCCAATATTTGGTGAATTGCCAGGTTGTGAATAGCCGAATGGGCCTGAAATTGCACCGTACTGGAATATTCACTGTTCGGTGCAATTTCGGGGCCAGTTCGGCTCTCTGAATAACCATGATTGAGCACCCTCGGTTTGTTGAAACTGGATCTGCTGTGGAGGATGCTTCGGGGCTGAATCACTTAATGGTGATTTTGAGGAGCTGAGTGCCTGCTTTTGGATATTTACAAATATAGATATATAGATCCAAGTAAATGCCAGCTCTCCAGGGCTTTACGCAAAGTTATAAATTTATTAATCCATGAATAAATCAACGTTTCTGTTCCACTTGTGGACTTTCTTTCAACAATATTGTCCTGAAGAAAGCTCCCAAGTGGAACTGAAACGTCCATTTAATAACGGATTAATAATTGTATACTGTAACCTGCCACTTCTTAGGGTAAATGTACGCTCGCCCGCCAATCCTGGGTCGCAGGGCCGCGGACTACTCCGCCTGTGCCTGAGGCCCGCGTATCCATGCCTATGGGTGTGATGCGGGCCGAGAAACGTTGCAAAGTTATGCGGACATTCTTCGGGTTGACTGAGCATCATGGGAAATGTAGAACTTCCAAAACATCTGGGTTGCCAAGGTTGCTGATCCTTTAGAAACCCAGTAGCACCTCTGGGCCGGCCTCGCCGGGAAGGGACGTGATGGCGTATAAAAATATGTTTTATAACTTTCTGAAAGTAAACGTCACATATTTCATGGCGATTTTCTGTTGTTTAACCCAGTACCGATCGGAAAGCTGGACGTCTGGTACAAGTTACAGGACATTGACAGCGATGCTCAACACATTCAGCTCTTCTGGAAGGTAAGACCTTAGCTACGTCAACTATCAGGGTTATTCAAAGAGATCCGAATTGTGGCCGAAAGGTAACCGAACGCTGAAATTCAGTGTACGGTTACCTTTCCTGGCCATTCGGCTATTCAGAGAGCAGGCAGTTCGCCAAATGTTGGCGAATTGCCTGCACATACGGTGCCTATTCGGTGCCTGTTCGAGGGCAGTGAAATCCTCATAGAGAAGCAATGCTTCGTCTATTCAGAGAACAAAAACCAAAAGTGAAAAGTTGCCAAAATGCCCTGCTGTTCGGTGGTTTCATTCGACTGATTTATTCAGGCGAATCCCATAGGCTTCAATGTTAAAAATATTCCCGTTTTAATCCAATATCTAATAAACCGTTTATTATAATATTCTGCAGTAAAAAATCTCTTTATTTTTAGATTTTTTTAGGATCTTTTAGGATTTTTTTGGGATTTTTTTCCGTTTTTTTTTTTTTTAATCGTTTTTTCTTTTTTCTGTAACAGCCCTTTTTATTATCATTCATTGGATCTTATATGTAAATTTCAGACATTTTCGTTCTGTAGTTTTTTGCAAACAGCGTTTCTATTTTCAAACATTCAAGCGTACTGTTTTTTTTTTCCACTTCATTCGTCTGCGTTGTCAGGTTTTTCCGGCGGCTGCTCTGTGCTGTAATCAGCGGCTGCTTGGGTTTCTCCGGCGTCTTCGGCAGGGTTAATCCAGATGTTTTTGCGGGTTTTGGTGTATGTTTGCCGGGTTTTGCGGTGAATGTTCGGCGGGTTTGCGGCGACTTTTCCCTGCACTGCAACGGCCCTGTGGTGTTTGCTGAATACACCACAGGGTCGCCGAAATGGGATCGCCAAATCGCACCGAATTGAAGAGAACGAAAACTCACCGAACGTGCGGTGACTTTTTCGATTCTCTTTGAATAACCCTGTATGTCAATGCATTTTTAGTGGGGAAGACAATAGATGGCATCTGGTGCCCAATCAGATTCTCAGGGTGTCAGAGGAAGTGATGAGAATCTTGGGGTGAATGTGTAGAATCTCAGTGTCTCAAGGTGAGCAATAAGATCATCAGAGTCTTAAAGTGATTGTCCATATTTTCAGGGTGTCTAAGCAGATTTTCACAGCCTCAGAGCAAGTGATCAGAATCTCAGGGTCTCAAGGTGAGATTATCAGGGTCTTAACCAACACAGGACCAATGACGTAACTGTTCCGTCATAAATGCATTGACTTTAAAAAAAGTATTTTTTTTTTCCTGCAGTCTGGCGGTCTTTGGTAGCAGAAAAAGAGATAGTACAATGTGTTGAACCAAAGAACTGAAAGACTGCAGTTCACAGCACTCTCCACCACAACGTGCTACTATAACAAATAAAGAACCAAAAAGTTGGAACATGCAGTCATATACAACCTTTAGGCTAAGGTCAGACGAAAGCAGTTTTAACGTGCGTTTAGCCGCACGAAATCACGGCCGTGCTAGCAGCAAATGATGTCCAATGCCGGGGAACATACGACGAACGGCCGCACGAAAGTTCGTCCGCGCAACGCAAGTGGCAAACGAACGCATTTTTTCGAGAATGTCAAACCGCTACTACTGACGTACAGAGTGCGCTGCGTCCGCATAGCAGCGTGTTTGCATGATTGGGAGACGTCAGACGCTGCACACGTCCGGCCAACATAACGTCCAGACGCAAAAAGTGTTTTATTGATGATCCGTACAAAATCACGTACGACAAATGCGCATCGTATGAACGCTATCGCGTATTCCGTGAAAAAATACGTCCATTCGTTCGAGCGCACTTTTTCACGGACAACGTGAAAAATGCGTTCATCTGACCCTAGCCTTATAGGGTCAATACTCCTGGATGAGGAACCAGGGCTTCATAGAAGTACAGTGGCTAAAAACAGCAAAACATATCATCATAGCATAACACTGTTTGAATTTTAATATCAATTTTAAAAACCAACAAAGGAACCACTCACAAAGGAAGTGGCACCCAATGCGTTAAAAGTGTGCAAAACAGCATATTAAATCACACCGTCCAGATAGTCACCGCATCACCGAAAGGCGTTGTCTTAGGATGTGGTCTCAGTGGAGGAACCTGGCCAGGATAACTCCGTTTCGGGAGGTCCAGCTATCGGGCAGCAGCAATGCCTCACGACACGAATCAGCAAATAGACGACCTTAGGTTTAGGATATTTTTTAATTAGAAATTTATTTGAGAGCTCTCTACTCTGAACTAGAAAATCTTGCATTTCTGAACAGTTACGTCGAATACGTCCGAACTGATTTTTTGGTATATTATCAAGCCATTTCTTATAGTGGCTACTACTGTAATTAATATAGGAGTTCTTATCAGTAGGTTTAAAAAAGTTTTAGTGGCAGAAGAAGCTGCACTTCTTGTTGCTCTTTGGGTTTTAGTCGTGTGAAATGCCAGTGTTTGTAGCTGCTGAAATACTGAAGATTTTCACCAGTATCTCCAACACCGGCGCTTTGTGAACAACCTATGAGATAAGAACTACTGATAAGAACTCCTATATTAATCACAGTAGTAGCAAAATGGACGATTGAGTGAGGCGGCGTCATTCCCACAGCGCTCTGTGGAGGTTGTTGGGAAAGTTTGACCGATTCCGGTCTACACATGTGAAGGGGGGGTTCCCCATAATGGAAGATGGACTTTAAAAGAGAGACCACCGTGCTGGCAAGGCAGCTCATGAGTAAGTCAGGAGACGAAACGCGTCGAGCTGACTTGCCAGTTGTTGTTTATTCCGTCCACCTGCCTGGTCGCTTGCTGTCCTTTTTGGATGTGATGAACTAAGGTCGTCTATTTGCTGACTCGTGAGGCATTGCTGCTGCCCGATAGCTGGACCTCCCGAAATGGAGTTATCCTGGCCAGGTTCCTCCACTGAGACCACATCCTAAGACAACGCCTTTTGGTGATGCGGTGACTATCTGGACGGTGTGATTTAATATGCTGTTTTGCACACTTTTAACGCATTGGGTGCCACTTCCTTTGTGAGTGGTTCCTTTGTTGGTTTTTAAAATTTATATTAAAATTCAAACAGTGTTATGCTATGATATGTTTTGCTGTTTTTAGCCACTGTACTTCTATGAAGCCCTGGTTCCTTATCCAGGAGTATTGACCCTATAAAGGTTGTATATGACTGCATGTTCCAACTTTTTGAGTCTTTGGTAGCATTTGGCAGCATTTCTTTTTTTTTCTGCAGTCTGGTGGTCTTTGGTAGCGTTCAGCAGCATTTCCTTTTTTTCTGCAGTCTGGTGGTCTTTGGTAGCGTTCAGCAGCATTTCCTTTTTTTCTGCAGTCTGGTGGTCTTTGGTAGCGTTCAGCAGCATTTCCTTTTTTGTCTTCAGTCTGGTGGTCTTCGGTGACATTCAGTGATCTGTCCGTCGGTATCCTGGGTCATCCATAGCCGCTTGCAGTGGACGACCCAGGTCCCAAAAGTTGTCCGTAGTCTGATGACCAAGTTGGGTGTCCTACTATGGACCCAGCGGATGGCCGGCCTTAGAGCGAATGGCAAGATTATCATGATCTCAGGGTGAGTAGGCAGATTCTCTGAGTCCCGGTGCAAGTGATAATATTCTCTGGGATGGGCGAGTGATCAGAATTTCAGAGTTTTGGGTGAATAAACAGATTCTCAGAGTCTCAGGACAAACAAGCGGATTCTTTGGGGCTCAAGACGAGCGATTACAATCTCAGGGTCTGAACGCAGACGCAAACCGCTGACCGCAGCCAACGATCCGCCAAACAGACTCCCGAATACAGCCGCAAAGCTCCAAACAGACTACCAAACGCCTCTAATCAGCCGCTGAAAAAAGCCAACCAGAAGACAAAAGGGTAAAAAAAAAAAAAGTTTTTAAAAGGAATTTTAAACAAAACGAATGCATGAAAATGCCTGGAAATAATATATAAGGTCCGTGGAATAACAATAAAAAGGTCTGTTACAGAATTTTAAAAAGACGCCATTAAATAAAATGGGTATCAAAAATTCGGCCAAAAAAATCCAGAAAAAATGTCTAGAAAAAAATAATCTAAAACGTAAATGAATAAAAAGACTTTTTGATGCAAATGAAAAGAATAAACGATTGAATAAAAATTTCACTGCCGCTGAATTGCACCGTATTTCGCTGGCAATTCGCTAATATTTGGCGAACTGCCTGCTTTGCAAATAGCCGAATGGCCACGAAAATTGCACCGTAGGAGGAAATTCACTGTTCAGTGCAATTCAGTGGGCAATTTGGTTCTCTGTGAATAACCCCTTCTGACTCTTTCTTCTGCCGTACCTGCTGTTTCTGTTGTGTTTCAGGGTCAATTATTGCCTTCCGAGTTTCGGGGACTCTGCTGGTAATGAAACGCGTGCGTTTAGGTCAGGATGGAGAAGTCCGCAGACTTTTCTTATAGATAAACAATGGATGTAAATGAAGAAAAAGCTTATTTTAATATGAGGAATTCTTCAAACACCACTAACGTGTCAATTTAATGATTTCCGAAGCCTTTTTTTATACTGTTCCAAGTAACGTCTTGATTTCCGTTTCAGAACATGACCACATCCCAAGTGAGGGGCGTCATCGGGTATTACCAGGTGGATCTGTACAGGGAGAAACATTCGAGCCCCGCTCACATTTACACCATGAGAAACCTGTGGTTCTCCAAGGACATTGACTCGACAATACGAGTCGTAACTGTGTCAGCTCATAATTCTAAAGGAAACTCCCCTCCCACATACATCGATGTAATTGTTCAGCAGGTTTCAGGTAAACGCACTTCCCGGTATATTGCATTGTGCGTTACAGACGTTTTTGTGGTCCCGGACTTTGAACCGATGATGCAAAGAGCCATAAACTCGTGGTTTGGGGTAAATTTCTGGTTTTGGTAAAGAGCTATTTGGCTGTTTCAAAGTCCTACTGGTAGAATTAACCCCGTCCTTCCCCCGGCGTAGCAAAAGAGAAAAACGTAATTTCCCTTACCTAGCATGAAGTTTAATTAAAGACTCGCTCTACTGAAAGCTGGAGTTTCCTTTATTTGCGCTGAGAGCCTCTGCCCGATTACTTATTTATTTTATTTTGGGTGATTTTACTCACCTTTTGTAAATAAGTAAACCTGTCAAGAGGCTGGAAAAAGGAAACACAAATAAAACTTTACATTTATTAATACTATATAAAATACAAAAAACAAAAAAGTTTGTTTAGTTTCAGCTCGATTCGTTACGTTTTTTTAATTTGTTTCGTTTCGGTTTGATTTGGTACGTGTTTTTAATTTGTTTCGGATCGATTCATTACGTCTTTTTAATTTGTTTTGTTTCGGTTCCATTCGTTACGTTTTTTTAATTTGTTTCATTTTGGTTCAATTCGTTACGTGTTTTTAATTTGTTTCGGTTCGATTCGTTACATTTTTTAAAAAATTTTGTTTCGGTTCCATTCGTTACATTTTTTAAATTTGTTTCGTTCAATTCGTTACGTTTTTTTAATTTGTTTCAGTTCGATTCATTACGGTTTTTATAATTTGTTTAATTTCGGTTCGATTCATTACGTTTTTTAAATTTGTTTCGGTTTGATTCATTAGGTTTTTTTAATTTGTTTCGTTTTGGTTCGATTAGTTATGTTTTTTTAATTTGTTTTGGTTTGATTCGTTATGGTTTTTAATTAGTTTCGGTGCGTTTGTTATGTTACTGTGATTCGTATTTCAGATTGATTTGTTATTTCGGGAGATTAGTAATTCGTATTTCGTATCGATTTGTAATTTAGTTTTGATTTCGTTATTTCGTTTTGATTCATTATTTCGAATGGTGAAACAGATTCATTAATTACTGTTAGATTGGGGTTAATTAATGAGGGTTAAAAGATACATAATCCCCCTGTCCTTGGTGCTGAAATATGGTTTGCTCATTGTTGTTAGGATACCATTCTTTTGGGATTCAGTACTGTGTTGTGCTCACTTTTTGTCCCTCACCACGCGCTGCTCCTCCTGTTTGGCTCAAGAACTCCCAAGTTTGGACATTCCTGAAGCTTTTCTATGCAATTGGGACTCTTATATTTATTTATTTATAAAGGATTTTACCAGGAAGGATACATTGAGATTTCTCTCGTTTTCAAGTATGTCCTGGGTTCAAGAACATTGAAGTGTTACAGAAATACAAAGTAATACAATGCAAGATATTAAAAAAAACAACACAAATATACAGATTAACAGAAAATAAATATGTAGGAAATATAGTCACTAGGTTACATGTTTACAGGTGCATTCTGTATTGAGGTATGTTAGTAAGGAGCTCTTGAGTGACTTAAGACTGGGGGAAGATTTGATGGTGTCTGGGAGGTTATTCCATAATTGTGGTGCTCTGTAGGAAAATGAGGACCGAGCCACTGTCTTTTTGTATTGTGGTATTGCAAGTAAGGTGCTGGTCCCGGATCGGAGGTTATAGGATGAGGGAGCTGCTGGGGGAAGCAGTCTATTCAGGTAGGGTGGCAGCTTCCCAGAAATGCTCTTAGAAACCAGGCTGGAAAGGTGAAGGGTGCGTTTAGACTCCAGCGATGGCCAGTTTAGCTCTTTTAACATGTCACAATGGTGGGTCATGTAGTTACATTGTAATGCAAAGCGGCAGAAGGAGTTATACAATGTAGTAAGTTTCTGAAGGTGTGTTTGCGGGGCTGCTGCATACACTACATCTCCGTATTCAATAGCCGGCATACGCATTTGTTGTACAATTTGCTTTCTTACCGCGGTGCATCCAACAAAATAATCATTAAAGGCATTTGCTACATCTAGGGGGTGTTGCAGGGTTTGGTTGTTTACTTTGACAGCAGCTGACTGGGGGTGCTTGTATGTTACTTATGGTTCTCCAAAAGTTTCTAGGGTTTGATATGTTATTGTTTAGATTTTCATTGAAGTAATGGGCTTTGGCCATTTTTGTTTGTTTTGTGCATTCATTCCAGCATTTTCGGTATTCGTAGTGATCGTTCATGGAACCAGTACTCTTGAAATTTGACCATAGTGAATCTCTAAGCTGGTACATTAGTGTAAGATCAGCTGTAACCCAGGGGAGATGGGTCCCTTTTACTCGCACTTTACGCAGCGGGGCATGGGAATTCCAGACTTGCAGGAGCTCAGACTGAAAGTATTCAACTGCACAGTCTAGGTCTGGGATTAGGTTTAGCCTGTACCAGGGGAGCTGTTTGAGATCATTTAGGAAGGATTCAAGGATAAATTTCTTGAAAGACCTGGTGGTTATTACCTTTGGGGGAGATTTCAAGGCCTTATTTTGCGCACGCAGTACACTAGACAATGGTCACTAAAGCTATTAGCAAGAACGCCTGCCTCCTGTATTCTATCAGGAGATGAGGAGAGAATCCAGTCCAGCAAGGTATGGTTAGGGCTTTTCATATTAATGCGAGTGGGGGAGGAGATTAATTGAGTTAGCTGCAAAGTTTTAAACAGTGAGCAGTGTTTATTGTTTTTAGGATTTAGCCAATCTGTATTAAAATCGCCGAGGACCAGTAGTTCACTCTTTTGGTTTTGGGCAAGTAGGTTATTAAGGATTTGAGATATGTCAGAGAGGGAGTGCACTGGAGAGCTCGGTGGACGATAGAACCCAGCAACACTGATTGATTTACTGAATGGGATCTCAATTATACCAGAGAGGAAATCAAAGGTGACAGGAGAGCTAGAAGTCTGTAAGGGGGTGAACTTTATGGACTCCTCAACATATATAACAATTCCCCCTCCTCTCTTTGCTCTGTCTTTTCTATAACATGAATACCCCTGTATTGATAAGGCAGAGTCTGGTACTTTTGGGGTTAACCATGACTCTGTGAGCACAATGATTTTGGGTTTGTAATAGCAGCACCAAGCCTGAAGCTCATCCAATTTAGGGAGTAAACTTCGGATGTTACAGTGCACAAATGAGAGGCCTTTTTTAGTGGGGAGACTAAAGGTTGTGTCACCTATAGGACCAGGGTTAGTTTCCACATCGTTTGCCAGGGAAAGTAGCAGAATAAATAGGAATTTGGACAGCGTTTTCTTATGGTAATAATGTGGTTGCAGAGTTTTAAATCTTTGTCTGGGGGTGGGAGGGCTGGATTTTAACACTCTCCACCAGCACTCAGCTGATAGGTTAAAAGAACTGAGCAGGCTGTGGTGTATTGGCACTGGTTTTCCATCCTGGGGCAATTGGAAAGGTGTATAGAAGGAGAGAGTAGTTTTAGAGAGAAGGGATGATAAAGAAAAGAGAAGCATTATAGTGAAACTTGCATAGTGTATGAACTGCAGATTGCGCACCACAATGGGACATGCACACTTTTATATACGCAAGTTCTGTAATGCCTGTGCGGAGTAATGAATCGGAGCTTCACGTTCATGCACAGATTGGATCCATCACCTGCCTCTCTGGTCTCAGAGGGTGATGTCGGAATGATCTCTGAGCGCTGACGTCACAAGTGACCGATCTGGTGGCGGGCAGCCGGGAAATTCAAAATCTCAGCTCCTGGTGACGCTGGGTGGGGTGGAGGAAACTCCTCCACTTCATACAGTGATTTCTCCAGATCAGGGGGGCTGATCAAGAAGGGGGGGGGACTCTGCAAATACTGACTACTTTAAAAAGATAAAGCAGTCCGGATGAGTAGTGTGTCCCTTTAATTTGTCTCAGTCGCCAAAACGTGTTGTTTTTACTGCTGTAATTTGGCTATTCTCCGGTTTGGCAGATTTAATTAAGGGCATACTGGTATTTTGATTGTCATTACAAATTGGGCTCAATTATCGGCTCTGGCACCTGTACCCGATATTGTAAATTTTGGATTTAGCTTCCCTTGACAATAGTTTCTATTTAACACTAGCGCTGCCTATCAGCAGGTTAATTCTTAGAATCTGCTAATTGCTTCCATCGCTTTGCAAGATGCGATCGCCTTCCTGTGGTCTTATTAGAACGCACGCGGTGACTCATGCAGATCACACCGATTATAAGAAGTCACTATTTGTGTACAATGACAAGCGCAGCGTGGAAACATCAGCTTACTCACAATGCAATAACAACAATAACAAAGTATCACCTCCAGCAGCCGGCTCAAAGTGTTTCAAACTAAAGGGAAGGTTCAGGTGATAAAAACACTTTAGGGTTATTCAAAGAGAGCCAAACTTGCCACCGAATTGCACCGAATGGTGACTTTCTCCGTACGTTGCAATTTGGTGGCCATTCGGCTATTCGGAGAGCTGGCAATTTGCCAAATGTTGGCGAAATACGGTGCAATTTGATGGCATTAAAATCCCCATAGAGAAGTAATGGTTAATCTGTTCAGAGACACCGAACAGCAGTGGAAAATGCCCGTTTTTATAAAAATTTTACTCAGTCGTTTATTCTTTTTCATTTGCATCAAAAAGTCTTTTTATTAATTTATGTTTTTTAAAAAAAATTTAGGCATTTTTTCTGGATTTTTTTGATAGGTCGGTGAAATGCCCTGATTTTCGCTGCTTTCATTCGACAGGTCTAAACAAGCGAATCCCCTAGGTTTCACTGGGCCCCTGAACATACCATAGGACAGGGCTCAAAATTTCAAGTCCCAAGCTACTAACCAGGTCATAAGAGTTACTCGCCACCGGTTGCTCCATCTAACCCCTACCCAGCATTTAACTCTGCCCCTAAACACACCCCCTTAAATTATCTAATGAAATTACACTGTTAAAGGTTTTATTTAGAATAAAGTTACAAAAATAACATTAATACCCAGACATCAGACCCCAGATACATGTATACCCAGTCATCAGACCCCAGTGTGAGCAGAGCAAGGAGGCAGGGAAGCTCCTCTCCACCCCCCCCCCCCCAGTGCTAGAGACGAGCTTGGACAGATTAGGCAACTGATTCCTGCCAATGTGCAGCCTAGGGAAGGGGGGCTGCAAGGTGGCACCGCTGGAATACGCAGCACAAAATCATTTATTGTGCTGCCTGCGTGTGCATTTCCACTCGCCCTCACTTAGTTTCCACTCGCCAAATGCTAGTAGGCGAGTGGAAATTTTGAGCCCTGCCATAGGATGTCACCTCACCACTCCTGATGGCAAACCTTATGCCACTACATGCTCCTGGAACAGTGATAGTGAACCTTGACATCCCAGGTGTTTTGAAACTACATGTCCCATGATGCTCCAGCAGGATGAAGGCTGGCTAGGCATCATGGAACATGTAGTTCTGAAACATCAAGGGTATCGGGGTGCACGATGATTGCCATTGAAGGCGTGCAGCAGATCGGTGGCATGGGAAGATGTGACACCTCTAATACCGGAGAAAACTGTTCATTTGGGGTTATTTGGGGATTTTATCCAATTTGATTCAAAGTTAACGCTTCGTGATTCAAGCCAACACTGTGATCTCTTGCAGATAAGATCCCAAACTTAGATTTTTTTAAATATATATATTTATTTCCTTTTCTCCTGATCCTAGGTGTTTTGCCTCCAGTTACCGTCTCTGCTCGAGGTGCTGGTGACAGCCTGATCGTGACGTGGGACGAGCCTCCAGAAAACACAATGTGGTCCATGGACTATATCATAGAATGGGAAGAGCTCGGCACAGAACAGCAGAGTCAAACAAACTGGATGGAGGTGCCCGCATCCAACAGATCTGCTGTGATAGAAGGTGAGTGTGTAAAATTAACCTGGCATACATGTCAATAACCGTATGGCACAGTGCGTCCATACGGTCATGTCTGGAATCCTAATAATGACATGTCAGCATTGGGTGTATGTTGACACAAGCTGATATGTCTACAAGGGGCCCTCAAAGGATGTATGCTGATACAAGCTGACATACCTACACCGGATTTACAATCTGAACGTTGGCGCATGGCCAATAGGGATGTGCCGAACACCCCCGTGTTCGGTTCGCAATCGAACTCGAACAATTTCAAGAGTTCGAACTCGAACCGAACTCAATGCAAGTCAATGGGACTCAAAAGTTCGATTTTTAGAGTGCCCTCCAAGAGGGCATATATGCAAGATATTTGCCATAAAAGGTGTATGGGGGTCCGGGTAGTGCCCTGGGGGGCAGGAAACAAAGACAAACAGGGTTATTCAGAGAGCGTGAAAAGCAGGAGAATGACTGGAGAATGAAAAATTCTAGGTCAAAATAGCCGATTTGGAAAGTGAAATGAAAGGGAGAATTTTTCTGGTTTGGCTATTTTCACCTAGAATTTTTCATTCTCCAGTCATTCTCCAGTCATTCTCCAGTCATTCTCCTGCTTTTCACGCTCTCTGAATAACCCTGAAAAAGTAAAAAAAAAGACGTTTTTAAAGGAACAGTGAGTTTTCCATAAAATAAGGGTTAAAAATAAAAACAAAAAATTCCTTCAAATATCGTGCCTAGGAGGTCCCCATAACCTGCCCGTGAAGTGGCGGATTTCTAGATGTATAGAAACATTGTCATCAGAGACCCACACAAGACACCTAGCCACCCTTAAGGGGTTAAAATGCACAGGGACTGGCTACTATCCTGTTAGATGAGGGAATGTATTAGGCCCCGTTCACACTGTGCGATTTATCGCGTGGATTTTGCCACAACGTCGCAGCAAAATACGCGCGACGTCGCACTGTGTAGCTTCTGCAATGTATTTCAATGGAGCTGTTCACATCTTGCCGCGTGACGTCGCGCGACGTCACATGCGACGTCGCGTGACATCGTGCAACATTATCGCACTATGTCGTGAATATGAAAATCGCGCGGAAAATCACGCGACTTTCAAATCGCGCAGTGTGAACGGGACTTTATATGTATAAAGCAAGGTATATATGACAATGGATAGTCAGAGACTCTAGGGACTCAGCTTGTACGCTTTATGATAGACATTTCTAACACAATAATAATTGTATGCTCACATAGGCCCTTCGGGAGAGGTACATGACATACAAACACTGGAATATTATGTTTAAATCTAAGGAGTGTGATAACAATATTATTAAGCCCTTGATGACAAATGACGTAACATCTACATCATTAATGATTGGCTTTACAGAGCCTTGGTCCTTAAGGGGTTAAACAGCATATCAGAGAGGATCATATAGTAGAAATGAACACTTCTTAGAATTCAAAACAAACAGTGTTTGTTAATACATGTGCAGGCCACAACCAGTCTGCAAGCAATCTATCAAATTCTAATTGCTAATTAGAAGCACATGTTATTTCCAAACACTAATTAAACACCTGTTGTTTATGCCGTTTGAGAGCACAGGTCATTTAGAGGTGAGAATCTTTGCACCTATAGGTAGTTATTTAATTCAATATCTAAAAAACTGTTGTTTATAATATTCTGCAGTAAAGAGTCTCTTTATTTCTAGATATTTTAGTATTTTTTAAGCATTTTTTATACTTTTTTCAAAATGTTTTTTTTTTTAACTCGAACTGACGACGCCAAAAAAGTTCAAAGTTCGCGAACTTTCGAACTGCCAATGTTATAGTCGAACTCCAAACTGATCGAACCGAACAGCTCATCCCTAATGGCCAACATGGTCAACACAGAGGGCAACGAATGTGTTAAATCAAAGTATCAGCTAAGTATCCATACAGCGTCTGCTCTCTGGAATAGCTCAGTAAAAGGTATTTTCAGTTGGCCATCGCCAATGTTCCACAGACACGACTTACAATGTATCTGCTCTATAAATATTGCACTGTGATTTATTACGTGGAACATGACGCGCTCCTTCCTCCGGCCTCTACTCATTCCGCATTATCTCTTTATTTCTCAGACAATATCCGGCCCTGGGTTTGTTATGAGATTTGCATTTACCCGCTGTGGAAGAGAAGAGCCGGAGTCCCCACGAGAACAACGGGATCCATCAAAGAGCACGGTATGACTGCCATTTTAACTTGATTTATTGATAAACCTTTTTGTTTTACTAAAGTCCCGGAGTGCATCCAGATATCTGCTCTCTCTCTCTCGCTCTCTCCCTCTCTATCTATATATATATATATATATATATATATACACACATCCTTTATTTTTATGTGTGTTTTGGAAGAATTTTTTAAAATTACTTATATATATATTATGTAAAAGTAATAGTAAAATTCTTCAAAAACACACATAAAAATAAAGTGTATGTATATATACAGTATAAATATATACTGTATATACACATCCTTTATTTGTGTTTTGGAAGAATTTTACTGTTATTTTTTTATATAGATACAGGAAACACACATAAAAATAAAGGATGTATATATACATATTACTTTATTTTTATGTGTGTTTTGGAAGAATTTTACTATTATTTTTTACATGTATATATATATACTCAAACCAGTAGGAAAGCTCTACAATTCATATATTCAACAACTTTAACAGTCGCTCACGCATTTAAAGATTAAATAGATTTCAAAGACTCCAACAACTCTTAACGCTTTCAAGATTTTCACAATTTTTAACCCATTGAAGAATTTTCACAAATGTGTAACCATAAGCTCTATTTAAAAAAATTATGGGAATTTAGTTCAAAATATATGATCATAAATGGCCTACGCCTGTCACAACACCAATGTATCTACTCCTGGTTTGATGCATTTTTTTGTCTTGAGAAGCACTCGCCCATTATGCTTAATACAGGTTAAGTGCTGCCTTCCTAGTGTATTATATATATATATTTGCTTCAACCCCATTTTTCTGCAGCTCCCCTTTCCAGTCCTCAATTTCATTACAAAATATTGGATTCTATCAGAGTGTTGGTGACGTGGAAAGAAATTCCTCCAGTACAGCAAAGGGGTTGTATCACGAAATACAACATATACATTCAAGATAAAACCTCGAGGCTTCTTCAAATCGTAACAAGTGAGTAATTGTCAAAAACCAAACAAAAACACAGTAAATCCAGCATTCCAAACGAATGTCTACATAATCAGGGTGATATAGTGAGTAATTTGTGCTTTTGCAGTTACTATGGCGATTTTAAAATCTCCATCTGTTTTTTTCCAACATTTTTAGGAATCAAATTCGATATTTTTATAGTTCTTATTGTAAAAAAACCAAAACTTTCCTTTTACAATTGAGAAAAATCTTCCAATAGTCTTATTGCATTACCTTGTATCCTTTGTAAAGTCCTGTTAATGAACAGGTCACCAGAGAGCTCTGTATGTACTTTAAAAATGGAAATGCGCAACAAACATCAAACACTGTGACATTTGGTTGTGTCTTCTTTTGTTGTGATTGCGTCACGCATTCGCCGCGGCATCGTGTCGATAAGCTCATGCAATGTCACAGCATTTATTTGCTTCCAGAGTGGCATTAATTTGTGGCCAAGATCTTGTATTGATGATGGGAGAGTCGCGGCGCTGCGTAAAGTCTTCTCCAGCACATTATCCCAAAGATTAACCTCAATGGGGTTAAGGTCTGGACTGTGCGGTGGCCAATCCATGTGTGAAAATGATGTCTCATGCTCCCTCAACCACTCTTGCACAATTTGAGCCCGATGAATCCTGGCATTGCCATCTTGGAATATGCCCGCTGTGCCACCAGGGGAGAAAAAACCCATTGATGGAAAAACCTGCTCATTCAGTATATTCAGGGAGTCACGTGACCTCATTTTTTGGGCACATAACGTTGCTGAACCTAGACCTGATAGATGAAGCCGCTCGAGATCATAACAGGCTTGTGTGACAGGTGGTGACTTTCTTTTGGCCAGGCAGTTTATAAATCCTCTTAGACACCTTTTTCAAGGCTAAACAAGTGCAGTTTCTTTAGTCTCTCTTGATATTAGCTTTGTAGCCGCTCTGCAGCCTTTACGGGCTTTTGCTGCCGCTGCCTGGCATTGTGCACACTGCTGTGTATTGTATCACTTATAATTATACCCATACGTTACAAAACATCATAACATGCAGAGCAAAGTTTAAACGGACCCGTCTGTGTTTTTCTTGCCAAGTATTCAACAATAAATCCACGAATTACCAATATGAGTTCAATAACATTAAGCAGAACAATGAATATCTGATATGGATGACAGCTTCAAACGGAGGAGGAGAAAGCTCTGAGGATCTCGTGCGCCAAATATTTATAAGGCTGGATGGTAAGAACATCACTAAATAATTTCTATTACACACAGCAATTCTTCTTTTCTTTTTTTTTACAATATATAAAATCTATATATAAATATTTAAAATCAGTAAATTTATAGTTTTAGATCGCTTCTCTGTGTTTGAACAGCAACCGTATTTTAACTTATAATTGTGTGTTTCATTTTCAAGGATCCCTTCAAAATTCCGTGAAAATAACTTTGAGTGTGATTGTGGCGTGTATAGTTTTAGTGTCCTGCATCTGCGCTATCCCTTCAGTGAGAAGGTAAGACTCCTAGTTCCTCCGTGTGTGAGCAAATCAGAGCTTCACAGCAATAAAACTCACAGTAATGTGCAGTGTGTATCACAGAGCTCCAAAGCAATAACATTCACAGTAATGTGCAGTGTGTGTGAGCAAATCAGAGCTCCACAGCAATAAAACTCACGGTAATGTGCAGTGTGTATCACAGGGCTGCACAGCAATAAAACTCACGGTAATGTGCAGTGTGTGTGTGTGAAAATCACAGAGCTGCACAGCAATAAAACTTACAGTAATGTTCATTGTGTATCACAGAGCTCCTAAGCAATAACATTCACAGTAATGTGCAGTGTGTGTGAGCAAATCAGAGCTTCACAGCAATAAAACTCACAGTAATGTGAAATTTGTGTCACAGAGATCCACAGCAATAAAACTTGAAGGAAAGCGTAGTGTGTATGATTGTATCACAGAAGTCCACAGCAATAAAGTTCTCATTAGTAATGTGCAGGGCACAGTATGTGTGTATTACAGAGCTCCACAGCAATACAGTCTTGCTATTAGTCTAGTGATCAGGCACTTAGATGGTTAAAATTACAGGTGAACATGCAGTAAATTTAATATTTGTGAGTGTTCCCATAGAATCTAAACAAAATATTTATAAGACCTGAGAGTAGAAAGAGGAAGATCTACTTCCAAAATCTACAGGTTCCACTTTCATCTAAAACACTGTAAATAAAAGTCATACGGGAACAACACGAGCTTAGCACGCACATACTGATAGTATTTGGGTGTGCTGCAGTGACTAGAGAAGCCAAGGATAAAACAGACTATAAGTGGAGAAAATACTCCCCAGCTGTTTATTTGTCTTAAATATCTTATATTATGTAGATATGCAGAGTATGATCGGTGACTTTGTACGCAAACAATAAAATGCTCAGGAAACTAAACCAAAATAGATTTTACATTTATTATTGTTATTATAACGCATTATTGATATTATGACAGCAGATTCTAAAACATTGCACTTTATAATAAGAGACGTCCCAAACCTGAATCATTCTGCATGCAGACTATACTGCGGATAGAGCATGCAGACTATACTGCGGATAGAGCATGCAGACTATACTGCGGATAGAGCATTCTGCATGCAGACTATACTGCGGATAGAGCATACTGCATGCAGACTATACTGTAGATAGAGCATACTGCATGCAGACTATACTGTAGATAGAGCATACTGCATGCAGACTATACTGTAGATAGAGCATACTGCATGCAGACTATACTCATCTAGGTCCCCCCTGAGACACATTTAGGATTGAGACTTGAAGACGTGCTCAATTTGGTTCAGATCAATTCAGAATTCGGCAAAATAAATGACAATTCAACAATTCGGATACATCTGAATTGCTGATATTTGCACCTGGATCGCCCTCCGAATTACCCCCCCCCCCAAATTGATCCAAACCCTTCCGATTATAATCGGCCAGATCCGTATATAGTCAAATCTATTCATAGAAACATAGAAACATAGAAAAATGTCGGCAGATAGAACCTTTCGGCCCATCTAGTCTGCCCAATTACATGGATACTTTACCTGGATTTATCTTTTGTTTAGGATAGCCTTAGCCTATCCCATGCTGCTTTAAATTCAATTACTGTTTTGGCCTCTACCACTTCTACTGAAGACTGTTCCATGTATCACACCCAGCCTCAGAAAAATAATGCTCCTGATGTTACTTTTAAACCTTTGCCCCTCTAATCTAAGACTATGTCCTCTTGTTTTGCTATTTTGTTTCCTTTTTAAATTACTCCCTTCTTACCTTGTGGATTCCCTTTACGATATTTAAATGTTTCTATCATATCTCCTCTGTCTCGTCTTTTTTCCAAGCTGTACATGTTAAGATCATTAAGCCTTTCTTGGTAACTTTTCTCCTTCAAGCCGTACACCATTTTTTTAGAGCCCTTCTCTGAACTCTCTCCAAGATGTTATATCCTTCTGGGAGATACGGTCTCCAGTACTGCACACAGCTCCAGTGAGGTCTCACCAGTGCTCTGTACAGTGGCATGAGCACTTCCCTTTCCTATGCTAATACCTCTCCCTACACAACCAAGCATTCTGCCAGCATTTCCTGCTGCTCTATTACATTGACTACTTACCTTAGATCCTCTGAAATAATAACCCCTAATCCCTTTCCTCAGATGTTGAGGTTAGGACTGTATCAAATATTATATTCAGCCCTTGGGTTTTACTTCCCAGGTGCATTATCTTGCACTTATCCACATTAAAACTCAATTGCCACAACTCCGACCATTTTTTTAGCTTACCTAATAATATTCATATTAATTCAGAATGCTCCACAGCTTTATTGATGCCTATTAGTCATTTTTGGCACACATGCTTCATTCTGTGCATCATTGTGGTGCATTGAGTCATATCTGTGCATCATTTTTGGAGCTTATTCTTCATTTTGTGCATCATCTTTAGAGCATATGCTTCATTCCGTGCATCATTATTGGAGCACGTGCTTCATTCTGTGCATCATTGTGGTGCGATGTGTCATCGTGTGCATCATTTTTGGAGCACTGCATCATTCTATGCCTCATTTTTGGAGTATATGCCCCATTCTGTGCATCATTGTGGTGCATTGCGTCATTCTGCAGATTTTTATATTTTAATACAACAAGGTTCCACATATCAGAAACGGATGAATATTTTGAACTCTTTCGATTTCCAGAAATGGTTCGATCCACGACGTAGAAAGCATCCGATATTCCGATTTGAATGTTTTGGAATATTTTGGAATCTGAAAGTTTTGATCTGTGCATGCACTATGGAACCTAAGCAGGAAAGCGATTGCGTAGAGGCTCCCATCGCCATCTGCCCAACGTTTTCAATAAAGTGTCCCTTTAAAAACAGAATAAGGACGATTACATATGAACAAGAAACCAGCTTTACAAATATTAGATCACATGGGATGGACTGATCTGTATTTAATGAATAACATGAGAAATGTGAGATGAAGAATTCATTCTATTTGTGATAGTTTTGTGTTTTGGCCCAAGATAAATTAATTTATTGAAACTCATGGATAGGGAGCACCATGGTGGACAATATACAAATGTATCTTTGGTTTCTGTGATATTCGTATAATAATAAACCAACGGTGAGATTCCTCTGCAGGGTCCTGCACTTCCTCGTTGGATACGTACACTACTGGTACAAAAAGACGGTCCCGGACCCGGCAAATTGTACATGGGCCAAGGAGTACGCAACGCACAAGGTGAATATCACATTTTTATACAAATCCTGACGAGCAGGGGGGACTTACAAGAGGTTATTCAGTAAGGGGCGAACTGACACCGAATTGCACCCAACAGTGAATTTCACCGCACAGAGCGATTTCGTGGCAGTTTGTCTATTCACTAAGGCTGGGGTCAGACGAGCGTGATTTCTACGGACTGTACGTCCGTGCAGTACGGACATCGTCAGTACGGATGACGCAGTAGTGGTCACACAGTCCGTTTTTTCACTGAAGTTATTTTTTGACGGATGTAGGAGGGGAAAATAAATTACAATGAAAAAACATTCTGTCAGTCAAAAATGCTGGACGTATAAATGCAGTCCGTCTGACCTCGCTCCATCACTCACACACAAAGCTATGCAGACGTTGTGGACGTGGCGCACTCCGCACGTCCGTTCTAGCAGTATTACTTTCTTGCCTAACCTGCGTCCGTTTGCCGCGGCCGTTGTGCGTCCGCAGTTCAGTGCGGACGTACTTCATGTGTCAGGCTCCAATGGACTTACTTTCATGCTATCACGGACGTACTTTTAGGCGCAATCACGGACGTGAACACTACGCTCGTCTGACACCAGCCTAAACTGGCAATTTGCCAAATATTGGTGAAATGCGGTGCATTTCGCCACAATTCGGCGATCTTCGTTGGCAGCAATAAAAGTGAACAATAGTGCTACCTTAGGGAACAAAGATAGAATCCTTTATTTTATTTATTTGTTATTAAAAGTTTACATAAACCTGGTCATGCTCGGTATCATTGGAAAGGTCATATTTTGGCCCTTCCACAGTTACCTCTATATCCTGTTCAGCTCCAGAGATACACGTGGCTAAATGATTATAAATTGTACTTTTTTATTTTATTTTACAGAGCAAGACACCCCCTTGTGGTAGGTGTCTGTAAGCACATGCCTACTCTGCCTAATTGTAAATCTGGCCCTGCAAGTACATGATGTTAATGATGATCATAACGATCCCCTAAACCTTAGCCTGGCTTTAATTTTTACTATCAATGTCATATTTCAGTGAGGGATAGGTCGAGATGAAAGGGATTACATGGGGTGGGGTGGAGTGGGGAGAGGATAAGCGGACATATTGGTGAGTTCCCTCGCTTCTTTCTGTTGGACTTGACACCTGTTCCAGACATAGCAGAAAACATTTTGGCAGAACAGAATGCTGTGGGCTACACCTTAACGGAAGCAATTCTTCCTCTTTACACTATAGAAAGCTTCGCTGATCACACGATACATTTAACGAAATGATAAATCTATAACTCGAGACAACCAATGGATCCAAACTAAGAAAGACGTAGAGATCCAGACAGGACCGTGCGCTTCCGTCCCTCTAGAGAAGGTGCTGCTCATGTGGGGGAGCTGAATAGGTAAATAGAAGAGGGACCGTTACCAACGTAAATGTAAAGTTCTGCATTTGTGGTAGAAAACCAAAACTGACAAATTAAAGAACGATAGAGATTTTTATTTTTTAGGGAAACCTCGAGGGCAAAATGCAGATGATTTCTTTATCACCTGAAACATATTGTGATGTCAGTGAGGAGCAGCAAAAGCCCCTAGAGGATGTCATCAAATTTTCAGGTTTTATTAAAAAAAAAAAAATCACATTTAAACCTGGCAGTCCTTACATTTATAGATCGTTTCCCACGATGCTCTGCCAACATAAACTGAAGCTGTCAGGAAGACAAGCAGCTTTTAACCCCTTCACTTCCAAGTGATTTTCCAATAATACATTGTCAGGAACCAGTGGTTTTATAAAATCATTAATTAATTATAGTGTAAGATATATTTAGAGGTACTCCCAATGAATCTGCTACTGTACTTACACATTTGGCCAGTAGATGGTGCCATCTCCT
This sequence comes from Leptobrachium leishanense, assembly GCA_009667805.1. Lineage (NCBI taxonomy): Eukaryota > Metazoa > Chordata > Amphibia > Anura > Megophryidae > Leptobrachium > Leptobrachium leishanense. The sequence continues at coordinate 23,746,702 of CM019070.1, forward strand.
GCCAAACTGAGATACAGTTGCAGCCTGTGTTACACTGCAACAAAAGTAACGGCTTGCTGAATGTCCGATGTCGGGACATTCAGATGCTGATTTTACACCTTTTTTGCTCTTTGGGAATTATGCCCACAAGGCTAAAACTTTGGGGGCACCTTCTGCACCCCAAAAGCAAAAAATTTAATTTGCTTTTGGACTGCAGAGCTCCAGATCGAGATATCACGACATCGGAGCACTGGATGGTGCCTGTGAAGCCCGCGATATCTCGATCTTGGTCGTGAAGGGGTTAAATTCGTGTCATGTTGCATTATGCTAGTAGTAATGTATCATCATTGATCAGATTGCTAGAAGAGCACAAATGATGGAACCATCAGACTGCCCCTTCAGGGGACACGCTACACATCCTCCTGACCACTTTATCGTTTTAAAGTGATCAGGCTGTGTGGCCCCTCCCTCCTTTGGCAGGAAATGCCGCTCGAAACGCCTAAACGCGTATCACCAGGCAGCCAGGATTTTGAATTTCCTGGCTGCCTGTCATCAGATCAGTCACTGGTGACATAGGCACGCTCTGCATGCTAAGACCACCCGTGATAGCGAGCATGCTGAGAGAGGCAGCCGATGGATTGGTTCGCATGCAGCTCCGCTCCGTCGCTCTGTGCAGGCGCTTGTGTGCAGACAGTACGCATATCCCGAGTGATACTAACTGTTCAATTATATAAGGGCTAAAAAAGCTGTCACTCACTTCTGGGCGGCATGCCACGGTGGGAGTGGCAGCTGTAAGCAGAGAGCCATCCTACAGGACAGCCATTCGTTCAGTGGGTGCACCTGATTCATTGTTTGTGCGCTGACTAACAGGTCACCTCGTCTACCGCTGACGGTGCTTGAAAGCTCTGCGTACAGAGGGTGAATCATGGTGGCTCCTGACGCTGGACCCAGATAAGTACCAGCTGCAATATCTCATTGTGGGATGAGATATCACGTTGGCCTTTATGTCCAGTGCAAATCCACCCTGATGATGAGAAAGTGTGGTGAACCTTGCACAGGATGGCACACTTGTCAGTAACCTAGATACGCCAGATATTTCAAGCTACATTTCCCATGATGCACAGCCATTCTTGAAGTTGTTTGAGTATCGTGACAAACGTCGATCCAAAACATCTTTCCCGAAACTTTGAGGCTTCCGTCTTCAACTTAAACCATGAAGTATTAGGAAGTGTTCCCTCACCTAGCGGTTTCTTTATTGCTCGTTGACACGTCTGCTTTCGCACCTCCTGGCGCGTGAGCGAGCGTGAGAGAGGATACAGTTTCAGCAGCGGTGATGAAGACGATCAAAACTGTTCCAGGTTGATACAAAATGACAAACTGCTCCAAAGGCCGGGCCGCACGGCGCCCTGAGTGCGTCCGTTTTAATGCACATCATGATGTCCGTCATACAGTTTTGATGGATCATATAGGGAACAATACACGATGTGCGCGCGCAGTGTTTCACGCACGACAGAACGCACGCGGATTTTTGGTTGGCGTCAAACCTCTAGGACGTGATGCTTTCTATAGGTGGAAACACAGGGCATTAGACGAGGATCATTTGACGTCCGTCGCGTGTGCAGGAAACCGAGGCTGCATAATGCAACGGCTTCTTAAGCTGAAAGATTTATTGAGCTTAATCTTAATGTCAAAATTCATGCGCATCGTGTGGCGTCCATATGTGCGTCCGTCACAACGGCCGTACTCAATGCGCTCGTGTGGCCCCAGGCTAAAAGAGACTTCTTGGTGCAATAAGGCGCGAGATGTGAAAATCATCCTGCGCTGTCACTTAAATTACAATTGTTTGCAAAGCGCAGACATATTCCGCAGCGATGTACAATAGGAAGGAGAAAACAAACAGAAAGGTAGAGTGAGCAGAAATCTCCACCGTCAGAGCACAGCTCTCCCTGAAGACGTCTGTCTCCATCACCATCAGATATTCCACTCATCGCATTCAGCCTCTACCAATTCACAAAGCGGTGAACCTGTCACCGAATTGCACCGAACGCAGAAAGCTGTCAATTCACCAAATACTGGTGAACTGACGGGAAAATACGGTGCAGTTCAGTGTTTGTCAGCGGCACCGAAATTGTCCCATAGAGAAGTAGTGGTTAATCTATTCACAGAACAAAGAACTGCGCCGAAATGTCGGTGAAATTCCCTGATTTTCGGTGCTTCAGTTCGGCAGGTTTAAACAGGAGAATCCCATAAGATCCAATGTAAAAAACTTCGTTTTTATTTTTTATTTATCCTTTTCATTTTCACTAAAGAGCCTTTTTATTTATTTTTTGGAACATTTTGATGTATTTTTTGTATTTATTTGAGACAGAAAAATTTTCAAAGGCATTTTTTTAAAATTTTATTTCGTAACAGACCGTTTTATTAATTTATAGGACCTTTTTTATTATTTAGACACATTTTTAATATTGGTTTAAACATCTATTAGAAGAATAGCAAAGTTTAATTTTTTTCTTTCTGCAGTTCGGCGTCTCCATATTCGGCGCGCATTTACAGTTACAAGTATTTATAAAGCGCCAACAAGTTCTGTAGCGCTGTAGAAACCATCTTCCCACTCAGCCCACATGCACCCTGATACTTCAGGTTCTTTATTTACCCTCACCTAGTGTGTCACCCCTCTCCTCTTAGATTGTAAGCTCTAAAGCAGGGTCCTCTCTCCTGCTGTTCTGTGTGTGTAATGTGTATGTATATTTGTTATTCTGTCTCACCCATTGTACAACGCTACAGAACCTGTTGGTGCTTTATAAATACTTGTAACTGTTTCAGGGACCCTGTGGTGAATAGTGAATTCACCGCAGGGTCAGCGAAATGGAATCCCTGAAGCGCACCGAAGTGCACCAAACGAGAAAGCCCCAAAATTTTGGTGCTTTCTGAATAACCCCTTAGATTTGCAGATAGCCTAAAAAAGGAGCAATTCATGTCAGATGTGGTGCTCTGTCCCCCTCTAGTGCATCTGTGTGTAACAACACGTTCTAAAATTTGTGTATTTACAAACCACTACGGGTGAATTGACAATGAGATACAGTGCATTTCGCTGAAATTCGGCAGCACCAAAATTGTCCCATTGAGAACTATTGATTTGTCTATTTACATAACGCCAAATTGCACCGACACGTCAGCGAAATTACCTGATTTTCAGTGATTCAAATCAACAGCCTTCAACAGAGTTTTTAATGTAATAAATGTAATAACCTTTTATTTACTACCACCAAAACATGAAATGTCCTTAGTGTGTATATTTGATGTTGCAGATATCTTACATGTGATTTGTTTTTCTCTTGTATGTTTAGTTAAGAAAATATTCTCCTCTATATGTGTCACTGGGCGCGTCCATTGTGTGATATTCTCCTCTATATGTGTCACTGGGTGCATCCATTGTGTGATATTTTACTATATATGTGTGTCACTGGGTGCATCCATTGTGTGATATTTTACTATATATATGTGTCACTGGGTGCATCCATTGTGTGATATCTTCCTCTATATGTGTCACTGGGCGCATCCATTGTGTGATATTTTCCTCTATATGTGTCACTGGGTGCATCCATTGTGTGATATTTTCCTCTATATGTGTCACTGGTTGCATCCATTGTGGGATATTATCCTCTTTGTGTCACTGGGTGCATCTATTGTGATATTTTCCTTTATACGTGTCACTGGGTGCATCCATTGTGTGATATCTTCCTCTATATGTGTCACTGGGTGCATCCATGGTGTGATATTTTCCTCTATATGTGTCACTGAGCGCATCCATTGTGTGATATTTCCTCTATATGTGTCACTGGGTGCATCCATTGTGTGATATTTCCTCTATATGTGTCACTGGGTGCATCCATTGTGTGATATTTCCTCTATATGTATCACTGGGCGCATCCATTGTGTGATATTTTCCTCTATATGTGTCACTGGGTGCATCCATTGTGGGATATTTTCCTCTTTGTGTCACTGGGTGCATCCATTGTGTGATATTTTCCTCTATATGTGTTACTGGGTGCATCCATTGTGTGATATTTTCCTCTATATTTGTCACTGGGTACATCCATTGTGTGATATTTTCCTCTATATGTGTCACTGGTGCATCCATTGTGTGATATTTTCCTCTATATGTGTCACTGGGTGCATCCATTGTGTGATATTTTCCTCTATATGTGTCACTGGGTGCATCCATTGTGTGATATTTTACTATATATGTGTGTCACTGGGTGCATCCATTGTGTGATATTTTACTATATATATGTGTCACTGGTTGCATCCATTGTGTGATATTTTCCTCTATGTGTCACTGGGTGCATCCATTGTGTGATATCTTCCTCTATATGTGTCACTGGGTGCATCCATGGTGTGATATTTTCCTCTATATGTGTCACTGAGCGCATCCATTGTGTGATATTTCCTCTATATGTGTCACTGGGTGCATCCATTGTGGGATATTTTCCTCTTTGTGTCACTGGGTGCATCCATTGTGTGATATTTTCCTCTATATGTGTTATTGGGTGCATCCATTGTGTGATATTTTCCTCTATATTTGTCACTGGGTACATCCATTGTGTGATATTTTCCTCTATATGTGTCACTGGGTGCATCCATTGTGTGATATTTTCCTCTATATGTGTTACTGGGTGCATCCATTGTGTGATATTTTCCTCTATATGTGTCACTGGGTGCATCCATTGTGGGATATTTTCCTCTTTGTGTCACTGGGTGCATCCATTGTGTGATATTTTGTGTTGTAAACTGCCCCCCCCCAGTATCTTTCCATCACTTGCTCCTCACTGTGTGGCTTTGGCCAAAGAATGGAGTGAGTGGGTTAGAGGTCCTGAAAATCAACCAATTGACTTGCATTGTGTGGAATGTATATAAATTTTATCACCGGGGGTACCATTCAGTGTTCTCGGCTCACTATCAGATCTAATCTAGCTGCCATCTCTTATCTCAGGTAGCATAGACAGCACAATAGATCCCCATGCAGCCGTGTCTAATAATTCACTCCCCCACCCTCATTGGTTCTTCACTGCTGTTTTATCCTATACCACAGCTGTAAAGCAAGACTTGCGCTACGATTTTGGTAAATGTTGCATCATGGGAAAAATCCACAAAATAGAAACAGGAAGATAAAACCTAACTTTATTTTTCCTTTGTACATGAAATAACTACAAAGAAAACAGTGTGTTTTATTTGTGTTTTGTAATGTGCTTTATATTGTGTTTTATAATGTACTTTATAATGTGTTTTATAATGTGCTTTATGTGTTTTATAAGGTGCTTTATATTGTGTTTCATAATGTGCTTTATATTGTGTTTCATAATGTGCTTTATATTGTGTTTTTGTGCAATAAAGTTTTATTGTTTTTTTATCAAATTTACATAGTGAAGCAATAACATTCAATAGCATGGTAACACATATATTTTTTACGTAATAAGGACATTCTAATTCTGAGTAAGGAATGTGCTAAACGAGGGGGAGGAGGGGGGAGGTAAACAAATAACCAACATTGCAAATAATAGAAATGAGTTCCTCTGTCTGTGGATTCTCAGGTGTCGGCACATAACGCTTACATAAGTGTCAGGGTATCAGGAGGTTGGCTCATCATTTGGGCTATCTGCAAATTCGAGGTTTCATATTTTCCCGTTTCACATACTTCCTAATTAGCCCACTATTCCACCCGACTTCTCAGCAGAGGGTATGGCCACCGGAGTGTAGCCTCGCGATCTCGTGGCACGAAAATCTAACCACCAATACCATGTGACGAAAAGTGTGACTTGAAGGGAAGGGCATAAGTCCAATCCTGTGATTTTTATATTGTGTTTTATAATGTGCTTTATATTGTTTTATAAGGTGCTTTATAATGTGCTTCATCAGGTGCTTTACAATGTGTTTTATAATGTACTTTATATTGTTTTATAATTTGCTTTATAAGGTGATTTATAATTTGCTTTATAAGGTGATTTATAATGTGCTTTATATTGTGTTTTATAAGGTGCTTTATATTGTTTTATAATGTGCTTTATAATGTGTTTTATAATGTGCTTTATATTGTGTTTCATAAGGTGATTTATGATGTGTTTTATACTGTGCTTTATATTGTGTTCTATAAGATGGTTTTGTTTGTAATGCACAAGTCATCCAGTTACAGGTTGTGTTGGTGTCCCTTTAAATTATACTTTATGATTGTCTGTCATTTTTCTCTTAGGACACATTGGGTTTCCCTCACGATAAGCTTTTGGAGACGTTCAACAAAGATGAATCGGAGACTCTGGAAAGGAAGGAGCTTGATAGTGAAAATGAAATCCTGTCTATGTCCTCCCTCTTGTCCATTCATAGTCTGGAAGAGAATTGGAAAGAGTTCTCCATCGCGGACGACGAGGCTGTGCCACGTGCGCCATCAGAGCTGATCACACGGCCCGAGATTATCTTCCAGTCTCAGGACCAATATTTGTCTCTAAAATCCAAGGAACCAATCAGCAGCAGCAGCAGCAGCGGGCCGCCGTCAGACTACCTGCTTAACGAAGGCATTACCGTAGATTACTTGCCGTCTCACATGTTGGAAGAGGTGGAGGAGATGAGCGAGGAGGAACACTTTGGAGCGCAGTTTGTCATCCCTACGCAGTTCATGGTAGGAGGTAAATTGCGTCTGGATAATGTTAAAATACATTGTCTTTCCTTTCCGGATCAAAACGTGGAATTTTAAAACAAAAGCTTGGAATCGAAATGAGCATTAAACGACTTATTTCATTGGGAACCAGCCTGAGCGAGGGCCGTACTGGATGAAGGGCTTCATGGGCCTGGAGATAAACAATGTGCTGTACCTTTTGCCGTATCCCTCTTACCCGCATTACTCTCTGCTCTATTCTTCCCTCCACCCACTGATCGTCTGCTCCATTTTTCCCATTGTTCCTCTATCGCTTTTTTCCCCACCCATTATTTCTCTGCCCCATTTTTCTCTCCTCTATTGTTCCCCTGATCCATTCTTCTACCCTATTCCTCCCACATCCCATTCTTCCTCAACCTCATTATTTTCTCCTCCCGTTATTCCTGACCCAGTCATCTCTCCTCTCAGTGTTCCCCTAACCCATTCATCTCTCCTCCCATTGTTCCTCAGCCCCATTCTTTTCACTTCCCACTGATCCTCTGCTTCATTCTTCTCCCTTTCCATTGTTTTGTCCTATTCTTCCCACACCCCATTGTTCATCTGCCCAATTCTTCTCCCCTTCCATTCTCTGCCCCATTCTTTTCCCCTCCTGTTGTTCCTCTCCCTCATTCTTTACATCTCCTTGTTCCTCTGCTCCAATCGTCTCACCTCTCATTTTTCCCTCTACCTAATTCTTTTCACCTCCCATTGTTCCTCTGATCTACTCTTTCTCACCTCCCATTATTCGTCAGCCCCATTCTTATCCATTCTCATTGTTCCTCTGCCCCATTTTTCTCTCCTCCATTGGTCCTCCCACATACCATTCTTGCGCATTCTGTTCTCTTCTCTTGTTCCTGACCCATTCGTCTCTCCTCCCAGTGTTCCTCAACCCTATTATTTTCACATCCCACTGAGCCTCTGCTTCATTCTTCTCCCTTTCCATTGTTTAGTCCTATTCTTCCCACATCCCATTGTTCCTCTGCTTTATTATCAGCTCCCATTGTTCCTCTACCTTATTCTTTTTGCCTGCTATTGTTCCTCTGCTAATTCTTCTCCCCTCCATTTTATTCTCTGCCCCATTCTTCTCACCTCTTATTGTTACTCTGCTCCATTGTCTCACCTCTCATTTTCCCCTCTACATCATTCTTTTCACCTCCCATTGTTTCTCCGCCCAGTACTCCTGCATTTCCATTATTTATCTGATCTACTATTCTCACCTCCTATTATTCCTCTGCTCCATTCCTCTCACCTTTCATTGTTCTCCTATCTCATTGTTCTTCAGCCCCATTCTTTTCACCTTCCATCGTTCCTCTGCTCCATTCTACATTATGCTCATTGTGCTAGAGACAATTGCTGTTGGAACTGGAGAAATTTTAAAAGGCATCGGCCTAATTTAATCGGCCTGTATAGGGGAAACGCATGGACGTGGAGCACCGAGGACGACTTATGAATGTAGAATTTGCTGCAGAGATTTTTTTCTTTTTAAATAATTTTTTCCTTTTAAGACTATTTAAAACTTTTGAATTTCTGGTCGTTAAGCAGTAAATTGGTCGAGATATTTAAGACGATTGCAAACAAATGAATAACAGTTTCAGCTATTATGACACATGGAATTCTCTACCAGGTCTCTTCTGATTGGACGGCCTTTGCTTTAACTTCTTGAAATGAACTGAGAAGAGTGTTTTTTATATAATAAATATATATATATATATATATATATATGTGTGTAACCTAGCGTGGTGCAATTCTATGAAAACCTGAGGAGACTCGACAAACGCATCTCCGCTACACACTGAGGCGCTTACTTAAATTTAATACTAATGTTTACAAAGAAATGGGCAAAAAAAATAAATACGGGTCAGTGGGAGATTTACTTTTCTTTGAAGGTGACCGTGCCGGACGCTCACACACTGGCTGCATTTCTTGTTTTATGACATGGTCTTACTTCTCAATAAAGGGGCTTATGGTCTTTATCCTTTATTTTCTGTTTACATAAATTTTTATTTTTTTAGGATTTTCTTGAAGCACTTACTGGGAATAAACCAGTTGTACTGTATTTTTCCATACATATTATTTAGACCAGAGCTACGGGTAGTGACGGAGCAGCACCCTAGCAGGTACGGGCAAACTACAGAAGCAGGATACGGAGGAACACACCATTCCCACTATCTCCAGCCACATTTCTGGACATTTGAAAAACTCTCTAGGAAGTCTCCAGCATAGTCCATTGGTCAAAGGGAAATAGGCAGATGACGTGGGATTATTGTGAGAACATTGTTAGGTAGGGTGAGATTTGATTAAGTTTGGAGCAATGGGTTAGGGTGGGTGACGTTTGGTTGGAGATATGGGTTAAAGTGCGTGATCTTGGTTAGGATTGGAGAAATAGGTTGTTATGGATGACATTTGGTTAGGGTTGGAGATATGGTTTAGGGTTGGAGATTAGGGATGAGCTGTTCGGTTCGATATGTTCGGAGTTCGATTCCAACATCGCCCGTTCAGCTGTTCATCGAACTCCGAACATTTCCGCGTGTTCGCCCACAATGGACCACAATGCACTTTTCCAATGGCCTGAAGCTTGGAATTGGCTACAGCCTGCACCTGACCACAGTTTAAGTGCAAGACAGGTTCAAGACTATGCCAATCACGGCTCAGAGTCCTGATTGGGCAAATTTTGCCCAATCATGGGCTCATAGAGCTAAGTCCCGCATCACACTATATAAGGCTTCACTCAGCCACAGCGCGTGCTTTTTGAGAGGAGATTGTTGTGTTACTGAGTGTTCACCAGCTATTGGGGGGGGGTCTCACTTCTACAAAATATCTGGGAATTGTTGTAATCTGTGTGTTCTCACTGCCAGCAGCAATTGTGGGGGTCTCACGTCTAGAAGATATCTGGGAATTGTTGTAATCTGTGTGTTCTCACTGATTTATAGGAGGTTCTTGGGGATTGTAATCTGTGTGTTCTCACTGCCACCCATCAGGGGGTCTCACTGATTTATAGGAGGTTCCTGGGAATTGTAATTTGTGTTTTATCACTGCCACCCATCAGGGGGTCTCACTGATTTATAGGAGGTTCCTGGGAATTGTAATTTGTGTCTTGTCACTGCCACCCATCAGGGGGGCTCACTGATTTATAGGAGGTTCCTGGGAATTGTAATTTGTGTCTTGTCACTGCCACCCATCAGGGGGTCTCACAGACTTATAGGTTTCTGGGAATTTTTATCTGTGTCTTGTCACTGGCTGCCAGCTATCAGGGCGTCTCACTGAGTTATACCAGAGTTCTGGAAATCTTTAATCTAGATAACACAGCTGAATCAGAGTTCTGCATATCTCCATTTTTTTTTTAACAGAGTTGAATCAGAGTTCTGTAGATCTTTAATCTATATATCACTCACCATGTCAGAAAGACCAAACAGGACAGGCAGACGCTCCCAGACACAGATAAGAGGGAAAGCAGCCTCTATGTTGGGAGGCTGTGCCTCTGGTCGTCGTGGACGTGGTGCATCCTCTGCAGGGGCACACTCGTCCTAACTGGTGCTGGCCGTTTTAAGCAGCAGCAACATACAGAGGATTTGGTGGATTGGCTAACCAGGCCATCCTCATCCTCTGAGTCCTCTGCCAGCCAGGGTTGTAGTGCTTTACAGTCCACCTCAGCTGCCAAAGCATCTAATGCAGCCTCCATGTCCACAGCTACTCCTGCCGTAGCCTCACTATCACACATGGAGGAGTCAGCTGAATTGTTTGACTACAATGACAGTGTCATGCTGCTTGAGGATGCGCAGCAACTACAGTGCTCTGATTCAATCTCTGAGGTTGAGGAAGGGAGTATAATCAACCTAGAGGAAGGGGGTGCCAGTGACACACAAATAACTGGCATTCTTGTTCCCCCAGCAGCTGCAGCATATTGCGAGGTTGGCTCCAGTGACAAGGAGATAGGGGGTGAGGACGATGAGGTCACTGACTCCACCTGGGTGCCTGATCGAACAGAGGAGTGAAGTGAGGAGGAGGAGGCACAACAAACACAAGGCACAACGTCCTCTATGGGAGCGCATAAAGACAAATACAAACAATGTCGTGAATAGTTGAAAATAAGATGGGTCCGTGAATCCTAAGGTCAGGATTAGTCCATGAATCAAGCAGGTAGTCTTCAAAACTATGGATATACACCTTTAAGTCACTTTATGGGGGACTCCACTCGTATGGCAATTTGTATATCTTGATAGTAGGTGTATCTCAAAAAAATAGAAAGAGAATACATAGTACAGTTCTGTAAGAACGAAATATGTTATATATATATATATATATATATAAGAGAGAGACACACTCGGGTGGTTCTGTAGTGACGCCTTGGACATCTTATCATCTGAGGGGGTCCCACCTCATAAGTGCCAGATTGAAGATCCAGGAAGAACCGGAGTAGGAACCTAAAAGATTGCCAACTTCAGGAAGGACAAGTGGGAACAAAGAGGCACGGAATTTGCTTGATTTTCCAAGAAGGTCAGAATTTGTTCAATTCCCTGGAAGAAGTTGGCAATCTTTTAGGTTCCTACTCCGGTGCATCCTGGATCTTCAATCTGGCACTTATGAGGTGGGACCCCCTCAGATGATAAGAGGTCCAAGGCGTCACTACAGAACCACCCATCAGTGGAGGTTCTGAAATATGTGAGTGTGTCTCTCTCTTATATATATATATAACATATTTCGTTCTTACAGAACTGTACTATGTATTCTCTTTCTATTTTTTGAGATACACCTACTATCAAGATATACAAATTGACATACGAGTGGAGTCCCCCATAAAGTGACTTAAAGGTGTATATCCATAGTTTTGAAGACTACCTGCTTGATTCATGGACTAATCCTGACCTTAGGATTCACGGACCCATCTTATTTTCAACTATTCACGACATTGTTTGTATATGTCTTTATGCGCTCCCATATACCTTGGTATACTATTTACAATTAGTTAGGAGTGGAGGATACACTCAGCTGGTGAGTTGCAATTATTATCTACTCTATATACGATTACTGAGCGCCTATACACTCACCTTTTAGGTTGTTTTTATTTTTTTTACAACGTCCTCTATGACCAACCATAGGCAGTCCAAGGCATCAGATGTCAGAACCGCTCAGGTGCAGAGCACTGTTGTCTCAAAGCACACATCCAGGAACTCTGCTGTCTGGGAGTTCTTTAAGAAATGTGCAGCAGACCGCACCGTTGCTATTTGTAATCTATGTCAGACGAGGATCAAGCATGGGAAAGATATCCCACGCTTGGGTACCACGTGCTTGAGGCAACATATGACTACCTGCCATGCATCCCGTTGGCACAACACTTTGGATAGGTCCTCCTCCTCCTCATCTGTCTCTACCCCCACTATATGTCCTGCCATGTCATTGCCTGCTACAACCTCCACTGACAGGGATGATGCTACAGTAATGGGTGTACCAGGTCCTTCCTCACAATGTGACAGCATCCCATCATCTGAAGATTTACGCAGTCAGATTACGTTGCCCCAGCTGCTGCAGCATAGGAAAAATATAATCCCAACCATCCCCAAGCACAGCGTCTAAATGCCAGCTTAGCAAAATTACTCGCATTACAGCTGCTGCCTTTCCAGCTGTTGGACTCTGCTTCCTTCCGTGAATTTGCTGAATGTACTGTACCACAGTGGCAGGTTCCAAAACACCATTTCTTTTCACGGAAGGCCATTCCAGCACTATACCAGCACGTGGAACACAATGTTATGGAGTCATTGGGAAAGGCAGTCAGTAGCAAGGTGCACATGACTTTAGACACGTGGTCCAGCAAGCATGGACAGGGCCGTTACATTTCCTTCATGGCACACTGGGTAACTCTGATTGCAGCTGGGAGGGATCCAAGACGGGGCTCTGTGCTGGAGCTTGTTCATCCACCACACCTCCAGAAAGCTGCTTGTATGAGGTCTGTCTGCTCCACCACCACCTCTTCCTCCTCTGTCTCTGGCAAAGTGGCAGTTAAACTGACGTGTGACAGGGGCTACGCAATGGCTCAAGCAAAAAGATGCCATACTGTGCTTGAGCTGGTTTGTTTAGGGGACAGGAGCCACACCGGGCCAGAAATTCTGTCAGCTCTGCAGGAGCAGGTGCAGAGATGGCTAACACCACGCCGGCTTGAGCTGGGAATGGTCATATGTGATAATGGCACCAACCTTCTCTCCGCCATATACCAGGGTATGTTGATGCATGTACCATGCCTAGCACATGTCCTAAATCTGGTGGTACAGCGTTTCCTAACCAGGTACCATGGGCTGGCAGAGCTTCTCAGCCAGGCCAGAAAAGTCTGCAGCCACTTCAGATGGTCATTCCCAGCAACTTTTCGCCTGGCAGAAATTCAAAGCGAATTTCACCTTCCCACAAACCGTCTGATCTGTGACATGCCCACCAGGTGGAACTCGACATTAGCAATGCTGCAGCATCTGCACAAGCAGCAGAGGGCCATCAATGAGTACCTGTGTGAGTATGGCACAAGGACAGATTCAGGTCAACTTGGTTTTTTTCCCCCCCCTCAGTGGCTGATGATCAAGGATGCATGCACTGTACTGTCACCATTTGAGGAGGCAACGAGGATGGTGAGCAGGGACAGTGCATGCACCAGTGACACAATTCCTTTAGTATTCCTGCTGGAGCGCACTCTGTGGGGAATTATAGATGTGGCACTAGAGGCAGAGCAGCAGGAGGAAGAGGAGGCCTTCCCTAGCTCTCAAGGCCCCAGTCTTTATGCAGACAGGATGATGAGGAGGAATATTTAAGTAGTGGGGGCATTGAAGGTGGTGATTCCTCAAGGGAGGGTTTTGTGTGCCCAGAAACCCAAGGACTAGTACGGGGCTGGGAGGAGAAAGTGCACGATGGGGTCATCCTCATTAACCAGGAAGACTCGGAAGCTAATGCCACCTCCAACCTACGCTGCATGGGCTCCCTTATCCTGCAAAGCCTGGTAAAGGACCCCAGGATTCGTGCTATCAAGGAGAGGGATCATTACTGGTTGGCAAGTCTTCTTGATCCACGATACAACGGTAAAGTTGCAGAGCTCGTCCTGCCCGCACAGAGGGAGCACAGGATGAAACAACTTGAGGACACTCTAAAGCGACACTTGTGTAACACCTTTCCAGGCACTGGTAGGTTACCAAATGATGACACAGGTGCTTCTGAGGCTGCGGATGATCAGAGGAAGAGCAGTGAAGGCCGGGGCCACTTGACTGATGCCCTTTTAAATTTTTTTAGTCCACGACGCCCAGGGACGTCAAATGTAGGCACCCATTGCCAGCGTCTTCACTATATGGTGCAGGACTACCTAGGGGCAAGGGCAGACCTGGATATCTTTCCAGCAGATGATCCACTGGCTTACTGTGTGTTGAGATTGGATCACTGGCCAGAACTTAGCCAATATGCTATGCAGCTACTAGGTTGCCCTTCATCCAGCGTGCTTTCGGAAAGGACGTTCAGTGCCGCTGGAGGTATTGTCACAGACAAGAGTGCGTCTGTCCACCGACTCACATTTATAAAAATGAATCAGTCCTGGATCAGCAGCTATCAATACCCTGATGCTGACGTAACTGAATAGATCGGGGATCCCTTCTGCATTCACAAAACCTCCACCACTGCACTCTTCCACAATACCACAAAGGGGTTACGCTGTGAAGGCACTTGCTGCCACCAAAGTCACAATATTTGGGTGCACTGCCACCTATACTACCAGATTCATATCATTTTAATATTGGACCGCAGGGTCCAACTCTGTACTCTTCCACAATACCACAGAGGGGTTATTTACAGTGTGAAGGTACTTGCTGCCACCAAAGGCACGACTTTTTTTCCTTGTTTCCTGTTCCTCAGGGCACTACCCGGACCCCCATACACCTTTTATGGCAAATATCTTGCATATATGCCCTCTTGGAGGGCACTCTAAAATTCGAACTTTCGAGTCCCATTGACTTGCATTGAGTTCGGTTCGTGGTCGAACTCGAACTTTTGAAATTGTTCCGAGTTCGAATGCGAACCGAACACGGGGGTGTTCGGCTCATCCCTATTGGAGATATGGTTTAGGGTGGGTGGCATTTGGTTAGGGTTGGAGAAATGTGTTAATATGTGGGATTTTAGTTATGGGTTAAGGTACGTGTTCTTGTTTAGGGTTGGAGAAATGTGTTGACATGGGTTATAGTGGATGACATTTGGTTACGTTGGAGATAGGGTGGATGACATTTGGTTAGGGTTGGAGATATGGTTTAGTGTTGGAGATTAGGGATGAGCTGTTCGATATGTTCGGAGTTCGATTCAAACATCGCCCGTTCGTCGAACTCCGAACATTTCCACGTGTTCGCCCACAATGCACTTTTCCAATGGCCTGAAGCTTGGAGAAACGTGTTAATTTGTAGAATATAGTTGCAGATATGTGTAGGGTGGGTGATCTTGGTTTGAGTTGGAGAAATGTGTTAATATAGGGCTTAGAGTGGGTGACTTTTGGTTAGAGTTGGAGATGGAGTCAGAGTGGGTGACTTGTAGTTATAACGGGTGATGGAGACAGAGTTCCACCATTATTCCTGTAGCGGAAATTCCCATTTGACCTACACACTGTAAAGCATCCAGATGGAATTTATTTTACCCCTGGGCAAGCTATAGCGAGTTCAGCAATAATTAGCCTGTCTGGGTTTCAGCACCGAGGCTGCCATCTTGAAATAAAATCGTAAATGGGTAAGGCTGGAGAGATCACGCGATTCAGCAGCCAATCAGATTGTGCTCTCATCATCCCACTGGGCAGGAAACCCGTATCACGTAAGCCAGCCAATCGGCAGGCTTCCTCCCGGCTCCCTCTGAGGATTAGTGTTGCGCGCAAGAGGATGCGCGCAACACTAACACTCAGAGGGAACCGCCAGCTTCTGCGGTGAGTTGGAGACGTCATCGCACTGAAAGCGCGATGACGTCTCCTACTCGGCAAGTCGGCAGAAGTGGGAAATATGATTCCCGCTCTGCTGACTGACAGCTGGGAGGGCGGAGTAAAGTTCTCCGACTCTCAGCTGTTTTCGGCATTTACAGCTGAACCGCTGAGCGGAGGGAGGGGGGACAGAGGGCAGAATACTCTAGGTGGTCATGTTGCCTAGAGTGTCCCTTTAAGTTCGCACATTCCTGATGGGACAAGCTCCAAATGGTCCTCCAGCAGGTCATCGTACCAAGTGCCAGAAAAATAATACAGGTATCCGAAGACTTTAAATGCACCGGCCATGCCCAAAATAAGTTGGTACACAATCACCACCCAGGACATACTTGAGAACGAGAGAAATCTCAATGTATCCTTACTTGTAAAATCCGGTCTCAAAAAAAAAAAAAAAAAAAAAATGGGCCCATTTGATAAAGGTCCACTGCCTACAAATGCATATGGGGGGGGGGGGAGAATTCTCAAGCTGAGAAGCACAATGAGAAGTCACAAGGTTGACAAATGTGTTTATTCTCCCACTTCATCTAAAATCCCCAATGAAGCTGCATCCTGCGGCACCATCCCCCAAATCAAGACATGGAGCGAACCCAATATTTAATGTAAAGCGATCATGTCACAGCATTTCAGTAATATTTTTTTAGTTTTTGCACTGTCCCGCGGGGATAACACCTTTGACATTGCTTAAAGTAGACAACCTCCGGTGAACCTGCAGACACAGGGATTTACCATCTGTGTGATCTCGTTAAGCGACAATCTGATCACGAAGATCTGTGCAAATATCTGATATCAGTCTAACCGCAACGTCAGCCCTGCGGCCGGCCAGGAATACTTAAAACAGGGGTCAGCAACCTCACCGCCCCCATATGTTGTGGTTCTACGTATCCCATGAAGCCTTGTCAGCTCAAAGCGTGTCTGAGTATTAAAGGAAATGTAGTTTCAAAAAACTGTGGGGAAAGGAGTCACTACATTTGCTTTGGTTTAAAAGAGGGGGCACCAAGTTCCCGAAACACTCACTTAGTGACCCACTTTGAACACACGAGGCATCATGAGAAATGATATGTATTGCCTACAATACTCAGAATTCTTTGACTGTATCAGATGGCCAGAGAATCATGGGAGTTGTAGTTCAGAAACATTGCAGCAATACAAAAAGGTATCCATGAAGAATGCATAATCTCTTAAAAAAAAATTATGAAAATGTCGCTGCCGCCATTACAAACAGTTGCGACCATGGGTCGATTATTAAATATTTAACTTTCCGCAAATCCATTCAGCACTGGATGCTCATCCATATGGGACGGATGGGACAGCTCCCACGTTTTTTTGTGTTGTTGCAATAAAATAATATATGGTTTAATTTTTTTGTTAGTGTGACACCTATGCAAAATGTGGGAGCACACGCTCAATATAGGCAGGCGCTGCAGGCCAGAAGGTTTTTTTTTTTTGGAGGTTGTAAACAAAAACATTATTTGATTTAAAAATAAAAACCCCTTCCTGTGCCAGACTGAAAAAAGATTAAGTGAAAATGAAGGTCATTCACTAGGCAGCTGCTTAAATGCGCCATTTAGAAAATGAGACACTTTGGCTCTTCAGTTGTTTCTGAACTACAACACCCATGATTCCCTGGCCAGCTTTTCCATTGAAGGAATTCTGGGAGTTGTAGGCATCAACATACAGGGGGGCCAGGAGTTTGACAGCCCTGTTTTAAGCTTAAAAATTGTGCATATTTTAGGACAATATACTATATATAGAGGGGAAACAGACAGACCGATCTCATAAAAAAACCATGCATAGCACAGACAAGCGCACGTATTTTTTTTTTTTTTTTCAGCTTTAGGCCTCGGACCAGCATTTATTAAATCAAGTCATGGGTTTTCTAATCTCAGAGGGAATGAGACAGACATCAAGATTAAATACATAGTAGTCTTATTGAAGCATTTAAACAGTTGGTTATACAAACGCCATACACGTTACTCTGGATAGCTTACCTGGACGTGGAAATAATAAAAAAAAAAAAAAAGGATTCCTTTTATTATTTTTCCTGTTAACACCAGTTGTGCAAACCTTTGACTCTCGGCTGATGCCATCTTAAAAATTCATAAAGGGCGGCCGCCAGGGAATCGGATCATATTTGGCAGGAGCCGACAGACCAAGATCAGACCCCCCTCCCTCTGTATGAACAGGCGACCCAGTCAAAAAGGTGAACTTTCATGCTCGGGAATAAAAGCCATTTACATTAGCGAGACCTGAAAACATGTCTTTAGGTTTAAATCTGGGTTTATCGGCTCAGTTAAAAAGGAGGAAAAAATATATATATATAATTTTTAAAGTTAACAGTTAAAGTCTTGTTCTGCATGCAAGAGCGAATTCTTAATATTAATAAAAAGGGAAAACAAAAAAAAAAAAAAGACAAAAACATTAAAGCTGCCATATTATCATCCATGAAACTAACATAAGCATGAAAATTAACCTTTAATAAGCATCCACCAGACAGACACGGTCACATGTTTTTTGTTTTAGTTCACAAAAAGAAAAGGATATAAAAAAAAAAAATGCAATTTTTTTTAACCAATCACAAGAGAATAAGCAGCAAGTTTACCAGCAGACGTTTGACCAGTCATTGCAATCACCTCTTGCCTAGAGCTAGGACCCTCAGGTATCTCTACATGTAGGTCATACGTGCAATGAAAGGTCGCGTTAAGTCTGATCTGTAATGGGGAAGCTTGGCCAAAAACAATTTTTTTTTTTAAACGGAATGAAAATAGACCATATCAGACAGTACAGCAAAATTTAAAAATAAAATACAAAACAGAAACCATCCTCTACTTCCTATAGTCACCTGCAAAACAAACCTGGTCATGTGACGCAAGAAAAATCGAGGCCCGTTTCAAATAGAATTTAAAAAGGGGTAGACAGGGGGGAAAAAAAAATTTAACCCCAAAAATGTCAAATATGTCCCCCCCCCCCCCCAGGTTGCCAGAATGAGATCCACAATTTAGGCTAGGGTCAGACGAACGCAGTTTTAACGTGCGTTTAGCCGCACAAAATCACGGCCGTGCTAGCAGCAAATGACGTCCAATGCCGGGGAACACACGAAGTACGGCCGCACGAAAGTTCGTCCGCGCAACGCAAGTGGCAAACGAACGCATTTTTTCGAGAACGTCAAACCGCTACTACTGACGTACAGAGTGCGCTGCGGCCGCATAGCGGCGTGTTTGCGTGATTGGGAGACTTCAGACGCTGCTAATGTCCGGCCAACATAACGTCCAGACGCAAAAAGTGTTTTATTGTTGATCCGTACAAAATCACGGACGAAAAGGCGCATCGTATGACCGCTATCGCGTATTCCGTGAAAAAATATGTCCGTTCGTTCGACCGCACTTTTCCACGGTCGACGCGAAAAATGCGTTCGTCTGACCCTAGCCTTAGTTGGCTCACAAGCAGGCGGGCAAACTATTCCAGGGATCAGCAACCTTGATGCACCAAATGTTTTGGAACTACATTTCCCATGACCCTCAGCAGATTTAAAAAAAATATAAAAAGAATAATTTGAAGGGCCAAGGCTGCATTTTTAAAGCAAATTTAGATCCAGTAAGGAGCCAGGAGAGTTTTGGCTATGGAGGTTTTCAAGAAAAAAGAGCCAGAGGCGCAGATAGCTGTGGAAATGCATGTTCCCAGGACGTATTTCCAGACTTCAAAAAAAAAAAAAAAAAACACGTAATTGCATTTCCACATCTGGGGATCATTGGCCCAGCCTTGCTTTATGGTATTGTAATTGCACCAACCATTAAACTTTCTTATACCTGGGCAAGTATCCAAAACGCTGGGGGAGCGAGGCAAGCAAAAAAAATAATAAAAAATTAAAAATTGCATCCGTTTCATGAAGGCTTATTTCAATTTATAGGTTAATGCACCAATGCGTTTCATCGAGAATTAAGATGCACCCTGCTATACAAGTCTTAAAAGTAAAAATCTTCAAAAAAGAAAAAAAAAAAAGGGGGAAGGAAAAAACAAAAAAAAAAAAACGCTTCCCGGTTGAGTAAAACACCACCGATCCAACCAGGGTGAGAAAAGGTTGACACCTTGCAGAGTACGGCTTTGCAAGCTTGCACATTTCAAATACTTAATTTTTTTTTCGCCTGTTCTGTACAACTTTTACAAAAATAGGGCAATAATATTTGCTTTTTTTTCGATTAACCTATGCAGATAAGAACCTACAAATTTTTGTATTTTTTTTATTTTAAAGCCTGCTAAAAAAGTGTAAAAACCAAACCTTAAATAAAAATCTTGTCCTAACACCAGACAACTTTTTTTCCTTTTTATTTTTGAAGTTTTGTTTAGTCTTTTTTTTTTGTTTTTTTTAAATGATTTTTTTTATTTTATTTTTTTAAAGTTCTCCTGTTGTGTCTTTCGTGTTTTAAGTGGTAATATTTATATTCATAGGAACTATTTAAATAAACAACAAAAAAAAAAAATGTAAAGAATTCCCCAAAGGGAGCATGGATTTGTATTGCCACCCTGGAGGTGGGGAAAATTAAAAAAAAAAAAAAAAAACACAAAACATTCATCTGTCAACCAGCCATCGAAGCCCAAAAGCTGAGATCGTAGACAAATTTCAAAGCAAAGGATTTTGTTTCCTCTTAATTTTGCTTCGCAAATCGCCGACATCTCTAGATGTAGATCACTCGGGGGGGTGAATCTAACGTGACCGTGACCCTTCCCTAGTGCGCCTTAAAAATAAAACGTCTCTTCGTACAAGGATTGCAGCATATGGAACAGAAGCGTTTCGACCTTGGGTTTTGGTATCGCAGTATTTGTGAAATGAATGAATTTTTTGCGAAGATGGAACATGCGCAGGCCGCTCGATCGTAACGGCTGCGCTCAAACGTGCACACCGCTGGACGGGGTCCGCCTTTGAGAGACAGTAAAACCCGCACGGAAGTTGCGTTTTGCTGAGATTAAGCCAACTCTGCACCCAAAGAAGCACAGAGACCCGTGTGCTAAACAAACATGCAGCAAGAGCTGACACAAAAAGGCCATAATGGTAACACGGGGAAGTTTGCAAAAACCACACCAAGCATTGGGGGGCAGGGGTGTCATTTCCAAAATAGACGTGCACCCAGGAATATTCTGAACACCCTGTGAGAGCCTGAGGACGAGAGCTTTTCTCGCTCTCTCCTCATGAGCCCTTAGAGGGGGGATATAAGCGTTTTAAAAATCTCCACAACCCAGGTGGTTGTTTAAAAAAAAAATATATATAAAATTTAGAATCAGGTTTGAGAGCAAATGTTTGGGGGTTTTTTTGAGCCAGGAAAGATTTTTCTGGATACGAATTGGGTGGATAATATTAATAAAAAAATCAGATTAAATTTGATTAGTCAAGCCCTAAATAGGGAAAGAAAAAAAAAAAAAGGGAATCTTCTACAATTCAGCAAGCAGATTTATCGCCTGCCAAACAAACGTAGCCCTAGTCCAGGGGTCAGCAACTTTGACTCTACATTTCCCATGAGGCTCAGCCAATCTAATGCATAGCGGAGCATCATGGGAGATGTAGTTCCAAAACATCTGTAGAGCCAAGGTTGCTGACCCCTGCCCTAGTCAAAGGGGAAGGATGGTAAGAAAGAACGGAGATTCTCAGGAGTGGGGGGGGGGGGGGGGGGGAGAAAAATCAAGATTTTAAGCCTTGCAAAAACCTCTCCTTGTTTGTGGAGAATAAAAACACAAAGGAAGTGAAAGCTTTTAACTGGTACACACTGTTCACACCTATATTTCAAGTTTGGAAACGCATATTTTCAAGCAGCAATACAAAAAAGTATCCATGAAGAATGCATAATCTCTGAAAAAATTATGAAAATGTCCCTGCTACCATTACATCTCTAATACAAAACCGGACTACCGCATGGGGATGGGGAGGGAGGGGGGGGGGTTTGCTTCTGTGTAGCGAGAGAAGTCCATTTTCAAAACAGATAAAATTCAGTCCATAGGTGTGAAAGGTATGACTGACAGTCTTTTTTTTTGTTTTCTTTTTTAATTTGTAGTAGTTGTTTCAGGATCCTTAAGCATGCAAGCCTCGTAGAAGGAGGGCCCCCTCAAGGGCACCAGGGTTGGACTCGCCAGCCAGGTTACGCCAGAGCTGGGAAAGCTTCAGGGTCATCTACGTCAGGAGCAGAGGAATCGCTTGACTGGAACACAAACAAAAAAAAAAAATTGTTACTATACAGAGGTGTGATGAATTCAGAGAGAACTAAGCCGATCTGTTAAGGCAACATATGTGTACGCAAGGGTCTATTCACTAGACAAGGGACTTTTGCTAGAGATCAGAATCCATGGACCTCTAGAGATTTTTGAACTACATTTCCCATGAGGCCCAGGCCCGCTAAGGTATAATTGAGCACCATGGGAGTTTTAGTTCCAAAAACATCTGGGAGGACCAAAGTTGCTGCCGATCCCTGTGCCATGTTGGAACATTAATAGCTGGGCGCCCAATCCAATTTTCTGCTGCAAAGCAGTATTCTTCTAAACCCTGGCAATAATTGTGGTAGTCCCTTGTTCCGGATAAAACCTGACACTTTGTCTCACAAGGTAAATAAAAAGGCATGCGGTCTTTTTCGTGACAAACACAAATATTAGTACAGCTAAGGCTAGGGTCAAACAAAAGCATTTTTACACGCGAACGTAAAAAAAGTGTGTCCAAACGCATTGACGTATTTTTTCATGGAATACGCAACAACGGTCAGACGACGCGCATTTTTGTGCGTGATTTTTTACGGATCCAAACCAGGAAACTTTGGGTGTCTGGACGTTATGTTGGCCGGACACGAGCAGGGTCTGACGTCTCCTAATCACACACACACACACACACCGCTAGCGAACTCGGTACGTCAGTACTAGCGGTTCTGCGTTCTCGAAACAATGCGTTCATTTTCCACTTGCGTTGCACAGCCGGACTTTCGTGCGACCGTACTTCGTATATTGGCGGTCATTGCCCATCATTTGCTGCTAGTGCGGCTGTAATTAAGTGCACCAGAACGCACGTTAAAAGTGCGCTGGTCTGACCCCAGCCTTAAATCTGAAATTTACTTCCAAAACATACCTTGTCAATTTTCCCACCGCGGGTTGTCCTTGCACCGCGACCACGCCCGCCCCGACCTCCTCTGCCACCGCGGCCGGGCCGGCCAAGGTCTCCGAAGTTGATCTCCAGTTGGGAAGTGATATCGTTTGCAGGCTTGCGGAAGTGATGGTCAAAAGCGTCAGAGTCGGCGTGCACCTGCAACGAAATTAACAGGTGTTTCAGCCAGTCGTTCGCACGGAACTCCCTATCCTCAGAGAAGGAATAAAGTGAGAATAGTAAAAGGTTTGTGCAAGTGCGGTAATGGAGCAGGAATGGAAAGAGAGTGCATGGGTTATTCACAGCGTTCTCCTTGCAAATACCCAAGGTCTGTCAGAATATGTCACTTTGGGTTGTTACACCTGTCCACCTCAGTGCAAAGGGTTAGGTGTAGAGGTGTGGACCCCTTTGTTTCCAACATAACATTTATGAAGGTTTACAGACATGACTATGCCAATCCACAGTGCCTACACGTGTAGAATGAGGTATACCATTGCACAACACAAGTCACGTTACCTACAGGATTTCAGATTAGATTATGGGTTAGATATGCCTGAAAAGGGAAAAAAAGAAACCATCTCACAGCGCTGCTTCCAACGACAACCAGACAATGCCGGCTGCTCGGCATTTTACAGACACACTTAAAAGAAGTTAAACATACAAATCTAGGCCAAGCCTTGAATTCTGAAGAAGATACATCCGACAAATATTAAAGATTTCAGCCCGTTCTTTACCAAACTGTTGATTTCTTGAGATTGAGAGTCCTGTTGTACCTCTTCACTCTTGGACTTGTGGAGGACAAATCCTTTCTTCCATTGGCCGTCAGCGCCCTCGTTTGGTTTGCGGATGTTGAATTCGACTTTTGCGCGTTCTTTGTCTTGCACGGCTTTCCATTCATCTAAAGTCATTTCCTTGGGACCTTCTTCCTTGGGTCCTTCTCCTGCCTCATTCTCCCTAGAAAAATGCACGTTTATTAGTTACAGTTACAAGTATTTATAAAGTGCCGACAAATTCCTTAAAAGCGCGCCCCCACTACACACAAAAAAAATGAGGTCTGATTAAACTCAGGCAGCCATTACTACATGAACAGGCATCCTCTATAGATTAAAAAGCGAAAAACCATACGGCGCATATAGTGCAATTGAGTTAATAAATCAATGGATGTGTAAAATCCATAAAAGCAATGTAAAATTCAATAAAAATGTATATCATAAAAAACTTATTAGTTATTAATATAAAGGTCAATGAAAGTGCATAGAGTGAAGTCCAGGTCAAATGTGCAAAAAAAGTGCTCAAGTATACAGTACTCAAAAAATGATGATGAAGAATGGTGTGCTGATCTTCTTTTAAGTGCTGGTGTTGAATCCTTTTATCCGTCAGTGATCCTCAAAAAAAGCACATCACAGGAAAGATGATAGTGCAGATGGTCAGAATAAAATTATCTCAAATTATAATGGAGGTCTAAACCACTCACATTCATGGGAGCCAGGTCCCGGCTCGAGGAGAAACAGCCTGCGGCCAAATATAGAGTGGCGGGAGGGAGGGAGGTGCCCGTGGTGGAGAGGAGCAAAGTGTTTTGGTTCCTGGCTGAAGCTTGATTGCTGACATAACAGTTCTAAGGGGTTTGGGTTCCCACCCCAAGAGGACCCAGAGCTACATACATTAAGCCTGACATTACGAGGCTCCAAAATCGGTGAGTGTGTTTCATTTTTTCCTTTTCACATTTGCATATATATGCAGTATTACGCTATGGGAGTGCCGTCTCCCGATTCTCTCCATTTCATCTAGTCTCCAGTACGGACATAAAGAAGGGAAGTGCCACTCTATATTTGGCCGCAGGCTGTTTCTCCTCGAGCCGGGACCTGGCTCCCATGAATGTGAGTGGTTTAGACCTCCATTATAAATTTGAGATAATTTTATTCTGACCATCTGCACTATCATCTTTTCCTGTGATGTGCTTTTTTTGAGGATCACTGACGGATAAAAGGATTCAACACCAGCACTTAAAAGAAGATCAGCACACCATTCTTCATCATCATTTTTTGAGTACTGTATACTTGAGCACTTTTTTTGCACATTTGACCTGGACTTCACTCTATGCACTTTCATTGACCTTTATATTAATAACTAATAACAGTTTTTTATGATATACATTTTTATTGAATTTTACATTGCTTTTATGGATTTTACACATCCATTGATTTATTAACCCATCAATTGCACTATATGCGCCGTATGGTTTTTCGCTTTTTATCTTGTATCCCGACACATATTTTGGTTGTTTTTTATGTGTTTTTACCATACTATAGGCAGCATTGACTATTTATTAGCACCACACCCAGCACTTTAATATTATCACTCATAAATAGGCGCCCACACTGTGTAGTGTATATTTATTTATACACACTCCTTGTTTCATCCTCTATAGATTGTATAAACAGTGTTCCCATAATCCCTGTACAGGCTTTACTTCTGCCTTCCAGCTAAGTAACTATTCCTCATGTAGCGTTTTCTGACGCATTAAAATGCGTCCGCACGGAACAAGATGGGGGGGGGGGGGTAACTGATTGCAGGGCAACAGACGCAGCCACGTACCTAACCTCACTCCTGTCCTGTTGAAAAAGCAAATATGCTTACAAGAAGCTACAGGCGATTAACAGGATTTCTCTTAATATTTCACAGCAGGTTATCTTTAAATAAAAGCCGAGCTGGCAAAACCAGCAAATACAGAGAGTGGCTCCTTGGTAGTATTTTCAGGGAGATGGAAGAATCGTGGCTCATTATATTTTGCGTGAGAGCAGTTGAAGTCGACTTTTTTTTGTCCTTTGAAAGGAATTAAACTTCTTTGCATAACAATGTAACAGCACGTCTGCTAGTGTTTAACTGTAACACTCCGTGCAGTAACGCAAGGCATGATCGGCACTAGTTTACTTGTTCCTCCTTACGGTTGAATAAAAACAGTTTATGTTGATTTGATCTAAACCCCCCCCCCACTTCATAAGAAAAATTTTGGCATGTGAAGGCTCTGCTTTCCAGGGAGAATGTTCAGCAAACTCAAAGGCTTTCCTGAGAAAGAAGAACGTAAGTGTGAATTATTATTTTAGCATTTTCAGTGTCTGAATGCCCGGTGACGCCGATTAAATCACACACAGCAAAGTTTCAGTGAAAAAGATTAGTTTCAAAACTCACTTGTTTTCAGAATCTACGACGGGTTGTTCCTCTGCCTCGGGTGCCTCTTCGGTGACAGTGCTTTGGTCCAGCTCGCTAGAGAGGGGATGGAAACTCGCGTGTTATTACGCTCGCCCGTCAGCCACATTTACACAACCCGCAGGATTAGAAAACAGAACGTGACCTGAGCTTTTGAGGATGTTTCCAGGGTTTATAATAACTTTTCCGCAGCCTGGAGACATTCGCTAAATTGGTGTCTCGATTATATTTTGGCACATCGAGATTATTTGACATTTTTATACATGGAATTCCTCTAGTAACGGCATCTGAGAAGCGTTTGCTTTTATGCACGGGACTTCGCTTCTCTCTGCCGTTTTATTGTCCCTACCCTTTGACTACACGAAAATAGAAATATGAATTTTCTATATATCAACCTCATAATTTTATTTGATTTAAAGGCTCGTTTAAGAAACAAGAAAAAAAAAAAAAAAGGTAGTCATAAGTAGGATTTGACTGGATTCTATAATTATTACAGGTGTTCCTGAAGGAGTTGTCACCAACCTCAGCTCGTCCTTAACATTGCCCCAGTTGTGCGATCCACTGCCACCCCGCTTATCCTCATGCTTCGGACCACTGAAATGGGAAGAACTAACGAAAATGAGTTATATGGTCAGTGTCTGGAGTTATTTGGGAAATTGCAATACATACATAAAAGAAAAAAATTAAACTAGTCTGTTGTACTTACGCTCGGTCACTGCCACTATGCCTGTCAAATTCACGTTTGCCACGAGAGTCAAAGCCATCACCTCTGCCAATTCCGCGACCACGGCCGCCACGTCCTCTACCGCCAGGGCCGCCGCGTCCACGAGGAGGCCTGTCAATGATGGGTCTACAAATAAAGGATGCAAAACAATTGGCTACAATGTACAGACTTAACAAGAACTTTTCCTGGCTCTCCTGCTCCCCCTGCTGGTCAATGAACTGAACACGTTAGTGGGGGGGGGGGGGGCGCGCTACATTTCCCCAAGCATGTCAAATTAAAAAAGGGACACTCTTTTGCTGTAAGCGGTCTGGCAGTGTGGAGTGTCCGGTCTCCCCAGAGGAAGAGCTGAAAAGACACTGGAGAAAAAAAAAGGCAAGTTCTACAAAAACCATAAAAAAATGCAGATGCCATCAGCAGCATCTGCACAATTATTAATGGAAGGAGGGGGGGGGGCTGGGGGAGAGAATAAATCTTCATTAGAGTGGTCCTTTTAAATTAGATACTGGAGGATCCTAAAGCTGGTGTGTGCACCGTAACAGAGGCACCGTACTAAACGCAACCACCACATTATGCTTTAACATAATTATTAAAACCACTGATATTTACGGCAGAGTTCAGGAAAAAAATGCTGTTCCGCCTAATCTACAGACATGGTTTAATGTGCAACTTTATAATAGTCTAATAAAAGCAAACCACCAAATCAAAGAAGTAAATAAAAGCAAAGTGGCATCGAAGGAACGGAGAGAAAGAAAGCCATCATCTCATGTGAGAGTAAACAGTGGAGAGGTCACGCTAAGCGACACGTGTAGACTATGTTTACTTGTGTTGTTTTCACACTGTTCTAATTGAATCCACCTCCGAGACCTGCAACGACTGGGAAGCGGCTGAGCTCAACCAATCGCCGGTTCTCCTTCCCCATTATACAGACAGGGGGACGGGACGCAGAACATGTGACAACTTGTGTACGAGCGGGTAGTCTTCGACACATCTGCACATGCCCCCGTAGAGTAGCCAGGTTTAGAACATTCCTACGCGCTGCATTCATCGTCCAGAATGTTTAACGGTTTCTGAGCAATAAAGCTCACTGTCACTCAATGCTCTGTACAGAGATCTATGTATGCAGAAGAGTTCATTGTCTGTTGGGGGTACGTATCCCCATTTTTACAAACGCTACAGACTTTTCAAATCAAGCGACTGAACATGACCGTTCAGTTTCAAGCCCAGGACCCCCGAAAATCATTTCTGCGAGAGACGAGCGAGCAGTTAGAATTGATACGGTAAACACGCAGGAGATACACTTACTGTATCTCTATTGGAAATCTACTCCTGACCTGTCTGCACAAACACCCCGCGCGCGGCTTGATTTACATATTAGTTTGAAAGTAAAAGAAAGAAAAAAAAAATATCACACGAGTAGATTAACTGTAAAGCATCTCCACCGGCCGGCAAGTTATTGTACATTACCAAGAAAGTAACAACTGCTAAAAAGCAGTAACACTTTAACGAGTTTACAAAGAAAGCCGTATCGAGATTAGCCTTAAAGAAAAAAGAGAAAGGAAAGCCAGACAGAAAGACATACCTGGAAAGCCAGACAGAAAGACATACCTGGAAAGCCAGACAGAAAGACATACCTGGAAAGCCAGACAGAAAGACATACCTGTCAACAGAAAATTCGCCGGATTCACCCTTCTCCTCGACTGGCTTTTCAAAGCGGCGCTCACGGGGAGGCCGTCGGTCTGTCTGTCTCCTGTCGATGGGCTTCCCTTCGCCCTGGGGGGCTTGCGGGGCCTGAGGCTGCTGTTGCTGCTGTGGAGGGGCCTGTTGTGGTTGCTGCTGGTCAGGCCTCCTGCCAACCCTCCTGATACCTGGAAGACAGAATCAACAAAACGAGTTAACATATGGGGAGGACAGACACCCCGGACACACACTGCATGTGAGGCAGACCCATGTCCCTGCAAGAACTGCTGAGTTTGCCCCTAGAGATTTTTTTGTAGCTACATCTCTCATCATGTAGCTCATCAGGCAGGCCGAGCCTCATGGGGAATGTAGTTCCAAAAGATCTGGAGGGCCCAGTTGGGCGACCCCTGGCCTAGTCAAATACAGAAGCTTGTTTATTCTGATGTGCCGTTTCTGACGTGTTTTGGCAGGAAACTGTTTACAGGCACAACCATGCTCATAAGGAAACACTGATTAACAAATCCAGAGGTCAGGGAGCCACCGGCTCATAGGCTTTATGCATTTTACAGATAGCAAACATTTATATATGGAAATATTACAGGTGGTTGGGGGGCTCTTACATTTCATTTTCTTACTGGCTCCAATGTCATTTATAGGTGACGCTGCCTGGTTTCTTAACAGAATAGATTGTAAGCTCTGCAGCTGGGTTGTCTTCCCATTTCGATTAGTCCTACCTGTTGCACAGCGCTACAGAACGTGCTGGTGCTCTATAAATACTGGTAACTGTATTTTATTCCTTTATAAAACACTTAAATTTAACATTGAAAGGAGATACTGGAAGTGTAGTTTTCCCAGTGATACGCGTTCCGTCACCTCACCCGAAGGCGATTAGAAACATAGAAAGATGTCGGCAGATAAGAACCTGTCGGCCCATCTAGTCTGCCCAATTACATGGATACTTTACTTGGATTTATCTTTTCTTTAGGATAGCCTTATGCCTATCCCATGCCTGCTTAAATTCAATCACTGTTTTGGCCTCTACCACTTCTACTGGAAGACTGTTCCATGTATCCACCACCCTCTCAGTAAAATAATGCTTTCTGATGTTACTTTTAAACCTTTGCCCCTCTAATCTAAGACTATGTCCTCTTGTTTTGCTACTTTGTTTCCTTTTAAATATACTCCCTTCCTCTACCTTGTGGATTCCCTTTACGTATTTAAATGTTTCTATCATATCTCCTCTGTCTCGTCTTTTTTCCAAGCTGTACATGTTAAGATCATTAAGCCTTTCCTGGTAACTTTTCTCCTTCAAGCCGTACACCAATAGTCCTGCCTAGATCCAGAACCATGATGAGATCAGGTTCCTGGATTTTTGGACCTAGCTCCCACTAGTAGCTCTCCATGTGCTCGACGGTGATAGTCGCACCACAGCATTTAAAACGACAGCTGGGCTTATCCAGTCCGTAGCCAACCACATAGGTGAGAGCCAAGCAGTTTTGTGCAGAATAATGCAGGCGTCCATGATAAAGTTCTAGAAGCCTATGGTCAAGCGGGCCCTGGATTTGCCCGGCTCTCGTATACAGTCGCCGGCACTACATAAACCAGACTATAATGCGGGCGCAGGATGTGCATAGTGCTCACTGTGATGCTAAAACACCTCCTTTACGGCATTGCACACGTAAAGCCACCCCATATAACGCGGAGGTGCCCGAGAGCACAAACAACGTCTAAAGCTTGTGTAAATAAAGTTGTAAATACAGACAGATCGCAAAAACGTTTCACGAAAACCCCTATCCATTACAGCAGCAGGAGAAGCTTCTCGTTTGCCTTTACTTTTGTAGAAACGCCGGTGCTGCATCACTAATGATTCAGCCAGTGTTTGCAACACCGGCACTTCGAGTATAACCCCCTTAATTAATATGCCATGCAAAAACGTAAAGTCTGTCAAACCCAATATTAATACACAGCGCAGGGGCCTCCTCTCCGGCAGAGAATCCACAACCTCTGATTGACAGCACATCCTGGCCTCTGCGGCCGGGTACCCACTACTCCCCAACTAGCAGGCAACAGCTGCGGGAAACTAGCAAGTGGGGGGGGGGGGGTTTAAAACTATTATTACACCAAAGTATTTATGCAGCAAAATATAATTTATATATCACACACACATATTCAGCCAACCATGGGAATTCTAACCTAGCCCAGTAACTGCGCGTCTCACACCCCACCAAGCAATTATTTGCTTAGAACCTATGCCTGGGTGCGGCCCGAAAAAAAAAAAAAGCTGAGTCGGCAAAAGCTGTCACTGTATAGTGTGAGCCATGGGACCCACGAACCCTCCCCCCACTGTGCAAAAACACCAGGACACCGGATATGCCAGCATATGACCTAAAGCTGCCATACAGGGGAACGACAGACACAAAGTAGCGGGCGACTTCTAGGATTTTACCAAAACGTCTTTTAAAGTTACAGTCTGCAAAAATCTACAAAGGAAACATCGCACGGCTACCGAGACTGCAGTTGGCGCCTACGTTTCAGATTACGCCAGGCCCTGTCCTGGAGCATAAACAAGAAGTTAATGTAAGGGCTCTGGTACAGCACGCTCTACCATTGTGTCAATACAGAAGAGCGGAATGGCCATGCGGCTACTAAAAGCCTCAGAGGGCTCCCATGTGTCATGAAAATCAGCAAGAAAAGACCACGCGGCATGTGGAAGTGTCACAGTCTCATTTAGACACCAATGTAAATGCACGTTACAGTGTGTCACGTCCTGAATATCAGGAGTCTCAGACACCGGCACGTTTGCAGGTGCGGCCGCCTAGATTTAAATATCTGAAGACTGTAGGAGCCCCCGGCTATCCGGCCTGAGGGAATCATTGTAAAGTTTTCCTGGCATCAAGGGGGAGGGGGGCGCACCACAGTAACGCACCAGTCTAGGATTTGGAACAGGATTGTGGGAGTTGTCATCTGACCTTTGCATTGCTCTATGGAATTAACCGTTTCACATCACACATATTCTGCAACAAAATAGTCGCTGTTTAAACTTGTGTCGAGACTTTATTGGAAGGATGCAGGTGTGTGACCCCGCGTATAATATATACTTTTATAAAAAAAACAAACATACTCAAAGTGCCAAAACACTAATAATTTCTTAATTTGCAGTAAGGGTAAAAAAAAAAAAAATATCATTCATCCACCCTGTCCATAATTTTTTTTTTTTTTTTTACAGAAATTGACATTTTCTCTCGAGCAGGACCCTCTCTCCTACTGTCTTGATATTCTGTCTCTCCCTTTCTACTGCGCTACGGAACTTGTTGGCGCTTTAGAAATGCTTGTAACCATAACAGACGGGCCTTTTAATTCAACCACCAAGAGTCAGCAACCTCGCACGATATTTTGGAAACTACATACCCCATGAAGCTCAACCAGCTCAAAGAGTGTCTGAGCATTATGGGAAGTGTAGTTCCAAAACCACCAGCGATGCAAAGTTTGTCAAACCTGCTTTATACATTGTATGGCGCCTGATTGGCGGATCTCTACCAGATAACAACAAGCCGAGCGACCAGAAGATACTGAACTATACAGAGGGCACATCCACGGGTTAATTATAGCATGCCCAGAACTTGTGTAGGAGCAGCATTTATTAATAAAAAGGGGAAACTTTAGCTCCCAAAGTTCTACAAAATGTGTCAGTCGGGGCTCGGTAACCCCCCCCGTTTTGGAACTACATTTCCCACAAGTCTTTGCCAACCAAAATGAGTGGCTGAACATAGTGAGAGATGTAGTTCCAAAACATACAGGAGCCTCGTGTGGACTTGCCAAACTGTGAACCTGGTAGCCGATGGATCATAGGATTAATCAATTCCATCCATGGCTTTCACAGGTGGATTATCCTATAAAATATACCTTGCCCACCTCTTAATATTGCAGCCGGTTGGCTCCTGTATTTTTAATACACCCATTGACGGATTGCAGTTACTAGCCACATAGCAGCCTTAGTAGCCGCCGCTACCTGTGCCATCTCGGTTTAGTCGACAGAGCATGAGAAAGACGGTCAAAGTGAAAAGGTCCTTGGAGTTTGTCGCTGCCTGACGGGGAATCATCAACCCTGACCCTCCAAATGTTGTTGAACTACCTTTCCCATGAGGCTCGGCTGCTCTAATGGATAGCTGAGCATCATGGGAGACGTGGTTCCAAAACATCTGGGAGGAGCCAGGGTTAATGACCCCCATAGGCTATAGTCCATGTGACCCACGTGTCACAAGCCCACAACCAGGTCTGGTGGGGGTATCCAGATCTGAGCCCCCCGGGATTGAAAGTAAACACCCGCCATGTGCATTAAATTATGAATATTTTTGCAGTTACAGCCTGGCGCGTGTCCAAACCCGGTTCTACTACTGCAAGAGGATGAGGAAGGGGGGCCCGGCTGGGGTAACGCCCCCATTTCGGTCCTGTTCACTCACTTCCGGCGTGCACCGCGGCACAACCCGGTGCCCTCAGAGTGACGTACCCTCCCAGCGTACACCGGGGTGTCATGAGAGGCGCGTTCCCGGCGTGCAACGCGACACGGGAGCCCTCGGAGAGGCGCGCACCGGCGCCCTCGGAGCGACGCATTCCCGGCTTGCACCGGGGCCTCCCTCGACTGCGTGTGTTGTGACAAGCCCAGGCCCCTCCCCCCTCTTGCCACCACGTGCTCGGCGGCAGATCTCCCGCCACTGCCTCCTACGACCCGGTGACAGGGCCACGTGCGAGGCCGACACGGTCCCGGTCTTAACCCACACCTTATCCCCCGGGGTAAACGCCTCCCTCCCCGCCAAAACCGTCACGAGACGACCTAGGCCGCGAACCCAGGCCCTCCCCCTTAGGCCCACACGGAGGGGAGGTGGGGTGTAGCACGGCGTCCCCGATTACCTACCGGGGGGCATGGGTGGTGGGGGGAGCCTATAACCGCCCTCCCCGCGTAGAAGGCCGCAGCGCGCCATGTTGCCGCTCTCACCTTCCTTCTTGAGGGGCACGGGCGCCGGGGCGTCCTCCTTGTCGGGCAGCGGGTTCTTGCGTTCCTTCTGGGACTCCTTGCGTAGCTGCTTGGCGGCCTGCGCCGCGGTCTTGCTCGCCGCCGAGCCCTGGCCGGGAGCCGCGGGGCCTCCCTCCTTCTTCTTGCTGCTGCTGCTGCTCTCCGCGGCCTTCAGGACCTCGAACGGGTCCGACTCGTCGTCAAAGAGCTGGTCGAACCGATTGGTGACCACGCAGCCGAAGCCTTCCTGCAGGTGCCCGGGCATGATGGCCCCTCCAGCTGTGGATGTTCCTCGGATTGCGCGAGGCCGGGAGCTCACAGCTCACTGCTGCTGCTGGTAACCCCTAAAGATGGCTGGGGAAAGAGGCCGCCTTCTCTTCCGGCGCGGTAGACATCCGGGACTTAGGGGGGCGCGGTGGACGACGGGAGGTGTAGGCTGCGCGCGCAAGGGAGTCAATGCGCTCTGCGACGGGCGGGACTACGATTCCCGGCGTACTTTGCGGCGGGCATTGTCCAGGCCCCCTGTGCTCTGTGTTGTGCTGCGTGTTGTCACCATGGGCTTGTTGTAGAGGCAAAGGGAGAGGGGGGGAGGGATAGCAGAGGAATGACCAGGCATGAGAGGGGCAATAGGGGAGCCTGGGTGGGGGGGGGGGGGGGGTGGTGTGTAAAATAAAACATGGATCATTGTAAATGGAGCAAAGTGTAACAACAAATATTAAAGCAATCTGCATTATTGCCCCCCCACTGCTAAAGTGGTGTGATCCATAACTTTATAAATTTGGGGAAACTTACATATTCACGCCGAGGGGCAGCGCATGAAAAAGAACCCTGCAGCACCTAGAATTCATACGCTGCATTTAAACAATTAGAGGAATCCCAGGTAAAGGATATCCCTGCTGAATATAGAATAAGCATGTTGCAGGGCAGCACCCTGCCTGCCCTCCCCCATGAAATCATAACATGCGTCCAGGAAAAAAATGGCCAAGTGGCAACTCTACTCCCAAGTGGCAGAGCCAAGAGAATTATCCTTTAAGGTTAACGAGCCGTTATAATTAACAGCAAGTTCATTACGACAAGAGGCACGATAATAATAATAGCCGGCACCACAAGGTTATCATAAAGAAAATAAATTTTAGGTTCGGTGGTTGATGTTACACCCCTGTATTGAAAACAAGTCAAAATCAGGTTACTCTGAAGAAACCAGAGTAGATATGCTTTATAATTTCTATATTTTGCACCATTTGTGGAGTTATGCTATGTATGGTTTATTTTTCCCCCCCATCTCCACAAATGGTGCAAAATATAAAAATTATAAATGCATGTTCAGCCACTCACATTTTCCGGAGCATAATCTGATCCGGTTTCTCTGTGGCTACTCCTTGGGCTTTATCCATCAGCCACAACAAGTACTTTATCCCGTTTGTTGGCTTTTTACAGCGGCTGGTTTGTCAATGGCTTATCCGAATAATTTCACCACCCCCCATAGTGAATAAACCCAGTGGCTTCAGGTGGTCTGGGACCGAGAATCAAATCCAGCTATACCACAAAACCTGTACGGTCCAGGTTTGACCAATTGCTGACGTAAGCTGTTCCATGTTTATGCACATTTTGGGCACTTATTTTTAATGTTGCGCTCCCGTGTATCACAAATAGATGCAAATGGAGCCATAAATACATGCTGGTGGATTAAATTTAAAATGACCCTTTGAAAGAATCTAGGCATTGATGCTCAACGTGCGTTTCCCAGACCAGGTTACAGCAGGAGCTACAACGTAACGGATTCACTGCTGAATATATTGGGGCATGACGTAAGCTAGACCCATCAAGAGGCTGGAGACACATCTGTACCCCCTTAAGTGAATTGTAGGTTGAAGACAGTCAACACGCAAAACAAGTACATACAGATGAATTTAACCAAACCATAAAAAAGGCCAAGATGGATTGATCTCCATATAACGGAATCGGATCAAATAAAAAGAGAGAGATTGTGAACCCCTCATTAAGGCCCCGTTCACACTGCGATTTATCGCGCAGATTTTGCCGCGACGTCGCACTATGTAGCTTCTCCAATGGAGCTGTTCACATCTTGCCGCGCGACGTCGCATGTCGCAGAAGCAGGTCGCGGGTACATGACCCCTTTTTTTGCGATTTGCTATCTGCGATTTTGCGATTTGTATTGGTGGTGCTTTGCAAAAATCACAAAACAGCGATGTCGCGCGACATTATCGCACCATGTCGCGAATATGAAAGTCGTGTGACTTTCAAATCGCACAGTGCGAACGGGGCTTTAGACCCTGGAGATGCCGGAGTGTTGAGGGTATATATCCAAAAGGACGTCATAATTTAGTATCCAGATTGCCCCTTTCTGGTGCCAAGTTTGACTTGTGCAATAAAATAAATATAAAGGCTTACCGGAGCCTCAAGATTTTTCAAAATTGAAGTTTGTCATTTCCATTTAAAGGAAAAAACGTATTCTTGCATATGATACAATGTCTTATGTGATCGTGTATCACAGTCTGCATGTATCAATCTACCTGAATCCTATTTTTCAGTACATGCTGTAATACAGACGTTTTTCCCAGTGTATTTATTTTGCAAAGTCATAAAGATTTCTAAATTGGTCCTTTACAAATGCACTTTCTGCATATACTTGCAACAACGGATTTTTGCAAATGTGTACACACTCACCTTAAACTGAGTCCCAACCCTGGTCCCCCTAACAGGCCAGGTTTTAAGCATTACCTTGGGGACACAGTGAATCAATCACTGAGCAGGAAAGCAGGTCACCTGTGCTGTAGGGTTGCCAGATCAGCAGTGTTTTTGTGCCCAAATTGCTGAATTATAGCTCAGGGAAGGCGCTGCCCGGCCCGGGTATAAATTTGCCTGAGGAAAATCCATTTCCTAATCAAATGAATCAACTGGGATAAGCTTTTCCTTACATGCAGTGTATGAATTCTACATTATATACGGCGAGGGTTCCATTTTCATGCATTGCCCATCAGCACGACTAAACCGTGTGTCCAGGAAAACATGGCAAGCCTGGTTTCACGTGCAGAAAAGAAGACAAGCTAGGAATCACATTGGGTTATGGAACGGCATCTTGGAGGTGCGTGCAGTTCCTCAGCAAGTGCCAAGTTAGCAATTTGACACTGAAGGCTGTGCTGCAGCTCAGCGTTCAGCACTGCTAACTTAACACTTGCAGCTAGGTCAAGAGGTGCTGCAGGGGTTAGCGGAGTGACGTGGGAAAGATGGCCGCCTCCACAGAGCAAATCCAATAAGGAAATGTTCGGTTTGACGTTTTGGCGGAGCGAAACACCAAGTATTTATTGGAACATGGTAAACGTTAACACTAAAGTGGTAAGAAAAAATAAATGGACAAGTGGATTTTACAGAAATGGTACCGGTCATTAAGCGATACTCTGCCCTTTTGCTTCCATATTCACAGCCAGAGCATGCAGTGAGACGGCTGCAGCAAACTGAACCGCTGCACAGAAGCAACTCAGCAGCTGCGGAGGAACTGAACGCGACTCAGGTCAGGAGGTGGGAACAGGAAGTACGAGTTGCCAGTGCAGCCATGTTTCCCTTGACACATTTATTCACGTTGATGGGGAGTGCATGAAAAATTCCACCCAGCAGCATGTGTAATCCATACGCTGCAGGCAAGAAATTAAAAACAAATCCCAGGTGACCGGCCAGGATTTCCGACCTACATGTTGCAGGGCAGCACTTTTCCATGGGCTTTCCCTCTGCATGAATGAGTGATGTGTCTAGGAAAACATGGCCGACCTGGCAACCAAGTAGAAGGCAACGCAATATTACCACAAGGAAATCGAATCACAGTATATACATGTGTAAACCTGGCCTGTTGGGAGACCAGAGATGTGGGAATGGCCACTTAAAGTTAAAAAAAAATGGAATACCTCCAATACAGCAGCGCAGAGGAGGGCAAACTCAACCCGCCCCCCCAAAGCCATGCACACAAGGCAACCAGGTACAAACAGCACACGCGTGACTCCATGATGAGACCTGCAGCCACACCACTGCCAGTATAAACAACCACGCCACTCACATTTTGTCAACAAAATGGCCTCCAGCCATCACCTCAGGCTACTTTTACACCTCTCCTTTCCAAGAGCCGCCATGTCCCTCCCTGCCTTTATCCATGCAGGTGGAAATTACAGCCCTGCAGTATATAGGATGCAGGTGAGGAATCCCAGCCTTGATTAGGAAACTGATTTCCATCCTGAAGCATATGATTTATACATACTGCAGGTCAGCACCTTCCCTGTGTTCTCCCTTTGCAGGAAGCCGTATTGAATGTCCAGGAAAACATCTCATAGCCAAAGACAATACCGGGGTGTTCAGCCATGGCCTCCAGATGGTTTGGAACTACATCACCCATAAGGCTCTGTCGACTTAGTGAGTGGCTGAGTATCATGGGAGATGTAGTTCTGAAACATATGGAGGGCCAAAGTTGGTCACCCCTGGACTAGAACGTGAAGTGTAATTTTTATACACACTTAACTCATTTTAGGGAGTGTCACAGGGTGAAAGGTGAGGTGGGTGATGCTATTCCCAGACCTTTTAGATTATTTTAGGACGACTGGGGCCATTTATGTCTCTAAAAATGTCGTTTAGAACGGGGTTTGTATTGCTCAGTATCTGAAAGTCTATTTTGAATATTATTAATCACATATAGGTTAAGATAAACATCAGGGCAGTGATAATAATGAAGGAAAGGGGGGGATAAGTATAAAGCAGGGGTCAGCATCCTTGGAACATCCTTGGAACTCAGATACTCATTAGGTTTGCTGAGCCTCATGGGAAATGTAGTTTCAAAACACCTAGAGGGCCAAGGTTGCTGACCCTGTTATAGGGTTGCCAGAGCGACCATGTTTTCCTCATGTAATGTAATTTATTCATGTTGATGGGCGGTGCATGAAAAAAGCCACCCCACAGCATGTATAATCCATACGCTGCAGGTAAGAAATCAAAGAAGAATCCCAGATGACTTGCCTTGATTTCATTCCTGCAGCGTATAATTTATACATATTGCAGGGCAGCATTTTTCCCTGTGCTCCCTCTTAATGAAATAATGAAATAGTAATATGTGTCCAGGAAAACATGGCCGACCTGGCGACTCTACCCTGTTATATAGTGAAAGTGTTGCATTGTCGATGTTGTGTTTAACCTTCGGTTCACCTAAACAGCACCAAACCAGGGATCTCAAACTCCAGCCCCCACATTTTGACTGTCGGCATTTCCCAGAAATCTTTGAATGCAATAGATGGCTAGAGACTCATGGGAGTTGTAGTGCAAAAACATGGACTGGGGGGGGGGGTTATTTCTGAATCATAAGAGTTTATTCACTAACCTCCCAATTGGCCCCGAAAAGCACCGTAGCGCTGTACAATGTGTCAGACAGAATAACAAATATACATACACGTTAAACAAAATATAATAGTATTATAATAATAATACATAACAACAAAATAAATAGTGAATTCGCCATATTTTCAGCAAAATGGAATTGCTGAAGTGTTACAAAATACAAAGCACAGAAAGTGGGCTTTGCGAATAGACCCGTACGCTTCATGTAGTACAGGGAACTCAAACCCCAGCCCCCAAGATGTTTCTGAACTACAACTCCCATGATTCTCTGGCCATGTATTGCACTCAAAGCATTCTGGAACTGTAGGATGACATCATCTAGGGGACTGAAGTTTGACAGCTCTGGCTTACTGCTCCCCTTTACTGGATTAGGGTCCCTTGGCATCAGGCCTGAAGCATTTAAGCCATGGGTTCCCAAACTTGACCCTACAGATATTTTGGAACTACATCTCCCACGATACTCAGTCACTCGCTAAGGTTGACAAGGCCTTATGGGAGATGTAGTTCCAAAACATCTGAGCCCCTTTCAATACCTCAGCAGCTGCTGAATTGCTGCAGCGCAGCAATTCAGTTTGCTGCAGCAGTGTCATTGAACGCTTTGGATGCGAATTTTGAATCCAAAAATGGCCGACGATTTTTTAATTAAAGATTCAGATTGTTTTTCATATCACTCGGTCAAAATATGATAAAGAAAAGCAGTCAGCACAATTCCGTTTTGTTTGCACACACCACAAATGATAGTTTTTATTGAATAAACGTTATGTTTACTTCTGAAACAAAATATAAATTGAATTGTAATATATGTCTATGTGCAGGGGTAAATAATAAATAAATATTTTGTGCTTTGGTGAACAAAAACCTCAAAATTAACATTGCTGTACGGAATTATTACTGTGCTTCATGGCGGCGGCCATCTTTAATACGTCACACTCAGCTACTCGCAGCATCTCCTCGGGTCGCTGCAAGTGCTAAGTTAGCAGTGCTGAGCGCTGAGTGGTTGAACGGCGTTCAATGGCAAGTTGCTAACTTAGCACTTGCAGCGGCTGAGGTATTGAACGCGCCTCTGGAGGGCTGAGTTTGAGAACCCCTGTTGTAAGCATTTTGGGAGGAGTAACATACAGGGTTATTCAAAGAGAGTCGATCTGGCCCCGAAAGGTAACCAAACAGTGATATTCAGCGTACGGTTACATTTCCTGGCCATTCAGCTATTCAGAGAGCATGCAATTCGCCAAATGTACATACGGTGCCTGTTCGGTGCCTGTTCGAGGGCAGTGAAATCCAGATGAAAAAGCACTGCTTCGTCTATTCAGAGAACACAAAACAGCAGAGAAAAGTTGCCGAAATGCCCTGCCATTCGGTGGATTCATTCAGGCGAATCCCATCGGCTTCAATGTTAAAAAATATTCCCGTTTTAATCCAATATCTAATAAACCGTTTATTATTTTATTCTGCTGTAAAGAGTCTCTTTATTTTTAGAATCTTTTAGGCATTTTTTGGGATTTTTTTTCCTCTTTTTTTTAAATGTTTTTTTTCTGTAACAGACCTTTTTATTATCATTCATTGGATCTTATGTGTAAATTCTAGATATTTTCGTTTGGCAGTTTTTTTGCAAACAGCGTGTCAATATTCAAACTTTCAAGCGAACTGTGTTGTTTCTTTTTTTCACCTCGTTCGTCTGAGTGTCTGTTTTTTCTGACGGCTGCTCTGCGCTGTGATCAGCGGCTATTCGGATTTCTCCGGCGTGGTTAATCCAGCTGTTTTCTGTGAGTGTTCGGTGAGTGTTCGGCGGGCTTGCGGCGAGTTTTCCCTGCACTACGGGGGCTCTGCGATGCTTGCTGAATACACCGCAGGGTTGGCGAATCGCCCCGAAGTGCAGGGAACGAAAAGTCACCGAACGTACGGTGACTTTTCGATTCTCTTTGAATAACCCTGAAAGTAAAAATCCATGTTCTGGGATAGTACAATGGAAAGCGAGAGAAATCTCAATGTATCCTTCCTGGTAAAATACTTTG
Source organism: Leptobrachium leishanense (assembly GCA_009667805.1). Classification (NCBI taxonomy): domain Eukaryota; kingdom Metazoa; phylum Chordata; class Amphibia; order Anura; family Megophryidae; genus Leptobrachium; species Leptobrachium leishanense. The sequence goes on from CM019070.1 coordinate 23,787,464, forward strand.
CATATAAATAAATAAAGCACAGCCTCGTCGTTTGCATTTTGTGTCACTGGTTAACATATGAATGTGACAGCATGTGTCCCTGAAGGCCTTGCGGGTTTTATTCCGCCCGTTTTCTAAAAACTCCTTTTATTTAGATGTAAATCTCAATCTAATCTGTACCTGGGCTATTCTCCTCCCTTCAGCAAAAGGAGCCTTTGGTTTTGAGCCGGAATCAGCAGAGAACCAAACGTAGAATTTTTTTTTTGATTTTTTTTAAAGAACAATAAAGCTTTGAAACAATAAGAATAATCTGGTTGAGTCAGTTTTGTTACTGACTCGCCCAATGAAAGCGGCTTTTACAGGCGGCTGGATTGTCACGTTGAGAAGTCAATGGAATATAAAATCGGGGGAAGTAAAATCACTGTCAGGTCTTTTGATTTTAAATGACAAATGTGTTAGAATAACAATGCACCTGCGTTTATACATGCGAAAAATAAAGAAAAGGAAAAAAAACCTCTTTAGGGAGGGATTCATCAACTTGCTTAAAGGGACACTACCACTTACATATGCTGTAACTTTACAATTACGTGTGCATTACAAAACAAAATCACATTATAATAAATCAAAATAATAAAATGCATAATAAACACATTATGAAACACATTATAATAAAACACATTCAAATCAAATAAAACACATTATAAATCAGAGTATAATAAATCACATTATAATAAAACACATTAAAAATCAAATAAAACACATTATAAATCACATTATGAAACACATAATAAATCAGATTATAAAACAAATGATACATCACATTATAAAACACATTATAATAAATCACATAATAAAACACATTAAAAATCACATTATGAAACACAATATAATAAATCACATTGTAAATCACATTCTAAAACACATTATAATAAATCAAATTATAAAACACATTATGAAACACATTATAATAAATCACATTGTAAATCACATTATAAAACACATTATAAATCACATTTTAAAACACATGATGCTGTTTTTTTCTTGTTTGTAGTAATTGAATGTAAAAAGGAAAAATAAAGTTAGGTTTTTATCTCCCGTTTCCATTTTGTATATTTTTCACATGATGCAACATTTACCAAATGCTCTGTGGCTCTTGTTTATTTAAAGGGTTATTCAAAGAGAGCCGAATTTGCCACCAAATTGCACCAAATGGTGAATTTCCCCAGACGGTGCAATTTCGGGGCAATTCGTCTATTCAGAAAGCTGGCAATTCGCCAAATATTGGCGAATTGCAAGCGAAATATGGTGCAATTCGGCAACCTTCGGCAGCAGTGACATTCCTGATAGAGAAGTAATGGTTAATCCATTCAGAGAACACCGAACAGCACCGAAATGTTGGCTAAATGCCCAGATTTTCGGTGCTTCCGTTCGACAGGTTTAAACAGGCGAATCCCACAGGATTCCATTTAACCAATTTTTTTTTTATTTTTTCATTCAACCGTTTATTCTTTTCATTTGCAGCAAAAAGCCTTTTAATTTATATTTTTTTAGGCATTTTTCTGGATTTGTTTCAGCGAAACTTAGATTCCGATTCTTTTTTAATGGCGTTTTATTTATTTTATTCTGTAACAGACCTTTTATCATTATTCATAGGACCTTATTTATTATTTTCATGCATTATTTTTGTTTTACATACGTTTAAAAAAGTTCCTTTTTTTTGTTTTATTTCTTTACCCCTGTTCGACGGCTGATCGGCTTTTTTCTGCAGCAGTCGGCGGTCTTTTCAGCGGGTCGTCGGCTGCCTTCGGCAGGTTTATCGGTGGTGATCGGCAGATCCATTTGGTGCACATCGGGGACCCTGCAGTGAATGCTGAATTGACCCTCGCCGCACGCAGCTCGTCTTCTTTGGCTCAGGGACTCACGAACCCAGAAGTCCCTGAAGCTTTTTCGACGCAATGTGCCCTCCTACACAAGTTGTATAGCGCAAGACCCACAAGGTGCCCTCCGCTACGGGTCTCGTAAACTTTCTGTTCCTAAGTTCTGTAGCTCCTACACAGAATGATGGACCGGAGCTGCATGCGCATGCGCACGTCCAATCAATCGGCTGCCTCTCAAACATCACTCTATTGCGGGTGGTCTCAGAGGGCGACGTCGGATGCTCTTTGCACGCTGATGACACTAGTAACCGATCTGGTGACTGGCAGCCAGGAAATTCAAAAATCCCGACTACTGGTGATGATGGGTGAGGTGGAGGAAACTCCTCCACTCCGTAATTATACCAGAACTCCTCACAGCTCGACCACTTTAAGAAGATGAAGTGGTCAGAATGAGTAGAGTATCCCTTTAACGTAGCGGCTGGGTGGGATTAGGGCCCTCTGTCCTCACAAATATATCATAAAGCGCAGCTGCTCGTTACGTTCTGCCATGTCCTTGTGGTTACAGGAATAACTCAATCGTGCGTCTCCTGTAAAACCACACACCTACTGTCATAACCAGATCGAAAACACGTCCAAACAAGTTTTTCTTCCAAAACCCACAATACATTCCATGTAACAACAAGCAAAACAATGCCGCATCAGATAGATAAACCACACAGGCCCAGACTCCCATACAGTGTGTCCTATCCCGGCTGGGCTGGTAATAGGGTCCTTTAAATGTTGGCACAAGCCGGTAACCAATTTTCGGCTCCTGGTACCGGCTCGGTTATAGCTGCTTGACTCATAATACTTGGGAGCCGCCTATGGATGCCACCATACCACGACTTCCTCACCTAGAATACATAGGACTAGCGCCGGATTAACATAGGGGCTATTGGAGCTGCAGCTCCAGGTCAATACCCCATAATAGGCCCAGAGAAAGGAGAACTACGTCCGCACTGATGGTCCTTTGGAACCCAGTATCTCCGAAACTGTAGAAGATACAGGGTCATGTGAGGTATCATTGGAAAGGGCAGAGCATGAACAGCATTAACCACTTGGCTGCTAAGGACGCGCTCAGCGCATCCGGCCAAGTGGTTCTCCTGTGTTATGGACGCGCTGAGGGATTCTGGCAGATTGCTGCGCCCCCACGGTGCGGGCTGACATCTTGCCCGGACCCCGGCTAGCGTGATGACATCTTTTACAGACGCCCCCGCGAGTGCGGGAAAGGTGCCTGAAAGTGAGGGGGATGTCCTTTGGACCGCTCTCCCTCCCCTTCCGTAAGGGGCAGTGGTCAAAGGCAGGCACTGTTGGAAGGTCACAGCCTGCCCTTCCAAACAGTGGCTGGCTTTAACCCCTTGGGGGCCAGATCGCGATTCGGTGCCAAAAAGTGCCAGATTCCGATCCCCTCCCGGAACTGTCCGACATCGTGGATGTCGGCCAAGCTTCCAGGATCTCCCCCTGACGACAGGCGTCATCGTGCATAGCACGATGACGTCAGTTCTGGAGTTAACCCCGAGCTGGCACCAATGGTGGAGATAGGAGGTTACAATGAATCCCCTATCTCCCGATCCGTGGCAGCTAGGGGTTAATGTTTAGTATCGTTGGATCAACCAGAGCATGGCCTTTCCGTTTCCAACAATACCAAATATGACCATGTTAAAAGATAAGGAAAAAAATGATTAAATTAAATGAAATATATTATATCATGCCCTGCAGATTCCTCCGCATGATACAATAAAGAGTAGTTACCGACAAGCTATCTAAAAGCAATCACTACGTAAAGTATAATAACATCCAAGCAGGTACATACTGGCACGGAAAGAAAGGAAAGGGCCGGGCTTTGCAAGCTTATAAACCAGAACTAATAAACATAGAACATATCTCCCAGTGCTGAAAGAGACACTTAACGTGACACTCTGCACAGCGTGAGCGCTCAGTCTAATCTGAGTGTTCACACTGCTGTGAGCTCCATGCTCCCTCCTCTGATGGAGAGCTCAGAGGGCTGATTCAGCCATCCACTCGCAGGGGCTTTGTCCTGCCCTGGACACTGAGCTTAAATTCCTGGGCTTTGGCCCATTCATGCCTTCTGACACTGAGAACCACTGAATTGTCTGGAATTGCCATCCCCGCCGCAATCACGTGACATACTGCTGCTGCTGGCAACATGTCATATCCCGCAGAGACCAGAGGGAGACCAGCACTGGATTTCAGTAAGTTTTTAAAGGAAACTAAAGGGTTAGAACAGGAAGAGAGGGGGTACAAACGAGAGGAGATAGAGTTAATGTTTAACCCCTTCATTTCTCCCACCTCTGTTGTTTGACCCCTATAGTATCCCTTTTAAATAAACTTTAAGCAACAGCTAATTATGGTCTGTATAATAATATTTATCATCGCTCGATGTAATGAAAAACATGTCTGTACCATCGACTCTGCTATTCTGATACTTTGCATATTGTTGAGGTCGCACTTTTTTATAAGAGGGCTACATAGTTCCCATTATTCTGATTTAATAAAAAGCCGCAAGAATGTTTCTCAGGGTTAATCAAAGAGAGACGAAATGGCCACAAAATTGCACCAAACAGTGAATTTACCCGTACGGTGCAATTTCGGGGCCATTCGGCTATTCAAAACCTGGCAATTCGCCAAATATTGGTGTATTGCCAGTGAAATACGGTGCCTGTTCGGCGGCAGTGAAATCTCCCCATAGAGATGCAATGGTTAATCTATTCACAGACACCGAACAGCAGAGAAGTGTAAGAGAAACGCTCTGATTTTTCAATGGGTTTAAGCAGGCGAACCCCATAGGTTTCAATGTAAAAAAAAAAAATCCCTGTTTTTTCTTAAATATTGAGTCAACCGTTTATTCTTTTAATTTGCAGCAAACAGTCGTTTTATTAATTATTTTTTTAGGCATTTTTCAACGACATTTTTTTTCCAAATGTTTTTTTTTTCTTCTGTAACAGACCTTTTTATTGTTATTCATAGGACCTTATATATTATTCCCAGGCATTTTCATACAATCGTTTTTTTTTTAACTCCTAAGTAGATCAGGGGCCTCCACGGCTACTGCGGCATAATGTACAAGACAGGACGACAGTGGCCGCTTCTGCCATAATCTGCTGACACGGCAGCCTGTCTCTCTGTGTAAGCATTCTGTCCCCGAGGGGAGATTATACCCCACACAATGCACGGGACCTGCAAAAAGCACAAAAGCAAAAAAAAAAAAAAAAGGGAAACATAAATGCCCATTTATTAACTTATACATGGAGAGACAAGAGGTTTTAAAATAAGCTCAAGTTTTAAATTGCACTTAGATTGCAAGCTCAGCAGACTAGCTATTCTACTACATAAACCTATTGCAAACTCAATGGACTGTGTGCCAAGGGGGTTATTCAGAGTGCACCGAAATTCAGCATTCACCACAGGGTCACCGAAATGCACCAAACTGGGTCCGCCAAACGTTGAAGATCCGCCAAATGCAGCCGACGTTCCAGCGAACGACATCAATCAGCAGCCAAAAAAAAACTATCAGCCGCCGAACTGAGGGTAAAAAAAAAAAGGCAATTTTTTAAAAGGCGTTTCAAACAAATAAAAATGCATGAAAATAATAAAAAAAAGTCTTATAAAGAATAATAATAATAATAATGTCTGTTACAGAATAATAAAAGAAAAACATTTAAAAGAAATGGGAATCAAAAATTTTGCAGAAAAAAATACAGAAAAATGCCTTAAAAAAAACAATAAAGACTTTTTGCTGCAAATGAAAAGAATAAACGATTGAATAAATAAATAATAAAAATTGAATTTTTTTTTTTTTACATTAAACCTACGTGATTTGCCTGTTTAAATCGAAACCACCGATAATCTGGGCGTTTTGCCAACTCTTCGGTTCAGTTCGGTGTCTCTGAATAGATTAACCGTTACTTCTCTATGGGACAATTTCACAGTTGCTGAATTGAGACGAACTGCACCGTGTTTCAATGGCAATTCGCCAATAATTGGCGAATTGCCAGCTTTCTGAATAGCCGAACTGCCACGAAATTGCACCTTACGGTATTCGGTGGCAAGTTCGGCTTTTACTGAATAACCCTTCAAGTGTACAGCACTGGGTATACCTATGGTGACTCCGAGGGAGATAAAACCAGACACAATGTCAGAGTGCGGAACTGAACGCAACACTGTGTGACTTTTTAGTTTGTATTAGACTTTCGTTTTTATTTGGCAAAAATTTGATTTTTTTTTCCCCAAGGCAGATTGAATAAGAACAACCTTAAAATGTTGCAGAATGTTTCTTTTCAAGAAAACAAAAATATTTCATACCAACCATTGCTGAACAAACTGACACACCTGAGGGGACAAGGCCGAGCTACTTCCTGAAGCCGGATAATCAATGTCCAATGAGAGACACCAACAGACTATCAGGGTTATTCAAAGAGAATCGAAAAGTCACCGCACGTTCGGTGACTTTCCGTTCTCCTCAATTCGGTTCGATTTGGCAATCCCATTTCGGCGACCCTGCGGTGTATTCAGCAAGCACCACAGGGCCGTCGTGGTGCAGGGAAAAGCCGCCGAAAACCTGCCGGACACTCACTGCAAAACCCGGCGAGCGCACACCGAAACCCGCAAAAACATCTGGATTAACCCCGCCGAACACACCGGAAAAACCCGAGCAGGAGCCGATCACACGCAGCGCAGCCGCCGGAAAAAACAGACACTGCAGACAAATGCAGTGACTAAGGCTAGGGTCAGACGAAAGCATTTTTAACGTGCGTTTAGACGCACGAAATCACGGCCGTGCTAGCAGCAAATGAAGTCCAATGCCGGGGAACACACAAAGTACGGCCGCACGAAGGTTCGTCCGCGCAACGCAAGTGGCAAACGAACGCATTTTTTCTAGAACGTCAAACCTCTAGTACGGACGTACAGAGTGCGCTGCGCCCGCATAGCGGCGTGTGTGTGTGATTGGGAGACGTCAGACGCTGCTAATGTCCGGCTAACATAACGTCCAGACGCAACAAGTGTTTTATTGATGATCCGTACAAAATCACGGACGAAAAGGCGCATCGTATGACCGCTATCGCGTACTCCATGAAAAAATGCGTCCATTCGTTCGAACGCACTTTTTCACAGACAACGCGAAAATGCGTTCGTCTGACCCTAGCCTTAATTAGGGAAACAGTTCGCTTGAATGTTTGAAAAGTGAAACGCTGTTTGCAAAGAAACTACTGAGCGAAAATGTCTGAAATTTACATATAAGATCGAATGAATGATAATAAAAAGGGCTGTTACAGGAAAAATAAGTTAAAAAAAAATCCCGAAAAATGCTTAAAATATCCGAAAAAATCTATAAATAAAGAGACTTTTTAATGCAGAATATTATAATAAACGGTTTATTAGATATTTAATTAAAACGGGAATATTTTTAACATTGAAGCCTATGGGATTCTCCTGAATAAACCTGTCGAATGAAACCACCGAATGGCAGGGTAATTCGGGAACCTTTCACGAATTTCAGCGAATTGCTTGCTCTCTGGATAGCCGAATGGCCAAGAATAGTAACCGAACGCTGATTTTCAGCATTCGGTTCCCTTTTGGCAGCCATTCGGATCTCTTTGAATAACCTGCTATTAATTAAACATTAATTCCGCATCAATAGCTCTTAACTGTTGCTGAAATACAATTTGAAAGTGTTACAATGTTACAAAAAACAACAAACCCTTCTCTAAACTCTTAAAGTGAACACAAACTGATACATCAACGGTGACGAGGCCGAGTTACTGCCTGAATCTGGATGAACAATGTCCAATGAGATACTTCCTATAGAGCACGGATCTCAAACTCCGGCCCCCCAGATGTTGACGGCCTACAATTCCCAGAATTCTTTGGATGCAATAGATGTCAGAGAATCATGGAAGTTGTAGTTCAGAAACATTTTGGGAGACAGACACATATACAAAATAACACACTGTTGGGTGCAGCTCTTAATGGCACGGGTATAGAATGCACAGAAAAAGGAGGCGTTTCTATCGTGTTCTGCTGCGAGTAAGGTCTAAACTTTATTGGCACATTATAATCTATATCAGCAATAAAAGAAGATATATTCCTATCAAGGCGTGGAGGATCAGCACGTGATTCATTTCCTCTTTATTCAATGGAAATGCATAATCCTCAGCTGTGACATCACGGCCGACGCCGTATGAAAAAGCTTTGGTGTAACGCTAACCTCCAAATTGCAGTGAACGGTGAATTTCGCCGTCTGATGCAATTTCGGGCCAATTTGTCTATTCACTAAGGCTGGTGTCAGACGAGCGCAGCGTTCACGTCCGTGATGGCGCCTAAAAGTACGTCCGTGATAGCATGAAAGAAAGCCCATCGGAGCCCGTTACACGAAGTACGTCCGCACTGAACTGCAGACGCACAACGGCTGCGGCCCACGGACGCAAGGCAGGCAAGAACGTACAACTCCTAGAACGGCCGCACAAAGTGCGCTGCGTCCGCAACGTCTGCATAGCTTTGTGTGTGAGTGATGGAACGTGGTCAGACGGACTGCATTTATACGTCCAGCATTTGTCACGGACAAAATGGTTTTGCTTTTTATTTTATTTTCCCTCCTACATCCGTCAAAATATACGTCAGTGAAATGTAGAAATCACGTTGGTCTGACCCTAGCCTAAGCTGTCACTTTGCCAAATACAGGCGAATTGACAGCAAAATACAATGCAGTTCGCCGCAAATCGGCGGCACCGAAATTGCTCCATAGAAGAGGATCATGTTTTCAGACCTGTAACAGCCCTTTTTATTATCATTCAATGGATTTTATATGTAAATTCTAGACATTTTCGTTCAGTAGTTTCTTTGCAAACAGACAGAAAAAATGACGTCGCGCCCATACTCACCGGAGCGGCTGCAACAGTCAGGAGTAACAGCCCAGTTAATGTATAAAACATAACAAAAGAAAAAAAAAGTTGTCATCTGCGCTCGTTTCTATGTATTCCATGTACAACAAAACACTATCAGGAGGTTTTAGTTTGTTTCAATGGCCATTGCAACGTAAGCTCACTCGCCACTTCAAGGCACCTCTTTGTAGAGTGAGTACCTAACCAATGTAACCAAAAAGCCGCTCTACTGAGCAGCTCCAAGCCCCTCCTGCTGCTTTTCAGCTAAGGAGAGGCAGAGATATGGTGGGTTTTATTTGTACACGCACCAAACATTTCCCATTTGGGGTTAAAAACAAAAACATGGATAGAGGAACAGCAGCAAAATGACGAACTGGTGTTACAAGCATAATATACATACATACAGAAAAAGGACGTTGCACGGAATGCGCGAAAACAGTCAGACGACGCGCATTTTCGTGCGTGATTTTTTACGGATCGTCAATAAAACACTTTTTGCGTCTGGACGTTATGTTGGCCGGACATTAGCAGTGTCTGACATCCAGTGGCGTAGCGTAGGGGGGGGGGCTGGGGGGGCCGTGGCCCTGGGCGCAGTTTTGTTAGGGGCGCATTTGCGCCCCTAAAACTGCCCCGGGGGTTGAGGGGACCCAGATGCCGGGCAGCGCGGGAGTGCCTGCCCGGTCCTGAAGAGTCCGTCCTGTTAAAGGGAAGCGGCTGCGTGCAGGCGCAGCCGGTCACGTGGTCCGGCTAATCAGGTGGTTTGAGTCTGTACCACCTGACTGGCTGGACCGCGTGACCTGCGCACGCACGCCACGAAGCCGCATCACCTTCAACAGGACGGACTCTTCAGGACCGGACAGGCACTCCCACGCTGCCCGGCATCTGGGTCCCCTCAACCCCTGCCGGAGCTGGAGCAATATCCAGGTGAGAGCTGGGCAAATCCATGTGAAAACTGGGGCAAATCCATGAGCTGGGGCAAATCCATGACCTGGGGGCAAATCCATGAGCTGGGGCAAATCCATGAGCTGGGGCAAATCCATGTGTAAGCTGGGCAAATCCATGAGCTGGGCAAATCCATGACCTGGGGGCAAATCCATGACCTGGGGGCAAATCCATGAGCTGGGCAAATCCATGACCTGGGGGCAAATCCATGAGCTGGGCAAATCCATGAGCTGGGGGCAAATCCACGAGCTGGGCGCAAATCCATGACCTGGGGGCAAATCCATGAGCTGGGGGCAAATCCATGTGTGAGCTGGGGGCAAATCCATGTGTGAGCTGGGGCAAATCCATGAGCTGGGGCAAATCCATGAGCTGGGGCAAATCCATGTGTGAGCTGGGGGCAAATCCATGTGTGAGCTGGGGGCAAATCCATGTGTGAGCTGGGGCAAATCCATGAGCTGGGGCAAATCCATGAGCTGGGGCAAATCCATGTGTGAGCTGGGGGCAAATCCATGTGTGAGCTGGGGGCAAATCCATGTGTGAGCTGGGGGCAAATCCATGAGCTGGGGGCAAATCTATGAGCTGGGCAAATCCATGAGCTGGGGCAAATCCATGTGTGAGCTGGGGGCAAATCCATGTGTGAGCTGTGGCAAATCCATGAGCTGGGGCAAATCCATGAGCTGGGGCAAATCCATGTGTGAGCTGGGGCAAATCCATGAGCTGGGGCAAATCCATGAGCTGGGGCAAATCCATGAGCTGGGGCAAATCCATGAGCTGGGCAAATCCATGACCTGGGGGCAAATCCATGAGCTGGGCAAATCCATGACCTGGGGGCAAATCCATGAGCTGGGCAAATCCATGAGCTGGGGCAAATCCATGAGCTGGGGCAAATCCACGTGTGAGCTGGGGGCAAATCCATGTGTGAGCTGGGGGCAAATCCATGTGTGAGCTGGGGCAAATCCATGAGCTGGGGCATATCCATGAGCTGGGGCAAATCCATGTGTGAGCTGGGGGCAAATCCATGTGTGAGCTGGGGCAAATCCATGAGCTGGGGCAAATCCATGTGTGAGCTGGGGCAAATCCATGAGCTGGGGCAAATCCATGAGCTGGGGCAAATCCATGAGCTGGGCAAATCCATGACCTGGGGGCAAATCCATGAGCTGGGCAAATCCATGACCTGGGGGCAAATCCATGAGCTGGGGGCAAATCCATGAGCTGGGGGCAAATCCATGAGCTGGGGGCAAATCCATGAGCTGGGGGCAAATCCATGAGCTGGGGCAAATCCATGTGTGAGCTGGGGGCAAATCCATGTGTGAGCTGGGGGCAAATCCATGTGTGAGCTGGGGCAAATCCATGAGCTGGGGGCAAATCCATGAGCTGGGGCAAATCCATGAGCTGGGGCAAATCCATGTGTGAGCTGGGGGCAAATCCATGTGTGAGCTGGGGCAAATCCATGAGCTGGGGCAAATCCATGTGTGAGCTGGGGCAAATCCATGAGCTGGGCAAATCCATGAGCTGGGGCAAATCCATGAGCTGGGCAAATCCATGAGCTGGGGCAAATCCATGAGCTGGGCAAATCCATGACCTGGGGGCAAATCCATGACCTGGGGGCAAATCCACGAGCTGGGCGCAAATCCATGACCTGGGGGCAAATCCACGAGCTGGGCAAATCCATGACCTGGGGGCAAATCCATGAGCTGGGCAAATCCATGAGCTGGGGCAAATCCATGAGCTGGGGGCAAATCCATGAGCTGGGGCAAATCCATGTGTGAGCTGGGGGCAAATCCATGTGTGAGCTGGGGGCAAATCCATGTGTGAGCTGGGGGCAAATCCATGAGCTGGGGTCAAATCCATGAGCTGGGCAAATCCATGAGCTGGGGCAAATCCATGTGTGAGCTGGGGGCAAATCCATGTGTGAGCTGGGGCAAATCCATGAGCTGGGGCAAATCCATGTGTGAGCTGGGGCAAATCCATGAGCTGGGCAAATCCATGAGCTGGGGCAAATCCATGAGCTGGGCAAATTCATGAGCTGGGCAAATCCATGACCTGGGGGCAAATCCATGAGCTGGGCAAATCCATGACCTGGGGGCAAATCCATGAGCTGGGGCAAATCCATGAGCTGGGCAAATCCATGAGCTGGGGCAAATCCATGTGTGAGCTGGGGGCAAATCCATGTGTGAGCTGGGGCAAATCCATGAGCTGGGGCAAATCCATGAGCTGGGCAAATCCATGAGCTGGGGCAATATCGATAACGTGTCCACAGGTGGGGGCGCACAATTCTTGGCTGGCCCCGGGCGCTGACAACCCACGCTACACCACTGCTGACATCTCCTAATCACGCAAACACGCCGCTATGCCGCCGCAGCGCACTCTGTACGTCAGTACTAGCGGTTCTGCGTTCTCGAAAAAATGCGTTCATTTTCCACTTGCGTTACGCGGCCGGACTTTCGTGCGACCGTACTTCGTATATTGGCCGTCATTGCGCGTCATTTGCTGCTAGTGCGGCCGTGATTAAGTGCGCCAAAACGCACGTTAAAAATGTGTTAGTCTGACCCCAGCCTTATCCAGTGTGTTCGGCTTGGTTTTTGTGTCGGTTTCGGTGAGTGTTCTGCAGGTTTCGGTGAGTGTTCGGTGGGTTTGCGGCGAGTATTCCCTGCATTACGGGGACCCTGCGTTGCTTGTTGAACTGCAGGGTCGGCGAACTAGGAATCGCCGAATCGCTCCGAAGTGCGGGGAATGAAAAGTCACCGAACGTGCAATGACTTTTCAAATCTCTTTGAATAACCCTGATTGTATCCAGTGCCTATACATAAGAACACACAGAGAACTTGCGTCACACCTGTACCAATTCATGGGGCCAAAAAAACCAACAAATTCCACGCAGTCCTTGCTGACTTGTCACAGGGAAGGGCCTTATCTCTGCTGTTAGTGGAATTCAGTGCATTTCTGCGCAGGCCAGCTAGACCTGTACCTAGGCAGCAGATTGGAGGCGAGAGTAAGGTTGCCAGATCCGCCATGTTTTCCTGGACACATATTGCTGTTTCATATAGAGGGGAGCACAGGGAAACATGCGGCCCTGCAACATGTATAATTCACATGCTGCAAGAAGTTAAATCAAAGCAGGTGACCTGGGGATCTCATCCCAGCAGCGTATTGGATTATACATGCCGCAGGGTAAGGCTAGGGTCAGACTGAGGCAGTGCGAACGCGCGTTCTGGCGCACTTAATCACGGCCGCACTAGCAGCAAGTGCCAGGCAATGACGGCCAATATACGAAGTACGGTCGCACAAAAGTCCGGCTGCGCAACGCAAGTGGAAAACGAACGCATTTTTTCGAGAACGTTAAACCACTAGTATTGACGTACAGAGTGCGCTGCGTCCGCTAGCGGCGTGTGTGCGTGAATTGGAGATGTCAGACGCTGCTAATGTCCGGCCAACATAACGTCCAGAAGCAAAAATGGTTTTATTGATGATCCGTACAAAATCACGGATGAAACTGCGCATAGTATGACCGCTATCGCGTATTCCGTGAAAAAATACGTCCATTCTTCGAACGCACATTTTCACGGACAACGTGAAAAATGCGTTAGTCTGACCCTAGCCTTATAGTTTTTCATGCACTGCCAACCAGCACAATTTAATGATACGTCCAGGAAAACATGGCCGATCTGGCTACCCTAGTCTGGGGCAAGTTTTTTTTTTCCCCACTGACCTTTCTTCTAGATATACTTGGGGATAGAGTTGCCAGGTCGGCCGTGTTTTCCTGGACACATATTATTTATTTGTGCTGATGGGCAGCGAATGAGAAATGCCACCCCACAGCATGTATAAATAATCCATACGCCGCAGGTAAGAAATGAAAAAAGGAATCCCAGGTGACCTGCCTTGATTTCCTTCCTAAAATGTGTCTAAATAATAAAAAAAAAAGGTCCTTTAAAAAAGAATAAAAAGGTCTGTTACAGAATTTAAAAAAAACCCCAATTTTTAAGAAAATCGGGAATCAAAAATTTAGTAAAAAAAAAATGGATTTTGAGAAGAATAAATAAATAAAAATACTTTTTTTGCTGAAAATGAAAAGAATAATTGGTTTTAATAAAAAAAAAAATTAAAAAAAAAATATTATCTTATGTTGACTGCTCCGGGATTCACCTGTTTTAGGCTGCTGTCAGACGAGCGTAGTGTTCACGTCCGTGATTGCGCCTAAAAGTACGTCCGTGATAGCATGAAAGAAAGTCCATTGGAGCCTGACACATGAAGTACGTCCGCACTGAACTGCGGACGCATGACGGACGCTGCAAACGGACGCAGGTTAGGCAAGAACGTAATACTGCTAGAACGGACGTGCGGAGTGCGCCACGTCCACAACGTCTGCATAGCTTTGTGTGTGAGTGATGGAGCGAGGTCAGACGGACTGCATTTATACGTCCAGCATTTTTGACGGACAGAATGTTTTTTCATTGTAATTTATTTTCCCCTCCTACATCCGTCAAAAATAACTTCAGTGAAAAAACGGACTGTGTGACCACTACTGCGTCATCCGTACTGACGATGTCCGTACTGCACGGACGTACAGTCCGTAGAAATCACGCTCGTCTGACCCTAGCCTAACCTGTCGAGCAGAACCACCAAAAATCAGGGCATTTTTTTCATGTTTGCTGTACCAGGTCGTTCAATATCGTCCGACAAATCCCATTCAAATGGGAAAGGTCGCTAGTCTGATGTAGTCGCACAAAGTCATCTGATGGAAGAGGGTTGGTTCCCTTTTGTGTTGTTAGTCTGACGACTACAGACTTGTTCGTCGCACAAACGCAGACCCAGTGGATGGCCAACCATAGAGATGGAAGGGCGACTTTAAGGCTAGGGTCAGACGAACGCATTTTCACGTTGTCTGTGAAAAAGTGCGTTCGAACGAATGGAAGTATTTTTTCACGGAGTACGCAAGAGCGGTCATACGATGCGCATTTTTCGTCCGTGATTTTGTACGGATCATCAATAAAACACTTTGTGCATCTGAACGTTATGTTGGCCGGACATTAGCAGGGTCTGACGTCTCCAAACCACGCACACACGCCGCTAGCGGACGCAGCGCACTCTGTACGTCAGTACTAGCGGTTTAACGTTCTCGAAAAAATGCGTTCATTTTCCACTTGCGTTGCGCGGCCGGACGTTCGTGCGACCGTACTTCGTATATTGGCCGTCATTGCCCGTCATTTGCTGCTAGTGCGGCCGTGATTATGTGCGCCAGAACGCGCGTTCGCACTGCCTCAGTCTGACCCCAGCCTTAAGAAACGATACTGTTATCTGCTAGCTGGGTGTCGGACTGTCGGTGGCAGATGTCTGGAACGGCCACGAATTGCTCTATTTCGAGTACCTTTTCTTAGCACAATGCACACTGGTGTCAGGTTTACGGAGCATTTCTAGGAGCCCTGCCACAAAGTTCGTGGATATTTATAACTCCTCGTGTCTTTTTACTCCCTTGCTCTCCGGGCTCTGTTGCGGCGTTTATCACCGGGCAAGCCGCCAGACCAGAGATAGTCTGCTATGGAAGCCAGCAGTTACTGTCGGCCTGATTTAACTCCTGGGACACGAGACGCGCGGGTCCCCCCCACTTTCCCAATTCATTTAAGAATGATTCTATTATTGACCCTATCATGACATCACAGAGTTAATCGCGCAAGAGGTTTTTGTGTAGGATGCGCAGACGGACCCTACCTGCCACCTAGCCCGGCTACACCCTGACGTCGAGACTTAAAGTCATGCTTCCTGGCTTTGCCAGCTCGTAAAGCCTCCGCATGACAATGGAGTGGGATGGGCAGCGTTTTATAGTCACCTGATTAAAGCGAAGCTCCAAGAAACAGCTTGTGATCCTTTTTTTCCAGTGCTATGGGATCCGTCTTTCTGCACATAGGGGGCCATATGTATCCGCTCCCCCCAGATGTTTATTGCCTACAACTCCCAGAATACTATCAGGGTTATCCAAAGAGATCCGAATTGCTTGAGAAAGGTAACCGAACGCTGAAAATCAGCGTTCGGTTACCTTTCTTGGCCATTCGGCTATCCAGAGAGCAGGCAATTCGCCAAATACTGGCGAATTGCCTGCACATACGGTGCCTGTTCGGTGCCTGTTCGAGGGCAGTGAAATCCCCATAGAGAAGCACTGCTTCGGCTATTCAGAGAACACAAACCAGCAGTGAAAGGTTCCCCTAATGCCCTGCCATTCGGTGGTTTAATTCGGCAAATTAATTCAGGAGAATCCCATAGACTTCAATGTTAAAAATATTCCCGTTTTAATCCAATATCTAATAAACCGTTCATTCTAAAATTCTGCAGCAAAAAGTCTCTTTATTTATAGATTTTTTAGGATACTTTAAGCATTTTTTTTTTTTTTTTTTTTTTATTAAAAGTCCGATTTTTTTTTTGATTTTTTTTCAGTTTACTTATTTTTTTTGTAACAGCCCTCTTTAGTATCATTCCCTGGACCTCCTGTGAAAATTTCAGACATTTTCGCTCAGTAGTTTCTTTGCAAACAGCGTTTCTTTTTCCCAGATTCATACAAATGGTTTTTCTAATTTATTCACTGCCTCCTCTACGTCACAGCTGCTTCGGCTCTGTGTGATTCGGCTCATGTTCGGCTCCTGTTCGGCTCCTGTTCGTCTTTTTCAAAGGTTAATCCAGATGTTTTTGCTTGTTTTCAGCGTGCATTCGGTTAGTTTTCGGTGAGTTTACGGCAGCTTTTCCCTGCAATTCGGGGACCCTGTGGTGCTTGCTGAATACACCGCAGGGTCACCGAAATGCAATCGGCAAAAGGAACCGAATTGAAGAGAACGAAAAGTCACCGAACGTGCGGTGACTTTTCGAATCTCTTTGGATAACCCTGTATGTATACAATAAATAGCCAGAGACTCATGGGAGTTGTAGTTCAGAAACATCTGGGGAGCCCAGAGTTTGAGATCACTGACAAACAGTTGCGACCACGTGTCTCTTTATTTAACTTTCTGTGAACCCGTTCAGCACTGGAGGCTCCTCAATTTGGGAAGCTGGGGCAGCACCCCACCGTTTAATTTTTTTTTTTGCAATAACAAAAAATTTAAACCTTCCACTTTTTTTCTATTGTGTCTTTTAACATGTGCCTGATTGAACAAATGGGTTATGTCCCTTTAAGGCTAGGGACAGATGAGCGCATTTTCTGCGGCCACCGTCAAAATGTACGTCGATGCGTGCGCACGCATTTTTTCACGGAATACGCTTAAGTGGTCAGACGACCACAGTCGCACAGTCGCAGGTACTCACCAACGCAATTCTAGGGAAATCCGGCTGTTTGAACGTTATGTTGGCCGCACACTAGCAGCGTCTGACATCTCCTAATCACGCACACACTCTGCCATGCGGCCGCAGCGCACTCTGTACGTCTGTAGCAGCGGTTTCACGTTCTGAGAAAAATGCGTTCATTTGCCGGTTGCGTGGTGTCGGCGCACTTTTGTACGCACGTACTGCGTATATTGGCCGTCATTGGCCATTATGTGCTGCTACTGCCGCCATGATTTAGTGCGCCTGCACGCGCGTTCCGACTGCCCCACTCTGACCCTAGCCTTAAGTAGCGTCCTCTTCTCTATAACTGTTGCTAGGCAGAATAAAAAAAAAAGATAATCTGATTATTTGCCTTGGACAAAGTCCAGAAATCTGATAAGGGCTCTGTGGGACGTGGTGGAGGTATCTCGATCTCGGTAGTGAGGGGGTTAAAGAGTGAGCTGCTAAGTAGGGATGAGCCGAACACTCCCCGAGTTCGGTTCGAGCCCGAACCCGAACTTCCCATTTGTTCGGGACCGAACCCGAACCCCCATGCAAGTCAATGGGGCTGAAAATTCGTTTTTTTGGAGTGCCCTCCAAGAGGGCATATATGCTACATATTTGCCATAAAAGGTGTATGGGGGTCCGGGTAGTGCCCTGGGGGACAGGAAACAAGGACAAAAAGTTAAAAAAAAAACGTTTTTAAAGGGACAGTGAGTTTTCCATGAAATAAGGGTTAAAAATAAAAATGAAAAATTCCTTCAAATATCGTGCCTAGGAGGTCCCCATAACCTGCCCGTGAAGTGGCGGATTTCTAGGATGTATAGAAATATGTAAAAACCAAAAAATGACATTTCAAATTACGGTAAATGCTTTTCGTTTTAATCTATCCATAAACAACTGCTTGGGGCGGCAGTCTGTATGAAAAGAGGAGACATTTTCGGACACGCAGAAAAAGTTTACTGATTTTTTGGCAGTGAAAAGCAGGAGAATGACTGGAGAATGAAAACTTCTAGACCAAAAAGCCGATTTGGAAAGTGAGATAAATGGGAGAATTTTTCTGGTTTGGCTATTTTGACCTAGAATTTTCCATTCTCCAGTCATTCTCCTGAGTTTCACCTTTCTCTCAATAACCCTGTCAGGGTTATTCAGAGAGCGGTGAAGAGCAGGAGAATGAAAAATTCTAGGTCAAAATAGCCAAACCAGAAAAATTCTCCCATTTAGGCTAGGGTCAGACTAGCGAATTTTTAACGTGCGTTTAGGCGCACTTAATCACGGCCGCACTAGCAGCAAATGACGGGCAATGACAGCCAATATACGAAGTACGGTCGCACGAAAGTCCGGCTGCGCAACGCAAGTGGAAAATGAACGCATTTTTTCGAGAACGCAGAACCGCTAGTACGGACGTACAGAGTGCGCTGCGTCCACTAGCGGCATGTGTGCGTGATTTGGAGACGTCAGACCCTGCTCATGTCCGGCCAACATAACGTCCAGACACCCAAAGTTTCCTGGTTTGGATCCATAAAAAATTACGCACAAAAATGCGCATCGTATGACCGTTTTCGCGCAATCCGTGAAAAAATACGGCAATGCGTTCGGATGCACTTTTGGACGGTCGCTGCTAAAAATGCGTTAGTCTGACCCTAGCCTTATCTCACTTTCCAAATCGGCTATTTAGTCCAGATTGTTCTCTTTTCATGCCATTCTCCTGGTTTTCACCTTTCTCTGAACAACCCTGAGATAGAGGTGAAAGCCAGGAGAACTGGCAAGAGAAGAGAACAATCTAGACCAAATAGCTGATTTGGAAAGTGAGATAAATGGGAGAATTTTTCTGGTTTGGCTATTTTGACGTAGAATTTTCACTTCTCCAATTATTCTCCTGCTTTTCACCGCTCTCTGAATAACCCTGTGAATGTTTAATCCCGAGGTGAAAAATAACATTGCTTTAGATTTTTTTCAAACACCAGTTAAATGCAGCATATTAGGATGTTTTAGGGAAATTAATTCTCAAATCTCAATCAGAAGCAGACACCACCCCACCCTCAGTATATTGTACAATGTATCAAATTGATTACCAGACTAAAAACACCTGGTGTTATGCCCGTTTGTGAACAGAGGTCATTTAGAGTTGATAATCTTTCCACGTACACATTAGTTTTTAATTCAATATCTAATAAACCGTTGCTTATAATATTCTGCAGTAAAGAGTCTCTTTATTTCTAGATTTTTAAGCATTTTCTATACTTTTTCAAAATTTCCTTTTTTTTTTTTCGAACCCGAACCGAACACGCCCAAAAAGTTCGAAATTTGAGAACTTTCGAACTGCCAAAGTTCGGGTCGAACTCCGAACCGTCCGAACCCGAACAGCTCATCCCTACTGCTAAGTGTAAAATACACAAACTGCATTTTTGGAAAAGAGCCCAAGGTACTCGCATGTGCAGAAGCGGGCATCACGTGGCATAATGTTTGCATAACCAACGCACCACAATAACAATAAATTATTTATTTGTGTTGTTAATAGCAGAGATTAGCTTCCTGAAGGGAAAAAATAAATTAGGGAGATTTATTTTATTTATTTATTTTTTATAAAGTATACCAGGATGGATACATTGAGATTTCTCTCGTTTTCAAATATGTCCTGGGTTCAAGAACATTGAATTGTTACAGAAATACAAAGTAATAAAATGCAAACTATTAAAAAAACACAAATATACAGATTAACAGAAAATAAATATGTAGGAAATAGTCATTATGTTACATGTGTACAGGTGCATTCTGTATAATGTCACTATGTTACATGTTTACAGGTGCATTCTGTATATAGTCACTGTGTTACATGTTTACAGGTGCATTCTGTATATAGTCACTATGTTACATGTTTACAGGTGCATTCTGTATATAGTCACTATGTTACATGTTTACAGGTGCATTCTGTATATAGTCACTATGTTACATGTTTACAGGCGCATTCTGTATATAGTCACTATATTACATGTTTACAGGTGCATTCTGTATATAGTCACTATGTTACATGTTTACAGGTGCATTCCGTATTGAGGTATGTTAATATGGAGCTCTCGAGTGACTTTAGACTGGGGGAAGATTTGATGGCATCTTCGAGGTTATTCCATAATTGCGGTGCTCTGTAGGAAAATGAGGATCGAGACACTTTCTTTTTGTATTGTGGTATTGCAAGTAAGGTGCTGGTCCTGGATCAGAGGTTATAGGATGAGGGAACTGCTGGAGATAATGGGCAAACATGACTGGCTCCATTTATAACATGCCTAAAAATATACAGTCCTTCGAGCTGCATCTGTGCTTTGAGGCCATGGTGAAACGAGCGTTTCTAAGAGCGGAAGGAATGTCAGTGAGTGTGGACGTTCCTTCCACTCTGACGCCCGCCTGGCCACCTTGCTGAGTGCAGTTAGTGCGCTCAGCGCTGCAAGGCTCGATTGCACTTTGCAACCCCATCGAACGCACGTTGTAGGCTGGGGTCAGACCAGCGCACTTTTAACGTGCGTTCTGGCGCACATAATTACGGCCGCACTAGCAGCAGATGACGGGCAATGACGGCCAATATACGATGTACGGCCGCACAAAAGTCCGGCCGTGCAACGCAAGTGGAATTTGAATGCATTTTTATGAGAACGCTGAACCGCTAGTACTGACGTACTGAGTGCGCAGCTGCGGCATAGCGGCGTGTTTGCGTGATTAGGAGATGTCAGGCGCTGCTAATGTCCAGACCACATAACGTCCAGACGCAAAAAGAGTTTTATTGACGATCCGTACAAAATCACGACCGAAAATGCGCGTCGTCTGACCGTTTTTGCGCATTCCGTGAAAAAATACATCAATGCGTTTGGACGCACTTTTTCACGTTCGCGGGGAAAAATGCTTTCGTCTGACCCTAGCCGTAGCGCTTCGACAGGGTGGCTTTCAGAACATCTGCTGTAGCGCGTATAAGCTGCAGTGTGTGGCCGGCCCGAATGAGGCGTCCCAACGCTGTGACGGGATGCATGCCAGTACTGGAGCACATGGTGCGCTCATCTAACCCCAGCCTTGCTGGAGAGGTGCTCTTGCCGGGATTTGAACCTGTGTCTCCACGGTTATAGAGCAGTGATGTCAGTGATGTAATCCATCCATCCGGTAATATATATTATTAATTCATGCAAAGGGAGAGCACAGGGATGATGCTCCTGAGAAAGTCTGGTAGACGAAACGCGTCGAGCAGTACCATCAATGACCTGACACACTAAGGAATTGGTGATGTTGATGTGTCTTATTTGTTTTTAAATTATGCGAGCGCAATTAAAACAAACGTCACTTTTAAATTGTTGGCAATCTACACTTTTGTGTTTGTTTTCTCTTTAAGGCCAATACAAGTTTTCTGGAGATCAAAAGAACCTGTGATGTGTCTGTATAATGGTGACAGCTTGTGAGTGGCCATTTTTTGTATTTTATACATAATTGGCTCAAGGGTATCACCCTATGTATTTTTGCTTCTATTTTTTACATAGATACCCTAGCAATTGTTAAATGAAGGGATGATGCTGCCCTGCAACACGTGTAGTTTATATGGGGTAGGAGGTTAATCCTTTACCTTTTCTAATACAGATCACATGCAGAGCCGGATTAACATAGGGGCTGATGGAGCAGCAGCTCCAGGTCCATGCCCTAAAATAGGCCCAGAGAAAGGATAACATTGTCTACATTGATGGGCATTTGGGCCCATGTATCTCCAACTCCATAGAAGCTACTGGGTCATGTGAGGTATCACTGGAAAGGCCAGGGCATGCCCTTTCCAATGATACAAACATGACCAGGTTTTATGTAACAATAAAGTAAAATAATAAATATGTTTTTACTTTTCTTTCTAACACAGTAATATTTTTTACTTTTCAATTATAAAGGGAACAATGATGCTGCAGTAACTCACCATCTCATTTGTCATGTCACCAACAAGTGTGGAGGTGATGGCACAATCCATTATTACGAATTGTTACATCAAGAACCTAATCCGCCACACTACAGCGAAGTGCACTGGGGGAGACTTTGGACCCCTGTGTCACTAATCTTTACACCTCACAAGGTCAACTGAGATGTCATTGAACAGGACAGAGTCCGGCCTTTGCATTGATACCAAACATGACCATGTAACATCTAAAAGAAGACAAAAACAAAAAAACATTTTATTTATTTTTAGTTCCAAAGCGATGGTATTGTCCATTTGTCACGTATAAAATGAGCAATACCACTGCCATTACTCACCTTCTCATTTCACACTCTGGGAGCAAGGCCAGTGTTTTATACATAGTTATATTATTCATAAAACACCGTTATCCAAAACACAAGGGAAATATCTAATTTTTTGGTTAAGGCTAATGTCAGGTGAACGCAGTCTGAGCGCACTCTGCGTGCGTGCACAACGGACGGACGTACTGACGGAAGATACTGTAGATGCCACACGGTCCATTTTGTTGACGGACGTAGAAAAAAAAAGGGAGTTATGGGAACCAAAATTAATATGAAAAATGATAATTTGAAAAGGATATGAAAAGCCATTGTGTGCGTCAAGGTGCTGGACGTCGCAAATGCACTGCATCTGACATCTCATCACTCACACAGAACGCTACGCGGAGGTGGCGCAGTCTGCGCGTCCGTCTAGCGGTTTTACGTTCTTGCCTAACTTGCGTCCGTTTGCCACGTGCGTTGTGCACGTTTTTCGGCCGAAACAAAATTCGTTGAATTATTTCGTTTCGGAATTTCAAATCACTTTGGAGGCTACACAAATCAATAAATGCTGCTCGATTAGTGTTAGATTAGGGTTAGAAATGAGGGTTAAAAGCTAGGGTTAGAAACTAGTGTTAGATACTAGTGTTAGATTGTGGCTACAAGCCAGGGTAGATGATTAGGGTTAGAAAAGCAAGGGTTAAAAGCTAGGCTTATAACTTTATAACTTACGCTCATAGGCGACTCTACAGGGGGCAAGGGGGGCAATTGCCCCCCCTAGGTTATTGCTTGCCCCCCCATGTGCCCCCCACCAAAAATCAGCATCCAGCTTCCCATACTTCTTCGGACCATGATATCTCCGTCCCTGTGCATCATATATGGACGTTCTATGTATCATTAGAAAGGGAAGATTCTTGCCTTTCCAATGATATCCAACATGACCATATTTTGTGTGAAGTAAAAGTCATAAAACATTAAATAAAAACGTGCACTTAAACATTTTCACAGGGTTGAAATGGCTCAGTAGTGAAATGGTTAATGTTCAGACTATACATTACATTGTGTATTACATTAGTTTTTGCCTTGGTTTAGTTGTATATTAAGGGTTAATGGGCAGGCTTCATCCCTTACAGTATACATTTGTTTTTCATTGATTAATGGCATTTTAGGGGTTAATGAGTAGGCTAAATGCAACAATGTTTATTATTTTTATTGTATTTCCCTGGGTTTATGGCATTTTAGGGGTTATTATGGAAGTTAGAATCTAAAGGGTCTAATCATCTTTAGATCCTCTGCTTTTCGTCACATTTCGGGGAATTAATTTCGCCAAAATATGTTGAATTCCCTATTAGTGAATGGTCACCGTAATTTGCTAAAATTGGAGTCACTGAAACCGCTAAAGGACATTCAGCGAAAACTGCCGAATTGCAAATAAAATATCGAATTTAAGTATAAGGCTAGGGTCAGACTAACGCATTTTTCACGTGGTCCGTGAAAAAGTGCGTTCGAACGAACGGACTTATTTTTTCACGGAATACGCGATAGCGGTCATACGATGCGCAGTTTCATCCGTGATTTTGTACGGATCATCAATAAAACACTTTTTGCGTCTAGACGTTATGTTGGCCGGACATTAGCAGCGTCTGACGTCTCCTAATCACGCACACATGCCGCTAGCGGACGCAGCGCACTCTGTACGTCAGTACTAGTGGTTTCACGTTCTCGAAAAAATGCGTTTGTTTGCCGCCTGCGTTGCGCGGCCGCACTTTTGTGCGACCGTACTTCGTATATTGGCCGTCATTGCCCGGCATCTGCTGCTAGCACGGCCGTGATTATGTGCGGCTGCACGCGCGTTCGCACTGCCTCAGTCTGACCCTAGCCTTAGGTTAGTACAACAAAAAGGCATCATTGCATCACATTACTCTGGGGTTTTGGAATCTTATTTATATATTTACTTATTTAGGGCACTATTACCTGGTGTGGGTTAACCCTTGCGTTCACATGGTTTTGCGTTAGCGCCAGGTTGAGTCTAGCGCCGACTAACAGATTGTTTGCCTCCCGCTTGAAATGGGAAAAAATCACTTGTACCGCGGGTTTACTGTACTTTCCGCATCCTTTAATTAACATGTGGAGCGCTAGAGATCTCTAGCGCTTTTGCAGCTAACAGATCACTTGGTGCCAAAGCTAGTTTTTTGAGGGGCGCTAATTGCAACATTTTACCTACTGCTCAACCCTGGTGCTAACTCCAATAAAACAGAAAAAACAGATCCTCGCCCAAAATTAACAGGCAATTGAAAGGAATGCAGCACAGGTGTTCTCTTGGCCCCATTCACCATAGTAATGGATCTGGTCAGCAATGTCGCTGCTGTTGCAGTCAGCTGTATTAAGATATATATGTATCCTTTATTCACATATATCCTAATTCTAATATATTGCCTAATTTTAAACATTTTATGCTGGGGGTTATTCATAGTATGTAAGCGTATGATTATTAGGGTGACCGTGTGGATCATGTTTAAAGGGACACGTGAATAAGTCTTGCCCTGAAACATGTATTCTTTATATGCTGCAGCAGGGAAATTTGTGTCGCTCACCTGACCTTCCTTTTGGATCTATTAAATGCAGTGTAAGGCTTCTACATGCTCTTGGGTGGCATTTATCATGCAATAAACAAAGGTACGTATCTGGTGGCGCGATGATGGTCGCTGAATGGTAGGTGGTGGTTCCCTTAGTTCGTATGAAGCATATGAAAAAGAATAATACAATATATAGTGCAGATGGTACTAACACAAAATTGATATGTGCCAATGTGGTATATTCCACTCACAAATTAAAGAGCCCGAACACTGGCTCTAAGTGGGTCGAGGCTTTTGGGTGTTTTTGCTTCTCCGTTCCTTAAGGTGACCCACGCCTTATACTGGATGGAGAGTGGCTCATACAAATGGATATGGAAAGAAAACAGAAACAACTTCCTTGTGCAGATCTTTCAAAGTTCAGATGGCATAGATATACGTAGCTGTTAAACTCACATTTGTAGGAGCTTATAGACCAAGCTCGTGGTTTGTATGCTTCAAGGCTCGCATAGGGTGGAACCCAAACCCGTCTTCAAATCCAGAATGTCAAGGGGACAGTCAAAATTTAAAGTTTAAAATTATTTATTAGAACATAAATAAAACAAATAAAATACTGGCTCAGCCAGGAGACCAGAACGCGTTTCGCCAGACGTGCTGGCTTCTTCAGCTGGTTTACAGGCTGGTTCACATTCGTTTCTTAAATAGTTTAATTCATAAAATCAATAAAAAGTCCCCACATGTTCCAAATGAAGCAATTAGTGCAAGTTCTCTGCCTCTAACCGCATGAGACGGAGGTCGCCATCTTGCGCATGCGCTCTATCGTCCTGTGCGTTCCATTTTGCGTTCCACAGGAGATCCCGGAAGTAGCGTGCGTTCCACTTCGTAGATCTTTCCGAATCTCCAGACGCGCTTATCGGCTGACTTCTGAATTCCTCTGAGCCAACATGCAGACAACCTCAGTGGCCCTTAGGCACAATAAAAAACCAGAAAAAAAAAGGGGCAACATTATAATAAGACCTTCCCCAACTCTTTGACCTAGAGGAAATATAATGCTTCATGAGAATATACTCTTTAAAACATACTTCTTATTTGTTTTATATCGATGGACCTATGCATAAACGGGAATTTGATGCCCCTTCTCCTAAATCCATTCTATTGAAGCTCGTCTGCCAATTGGATGACTAGAGTTGTCACACTACTTAACAAGGGTTGTATTTCTTACAGAAATCTAATTACTGTTCCCCATAAGGGATAATGTCGTATAAAGTTGGTGACCCTTATATTGATGTGCAATAAAGTAAAACCACTATTATCCATGTCCATAAGGGATGATGCTCCTGTGAAATTAGTAATATTTTATATTTATAAATGTAAATATCCATACCTATAAGGAATGATACTCCTTATTATGGCAATCCATACCGTTATATTCTATTTAAAGTGCTACTATAAATAATTAAAGTACTAGTGTCGAATCGCTTATACATATAAAGTGACTATAATAAGGTGGCTGAATATTATTATATTTATTAATATTATCGTGTTAAAAATATTAAAATTATGTGGCTATTTATAGTGACCAGGTCTATAAAGATTATAAGGTCTATAAAGATGATATTAAAACCTATTCTAGGTGCCATTTTTATTAGTAGTGGTACTAAATCCAAAACACTTTATTGGGATAATACTTAAAACAACATGTGGCATAAATTATGTCAAGGTGCAGATGCAGATTAATGCCCCTAAAGTGCAATGTTAACTGGTATAAGTGACTATTATATATAGCTATTTCCATAAGTGCCTCTAAAAACCTGTTCAAAGTGACATATAGATTATAGTCACTGCCCATAGGGTGGTGTACTATATGTGTTAAAAGTGCCTACTGTAATAAATATATAGTGAAATATTATATTTAAATAAACAGATGTGAATGACTTTGGTGTTGTATACACCAGTATATAGATATATAAATGCTTGGGAGCAGAATCTCCTAATGTGCAAAATACAAATATATGTGTTAGATGGATGGACACTGTCCTTTAAAAGACAGCCGTCTAAATAAAGAAGGTTCCTAAAGAAAGTGTACAATTTCAAAATCGTCATTGAGACCATTAGGACCCAATGTACCATTATCAAAAAATCAATCTCATCTCTTCCTTTCCTAATTTATTAATAACATCCTCTTCAATATCCATTTTTTTAATCTGTTTAATGGCCCAGAATTTAAGACCTGTAGGGGAACTATTGTGATGAGTCTTAAAGTGTAGAGATACTGAGTGTTTCCAAATTCATTTCTAATATTTCTGACATGCTCATTTATTCTAACATTGAGCGCTCGTTTTGTTCGACCTATATATCTTAGGTGGCAGGGACATTCCAACATATAAATTACACTTTTAGAGCAGCAATTCAAAATACCCCTTATTTCTATTATTTTATTGCATTTATGATTGGTATATGAACCTACAAACTTTTTTTTATTATTTGTCGATCTGCAGGCCAGACAAGCTCCACATGATAAAAACCTTCCCTAAGTCCAAAAGAATTTTTTTGGAAAGATCATTCTTATTGGCTCTGCTGTGTACCAAACTAGATTTTACATTTTTAGTACCTCTAAAAACTATTTTGGGTTTTACTCCCAAATGATGTTTCAGATCACCATCCTTTAGCAAAACATGCCAGTGTTTCTTAAAGATTTTCTTGATGTTATCAGCTTTGTCGTTGAAATCGCAAATAAATCGGACCTCATCGCCCAGTGTCTGGGTTTTAGGTTATTATTTTAATAAATCACTACGATCTTTTGATAGAATATCCGAAATGGTGTTCTCCAGATCAGTTTCTTTATAACCTTTTTCTATAAAGTTTTTCTTCATATTATTTGCCTGTCTTCGAAGATTGCTATATCAGTACAATTGCGTCTCAGGCGAGTGAATTGGCCTTTGGGGACACCCCTAAGCCACGTAGAATGGTGGCAACTAGTATAATCAATGTATGTGTTGACATCAACATCTTTAAAAAAGGTTTTGGACTTAATACAGCCCTCCTCTATGTAGATTTCCAAATCCAGGAAATTAATCCTCTGTGTATTAAGGTTATTATCTAATTTAATACCCCACTCTACCTGATTGAGGCTATCCAAAAAACTTATTAGATCCTCCTCTTTTCCTCTCCAAATAAAGAAAATATCGTCAATAAACCTTTTATAGACCTTATAATCTTTATAGACCTGGTCACTATAAATAGCCACATAATTTTAATATTTTTAACACGATAATATTAATAAATATAATAATATTCAGCCACCTTATTATAGTCACTTTATATGTATAAGCGATTCGACACTAGTACTTTAATTATTTATAGTAGCACTTTAAATAGAATATAACGGTATGGATTGCCATAAGGAGTATCATTCCTTATAGGTATGGATATTTACATTTATAATATAAATATTACTAATTTCACAGGAGCATCATCCCTTATGGACATGGATAATAGTGGTTTTACTTTATTGCACATCAATATAAGGGTCACCAACTTTATACGAACATTATCCCTTATGGGAACAGTAATTAGATTTCTGTAAGAAATACAACCCTTGTTAAGTAGTGTGACAACTCTAGTCATCCAATTGGCAGACGAGCTTCAATAGAATGGATTTAGGAGAAGGGGCATCAAATTCCCGTTTATGCATAGGTCCATCGATATAAAACAAATAAGAAGTATGTTTTAAAGAGTATATTCTCATGAAGCATTATATTTCCTCTAGGTCAAAGAGTTGGGGAAGGTCTTATTATAATGTATTGCCCCTTTTTTTTCTGGTTTTTTATTGTGCCTAAGGGCCACTGAGGTTGTCTGCATGTTGGCTCAGAGGAATTCAGAAGTCAGCCGATAAGCGCGTCTGGAGATTCGGAAAGATCTACGAAGTGGAACGCACGCTACTTCCGGGATCTCCTGTGGAACGCAAAATGGAACGCACAGGACGATAGAGCGCATGCGCAAGATGGCGACCTCCGTCTCATGCGGTTAGAGGCAGAGAACTTGCACTAATTGCTTCATTTGGAACATGTGGGGACTTTTTATTGATTTTATGAATTAAACTATTTAAGAAACGAATGTGAACCAGCCTGTAAACCAGCTGAAGAAGCCAGCACGTCTGGCGAAACGCGTTCTGGTCTCCTGGCTGAGCCAGTATTTATTTGTTTTATTTATGTTCTAATAAATAATTTTTAAACTTTAATTTGACTGTCCCCTTGACATTCTGGATTGAAGACGGGTTTGGGTTCCACCCTATGCGAGCCTTGAAGCATACAAACCACGAGCTTGGTCTATAAGCTCCTACAAATGTGAGTTTAACAGCTACGTATATCTATGCCATCTGAACTTTGAAAGATCTGCACAAGGAAGTTGTTTCTGTTTTCTTTCCATATCCATTTGTATGAGCCACTCTCCATCCAGTATAAGGCGTGGGTCACCTTAAGGAACGGAGAAGCAAAAACACCCAAAAGCCTCGACCCACTTAGAGCCAGTGTTCGGGCTCTTTAATTTGTGAGTGGAATATACCACATTTGCACATATCAATTTTGTGTTAGTTACCATCTGCACTATATATGTATTATTCTTTTTCATATGCTTCATACGAACTAAGGGAACCACCACCTACCATTCAGCGACCATCATCGCGCCACCAGATACGTACCTTTGTTTTCTGTATTTCACTGGTTTGGGGGAAACCACTATACCCTGGTTGGCGTTGGTTTGTTGGTGGCGGTACTAGTTGCTGGCGCCTGTCAACTTTTTGTGATTTATCATGCAATGCCCATCAGCCTTAATATATGTGTGCATCAAAACATGGATGATACGACCACCTTGGAGGAATTTAATAATTCAGGGGTGTGAGGTTATTCACTGGATGTGTTCATATTCAAGCTTGTGAGGGTGGGGAATAGGTATGGCCCGGCACAACCGCATTAGCGCTGGGTCTCAGGCCGGGTCTTAGAGTTTCCCTAGCGTGCGCCAAATGACCTTGTTCATGGACTACCGCGGACAAGGTGATCTGTTAGTAGGTCGTCAGGCCACTAACAGGGTTATTCAGAGAGCAGTGAAAAGCAGGAGAATGACTGGAGAATGGAAAATTCTAGGTCAAAATAGCCGATTTGGAAAGTGAGATGTATGGGATAATTTTTCTGGTTTGGCTATTTTGACAAAGAATTTTCCATTCTCCAGTCATTCTCCTGCTTTTCACCTCTCTGTGAATAACCCTGTAAGTTTTTTAGCGGCTCACGCTATATTTTTCCTTTAGTGATGGTCTTTTAGTTCACACCAGGTGATAGGGCCCTTAGTTTTATTCAGTGGTATGATTTGGTGGTGAAAATTATTAGTGCCCCCCCAGTTTTGGCTGCTGTATCTTATGTGCCCCCCCTAAATATTGTTCCTAGAGTCGCCACTGCTTACGCTTTATAAATAAAGAATAATAATAATACACCTTACAGTCCTCTCCTCCTGTTTCCAACCCTCCTAGATTGTGAGTTCCTACGGGAATAGGGCCCTCATCTCCTCCTGTACTGTTTGTCAAATGTTGTTCAATGTATTGTAACCCTGTCTATACTCTGCCTATTGTACAGCGCTGCGGAATATGCTGGCGCTTTATAAATAAAGAATAAGAATAAAATAATTAGGTTAGGTTTAGAAATTAGAGTTAGGAATTAGGGTTAGGGTTAGGCTGTACATCCACCCTAAGACTCTGAACATTTACCCGAGATCCTGAACATTCACCCGGAGACAGGCGTAACTAGAAACCTCAGGGCCCCGGTGCAAGAATCCATGAAGGGCCCCCCCTCGTTGGCTATGGGGAGGGGCCGAGGCGGGCCATTGAAGTCAGCCCCGTGCCTTCAAGTCCCACCCTCCGCGCGGGCCCCAGATATCAGACCCCAGTAATTAGACAGCCAGAATCAGACCCCAGTAATTAACCAGCCAGTATCAGACCCCAGTAATTAACCAGGATCAGACCCCAGTAAATAGCCAGGATCAGACCCCAGTAAATAGCCAGTATCAGACCCCCAGTAATTAGCCAGTATCAGACCCCAGTAATTAGCCAGTATCAGACCCCAGTAATTAGCCAGTATCAGACCCCCAGTAAATAGCCAGTATCAGACCCCAGTAATTAATCAGTATCAGACCCCCAGTAATTAGCCAGTATCAGAAC
The DNA here is from genome assembly GCA_009667805.1 of Leptobrachium leishanense. Classification (NCBI taxonomy): domain Eukaryota; kingdom Metazoa; phylum Chordata; class Amphibia; order Anura; family Megophryidae; genus Leptobrachium; species Leptobrachium leishanense. The sequence continues at coordinate 23,818,491 of CM019070.1, forward strand.
CCCAGTAATTAACCAGTAACAGACCCCAGTGTTTAGCCAGTATCAGACCCCCAGTAATTAGCCAGTATCAGACCCCCAGTAATTAGCCAGTATCAGACCCCAGTAATTATCCAGCCTCTGCACACACACACAAACAACCCACCCCAGCTTGTTACATACTTACCATAGGTAAGTATGGTCTCCACTCTCTCCACTTCCCCTCCCTGCACGTGCTGGACACTTCCAGCACAGCAGGGGAGGCTCTGGTTTGTCTGGCTGTGGAGGGGGAAGGGGTGGGGCCATCACATCCCCATGTGAGCAGCTGTCCTCTTCTTCCTCCTCCTCTCCCCCCGGCAGGGCCGCAGCGTGTGGGAGTTTGATCCCACACGCTGCCGATCAAATGGGAGACCAGGTGCCTGACCACTGCCTGGACTGTGGGACAAGCAGGGCTAGTCCGGGCCCCCCACCCATCCGATTGTGGGCCCCCGGACTCAGGTGCCCGGGTGCAGTGGCACCCGCTGCACCCCTGGTAGTTACGCACCTGCCTGGAGATCCTGAACATTCATCCTGAGATCCTAAACATTCACCCCGAAACCCGGAACATTAACCCGGAGATCCTGAACATTCACACGGAGATCCTGAACATTCACCCGGAGATCCTGAACATTCACCCCGAAACCCTGAACATTCACCCCAAGACCCTGAACATTCACCCGGAAACCCTGAACATTCACCTCGAGATCCTGAACATTCACCCCCAGACCCTAAACATTCACCCCAAGACCCTAAACATTAACCCCAAGACCCTGAACATTCACCCGGAAACCCTGAACATTCACCTTGAGATCCTGAACATTCACCCCAAGACCCTAAACATTAACCCCAAGACCCTGAACATTCACCCGGAGATCCAGAACATTCACCCGGAGATCCTGAACATTCACGCCGAGATCCTGAACATTCACCCCAAGACCCTTAACATTAACCTGGAGATCCTTGACATTCGCCCCGAGATCCTGAACATTCACCCCGAAACCCTGAACATTCACCAGGAGATTCTGAACATTCACCCCAAGACGCTGAACATTAACCTGGAGATCCTTAACATTCACCCCGAGTTCCTGAACATTCACCCGGAGATCCTGAACATTCACCCCAAGACCCTGAACATTAACCTGGAATCCTTAACATTCACCCCGAGTTCCTGAACATTCACCCGGAGACCCTGAACATTCACTCGGAGATCCTGAACATTCACCCCGAGATCCTGAACATTCACCCCGAGACCCTGAACATTAACCTGGAGATCCTTAACATTCACCCCGAGTTCCTGAACATTCACCCGGAGACCCTGAACATTCACTCGGAGATCCTTAACATTTGCCCCGAGATCCTGAACATTAACCCGGAGATCCTGAACATTCACCCCAAGACCTTGAACATTAACCTGGAGATCCTTAACATTCACCCCGAGTTCCTGAACATTCACCCGGAGACCCTGAACTTTCACCCGGAGATCATTTAGGAGCTTCTGAGGAGGATGGATTTATCTCGCTGTCCTCCGAGATTTAGCTTTTTATTTTATTGTTTTGCTTTTGTTTCTAAATTTCTTACACAAGAAAAAAAAAAATCAAAGAGTATTTTTATTCTATGGAAGGGTCATCTTGCAGGACTGAAGCTGAGGACCGTTGGCTTCAATCAAGGTGACAAGAATGATAAGTATTAAAAGAACAAATTCAGCATTCACTGCAGGGTCCCCGGACTGTAGGGAACGGACATGAAAATCCACCGCAAAACCGCCGAACTCCTGCTCAACAACTGCCGAAACAACTGCATCCGATATGATCTGAACTATCGGATCACTCTAACCGCCACAAAAAAAATACGCTGAACACGTCCGTATAAAGTCGTCGAGCTGCCGAACACAGCGAAGACCAGCCGCCAGAAAAGGCCAAAATGCCAACGAACGAGGTAAAAAAAAAAACCAAAACGATTGAAAGTGTGAAAATTGAAACACTATTTGCAAAAAACTACTGAACAAAAATGTCTAGAATTTACACATAAGATCCAATGAATGATAATAAAAAGGACTGTTACAGAAAAAATAAAAACGATTAAAAAAAAAAATAATTGCCAGAAAAATGCCTTAAAGAGCCTAAAAAAAATAAATCTATAAATAAAGAGACTTTTTGCTGCAGAAATAAAATAATAAATGGTTTATTAGATATTGAATTAAAACGGGAATATTTTTAACATTGAAGCCTATGGGATTCTCCTGAATAAATCTGCCGAATTAAACCACTGAACAGCAGGGCACTTTAGCAACTTTTCTCGGCTGAATAGATTACCCATTGCTTCTCTATGGGGGATTTCACTGCCTTCGCACAGGCACCACACTTGCTGGCAGTTCCCCAAAATTTGGGGAACTGCCTGCTCTCTGAATAGCCGAATGGCCCCGAAATGTCACCGTATGGGAAAATTCAGTGTCCGGTTACATTTCGGGGCCAGATCGTCTTTCTCTGAATAAACCTTTATATCGCTCTCTCTCACTATCAGGTCTATTCAATAAAGGTGAATCTCCGGAAAAGTGAAAATTCTAGGTCAAAATAGCTCACTTTCCAAATCTTCTCTTTGGTCCAGATTGTTCTCTTCTCCTGCCAATTCTCCTGAGTTTCACCTTTTAGTGAATAGACCTCTATCTCTCTCATATACAGTATATATCCTTATTTTAATATATGTAAAGGGGCACATCGAAAGCAGACTGGAAGGTGATTTGTAACTATCAGGGTTATTCAGAGAGTGAAAAGCAGGAGAATGACTGGAGAATGAAAAATTCTAGGTCAAAATAGCCAAACCAGAAAAATTCTCTCTTTCATCTCACTTTCCAAATCGGCTATTTTGACCTAGAATTTTTCATTCTCCAGTCATTCTCCCGTCATTCTCCTGCTTTTCACACTCTCTGAATAACCCTGTATGTAAAATAATAAACCCGTAGCTAGAGATGTGCACGCATTTTTTTTTTCTCGTTTCGGCTCGTTCATTTTTTAAAAGTTTCCCTTTCGTCTCGTTGTTTCGTAACGATTTTTGTTTCGTGAAAACGGGGGATTTCAGTCTTTCGGATCGTCTGTTCTCTTTGGTTCAAAAGGTCCATTTGTTTTGACTTTATTTAAATTAAATATATTATATATTATTTAAATTATAATATCATATTGAAGGAGCTGAAAGCACTAGAGTGGAAACAAGTGAAAAAAAGTGACTGACAGTGAAGCCAACCAATCATAGAGCTTTTCCTACAACACATCACTGTTGCAAATGTAGCGCTCACTCCCGGAGGAGCCGCTGAATTTGAACCTCGGGTCAGTCTCCCCACACTAGGGTATAAATATACTCCAGCACCGTCGTGGATTTTATAAATTATATAGTTTACTGAATAAACTGGCATATAATGAGTAACACAGTATAAATATATGTTTACAGTACTTCGTAGTGCGGGAAACGCGCAGCGGATGTAACGTTGGGAGCTTCCAGCCCTACCTGTGTGCTTGAGGGCAGCATGTCTGATGCAGCTCGCTGACCAAAGCCCGGTTTAAATGGAGACAGGCAGGGAGGTGGTTGCAAGAGGCGCGGCTTGAGTGGGGGGGCGTGGCCTGGTGAAGGTCTTTAAAAACCCTCAGTGTATTCTCAGCAGTTGCCAGATCGTGGTTATCCATACCTGAGCTCCTTGTACCTGACTGCTATATTGAATTAACCCGTTATTGACCTCTGCTTGTTTCTGACTATTCTGCCTTCTGTTGCCCTAGACCATTTTCTTGTACTACGCTACTGCTCTGATATCGACCCGGCTATTCCATTTGACCGTTCTGAACTCTGTATTCCTGATTCTGGCTCGGCTGACTACTCCCCGTGTTGTTAACCCTATCTGTCTAGCTAGTTTACCTGGCCAATTCTAAGGACCAGACAGTTAGATCTTTCACGGCTACTCTGTTGGTAGCTTCTGGGTTCTGTGGAGTGTGGGGCGTTAAGTACTGCGTGGTGGGATCTGGGAACCGTGACAGCGGAAAAGAAATACAATGCTTCGTAATGCGAGAAACGCGCAGCGGAAAAGGGAAAAATATATCTTTAACCCCCCTTTGTGGTTGGGGAGTGAGTCCCGTACAGGTTATGTCCCAAAGAATGTATGTGTATGTGTGTATTGGTACCCGGGTACAATATTCAACTGGCCAGTGAATTATTCATGAGGTATCTTCGACTAGTCAAGTTGGGGCCCTGTGTTTTTTTTTTAAACAAACTGCAGCATGCTTTAGATTTTCACAACGGCCTGGAAGGCCTCTCACCCATCCGCCAGATACTCTGGGCTCCGCTCGACCCAGGACGTCTCTCCACTCGATTTTAACTGGGGTTCTCTGTGTCACCGGATCCGCTGTCTTGCTTGTCTGTATCGGCCACAAGATGTCCAGCTCACCGCCTGCACTCCCTGTTAGATCGATCTGCGGTTCTCCTAACTCGGGGTCCTCCAGCTCACTCGGTATCAGCTCGGGTCACTGCGGTGGATCACTGGGTCTTCATAAGATAAGGCAGAAAAACCCAGTCTCCAGCTCTGTCAGGCCGCACCTGCGCTCCGGCCTGGTCGCTATCACGTTCAGCTACCCTGCGTCTTGCTCCTCTCACTCCTAGGCGCGCTCTGCCAGCTCTTTCCACAAGGCTCAGGATGTCAGCGTCTCTGTCCCACCCACTTCCTGTGTCCGCCCTCAAAGCATGTTGGAAAATGTAGTCCCAATGTTCAGTGTCTCACATCGCGCTTGTCTCCCTCCGGTGGCCAAAAACAAGTACTACACGGCAGGGGATATAAAACCAGCGCTACACTCTCCCCCTCCTAGAACTCTTGGGTCTCTCCAAGGAGGTACAACAGTTGCATTACATTTTCCACATATATTAGGCAACATATACAGGCTCAGCAGCAAGCATACAGTGGGTTAGATACACTTCCTCAAGTTGACTCATGCTTTGGACTACCTCAGCTAACATAGTAGACACTTCGGGCAACCTTCGCACTGTGGTGACAGCCTCTTCAGTGCTATGTCCTGGTGAGTCGTAGGTGAGTCGCTGGGGCGGTCGAACAGAGCGTTTTGGTTCAATCAGTTCCTCTTCAGGTGGAAGTACTATAGGCGCGGGTTCAGTTCTTCTTTCTACCACTGGAGCAGACATCTCTTCGGAGTATGATCCTTCCAGTGAAGGCATAGAACTGTAGTCATAAGATTCGACTTCAGGAACTACAGGGATTTCAATAGTCTCAGGGACCTCTAACTGAAATTCAGGAGCCTCAGGCCTCAAATTACTTTCCCACCTTTCAGCCTCTTCAGGCTCCGGTGAGCGCATCCAGTCCAGACAAAAACTCTCTTCCTCACTGTTTCTTTCACTCTCTTCGACAGCCCGGGTCTGCTGAGACTGAGTAACGGGAGGCAAACGTGGAGCAGGCGGATTAATGAATCACTGGCAACTGGATACATACCCATACTCTGGAAGACTGCAAGGGTGGTACCTATCCATAAAAGTGGAGACAATACTTTGGTATCCAACTACCGCCCAATATCACTGCTCCCTGTAATGTCAAAAATTCTGGAAAAATGTGTCTACACTCAATTACGTGATTATTATCAGTATCAGAACTATTTAACCCCAGTTCAATCAGG